>CM050650.1:54253719-55514323 GCA_027574665.1 Rhynochetos jubatus
GGTCTGTCCCTGGGCAGCGTTGGCAAAGTGTGGCTCCGCTTGCTTTTGCGGGGTCTGTCCCGGTGGGAGCGTTGGCAAAGTGTGGCTCCGCTTGGGTGCCCACAGGTGTGGTGGGAAGGGTGCTGGAAGGCAAGTCCGCGAGAAACAGCCACCCCGGGGGTGAAAAAACGCCCTGCAAAATGCCAGAAGTGGATGGAAGGGGCCTTATTTCAGAGGTCGAAAGTTAAATCTCAACCAGCGCAAATGAGTTGGCGACGTCTCGCTGCAGCTGAGGAACCGTCGTATGTTTTGTCCGGTTTGCCCAGAAATGGGGTTGCGTGCCACGCTGCGGCGCGCGGTGACCTTCAAGGCTCTGCTGTAAGCTTTTGGAAAGGGGTGTGCGATGGAAGCACCAGCGCGCCCTAACGGTGGTGTCCCAGTACCGACGTCTGATGAGCTTGGACGTGGGGCGGAAGGCTGTTCTGGGGGCAACAGGGTGGGGAAGGGGGGAGGTTTTCTGCAAATACACATTTGGCCTTTCAGACGCCGTAAGGTGGTGAGATTTAACCAGTGGCATATCTGAACGTGGATTTAGAATATAAACATGGATTTCCTTTTCGGAGTGCGGAAAGGAAGAATGCAAGTCTGGGTTTGTATTTAACTGGTTGTGGCTGAAAGGGTAAGTTCATAACACCGCTGTCGCACAGGAGTGTGTTTTGTGCAAACTCTTGCCATCCTTCTGTCCCCTTCTTTGGATCCAACGGGCAAAAAGGCTGATGGCAAAGAATTCTGCTGCACTGCAGGGGAATTGGTGCTGTGAAAAGTAGAGATCAGCAGGAATACAGGGAAGCGATGCTGTTTGGGGTTAACTATAATGGTCTAAACACTAGGATGATTTGGAGCTCACAGCGGAAGTGTTACACGAACTGCCCATTCTCTTAATGGCTTTGGCTCATCTGGAAAGCTTAAGCCCATTCTTCAAAAATCAAATGCGGCTTCAGGTTTGTGATTTGTATGAAGTTAGCGCCTCAGTTTTGGCTTTTTCCATGCGCTTCCAGATTGCCACTGTACCTCAGAAACCTGGCAGGATATAAGCACGCAGCCTGTGCCTGTGCCTGATGTGCAGGTGCTGATCCGAGACATAGAGTTGATCCTTCAGCAAACCTCTCCAGGTGGAGTGCAAGAAGCGAGCCGGGTGAAAGGAATCCTTCTCGGCACAGTGGTGCTGCTGCTAATTAGCACAAGAATATTTATTCACTGTGCCACAAGGGAAAGTACTCCTGCGGTTTTCCAGTTTACCAGGCTGGGACAATAGAGGAGACTAGATAACCTCGGAGCTCACGGGAGCGTTGGCAGGTAGCAAAGGCCAATTGTATCTCCCAGTTTTGAATTCATGATTGTCTCCAGTTTGGGTGCAGGGAAAGAACAGAAGCGGTTACAGTCCATGGCAGACACAACAGTGGCAGTCCAGGGTATGGCTTCCCATGCCACACAGGGATTTCTCTTCCAGGAGCCTGCAATCTAGTTTGCATGGTGGTAAGCTCAGGGAGGGCAAATCAACTCTAGTCATTAGTCTCTGATTCCCCAAAGAAGACAAGATTCCCAAGATTGTGCTGGAGAGATGTGCTAGGAGCAGCAGCCATGAGGGATTGCTGAAGAGCTGTGAGCCTTTGCCATTTTCACTTTCTCCATTTGTTTGTAGTTGAACAAACCATCGGCTGGACTTCGTGTGTTTCCCAAGGTCAACCTGCATAGGGTAATCTGCACTAACCGTATTGTCTGAGCATCTTGGAAAATGATTAATATCTTTATCCTTTTGATCCACAGTGGAGGTAAAGAAGTGCTGTTATCCCCATTTCATACATTGGGAATGGATACAGCAAGTGGGTAAGTGATATTCCCAATGTCACACAGGAAGGTTGTGAAAAACCACTGATAATAATTTAGCCAAGTGTCTTAATCCTTGAGCTTTCTTTCCTGCTCTAAGATCAGTTCTAGATTGCCAAAACAAGTAGCACGGAAAATGTTAGTTACACGGCGTTGTCTCCCCTTAACTTTTCCTTAAAACCCTGCAAACTTTTCCGGTGACTTCCTAAAGAGGAATGACTTCTTAGCCCTTTGGCAAACCATTTATGTCCTTTTGGGACAAGGATTAATTCCTAGTCTTATCTGTTCAGTTGCATAATAAACACCTGCAGAAATGGCATGGCTGTAAGGTTGGGAAAGGTGATCCTGTAGCAGAGCAGATAAGCAGGTGGATGTACATCTTGTCCATTTAGCTGTTCCCAAGGATATGGTCACGTTTTCTCCCGCAATATGTGGCGCTTGTAGCCTACCTGAAAAGTCATCAGTCCTGTGTTCAAGTTGTGTTTTCCTTTGTTTTTCCACAGTGCTTAGAAACCCAGAACATGAAGCGATGCCTTACTGTTCAGCAACCAACACCAACACAGAGTGAAAAGACAGTTCTCGCTCAGCTCAGAGTGTAGCTGGTTTTGTCTGGTGTATCCATAAACCAGAAAGCTTCTCCAGCTGTCAGACAGGGATATAGATGCCTCTCAGCTGAGGGGCCTAGTGCTTCCCCCTCATCTCCTCCCAGTCCCTCCTCACCTGGACGAAACACATTGTTAAAGCCTTTGCCTACATCTCCTGGGGAGCATCTTAAGGAAGACCGAGCAAACATGGCCGTAATCCAAAGCCCTGTGTCCAAGCGCCTGTTCTTTGTGGAGGAGCAAGGGCTGCTGAGCCTTGCTCGAAACTTCGATACTGGTGGAAGGCTCCTGAGGTTGAGCCCACCTTGTAGGTGTCAGCTTCGTGCCTGCTCCAGATCTAGTTTCTGCTCTGAGTATTTGGGCGAGTCCCAGCCTGTCTCTGTTGAAATAACTGAGGCTTAGCAATGCCAAATCCGTCCCCTTTGGCTTCAGGCCGGGAGGCTGAAATGCGCTGGCAGGTGAGCGCATCAGGGTGCAAAGAAGTCTCCGCAGCGTCAGTCCTGCGACGCGAGCAGGGGCTCGGTGTCAGCAGCAGCCCTGGAGCTGGTGTCGGAGCAGGGAGAGGGAAACGGAGCCAGTTCCTCAGTCGTAGCTGGCTGGTGGGCATTTCTGCCAAATCTCCCTTGGACAAGTTCATGCTGGTCCTGTCAGCACTAGCAGTGGGAAAAACCTTTCTTCCTGCGCTTCTTGGGAGAGAAAGCTGGCAAGGAGAGCCCGGCAGCGCTGGAAGAATCCAGGGGAGATGTGAGGGTGCAGGGGAGGGAGGGCGGCATCCTCCTGCCTGCCTGCTTGCCCCAGGGGGCTGAGCACCAGGCTGTTTGTCATCAGAGCCAGGCAGGACATTGCTGCTAGAGGACAGTGTTGCTCCCTGAAGCCTGAAAACCAGCTCCTCACAACAGGGTTTCTTGTCAGAAACCCTGCTGTGAGAACTCCACACAATTGTAGCTTTCCAGCAGGTTTTGCCCCCAAAGAATGCGATTTGGCCCATCAGCGTTGGCTGGAAACTGAGCTTTCTAGTGACTCCACAATCCAGTCCTTGTCAGTCACGCCACTTGGGTCCGTGCATGGGGCTGTTTGTGATAAACCTCACTGGAATTTGGAAACCGTTCAGCAAATTTGACCTCTGCTTTGTCTTATAAATATCACAGTGTCAAGCAGCATCGTGCATGTCTTATCACTCCAAAACTGGGAGAAGGAGATGGAATTATTATGTGGTCAGCTCTGATTTTCCAAAACAGTATCTTTTGAGTCAAAGGAAAATGCTTTTTGCTTCTCAAAAAGAAAAGAGAACGTCATCTTTTCTGCCTGGGGGAAGGGGGCTGTTCGCAAACTTACTCTGACCCCTCATAGGAACGTACCGGTCATCTCAAACAAAAGAGCCTAAAGCATTTTTGTCTTTTGTAGGTAGAGCACCACGGCAGCCAGCTCCTGCAAGGACGGCGAGACAAGACCCAACCCATTTCTCTGTTCTCACCACAGGAACGGAGGCGTCGGCAAAACCTTGGCCAAGAACAGCTCTGACCGAAGTTAAGAGCTTCTCACTTCTCTGCAAAATAGAAAAGTGCAAAATAGATAGCACAGCTTACTGGAGCCATCCAGGGAAAACGCATTTACCCTCCGGCCAGCATCTTTTAAGCGAGCTGCTGCTCCTTGCTGAAGCAAGGAAGGTCAGGCCTTCTTTCTTTAAAACTTGTACGTGGCCCTGCGGTGTCCCCTCCCCGGCCCCCCTCACGGCTTCTGCCCAGGCTGCGGCAGCCGTGCCGGTGCTGTCCCGGTCGGCAGGAGAGGCCGCCGAGGCACGGCTGCCTTGGGAGCCCCGCACAGCTGGCGGCCCGGCTTGCTGCCGAATGAATTGCTGTGTGGCCCGGCCTAATTGCTTAAAGCTTTCCTTTTCCCCTTGCCGCGAAGGCCGGAGCGTAGTATTTATCTACTCTGCAAAACTTTTATGAGAATTGGTACGGTTTTGTAGAATTCCTGAATAACAGGGATCACAATAGCCGCGGTGGAGCCAGGGTTCGCAAGCCCCAGCGCCTGCGCTCCTCGCCTTATTCACGCACGGTCTCTGCAGGCGGGAATCGTGTTCCCCTGCCTCCCACCGATTCCACCAGCAAGTGCCCCGTACTGCTCAAAATCCAGCAGAGGTGCAGCTGCCCAGTGTGCCCTGGGCATGTCAGCCTCCATCTCCCTTCTTCTGTGCCAATCCCAGGCTCGGAAAGGAGCCCAGGCGCCGCTGGAAGGCAGCTGGATGTAGCTCTCTAAACCAGTCAGGGACTCTGCAGTAGTGCATATTGCTCCGGAAATAAAAAGGAGGCACTGAGAATTTCCCTGGGGAAATTTTCCATGGGGAAAAACTCCTTGTTTTCCTGCCAGATAGTGAGCTAGGAAAAGTAATTTGAAACAGGACAGGTAATCCCCCACCTTCCCCAAAATATCCCTTCGGGTTTTGGCCAGCCCTGATGTAGTGGGAAGCCAGCAATGTCACATCATAGCCTTAAAGACTTCTCTTACAGGCAACGTTTGGGATCTAATAGTAATGACTAATAGTAATGACACTACTACTGTGTTTACCTCACAGTGTTAATGTTTGGCCGAAGAGTAGGTGCTGCAATTGAAGACAACCAAAAAGCTGCTTCGTATGCAGAGGAGGCCTTACGCAAGAGATGGGTGAGCGCAGATTCAACTCCTCCGGCTGAGCAGGCCTAGACGACAGCGCTCGATGCCTGGGTGTAGCTAGCTTTTTCTTCTTCCCTCCTCTCCAGTGCATGCCAGTCATTTCAGTTCCGATGAAGCAGCCTTTTAGAAAAAAAAAAAAAAAACAAACCAGCAAGCCAAGCCAAACCCAAATATCCATTGTTTTCTCCAGCCTGTGCCTCCAAAAGTGGTTTGCTGTAGTCTGGTGAGTCAAAAGGTATTGCTCCCTTACTCACTATTCCCATTTGAATTGCTCAAGGGGAGAGCTGGCAGAGAAATGCTGTGGAGAAGCCCTGAAGCTTGACTGGGACTCGGCAGCTCGCTCTCGGGGAAGCGCTGCATTAGCTGCTGGGGCTTCAGGCTTAGAGGCTCTCTAAATGGTGGTTGTTACTTGCCCGGGGCCAACTGAGCCTGAGTGAAGGTGCCACCCCAAAGGGAACTGCCATCTGACATAACCAAGTGCAGCAGAACCAGGCTGGCGCAGGCAGTGACGGCGAGCTCCCGCCGCAGCACTGCAGTTAAGCAGTCGGCACGTGTGAGGCTTCTGCACCTACAGGAACAGAAGCAGGTGTATATGTCTAGCTTCAAAACACTGAACTATGGCCCTCTGGAGTGCCACGGGGGTTTTGGACAGAAGAGTTTTGCTTCTGTATTTTGAAAGAAGTTTGGAGACCAGAGCAGAGAAACCAGAAAAGAGGTGAGATGCTTGGTGAGGCGTAAGGAGCAGAACCCTGTATGAGAGGAGGTGAGGCAAGACACTCTGGGTATCTGCAGGTGTTAGGCAGCTGGATATCCATAGAGGAGCCGGCAGAAAGGCCAGTCACAGCCTCTGCGGCCCCGTTCTCCCCCTCTGCTGCAGGCACACTTTGTGAAAAGCCCACATCTGATAAAAGACAGGAGCACAGAGCACCAGGGAAAGGATTCCGCCTGGGTCCAGAGGTAGTGATGGGTCCAGGTGAAACTGCTTAATAACCCTGGAGGTCACTGGTGCTCAGGTGCTGGAGCTGATCCGGGGGGAGGTGAGTAGAGACAGGATCCTTTCTTCCTTTTGGTTCTCGTCAGTGAAGGCCGCTGCTGGGGCAAATAATCAACGCTGCCCCATTATGGCAGGAAACAAGGCCGGCTGTGATACTCCTTTCTTCGGGCAGCCGGGCAGTATCAGCTTTGCTTAAAGGTTTTCTTCACCTCTCAATCTCAACTTGGAGCCCGCAGCTTCTCCAAAAAACAGGGCTGAAGTCAAGGGAGGCTTGACCAGGTTTTTTGTCCTGCCGCTGCAGTCCGTTCTCACACCTCGTGGGTCTCCCCAAAGAGCCTGTGGTCTGCAGACCCACACTGCGGTGCTTGAATTACCTCCCCCGGCCCAGCATCTGCTGGGGGAAAAACAGCTTCTGTAAGGAGAAGAGGGGGAAAGCCAACAAACGCTTGTTCAGGCGGGCGGTGGCCATCCTCCTCTCCCCCTCAGCCCGTGTCTGTGCCGGGGGTGCACTCCATTTTGCTTTTCCCGAGGAACACAGCGGCTAAGCCCCGCAATCCTCTGGGCGCAGGGACACGGGGGGGCCGGGAGAACCGCAGCCAGCTCAGAGGAGCTGCCAGGAGAGCGGTTCCGGCTCTGACAGGGCTTTCCCCCGGCCCGGCCCGGCGCCGGGCGGGCGCTAGAGGGAGCCGCGGCCGCCCCGGCCCGGTCCCGGACCCCGAGCGGGGCGAGCAGCACCGGCGGGCGGCGATGGGGGAGCTCCCGGCCGCGAAACACCCCTGGGAACTCGCTGCCGGAGCGGGCTCCGCGGCCTGGCGCTCCTACGGGCTGTGGCGTGGTGCCGGCAGCGCCTCCGGCTTGCTCGGCTGCCTCCCGTCGCGTCGGCGGGCCCCGGGTACCTGCCGGCCCCCGGCCTGGCCCGGCGGAGGAGGGGGAGGCGGGGGAGGGAGTGGCCGGCCGGCAGGAGGGAGCTGCCGGCGGGGCCGGGCTGCCGAACGAGCGGCTCTGGGAGGCAGCGGGCACCCGGGCACCGAGGAAAGTGAGAGGACAGACCGGAGGCGGTGGGAAACGCGGAGGGGTATTCCCAGAGGAAAAGCGGGCAGCGGCCGCGTCTCCAGAGATCGCGGCGAGGACAGGCTTGCCCGAGTGCGGAAATGGTAACACACAGCTTACTTCCAAGAGCCGGCCAAGAAAGCGAGTGTGCGAGAAGCCCTTCCCGGGCTGGGGCTGTAACAGTCTTCCATGGACAAACCTGGGACCTGCCCAGCCATAGTCCCATTGGCGGTGGGAAGGGCTGATTAAACTTGTGCCCAGGTGGTACCTTTCTTCTGGCGACATCAAAGCCCAGGAAAGACAAATAGCCTAAAGCTTACCGCTCGCTCTCCAGGTCATTCACTCTTACAATCCCAGCTTTGCAGGGCACGTGTGGAAGCACGTGGCTTACTGAGTCTCCTACTTCAGGAACGGGAGCTCAGCTCTCTTCCTCGGACCTCGCTTCCAACAGGAGCCTTCCGCCCGCCACCCCGTATCTCCCCCTTTCCCATCACCTCTCCTCCAGCAGCAGGGCACAGGCCGTGGGCAGCTATCGGTAGGTGAACTCGCCCGTGGTTCCTTGTTTGCTATTTTGGTCCGGATAGAACATAGATCCTGGGACACGGGCACAGAGGGAGATTAGGTGGTTTAAATCTTATGCCACGGGCCCCTCTCCAAGGAAAAGCTGTTGCTAACTTACAGCTGTCTCGTGCTCTCTGTGGAATGAGAGGGAAGTCCATTCAGTCTGGTGAAAATAAACCCACCATCATAGCTGGCATTCTCGTTGGTAGTCTCAGTGCAGAGGCCAAGGATTTGAGGGCTGTGACACATGAGGCAGCTCGCTCCTAAAGAGCTTGATCTGGGTTGAAACGTGTCATCAGAAAAGCATGAGGAGCCTTGCGCTCCCGCTGTCAATACAGTACTTGCCCTCTTCACACCGACCGGCTTTCCTTTTCTGTCCTGCCAGGCTGGCACACGGCATGGGGACTCTTTACTGTACATTCGTGTTAAAGGAGAAGGACACCGAGCTTCCTCTCACTAAGCTCAAGGCCTCAACCCTCAGTCCCGCAGCTACCCTTTTGCCATCACCGTTTGCCCTTCTCTCCTCCCTGAATAAAAGGTTGTGTCCCATCCTGCCTGGTACCCGGCAGGCACCCTGTCATCTCCTCTGCCTGTTCACCCCTGTCTTCTGTTCCCTGGCCACGAAGCTGAGTGCCCAGGCGGTGCAGTGACACACAGCTGGGCAGACAGTCAAGTAGGATGAGCAGTGAGAAATGGGCTGTTTCACAGATGTCGTTCTGCTAACGGCCCGGTGAGGAGGAAATGGGAGGCCCTGCAGACACGACGGCACCGCCCTGCACCCCAGGGTCAGCCCCGGGTCCCAGGCAGCACCCATGATTTTTGGTCTCCTGATGATGGCTGTGAAGGGATTTGAGAAACTCCCCTTGCATTTGCCAGCCCCGCACCATCAGCCCTTTCAGCATCCTCTAGCAGCCATACTTCCACGAAGAAAAGCGCCTCTGTTTTGTGAAGCACTGTTGGCCAGAGGGCCACAAAAACGGTGCTCACGTGTTTTATTTGTCGCTCTTCACTTTTAAAATGAAGTTACTATGAGACATTGCAAAGGGGGATGTTAAATAGAGGAATTAAATCTCGTCAAAGAATGGTTTGGCTCACTGACTCGCCACAGGTGCAGCTCTAAGAATAAAGCAGTTGTCAGGATCTCTTCCAGGAGCACGGCAGCGATGTAGCTGTGTACATGCTCTGCTGGTGTCAGCCTTCCCCTCCAGTTTAGGATCAAGAACAAGTCTAGGGCTGTGCAAGAGGCTGTCACAGGCAAGAAGTGTCGTCTCTAATAAGGCTATTTATCATAAGATATGAGAAAGCGGAAGCTTTCATCACAGAGGCCTGAAGGCTTTTCTCTTTGCTGTTTTATCCACAGGTCTGAGAGTTTATGCAGGCTCCTCCGAAGGCACAAAATCACTGTTGAAGTTGGTTTCATAATCTTCCTGACTGAATTCGCTTAATATGGCAAACATAAGTGTAGCACACAGCAAATGGTCCAGAACAACTCCGGGAGGTGAGAAAGTGCAGTGAGGGAGAAGGACAGAGGGGGGTGGAGGGATACAGCACCAGCAGAAACCAGAATGCAAAGAAGAAAAGCTTTCTACAGTAATTGCCATCCACATGAATCACCCTGGGGATGACCTGCAGTCTTTCCAAGGGAAAGAGCAATCCAAAAAAAAAAAAAGTTTAAACAAATCGGTCTTGAGTCTCTGAGCTTTCCCAGACAATTCTGGGTGGCCTGGTTCGATCTCTTCCCCCTGCATTCACTGACATAGGTGTTTTCTTGATACAGCTTACACACACACACTCTGTGAGTCCTCCTCAGAGCTGAACGTGCTATGTGCTCACTCTCCAACTTAAAAAAAGAAAAAAAAAAAAGCTGGAAAAATAGGAGCAAGGGGTGCACCAGCGAGGCCATGTGGACAGCTCTGCAGCGCCCGTCTCTTGCACACCTTCCTCTGAAGGCTATGGAAAGGGTTGTAAATTATAGGGTGCCAAGAGACGGGGAGGCCTGCAGCTGGTTTTAGTCCAGGGGTGAGGAAGTTAAAAGAATAAAAGAATTAGAGGCAGCTCTTTCACATAGGTGATTAGTGCAAAGGAATGTCAGATTCGGCAAAGAAAGTTTGCTTATCAAGCTGCAGATTTATTAAATGCGTTCCAGACTTGCATTGCTTCATTCAAGTTTAAGAGAGCTGTAATACTTAATATGCCCTTTAGCAATTTAATACTCTCTTGTACAAATCATTGGAAAATTTAAAATAGAAAAATATGTCCAGGCTTAACTGTAAGAAGAAGGGGAACTCTGTACAAAAACAGAGGAGAAAGAATGCATGGGTAAAGCTGAATATCTTACCACATGTATTATTCTGCTGAGTTATTAGTACGTGCACTCTCATCCACAGGCTAAAGGAGGAACTAGCAGTAATAAGTTACAGAACAACAATTTTCAGCATCAGGGCTCGAGGCTGGCATCACATCATGCCCAGAAATTACTCCTCAGGAAACACGTTTTATACTTTTTTTTTTTTTTTTTTTTTTTGCCTTCAGAGAGCACAAATGTGGGTTTCTTCTTTAAGGAAATGAAAATCAGTTATTGGTGCTGCTTATAGCAGACAGGAAATAGTGCTGTCAAACTTCATACAATTGCTTTCACAATAAAAAGGGATGTAAACATTGAATTGGTACACCACTGAGACATTAAAGACAATCTTTGTTGGAGACACAGAGAGGACAAGCCTGTAGAACGCCTCGCCACTGCATAATTACATGTGAATGTAAACACATCCATATAAACGTATTTCTGCATAAAAGTTTTGGGTCTCATAACTTGTGTAAGAAAGGTCCTTCGAGGCTCTGTGTGCCCAAAGTGTGCAGGGATTTGTCCCAGTCTGGACAAGAGGATGCTATTTAATATTGGGCAGGCATGCGGGAAAGAAGGGAAGGGCTTTGTTTTGTGGTGGTCAATTGGACTGCTTGACTTTTGGGTGTTTTAAAGGAGTAAAGGCCCTTAAAGCAGCCTCGCTAACCAAGTAACTGTATTATAAAAGCATGCTCCTGCATCTGTAACTGCCCTGCAGAGGGTTGGACCAGAAGATGCAACAATGCCTGTTGCATTCTTGAAGGAGACAGTCCCGGGACAGAATCAGAGTGCAGGATGGAGATATAGTTACATACGTGATGGGTACATCCACCTCGAGCGAGGTGCAACTGATACAAAACTGTGTGTGATACAGCACTGTATAGTGACCATGTCTAATGACACAGAATCATTCTGTCGGCCAGTCTGTTGCTACTGACCCAGACTGACTGCCAGTAGCCAGCATGAGTCAATGAGGCACACAGATCACAGGGCCCACAGGAGCTGGGAAAAGCCATTGCTCCCAGGGGACAAATTTATTGGGAACATACAGGACAGCGGGATTAAGGATTTGTCAAAACTCATGAAATTAGTTAAGCAACAGCTGGGACTAAAATCTTCCCTCTCCTGCCCCAGTCACACACTACCAGGCCTTGAGCCATTTTTAATAATTATCGTTGTCTTCCACTGGCAACCTCAGACTAACTCTTTCCATACTATTTAAGGGCTGCAGGACTGGAAGTGACCTCCTGAATCACCGATCCCAGTCACTTCTAATTGGAGGCAACCGCATCATGTGAGCCTAGTCAGAAATGCCTCAAAGTGAGCGGGGTGGTGGGACGTGTGATGACTTCATCCTTCCAAATTCCAGAGACAACACCCAAGCGGTTGTGGCAGTGATTGTTTCTTGCTCAGACATTACGAGAAGACTACAGCTGCCTGTTAACAAAAGGAGTTTGTGCTGAAAGGTGTCTTGTTTTGCTTGTAATTTTCCTGATGTGACTATGGAAATGCCAGTGAGGTGGGATGTGGGTAGAGCAGCCACTCATTGCTAAGTAGCAATGGCACTGAGTACTAAAAAGCAGTCTGCCAGCTGCTGCGACGGCAGGGCAATTTGTTAGACCTCAGAAAGCCCCACGGAAGCGGAAGCTGGTACAATATATTGAATATTTTCTTGCTATCTGATCCACTTGGTGGAAGGGATGCCCCGTGGGATCAGCTCTCCTGTTTGCTGGTGAACACTCCCTGCTCCTGCCAGTCCTTTTGGAGGCCACGAGCTAGGGAGCAGCGTGGAAGTGGCAGGATGTGCCTGAGGTGGGGATAAGTGACCACGAGAAAGAGAGAGGTTTCTTGGGTTTTGAAAATGGATAAAGAAACAAGTAAAACAAGAGGTATAGGGCTGTCACATCAGCCTCTCTACAGACCTTAGAAGCAGCTGGGCGTCTGGGACACATGGATGCTGCTCAAAAAGTGCTGTTTGGCAAAGGCAATATATGAGAGAGTCTGAACACAGGGGGAAAAGGGTTGGAAAGGACTTTAGAAAGAAGGGAATGGATGCTTGCAGCAGCTCCTGGCTGGAAAGCCAGAGCTTCTAGCAAGTGACAGATTCACCCAGGCATGGCAAGGCCCAAGAGCATCTTCTACCACAGCATGGCAGAAACAAGCAGCAGGAACACGGGACTTCAGGCCTTCCACAGAAACAACCCTCTTGTGCTGGTGTCCAAAGAAGCTGCCAAAGTACAATGGCAAACAGCTATGGGTTAAAGAACAAAGGGCCCTTGAATATCAAATATCAGTGTTTTAACTTGCTCCAAAGTGCAGAGATGAAACGGAGTTTCGTGTCACCACCAAATTGTGACAAGCTACCAACAAAACCTACTTTGGAGAAGCTGGCATGGTTTCCATAGCTGATATCCAAAAGCTACATAGAATTGTCTGCAAAAAAGATTCTGTTGTCAGGAGCAGGAAAGAGGAATCACATAGCTCAGATGTACTGAGGCAGATGATCCAAATAGCTAAGGGGGGGGTGGGGGTTAAGTCTCGTCTGCAACAAATACCTGACAGAAGAACGTATTGAAGCTGCTTTCTCAGGAAGAAGGAGACAGATTACTTGTGTGCATTGCTTGGATGTCATTCACGTAGCATTGATAAGCTGCTAATATTACTGAAGCTCAAGTGCAGGTTATTTCACTTACATTTAAGTTTTTAATCTTAAAAGTAACACTCTTGTGAGTTCTGTTATTTAGGTTACTATAAATTAGCATAGGCTGGGAGTCAAGATTTGGAAGTTAGGTTGGGAAAAAGAAGTAGTGTTGACCCTTGCAGGAAAACAGTGCAGTCCTGCACCTGATGGCTCAGAAGGTTGGCCCTTCACAGCCAGTGGGACATAATTGGTCAGTACAGAGAAATTCAGGACATACATTCCCAAGTAGTTAAAGCTGTTATTCACTGCAAGGGGCTGCAACGGTCAGAGGCTTTGGCATGCTCCATGAATCAGAGCCTACCCATGGGGCAGTCAGCATGTTCTGAGCTTTCCTCGCTTTTCATAAGATGCTGGCATACCTGTGGGCGTTAAGGTCAGAGAGAACCTTTCAAGTCACCAGAAAGTACACAGGAGGCTTCATCCATTTCTGCTGGAAATTTATCTAGTTATTTCTACATGTGGTTGTGTGAGATTTCTTGGCACAGTTCAGCTTTTAGGAAGGATACTATGGAATAGTGATTGTGCTGCATCAGCATTGTGTGAGGGGATATTAAAAATAGACATGAGTAGGAATGGCAGGTGTTGGTAGCATCAGTCTTTAAGACAATTGTATGTGGTTTCCATAAAGTCTTTTCCTTACAAAAATCAGTGCTAAGAAAATATGACAATTTCTGCATCTACTCTGGAAACAGAGAGATCACTGTGCAGGGCCCGAGGCAGAGACCTGAAACCGATGCAGTGTGCTGGCAGCTCCCATTGCTGTCCCCTGTGCCCTCGGCCCACTGCTGTCCCTGGCACAGGAGCAGTAGTGGAGCAGCATTGCCTCTCGCCTGAGCACTTCTCCCCTTGCAGCTCCTTTTACAGCGTGCTTCCAGAAGCAGAAGGGTAACATTCCGACCTCACTGAAGTGATCCCATATTCCGCCCTTCAGGAAAGGTAGGATTTCTGCCTAGTGAGAAGGAAAACACAAAGTCTTTCCTTGCACCAAGCTGCACGCTGCAGGTAATCCAGGAGCCAGGACATCAGTTCCCGCTAGTCTTCCTTACCTTGCCACGTTTTCTCCCAGAGCTGATGACAAAAGACATGGTGTGACCTAATCCTGTCAGAGATGACAGGATTGATGAAGGTGACCATGGACTTCCAGTTTCCTAATGAATTATTCCATTTATTACAGTATTTGAAATGTGAGATCCTGAGATAATGACTCAAGGGTTGCTCAAGAGGACAGGATTCAACGTCTCTGAAAAGCCTCTTTTGCTGGTAAGATAGCAAATAAACATCTTCTGGAATGGCACTCTGGTGCACATTGCCAAAACTCAACTTGTGCATATGTTCTTCTGAGGCAAAGATGTTGAGTGATGAGAACCAACTTGCCAGTGTCAGCTGGGTAAAACCAGTTAATGTTCTGTAGCCTGGAATAAAGTTCCCATACCTGCATTCCTCCTAGGTGCGATTCACTTAAGCGTTTCAAATATCCATTGAGTGAATACTTTGGGGTTTGGAGGTCAGCAGTGGTTAAAACAGAAGTGCTCTGAGGCTAGTTTGCAGAACAAGCTCTTTTACTGGAGAAAATGAAATAGAAACCAGCACTTTTTCCTGGGGCGCAAAAGAGAGAAGATAACTTAGGGGCTTGAACAGTCTGCCTTCTACTAAAATGCATGCAGTTCTGCCCTAGCAAGTGAGCTCCCAAGCGCAGGACATCCCTAATTTACAGCAGCACAGATGAGGTCTTCAGCTATTGCACTGTGCACCTCACAGTACCACTACTGCGACACAGAAATATTCCATGACAGGATAACTGCTCTTGAACAGTAAGTTAGTCACAGTTAAGTCTTTTGGGGAGTTTTTAACATCCTGAGCCTAAGCTTAATGAAAGGGTGCTTCCTTGGTTCAATGGCTTATATGAAAACCAGTACTGTTTCATTAGCAGTGTGTGTATGCATGCACACGTGCATGCATGAATGTGTCCACTGAACGTACAGGTTTGACCTGGACAGTCTGTATTTCAAGTTTGCTTTGGGTTAGACTGCATACCCAGGCTGGATGTGGTACACTGTACCCCTGGCTTTCTCTCTAGGAACATGAAACTTTTCCATCCAGGTGCTGCAGGTACACTCCCATGATAGCTCTGCAAACAGCCTCAGCTGGCACTGACACAGTCATCAGGAGGTGCAAATGCAAAGGAGCTGGAGGCAAGGTTGGCATCCTGACCCACTGATCTCCACCTGTGGATTTGGCTGATACAGGTAAGGCCTTGGCCCTCGGACCAAAACACTCCACAGCCTCTTGAGTGGAATGCAGGCAAACCCAGGTGGGTTGTTAGGCAGTGCTGTGCATTGTCCAAAAGCCTTTTGCATCTGCTTGCAACAAAACATTACTTGAGATAGGTAGGAAAAGACTGGAGAGGAGCGAAGAGTCGCATTTGCAAAAACCTCCTGTTTTAGCTCCGAGGTGACAGTGGTACTGGTACTAACTTCTCTTTGAAAGTGGTGATCTGTGGGCGTCTCTTTGATGGGATGTTCAGACCCACCACAAACCATCCACACAGATGTGTTTGCTACTAGGACTTCTGCAAGGAAGATGGGAAGAAGGTTGGAGAGGATGAAGATGGCAGAATGCTGATCACAAGAGGCTTGTGTAATTTTCTGTGTTGAAAATGAAAGCATCTCTCTCCTGACTGCCAGAATGAGGACCATCATTAGAAACCTAAAGAGAAAACGCTATTCAGAGGAAGGAGATAATGCTGCCAGGACACCTGCCCCTTTGTGACCATTGCTTTCAGTAAGCAGCCTCTGGCCTGGCAGCTGAAGGAAGGTGGAGACCCATTCATACCAGGGCTTGGCAGCCATCCATGCAACTCCATCCAATCCCTGGAGTTACAAACCATTGACACCTGTGTCAGCAGGAGCAGAGTCAGCCCCATGTTTTCTTGTATTAAAATCTCAAGGACAGGAGAGCCACAACAGGCAAGCTATGGACAAGCAATATTTGACCTGCAGTGATTTATTAACATTATCTCTTCTGCTTTCCCTCTTCTCCACGCACCATCCCAAGTAATTCAAAGTAATTTTTTATTGCTGTATTTTATTGTGGCATACTTATCCTGGAGGACATTTGACCTGCAGCACAGAGGTTCCAGTAAGCTCTCCCCCTGCTCTGTAACTTAGTTTTAAACCCACAAGAGGCTTGGTAAGTGACACAGAAGTGGCATGGGAAGTTGAAGCGTTGAAAAGCGAAAGGAAATATGCACAGTAAGTACCACTCTCTATCCGGTTTTTATCCTTACCCTGTCTCTGCAAGAGCTACTCCGAGTGCTACCTCCCTCTACTTTCAAATGATCGAACCTTGACTGTGCTCAGGGGAGGAGAGGGTGGTTCAAACCACAAATAAAGATGCAAGTCTAAAGGCCATGCAAGCCAAACTGATGTTTCAACACCCAGTTCATACTGGGCCGTAGGCTTAGTTGGACTCTGTATCCCTTAGATACTTATAAAAATTTACCTCAGTTAGTCCATCTAACTCCTTTCTCACTTCCCTCTGTACAACACTAGAAGAAGCTAACTCCAGTGTTGCTGCTGTGTTAACAGCCTCTCATTTGCAGTCCTTAGCCTTGTGTTCACACACCCAAATGCCCACTCCAGTGAGACAGACCACTCTCGTTAGCCCTATTTTGAAGCTGGGCTTCAGTGTCAAGGTGGGGTGCTAGGCTCATACCCGAGGTCAGTGAGAAGGACCCCAGGTAAGAGTTAACACCTCAATCCATGGTGTTGCGCTCTCCAATTTATCAGAGGGACTGGGACCATTGTGGAAGGTGGCAGCAAGGTTATGGTGGGCCATGATGAAAGATTTTTGTTTCCTTAACTCACGGTCAGCCCTACAATGATCACTGGAAACAGAGGGGATAAATGCAGTTGCAGAAACTGAAATATTTGTGATTTTGTGCCGAAGTAAGTTTGTAGCTTCGTGTTTTACTTTCAAGGGTAGGCGCACACTCACTGCGTTGAGCACAAACTATCTCTAATCCCACAGGACAGATTCAAACCTAGAGTCACCGGATTTGGAAACAACCAGCCTATTATTAGGTGAGGACAAATAGGTGGCCATGCCTGAACTGGCCATCTGATCTTGCCAACACTTCAATGACCTTGCTGTAGAAGTGAAGAGCCGGACTCCAGTGGGAGCACAGCCATTGCTTTAGAAAGAAAAGAAGTGGAGACAGGTTCTGATTTTGGCAGCGTAAGCCCACCTCTTTCTGGGATGCAGCAACCTCAGAGCTCACACCAGTGACACTAGGCCTGGAATGTGGTTTCTTCTCACTGAAACCAAATTTGGGCCATACCAGTAAATATCTAAGGAGATGTGTATGTATGTCTTTAATTACTGGAGCACTATGGCCTAGAATGCCAATGTGCTCAAGCACCCTGTTCCCCTAATCGTTTAAAGTGCTGTGCATGCTGTTTGGATACCTCCTAACGCTCTTTGCTAGATCAGATATCAAACAGGAATGTTAAACTTTGAAAGCGGGACAGCGGTATGCCTTGGTAATTGCCCTTCTCTCTGAATAATGGAAGCCCGCTGCATAGTACAATGATTTATTAACATTACCTCTCCTGCCTTTCCCTTTCTGCATGCACCATCCCAAGCAATTCAATCACTGATTTTTTTATCGCTGTATTTTATCATGGTATACTTAGCCTAGAGGACCAACAAGTTTATGCCCCTAAAAAACTCATATTCTCATAGTTGTTGTTGGAATCCAAAATATTTTTATACCATTGTTGTGTGAACATTTTTCTCATTCTCAGAGCCACAACGGTTTGTATTGCTGCTCTGGCTCCTATCTCCTTTACTTCCATCAGTAACAAGCAATTACTGGAAGTTAGTAACAGTCCTAGGACCAGGGTCTGGCTCATGAGCTGCGGTGACGGTTAGGACACTTCGGATGTCCCAGTAAATCTGAGTGACAGGGCAGGGTTTGGTCTGGAGCACCCCACAAACATTAACCAGATTGCAGGAGCTGCTACAACAGAGGGCTTCTTCCTACCCCACAGATACCACTGCCTGTGTTCCATTTCTAGCTAGTCTTGGAAATCCATCATATTTCATCTGCTCCGTGGATTTGTTTGCTGAGTTCTTCAGTTAGTATCAGTAAAAAAGAAATCTCAGAGTGCACAATGGTTGAAAGTCAACTACAGCATCGAGGAAACCTTTTTTGCCTCTGTTGCTCCAGAAACTCTCTTTGCCCACCAGCACCATGTTTGGATCAGAAAAAACACAAATAGCAGAGGAGACAGACTGTTACCAGACCTGGTTACCTGCAGCTGATCTCTCTGCTGAGCAGATGGCGGTGGGGGAGAGGGTCTCCCTCCTGGCACGGGTGGTGCACTCTTTTCTCTCTCATGCCCTGCCCCCCCTCACCTCTGGAGCCCGCAGCTGCACATGTCCTGCTCTACCTGCCCAGCCTACACTGCTCCTACCGTGGATCCATGTTCCAGACCAGCAGGCACTTCCCACCTCCTCAAAGCCATTATCTCAGAAGCTGGAAATATTGTCCCAGTAGGATTTCTTGGACGTGCTGGAAGGCTGAGCAACAGATCTGCTTCTAAGAATCATGAAATTTGCTGCTTTTTGTAACAGGGCAAATTTAGCCCCTTCTGTGCTGCCAATGGGACTTAAAAGGCCTCATTCACACAACTGCCACTCATGAGAGTGCAATAAAACCTCCCAAACTGGAATGGAAGCAATTGACATTTGCCAAGTTCATGTGTAAATGATCATTTTTTGTAGTGAGCCAAATAAGCCACTGGAGCAAGCTATCCAAAGAAAGTGTTCAGAAATAGCTGACTCCTGATGAAGCAGGTCAGATCTAACCATCTCAGCTTGAAGTTATGTTGAAACACAGGAAAGCAATCAAATAACTCTTCATTCAGTGCAAACAAGAGATGAAAGATACACAAGATACATGACACTCTTATTGTTAGTATATGCCAGTTAAATCTTCCATCTCCTTAAAGCTTTCCCCTTGTTGCGGCCTGATGGACATCATGACTGCACTCATCTTGAAAACAAATTTTTAGGGTTTTTTTTTTCCCCAAGTGATGGCTGAGCCGTGAGAAGCAAACTGTGTCAGAATCAACCTCTGTGCTCCATACATAAATCTTTAAGAACATATTGAAAATGTGATAGATGTGCCCCAAATGGATACTAGGAAAATTGTTACCAAGAGAAACCGAGATTATATTTTGCAAAGCAGTGACCCTTGCTGTGATGAAAATATACTTTTTACACATACTTTGCTAATAAAAGTCAGTATTTTATATTTAAAGGGGAGATACTTTTCAGTCCTTTACAGTGCAAGTGTCTTTCCCTCCCTCTGGATGGTAGCTTGCAGGTGGACCCTGTTCCCATAGGAATGGCTGGATTTGGCCCGTGAACCAGGGGACAGATAGGAGCTTTGGGATTCAGATATGGGAGGAAGCTGATGGGGTGCCTACGGTGCAGTCTTTCCACAAACAGCACAGCGTGGGTCCCATTCAGATGTGCGGTGTGGGACTGCCTCTGGAAGCACAGCCGGGGCTCGCTGGCTCACCCACACATGGTGGAAGTAAAGTCTGATACTGAAAGGGGTCATGTTGCCTCCCTGTACAGGCAGCCTAGATGCAGCCATGTGCCCATCAGCGTGTTTCTTCTTTCCATGCTGATCTTGGCCAGTGACTGTTCACACTCATCTGAGGGACTAGCCAAAAGAAAACACCAAGCAAAGGTGTGCCTGTGTGCCTGCCCATTTTGCTCCCTCCCTGTTCACTAGTCCAGATTCTGCCCAAAGTGCAGCATGGAGAGATCTCCTCACCGGGTCTTTCTAGGACCACCCTGTGCCTGGGGTCTAGCTCAGAGAGCAGTCTCACCTGAAATGGGGAGAGAAGGTGGTTGTTCTCACAACAGCTTTGCTTTGGGACGCGATGAAGAGGTTTATGTTGAGAAAAGCCTATCAACAAAGGTTAAAAACACCCATGATGTGTCACTCATGCTTACTGTACCTTCATAAATATTTTTAAAAAGCAGCCTCTGTCAATAGAAAACAGTTTTGTTGTATCAGGAGGCCCGATCTGAATTGTTTTCATGGAGCTGGGCATTTAGTCCAGTCACTTGTCCAGAACAACTCAGCAGAAAATATGGTATCACGTCGAAAAGCCATTTCCTGGTAACGTGGCATCTTCCTTGGCAAAAGCTTCCTAAAACAAATAAAAAAGGCACAATAGATACATTTCTCAACTCCTGGCTTGTTTTAGACCATATCTGCCAGGCAGCAAGCACTGTTGGTCACACAGTAAGTGGCTTTTCCTTCCTTCCTTATTCCTGCTCCGAGGCTCTGCACACACTCTATGTGTGTTTAAGGATACAGCTCTGTGATTACTTTGGAAGTGCAAAATACTTGGCGTAAGGGATTGTGACAGAGTTTCCTTGGCTCTGACAATCTCCTCAGTGCCTTTAGTTTTGGCTAGGCCAAAACAAAATCTTTGCTTCAAAATACCATTCAGTTTTTCAGCAATAAAACAAACAGCTCAGATGGTGCTCCCTGGTGCCACCTGACCGTCCGACCTGCTGCCTTCAGGAGTTAAGAAGGAGAACGGGGGAAGAATGCACACCTGAAATTGGCATTTGGGAGGGTTTCCTGGCTTTGATTCCTCCTTTTTGGAGTCCTGTCAACCAGCCAGTTGTCTGGGTGTGAGTGTCTGAGTGGTCTTGCCTGGCCATGTTAGTGTGAATCGTTAATCAGCAAGTGTGTGGGATACAGTCCACTCCTTTTGAGATGCTCTTGTGCTGCGATTGAAGGTTATTTCTTGCTTCGGGTTTGCTACAGGCTCTTTGCTCACAGCTACTGCACACCTGAAATGTGCTTTTTGTACTGTCTCTCTTCCCCTTTCTACTACCTACCTGCTCCTGCTTTTTCTGGCTCCAGCTAAACCTGTGTCAGACAACTCAAGCTTATTCTTGTAACGGAGCTTGGGACTGCTCAGGACTTCTGCAAGAGCTCCACACGGTGTGTGCATGGAGCTGCTGAATGAAGAGTTTTGTATTGGAACATTAATTACCGAGGGGCCTGGCACAGAACAGGAAATACAAGTCCTTTTCTTACATAAACATTTTCAGTTTGGATTGGCTGAATACATGGATACCAATTCTCTATGGGTTGGGATCCCTTAGGTTTATTTATCCAGTTATGTTCCTGTTTTCGAGTTTAACAACTCCCTAACTATCATCACCGTGGTAGAAAAAATATTGATACGCAAGGTACAGGAGACAATTTTATGTTCAGTTTCAAGAGAAACTAAGAAAACTATTCAGCCAGAGGCACCACTGAACAGGTCTGTATTCACACCAAAAAATGGCTGAACTACATTTATCGTTTCTTGCCATCAAACAGCATTTTCTATTTCTTCTGCTTTCCAGAATGGGGACTTAAAACTCAGACACAAGTAAACAGCAAATTTTTTTAAGCTCTTCCCATTCTGGTAAGAATATGCTGTTACAGGAAAGTACAAACCCAAAAACCCCTATACACAGGGAAATCAGGGGGTTTATAATCAGAATACTGCATCCCACATGATGTTTAATTGCACCAGTGTCAGAGATTTGTACACTGGTACAAATACTGTCACCACTGAAAATAGTCTGAGCAATACTGCTTTGAGTTTTAATAACAGAGCATCAAATAAACAGTATTTAGGGTAAATGTAGTATTGATTAGTTATGTCTCATTAAGTGAAAAAGAGGTAGAGGCATTCCAGAGATCAAATTAAAGTACACTGCTTAATGCAGTGGAAAGAAATTAGGGCTGAGAAGAGCGTCCATGAAGTAAGGTCACTGATTTGTCTACTTCTCAGTCAGCCTTACTCTTTGTCTGCCTCTACCCTTCCTCGAATTTTGCTCTTGTTTCCAGCACAAGGCTGCAGATAGAGATTTTGGGAGGGCTGGAGAGGGGCAGATATGACTAAAAGTGCTTTGTTTTTTAAAAAAATTCTGAACAGGTAAGATTCCCTGACAAGATAATCCTTGTCTGAAAGGAATTTCTAACAATAGAGTATTGTACCCACAGAGGTAAATCTTTTGGTTTTCTTTATACTAGATAAAGGTAATTAGTCACTGGACTGAAACTTGATAGTAGCCTGCCTGTAACAGCACGATAGTCGGTGGGGGCAAATGGAAGACACTGCTGATGAGTCGTAGACATTTTTTCATAAAAACAGTTTCCTGGAACTCAGAGGAGTTAGGAGAGAAAAAATAGGGAGATGGTGATGGTGATGATGATTATTATTATTAACTTAGAGACAAATGTATTCAACAGTCATATAAAACTGATTTAGTAATTTGGTAAAACTGAAGACAGAAAGAAAGCTTGAGCCGAAGGGAAGTGAACTAGGACCAAAAGCTGATCTAAAGTGATCCACCTAATTGCAACACTCACCCTCATTCAAGGTTTCAAAATCTAGTGAAATTCAGAGCACATCACAAGAGCCTTAATTCCCTGCTGAAGGAGATAGATAGATTCTTCAAGAAAACTTCAGGCCGTATGAATAGTGTCTCTCAGAAAATTGTCTCCAGCCATCAGGAGCAATAGTCAAGTGAAGTTAACTGCATTAATAAGAGAGAGAGAAAAGTTCAGAGCTTTAGTAACGTGGAATGTAAAGAGCAGCTGAAGACAGGTAAGAATGGGGCAGCTGTATATGTCTCATAAGAAACCACATGATTACTTGGATGCAAGGAATACTACAGGAGGGAGATGGCCTCTAGATAAAGATTAAAAAATGATCAGTGGTCATGTAGAAAAGATAGAGTTACTGCATTCTTACATGTAGTTAGAAGCCAGAAAGCTAACATGCATAACTGCCTTCTTTCCACTCACAAGAGAGGACTATACTAAACCACATGGACTCAGAATCAATATTTTGAAAATCAGCAGACCTAGAAAACTTGCAGTCAGGAGACCTACAGAGATGATGGAGAAGATCCTGGCCTAGATAGTCTCCTTTTTAGTGAAGCTTGAAACACCAGAAGGACACTAGAACAATGCATAGTGTTCAGCCAACGTCACAGTAGGTCACCAGCACGCTTGACAGCAGTGCAGCTTAGTTTGCCTGATGGGATCCTGGGCAGCAGAAAAATGAATTGTTAATGAAATTAGATGGGAAAACGGTCACTAGAAGCCTACACTGTTTTACAACATAGCATTCTTGTAAGAAACTAATGATACACAATGTCTGTGTGGTTTCTTCCAAAGGGATTAACACAGGGCTTGAAGCCACTCCAAAGACCTCATTAGCTGGTTCCCTTCAGATGGCCATCCGTATGCAGCAGGTTATTCAGTTCTGCTTAGATATGGTCAAACTGAACCAACGAGCAGTTAGAACGTAGTTTGACTGCAGCATCTCAGTCATCAGCTGTGGGTCACAGGTAAGATCTAGGCAGAATTGATCTTGCCACGTTGACAAGAAGCTGTTGGGGTGAGAGGTGTGTGCCTGATCTCTGCTGCAAAAAGAGGTGGAAACCTCACCAAGGTCCTTGATGATTTGACCTTTCAAAGCCAAGTCAGGCAATTAGTATGACTCTGAGCATGTGAGAAAGAGACACCAGCAAAACACCCTGGGGAGTGGGACCTCATTAGTGACTGGAATCCAGGTCAGCTTCTGATACTGACCGAAAAAAACCACCTCAGAATAAGAAACAGAAAATTTTACTACCCCAATCCAGTTTGAGCAGGGATGTGCTTTTATTCCTGTGTAGAGTATTAGGGAGATTGTTTCAATGCCCACAGTTTTAGAAGGCTGTTGAAATATTAGAGTGGGTGCAGAAAACAGCCACAAAAATTATGCAAGGTCTAGAGAAAAAGACCGTAGCAAAGAATTGGAGAACTCAGTTTGCTGAGTTTAATAAAGACTTGTACAAAATGAAAAATGACTCGATTACAGAGGATGTTTCCCTCCTGGGGGAAAATGTCATGGACTAGAGAGCTTTTAATCTAGCAGAGAAATGTGCAACAAAAGCCAATAGCTGAAAGTGGAAGCCTGGCAAATTCAAATGAGAAAATAATCAGAAATGTTAAACAGTGAGAGTAAGCTTTAAAACAAATTGCCAAAGAAAGTGGTCAGTTCTTCATGTCAAGCTATCGTCACACCAAAGCTCCAGGCCTTTCCGAATGATGAGCTTCTGTTAGACAAGCCATTGGCCCTCTTATGAGAATGATTGTCCAAAACCTAATGGCCCATCCCAAGGGCTGAAACTTAACTGGCTTCAGGAGGTTCAGACCAGATGAGGTGTGGACATCTCTAGCCCTCATTCTGTGGATCCAAGAGACTAGTACAGGTTAGTTTAAATCTCTTAATTCCTATCTACCCGCCTTATTTGTCATCTCTCTTGTAAACAAAGACTTCCTGCAGCTTTTGCCTGTCTGGATTCTCTGGGTGAGCAAAGAACCATCTCTGCATCTCTGGAGATGCAAACCCTCTGCTGAGTGAATCTCTCCTTGTAGCTAAAAGAACCCTGCTTAGGGTTTTCTTTTCTCAGATTTTTCCATTTTTCCTGGAAAAAAGGGCAGTTTCTCTCTATCCATCTCTCTCTTTCTCTCTTTCTCCATCTCAAGCCACAATTGCCAAGTCTCCTGGAAAATATTTTCTAGCTTCTGGAACAGATTATTATCCCTGCTCGGTGCAGATCCTCTGTACTGTATTTCTCTGGGTGGTTTTCAGAGCCTCTCGGGGCTCACTACTTCCCATGGTCTGGCAAAATCCCTGACCACCACTTGGGACCTCGGTTTGTTTATTTTAACATTTATAGTGCAAAAAATCTGAAACCAGTCGATGCCAACCATTGGTACAGAACAAAAAATTAGTATAGACCAAATAAATTTCTATCCACTAAAGAAAGATGTAGAATAAAGGCCTCACCTAGCATCAAACTAAATAAAGGCCAGAGTTAAAAGTTTTGTCTTGCAACACATGCTGCAACTGTCCAAACTGCGTGGCAAGAAGCAATAAATACTGGAGCCAAGGGCTTGGGGGGATGAGTCCTCCTGCCTGGTCCCAGCAGCTTAGGCCCAGAGATAGACGGCAGGAGCATTCTGGTTCATCTCAACTATTGTAAAAATTTAACAGCCCCGGGGCAGATCCCAGCTCCTGTTGTAGAGGATGGGGCTGACAAGGCGCTCAGCTCTAGGAAAGCTGGTGTCTTAGATAAGCACACGTGGCACAGGCCTCAGAGGAACACTCGCCCCTCACCTGGGGCCCTACTCTTCCGACACTCCTGTTTTCTTATTTCTGTCCTGCTCTGTGCAGGAGGTGGGCTGTAGCACCAACTGACTTCACGGTCCTGACTTCAGTCTTTGCACCTCTCCCCACAGTCTTCCCAATTTGAGGGAGGTGAAGGAATTGTCACTGAGACTTCTGGAAAAAGCTGTCTTACGCTTTACCATGATGTGCATGCCCAGGTTAAAAATGGCCATTTGCCTCAAGTTCCTAAGTCCCTGGTGCTGCTGCTTGCCCCAGTAGGGCTCCTGGGTTTCCAGCCTTTAGTTCCTTGGCTCAGAGAGTACCAAAGCCATTGTTTTTTGTGCTGGAGCTATGTGGTTTCTGTGCCAGAATTATAAGTAAACCATGAAAAAATATGAACATTTTTGTGTAGACTTATGCAACTTTTTCCATGAAGACCCTCAAAAATGGCTAAAGTCTTGCCTTGTCATTAATCACGGGGAAGCATATGGTGCATGTGTGTCTTCTCAAAGGAGCACCGATTTGTCCAGGAAGAGCATGTTTTCAGACCAGAGATGTTTTGAAGGACATCGCGTGTACAACTCCAACCAAAAGGCCTCTGCAAAGGCCAGCTAAGCAGATGGATATGAAATCTGCTTTCCAGGCAAACTTCGGTCTACAGGCACAGCTTCTACTGCTTTTGAGCAGTCACAAAGCATTAGGTAGAGGGCAAAGGCCTACAAAAAGATCCAGCATCCCCTCGGTCCCAACACAGCACCACTTTTACCAGGAGTGGTTATCTTTCGCATCCCAGAGCAAAACCAGTAGTCATCGCCAGCCATGCGTGCATACTAAGCCCACTGGCTTCACCACTGCCTCCCACCTAGGGCCCCAGAAATGCTCCCTTTGCTCTCTTACCAGGGAACACTATCGTACATGAGATCCCAAACACTTTGTAAAGTGCTTTCAGCCTTAGCATGCGTATCAGCACTTTGTAAAACACATGGGGATGGAAACACAAATTCTTCGAGCAGCGAGACTGATTAGTGGTTCAAGGTTTGTCCTGAGAAAATGCTTGCTTTTATAAAATGGTGGGCTGCTGTCACTCGGATTTGAGCAGCCTTCACTGTTCAGGAGCTCAGATGTATCCTGTGAAACCTGCATGGACCACCATGAGGTTTTGAGGCTGGTGGGTGGACATATGCCCATTACAGAGACTAGCTATACAGATGCTCAACAATTAAGTCATTAGTGGACTCCTACACACTTGTAAGGTACACAGGGCTCATGGAGTGCCTGCCAAGTTCCTCAAGCAGTAACAGTTCATAACACTCTTGAGATATCTGCCAGATGCCGACACAGTGTTCCGAAGTTCTTATTTCAGGACATAATTTTAAAAATACTTCTAGCTTAGGATTTGGATGCCAAAAAGCATTTGTGTATGAATTGTAATGTAAACCATAAAACCAACAGGAAACATCAGAGCCTTCTCCTTTTGTAGATACGATGTGACTAAGAAGCATTAGGAAACGTTCCTTTATTGGCAAGAAAACAAATATATTTTACTGCCCCATATGTGCAAAATGAAACAACCAATTAACATATATCTGGCAAAGAGAGAATATTTTTACCTTCCAGCATTGCCCACACATTCCAAATTGTATATTGATTGCAACATTTATGAGTATTGCACGGGGGGCAGATGGTGAACACTCTGCTGAGTTTGGCTGACAAGGAGGCACCACAGTTTTAGTAACTGAATCAGCAATTCAGCTCAGCCTGAATTTTCTCATGTTTCTGGAGCTCACACTGGGAATGCTCAGTGGCCCAGCTTTTGCTTTAACATAGTCACTTTCATATCATTAGCTGACTGGCATAATCACTCTCATATTATTAATATAATTCTTATCCTTTCAGGAGACACCAAAATCAATTGCAGTAGAAAAGCAATCCCAAGAAGAGACACTTGCCTGCTTTGCCTAGCACAAGATCTACATTTGCAGATCTAAGTTCAATAAAGAGGCAGTGAATGCACGTGTATGTCATGTATACATCTTTGCAGCACACTGGCCCTTTGAACCTGACTTTTTCTTTTTTTTTTTTTTTTTCCTCAGTTAAAATTCAGGTGGGTATAAGAAAGTGTTAAAGCTAACAAGATGCTAGCCCTGTTTTTCCCAGTATGTTTTTACAGGGGAAATGCAATGTTAGTGTTAACAACAGAGTACAGTTCCCACCCCTGTGGTGAACCATCCTCAGTGCATGTTTTTAGTCTAGCCACACCAGGCTCTGGACCAGAATAAAGTATGTATTTGTTGTTTCTGAGATATTGTCACTGGCTGTTTGTAACTGCTGAGTAGACTGAAATATCCCATACCACCCTTTTGAGCCACCCCCCATCTTCTATATCAAGTTTGTGTGTGTCAGGCCCCTGAGTGCACTAATAAGCCTTAATAGCCTTGACCAGCCTCAGCTGGGCCTTCCACCCACACCCATGGGCCCAGAAGCCCCATTTCAGCCCAGCCCAGGGTTGTCAGTCTCTGGGCTCAGCTGAGTTGGAGGGGTGTTGTTCTACAGCTTGCCCATGTCTGTATCTTTGTTTTGCTAGGGGCCTCCAAACCTCGAACTGCAGACTGGCATCCTCTTGTTGTGGACCTTCCTAGCCACTGCTAGATCTCCTCTTAACCCTAACATACAGGCTGAATTTCCAGCTTGACCTCAGACCTGTCCCATTGTTATGGTATTGCTTTATGATTTGGAGTCTCAGCTGGTTGTGGCCATCATCTCCAGGTTTGTCCTGTTCACCTCATTCAGGTACTGGGGTTGGGGAGGTTGGGCCCTGGTTGGGGAGGTTGGGCCCTGGTTATGCTGGGTTCCCATCGCCTCCTGGCTGACCTTGCTTTAGGGAGCAGCTGGCCTGTATGGTGCCATGACAGTGTGACCTGCATGTAGGTTTATAGAAGCATAAAAGTGGCCAAGAGGGTCTGAACAAGAGGACCCCAGTGTGGTGTCATTGTTGCACAGTACCTGGTAAGCAGTGCTTAAGGAAGGGTGTAAGTGGCCTATACTGCCAAATTTCATTAGCTTATGCCTGAGGAACCTCTTGAGACAGAGGTGATAGCCTTTATGCTAAAGCTCAAAGACCAGGCACACCAGTCCATGTCATTGTTGGCCCTTATGGTCAGTCTGTGGACTGGTGACCAGGAGTCCTCTGGCTTGACACTGGTGATAACCTGGGTCACCTTGGAAGCTCCTGAGTTTCCTCACACTGTCACTCAAACTTACTTTGCACTGTGTGTCCGCTGATAACTGCTGGCCTTGAACAGGAGAAGTTGTCAGCAGCAGTCCCTTTGTATTGCCCTCTCATTCCTTTTCACTGTGCTACTTCTTTCAAAGGCCTGTTGCTAAACACAAACTGATCGGGAGGAGCAAATAACCCTTGGATAGGTTTCTAGAGAGATTCTAGTTTGCAAATGAAGCCCACCACATGGATAGTTTGTGTTGAACAATGCAGTATGACAAGGTGGACAACTGCAGCTTGGGATATTTGAGCTGCTTAAAAAGTAATATCAAGGCCAAGCCTGTACAGTAGGGTACTTACACACTTAGGTCTAGCTTTGGAAATCTGTCTGATTTCTGAGATGCTGAAATGCAATATGAATGAGAGCTTTGAATGCTGTGGAACTCATAAAAACATCTCTGGACTCATGTAGCATGTTAGTACACTCCACGCTGTCCCACAAGAGGCATAAATAGGGAGCTTTGGTTTCCCATGTATCTGCATCCTCTACCCCCTATGGTCTCCCTCAAAATAACCCCTTAAGACTTCCTCATAACAATGTCCCCAGGCTCTTCCCATGTCCTCAGAATGACTCCTTCTCTGGTTCCCTTAAGCCTCTGCTTCATCTCATGTCCTCAGCATTTTCCTTTACAGTGATAACTCCACTTCATCCTGCTCCTCAACTCAAATAGTTCTTCACCTTTTCACCGTCTACCATTTTTTGCCTAGTAGGTGAGCAAGAGGCTGTGTGCGCAAGGACAAGGCCGGAGCTGCGTGCCCGCTAAAGCCACAGGTAATGGCTGGATTCTGCTTGCCTTTCCCTCATCTCTTCCTTCCTCTTTCCTCATGGGTTTCTGCGAAATACAGAATTAGTTTCAAGAGGCTGCTGCTGTCTCAAACGTGATTGAAATTGGCCACTGTGTTCAAGAATACCTGGAGAAAGGGCTGACAGACAGATGGGCTTTGTGTAAGCTCTTGTTCCTCTGAAATCTTGCACTATTAAGTGAGACTAAAGGGCTCGGGGAGTGGAGTTGGTTTACCTCCCTTGTTGTTTAGTTCAAATTCATCCAACAACAACTGTAATAGCATATTAAGTGTTTTTAAAAATGTTTTAAAACAACAGCTTTCTACCTTCTGTTTTCAGCACTGCTCTGCAGGATCGGCATTTTACGCTGAGTTGTGATAAGAAAGAGCTTGCAAACAGCCGTTGCGCTGCATAACTGTGTGGGGAACTGCTCATCATTAACTTAGAACAGAGGGAAGTTTGCAATTCTGGAAGAAAGACTAGTAAGTGTAGCTTAAATGTGCCTCTCTCCTTTTCTCTTTTCGCTGTTTCCTCACCAGCCTGATGTGTAACCAGTTTGTTTTCTGAGACCTCTGTTAGCCAGCAGGTTTAGTGTGCAAGCAGCAATCCTAATATTATGGGAGCTTAGAGGCCTTTGAGTACAGAACAAATTGGTTTTAAAAGCAATAGCAATTGCTAGAAGGATCATATTACAATAATAGATTTGAAGGCTTACACGGTTGAGCAATGCAGCAGATGAGAGACGATGGTATAGATGAAGTACTCTGTGAGCTGCTGGGAGCAAAGCAGGTCCAGATTAATGCATTGAGAGAGGTGGGTTGTGGGGAAGCTGACACCTCATTAAAGTCAGGGCTTTCCATCCATCCATGACTACCGTGGGACTTGGGAAGGGTGCAGGAGCAGCACTATTAATCACAGGCTGGATGAGGGAAGGAGAACCTGTATTTGTATACTCAGCAGTGCTCTGCACTGACTGGCCTAAATGCTGCTGTGATAAGCATAACAGTAATTTAATAGGAAATGAAGGGGGGGGGGGGGGGGGGGGGGGGGGGGGCGGGAAGAAAGAAAAAGAAGAGGGTAGCACCAAGTGAAAGGAACTCTAAAGAGATCTGCATGACTCTGACAGAAGACACTGAGGCCCAGATCCCCAGAGCTGTTTGAATGAGAGTCAGGTGGCTAAATAACTTTTAAGATCTTGGCCACAGTCTGCAGAGACAGAAAAGGAGCTGGCAGTCTTCTAAGCTGCCTCATGACTGATTGCTTTTTATCCGTTTTGATAGGAAACATGAAAGGCTGAGCTGTCAATATTTTTCAGGATGTTCATCCTATTGGGAATTTCTCATGCTTTTATTTACTGTATCGTAATATTTGCATTCTGGTTTACGTGTGGTATTTGCATCGGAAGTAGCTTGAAATTCTAGAGGTTTCTTTGCTTGGCTGCCCAAATACAGCGACACCTTCTTTGGCAGACTGAGGAAAAGATTAGAAGGGTTTTGGCTGTCACTCCCTGCCATGGTCAAATTAAGACCTTGATTTCCTCAAACACAAACTCCTCGTTAGGACCACACTTTAGCAGCAATGGTTTATGTCTCAAAAATAGAATAGTTATTATTAACTAAAGCCAAAACATATTCAGTCAATCAGATTCTGGTTTGGGGATGTTATGGATGGCATGTATGAAATGAAGTACTAATGACTGACAAAATAGCACAGCAATGAATTTCTATTCATAAATTCATGCTCACTGGTTTCCAATCTATTGTTAATGGCAACCTCTTTCTGGATGCTAACAAGGCAGGAATGGGACAGCAGAAACACAAGAATCCCTAAACTAAACTTCAATGTGCATGCACGTACATATATACACACATGATTATTTTTACAAGTGACATAATGCCATGTCCCTTCAAAATGTTGCTTTTCTGCTGTCCCATCTGTACAAAGAGTTCTTACAGCATTCATTAAAAGATACAGAAGACGAAGGGAGGAGCAAGGGAGTATATAACCCAAGAAAAGCATACAAATCATGTGGACACACGATGTGTGGGCAGTTGGAGCTGGCTCACAGGCAGTGCAAGATGAGCCTGTCTCGCAGAGGATGCCACTTCTTGCTCTATCCCCTGGCTTTAATGTTTTACAAACATCCTGCTGGCCCTCAAGTGGATAAAAGGATGGTTTTGAAAATGTAAGCTGAAGATAAGCAATGCAAAGGTGTTTGCAGGCAGGCGGAGCAACATCTTCAAAGATCTGAACTATTGCCATTCATCTTAATGGCATGTTATTGCTGAAGTCACGCAGCAGTGTACAGTTTAGTGCTGTTAACTCTTTCGTTGCTGGGTAAAACTTGCAGGGAAAAATTAGACTGGCAAGTAGTACAAAATAGACACTAGTAACTCTCACTGACATCTCATTTTAGCCACACCTCACAATAGCATTTTTATCTGAGCTTCATATTTGCGTTATAAAGGATTGTCTTGAACCTATTTGCTCTTAAATAAACTGATATTCTGACTGGTCTGCTGTTTACCTGACAATCTGCCTTTACACCACAATTTCACACTCCTGTGATGTGACCATGAGATAATAAAACATAAGCTCCCAAGGAAAGAAAGGGAGGTTGATAATCCTGGACTATAGGAGGGTAGATTCCATCTTCCTCAGGACGCAAGTTCACATTTGTGTGAAGGAGGTTCGTATTTGTTTCATCTTCAAGAAGAGTCTTCTTGGAGCACCAGAATGATCCATTCCAGTGACAAAGAAATGAGCAGTCCTGGCAGGCAACTCCTGACTGAAATAAAATGCACCCTTTGTTTTCCAAACTTAACTGGATGAAGCTTTGAGCAACCTGAAAGCAGAAGTGGGATGGTTCAGAGGTCCCTTCCAAACTAAATCATTGTAGATTATATGTTTATGCTGTGCCTTAATGAGTACATACTAGAAAGGTATATTCCTTTCAATTAACAGATGGAAGACTCCCAGCCATAGTTTGAACTGGATATGCTGCTGCCAATTAAAAAAGAAAATATGATGGTGATGAGCCCAGTACAAATGACTCCGTGTTTGCGATACCAAGGAATTGTGTAGTGTATCAGGTAACAGTAATCATCCTTTTGCCTTCCTGTGCAAAAATGATATTGCAAGACCCAGTCCCTTCTCTTTTCTTTAACTGTCCGAATAAGCCGTTTGATTCATGTTTATTCTTCTAATGACCTTTTTTCCTGAGCAGCTTATTCTGATCCCCCATTGTAATACAATCAAGATGTAAATGTCATGTGACAGCGAAGATCAGCAGGTCATGCAAGTAAATGCAGACACAGAGTTGATGTGTGCTTTGTACAGTATTGCATCTTAGTTATTCTGAAAGTTTTGAGGCGGCTTCTGTGTTCTCTTTCAGTGGGGGAAGCAAATGTCTCTTCCCCAGGTAAAAGTAACAGGCAGATCTTTGAAGGCAGGACACAATATTGGACGGCATTTTGACAAAGCGCAGAGTTTCAAAATGATTATTTCTTGTTATTCCCTCCTGAAATGGGTGTGTTCTTCACAACCTAAGGTGGACTCTAAGTTCACTAGAATGTTGGGACAGATCTGACAATCTTCTTAAGTTTTCCCAAGACTGCGAAAGATCTTTTAAACTCAAACCCATCTTTTACTTTAACAGAAACTAGATCTCATTGCTTTTAAAACAGATAAAACAACTTAGATTGAGACAAAACAGAAATGAAAGCATTTGGAAACCAAATTCCTTCTTGCCCGCTATGTTCTGGCAGGAAGGGTCCTTTTTTTCAGGCTTCCTCTCAGTTCAGCAGCTCAGGAACTTTCTGTATTGCAACAAAATCTCCCCTGAGAAGATCTTCTTTGAAACTGTAGGAAATATCTTTCACCCCATCACCGAGGCCTGGTTGTGTGTCTGTTCTTCTGAGCAGTTTGCCAGTCTCTGCTCTGCGCTCGCTGAGTTCTCCTCACACCCTCAGCCTAAGTTCTTACACATTTTACTCAGCGATTAAGTATTTTAACTTGATTGTTATTTAACTGGATTCTTAGATCATGCAGTATCTAAAAAGCTCACCTGAAAAATGAAAGAGGCTGATGAGAGGAGAACTGTCCAGCGGGGGTGAAGGGGGAAGGATATAAACTGTCGAAGGAAGTTTATTTTAAGACCAGCTTGGCACTGAGCATATGTGGTGAAAGAACACCGTGTAAAGAGAAGTCTCTGGCCAAGTTTTTAGGGTTGGTTTCTTGGTTGGGTTTTTTCCTTTAGTTTTAATGTGTAATACCATATAAATTGCACATGGCATGATTAGGAGAACTGGCCCATAGAGGAGATTGCTGTGGTTGTCAGAGAAGGATGGGATAATGAAGATCTTCATTAAGGGCTGTAGGAGAACAGGGTAAGAAAAGCTAAAAGAGGTAGAGAAGCAGAAAGAGAAAATGAAACAGAGAGATAGAAGATTTTACCACATGATAAGATGTTGTTTTGTAGTAATATGTTAAATACTGTAAGAAACCTCAATATTGTACACAGACGCTTCTAGAAAGGTAAGTTGCGTGTAGGAAAGAAATTATCTGGTAAATATATGTTAACATAAGAAATGTAGTTTTGCTCACAGACACTTTTTGGTGGAAAACTACCAGAGACCTACAGATGTTTTTCAAAGACTTAGGTCATTCAGTTTAATGCCCTGTAATGCCACTGGTTGTCATAAGGCTGTTCTAAGTCCTAGTTTTGGCTCTTAACAGTTTTTAATCTGGAGCTGTGAAACTAAACTATCAGTCTAACAACACCTATTTAAAGCAATGGATAGAGAGAGAAAACTATACAAATGCTATTCTTTTATTATTTTTTTCTTTTTGTGGTTTTCTTTGTTTTGTTTTGTTTGGGGGTTTTTGTTTTGTTTTTGAAAGGACTGTGTGCATAAAAAATGGTGCAGATATTTTCGTCATTCCTCTCAGAGCAAGAGACAGCCGTGCAAAGGAGAACCCAGGCCCACCACTGCACCCGCTAGCAACAGCAGTTCTGCAGCGGTACGGCTCACCAGAACAGACACCACATCACCAGTGTCTGTGATGGCAAGACAAAGACCAGCCAGGGAGAGAGGGCTCTTGGCAGTTTATCCCGGGAGGAAAGTCTGGGTGTGAGGGTAGAGGACAGTGCCCAGCTGCTAGTCACAGCGGCAGGTTGAGTCCCAGAAAGGGCAGCGTCACATGGCAGGTATGTGTGTAGGAAGCTCAGAGAGCTATTCCTTAATGAGTCTGCAGCCTGCTGGTCTTTAAATTGGCATGAGTCAACCATTTGGGTTTTAATCTCTTCCCCTGCACGCATAGTGACTAGTCACGAGAGGATTACTATGAAGCGCCCTGAAACTAAATGGCATGTTTAGGATCTCATGGCTACATGCATGAAAGTGACAGGCAAGCTTGGATCGCACAAGCAAGGTGCAGCCTTGTTCACACTTTGCAAAAAGAAATTTAGAAGATCAGATACTCAGTGTCACGCTCTTACATTTATCCAAACTCATAATGCAGCATCAGCTGTAAAAGTTCAATTGATGTTGCCAGTATGTAAGCAAAATACCACACATGGGTGTCATCTCTTCAGGATCACCTTGTTCTTATGGCTCCAGAAGTCAAGCAACAGGAGCAGGTGATCATATCAGCTGAGAAAGTAGACAAGCCAGTATCTTCTGTAGATCTAATCTTTCGTAAAAGTTCTAAAAAAGCATGTGCCTGCCTGGGTTTATCCGGTAAGATAATATAGTACCCAGCTGTGTAATGACAGGGTTACTGCTTGCCAAACTAAGACTCCTGTAAAGCTGATATTCTTTAGATATTAGTAGACCCAGGTCCTTCAGACTCGCCCTTGTTTCCAGAGCACATTTTGCAATGCTTCATAGCTGAGGTTACACATACATGCTCAGCAGGACAAGATCCCTTCCACTGGGGTGAGGGGAACAGGGGCATGGCAGCTAACTACCAGCCTAAAGAAAGAGGAAAATGAGTCACAGTCATCAAATAGGTCACTTCCACTCTGTGTAAAAGTGCTCTTCTAGCAGTCAGGTTAGGCTCTGAAATAAGGAACTGCCTGTGCTCGAGTAGCTTTCTGTGCTTGCTGTTTCTGCTCCAGAGAAGTAGGGAAAAATAAGGAATAAATCCCTGTATGAAAATCAGTGGTTTTCAGCTCATGAATGTATGATTGTGGATTCTAGTGAAATTATTCTAACTCCCACTGCTTGAACATGTGGTTTAGTTTTGTTTCATGCATCTATGTAGCTTCTTTAAAAAAAAAAAAAAACACTCTGTGGCAGCTGCATTGGCTTCTGCTAATATTTGCTTCCTTTACAGAAAAACCTAAGCAGTTCAGCAAAAGATGAACACCCTTTTGTTATTTTTATATCAAATCATATCTTTGAAATGTGAGTTTCTGCTGGAAGATGGAACACAAGCTTATCTGTAGTGAGTGGGAGGTTGCAGTATTACATCTTCTTTCAGGAAGCCTCTTTGACCCCAACAGGGAGTCAAAGCATTTTGACCATCAAACCCCTGAAACAAGGGGGTTTACAGCATTTGAGGATTTAGAGATAGCAATATTTTTTGGCAGCAACTTTTCAAAGAAGAGGGAGGGGTATTATTATTGTTGTTGTTTTGTTGTAACGGATAGAGCGATTTCTGGAGAAACCATCCTTGCTGGAAAATTGATTACTGTTCAGTTTTGAAAAGTGGGTGTTTTCTTTGCTTTTAGTTACCATATTAGGTTTTCATAAGAAAAAAAGAAACCCTCGTTTTTCATGTTACTTCCCTGAGAGCTCTGTGTCACAATGACTTACTGAATGTGAAGCAAGCTGCTGCGTCTTTTTTTTTTTTTTTTCCCTCCCCCTCTAGGAAACAGTTGCTTTAGGACTGATTCTGGTAACCTGATACCACTTGATGTATTTTTGCTGGAATATGGAGGCTACATAAATTGCACCATAAGCAAATTTCTTTATAATGGAAGGATCGGGAAGCTGCAGCTTGGCAGGCCATTTCATTGGTGTGGTTTTTTTAAGGTGGATTTTCCAAATGCTTTTTAACAGATGATAGTGGAGACTTTTGCGAAAGGTATTAGGAATATGCAGTTGTCGCTGTTGGTAGGGCAACCCACTATAGAAAAAACGGCCTACATTTGGAAAAGATTCTACCTGCCTGACAGATACCACTCCACAGCTTGAGAGAAAAACTGCTGTTACTTGCCTTTCCCAGGGTGCCTCACTGGTTATTATCAGCGTTATACGAGCCCAGAGGCTCTTGCTGAAACCAAGTCCAATCTTTGCACAGTCCCAAATACAGATGAAAAGTTAGACACACACACAGCCTTCCTGCAGAGATGAACTCGCAGAAAATCCAGAGAGTAGTATAAAACTGATACACTGATTAAACCAAAACATCACTCCTTTCTGACTGGGACACAGTAGATGATACAGCAGCTTATTTAGATGCAGGCTGGGCAGATGTAAATGATTGCAGTGTGTGTGACATGAGGCAGGCAGGGTCTCTTCCAATGCTGCTCCTGAAATGGAGCTGGAACAGAACTTCAGGCAGGAGAGTTTCCTCCCAGCTGAGCAAAAGCTCTTGTAGATTATGGGTAGAGTGAGGTCAATCAAACCAGCTGGATCCATTGCATGCAGAGTGCATCCCAGGATTCTCCTTCCGTTTGAGCACGCTGTTCCTCCCAGTAAGCTGAGTCTGCACTTCAAAAATTATTTTTTTAAATTGTTTTCATTGGAAGTAACATTTATTAAAGGAGCCAGAGGGAGACTGAAATCCTTTGGGCACCCTCAGGGCATATATAGTAAGTGTAGCTGTGAGAAAAGCTACCCCGGGCTGCCCTGCCAGTGGATATTTGGATCTTGAAGGGCTTCACCTCTGAAGGAAAACACGTAAAGCTTCAAGGTGCCTTTATTTCCTTGTTCCCCCTGGGGCCACTGTCAACAAGGATGGCAGATAAAACAGACAGGTGCCTGTAATACTAATGCCACAGCGGGTGACCAAACTCACCCAGGTGACAAGGGAGCGTCTAGGTAGAGCAGTATTGCTCGCAGGTCCCCACAGTCACGGGCTGTGTCTCAGCTGGTGAGAGCCTTCTCGGTCTCTTTCTGACGTCCTGCACCCCTCCTGCGCTGAGGGGCTGGCAATGTCTGTCTGAACACATTAGCACAAGCATGTCCTTTGCCTCAGGCCTTTCCAGGGCGCCAGGCTGCTGATGCCTTTGCTAGGATTTCCTGACAACCCTGAGAAAAACAAGACTTATTCCTGCTATCAGCTGGAGCTGCCAACCCTTCCTGCATTCAGACAGAGTGGGAAAGCCGTGGCCAGCGACTCTGACATGGGAAGTATTTTCCAGAGAGTTTAAAACTTGCGTTGTTTGCCTGGCACGGGCTGAGGTACTGGGGAATGCTCTGAACTATGCTGACCATGCAACCTCTGTCACCACGTTGTCCTGACTGGAGAGCTCCATTACAAGCCATTAAAGCTCTCGGGCCATTCAGGCTTGATCACGTCGTCATTACAGTATTATCTGTCCCCACGATATGAGGAGCAGTGCACCTTCCGCCAGCTCTTCCTCTCGCTGCAGCACGCCAGCGCGTGTCGCATGTGGCTGAGCTGGTTGCCAGGCCGTGCTGTACGGGAATTTCTCCTGATAAGGTAAACCCTTGTGTTCTGCCCAGAAATGGAGCCCAGCCCTTCAGAAGGAAGGAAAGAAGGAGATTCCCACTTTATTCCTTCCACTGGAAAGAATGTTTCCCAGTGCTCAGATTGAAGTAAACACAAGACAGGGGACTGGAATGCAACTCTTGCCTTATCAGCTCCTGGCCCCTGCCTCGGGAACCCTCTGTCATCTCGTAACATTTATTATGGGCTTACCAAGCATCAGAAAGGCTTCTGGGTGTTGGGCATCTGCTGCTAAATAACTTGTGTGATGATGAATGAGTACTTTAAACTTACAGCACATTGCTTCATTCATCTCCAGAACTCTTAACAGGAATTTCACCGGGCTCCCTGGAAACTCAATGTTCATAAATTGCTTTAAGAGTCTTTCCTGAAAGGCTGTAAAGACATGAAACATATCTTCTTGTTATGTACAAATAGTGTAATAACCTTAACTCCAGATTATAATTCCACAGTGAAGTGGTAAAGACCGGCTCATATTCACACTGCTCAGGGTATGTTTGCCCTGAAGCGGGCTGACTGCATCCATGCTGCGCTCCTGCCTTTGTTCTGGGCTTCCTCTAGGTTCCATGCCCCATAATTGTGGCTGTGGAACTTAGCTTTTCTTTTTGGGGTAACTTTTTTGAGTTCAAAGTCTCTGAAATAACCTGATCTCCTGTTCAAAGAAATGGTTACAAGAAAGTAAAAGCCATGCATTGTCACATAATAATTATGATAATTAGGACCTATCCCTTAGTCTTACATTTTAACTATTAAAAAATGAAGGTATAGCCTTAAAAAGCCTTTTTTAAAATATGTTTACCATATGTGGCAGAAGGTCACATAGGTCTTCCCTAGGCAGAAGACCATCTCTGCTGCTTGTGAACTGCTAAACAGGAGCTGGTCTGTGCCTGCAGGAGGGGTTTCCCCAAAACTCAGCACCTGGGGATCCCAGCCCTCCAGTACTGACACTTTGCATACACCTCCAGCTCTGGGGGTAGCCCCAGGTCATCTCAGCTTGCATATATCCGTATCTACTGGGATTATGGTTTTTATATTTCATTTGTATTTTCATAATGTGTAACAAAGGGGGGTGGGTGTTTTTTGAAACCATTTTTTCAGATCATGTTCATTTGTCTCCTAAATTCTAAAGTAGTGGCTGCTGAGATCACGCTTTCCTCACAGGTGCCTTACCCACTACAAGGGCCAAAAACTAGATGTGAGGCAAGAGGTGTAACTGAGGGGTGAAATGTGTCGTTTCACCATAGCTGTGCAGAAAATAGGTGCTGCAAATGGGTGTTAGGGAAGTGGCACAGCTCTAAAGGCACATGCGGTGAGGGAGCAAGGGAAATGACACACCTGACACAGGGATACGCGCTTACGCCAGGGAAGTCCTTCCGCCGTGGGAATTCCCAAAGATCCCTCAGATTGGAAGATCTGTTGTGCTTGTGCTCTGATAAAAGAAGGAAATTAATTAGGAAGCAGTTAGTGAATTTTATTCTTTACTAGAATTTTACTCTTTACTAGAATTTTACTCTTAATTTTTGTTGGGGTTTTGGTTTTACTGCCTTGGTCTATGTCCTCTTGTTACAATTTTAATGTTCACTTTTTCACCTTTGTAACTTTTTTCTTGGTGTGCTGAATTCTGAATAAGAGTTAAGTTATCCCATAGGGACACACAAAGGAAAGACAAAGTCAGAATAAAACCAGGAAGAGTGCTTTGGTAGAAAACATGATATATCTAACAATGTATAACTGGCAACAGAAAATTGGTCATGTGGGATTTTTCTGGAGAGGACTTTCCAAACCAGGCTCAGAGACAAGCAGAAGTAGTCACCTAGGGATGCTTTAAGATTTATGTGCTGATGATATCTTGCGGGGAAAGCACTCAAATGGGGTGAAGTCCATGCCCACTAGTTCAACTGGTCAATTCCCAAAGAATGAATTATTACTGTTCTTGTTTGACGTTGCATGGAACAGGTATCCAACACTAAAGTTTTGAAAGTATGGAATAAAAAGCAGATCATCATAATATAGATCTCATATCTCTAAGATAATGCTGAAAACTATACGTTATTCAGCTATGATGACCTCTCCAAGTCTTACTTGTTTCAGGTGGAAAACTAACTGAGCAATGTTAATCAGAATGTACTAGACATGCTCTGTCCTAACAATAAAATATCAGTACAGATATTCAAACAGTAGGTTACTTGCCAGACAGAATAAGCAGCCAAATGTTCATAGTAGAGCTCGTAATAGGCTGTGCAGTCTATGCAGCTGCAAAATAAAGCAATTTCTTCTGATTTGGGGATGGTGGTGAGAGAACAGTGTATCTTTGTTGGCAAGGGGGGTGTGTGTGTGTGTGTATAGTGTTCAAATAGAGCAAAAAATTATGAAAAGGGACAATGCATGCATGCACACATCAGAAATGCATGTAGTGTTTGCTCTTTCCCATTCCATGTGTTCAGGATTAACTCTTTCCTGTACAGAGTGCACTTAATAATGGGGGTAAAGCAGCAGATGACATTCAGTGATGAGAAATACAAAGCAGGGGATGAAGGGAACAAGAAATTGAGCTACCTATGCAGAATACTGGGTAATAAATTACTCACTGCTGCTTAGGAAGGGGACCTTGGAGTCACTGTGGTTAATTCTCTGAAAATGGTTGCATTAGACTCAAGAGTCAAAAAGTTTCTGAGAAAGGAAAGGAGAATGAAACAGAAAGCATCGTTTCACTGTGTAAGTCTATCATCCACCTACACTGTGATTATTGCGGGCAGTTCTGCTCCCCTGTCTCAGAAAGAGCTGGTTGAATGAGAGAAAGGTCAGGAAAGAGAGACGGGATGCTCAGAGGTATGGAATGGGAGGGGAAACTAAAGAGGTTGCCATTTTTCAGCCTGAAAAATGAGATAACTGTGAGGAGATGTGATAGCTATAAAACAAAAAAAGGCAAGGGAGAAGATCCATAGTAAGTACTTTTTCCTTATGTCTTATATCAGAAAAAATAGGTGTCATCTGAATGATCAGGCATCAGGTTTAAGTCAATACACACAGAGCACTGTGGAATTCATTCCCACGGGATGCTATGGCAGCAAAAAGAATAAATTAATTCACAAGAAAATATTGGGCAATTTATAGTGATTAGCTCAATCAAGACCCATTAATGCAGCAATCCACATGCCATCTCCTGCTCCAGAAATCCCCTAGCTGCTGATTGCTGGAAGGTGGAAAGGTGTATCAGAGAAAGGATCGACCTGCCCATACTCCTTCTGCTCTGTCTCTAGGCATCTGCTGTGGTCCATGGTGAGGAATACGATGCTGGACCAGACCGACTGGTACAGGTATTCAGACTGTCCAAGCTCACACTGATTATGTGAGCTAAGTAACATTCTACAGTGTAATCAAAAAGTGAACATTATTTATAAGCACTACTTTTCCCAAGGAATCAGCAGGCCTTAACATTGCATTAAGTTGACCAGAGTGTCAGGAATAATAAAATTAAACACAGAAGCACAGGTCATGTGTTTTAAAGTCCTCAGCAGTAATAGTAACCTCATTCAATCAACAGAAGAGTGATTCATTGGATACCTGTTTTCCTTACCAAGTTCTTTTTTGCCTTTGGGGATGCAGAACAAATATTAGAAACTAATCATCAGGGTCCTTAATTTACACCCAAATCACAACGACATTATTTATAACAAGGAAAAGTTATTGCTCCACTCAAGGTGGGAATGAGTTACTTTTTAAAGGCAGTGACCTATTGCACTTTAGGAGCAAAAGCACCACTAATAGAGCAGAGGCTGGGTGGCCCTCACAAGGTCTTGCTGCAAGAAAATCTCCTCAGCAAAGGAGACTGAGGCACTCTCAGAAACGGAGGGAAAAGCCAGTAGGCTTTCAATGTAGGAAAGCACTTCCTATTCCCATTCCAAGACAGATGAACTTTTCACAAATGACAACCCATTTGGGCTCTGTACAGCCCTTGATAGCCATGGTGTGAGTGCCTATCAGGTACTGTCTTTCCAGATACTTTCTTTCAGAGCAAGGACAGTGAATGCTGGCGCCTGAGAAGGTCACGAAACAATTAAGCACATATAGGTATTTGTATTTCTTTATACGCAGTTATGAATACATGCACACACACTTATGTATTCAATATACATTTTTCAAGTAGGTTGCAATTTTGAGGAGAAATCATGCAACTGCATCTGTGTGACAGTATTCAAAATTATTCATTTTTGAGGTTTCTCCAGCATTTCCATCATCTTTATTAAACATTTTTAAAGACTCCTCTTTGAATTGCTATCAAGTGTTTGCATTTGCCCAAAATGGTTTGTTTCAGTAAATGAACATCTGTGTGGATTGAGTATATGTGACTACAGTGTTGTAGAAACTTTTGTGTTTCTGTTGGTGAATTTTCACTCTGGGAAAAACAAAGAGGCATTTTCTGCTGGAAAAGTCTTCTCATATACACATTTTTTACTAACCTTATAAAAAGTCAAAGAGAAGAAAACATTCAGGTCTCTTTGGCTCATGCCAGCTCCTGCTGCTGCTATTTGTTGTTAGTTGATTCGTTTATTTTTATTATTACTGACCATTTATTAGTACTGTAGTGTTGCCCAGAGCTTCCCCATGAAGATCACCACCACACTTTGCAGCATGATTTACAAACAGACGAGCTGATACCATTTCTCTCACCAAGACCCTGCACTTCCAGCACACAGTCAACCAACCTGGAGCCAGGAAGAGCGAGATAATAAAATCGTGTCCAGACTTGGGGTATGTGCTGTGAGCAAACACAACCAGGGAGCATTTTGGACAGCTGCAGGCTAAGACAGTCTGCAGGACTCAGATCCACATGTCAGGGACAACGGTATATCCAGCCTTCTTGGAAGAGAAAGGGGCATTCCTCAGACAAAATAAAGGCTTTTGTTCTTCCTCCAGAAATGGCCAGTAACTGGATTCTGGAGGAGGCTTATCCTGCATTGCCAGACTGCAGGTCTGAAGTATGTGAGCGGTTCCCCAGAAGCCCAGCGGGGCATGCGATTTTGAGGCTGGCAGCTCTAGGTGCTGAGTTTGATGGCCACCCCCCAGCATGCCACCCCCTCTCCAGGGACAGGCCCTAGGCTGGCAGGACAAGGTACGGCCAGCGTGCTGGCAGCCTGGGTGCATTTCTTCCCTCCTGAGGGATTCAGTAGGAGTCACCAAAGGGGGAGCATGGGGGCCCAGACAAGGGAAAGGCTTTGTGAAGGCAAGAACTCATCCGGATTTTGAAGCCTAAACAAAAAAAGAGAGGAGATGATAGATAACCAATTACATTAGTGGGTAAAGTTTGGGAGGGTTTTGAGAGGGAGAGAAGTGTGTGGTCTTGCGCTGTTTTGAGAATGGGGAAGGCAAGAGAGAGGACTGATGAAATTCAGTGAAAGGAGGGAAGACAGGCCCACTGAGGCCGGGAGAAGGGATTTCCTTGCCTACTCGCTCCTTCCCTGTGAGAAGGTCTAGTCACTTGGAGAGAAAATGTTCTCAGATAGTACACCATAAATTAAATATGTGGGTTTTATAAATATGCACAATTAGGGAGGAAGGTATTAAGAGGCTGCAGACGCCCTCTATTAGAAGACAGTGGCTAACAGTGTCATAAAGTTGTTGAGTGGAAGGAATGCAGGTGGAAATATTCAGGACTGAGTAGAACGGAGGCAATCAGTGGCTTTGCAGTAAAAGAAGGGCTGGGCAGGACTGGGAGGGCTTGGCTGGTGGCACCTGACCCAGCAACAGGGGGAGGAAGCCAGAAGTGAGGCTGAAGTAGGAGAAAATGAAGGAGTAAAGAAAACAAGGCTGCTAGGGCACCAGAGTGAGACGTGCCTGTCAGGGTGCGGCAGGAGGGGAGAGCTCCCTAAGCCTGGTCATCTCCAGCTATAAATAAAAGGAATTCCCTTGAAGCTAATGGACTTGGTTTGACATTCATTAGGTGAGGACAGCGAGGGGATGAAAGAAGAAGATGATGATGATGCAAAAGAGAGCTCTGGAACATAACTCATCTCTAAACCTGCCGGATAATGTCTGGCTTAGGCAGGGGTACCAATAGCAGACTAGCTCTGTGCCTGCCACAGTGGTGAGGTTGAAAGGAATGCAGTGAATTATTAACTGTAGTTTTATGTCAACAATGGCCTAGCATTAATCCTGCAACAAGCGAAACTGATAATAACTACTAAGAACTGTTTATGGTTTATTCAATGTAAATTAAGCCAACAATGAGTAAAATATAATCAGATATGCAATAAATGTTAATTAACAAATTAGAGACATGGAGACAATCATTGGCAAGCATGATTATAAATGTTTGAATAATGTAATAGTTGCAGAGTAAGATGTAAATTAAGTTACATGGGCAGTCTCAGTGACAGGTAGTAAAATCAACAAGTGAAAAAATACTCTGCAGTGGGCTCAGAGGATAATACAGGGACTAGGAGAGCAGTATTACACTGCCATATGTCAGATGTTTTGTTTATGACATAGCCATGATTTCTGCCTCTTAAGGAGAAAAATGAAAAATAAAACATCTATGTTCAGTCCGTGAAAGAAACCATATCTTAAAAATTCACTAAGGCAAGTGTGAAAGAGCATGGAAAGATACCAGTCTTTTTGATTCAATAATCCAGAGATACCTGCCTTGGGAAGGTATTAAATACATTATTTGCAACAAGTATTAATACTATATTAAGGATGAAATCCAAGTGAGTTCAGCAACTTACTGCAAGCAAGGATAAATTAGTATGTTAAACCTACAGTTTGCTTACAGTGTTTATATTAGCAGCTTCATACCATGAAAAAATGCAATTTGTTGGAATACATTTTGTTATGGTGTGATTCTTTCGGCTGTTGGGAATTGCCATGTAACTCAGATCAAGCTGATAAAGAAAAAACTGTACCTGAAGTATTGCTGTTGTCATGTGGTATTTGTGTTGCCAATAAACAGGAAAAGGTTTGCTCAGCATCTTGTTGTAAGGCTATCACGAAACAGTAAGTGGTTTCTGAAATGGAACTAAGTTGCTGCAGCCTGTATTTTAAGGCTAAAATCTGAAAAATTATGTGTGACGTAGGAGTCTGTTCTTTTAACATGTTCACTCTCATCCCCTCCTGGCAGGACCAAGTCTCTGTGTGGGAGCTACGATGCTGAAGTCTGAAACTTCATACTTATCCCAGTCTTCTAGCTGGGGAGAACTGTACCCTCTCACCATCCAAATGAGTCAGGATTTCACATGGCCCCTGCAAGTCTATTGTCTTTCTGCTTTCTCCCACATCCAAATATTTAATTCCTAGATTATACACTCAAGGAGCACTGGTCAGGGTGTTCTTTACAAACTATTGGGAAAGGAAAAAGAGTTCTCTTCCTTCAATACAACATGGCATATTCATTTTCCAGAATAAGCTCTTTCTGTTTATAATTTGGTTAAAAATTAAAAAAAAATCTCTTCTGAAGACAGAATGAGTGAAGGCTCCTGGTTTGAAAAAATGCATTTTGTATTCTGTAATTTTGGAAAGGATTTTTATTGCCCTTTTTTCTGTTTGATTGTTTTGTTTTTGTTAGTGGAGAGGAATTCAAGGGAATGAAATTAAGCCTATGAACTAGTACCAGTAATCACATTAAACATGGGAGAATTGAACTAGCAATTTCCCCCAGCTGTAGGCACTTTGTGAACTGTCAGGCGGTAAATCCGCTGCGTCTACCACAGAAAGAACTGTTGCCTGGTTTCCCTCCCCACTGCCTTGGGATTTGCTTTGCATTCGGGAGATTGTTTCAAATCCTTGCCTGCATTCAGCACAGAGGCTGCAGTCCAAGAGCAGCCGAGGGTTTCCTCCTTTGCAATCATTGACCAGGGCCAAGCCTTTGGGTATTAAACATGCTTCAGGGGACAGGCACAAAGCAGTGATCAGGTGCTGGAGAGCCTCCTGTGCTGTGGAACTCACAAAATAGGTCAGCTGTCCTTCAGCTGCCTTCCAAAAAAATAAAAGGTGAGGGAGAAATAAACCTGTTTTTCTTTTCTTCCTATCAATGTTCTTCCAAACCGGGGGTGGGGGGAAATATCCATCTCCTACAAGCTGCACAACTGCTCGTGTTCAGATTATCGGTTGTTTAATCTTTCTTCCGCTCCAGGTTCTCTGCTCCTTGGGCTGTCAAGGGATGTGGGTGCCTGAGCCACGCTGGGGCAAGCAGGAAGGCTCCAGTGGCAGATCTACCCTGCTAATCCCTTGGAGCACGATGGTGTCGGGCACCGCAGTACTCTGCTCCTGCAGCCTTTCTAAGCAGAATCACAGCTCGGTAGAAAGGCATCCTTTCTCTACCCTGGCTTTAATTTCCTCACTAATCCTGCAAACAGCGTGGGGTTTTTTCTTTTCTTTTTTCTCCCTCTGTACAAAGAAAAACCTCTCTATGAAAAAGAGGGCTTGTACTTGGCATGCAGCGTAGTAACATGAGCATAATAAACAAGAGTGGCTGTCCCCATAAATAATAAAAGGAATGTTTCTCCTCACATGGCAGCTTTTCAGAGGAGAAAAGGCAGGGAATAGGTAGTCCTGCCCTAATGCGCACGTCGCAAGCTCTAATCCCCACTTCTGTTGTTTTCTTTGGCAAGCCACCAGACAGTGAAGCGGGGGGTGGGGTACCCCTCCGCTTTGCATTCCCTTGTAACTTCTAATTTGCTTCTTATCTCCTGTGCCTTGTGCCTGCTGGAAGCTAGAAGGTTCCTTAAAAACACCGTTGTGTTTCTTCCCCGTGTCTGTGCGGCATTTTACGTTCTCACAATGGTGGAGCCACGCTCCGCTGGCGATGAACCTGGACTCATAATACCAGCTCGGAGGTGAATATAGACCGTTCTCAGCTTAACATCCTCCTGATTTATGTTACTGCAGCAAAGGTGATGAGCTTTTGATACAACTGAATAACTGAATCACTGCAAGATGTTTCTGATGTTGTTTCAGCTGCTTATGTAAAAATGTTAAGCTTTCTCACCATTAGGGACATGATTTACTGGCATGTCAAAATTCCCCTTTTCTGGCCACTCGGTTCACTTTGAACATATTGTAGTTGGCTTCAGTCTTCAGAGCCACGCGTGAGCTACTGCAGTGGCTGAAAATGCATGCAAATTATCCTTTTATTCTGGCTGAGATTACAACATTAAAACAACAACAACATAGAAAGGCCTGTGCGGAGAGTATCATAAATAATTTAGCTTAAGTGAATGCTGAAATTAGTCAAGGCACCACATTGCTTGGCTCCAAGCGGTCTATTTGCAGCCAGATATGTAGAGTACCCTCTGGCCAAAGCCTAGCCTTTCAAAAATGGAAAGCAGGAAAAACAATATGATCTTCTTTTAAAGCAGCATGTTGGAATGATCCTTGGGGTTAAATATACCTAGACAGCCCTCCGTGCCATAGCTCCAGTGATCTCGGGAGAAAACAGGCCGTTTATAAAGAGCCCTGAGCTGGGGAAGGAGATAATGAAATGTGCTCGTGTATTATTGGCGAGTGCTCTGAATGGCACAGGCGAGCTAAGTGCATACAGTATTATCTTGCATAATTATTGGGTCACTGTACTGTAAACTAAGTGGTTACTATACTTAGCCATACTACTGCGCTCACTGCCTGATTAAGGACTGGATCCAGCGCTCACTCAAACCAGGCTGTATTTACACTGAGTTCAAAGGATTGAATCGCGGCCTAGCGACTCTTCTTGGGGTGGCCACTTCTGAATAGCTGAGATGAACGTAGTGACAAAATAGCGACAGGCGTTTCTAATCATAGCAGTAGGGATGCTCCCACTGCAGGGGTGTCTGGGGAGCCCCCGGAGTTGGGAGCGGGTTGTGGTCAGGCACTATGCAGCCTTTCTTTCCCAGGGAGTCCAGGGCTTGAAGACACAGCGAGACTGCAGGTGGATAAATCCATATAGGTGACTTGGAGGATTTCAGAGAGCAAGAGAGAACTGATATCAACTGTGGACTAGACTATTTTGCAGCTACTTCTTAGTCTGCGTGGACCAGAACCCCCTGGTAATCTCATCTGGGGAGCAAGTGCGTGTTTCTCATACAGTCCTTTGAATGTGGGTGTCATGTGCAGGTAGCATTTGAGGAGAAACTTCTACCAGCAAAGTACAGGAGATCAGAGCGCAGGCCATTTGGGCACTCATAGATTTACAGACGTCTCTGACAGGCAAAAACTGCATTCTGTGGAGGGGGAGAAGCTGAACATGAGCCAGCAGTGTGCCCAGGTGGCCAAGAAGGCCAATGGCATCCTAGCCTGCATCAGGAACAGTGTGGCCGGCAGGACTAGGGAAGTGATTGTCCCCCTGTACTGGGCTCCACTGAGGCTGCATCTTGAATCCTGTGTTCAGTTTGGGCCCCTCACTGCAAGAAAGACACTGAGGTGCTGGAGCGTGTCCAGAGAAGGGCAACGGAGCTGGGGAAGGGTCTGGAGCACAAGTCCTGTGAGGAGCAGCTGAGGGAACTTTAGTCTAGGGAAGAGGAGGCTCAGGGAAGACCTTATCACTCCCTACAACTGCCTGAAAGGAGGTTGTAACGAGGTGAGGGTTGGGTTAGTCTCTTCTCCCAGGTAACAAGTGATAGGACAAACAGCCTCAAGTTGCATCAGGGGAGGTTTAGACTGGATATTAGGAAAAAATTATTCACTGAAAGAGTGGTCAGGCATTGAAACAGTCTGCCCAGGGAAGCGGTTGAGTCACCATCCCTGGAGGTATGGTGACTGGTGCAGATGTGGTGCTTAGGGACACAGTTTAGTGGTGGACTTGGCAGCACAAAGTTTGGACTTGATGATCTTGAAGGTCTTTATTGACCTAAACTATTCTATGATTCTTTGGGGTTTTTTATTATGGGCGCTTTCAGAATAAGCCTCCTTAGCACATTTAGATTCCCAAAGTGACTGTGCAGTTCAATTAGTCACGGAGAATGGGGACAGCCTCAAGGTAATTAGTTAAGGAACAAAGTGTGTGTGTATGTGTATCCTCATGCAAAACCACATGTCTACCCAGAGTTTAGCAGGCTATTTGTAGTAATATAGAACTGCACCAACATCAAGAATAGGGGCTATGAAAACAAGGGGTGAGAGAAGAAAAAAAACCAAGATTACAGGCTGGGATGAGACAGAAACAAAGGCCAGGAACTGAGATACAGAAACAGGAAGTAGAAAACACAGCAGCAAGATATGAAGCTGTGAACAGAAGACAAATGGAGAGAGAATGGAAAATGAAAATAAAATGAATATTTCTCTTGGTTAAAGGAAGAATAAACAGCTTGAGCCTTAGGAAATATACGAGGTGAGAGGATACATAAACCAAAAAACTTATGTAAAGAAAGTAGTGGGAGAAATCACTGAACACTAACGTGGGAAAGGAGATGAGAAATTTGTCCCAAGATGCTAGTGGCAGTGTTTTGTCTCAGCTGATAGGTGAAAAATGGGTTTACTTTATATCCTTATTGCCCTTAACCAATGCTACCGCTTTTTCTCAATGGCTGTGCTGTACTATGGCAGGCCCCTACCAGGCCACAGTCTGAAAAGTTTGCAATGTAAGAGTGAATATAGAGGTAAATAAAAGTGTAGGCTTTATCTACATATATGTATCACCTGATATCTTAGTGATGCTTTTCAAATCCCAGAGAAACACTCTGAACTGCTAGATCATAAGGTCAATTTTAAAAGGTTCCTGATAACTGGGGCTTCTTTCAGTTCTGGTTTCATGGGAAAATGTAATGAAAAATCTTAAACACTAAGGATTTCCTCTATATCCACCCATCCTCCCCAAGGCCATCACTGGGTATATTGCATTGGGTGACTGCTGTAATAGAGAATTTCCTCTGCCAGTCACACCTGCCCTGTCAGTCATGTCCACCATCCAAACAAGTGGACATGAGGAGGAAATGGTACTGCCCTCCTTAGAGAAAGAGAAGATGGTGAATGTGCTTTAGGTAGCAGATAAATGAGGTTTAACACCTCGTCACATCTAATGCGACTTTCATAGAGGGAAGAAAAGGCAAAAATAGTCTGTTTTTATAAGTTCCACATGAAATATTAAATTCTGGGTCAGATTCTTCTAACTATGTGTGTTTTAAGCACTATAAAATCATGTTTTCCAAAGATTTAATTCTGCTTGTAAATTACGTGCTTCAAAAGGACTTAAATCTAAATGACTATTGAAAAAAGAAGCCAAAATCTAACATAAAACCTTAGAAAAACTTCATTAAGTCTCTATTTCCATGCCTACTCTTCAGGTCATCTGAAGGGTACAAACCTGAAGAGTTCAGATGACCTGAAGAGTAGGGATGGAAATAGAGGCTTAACCCATTCACCTCCCTTTCTGTGCAATGTGGGACAGGGCTGGCCGCAGGAGAAGCAGCATGCCCAGCTCTGGGCATGCACACAGGGAAGTGGCCTTTGCGGTATGATGATGCAGAGCATGCTACAGCTCACCGCTTGCCATTGGACTTGGACTGACTATGAACCTTGGGTACGGATACGGTGTTGTGAAATACTGTGGTAAGGGTGCTTCTATTTCTTTCCTTCTCCTTTTTTTTTTTTAAGCTGAAGGCTGCTGGTGTGGTCCTTGGGAGCCCCAAAGTATATCATTTTTATGGCACAAAAATTAATCTTCCCCAGATAAACCAGCCCACTTATGGCAACTAGCAGGTGATTTTAATTCCTTAGATGTCTTTACTTGCTTCAGAGACAGCAAGTTATGAAAAAAGTAGCTTGATTTTGAGACTGAGAGGTGCAGCTTTCTCACACTGTAAGTGAAGCCTGAGGTACATTACCAAACAGCATTTCCTAAGCAACTCTTTCATGAGAGCCATTTGGTTTTTTCACTTTTAACGACACAAAGTCTGCCTTACGTATTTAAGATTAGGAAAAAAACTTACCTTATTACGCAGGACTGTCTGCCTTATTCAGTCCTGTTCGCCACATGTATATCACCAGAGCAATGAACAGGATGCCATCAGGGCTAGGTGCTGTCATTAGAAACTTGCTACAAGTCAGGAAATCTCACAAGAAGATGAACTTGGTGTTTTGCATCAGCAATCTTCACGTCTTGCCTCGTGGAGGTGTCAGGATGCACAGGAACCCCGTGTGAATGTTAAGTTGAGGTCTAAGTGAATGTTTCAACACAGAGAAATTATTTTTGGAGGTTTCTGAGTTCACACGTGAAACAAGTTGCCATGACTCAATAGTCTATTTCTCCGAATCCTTACAGGGTTTGGTTTGGTTTGTTTTGGGGGAAGTAAATTATGCTTGCAATTTAAACTTGCAAGGCAGAAGAAGGTTGCTCGGAGGGAAAGGGTTATATATTCAGTAACCTTTGTGTATTTATTTGTTCAGCATGCTAGCTCTTGTGCTATTTGCTGGGAAGGAATGCCTGCACAAAAAGCTACGAGGTAGCTCAAATAAGAAAGCCTAGAAAGTTTTGAAAGCCTCCCCCTTGACTTCTGATTGAAGGGATCTGTAGAGGTTTTGGCACGTTATAAATCTGTGTTTACTGAAAAGAAAAAAACCCAACCCAACAGTCTCACTCTGATTTTGGGTTTCTGTCTATGAAAATCTATGCCAGCCCCAGTTTATAGACTGTCAAGTGCTAATAATTCTCAATAGATTCAAGACAAAAGAAGACTTTCACTACATTTTGGGTCAAAACATGTACAGTATTAAAGTCTAAAAATACTATGCAATTCAATCTTAAGAGAATGAGAAGATCCAAGCTTACTCCACATTGTTTCAACTTTTCTCCTAGAAACTTGAATGTAAACTTTGTGTTTAAATATAAACCCACCTCTGGATTTGGCCTATTCTATTTATTTTATTTGCCACGCTGCTGAAAAGGTCATGTGCACAAAAAGAATGCCCGTCTCCTCATCTTTTTAAGCTATTGCTGGGGCAGTTCATGCAAAGCACTTAGTTTCATTGTGTCTCTAGAAATGGAAAGCAAACCTTTTCTAATTCCTCAGTCCCTTTCTTCACACTGTTGCATTTATGTTTTTCTCTCTTAAATACTCATTCCGGCCTTTGGTTACAGATGCACACATTCAGTAGGGGACATAGGTAACATTTCACAGTTTGGAAGTAACTTGGGCACAAGTCACAAATTAACTTCTAACAAGATGAAATCTTTCTTTATTAAGTCCTTACTAATACCAACAAAATAAATTAGCATTTCATTACATATTACTTTTAAAATCCCATCTGTTCATACACGTCCTGAGAACCAAGGCAGAAGAACTTCGGGAATAGAAGACTGTGTGGTTACCTAGGGTATCACCAACCTCGTAACCTGAATTGGAGCTCTGAAGATGAAATCCAGCACTCTGGCATGTGAGTTTGTGTCATTTTCTGCATGGTGCTTTCTCATTTATCCTGAACTTCTGTCTTCTGAATTTCCTTGGACATTTTCACACACCTCCCCTTGCATATGCATCCCTCATCACCTGCACCTTGGAAGAGGTAAAGCTGCCTGCTTATAATGGCAATGTTTGGCTACACTGTGGTGAACACCGTTTTTGAGGCACTGGATGAATCAAGAAGTTCAACCCTTTGCTTTTACCCTTTCCCTCTCCCAAATTTTAAAAACTCTTCTTTGATTACTCAAATAAAGAATGAAAATGTAAGAAAAATGCTTTATTATATAAGCATAGGGGCTGAATAAAGCCTTTAGAGCTTCCTCTCACAATCTGAGGAAGGTTTCTCTTGCAAAGGGGAAGGTTTCCACCAAATGTCAGCATCAGAATACAGTTAGTGGGATGGATTTCAGAGGCAGAAGAAACCTCTGAGACTGAGAAGATTTTTGGCAGTACAAATGATGGCAATTTCTTTCACTGACACCCAGAAGTTTAAAAGCACTCAGCGATAAGCAGAGGCACTGAGTCCAAGACATCCAACCTCCCTGAGGCATCTTGATGTGTTCTGCTCATGTTGATGCCTCTGAGGCAATGGTTCCAAGGGCAGGCTTAGAACCACCTGCAAGGTTTCTGTGCTGGTTGCTGGTTATCAGTTTAGCTGGGGGTCAGAACTGAAGTATGCAGTTGCTCATATAACTCATAAACTCAGAGCTGAGTTAGGGTATCCACTGGGGACTGGACTGCTGCACTTGTGGTTAAAATCCCCCCTGAGTGCATGGCAGCAAATGACCTGTGAGGCAGGAGAAGCCAGAGTGATGCTACCGCCTTTCTACCTCACCTCTCTTCTGCAGTTCCCAGCCTAGGTAAAAACTGCTGCTCCTTTGGAATAGTGCCACATACAAAAAGAAAAATGTAAGACATTACTGAAGTGGAATTTAATATGCTGTCCACAAGACACACCTTGCTTTTTAGCACCTGAGGAGCCCTAGGTATTTCTAGTTTTCTGTACACCCTCAAGTCCTGCTGCCACCTGCTCCGGATGGCTGCCCCTTGGTGCCGCTGAGCATCTCCACTGCTGCTTCCACCTAAACCCAACCTCAATCCAAGGCCTTGTTGCATAAGGATACACTGAATTCAGCACATCAGTGCTGCGGCCAATGTTCTTTGTGGATCTTCTGGTCTGTGGCCAGGAATGTGTCTAGTACAGAGGTCAGCTAAAACTGACCTCTACTGGGAATGAAAGAATGTGAAAAGTCTCTGTTATCAACACAACAGCCCTGGAAATGTTTCTCCTGTGTTTTAGAGCATCTCTGTCATGCTGACACTGCATTTAAATTACAGAATTATGGAATCATAGGATAGTTTGTGGTAGAAGGGACAGCTTTCCCTGACACATGTGCAGGACCCTGCACTTGGCCTTGTTGAACCTCATGAGGTTCACATGAGCCCACTTCTTGAGCTTGTCCAGATCCCTGTGTGGCATCCCATCCTTCATACGTGTTAGCTGCACCACTCAGCTTGCTGTTGTCTGCAAACTTGCTGAGGGTGCACTCGATCCCACTGTCCATGTCACCGATGAAGATATTGAACAGTACTGGTCCCACTACAGACCCCTGAGGGACACCACTTGTCACAGTTTGCCATCCTTTGGACTCTCATCCCCTGTTCTAATATGACCAGACAACTGGGAAAAGAAGGGACCATAAAGCCTATAGCTTGTCCGGGAATGTAGTGAAGGGAATGCCCAGCTGGTTCATTAAATTGTGTTCCCAGAGCATTATGGAGAGAGGGCAAGTGCTGCCAGTGATCACCTTCTAGCAAGGTGAATGGAGCTCTTTCTCTTTTTGTTCTTCTTTAGATACCCTTTGTTTAGGCACTATTTACAGGTGGTAAGTTCAGCTGTGTTGCATGTTGGCAGAAAACATCCAGAAAGCTAGTTCTGCATACAGCAGCAGGAGCAGGGCATGTGTTACGGAGGGAGTGGTGGGTGGGCAGAACTGGAGATTGAAGACCTGCAAGTAAGCATAAAGGTAGTAACAAAAGTTGCCAGATTCAGAAGTTTGGAAGCCTGGCTGATAACCAGAGCCTTACAAAGTTGCCTAAAAAGAAAGCCTATGAGCTGCTTTATTCTGCTCTAGTGGAATACAGAGGCTTATTTTGTACTTGCTGACCTTATTTGTATTTCTTTTGTGTGGAAAAGGAAATGCTCAGATGAAGAGCAGGATTGAATCTTTAAAGCATACTACAATATTTTGTTTACTCCTGCACTTTATCACTGCAAACTTGATCATCTTTGCTGGCATTTTAGAGACTCCACAGTTGCTCTACTCTCAGCACTGCCTGATAACAGGAGATTTGTGAAAATGTCTCTGTGCAAAAGAGAAGGGGGTGAACAGAAACACATACTTCACAGTAGCTCAGAATTATCTCAGTGCTAAGTTTAGAGAGAAACAGCTTTTTAAAAGCTCCTGCTGCCTTTGGAAGAAATTGGGAGCGGGAGGAAACTGTATTCATTTACACTGTAAAGTGTTCATATTTAAACAGAGAGAGAGGTATTTAGTGGGGGGTGGAAAGAATCATGTGTTTTTCATAGCAACACTTTGCTTTCTACCAGTAGTTCTAGAATTTCCATTAGACAGAAAAACAAATAGCAAGGCTGCCAACCACAGAGATGAAGGAAGAAGCCAATGGAGAGAAACAGACTTTTACAAATAGTACAGCGATGACAAAATACCAAGGCTCACTGACAGTATTGTCAAAGCTTAAAATTATAGTTAATGATACAGTAGTGACTCTCTGACATTTTAAAACACCACGGCACATGGATTTCTCACTGTATTTGCAGCTTCCTTCTTCTCTAGAGAGCAACAAACTTAAGCTGATCCTGCTGCTAGGTGATAACAGCCAGTGTAAAACAATTATTGTCTCAGGCTATAGCATAAATTGGATCAGGCGCTCCCTCGTACACTTTGTTATCAGCCTGCTGGGAGCAAATATAGCCCTGTAGTATCAAGAGTCGTTAGTTCAAGTCAGGACTTGGGTGACTGAGCAGGTGGAAGTTTTACATGTCAGATGGAGGAAGCTTAGTGCAAGATTGAGTAGCAGTTACATAAACTCTGCTAGGGTGGTACCGCTCCTTTACAGACAGGCTAGCTGCAGAGGTCAGGGAGTTTGAAGTGGTTAGACAAGTCACGTAGTCCACAGCCATGAAGCCTCTCTTTAATTTCTATTGGACTCAGATTTTATCAGCAAATTGTTGATAAAGAAATAATTTCATAAGCACCGAAATGCTTACATTTGGGTTAAAGTGGAATTTAGGTGCCTAACTGTAGCCATGCATCCTGCTAAACACCCCGCCTGCTTCCCTACCTGCCCCTTCATCCGAAGGCATGCTAATTTGCACCACACCGGCGGGTCTCTCTCCCCTGCACTGTCAGTAGGCACACAAATGTGAATGAGAGGCAACACTGCCCATTCACTCCGGGTGATGTTGTTGTGAACCTCGTCTTGGAGCACCCGCCTCTCCACATGTGATTCACAGAGAGCTGTTACGGACAGCAAATGCTGTGCACTACATCACCTTCGAATGAAAGGCATTAACAGCCTAAGGACTACCCCTCAGGTGTCGCCTCTGCCCCAAACCCTGTCACTGGACTGTAGACACAAGCTCTTTCTTCCTCCTTCCACGTTTGGGCCCAAGACTTGCCTTTTCTAATTGAACGATGCAGTAACTCAGGCTGACAGATGGGATGTGGGAGGCCCTACGTGAGAATTGCCTGTGCTGGGGTGGGTGAGCAGAGCATGCACGTAGGAACTACTCAGATGCCCTGCAGTCAAGGAGGATTCCACATCCTAGTTGCCTCCTTTCTGGTGAGTGCTGTAGGCTACCACGCAAAATGTAGCTGGTGAGAATATTGACTGGTGTCTTCTGGTTTAAATAAATGCCAATAACAACCATTTGAGGAAAGATGGAGCATGGCCACAGGTAAAGGGAGTGAAACTTCGGGTACAAAATGGTATTGTCTCTAAGTTACTGAGGAATACACAGGGTGTTTAACACGAAGAAATGGAAATGAGCACACCTGAGATGGCAGCAAAGTTGAAAGACCTGAATGCGCTCATTTGAAGGGTGGGACAGAGGTAATACATTCAGATAACCAGTATATTGTAAGAACTATCATGTGAAGTGGAATCCAGAGGTAAAGATCTTGAATAAAGAGCTGAGACTTGGTCAGACAGTGAGGAAAGGACATAAATAGCAAATACTGTTCCTATGATTACGATGAAGCAAGACTACAACATGGGCAGCTGGATCCATTGATCATATCTCAACCCTGTGCAAGGCTTGTAAATATTGAAGGGTGAAGGAAATATAACTGAAGATATTGAGAAAAATTCAAAATAAGATAAAACACAACATACATACACTGTAGGAGTAGATTATGCCAGACTGATAAGGTATATGTCTTTGCCAACTGATCTTTTTGTTGACAAGGAAAGCATCGGATCCAATCCATCTGGGAGTCAAACACATCAGGGAAAACAAGAGTTAATGTAGCAAAGATGAAAATTAGTAGGAGAAAATGAATGGTGGCTAAGGGACCAGATGAGGAAGAGACAAAAGAATTTGACCTAAAAAACAAGAAAAGATAGGATTGCTGTCACAGAGGGGACAGAAAGGACATATTTAGGGTAAAAACCAGTGCTGGCACAAGAGTGAAGTAGTATAAACTGCCCTAACTAAATTGACATTGAAAACTTAAGAAATTTTGAAACACCAGAGGAGAGAGGTTTGGAACAGCTGCCCAGCCTGTATAATGGGAGCAGCGTTTTAACACAGAACTTTGCAAACAAATGTAAGCTTGATAAACTACAGACTGCAGGGCTGACTGTGATAACAGGGACCTGGGCTTGAGGAGATCCTTTCCAATCCTTTGTATATAGGAATACAGGAGCTGGAATGCTCATGGACCTTACTGATAATGCATGAGATGATAATTTCTAATACCAAATAGCATTAAAGAATAACATGACTTGTTCATTTATCACCTGTTAGTTTGAGGGAAGAGGTAAAGAAGAAAGGACAGACTTTTGTGAACTTTAAGACTTTGTAAAATGCAGATTTTTTTATTTGTTTTTTTACATTGAACAACTTTTTTTGCATCTATCTAACATAGTAGTGTCTTACATTGATAAAGGAGTTGACCACAACAGTGAAAAGTGGATATAAGCTAACAAAAATATTTGCATCTTAATTACAAATTTTTACTGTATAACCAGAATCTGTATAATAGACATAGGCCTGCGGAGGGACTTAAAGAAGTAATTTGATCCATCCCCTGTGGGATAAACTATACCCTACAGCATTCCTGACAAATGTTTATACATTAACCTGTTTGTAGAAATCTCCAAAGATGGAACTGTGTGAACTCCCTCAGCTATTGCAGTGCCTGTCTTGCACTCACTGTTTAGAAAGGTTCACTCAAGGTCTAGCCACAAACCTTGCAGCAATTGACACTTTTTTTTTTTAAGCAACTGTTCCATATTTGAAGACTGTGATTTTATCTGCCTTCAGCCTTTTCTTCACTTGATCAAACAGCACCCGTTCTTTCGATCTTTTCCTCATAGGTTACATTTTTCTGACTTTTAATCCTTCCTTGTTGCCCTTCTCTGTTTCCAGTAAAACTGATCTAAAGCCATGCTAAACTCTGAAAGCCGGTGCTGAGTAGGGCAAAATTACTTTCTGTATCTCGCTGACTCCGCTCTTGTTTATAAAGCCTAATATGACACTGTTTACTCAGAAGTTCTTCCTGTTTTAAAAAAGGATCATTTCATGAAGGTGAGAACATGTGTCAGCCAGGCACTGTCAAAAAAATAAAGAACTGAAACAAACAAATGTGAATGATGACCGAGAACTGGCTCTTAGGAGAAATATTTTTAATGAGCTGTGAATAAGAAAAAAAACCCCTGTGCAATTAAAAGGCATATGTTTTGAGCTTTAAAAGGAAACACAGAAGCACAAGTAACAAGGAGAGTTGCTTGCACATAAGTTTAAGTCTAAGAATTGTAGAACTTTGCTAAGGGAGAGTACACCAGTAGAAACGAACCAGTAAACATCAGTAGAAATTTCAACTTCTTTTGTTGTAAGCATGTTGGAAATGAAAGGAATTCTAATAATTGTTAGAATTTTATCTAATACTAGGCAGAAATGTTATGCTGAAAGTATCAGGGAAGAGAAAAAATGTTCCTATTATGGAACTGTTCTGTATTTTGAACTAATTCAGTGATGCGTTTGATCTATCTCCCAGCTTTTGCTGTTGTCATTGGGGTGAGGGGTTTGTGTGTTTTCAGGTTGTTTTGTGGTACATGCACGCCAAATGCCAATGGCTCCATGCTCCCGGTGTGCCTCCATTCAGCCTGGGTTTCCTTCACGCGTGCCAAGGAACCTGTTCTGCGCTAGTAGGAAGGACCTATTCTTCGCCCAGGTGATTCTGCTGCTCTTTGTGGTTTTGGAGGGGTTTTTCTACAAGTAGATTTGCTTGTTACAAATCTGTTTGTTGCTGTGCTGTCCTACATGCTTGCCTTTTAATTAAGACATTTGTAATGTCTGCAGAGTTAGGTAGATGGCACATTATTTATTGTGTTTCTTACCACAAAAGGAAATAAATATTTTACAGGTGAGCATCTTCCTACAGAATTAAACTGTTAGAAATTACAGCACTCAGCTAAGGTCTTTATTAACAGTGTTTCAGGCATTACTCCTACAGGAACCTCTGGCTCATTTCTTATTCTCTGTTTTTCCCATAAAAGTAAGATGGCAGCATTACCTCTCCCTCCCCAGCTTTTGCTTTGCTGGGGTAGCAGTATATACAGCACTTGCTTTAGAGCACAGGCAAACAGCTGCTCTGTGTTACGCAACGCGGTTAGAAGGCACATCACACTGCTCTCAGCATCTGTGGATTACACACCCTTAAGCAGGGTATCTTTAAGGCACGCATTGCCACCACAGCCCAGCTACTGTGTGTTGAGCAGGGAGATGAAAGAACTCCGCTCATAAAATTACCTTGATTAACAGGGGGTCTATTTCAGCTGGGCTGCGGAGCCAGCTGGGGTTGTAACCCTGTGCCACAAACCGCTGCCTGGTACTTCCTGCAGCCTTGTGCTCCTCCCTCTACTTCTGCCTAGGTTGTTATAAGCCAGATGGGAGAGTTTCTGCTTGCACAGAGTGATTTAACATAGCACGCGCTGCTGCCGGTATGATGCCCCAAACCATTTTGCCGTATGCTACCTGGAGTTAGGCCATGAACACAGGACCTCACCGCAGTCGATGCTAGTCAGCACTACAAGGCCAACAACCAAAAGCCTTCAGATTTGCATGAGATACTCTCCTAGCGAGTACTAAACGAGAAATTAACGCTTACACCACCACTGGCTTCACAGGGTTTAAAATGTTTTATTACTTGTACCAAAAACACAGTTACGAGGCCTCTTAAAACACATAACTGATTTGTTAAACAAGTTCTTTTTAACTACTGATCTTTTCCTTAAGTACAAAGATTCCAAGCTGTATTAATTTACTGCTTGGCCAGGTGACCAGAACAGAAAAGGTCTCTGCTAGCTGCATTACAGCGACACCGGAGCCCTGCTCAGTGAAATGTTTTGAGTGTACATTTGAACGCTCCGATTATCCGATCTGCATTATCTCAAGAAGACGTAAACTGATACGGATATGGCAACTCTCCTATATTTCAATAGCTATTTTCAGCCTAACTTCTGTACCTGGAAGTGGTGCCACCACAATACTGCTAAAAGTACTTCCCAAAGTAATGTCCACATTTTTTCTTAAAAGTTGTATCAAATTATTGCTGTTTCAACATTAACCAGAGAGGACCGTGTTTGCCCCCAGATATCCATGAAAGAATTTTAGTAAGACAACTGCAATATGAGGCACCTTACAAGAAATGTAGGTGTACTATCTGCAGGCCAACTCCTTTATTGCAATGATGTGTTGTGTTTTAATGTTGTACACTATTATTTCATTGCATCATCTATGACAGCATGTCCTTTCCTTTCAGCAGAAAATTACACACTGTACTGCAATGTTTTCCCCCTCCCTTTTACCACATTTCTATCATCTGATTCCCTTCTGAAATGATACCAGGTACTGTTTTTTTCATCACTACGTTGCTTCAGGAACAGATGGAATCGCGACTCAAAGCGAATGGCTTATAAATTCTTAAACTAAAAGTTGGATAGATTAAATTAATGACTTATCACAGATAAACAACCAAAAGGAAACCTGTTAATCAGGGCATCTTGACTCAGACACTTTAAAAGTCACCTCTGGCCTCCTCTTGCGCAGCATGCTGTGTTACTTGTTCTTTACAGGGGTACCTTACGAGTTTCAGCTGCAGCAGTTTAACACCATGTCTTAATTGTTTTTCACATCTCTTCTTCTTTTGTTGTGATCTTCCTCTGTTTTTTTCAGGGTTAGGATAACCATAATAATAACAAAAACCTAACTTTCTTTTCTGGGTCCTTTATTGTGTGTTATTTTGAGGGGTTTTCTCTCTGATATAAGCTGATGGGCAGAAGCTACTTTAGATTTAAAAGTACTGATTTGCAACCCCAAAGATCCTAAGAGCGCAAATCATACTTGAAACACACTTACTACTTGAATATTTATTGCCTTGGGAATGCACAGGTGCTTTTGTAATTTAATATATGCATTGCCTTTGTAGATTTGCGTTATTTGGAACAAAAATTTGCGTGTAGCACTGTAGCAAGATTTCTGGATAGAAATATTACTCCTAAAAATAAAACTGAAACTGTCTAAATTAAAAACAATGTCTGTTTATGCTGTTGGGCATCAGGCATTTACAAGTGAGCTGACAAGTGACTTATTATTAAAAAACTGTTACTAAGTTGTTTAAAACTTCTGGTTTTCTGAAGGTGTTGGTCTCACTAAAATAAATACTCAGTGAGAATTATTTTTAATCAGTAACAGTTCAATGCATGCACAAATTTCAGATGACTACCAGGTATTGGATTTTGGTATCTCAGAAATTGAACCGGATGAGACCTCTATGGTTCATTGAACATAGTTCCATGAAGCTGCAATAATATGGTTTTATTTCCTTTTGAATCTGTTTTTCACTCCCTATTACTGTTGGAAGACTATTTCAAAACTTCATTTCTGTGATTAGAAACTTGGGTTTAATTTTTACTTTAACAGCAGCCTGTCACCCAGTACTAGGACTGATTCTAGCAAAGATTAACTGAAATGGGTAGGAGTTTTGCTTGGAGAAGGGCTGATGATTAAGCTTGAAAATATGTAGTACATTGGGAAAAAGCTCCCAAACTGGAGACTTCAACCTGGTGGGAGTTTTTATGGTTCCATTACTACAGGTATTTAAAAACGCAGCATGGAGTTAATGGTTGGTGAATCTGGACTGTCATTCTCGCCATCTCATATCTTTGCCTGCTATACGGGGCTGGTTTCTGGCTTAGCTGGCCAGCTGGACTTTAGCCCCAGCCTTGCTGCTGTTGCCAATGAATCACGCTTTCCTTTCTCCCCCACTCCTGGTCAATGCACAGGTGAGCGCTAAGGCTTCCTTGCAGCACTGTCTCAGCACAAAACCTGCACGCATGCAGCACAACACAATTTCAATTTGTGCTCAGGTCTCCTGCCTGTCAGTAGATGACAGACATACAATGGAAGTGAGATGTGACTGGTACCCGCTGTGGGATCCACGGTGATTATTTCCAGCTGAACAGGTAGCACAGCGGTTCACTACAAGTGTGCAAATAGAAAAACAATTTAACCTGATTAATGGTATCCGTACACATCACTGCCATCCCTGCAGAAACCAAAACTGGACCTCGGAAGTGTTGGGAAAGAGGTGAATTTTGAAGAAAAGGCAACCTCTGACATAAGAGGTAGGGAGAAGAATGGATTCTTTAATTTTTTTTTTTTTACAAACCCTGCTAATTAGAGTCCCATAACTGTCCTTAAGGATTATGGGAGAAAACATTCTCTTGGAGCCATTTTTCTTCCCATCTGTGATCTCATAAGATTGCTGCAGTCAATAAATGTACTATTTAGTGTTTGTACTGTAGGGCATTGGGACCTTGAACAGGTCTTCACCGACAGTGGGCTGTGCAAGTAAGATATGAAAAGAGGATTGAGGATCCTGAGCTTTGAATCCTAGTGAAATCAGGAATTTGGTAACAGAGGAGTCATGAAACCTGTTTTTGATGTGTCTCAAGGCTGATGTTTTCAGTGGAGTCTCTCACGTGTCATAAGGGGAGGGAGGACCCACCTTTAATTCTTCCCTTTTGCAGGGACACTACCATATCTCTTGGCATCCCAGACACTTATTTTCTGAAAAACTTGAGAATTACAAATGTGTCTGGGAGGCTGTGGCTGGGAATGAGGGATGAGCACAAACACCTGCATGCTGTGGACTCAGCAACCTTGTCCCCTTTGGAAAATTGGCTACTAAAGATGGGAGAAAAAGCTCACTTGAAACCACACAATTATGTCTTGTCTTCTGAATGAATGATTTTCCTTTTGAAAACGCAGAAAATACAAAGCACACGCATTGCCTGGTGCTTTGGGTGTGAAGTAATGCTAAAGGAATATATGAGGCTGTTACTGCAAAAGGGTGCCGTGCATTTTCTGTGCATGGATATTCGTGAGAGGGTTGGCCACTGGTACAGCTTCCCCATTACTGGGGAGAGCCAACGCGCTAGCGCAGAGCAAGCTGCTGTGACCGCTGACGTCTCCATATACAAGGCGGAGCTCTTCTGAACGGGGCCAGATAGCACTGCACTTAAAACGCCAAAGGAGCTATATACATGCCAAAGGAGCTATATACACGCTAGAATTTGCTGCGCTGTTGTTAGCAACAGAAAGGTTTTGCTGGAAAAACTAAAATTAACAAAGACACAGGCTAGTAGAATTGTATCCATTCTGGTTTTGCAAGTGATGTAAGTTCTCTTTAAAGGCTAGACGTACAAGACCAAATATTTAGAGAGGTTCTTAGCATTAAAAATAAATAGACATCAGTGCACAGAGCATACAAGAGAATTAGTTAGCTGACGTTTGTTGTATATATGCAATTATATACACTCAAATGAGCATTGCATTCAGGTGCATGTGTGTAATGACACTCGGTGTTTGAAAAGCTTGGCCTACCCTCTGTCCCCTTCTCCAGGGAATGCAATGGTATCTCTGGAACAGCCAGGCTGTTACTAAACAGTGGAAAATTGCTTTTGAAGCTTGTGCTTGCAAAGGGGTTTTTTCCTTGATGTGTAGACTAATTTGCTTTTGGGGATACAAGGATGCAAAAAACATTTTTCATCAAATCAAGAAAAATGAAGGTGCTTCTGTAGCAGACTAATTAGATAGCTATCTAAAATAAATGTTTTCTTTAACGCCTGATTTCTTCTTTAAATATATAAATACCAGCTAGTGTTTTAAAGCTTCTGTAGCTGTGAATGGCTCTGCTGTCCCTCACTGCAAGCTAGGTTTTTATTGCTTCTTCCCCAGAAATTTATTTTGCTGACATGGGCCCTAATCCAGTAAAGTGTTAAAACATATGCTTAAATTTAAGCGTGTGAGTAAAGCCAACAGAACGTTCCTATGCCTAAATTTAAGCACAAGTTTTGCGTTTGGCTTTGCTGGGGTTATAGTTTCTGTGTTATGTTCTTGAGGATTGTGTGTATTTCGCAGAGTGGGCGCCCTCACGGTGGAAGATCAGATGTTCGTGAGTTTTTTAAGGTATTTACTTACTTATCAGAAGATCTTGAGAAGAAAACAGTACCAACAAATAAACACTAAAATTTTTGGAAATTAATGCTTTCCTTTAAATATGTTTGTTATGCAACTCCTAACAAACTTCCCACAATTTCCTCTTCTACCTCCACGTGATATTGTAGTAGCTGAACACAGCTGAGATACTAGCTGACTGTTTTCACCTTATTTTGTGTGTTGGTTTTCCTGGTTCTATTGAGCAATTTAGCTTGGAGGCGGGATGACCTTCCTTAACTCCAGTGAGCTGATGAGTTACAAATCCAGTGTTTCTTCATATTTTGCTCTGTGATACTGAAACATTTTGAACGTGGGTACATGCCAGTGATCTTTTCCCACACAAAAGTTAAAACCTCGCGAGATAATGACTGAAAAAGCTCAGCTTGGAACGTGGAAGTCACACAGGTAGAACAGGCACTCGATGATTTTGGCATGGTAGCTAGAGGATAGCTGGTTACATAAGTGAAACTTATTCCTGCCATTTTCTCTCCTGCTGGCAATCTCAGACCTAGGTCAGAGTGGACCTGGAATCTGAACTGCCTTCTGCTTACATGGGCTTGCATGAGATCCAGGAGGAAACAAACCGGTGCAGTGCGTATATAAGCTTACAGGACTGATTCTGTTTTGTTACACCAGTGAGTTTTCTACAGGAATGGAGAATCCGGTACCACTCTTCATCAAAATTTACTCTTCCTAGTATCAGCGTTAGAAGCTCTTGAGTTACTTTTTTTTTTTTTTTTCTTTTTAATATGGGATGGCTTAAAGGCTTTGTGTGTTTCATTTGTACCCTGCAAGCTGTCAAGCACCACGGCTGAAGAGAAGAAAGAATGCTGAGAATCTGTACTAAACTTTACTTTTACTTAATAGCAGGCACAGGATTTGTTCAGAGAGTTTTATTATTGGGCGAGGAGTTAAGGCAATTACAGCAGTGAGGCAAAAGGCCAGGAGATGATGGAGAAATGTAATACCATGAAGCATTTAGGTTTAGAGAGTACTTTGGGTTATTTTTTAAAATACACTAGCCACCTACCAATGACCTCCTCCACATTTGGGGGAATTTAAACATAATGTAATTATTGCACCTTGCATGTTAACGTATACAATAAGATTAAGCATATTGCAGTTTGCACTCTCACCCTCACATTTACAAAGCATGTAAAGGAAAGGGATTTGGCTGAAGCCAATGAGACAGAAGAGGTTAAAATCAGTAGCTGGAAAACGAAAGAGCTGTAAGACGTTCTGCAAGGGTTTTTACTATTAAGACATTCATGCCTGATTTGAATCTGGAAAAGGAAAGTCATTTGTTTGGACTTCAAGGTAGGTTTCCAATCTCAAATCAGTAAGCCATACCTGTCCAGAGAAACCCTTAAGCCCATTCTTTGTCCCAGGTTTCAACACAGCATAAAGTTTAAGCAAGTGGTTGAAAGATATCCCAAATAACGATGGACTTTAGCAGGAGACTAGGTGTTTTGCTGAATCAAGACCCTGACAACACACGTTGACTATATACCAGTATTATATGAATCTTAAGCGGAAATTTATTTTGATTATTACTTTCTACTGATTTTCCCACAAAGCATATGAAACTGGATTTGGAAAGAAACATGATCATTATTTCCTCTGAAGCATCTTGGAGCCTTAAATGGTCTTGGCTTTCTATATTTTATGTCACTGACTTATCAAAAAACAGTTTCATGAAAGGGGTATATGGTAGCATTAAGCAAAACTAAATTTGTCTCCCTGGTAGGTATTGACTCAACTGTTTGTCCTGTGAACATATATGAGCTTTTATTCATACAGTTTTAATTCTCTTATTCAGAGCACTTAAAGATCTGCAAACTGTTGATGCTACCAATGATGCACTTTTTCCAACATAGTCAAAAGATTGATTTAATATGGTGATCTTTCCCAGTTTTAACACAATTATTTTTAAAAACTTCAGAATTGCTTTGGCTAGGCTAAAACATTTTCCTTCAAGAGTAAACATTCTTCAAAGACACTTATGAACAATATACATTAATGTTTTTTCTAAGATATTGGGGAAAAAAAAAAAAAGTCTTACCGAGTCTCCAAAAACATATTGCTTTGGTATGTCAGATTAATACATAGCCTACAATAACTCTCCACTGTAGCACGGCTCACTAGGCTTTTAAAATTGAAATGCCAGGGGTAGGCTGTCTCTCTCAATGGATTTCCCTTACGCAAAGGCCTTATCCAAATCTTGTGAGGCTGTTAGAACTCATGAACCACTAAGGCACCTCTTAATCACATCCTTATCTCAATTGTCATGTTTGCTCTCTACTCCTAAATAGATGAGCTGTTAGGAAGCAAAAAAGCTGGTGCTATCTTGAAGAAAGGAAGGGAGCAACCTGGAAAACCAGGGGAGTCTCAACAGTGATAGCAGAGCTGTTTGTGTGCTGTGGATTGAAAAGAAAAACATCAGGGCACAACAGCTTTTCGTAACAGCATACGCGTGCAGTCTGAGCAACCACAGAGTTCACTATAGTCTTTGGGTAAGTTGACCTGAAACTCATTTCTTTCCCAAAACATTTTCTTCTACTTGAATGATTACACTTGTTTGTTATTTTAGGATTGTGCATAACATCTGAGCTCCTAGAGCTGATGTTTCTGATTAGGGTGTTTTGGGTTCGGTTTGTTTTTTAAACCAGTCTTAGAATAATGCTAACATTTAAAAGAGAAGAAAAAGATAGTAAACTAGAATATTGACACTAGAGTTTCCAACAAGCTCCTCCAAATAAACATCAACAGCTGGACTGCTCCTACACTGGAAACAAAAAAGGGTGTTTAAAAGCTATTGCCCAGTGTAAGCACTCATAGTGGGGTAGGGGTGACCAGTGCTGAGAACCTTTGCAAAGCTATGCTGCGTATTGATCACAGCTTTGGTTTTATGCAGACACTCTGCAGCTGAATTTACTTCCAAGTCCAGCATTATCCACTTCTCTACATCAGGCTGGGCAAAGTATTGTACTACGACACACAGCTGATAACTTCTAGACAGACCAGGAAAAGTACAATGCACGAATCTCGTGAAATAAGGTGAATTTCTGTATTTTCTTGTCACGTTATTGATCTTCATTGTTTTTAGAGGAGAAGCTGTGGACGTAAACTCAGACTGGGAGCTTCCAAGGACTGTCTTCTGGCCAGAGAACGCTACCTCTGTGTTTGCCAACTTGAAGAACGACACACTTTCCATCTAGAAGAATAGAAAAGAAATTGCCAGGTCAATGTTCAAGGGAAAAGTGTTTTTAAAGCTGCCAGTGCTACCTTTTCCACTGCAGAAAACTAATTTTAAACACGATTTCAGAAATAATCATGGCAGTTGTTATGGTATTAACTGGACTTGTTCTCTTACCTTTTCTAAAAAGCATTTTCAGGGAATTTCAGCATCAGAAATGTCACCACTAAGCTGACAAAATTGACTGTACCTTGCAGAAATTATTTTCCTGTACAATATGTTTAGAATAATTTTCCTCGATCCTATTTATAATTTCACTTTCTAGCAGTGAAGAACATAAACAGTATGCTGAAGGTTTTAAAAACATGAACTCACACCTTGTATGGCCAAAAAAATGGGTAATATCTAAAATCTGCAGGGAAAGAAGCAAGGCTCTGAATCGAACAGACTGCTGGGCAGGCGGCTCCCTGTGCCTCACCGGTGACTGAAGGCTGGATTTACACTCAGATTTTAATATGAGATAAATCCTCCCAGTTCTTGCTACAGACACATAGGCAAAGTGCTCTTTTCTGAATGTCAGTACACAGGACTGTTTTCCTAAATACATTGCTCTTTGATTTTGGAAAGGTATTAAAAAATTATTCAAAATTAGCCACTATAGAGGAGAGAAGAGCAACTTTAGCAATGGGCTCAGACATAGATGCAGTGTGGAGAGTCTGGGAGAGAGGGGGAAAGGACCGTGCAGCTCGCTCACATGATTCTGGTGCTTAAGCATTGCAGTAAATACTGCTGATGGAGCAGGGAGAGATGGTCTTTCACTGTCCTGTGGCAAATCCCTGTTTTAGCAACTGTAGTCAAAAGGGTCAAATATTTAACTTGGTATTAAACTTGGCAAAATAAACTCAATTTCTAGTGCACAAAACATATTCATGTAAGTTTACTATCCTATCTGTCTGAAAGGTCAGGTATGGCTTGGCAAAGTTGGAAGCGGTTGTACTGGAAGAGTCAAACAGCGGTGTGCCTGAACGGATGACCGGGCAGATCATGAAATCTCTACAGCATGGGTCGCAAAAGAGAAGGGTTTGATTAATGTACCCAAACAATTACAGTGGAGCAACGCCACTACAGCTCTTCGTGACCTGATGTTTCCATTTGTGTCTTCTTTCTAGACGCCCCTTTACCCATTGTTGTAAGGGACTATATTAATTTCTTACTGGATTTGGGGGAATACTGTTTTGTTTAGAATTAACAAACAGATTTCAGCAGATTCTCATCCCTGTATGACCTTGACTCAAGATAGGCTGAGTAATAAACTTTGGACCACTGCGTTTCACATGCCGTACTGCTGATGTAAAAAAGAACTGCAGGCTTCTCTCTTGTAGCTCATGAAAACGACTGATTCTTACTGGGATGTACACACACACCTACACTTCCACATTTTGTGAGGGGAAAAAACCTGTCTTCCTTTTTCCCTTTTTTCTTTTTTTTCCCTCCCAGCGTAACACCTCACTATTACTCGTTGGTGTTGTGTTCTCTCTCTCCCTGCCTACTCCAAGCAAAGCTAGTCTCTGCAGTTCCTTACCTTGCGATCCTCTCCGTTTGACGATTTTAACTACACGCCATTGAGAGGGGTTTTTTTCACTTGTTGACACTTGCATTTGGAAAACAAATTTTCAGTCATTTCTGAAAATATCCATTGTTGCAATGGCAAAATCAACTTTATTTCTAATTACACAACTAAGTGAAACAGAACACTTAGCCTGAGTTGTCACGAATAATTTAGTTCCTGCCTAGCACGTTAGTCTTTTATTAGTTTATGTCATTTTATCTCACAGTTGTCAATTGGCCAATCTGACAGCTGATGTCTTGTGAAGAAAGTAAGGCCCTCTCTCATCACAACCTTGCAATGAACAGTGCAGCTTTAAAGGTTTGAGGTGACTATTGCCTGGCAGTTCTGTAGTTCCTTTCATACACTGGATCACGCTGGAAATCACTGATGCCTCTGGGACTTTAGGTGGGGAAAAAAAAATCTTGCTCCCTACGATTTCCGCCCGGTACCACTGCTGTATGGGGAAATCTGAAAGCCCCACCGCATCTCTTTCCCCACCAGGCCCCGTTCTAGGTTGCAGGGTTTCAGACAGTTTCCTTCCGCTACAAGTGATAAAGATTACTTTTAAAGGATTTCTGTTCCTGACTGTATTTTGCAGAGTAGGATGGCCGGAGAACAGAGGGATGGACTGGAGGTTGTTGGGCAGCGTGGGCTGCACCTGCCCACCGCAGGGCGGAAGGAGGATCCCAGAGATGCGGGAAGAAAGGAAATGCAGGAAGAGTGAGAAAGAGTTTCACAACCCCAAAACCCAAGCGATTTACTGGCCGATTTTACAGATCTCACCTAAAAGTTGTCTTTTCGTTTAAGATGAAACTTCCCAGATGATGAAAATACAAAGACCTACTTGAATGTCCCGCTAAAATCAAGGATGCCTGCCGTCTTTCAATTTTCAAGCCTGCACGTTAGGACCCACGGGTCCCCCCGCCTCAGAGGCTGGCGAGGTTCCCCTCCTACGGGCCGTGGCCTCGCTGGCCCCGACCTGGGTCGGGGATCCCTTCTGCAGGTGTCGGTGGCAGCCGAGCGGAGCGGAGAAGAGGGTTTCGCCAACCGGCGCACAGGCCCCTGCTCGCCCGTCGGCGTTTTGGAGAGGGACTGAGGCTGAGCTATAGCTCAGCGGGATGATGGAAAGCACGTACTCCGCATAAAGCGTGAAGGAATTTAGAGCGCAGCAGCATTTCGGACGGAAGGTGTCTGGCAGTGCCCTCTCAGAACAACTGTTTCAGTTACAGGGGTGGGGGGGTTTGTCATTAATCCTGCGTTTCCTCGTCCCTTTTTCCCCTTGCAGATGCCACCCGCTGCGGTGGCTGCCCTTCCTCCCTCAGCTCCCTTAAACCCTGCTGCCTTTCCCGCCCGCCTCTCCTTTCCCAGGCGGCCGGCCCACCTACCCACCGCCCTGCCGCCGCTCCCCTCCCTTCCCTGGCGCCGGGCCCGGGGAGCCACGGCCACAGCCAGCGGGGGAAAGGGGGCGGGTGGGGGGCGGCAGCCGGTGGGGTAAGCAGGGCCGAGGGAGGCTGCGGGGGCCCCCTCCCCACGCCCCACCCCCTCGCCCCTACGCCCCACCCCGTGGGCGGTGACGGCGGAGACTCCGCCCACCCCCCCACCACCCCCCACCCCCCTCCGGGCTCCCTCCCCGGCGCCCATTGGCGCGCGCCGCATCCTGTTAGCACCCGGGCCCGTGTCTCGCGATGCTGGGCCGCCGCCGCCATATTGTGACACTATTTTGATTTGGAGCGCAGCGAGCGGGGGGGGGGGGGGGGAAAGAAGGTGGGGGGGGGGGGCCGGGAGCGACGCGCAGCCGGAGCGGTTCCAGCTGAGGACGGGAGCGGCGCCGCAGGCACCCACCCACCTTCCCACCCACCCGCCCGCCCGCCCCCCCGGCCTCCCCGCTTCTCCCGCCCGCGGCGGCAGCACGGCCTTCCCCCCCCACCTTCCCTTCCCCTTCCTCCTGCTCCCCCCTCCCGGAGCGGAACGGCGGCGGCGGGAGGCTGCGGAGCGGAGCAGGTCGGCGGGGTCCCCCCTGCCGGGCGGAGGCGGCGCTGGTGGCGGCGGCTCCTGCTGCTGCTGCCGCCGTGGTGGTGGGGGAGGAGGCGGCGGAGAAGCAGCAGCGGGGTAAGGCTGACCCCGCCGAGGCGGGCCTGCTGGCCGCTCCCCGGGTGGTTGGCTTCCTGGCGAGGCTGGTCCCATCCCCGGGGTGGGGTGGGGGGGCTGCGGGGGGCTGGCCCGGCCCGCAGGCCCGAGGAGGGGCAGGGGAGGCCTGTGCGCGGGGAGGCAGCAGCCCCCGGCACCCCGGCGTGGTGGGGGTTGGGGGTGGGTGGGTGGGTGGGGGGGGTGGGGAGCAGCACCCCGGCGGGGCGGGGTGCGGAGGGCAGGGACGGGACCGGGAAGGGAAGGGAAGGGAAGCCGCCGCGCAGCGGGGCGTCCAGCGGGAGATGGAAACTCCTTTTCCCTTGGCGAGCCGCTGCAGCCTGCCCCGCGCGGGGAGGGACCCGGCGGGCCCGCTTGCCGGGGGGCGCGGGCAGCGTGTGCGTGGCGGCGGCCCGGCCTGCCCCGCGCCGAGGGGGCTGCGGCGGCCGGCGGGGGAGCGGAAGCAGCCGGCCGGCGGGCTCGCCCGGTGGGGGGGGAAGCGGGCTGGCCTGGCAGGTGGCAGGTGTGGGGGCGCTGGGCGAGGCCCCGCCGTTTTAGGGGTGCGGAGCGGGGCGTCTTGTAGGTGGCTGGTGTCTGCGGGGGCTGGCTGGGTGGATTCCATATATAGTGTATTTGGGGCGGGAGCCTCCATTACTCCAGTCGGTTTAATTGTTGGTAGAAATTCTTGAAATGGTTCTGATAAGAGGGGTTTTGAAGAGAGGGGATGTGTGCGGTTTCCCCTTTTCTGTTTTGCCCCTCAGAGACACCCGCGCACGCAGCGCGGAGGAGCGCAGTACGTTGTCCCATTCATTGAAAGGCCTGCTGGATGGATGCTCGGTCCGGTTAGCTGCAGCCCGGCCTTCAGGGCAGGGAACCTGTGTTCTTTGTGCTTCACCTGGTAGCTCAGCAGAGCCAGGTTTATGCCCGAGACCTGTGGGTGTTTCTGTATTCATGGTAGTAAGTACATACTTGAAAAACGGGAATTCTGAAGGAGTACTTCTTGGCGAGGAGCGGGTTTCAGGTGTGGTTTTCCAATCATCAGAAGTTTAGGGTATTTGATATAGGCTGAATACAGCTGTTTCTGAAGTTCAGCCGTAGAACACTGAAAACAGCGTTGCGTATGATTTTCAGTCCTCTGACTTGTGTAGATGTTGGAAAGACACACGTTAAGTACAGAGTCGTTCTCTTAGGCCCTTCAAATTGTTTGATATCGTAACTTTAACCGGCAGAATGGTACTGCACGTGTACTACAACAGTAAGGAGACCTAGTGACTCTGTAGCAATATCACTCTGTTCGTGACTGGCCATGATTTCCTGAAATCAGGAATAATTTTCATCTTAGCTAATGAATTACCAGATAACCAGGCGTTTGCATTTCATATACATATTTCAATGATTTGTTCTTTATCTGTATTACTGTAATCGGGTTTTGTCAAACCTCACGATTTTGATACCTGCTTTTGGCGAGAGGGAAGTTCCACTGACCAGTTAGGAGACGCATGTCATCAGCTTCAGTAAGTTCTGCCCTTCAATTTAAATGAAAACTTGTGGCTGTTATCCATACGTTAAACTTAGGGATGCTCCATCTGTAGGTAGTACCTTGGCTTGTGCTGCAGCAGAACGGACACTGGGCTGACTCTCAGTTTCTTTTGAAAACTGAGATGACCTGGGTGGGTTTTCACATGTTGCTTCACAGAAAAGCCTGCAGGGGGAAAGAGGGGAGGAAGACTGCTGGAAGAGATGCTAAGTTTGGGTCATCCCAGTTTTGTTTCAGAGAGATATTTAGTAAAGCATCATCCCTATCGTTACATGTCAGGGCAGTGCCATCTTCTTGTTCTGCTATGCTACCCTTGCATACACCAGCTTTCAAAGACTTTGTGGAAATGTAAACCATTTACCTCCTTAACATCAAGAGAAGCCAAAGGTTTCTTCTCTCTTCCTGATATAAAAATAGAATTCTTGAAAATGGGCATTCTTGCTGTAACCATGTCCTGGTAGAAACTTCTCTTTTCCAGCAGTGACAGAATGGAAGAAGATAAGTGGTTTTTCTCACCATGGCACTGCTTTGGAGGCTGAGGTGTTGTTTTCTTAACAGCCTTTGGCTTTATAGATAACGTATGCTTTTCAAGCCTTGTAGAATTAAACCTGTCATCTGTTGAAGAGATTATTTTCAGCAAACTTAGATATTATTTTTTTATTATTATTATTATTTTTCTAGGGAGCATGAAGAACTTCTGGCAAACTCTTTGTGAAAATGTGCTTTGAAACATAAAACTAGATTGCTCTTTGTCCTAGTGCAAGTGCCGCTGCTTTATCATGATCTCCATGGTTGGTAACAATGGAAGATAGAAGTTGCTGAGAAGTGACCTCAAGTTTATGAAATGACTGTAAATTTAGGACTGAGGGATCAGGCTGATCTTTTCTGAACTGCTGCAAGCGGAATGCTGAACGATGTTGCTGTTGGTGCTTTTACAGGAAATAGAACAAAAATTCCAGTGATTCAGAACTGGATTTTTTTTAAAAGCTATACTCAAAACTCAAATATTTAAATGATTGAAATGAAAGTTAACTTTTTTCCCACTGATGTATACAGTGATTCAAGTTGGGGTTTTTTTTTCCTCTTTAATTGCATAGCTGGTTATCTGAACTGGAAAAGTATACACTTCCTATTTCAAATGGGAGAAATGCTGGTGGATGTTCTAAAAACATCTTGAACCCTGCCTAGCAAACTGATCTGGATTGGATTACACATGTTTAAATGCAACTGTGAGGGTGCGAAAGCTGTCAGATTCACCTTTAGATAATATTTTTTTGTGAATTCTTGTAGTCAGAGGTTTCAGTATAATAGTTGCTTCAGTTTCACCCTCTCTTGAGAATGCTTACAAAAAAATCACTGACATTAATATTAATTCTTTCCCTGGCAAAAGTTTTTTTGTAGACCTGTATCCTAATTATAGTAAAATTAGGAACTTATTTTTATTGAACTGATCAGCAAGCTTAACTTTTGTGTAGAAAAGTATTCCAAACAGTATGCAGATGATTACTGAGTTCTTTCTTGATTTGTGTTATGCTGCCTTTGGATTTTGGTGTTCCTTAATTGGTTGTAATTGGGTTCTAGTGAAACCGAGTGAAATAGCTGGACATAATTAAAGCTGAAAGATCTGTGGTGTTTGTGTATGGTGTCCTGATATTCTTGGATGGTGTCTGTTGTTGAATGAATGGCATCGCTCAGGATGCTCTTGTTGCCGTAGGTGTAGTTAAGGTGTAGTTAAGGTGTAGTTAAGGTGTAGTTAAGGTGTAGTTAAGGTGTAGTTAAGGTGTAGTTAAGGTGTAGTTAAGGTGTAGTTAAGGTGTAGTTAAGGTGTAGTTAAGGTGTAGTTAAGGTGTAGTTAAGGTGTAGTTAAGGTGTAGTTAAGGTGTAGTTAAGGTGTAGTTAAGGTGTAGTTAAGGTGTAGTTAAGGTGTAGTTAAGGTGTAGTTAAGGTGTAGTTAAGGTGTAGTTAAGGTGTAGTTAAGGTGTAGTTAAGGTGTAGTTAAGGTGTAGTTAAGGTGTAGTTAAGGTGTAGTTAAGGTGTAGTTAAATAGTTAATGTTTTTAGAATGTGTTAGGGTGGAGGGGGTGGGGTTTATGGCAAGAAGTTAAGCATAACTAATGGTGATGTGCTAAATAAACTTTTTGTTTAAATTTGTATCTGGCCACAGCATTTTACAAACAAACAATTCTTTTGTTTAAAATACGCATTATATTCTTAGAAAAATGCTATGTGTAATCAATTTTTGTAGCAGTATGGAAAATGTATAGCTCTTTCCTATTCTGAGCACAGATGAAGGTCAAATTTCTTTGTCTTTAATGATGAGTGGTTTAAAACTCATTCAGATCCTGGTTGTACTATGAGCAGAATTTAATTTTTCCATTATTTAAAAGTCAGTGTTTCAGAATGGACGTAAAACTTGTGCTCCCTTTAGTGTTTAGAAAAACACTGACTTAGGAACACACAGGGATAGCATAAAGGCATACGTTTCTGTAGGGTGCATATACGAGACTTTTAAAAATAAAGATTAAAAAAAAAAACCCAAACAACTAAAACTTTGCACCTATTAGTCATGATATTGTTAGGCTTGCTAGAACTTACCAAAACCAGAACAAAGCCACTCTATATGCTCACTGCTTTGAGGGTTTTCTGAAGTTAGTATTTGAGTGTTTATCTCCCTAAAGCGTGTTCCAGAATTAATCAAATCTGGTGCTGTGTGCATGCTGGCTGGTTGGTCTGCTGGCGTTGCCAGTGGAGAAGGCAGAGTTCCACCTGCTTTTCCCCTCATACAAGACATGAATTCAAGTTTCTCTTTTTCTGCAAAGCTGCCAGCTTTCATGAAAGTTGTAGGAGCCTTTTTTTTTATCTTAGAGACTTTTACACCTTCTTGAAAATGGTCAGAAGATGCAAATGTCTATGAAAAGAACAAACAGAACATGTAGATACAGTTTCTTTAGGAAACCTTAGTTAATCAGACATTCCAGAAAATAATTTTTTGTGATGTGGGAGTTCAGGATCAACTGTTCTCACGTGGATAAGATGTTGATGCACCTAATCTGCGTGTTTGGTTGGTTTTTTTAAGAAACAGTTGCTGTTGGGTTTTATGTATTTGTGTAGTGTAAAACCATCCTTAATTCATGCCTTTCTAAAGACACAAATCTTGAGCAATTTTGTTTTCTCTAATCCTGTATCTCCAATAAATTTTGAGCTTATCAGCTGATTTCAGCAAAGAAATTAGCCAAGGGGCAAGTTGTCAAGTATTTTACATTTTAATAATGTTCAACAAGCTTTGTTAAAATTGATGGCTTCGTTGCATACGATCATCTCTTTGGGTGAAACTTTAGGCGATGAATTTAGCAGTTACCTGTGTTTAGGCGGCCAGCTGGCCAGCAAGCGAGTTGTCTGAGGGGTAAGAACTAGCTATGGAGTGCAGCACGCTTTCCTTCAGTCAGTAGTTGGAGGACGTGAGAGGTTAAGTATATTGTGGCTTGTGCTTGGAAGAGAGGGGTAAGATAATAGGCATCTGGGATAGAGGTGGAATGTGACTCCTTGGAACACGGGTGGGGGGGTGGGCATGGCTGAGACAGAATGCAAATCTAGGGGAAACAGGGTTTGGTTAGTTCTGCTGTTCATGGGACAGTGCCTTTAAGAGGCAGGTTAGCAGCAGCTGCCAGATATCTTTTACTGGACAAAAGACAGGTTACAATAAGTTCAGAAGATGAAGACTGCAAAACCAAAGTGAGACGTGCAAGGTGGCTGAGCAGGCTGCTGGGCTGCTAAGATTGTGTTGTAACAGGGGCGTGCTTTTGACTGTGGCCGTAGAAAAACACTTAGAGTGTGGTGTGTGTCTGGTAGTTGGTGATACTGTTGCTTCCACGCGTACAGAACCTGTTCTGCTGTGCCTTTACGTGCGTTTGTGTGGGTGTGATTCAACACAATTGCCCTAACGCAGAGCCTGGCACAGTGCACGTGGCAGCATGGAGCAAGAATGGGCACGAGTAAGGGAGGAATGACTTAAGCTGTGTCAGAAATACATGTTATTCTCAAAATACATTATCAAAAGCATTATTATTACATCGTATATCGTTATAGTTTCTTTAGATAATGTGACATAGATGTCTGTCTCATGCTAATAGTATAATTTAGTTGTGCGTCTGTGGCCTGTTGTGCACAATGGTGTAGGTAATGTATTCCCAGGTCTAATAGATTTATCTGTGAAGGGCAGCCGTGGTGGTATCAAATTGTTTTAATAAGCCTGAAATTATTTGCTTTTTATTACAGACCAAAGATTTTGAGTTCATTGAATCTTGAAATAAGTGTTAATCTAGTATACCACTATTTTGATGATACTCCTAGCAGAAATGGATAAGAAATCACAGGCAGACATGTGAAATACTCTTAGCAGCAAACTTCTAATTTTAGTTGCTGCAGCATACCTTTATTGTCCAAAAAGATGCTTTGCTGTTACCAGGTATTTTCATAGGTGGCTTGTAGAAAGATCAAGCATAAATATATTTAGAGAGCACAAATATATTCTTGGGAAAATTCTTAGAGGCTGTCAAAGCTAGGGCTTTACAATGCGCTTTTTTTTATCTTCCAAAGGAAGTTGCATTGCATGTATGCAAAAATCTCATTTGTTGATCCATCTGCTTATCAATATGTCTTAATTTTTCAACAGGATAAACTAACTGGAAAAAAAAAATACAGTAAGTTTCAGTAGCTAACCAGCCCATGAGACATTAGTACTTGCTTCTGAGGTGTCGGATCAGTGACTATGACTGATACGTGCATCAGATAAATCATCTGTTTTCCTGAAGCTGGGGGATGGACTCATTTCTGCTTTATGTTGAAGGTTAGAAATGCAGAAGAGTCTTTCCCCATGTAAGTTTTAAGCGTGATTTTTCCCAGGTGGAAAAAATTACGAACTCTTCCACCTACAACAGAAATAAAAAAAAAGCACAAACTTAGAAGTTGTACAGTGTGGCATGGAATTGTATCCGTAGCCGATTCATGCTGTGTTTAAACCTTTAAGGAAAGTCTCCCCCTCCTGTGTCCCTGCTGTGCTACGTATCTGTTTCTGTAGCACTCTCCTGTCTCTTTACAGCACTCATATTTTTTTTTTTCTGTTTATTTTTTCTTGACTCTTTAAAAATCTGTCCCATGTGGAATTTCTCCTCCAACGAACTTTCTACTGACAACCTATCATATTTGTGGGTGAGCTAGAAGAGAGATCTGTTCATTCGTAGCCTGCCTTCACTCTCCCTTGCCTAGGCAACGTATGATCTATACTTTACGATTGAAACGTTAGTGCTGTGTTGTTTATACTGCTCTTTGGCATTCTTTTTTATTCTAGTCTTTCTTCTTGGAAGCTTTTCGTCTGTAAGAGACCAGTTCAGCACTTGTCATTTTTTTCTTGTTCTGTTTCCTCTTCAGAGTATCAGTTGCTAACTTTGCCCCTGCTCCATTTGGGTTTTCCTGAGAGAAAAAGAAAGTGTCATGAGTTTGGTGCTTTGATTTCTTTCAAGTCATTCAACTGCCTAAAACTTACACTTTTCATTTGTTGGACAAACGTGTGGTTTTTGAAAGGGAGTGGTAAGTTGTCTTTCTTAGAGAGCATTCTTTAACAGGTTTAAGCCTGGGAACAGGGAATCTCCAGGGGCTCAGCAGAAGTGCTTAAAAAGGTATTTTAGGTGATACGTACAAAGCAGTATGTTTCACATTGGCATATGAAGCTGCTTCAGTTAAAAATTTAGAAGTCTTGCTCCCTTTTTTTTGAAATACCGGTCTTTAGTAAATGAGAATAAGATTTTTTTTTTTTTGTATGTGTGTCTCAAACTGTATTTTAAACTGTCTCGCTGGAATAATTGCCAATGCCATATTATTATATTTTACTTATGCTTTACTATTGGCTAGGGAGCTTGACTTAGATTGGCCCTTTTGTGCAAAGCACTATAAATATTTATTAAATAAGTCAGTCACAGAAGGTTTGCAGTCCCATGAATAATAAAGTTTGTTTACCAAAATGCATATATTGGATTAGACAAAGACATTTAGCAAAGTATTTGTTATATTTCATTTATTATGCCGGTTAGTTCTTCAGTCATTTTAAACTGTGTCAGTCTTAAAAAATTAATGCTGTCTTTAATGTCTATAATTCATCTAGCTGTTTTGACACGTGACTTTTAAGATTCGTCTGAACGATTCATACAAGATTTATGAAGTGAATTGAGTTAGACCCTCACCAGCTTGTATTCGTTGGTAGTTGCTGAGCGTTAGAGGTAAGCGTATCAAAGCTGGGAATTCTGTTGCGGGGTGTGACAGTGGATCACATCTGTGATGCGTACAGTTGGGACTCCACTCAGAATGAAAACTTTTTTTTGTAGAATGAGTTGGGGCCTAAAGTGCAACACACTTTGGATTCCTCTTCCACAGTATCTGGTGAAGGAGAATAAAATAAATTGTAAGCAGCGGGAGAGAACTGTCGTTCGGATTGTACAAATTTCCGGTCTCTACAGGTCTCTAGCAGGTGATGCGTTAAGCAGTCGGGTTCAGAGAAAATACCCATTATTTGTTTCTTTCTTTCCTCTGCATGATGTTGAAAACCCCTGTGGTTTCCAGACTGAAAAGAAAATACCAGATCTCCCAGTAACGCTTTCATACACATACTGTGGAGGAAAAAAAAAAGCGTGCTAATCTGTTACCTTCACTCTTGTGGTGATGGAGGTCTTGTCAAAGCTGTGCAGGGTACCAGCATGGCTGCATCGGTTTGGATGCGTGAGGGTGTCAGCCTTTCATAGCGCAGCTGTATGCATGCAGATTGGTAGTGTTGCTGCAGTTACACGTGCAAAATGGTGTTATTTTTCTGGAAGGGCTTCAGCCTTGACTTCAGTGAGTTTTGGTTTATTGGTACAAAATAGCCCTTGGCTGCCGTGAAAAGAATGCATTAACTCTTTCATCAGTATTTCTGTGTAAATTGAATGCTCTTGGGGTAATAAAGAAAATGGCTTTGAGACAGCAATTTTGAAGCGAAAAACGGAGGAATGCAAGCATTTGTGAGCATCAGGAGCTAGTCTGGTAGTTTGCTGTGACTGAACAGGGAAGATTTCTTTCACTGACACAAGCAGCTTGTCTCTGGTACTGGTGTTACATGTCTGTGAGCCAGGTCAGTCTGTGTACTGGGGGTTAGAAAGCTAACCAGAAAAAGTTGATTGCGATTTAACTGTCTTGGGAGATCTCATGGAATGAGATGAACCCCTTGATGCCGAGGAGCTGTTAGATCAGTTCAGTAGTTTCCTGTAACTTCACACTGAAGGGGATATCTTGCACTACAGCAGTGACAGTGTATGGATTTGCCATCCTTTCCCTTAGTTCACTGATGTGGTTTATAGTATGAGCTGACAAATGTTTTTTTCTGCAGAACTGAGGTGTGGCAAAGAAGTAGAAGGAGAGATAAAAGTTTATTAAGCTGGTGATGTCGATGAAGAAAGCCTCTCATGAAACTGTAGACCCAAGAGCAATCAATGATAGACAAGCAGGAAGACCAGTTCAAGTATTCATCGCTGCCCACTGTGGCACTGCAGCTGTTTACAGGGTCACCGACTGAATCGCCAGAATGATGCAGATTAAAAGCTAGCCCTTCAAAAAGTAGGACGGGATCTTGTTGAACTGACTTCACCACAGAACCCACATATGTGGATTCTGCCAGTGTGTGAAATCTTCACCAGTGGCCTACCTGGGTGAAAGATGGTAACAGTAGCCTTTCTCCTGTTATCTGGAGATAATCAAGGAGTCTTAAATGCTTTCAATGGGCATATTTTAAATGAATGAGCTTTAACTGATGGTGCCTGTAAGAATCCTAGCAGTCTTCTCTGGCAGTAAGAATGGCTAGGCTTTTCTAAGGTGTTTAGACCTTAAATGTTGTAGTCCAGTTTTGGAATGGAGTCCCATTAAAACTGGTGAAAACATAGCTAATCTGTAAGAATAACTGCAATGAGGTACATAAACTATGGATGGAGAGAGTAATTTAGAAGAGGTGCAGCACCTGTAAAAACTTGAGGAAAGATGGGGTTAAAATGGGATAGCAAAACAGATGTTTTGTACAGATATTCCCATTTCACCTGTGTACTACAGTGGAGTATTACTTGAGCTTGGCTAGAGTTAGAGCCTTTTGTAACCTTTAATAGCTATGAGAGGAAACTGATGAATATTAAATTATAAGTTGCATTCCACCAAACTAATGAATATAAAGCTTCATTTAAAGATAAGCAAATTAAAATTAGTAGGTAGGTGTTCTCTTTCATTAAATTGCAGACTTTGAATGGGCTTTGGAACATAACAGAAGTTGCAAGTCTGGCCGGCATGTTCAGATTCTAGGCTGGCAGATACTAAAAACATTTTCAAGCTAAAGCTTAATGTAAATGTCCATCTGTGTGCAGAATGCTGTAGAGAAAACAAATGATTAAGCCTTATCTAGGTGCTGAAATTTGACATTAATTCATTCTTGTTTCTTGGTTGTGTTTATTATATTGCTTTTGCTTAATTTTTTCTTTTTTTCTGGTGGATTTTAGTTTCAAGTAAATTCCCTGCAACACAGAGTATCTTAAAGTCCAAGTACCACCTAATGGTGTTAGCAGAGTTGATGGAGCTACAGGCTTCCTTCCTGTTGAAACTGGCCAAAAGTACAGGCCAAACTGTAGCTTGTGCTTCTTCAGAGCCAATGGCAACTCTCCGGAATGTTTTTTCCACTCCCCATCCATGAGTGGGGAAATTCTTGCCAATGCAATTGAGATCTTGAGACCTGCGATTTGACTCAACATAATATAGTGAAAAAATACTTCAGCTAGAAAAATATCCAGAGTTATACTAGCATGGGATCTTGTTAACTAAAAAACAGTTGTCTTCTGGTTTGAAGTTTTTAGGGGTCTTTGAGCAGAATAGTATTTCAGCTTTGTCTGTGTGGCTTCAAGCTGCTGCCTGTTTGCGATAAGGGCAAGTCATCGCCTTACACTGTCATGTCAGTGAATGCTGCAGAATGCCTATGGTGACTGCTCAGACTGTCAGAATTCACTGATTTCAAAAGTACTTTCTCATTTGGTGTTTTACTGTTGCAGTACAGCTAATCTAGCTCACGTAGCGTTGCTTTGATGTACATGTATTGACTAGGATTTTAAATTGTTTTAGGAGAAGCCTAGCAGTGCAGCTTTGTTTGTCTTCTGAACTGAAGGAGTTTATTATCACTGCTTTGTCATCCTTTCTGAACCTGTTGTGAGAATGCAACTCTATGTAATTGGAAGGAATAATACTTACTTTGCTGTTCATTTATAGGGGAAAATTGTGCTTTTATCACAAAATGAAAGCACAAGAGTTTTTTCGTACCTTTTTTCTTGCCAGCTCCTGTGAAAAGTGCACATCTGCATTTTTAAATTATGCCTGCCTATAACCCATTTTTGCAGGACAAGCATTAGAAAATTGGAGTGGGTGAAAAATTGAATCCTTCTGAAATACGACGCCAAGTGTGATAGTTAATGAATCCTTTGCCACTTCATCTGCATGACATTGTTCATCTTACCTTTCAGAAGTTGGTCCGCTTGTATTAACAGGCGTCTTAGATTCCTTGCATTTGCAACAAAGATATTAGTGCATCTAAACTGTGAAGAGCTAACCGGACTAGCGGTTAGTCTCCTCCATGTTGTTATTTAATATTTGTTTTTATAAAATGGTGTCTCAGTGCTCTCTTTAGTTTCCTGAAAATACCTGTTATCTGGGTGTATCTGATTAGAAGATAAACACAGAGGCTTAATGATTCTTCTTACATGGATGTACGTTTTTTAAAGGTTTGTTAGATTTCATGGTTTAATAATACATGTATGTTTGTTTGAGACAGAACACTTTCTGGTTTTGCTGCTAGATGATAGTGTAATCTTGATTTCTAGCTTTTTAAACAATGGTTTATTTCTACACTTCCCATCTGCATCCCCATACGTAGTTTGCAAGAAGGGGCCTGGGAATAGGGATACGACAGGGACAGAATCAAAGTTACAAATGTTCTGGATATTTTTATGGGGATTTTAGTCTTCTGTAAATCTTGCTGCTGTTGTGGGAGTCTCTCCGCTTCCCAGGAGACGTGACAAAGTGGAGGACCTTACAAGGTTAAAGCCTCGTTATCTGCCTACGCTTGGAGACGTCTTTTGTATTGTTTCTCAACTTCCTTCTACTACTTTCCTCATCTGCCTTTTTCAGAGGAGGTGTTTTAAATTTTTCCCTTTTGAGGATCTAGTTGTCTTGTTAGTTTGTATCTGATGTCAGGACCTTTGTAAGGAGATACCGTTTAAGGTGGAAAAGGTAGAACATGGGTAAAGTTATAAAAGGATTAGTGGCTGTCTTTTAAAGGTTATAACAGCAGGAAACAATATGTATTGAGAAGCCTTGAATACTGGAGGCATTTCTGCTCTTCCCAGCTTTCTTCTCCCCCTCCCTTGCTAATCTCCTCTCCCTGAATCCTGTGTGGGGTGAAGTGCAGAAAAAGGGGTAGGTGGTGTTAGTCCCTTACTTAGCAGGAAGTGCAGGGATCACATCTTTCTTTCCTTTTCAGAAGGTTGGAGAACAAGTAGCATTTTTCTCTTCTTTGAAGAAAGTTCATAGTGAAATATGGGAAACTCAGGAGGGAATAGCAAATTGTAAAATGATGTATTATCAGTTTCTTGGTAGGAAATATGTATTTTATTCTAGAAAAAGATGTGTGGAAAAATCATTGGGAGCTAGAGGAACAGCTGTTCAGACATGTCTGTTACTTTTCCCTCCTTCTGCGTAAAATATGCTCCTTGAAGAAAAGCATCAGGAAAAGTAAGTTGTATTGGCACCACCATGAGTATTTCTATTTGACTCTTGCCTATCGGTCTCTGTTCCCTCATGTTGGGGTAGGGTTTTTTCCCAGGTTAATGGATTTTTGTTCATTTTTCCCTACCACTCTGAAGTTGGCAGAGAATAAGTGGAAACTAGAGGCTTCCTCCCAAATGTTGCAACGGTGGTCTCGGTTTTGTCCTTCCATATGTTAGTTTGTTTTCTCTTTCATCTCTGTTGGTTCCCAACAACTAGTTTCCATGACCACGCTTTCCCCTTTCTTTCCCCCTTTCCCCTGGCAGCTGGTCTGTCAAAGCAGTCCTGTTACCCTGGGACCTTCTGCCAGCATAGTTCCACAGGTGAAGGTAACTGCACTTTGTTTCTAAGTTAAGCTCTGTTAGCCTAAAACTATGGCAGCCTAGCTGTAGGCCTCTTCAAGTACCAGCACCATTTGTATCCAAGGGCCTCAGTTCCCCTTCTAGAGAAGAGGATAAGCAGAAAAGGGGACTTCTGTGTCCGCTCTCTTCTGTATGGTACTGTCTTAAATAGCTGATGGTCTTTCTTCCCTACCTCTTGGTGGTAGCTTCCCGCTTGGTGGTGTCCTGCTGAGCTTTGGGACACTTCTCCACCTGCTCTCACTTCAGGTGCTCTTTTAACAGTTGTTTCCAATTAGCTGCTAACTAAGGAAGTGGTTTCCTGTTATTAACCCTTCTGGTTGCTTCTGTGGAACTTGTATGTCTCTTCCTTCCTCTTACCCTACAGGCCCACATTGTTGTTTGTTTGTAACAGCTGCCAGAGACAGCCTTGTGTGGTTGGGCTAGATGTTTAACTTCCTAAATGTTTATTCTAGTGCTACTGTAATGTAAAATCAGAAAAGTCTCTCAGTGTTGAGTGCAACCCTGGGGTTTCCCCCCTCCTCCAACATTTTCCAGGAAGAATTAAGGGTGGGATTTGTAAATCAGTCTAAGTTGGCGCTGCTTCTTTCCCCATGTTCACACTGGCATTCATCTGACTCAAAGCTAATCTAGCAGAAAATTAACACACTTTTTTTTTTTCCTTTCCCAACTGGTTTTGCTCCATGAACTGGCTTGCTTGCAGGAGCAGATGAGTGCCAACATTAGCTTAGATCACAGGAGGGAGAGGGGGAATGCATGCCTGGGAGCGGGAGGAATGACAGTGACAGTATTGAATTGTTTTGGATCTGCATTTTAAGGAGTGGCTGAAATGCCCAGCCTTACTGTCATTGAAGCATTATGAGTAAACGATACATTAGTAAACAAGGCAAGTCCCTGACTAAGCTGACAAAGGAATTGATTTTTTTGCCAGTCTAGCTTTCAGTAGGTATTTACCCAAATGCTGAATTTACCAGTGACACCTCTCCTGTCAATCAAAGAAATTGTTTCCGTTTTGTAAAGAGGGGAAGAGTGGAAAAGAAAACACTTGTCCGTTCCAGAAGTAAAAGTGTGCGTGTGACACAATCCTTTGTGCTCCTTGATCAGGAGAGAGTAACATGAGGGTTGCTGGGAAATTAAATCTCAAAGTTCATGAAATAAACTGAGATGGTTCTCAAAGTGAGTCACCCAGGGTAAATGAGAAGGGAGTAAAGTTAGCCTGTAGCTGCTCGGTTTGTGATTAGGGAATGGGAGTGAAGTTGGAGCTCATGGTACTTAGCTGGTTAGTTATCTGACTGCATGCCTGCTGGTCCAGCGGCTTCAGACCTTTCATTCCTGTGAGTAATAGGACGTGGGACTTTCTCATCGATACCTAAGTGCCTGGTAGTGGTCACACATCGAACTCTTTTTACTGATGGGTAGTGACAGGTAGCACTGTCATATTTATTACAAAAGGCAGAAGTGTTTTGAAAATGGTCAGTGTACTTGTGGATTTTTTTTCCTTTGCTCGTTAGCCTCCTTCCACCTACCCACCTCTTGGCTATGAAATGGGAGTTAACCACAGGAGACTTAACCATTTTGGGGGCTGCAGGTCAGGGTGGCACTGTTTGTACCTAGGCAGAGCAAGAGAGTTGGGTTTGATACTGCCTTGTGGGATGTCCTGCTATGCCAGTTCCAAATGTAATTGGAAAAACTTTCTAAGTGTGGCAAAATGAAAAAATGGGAGTTTAATTTTGATTATAAGCCTAGCAAGGAATGTTCAAGCATTTTTTGGTAGTCATTTTTTCAGGAAATTATGTGTAAAATGAAGTACAGCAGCGCACAAAACTGAAGATGTGTTCCCTTTGATCTTTGGATGTATCTTTTAATCATATGTTTGGTTACTGCACTATATGTTTAAGCCTGCTGTTCTCAAAAGATGATCTCTTGAATAAACTCTTGCATGGAAATAATTCCTGAATTCTTAAAATAATCAAAAATGTTTGCCCCCATTACAAGAAATCCACTTTTACTTCATTGAAATAAGAAAAACCTATGGCTGATTGCTTTAGCCAGTCATTTTCTACCTCAACAGAACTTTTCATTTCAGAAAGAAATCATTTTCTCTGACTTCTGCTTTTCAGTTTGATAGAGACTTAGACCGTGACATGTATAATAATTTGGTGTGGTATACTTTAATTGGCATGTGGAACATTTTAATATACTGACAGTGTTTATTTTCTGGATTGAAGTGGTATGAGTGTTTCAAAGTGGTATTGTCTGTAATGAAACATTTTAATTGAAGCTCCTCTTGAGCAGAAAGAAATATACTGTATGTGAAAGGTGTAAACAGAAAGATGGAGACTACTTTATTTGAAAAGGTGGAGAGCCTAGTTTCGTGCCCAGATACTCTGAATAAAATATTTTTCCACTAAGCTTAAATAATTAATGTATTTTATGATCAGCTTCAGATCTCATGACAGTTTGTTTTAAGGTTCTTTCCTCACTTTTTAGATGGGGGAAAGGATTTGGGTTTGGGTTTTGGTTTTTGTCACCAGTTATGGATACTGGTAAGGGAGAGGTTTTTAATTTCTTCCCTCTTTCTTCAACAGTTAGGGATAGTGACGTTCTAAGTATCTTTGCTGTGTTAAGGGTCCATGATTATAGTATGCAGGTATTTGCAATGTAAATACTTAAACGTCTTTAACATGATTAAATTATTTGGTTATTCTATATGTGGTGTTTATTTTTACCTTTAGCAGGATGCATGGAGAACAGACATTTGCTGTTACCAGTATTTGAACAAACGGCGAGTCAGGGGCATCAGACTGTACGACTTGGAGGGGCAGTCTATGTTCTGAGAATTTTACACCTCTTTTCTCAGTTAAGATCATGTTTATTTACTTTTTTCCTTGACAAAAAAGGGACTTTTTTTTTTTCTGTTATTGTCCCAACATGTTAAACCCATCATCCAGTTTTGTGTAGGTAGCTGCTGAGGCAATCAATTTTCTTTCTGAAGCTCAGTCACCTCTTTCCTGGACTGAGAGAATGAAATTTAAAATGTTGAAGATGGGGGAATTAGAGGGCGAGAAACTGAGCGAGTCTTAAAATCATGCATGTTTTGAAGTAGATAAGAGTTTTAGCAGAGTAGCCAGTAAAATTATCTTTCAAGAGCAGATGCAGTTTCCAAGAACTGGATCAGCAAGTTGTAGACACATGGATTTCTACACTGGGGACTTTGTAGTTGTAAGCAGTACTTGGTAGGATTTACATCAATAACATGTAAGTTAAAGGAATACTGTGGAGTGTGGTCAGACTGTAGTAGGTGTCTGCCCCCACAAGTCTGAAGTTAAAACTCTGCTCTCTAAGGGTTTTTTTTTTTTTTCTCATTAGTGGTTGTTTCTCAGGACCTTTGCCCCTGTTCTTCATTTTACTGAGTGTCCTAAAAGGAGATCTGTACTGTGCTCTTTCTATACCTGTTTTCAGCCTTTTCCTCCAGCCTATAGACACACCTGTTTCAAACTACAGCTGAGGCTGCTTTTGTCTTGCTGATTGTAGAAAGTGGAAGTTCTGTTGTGATGGGAAAGTACCATTTTTTGTTGTGGTTGCTCTTTGACAGATGGAAGTGGAGAAAAAGGGCTGTAGGATAATTGAAGTGTTGGTTTCTGAATATATTTTCTTGTTTACTGGTAGGATGTGTATGAAGAGATGAAATGAACAAGTAGCAAAAGAAACACTGACAACTCTAGGTTTGGGTTTTTTAATGAGCCACATGATACATAGTGATCTTTGAGCCCCAGCTCCTGAAGTCAGAATTCAAATGTTTTTAAAACACAAGTTCTGTCCTTCAAGGCTGCAGAACATAGCCTGCTTGTGTAAAAATTCAAGGTTAAAAATTTGGGGGGAAAATATTTTTAAAAACTATCAAAACCCAAACAAACCAAACCACAACAAAAACCCAAACCTCTGCAAGAACCCAGGGCTTTCTAGATTAATTTTGGATGCTTTTTTTGCCTTTTTTTTTTTAATCTTTGAAATTGATGGACTCTAGGAAATCTGGGAATGAAAGAAGAAAAGTGTGGACAGGGCTGCAAGAGTAAGACAAGTTTCTTCCCTTTTAAGTCCTTCAGTCGTCAGAGTGTGTAGAAAAGCATTATTGCTGAATGCGAAACCAAAAGTCTGTGCCAAATTTATAACTGCTTAGTCCTAACCTTCTAGATTGGTTTTACTCTTTTGCCAACCATGCTGTCAGGCAGAGACTCTGGAGCCTGGTGTCTTTGCATACACCTTAGAATTTTCCAAAACTCATCCTCTTAACACTTATTCTGCTCCATTAAAGGGTATAACTGTTGCTTGTTTTGAATGAAACAAAGTGAAAGAGAGAAAAAGAAATTATACTGGTAAGAGACCCTTTCTTCTTTCTTTCATGCTTGAAGCCTGTGAGGAAAAGCAAAGCTCCCTTTTATGTAGCTGTGATGATCTTTTTTTTGATGACTCTACTTTTAAAACTGAAATTGCAAACAATTCTGGTCAGCTTAATGCTGATGATGACTATAATTGATGTGAAATTACATTCGTTGTAAAGTTACAATTGTAAAACTATCCAGTGGAAAATTTGGATACTGAAGGCTTTTCACAACTGAGTAGTAAAATACAGATCTCAGTAAAAGTGTCATCGTTGCACATCTGCTGCCAAGCTCGGAAGCTACTTTTGTGAATTACCAGCTGCCTTTACAGCTCAGTTACTTGGTATGCTCAGTTATTACTTTGTATACAACACTTTAGGCTTGTGTTGGTTGGGGGGGGGGGTGGGGTGGGGTGGGTGTGTGTTTTTAAGTTGAGTAGAACTGTTTTGTGGATGTCTTCGTGGACTGTCTTGATTTTAGTCTCTTTGCCTTAGTTCACTTGCAACTTCAGGGGTCTTAATTCAGAATTTAAGGAGGTTAATGGGAAGATGAATTGGTGTTTGGAGATTACTTTCTGTTCTTGCACTAGACTTATGGGTACTAGCCTAATTGCCAACAAAGGAGTAGTTTGTCTTAACTCTGAAGACTCATTGAAAGCTTGGTTTCAAATATATATGAACTTTACTACTTATTAATTCAGTACTTCAGATGGTAATCACAAAATGATGCAAGACCAAGAATGATAGAAGGTACCTAAAGTCAGCCAAGTGTTTATTTATTAAAGGCTCAAGTGTCTTTAAATGTGTGTGTGAAAGTGGTAGGCTTGAGAAACCAACTTTTTATGGTTTCTGTAAGCAGTATGGGTATGGTTAGATACTTGTTGATGATAGCAGTAGCAGTGATCATTTTATTTATAACTAGCAACGTACTGTTGGGCTGTTAGTGCTAGAGTTCAGCACTCATTCTGCTTGTTCCTATAATAGGAGATAACAGAGTGCCAGTCTAGCAGTCCCTTCCTATTAACATGGGAAATATATCTCCAGTCTGTACTCCTCCCCATGTGGGTTTGTGTTGGCACTTCTTAGGCCCCTCTTCCAGCTGGCTCAGTTTGCTAGAGACTTATTCAGGCTCCTCCTCGCCCACCAGAAAATAACTTTCGTCTATACTGGCAAATGGAATTGGTTCTTTGAGGCATCCAGTGAGCAGAAGAGCCACAGAGGTTAGCGTGGAGGGGACAGGAGGGCAAGGCCTCTTCCCGTAGGTGGCAGCAGCAGCCTGTTGAACTGGGTTGAATTGGAGGTGCGAGGGGACAGAACCTGGAGGACAGGCATATGATGAGCACACTAAGAAAGTTAAGATAACTTGCTGTCTTTTAATAAACGATGTCCTGTTAAAGGATTTATTTCGGAACTGCCTGTGAAAGTTGTTGTGATGCAGAACACTTAGCTTGAGCGCTTACCAAAAGAGCTCTGCAGTAGTGTTTAGAAAGGAACCCCTGCAAGTGACAGCAAGCTGTTTGCTCAAGTACCTGTTATAGGGTCTTCTGAGATGGTAGATGAATTTAGTTGCATTTATGTTGCCATAATGAAATGGTAAGACTTAGGTAAGAGGAAACATACGTTTTCAAATAATGGGGTTTACTTTTTGTGCATAAACAGGGAATACTTGTGTTGGGTGATGTATTTGGGCACATCAAAATTCGTTACTCTTACCTGGCCTTATACAACTGTGATATGGTGCTAGAACAAGTATCTAAATAAAGTTGTATGTTCCTGGGCTCCCACAGACTACAGTTTAGTTTATCTGTGAGTTTATCAAAATTCCTACCGTGACAGAGCAGTGCAGTGAACCCTGACCCTTGAAGAGGTGTGCTCAGGCCAGATGAGAAACCATCCTGCTGTCTCAGGGCTTCAGTGTGGTGATTTCTGTACAATACAGACTGCTGCTGAGTTATGCTACCGGACAATCAGTACTTTGAGATCATATGGTCTAGGTTTGACAAATACACTGCTTATCATTATTTTATGCCTCTTAATTACTGAAAAAATGCACACTTCCGGCTAGTATTTTTGGATTTGGAATTGTACAACCTTACCTCCTGGGGGATAAGCATCTATAGTGGAATAAGTTGTATTCAAGATAGAGGGTAACTCTGTCTTGACCTGGATTAAACCTGTGTTAGTGTTGCACAGTAAATTCATTCTGGCTTGTAGTTTAAAAAAAAAAAAAGTCCCAAGTCAACAGTTCCTCATGTATTGTTTTTACTGGCTTGTTATGTTGTAATACCTATTGAAAGTTTCATAAAAGATCAAAACAAGATCTGTTGCTCATGATCTGTCTGAGAAGTGCCCTCTGCCCAGTGATGGCTGGAAAGAGTACAGTGTAGTCTTGGCATTAATATTGATTCAGAGTAATTTTTATAAGACTCATTCTTTAATTACAGTATTACTCCCTTGAAATTCTAAACTGTTTAATTCAAAGTACATCGGAAATTTACAGGTGAAAAAGTGCATTTATTCTCTTATTCTCGAAGTTGACAGCACTGAAATGTTTCATGACTGCTGTGAAACCAATTCACAGACAGCAGCTACAAAAGCCAGACTTAACTGTTTGATATATATTTGGCTTAAACATTTGTAAAGCTACATTTGATTCATTAACTTTTTTGAGACGGGTACAGAAACTTGGTGAGGTGTAAAGTGTGCATGTGTGAATAAGATATTAAATAATAGACTGTTTCCAAAGTAGGGGGGTTTTCCTTGTAAGTAAAAGTAGAAACATACCTGAAAGCAAGCATATCAACTGCAGTCCTTTCAAAAACTGTACTGTAATCAGAAGGAGGAAGGTTATGTGCCAGGGCTGCTGATTTTGAACATGGTTGAGGCAGGTGTGTGCTCTGTGTCTTGCATGCCATGCTAATATGAGGTAAACCAGCTTCTGACTGGAAGCCTTATCCATGTAGTGATAAACCTGGGCAGTTTGTATGCCAATAGCTGTTGCCCCCAAGAACAGAAAGCATTTATATAAACAGTGTGCAACCAGTAGCATCTTGCTCGTTTGCCTGAATGCCACAGATCCAATACCAGGTTTTGTGAGTGTACTAGTGAAAGAAATGGTAAATGGCAGAATACACTTGTTCCACACAAACAGGAATGATGGAGGGTGGGGGAGAGTGAGGGCAGTTTGCAACTTCTGTTTTAAAAGACAGTAGTTTCTAAGAGAATTTCTTAATAGCCCTTGCATAGTATTTCCTGAAAGGTAGGTGGAAGCCTCCTTATCACATTTGTGAGGTAGTGTTCTTCTCTTCTGCCATATTTGAATAATGCACGTCATCAGGGCTTGCCAAAACACTTAAAAGACCAAGGGTGTAGTTTCATGAGCATTTCTTTCCATGTCAGCATGGGCATCAGCTGCCCTGACCTTAGCTGCTTACTCTCCTGCCTTGCCCCTCAGTTGCACTAGTGTAACTAGTTAAAGTTCCAGGTGGCTATGCAGCACAGCAGATTGTGGAATTTACCATCAGAAAAATGTTATTTTTAACCTGGATCGATTCCCTGACTGGCCTCATTGCTCAGCTGCACAAACAGTTGTGCCAGCACAGCTGAGGGATGAGGACTGCTTAAGCTGGTACTGCAGTGGAAAAAGGGTTGTGAAACTGTAGCCTGTGGCTTAATCTGTGTATTCTGGGTGTTTTGCTGGTACGGTTATACTGTGATGGCAAAATATTCCTTGCACAGATGCAGCTTTCATCAGGACAGTTTATTTTGATCGTGTAATGGAGAAAAGAATAATTGTGGGGTTTGCTGTGATACTTCTGTGGTGTCAAAATGCATAATTATACAATATATGTGTCAATTCTGTATAAAAAACCTGTCATGAACTACTGTGGATCATTAGGAAATGGAAGAACTATGAATTCAGGGTATCCTCTGTTTGTTTGTGTTGTCTGCTTGGAATACGTGTAATGTTGAGAGAGTTGCTGCCATCTTTAACTGCATTGGTATTCCTGAAGATAATGAAAATATAATAGCAATCTTATTGAAGGGGAGAGCAATAGGAAGTCTTAAAAGAAATGAAATTCACATTCCTTGAGTGGATACAATAAGTAGCTGAAAACTCTGAAGAAGAGGTTTAAGATTTCAGGAGATAATATGGGATTTCTTAAGAATTCCTTTTTTTTTTTTTGTCACTACATACTTGGAAAGGTATTTATGTAGCTGTTGGTCCACTTGGGAAAGACAGCCTCAGAATGCTTTGATTCTTTGCCCAGAAACTTGGGCTCTTCTATTACTTGTCAAACTTCCTGCACCCCAGGCAATTAGATTCTCTAATTTCTTTTCTGATCTGGTCCTTCTATCAGTGTCAATTTACTTCAGTTCTCGGTCACATGCCATAAATAGGGTAAAAAAGAAAGGCAGTATTCCCCCTTATTTGGAATAGTTACATAATTTCAAATTTTGTTATGCTTTGCTTTTAAAATTTGCAATTTTGCCTATTGCTACATTCGATATGCAGCGATGGATAATTTAAAGCTGCTCTTACATTTCTTTGTATTCAGTGCCATGCAGCTAAGGTGGGCTTCCATCCATCGTATTTTACTCTTAGTGTATTTGTAGGATTGTTTTTATCCTAAGCTGATAAACAACTCACATGGTGCTGCAAAAGAGTTTCATTGATTTCATTTGGTAATTAGTGTTTGAAATGTCTTCTGCCCGATTCAGTTGCCAAATACCAGTCTGGAATGGGCTTTGTAATACAGGCACAATAAGAAATCTAAAGTTTTGAAACAAACTAGCATTGTAAATGCTTTTATCAAATGTTACTTATTGTAATATCAGCTAATACTGAACAATTACAAAGTGATTGAGAAATGTAAGGTAGCCTTATGGTAGAAATTTGTGCTTTGCATATTGCTTTAAGAGTTCACTATCCCTATGGCAACAACTGGAAAGAGCTTTTTCTAATTATGCGAAGTTTAAGGTTTCATTAAAACGAGGAGGAAGGAGGGGCTTGAGAGGGAAGCAGCTCCTAAATGTCTACATTTTGTGGCTTGGAAAGGAAACACAAATCTGTTCTTTTTTAGACCTTTTTTTGCTGACTCTTTGTAGCTTTCCTAAGCGCTGAAGAGTAATTTCAGTATGTGGGTAAACTTACTGGTCTGCACAAGAGTGAAGTTGCTAAAATCACTGATATTTGAGAAAATTATGCGATAGTTCAGAAGCTATAAAGAAAATTCATGCAAAATTTCTTCTAAAGTTGGAAAAAAGCATATGGGCAGCTCATTTCACTATAATAGTAGGTTTCCTTGCTTTTGAATCTGAGAAACATATTTCTGATTTCCAGTGTTGTTGGGGGGTGGGGGGGTGTTCTTTATAGGATTTGAAGTTATGAGAAGAACTGATTTTTGTCTCTCACTATATAAATTGAGATAGAAGGAGTCCTTTTTTTAAAAAAGGCAAGTTGCACTTATTGTTGTATAGTTCAAGTAATTTATTCTTAGATTAGATTTTACTGTGAAACATCAGAGTGAATAGAATGTTTTCATCTGCTATTATAGGTGTTAATTTTACTACTAACCCAGACCTTGGAGCATTTAGTAATTCTTCATTCTAAATTCATTTAACTGAAATGGCAGTGTTTGTGACAGATTTTGTTGTGCTGATTTTGTTTTGGTGGTTGGTTTTGTTCCCGAAACAGGCAGGCCTGTAACTTTGCCTCTCAGGTTGGTGGTATCTGCGTTTAGTTTTGATCTGCCTGCAGCAATCAAACCTATTTGGACTCACTGATAGTAAAAAAAGATTGTTTACCGTGACTGAAACAGTGGATCAAGTGTGAATATTTCAAAATGTTTTAAGATTGTGAAATGGAATGGCTGTAGGTTTATTATTTTAAATTATTTATGATAACCTGTGTTGCGTTATGACAAAGTCAGTGGATTCTGTGGAAGACTTGTTTTGCATTTTGCTTGCTTCCTTGGACGCTGATTGTGGTCAGTGTCACTAAGCCTCTCCTACAGGGACTAAAATTAGTCAAGTATTTTAAACATACGCGGCTCTCGTCGATGTAAAAGGGCACAGTATGGTCAAAATTCCTGCTGCAATGTCTTGAAAATGTGTCCAGATGTGATTCAGTTACTTACGGTTACGTGCCAGTCAACCTTGCTGCTGTACCTGCCCCCTGCAGCTCCCAGTGAGGTGGTTAAGGTGTCTTGGTCACTGTCATTAATGGTGTTACATAATAACAGAGGGTGAGAGGCCTCATCCTCTGCTGGCTGGGCCAGGTTCCAGGGGTGCCTGGAACTCTCTGCTGTTTGATGCCCTCAATGGCCCAGTCACGCACCCGACGGCGTCAGAATGAGGATGTGACATTTCCAGTGGCGGTTCGCTGACTTCTTTACAGCTTGAACTTAGCTTTAAGGGTAAGGCAGAAAAACATTGAAGCTCACAGGAGGTGTAGTCTTTCACTGTCATTTCATAGGCAGCTGTCTTTGCTTTTGTTCTGAGGGCTGCTCATGTAATGACCATAAGTGGTTGCATGTCTGTCTGTCTCAAGACTAATCAGTAGACTTTCTGGAAGATCTGTAGGATCAGAGGAAGCCGTAGCATTTCAAAATATTTTTAATTTTTTTTTTCCCCACACAAGGATTTAACTGTACCACCTCATTTAAAATAACTAACCACTCATTTGCAACATGGTGGTAACTTTTATTTCATGGGAATTGTAGCAGTTTCCATTCCCTATTAGAAAGAAGCTACTTTTGAAGGTAGTGGGGGTGAAATGAAGTTTTAAATGTCCATCTGAAACCTTTTGGTTTAGGGGTGCTTATTATTTTCTCCATTTTGTAACGACTGGTGCCAGCAATGACTCATAGCAGCCCTTTTTGGTATCTATATGCACTTTCACTTAAAAAGTTTATGGTTCTCTTAGTCAATATCTGGCCATCCTGCATTTATCTACAAGGCAGAGCAAGATCTGCCAGCTGCTATGACATGAGAAGATGTGGGGCTTGATAATTTGTTCTGAACTTCAGTATATGGTATTGAAAAAGGTTTTCCGCTGTCTGTACTGGCATCTGAAACTTTCCTACTGTGAACAATATTGTTAGCAGTGGCTGTGATTTTTGGCACTGAGAAGTTTGGTACTTTTAAAATTTGATTTTTCAGATATTTAGATGTATTCTCTGTGATGTGTAGAGAGGACATTTGCCTGGGCTAGAAAGAAATGTCTTAACACAAATGGAACTAGATTCCCCTGAAACACATAAACATCTAACTAGTGGAAAGGGATCTAAAGGTCTCTGGAAAAAAGAGTTGAGGCTCACATAAGCTACTGGTTAAGGATCTGTATAGAGCCCAACAGTAGCAGATAAATACTTGGCAGAAAGAGGTTTGAATTTAATTAGAGCTCAGTGTCACAAAATATATTGAGGCTTATAATTTTTCTTACAGCTTTTCTTCCTAACCTATTCAGCCCCATAACTTTCATTTTTCTCTGCATGTTTTGCCATACTTCAGTTTAAGTAGGCAGCTATCAAACCGAATGCTTTTCTCCAGGTTGTGTGTGTGTTCACAATATAATCAGAAGTACATTCAAATGTTGACAATATTACACACGTGAAAGTAGAGAAAAAATATTTCTATGCTAATTATATTTCGTTATCTACCTATTTTTACTTCATTTAGAATACAATTGCTGATGCAAAAGCATTATGAAGGTTTCAAGTTAATTAACCTTACTTTTTAAAAAAGCATACTTCAAACAGCAGCTGTGAATCTAAATGTGCTTCAAAGTACTTCCCAAGGTGTCAGTCTCAGAGCATAGGCAAAAGGGCTTTTCAGACAGTGTAGGAGACACCATCGCCAGCATGCTGTAGGATGTAATTATTCCTTCTGTTCCTTCAGCCCTTGCAAGCGTGCATCTGACAGACTGTCTTGAGCCTACTGTTGCAAGAAATGCTTCCAAACTGGAGCAAGTTCAGCTGAGGGCAGCCAAGGTCGTTAGTGATGTATGTGGAGAGGCTGAGGAAAACATATCTTTAATGTTGGGAAGAGAGCTAAAGGTGGACTTATGTATAGTCTTAAATTGTTCTAATGGGAATTACAGGCAAGATGAGGGAGGCCTACTCTTCTCAGGGGGTGAGTGAAATGACAAGAGATAAGTCACAGATTCCAACAAGAGAAATCCCCATTAGACATAGGGAAAAAGTTCTTAGTGGGGGTGATGAAACCTAGTGGAATCTCTATCCTTTAGGATTTTCAGAATTTGGCTGGCCAAGTCCATGTGCATCTGGTGTAAAGCTGAAGTTAGTCCTACTTCGAATAGGTGTTCAGAGCTGTTGACCTCCAGAAGGCACTTCCAAACTAAATTTTTCTGTGATTCTATGAATATGGAGCTGGTTTTGATTGCAAAGTATTCCAGAGCTGTAGGTCCAAGATTAGAAGACGCTTCAGGACAATACTGTTTTATCAGGGATGCTGTTGGAGATGGTTTGCAACAGAGCAGTCTTAGATTACATAATTCCAGTCTGTTAAAGGCTGCATACATGGAGTCTAGTGCTTCGTAGAATATGTTTTTACATGTTTCTTAGAAATGTTTTTGTTTTCATTTTTTTTAGGCAGTTGCTGCTCTTAAGCACCTATTCTAGTTGTAAATTGGTCTAATGTGCAATCCCACAGGGAAGTAATAGGGATGGGCTGTACAAATGGTGCAGTCATACCATTGATCCAATGCTGGCTGCTAAAATAATAGCATACATGGCTCGTAACTCACTACTCAACTTCAGCTGTTGGTCTAGGCATGCTTACAGGGTCTGTAATTCAGATTCTTAATTACAGTTCCTGAAAAGCGGGTGTAACTTACACCAGTCTCTCTCATTGTTCCTCTCAATTTAGCAGTGAAATATTTGATTTCAGAATAATGCAATTCCAGACTTTTTGCATGGTAGGATCTTCCAGTGTGCCCTAGTATCTGTTGGATGTGATAGGGGTGAACATACCCAAGATGATTTGAGCTTATGCAGAGTTTCATTGCTGCTGAAGCATCAAGAATAATCCAACAGAAAAAGGTAATGTCTTCTAATAGGTTAATCACTTGAATTTGACCCAGAGAAGATGTCAGCAAATATTATGGCCGGAGCAAGGAAGATGACAGAACTGCAGCGTCTGGAAGTAGAGTGGAGGGACAAGGAAAGATAGGTTCTTTTACTGAAGCTTTCAGTCTTCTCAGCTTTCTCATGTAGTTTCACCCTAAATCTCTAAGCACTTAATGAGTAAAGGAACATGCACAGTTGACTATTAATGCCAGACAATTAACTTGCAGCGCCAATCTTGTATCTCATAGGGGAACATTCACTTAACAGTCTTATCCTCACGGTGAGCAAGACTAGGGATAGCAGACTTACTGAGTATTCCTCATAAGCGGTCCGGAAAACCATAATGATCTCAAGACAGTTCTGTCCTTTTCTGGCTCGGGTAGCTTGTGCTTTGGACTTGTGCTATAGGAAGCAGCTGACAGATCTAACACTGTTAATGCTGCAGCTTCGTTGTTTGCATCTGCAACAATGGCTGGCCTTTGGACTTGGTTTGAAAAGGTTCATAGAGGTCTTGGGTGTATCTTCAGAGGATTTTTTTTATGCTCCTTCTCCAAAACCAAAGTAGGCTAGATTGTTAATTCTGAAATTATTTTGAAGACTTGAAAATCAGAGGACTCTTAGGTGGCTGACTAGCCAGTGTTCATTTGTATTGAAGCCAGTAGATTTGAGCTAAAATATTTTGAAATAGTGTTTTCTTTGCGGAGGAGGGGAAATTAATGAAAGGCCTTTTCATTAATTAAGGCCAGTCATCTCAAGTTTTACCAAAATAAACTATTTTGCATTAGTATGTTCAAATAAATATTGTTATTTAATTAACAAAGAACAGGAAAATTGAGTGTGATGAATGTTACCTGTGGAGTCTTTCATCTGAATGACTACAGTTGTTTTTAGCAACTATTTTTTATTTCTTTTTCCATGCATGGTATTTTTGCCATATATCATTGTCTTAGTTTGGTGTTCTGTATTGTAAGAAAAGTCCTGGGTTTTACACATTATGATCAGTATCATTACTGTTCTGGACCAATGATGTAAGTTACTTGATTATTTTTAGATTATGTTACTTGATATGGTTGAAATTTTGTTCTTGAAAAGTGAACATTTAAAATAAGTCACTTTTTGCATAAAAACTGCAGGGAACTGAGCTTTCTGAAAGCTGTATGTGGAAAGTAGAGTGAGTACTTGGAGTTACTCTTAAACTTTGTGGATTCCTTGTGGCTTTTTGTGACACATGCATTCACTGCTTGGCCAGTGTAATTCGATCATTGAGCCATGTTTGGTAAATACTGGTTTTGTGGGGACAGCCTGTTCTGTCCAAAAGGTAAAAAGCTCACTGCCAAAATCCAAAAGCTTTCTTTTTTTATTTGATTCTCTCCTCTTTTGCTTTAGACTGCTGAAATACAGATACGCGTTACTTGTGACATGAACAGCATCGGTATTTGCTTTCGTTGTTGTAGTGTTTAGTCAATAATTTTTCAAACTGTACTTTTGTTGTATACTTTTGTTGAAATCTGGCTAAATAATTGCTTTAAGAAAATATTTTGAAAAGCTATTTTGTGAAACTTTGTCTAGCATAAGATCAGTGAAAGATTAAAATCTGATGTGATGCCCATAGCCTGCTGCTGCTTAGCAACTGTTTGAATACTTCCTCAAGTCTGGTATATGTGCAATAGAACTCTTTGGTGTTCTGTTGTGTGATGCTTTCTTTAACAGTCCAAAGCTATTTCCAGATTCTCTGTAAATGGTGTATTTTAAAAGGGATTAGCTAGTCTTCCACATGTGATTTATACTGTGGATAAGGTTGAAACAGCTGAAAGCTCTGTAAGTGTTAAATTTGTGTTTCTTCCGTTTGGATTCTAAATGAGAATAAAGTACCTGTCTTCCTAGACATACTTTAAAAAAAAATTCCAAAAGCTTATTTCTTTGGCACTAAATAATAACTTTTTCCTCTAGGGAAGAACATCAGGGAAGCAGGCAAGCCTTAGCATTCTGCAAAATAGTTTTTCATCTTCAGATCATAGTTCTGAGATTGATTTTTAGCTGGCACAGCTTCTCCCAGCCCCTATTGCTCCAGTTAGCACAAGCATTTGATTGGCAGAGTGATGAACAAGGCTGGGAAACTGTTTTAGGTTAAACTTAACCTAACCCCCCAAAAAAGGGACTACTAAGTAGACAAAGATGTATGCTGAATGAGTAATCTTAACTCTTCAAACAAGGGTTTGTTCAAGGGAGAAAGGGGAAGTGCCAGCCCAGGGATTAATGCAGAGAAAAGCAGGATCTTACCCTTGAGAGGATCCAGACCTCAGACTGTCCTAAATGCCTCTTGTCCTAACCATGGTACCATGCCTGGTATAAATATGCTGAAATTACACATCTGAATGAGTTTGATATTCGTGTTTCATAAGGTAACTTTGACATTCCGGGAGTGACAGTTCCACGGTATAATCTTAACTGGTTAATTAATTATACTGAGTTACGAGTACAAGTCAAGCGACTTAAACTCCATTTTCATCTTCACTGAAACAGAGTGAAGGGATTTGGTTTGTGGTAATGATGGCTTAAACTGTGGATGTGAAATCAGTGGCTTGCAAAGCAAAAATTTGTGTGGCGAGGACTATACATGGCCGCTAGGAGGAAGCTGTGTGGTGTCACGACTCTACATGACAACTGGGAGGAGGTAAAACAGCCTATTCCTTCCTGTTCTAGTGCAGCGCACTAGCAGTCCAAACACACAGCTGTGGGTTGGTGATGATCCATTTTCACGCTTTCAGCAATGCTTTCATGTAAATGGGATCGCAAATTCCACCACCAAATGACACTTGTACCTTACATTGCCACGTACATCTTTACACACAGATAACTGCTTATACTGTATACGGGAAAGAACACTGAAGGTGCTGTGTGATTAATTTGGTGTGCTCTTAAATCATAGTTTGTAACTCGTAATAGCTTACAGACTTGCACAAAATACTATGGTTCAAGCTATCTTTCTACTTTTCTCTAAGAAGATAACCCTTCTTAAAGCCAGTAGTACTACTCAGGAATTTTTCACTTCCAACACTCTTCTTTTGAGTGGTGGTTTGTATAAACCAGGCATTCTCAAAGTAGGCTGTGAATCACAGTGAAATGCTACTTGAATGTGGCTTCAGCAAGCTGAGTGGGGGCGGGGTTCTGTGCTCTGTATACCAGCGCTGACAGTTCCTGGTTGTATGCCACAGACGTAAGAGCCCTTGCTATAGATGTTTGCCAAATGTTAGTATTCTTTTCTAAGTGCCTGCTTAGCATATGGGGAATCACAGATTTTGACCCTGTGACTTGGGGAAAAATCTTGTTGTTTCATCAGCTGGAATTGCTATTGCGTTTCAAAACGAGATCAACAAAGAGACTGCGTTGATAAGACTGTTTGGAAGATCCTGTAGTTCAGAAGTCCAGTCTGTTGCCTAGTGAAATACAAAAGAAGGATGATGAGTGAGCTGGAGTATGATAAGAAGAGACAATTTCTTTCTCTGGTTGCATTCAGATGTGTTAAAATCAGAGTGTGCAGTTCTATTCCTGGCATTACTGTGGAGTTATTGCATAATGTTAGGCAGGACTTGAGTGATGTGCATGCAGATACACATCACATGGCTTAATTGTGACATTACTAATTTTTTTACTCTTAACTTCCCAGTGCTTGATTTTTTTTTTTTTCTTCAGAATTAATGTTATTTTACGTGGATGTGCATCTAGAGCCTTTACTAGGTCAGCGTTAATACAGTCTGCTCTGCAGCGGGTGTATCAGCTGTTGAACATTACACACCAAATTAAGATCCAAATGAAGAATAATTAAAAGCGAGATATATTTAAAGTAGGTACTGTTTCTGGAGTTTGGTGGTCGTGATACGACTGAACCACCCTAAAATTTAATTTGCCTTGGGTACATTTATGCTTCTCTTAAGGCCTTTTATGGAGTTACTACATTAGTCTGACTCCTTGTTTGTAGAATATGATGAACGGTATGTAACATGGCTATGAGGGAAAAGGCACGGCAGAAATAGCAATTTTATTGTTCATAGTAGTCTTATTGTAGCAGGAAATTAGAATTTTAAGTACTTTTATCTTTATCATTATTATCCTAATACAACTATTGTCAGAAGCTCATTTTTTACGTTTGGTTATGAGAACTTGAGTCTCAAGCTGGAGACCTCCCTTGCTTGCCTTGTGAAATGTTACTGCGTCTCATTGGCTGAGTTAGAAACCATAGTTGCCAAAGGTGAGCATCTTCCAAATAGCACCGTACAAGTTTTGATTTGAATTATAAAGAACCGGAGGGAATGTTAAAGGTGCAACTTGTTGTGAACCTAAAACGTGTGCTCACCTTTATTTCTTTCTATAGTCATATAAATGTTTGAGATTTAACAAAAAAAGAATGTGAGCAGTGAGATGTGGAAGAAGGGGATATATCATAGCCTATATCTTGGAGGTCAGTGAAAATAAATTTTTTTTATATTGTGGCTTGGCTTTTCTCCCTCCTTCCCTTCCCCTCAGCCCCCTTGCTGGCTGGGTCAGTTTCTTAAAGCTGTGACCAGATTTTGTTGGAGCAGGACTTTCTGACCTTTGTTTCCTGACAGTGGACACCGCTGTCTTTCTGGGCCAGGTTGCAGTGGCCAGTTGTGCCAGAGCGAGTCACTGTCTAGACTGTGGGTTGTACAACTAAGAAAACAGAAATTTAAGTTAAAATAAAAAAATGGAGACTGACTTTAATGAAATCAGGGAAATAACTAGAAAAACCTCATGAAACCAGGAAATAGCCTGTACATTTTGTGTGCCTGAGAGAGAGGGAGGCAGATGGCTTGTTTTTGACCCATATATTGTTTTCAGTCAAAGCAGCAAGAAAGCTTCATCTTAAATTTTAAAAATATTGAGGGCAGCACTTTTGTTTCAGAAAATCTGAATGTCGATACACTGGGTGTGCTGTAATAACATTTTAGGCCAGCATTATAAGCAAGTCATGCCTTTCCTCTAGGGAAAAATGTAACGTGGATTAGAAAACAGGATACAGCATATAATGTGAATAAGAAAGCAATTGACATACCTTGTCACTACTAGGATTTTTGTGTGTTTCTAATGTAATTGTATGCATACAATTTGCTATACAGCCTGACTTCAGCAACATTGTCTAATCATAGGAAAAAACATTCTTAAGGCATTACTTAGCGCACTGGGGTTTGAGACAGTTAGAAGAATTGCAGTTACCTTTTGGGTTGGATGTCACCGGTACTGATTCATGGAATGGTTTAGGTCTGAAGGGGCCTTTAAAGATCATCTGGTCCAGGGTCCCTGCTGTGGGCAGAGACATCTTTCACAGGATTGGGTTGCTCAAAGCCCCATCCAACCTGTGTGCTTCCAGTGACAGCCACCCACAGGTTCTCTGTGGCTTCAGCCTGTTCCAGTGTCTCGCCACCCTCTGCATGAAGAATTTCTTCCTTTATGTCCGATCTAAACGTATGCTTTTGCAGTGTGAAACTGCCCCTTCTTCAGAGTTGCTTGTCCGTAGGTATGGGCAACTGTCGAGACACTTTGATTTTGGAGTGTTGCTCCTAAAATGCTGTCATAACCCTTAATCACTGATCAGCTTTGTTTCTGGCCTACAGTTTCAGAATAATGGAACTTCTTTGCGTTTTTTAGAGGCACTTGCTTTAGTATTGCTATGAAACACAAAACGTCTTTCACTTACCAATCTAGTAGTCATAAGCAAAACCACTGCAAGAATGGCTTACGTAATGGAATCTTTGAGATTTGTAACGCTGTGCTGACTTCTGTATTGAACTGCTGAAGTTCAGCTCTTTGCCTGGGTACGGAGGACTTCCAGGGCTTCCTGCTGTGAACTGAATAACCCAAAATATGTATCAGAAATGGAACTACCAGGCAGGCGGCTAAAACATGGCACAACAGGGCTTGTCTTATTTTATGTTCTTCTCTGAATTTTGAATAACTGTGTTAATACTCTCAGTGGGAGCATATTAAAAGGGCACAGAGTTCACTCTCAGACTTTCCACTCTTGTGAAAATGTGACAATGGGATAATTTTTATATCCAACAATTGTAGGTAGCTATAAATGAGAGCAAAAGCATTATATGTGATGCCTGTAACTTAGCACTTCTTCAGCCCTTTGCGTTCTTTGAATTGCCAGTATAGCAAAAAGAGTAATGTACTTTCAGTTATTAAACTGAAGATCTTTTCCCAAGCGCTTTTCATGGTTAAGTGACAGTTATTTACGTTTCAAACCAGTCAGGTTTGAAGTACCTCTGATAGTTGTCTCACTGAGAAGGCTGTAGTAACAGTACCTAGTTCTGAATTGATGACACTCCTGCTGTTGTATTCAGAATGAGAGCTAAGATATGGGAAGTAACAACATAACTTTGGTTTGTGAGAAGCTTTGTAGTGATAGTGTAATGAAGGGTGATCTCTGCAGTGGTTGGTTAAGGCATTGTTTCACAGAATCTGTTGGCTCCTCAGCATGAAACCCAGAAATTGTTCTTAGTACCTAAGTATTTCAGTGTGGATTTGATTCTCTTTGTGCTTTCTGAAATCCAATTTCAAACTGTGCCCATATAAATTTATTTCTCTAAGTCGCATTTCCTTCTTCTAATAATAAATTGCTTATGTATAATTTTGAAGAGAGCTTTACATTGGGGAAGCCTGAGATATCCCTGGTCATGGGATCTTTTTCAGAGCAAAAAGCATCATGCTTTTCCTATGTGCTGCCTCCTATATAGTGCTGTCCCATGGTTGCTCTTCAGATGGTAGTGACGTGCATCAGTCTCTTCTGAAAGGTTTGATACCTAGTTTGTGTGCTATCTGGTTTTGGTTTTAAACTGGGAAATCGCTGTCAAAAGGTACTTCAAAATATCTGGGGTTATTACAGCATCCTAGAAACTGTGATTCTTGTCTGTTTCGTTTCGCTGAGATTTTTGAATGAAACAGACGTCTGATGAAATGTGGGCTTAGCAAGCGTGAGCTGAGTCTTACCTGGATCCAGTGAAACTACCCCAGGACTAGTGACTCCAGAGCTGTCAATGTGAATGAACTCTAAAGCAGCCGCTTGTGCTGGACTGTGGTTTTTCAGTGGTGGAGACTGAAGTCTGAAAGCTGCAGCTCCAGGTCTATTTGGAGTATGGGTTCATACTTTTGAGAGGGTGTTTGGAGCCAAGAGGTTTTGAGATGGGTTTCTGTGTACTTAGGCTACAGGGTAGTCCCCTTTGGCCCAGAGTCAACTATTGTAGAGGTTCCTGAAGCTATTGAATGAACTTGTCATTCATTTCCATTTTATTGCTGCTGTTGGCAGTAGGTTACTGGCAAGTTCCCTGAATGTCTACAGCTTTTTAGGGGGCAACTTGTTCAAGGAAGACTTTGATCTGATTTGGACTGAAGTCAGGCATAAAAACTGGAACTTTACAAACTGGTCTGGAGCCAGTTCTTTTTAGAATTGTTCTGTGTGTAGAATAGCGATGAAAATTCATGAAAGCAAGGGGATAGAAGTAAGCAAACTGACATTTGTAGGTGCTTGTTACCCTACTTGCTAGTGTGGTTGTAACCAGCGCATACAACAGGCTTAGTTTCACAAGCTTAATACTTTTTCTGACTTTGAGGTAGGAGGACTTGAACTGTGACCCTAACTCTTATTTCTGTTGCTGCTTTTACCAAGCTGTCTGCTGCTCAGCAAACTAGGAAATAGTAAACCACTGGAAAACGTTTTCGACTTTCACAGCTAATGATGTTTAGGGGACTAACTATGGAGAAGGGAAAACGTAGGTGGGAACAAGGGGTAGGAATAGGTGATTAAAGTTCCAGTAAGCAATCTTGTGCTGTGTAGTAGGCCTGGTGATTATTACAGGTACTATATTCAGAACTCTCGTTGCAATTCAGAATAAAGTTCCTGGATTCGTGATGGTTACCTGAAACTATTGGCTCAGTGTTGAGCAGCAGCCCGAAAAGCCTTTAGAGGTGCTGAGCGTCATCAGAAAGATACTGAGGACATGAGAAGACTTTTTTTTTTTTAAGTGATAACTCTTGCGTTTCAAGGAGGGACTTAAAAGACAGACTTAACCAGTTTTGAGAGGCGAAGGTTATAGGAGGATTTGAGTGAAGCCTGCAGGTTCATGAATGTGCTGAATGCAGAACTGTTACTCATCAGTCCTGCGACCTTAGAACTGTGTAGCACTCAAAACGCTGAAAGCTTACAGGATGACTGGTAAGAAAGTCTGAGGATTTCTGATTGATTTTGGTTGATTTTTAGTATTATTACTACTACTTTTAAATGCACAGAGTAGTAAACTTACAGAATCCTTTGACCCACAGAGTATTGTGGAGGGAGATGATTTCAGCAGGTTAAGAAAAGGAGTTTGATGAATACATTGTGAAGAGGTCTGTAAGGAGACTAGACAAGGACCTGCTCTCCAATTTCCTTAATCACACAGCTGTGTATATTGAGAGAATGGGAGGAATGTCCTAAAGGAGTCTTGGGCTTGTGTTCTTCCTGAATATTGCTTATTGTTGCCCCTGTGGCAGGCAATACTGAGCTAAAGTGACCATTTGTCTGACTAAGTGGGCTATTTCTTACATTGTTATATTGGTGTGTGTTGTATATTAGTGTGCACTGTGGTTGGAGAATATTTAAGAGATTATAGCAACTAGTTGTTTAAAAATCACTTCATTTTAGGAAGACTTTGAATTTTTTATCTATTTGTCAATCATCAGTCAAAACCAGATTTTTAAGGAGATCTAATCAAGTGAGTTGAAAAGAGGAAAAATAAGCTGTATTAGGCAAATACTGCTTCTGTGTAGATTATGTCATTGTTTTCAAATGTTTTTTAATAAAGCCTGGTCATATAGGTGTGTGTTTTCCAGCTTCTTTCTCAGATTGGCAATTTTTTGGCTAGGTTTGTTTCTGTTCCTCCAAATCACAGAACAGTTGCACTAGAAATAAAGCATACTCTTCAAAATAGCAGTACCTGCATTTGACAGTAGACTCCAGGGAGTTCATAGAGGATTGTCTTTGTGAAAGCTTTACGTTGCAGCCATGGTAGAAACTTGAGGGGTGCAAAAGGAAAAATGTGGAATATACTTCGCAGTTTTCTCGTTACTAATCTGTGGAAGAAGCTTAATAAAATCACAGTTGGGGATGTTCATACTTGTTACTTGAACTTTCCCTGAATTACTATTGGGTTTTCATCCAATGGGAAGCTGACAAATGGAAGCAAATATGTAGATGCATAGGAAAGAAGGGAATGAAGCTGCTTAAAGGTGGAGAGAATTGACTGCCTGAATAAAATTGGCATAAAGGATGCTGAGACTGGAATCCTAATACAGGCAGAATTTAGAGTTACTACTGAGTTCATTCATAATTGACAAAAATAGCCTGACTGGGTTATGTGAATGCCTACTACATTTCCATATGACATCCTACGGTTGCCATGAAGCAGGGGCTGCAGGACACATGCAAAATACATGGCTGCTGCTGAGGTGGGGAAAACGCTTCTTCAAGATAAATTCGTAAGATTCTAAGATCTAAAAGTTTGAGTTTCAAGTACTGTGTTTAAGTTGGAATTCAGTCATTTTGATTTTTAACTTCACATATATTCCTAGTGTAATGTAATGGGTAGAGCCCCTATTGTCAGACCCTTGTGAATACCTAAAAAAAATCATTGGTTATTTGATAGCAGTTAATTGCACTTTCACATAAAGTCCACTAATAGAATCCCTTAATGCGCACATTAGCGAGGCTGACCTAGCAGGAATTAAAATAATTGACAGTAAAACAAACAAACAAAACTTTACCTGTACAACATGAAAAAAAGTACAACCCCAACTAACTAATTTTCCTTGAAAAAGAAATTGTATTAAGTGCTCATAGTTTCCAAGGAAATACCTGACAGATTAATCCTCATTAAATGTTTTATATGTGCACACTTTTGCTGTGGGACCCATTATAGTACATTGTTATTCAGGCCAGATGTTAAAAAGACATTATAAAATGTGTTAAATGACAGTTTATTTCTGGAAATGAATATTTGTAATTAATTGGGGGGAAGAAAAAATACCAATTTGTGCTTCAAGGTATGTATTGCTTCCAGGTATATGGTCACTTAAAACAGGTTTTCTGTAGGGACAGATTATTTCTTTGAATTCTTTCAGAGTTTGCCATCTTGCTCACCATTAATTATTTGCTACAATTTTTTTGGTCTAATCCAACCCAGTAGTGTGCTTGTAGGAGAACTCTTAGTCGTGCTTATTTGTAATTTGATTTTTTTCCCCAGCTTTTTGGTCATGTGATGAAATCAGGTTTATATCTTCCGTCATATTCTTGTTTGGATTCAGAACAGTGCAGAGTAGAGATCTGGCAAATGGTTAAACTGAAGTACCACTGTTTAGTGGGTTGAGGAAGAGACCAAAAACTAATGATCAGCTGAATTTTTTGTTTAGGAGATGGATGGTAGTGAGCGGAGGATAACTTGTGCTTTTGATAAGACGTTTCTTCTGGTTTAAGTAGAGATACTGTTGAAGGACTGTTGAAATGGCTCAAAACAGCCATGGAAAAGCTGAGTAGTGTTTTAGAAAAATTAAATTCTGCTAGGAATATTTATTAACCCTGTTTCCATCATCTAGTTCTCACACTTTCTTTAAAAATATGCATTTAAAGCATTGGTGATGTTAGTGTAAGCTTTTATATTTTATCATTTCACTTCTTAATCTCTTGCAGAGAGAATATGGGACTCTGCAATAGAATGTTGTTGTTTCTATATCTTCTACCTTACAAAATTACTCTAAATTTTAAGAAAAAAGTGTTCGTTCAAGCTGCCTGGTATTTGACGCTAAGCATTCAGAAAAAGTTTAGGGTTGGATGGAGTGGGGAGAAGACTCTTTTTGCTTTGGCTTGGGTTTTGGTTTTGATTTTTTTGCTAGGCACATATTGTGGGAGTTTCTAGTCTCACATTTAACAAGGATTTGCAGGTATAGGTGAGGAAGGAAAGGAAGGACTAATAGGTGTGGAAATCAGTATACGAGAGCTTGGAGAGGCAGGTTGCAAGAGAAGAATATAGCATTTATAGTCTGATTTCCCCCCCACTCCAAGCAGTAGGGATACAGAAGTATACCCCTAAGTTAATTCTAAGGGTGGCGAGTGGTGATACATAACAAGTATAAACTGGCAGTAAACTTGTAATGCTTGTTACTGCCAGAGGAATGAGATCCTGCTTAGGAGGGGTTCATAAGCTTATTATGTGATTACCAGTCTTAAGTATAGGCCAGACACATAGTTGTATTCTTGAAAGAAAGCTGAAAGAATTGCTAGCAATATCTGTATCAGCCATATTTTATAATACAAGCTGTTCAGCGTAAGGAAATTCTGGTTGGAAAGTGGCCTGCGGTTGGCCTACACTTGAATTAGGGACTTGGAGTGGTAGGTCAGAATTGAGCTCTGGCTGAAAAGCAGAGTCCATAGGACTCTTATAGTACTTGTTGACCTGCCCCTTGGATAGGTGTTTGGATAAAATAACAGGAAAGTAGTAGCTAAAAATATGGGGGAAGGTGCTGCGTAAGAAAGCAAGGAGAGGTGAGGGGAGAAGGCAGTTTTCCTTTTCTGAGCTATCCAGTGGGTAGGTGAATAGTTTGGGGAACTACTTAATCCTGCTGAAGGACACTGAGATAAGTGTAGAGGGTTGGGTTGTGGTGTGGGGTTTTTCAGTCATCTTGATAATTGCTAATCTGTGTTTGCTGTCTTTCTGCACCTCTTGGATCCATCAGAAGTAATACCAGAAACCCCTTGACTGCTGTCTCAACAGACGCTTTAGCAGCTGCTACCTGTCGCGTTGCAGCTTGTTGCATCTAATTTGCTGTCATTACAGCAGTATCTTTATGCACAGTGTCTGTAATCTGCACCATTAATGCTACAGGGAAATGTCCTCTTGTTTCTGCATTCACAGCACCCTTTTAACAAATATTTACAGCCATGTTTCTAAAATAAGCTTTTAAATGGTTTACTTTAATATCCTTTTTAGCCATGGGAATAAGCTGTGATCAGATTAAAACTGCAGAAAAGTATGAGCAGCTTGCTTATTAGAAGTAGCTGAAGTATAAAGGCTTCATTCATTTGATTTTGGGAAGGTGAAGGGCATGCTGTTTACTGTTGCGGTGTTCTGCGTATTTCCAAAAGCTGTTCTATTGCGCTCACAAGTGCTATTTCCAGAGTGGTGGCTGACCATAAATGGGACTTCAGTCCTTGAGTGCGTTGGAAGTTCAGCTGGAATTGTTCAGTACAGCAGTTAAGCTAATATTTGCACAGTTACCTCTGGTATTTCTTACGACATGGACTGTATGTGAAGGTGCAGTAAGAAAAGCTTAGTAATGACATGAAGCGCAGGTAACATTCGAGACTGTCAGCTCTCTGGGGTTTTTTATTTGGTTAGGTATTATTTAATAAAATCAGGAGATTTAAAAATGTATTTCCTAACTAGCTATTAGTCCAGCATTATAACGGTCTAGTATTTGGCGTCTGAATCATGTTTCACATTAAGTCATCTTTGAGTTTTTTAATAAACAAGATAAGCAGTTTGTCTTGTGCTCATGGTTCTGAGTAGCCTTTGGGAGATGACACACTGTTTACTTTCATATCAATAGTTTTCACAGAATAAAGCTTCAACAGGAGCTCCATCATATTGCCATTGCCAGGCCTTTTAAGTTATCTGGGGATCTTGCCAGTAGTTTTTAAAAGAACACAGCTAATTAATTCTTCTAGTTACTTAGTATTTCTGGCATAAGCGAGCACTAGGATCTTTGTTGTGCATGTCTCTCTTCAACAGTATAAAGTCACACTGAAGAGTTTTTTTGAAATAGCTAAAGGTGGTGTCTAAAAAGATTTGTAAATGGACTTTACTGCAAAAATAACTTTATATTGTACTGCGCCCCAGTATTTGAAAGTTTTCCTCTGTAAGTAAACTCATGCTTTTAATGGCTTTAGGAAGAATTCTTTCTCTGAGCCACCATTACTGGTTTTCGTTTCTGCTGATAATTAAGTGTCTTGCATAGATTTTTCAGGTTACTTCTGTAAAATGGTATTGCCCTCATTTTATGCCTGAGTCTCTGAGTGAAGCCAAAATATTGCTGCCAGCAGTTTCCTTTGTCTCCTGTTGGTACCCTTTTCTTCTACAGTCTATTTACTGGCAATCTTGGCGTTTGTGCCTTTTATTTTCCACTGGTACATATAGCTTTCTACCAATACTCTGGCTTTCCTACCGCCAGATTTGAGTTCGGTGGCTGACAGCAGCAGCACTACGTTTCTGTTCCTTAGGCATCCATCTGTCAAAATAGCTTTCAGTTCCCTTAAGCTTTCCTCTGGTAAGATGGATGCCCAGTCCTTTTTATGGTTCCTTTGCAACATCAAGAACTGGGGGGGGGGAAACCCTTTTAATCTGTCTGCACTACAGAGGCCTCGTGAGGACTCCTGGCCTGCCGCTTCAGACATCCTTAAGGTTCGGCTGAATTTATTAATAATGTTGAAATATCTTTAAGCTCTGCAGTAGGATTTCCTAAGTGATGATTGGAGTGAGACCTTAATACTCATGATACAAATGCATTTTGAAGCCATATTAATTACCTATTGTAATTGAAACTGAAGGGAAACACTTCTTTTTGTTGTTGTGAACGTGGTGGACATAGTACCTACAGGACTTGGAGTGTTTCTCTGCGTTCGGAGATAGTGGGAGCAGAGCCTATTTGTGTTTTTCTCCTGAACTACATTAAATGTTGTCATGTTCCACCATGGTGGAACATTTGATGTTTGCATACAAAAATGTCTTGGTAACTTTAGGAAAATGATAGAGTAGATGTTAATTCTGGCTCTTACTGCACTAACTGCATGCATCTTCCTGGTGCTAAGCCACTGAAACTTAAAAGTACAGTAGTAAAATAAAAATAAGGAGCTCCCAAGTACTGTGTGCTACCAAAAACTGATTAGATTTTGCAAATAATGGATGATGCCCCATAAGTAATTTTATACCTCATGAAGATGCAGAAAAACTTCTCTGCAGCGCTTCTTTGAATTTTAAGGTAATTATTATAATACTTTGATACTTGGAGAGTACAGAATTTACTGTTCTAATAATGATACTGTGTATTGTGGTTTAGGTTACTTTAATGTAGGTTAAAGAAATTGGAAAAAAATTAAGAAGTCTTAGAAGGATTAAAGGGGGACTGCTTGTTTAGCAGTAAGTTTAATGAGTGGAAAAATGGCATTTGATACTGAACCAGTTCCCTCCTTGTTGATAATTCCTGTGTTTTTCTGGACTTGCTGTGTTCTTGCCAGCTTTGAATTTTAACTAGAGAAGCATTGCAGTGCAGATATTGATAAACAATTGAATTGTTTAATTGCTTGATTTGGTTTTTTGTTTGTGTGAGGTTTTTTTCTGCTGACCAGTGGGATTTTTTTTAATAGTTGCTTAAGAGAAAGTGTGAGATCAGTAGTCTAGCATTTCAAAGCATTGAAGAAATAACAAGGGTGTGTTTTTAGTGAGACACGGATTGGTTCATTTTTGAAATTGTGCTACCACTGCCACAGAGTTGAGTTTTTCAGAGTTTAGGGATGCAAGATTTCAGTGCAGTGAGATTTCAACCCAGCTCGTGTTTTCTGTCCGAGGATGTGTACTTTAAACAACTGGGAGCGGGGTTTCCAGTCCCTGTTAACCCAGGCAGAGGGCAGGGAGCTGCTGAAGGCGCTTCAGGGGGAGCCCTGTGCTCCAGGGCCTGCTCCCTGCTCTGCCTGGAGCTGGTGCTCTTCCCTCGGCTCTGACATAGCGAACATCCCTCTGCTCCAAAACTTCAGGGGCAATATTCTCTGTTCCCAGACCTTTATGAATGGCTTGCTTTAAACCTGAGCAAATGTAAACAGCCTGTAGAATTGTTTTAACAGCATAGGTACATGCTCAGTATTGGGCTAGCCAGTGCATGGGCGGGGAAGGGAACTCCTTAGTACTTGAATTTGTGTTTAGAGACACTTTCATTACTTCATTTTAACTTTTGCAGTTCTTATCCCTTATCGTAGCTGTATTAATGTTATGTTTAACGTAGCTTTTCTCTATAATAGTCTTGTGCTTCTTCTGGTAGAAAATACTGCTTTTTGTTTCAGATGAGGTATTTACTTGTGTTTCTCTCTGACCAGGGTGATTATTTTTTTCTTCCTCAACCAAGGTTTGCTGCTTCAGTTGGCTCTTGAACAGGATGGTTTTTCAGTTGTATAACTTGAGCTGTTCAAAACAAAATATTTTGATCCTCTGCTTGTTCTGAAGCCCCTTAAGTGTGTCTAAACTTCATTCTGGAGTATGGCCACAGCTTGTTTAGGCACATCCGTGCTACATTTAAATTCGTTATCTTGGGTGTTGATAGCAGCAGCCGCGAGGCACCTTATGTAGCAGTTATCTTCAGTGTTTCTCTACCCCTTTGAGATAGCATTCTTTGTATATGCAAAGTAAATTTGCTGAAGATTAGTGCAGGTGTGTATCTAATTAAACTGTAAACATAGTGTGACTGTTAGCATTAAATGTGTGCTCATTTACTTTTTAATTTACTTGTGTAGGAGCTGCGCAAAATCTGTTCCTGCCTCTTATTTACCCAGACAATACCAGTCACCTCTTTGCAGATAGGTTTGGGGTTTTTTAATCATACAGGTCTGAAGGGAACTGGAGTTCCTAGCTCCCGAAGAGCTGAGCTGCTCCGGCTCCATTAATGAAGTGCACAAAGAGAAGGGAAGCTGAACTTGCAGTCAGATAAACAGAGCGTGTATTCTGGGAAGGAATGCCATAACCTGAGTTTGCAGTTCTAACAGTCTTGGCCGGTACTTGCCACGTTAAGGTGTTTTGAAGTTGTGATGCTGTTTTCAATGGTAGAATATGGTGTTATGTACACTAAAACTGTGGGTAGGATTGTGATCTCTGTTTCATCAGAACACCTCTGAATATTCTAAGAAAAATGTCTGTTCCTACTTGTATGTATTGTGTCATATTGGAGAAGATGGCATTTATGGGGCTTGTCATCCCTGCTGAAAATGGTGTGCTTTGTGCTTTCCCATCTATTCTTTGCAGTTTTTCTGTCTTCAGTCTCAAGAGAAACTGGGAGCATTGCACTACATGGCGTTTGAATCACAAGTGGTGTTAATGCACTAGAAAATTGATTAATGCTCCCCAATTATCTTGCCACCAGTCCCCTTTTAGGGCATAGAAGTACAGAAACATAAGCGTGTAGGCTCACTTAAAGTGAGTTTCCTACTGGGACTGTTGGGGAAAAAGCTGGTGGGATCCAGGGAGCAGCACATACAGGTACCTTGTGGTACCAGAGGCAATTCTCTGCGGCAGGTTGCCGCAAGTCAGTGCATGGAGTAATAGCGCATGTTGAACAGAAGGCACACGCAAAGTAGGGGGTGGGGAGGTGTAAAAACAGGAGGAGAAAATGAATAAATTGGTAGGGATGCTTGAATAAGATTTGCTAACTTAGAAGGTAGATGAACATTGAAGTCGACTACTTTGGATATTTATAAACCATATGGTCACATTTATTTGTAATACTAGTTTAAATGATGAAGATACTATTCCAATGCTTAACAAATGGGTGCATTCTTCCAAACTTAATTGGTAGAAGTTCCTCTTGCTATAATCTATGGATATCACGTGGCCAGGACAGATAATTTGTATAAATGTGTTGATTGGTGATTGTGATACCATCTTCTTAACTCTGCAACATTTTCTTCAAAGGAGAAACAGAATAAGTATTTTGGGTGGAGAAACAAGTAGGCTGTTGCTAGTAAATCCTGAAACATAGAAACACTGAACTTCTAGCTACAGTATCCTGATAGTAAACAATGACAGTGGTGGTGAAGGTAACAGTGTACCTACACTCAGCAGCCAAATGAACAAAGTCATCTTATTTTTGATGTGGACTTCTTCCTGTTTATTTGTGTGTTATATGAATAAAAATGCTGTTCTTCAAACCATGAATTTTAAGACTTTGGTCAAGGGTTTTTTTCTTCTTAATATCGTTTATGTCAATATAAGAGCCAAGATTGAAGGAAAATGATCAGGAGATGTCTGTAAATGGGCAGTATTTAAGCTTACGATTGTGTAAAGGACAGTAAGTTAGCCAGAGATGTCACATGGGAAAACCTTGACATAAAATGCAGACTTACATTCCATAACTGGAAAGGGGGTTTGTGTGTGTAGGTTTTGGGGTGGTTTTTCATTGGCTTTTGTTACATCGGAAGTGCCAGCTTTCAATGTCTTAAGGCTTTCCTTCCTCTTCCAGAAAATGCTGGGACAGAAGAGATGAGTACTCCACTTACTAAGGCCTAAAACTGCCTGTTGAAAAACAATCCTGACCAGGCAATATACGAATGGCCCAAGGAAGCCAGCAAATTGATATTCAGGTTTTACATGACCTGCGACAGAAGTTTCCTGAGGTACCTGAAGGTGTTGTATCCAGATGCATGTTACAGGTCAGTGTTCTGTTAATGACTGTACAAGTAAGCAGTGTTGTGTATTATAAGCATTACGTGTGGGTGCCTCCTTTGAAAGCAGAACTTTTTCTTCCTATTTTCCTTTTTGAGCGAGACAAATACACCCAGCCAATTTCTTTTGTCGCTCCACAAGCTAAATGTTAAATTGGCCTCTCTTTTTCCATGTCTAATCAGGCGTGGCCCAAGGTAAACCAGCCTGTGAATCAGTGTGTGCATGGAGACTACCGTCTCGCCAATCAGTATGCTCATGCCTTTTGGCCACCTCTAGAGCCAAAACTAACTGTGCAAAAGGAGGGATGCAAAGCCAACTTGAGTCCAGAAGGGACAGTTTAAGGCAGTGCTAAAAATGCAGCTTTGTTTGTTGGCATTGAGGGTCGGGGCAGGTCCAGAAGCTGCAAAGGAATTAGTGGGCCCTTGCCTGCATGCAGGTTGTCCCCCCCTGTTTTCCACTCCCAGCTCCCTTGGCTTGCTGCACCGGTGCTGGTGGCCTTAAAGATCATGTTCTGCAGCCGGGAGCCTAGGAGTGTAATGCAGGCACACCCATATCTGCTCTGAGTCAGCCTGAATTGGGCAGGACTAGGTGGTTGTAGCCTGGCATCCACCACGCTAGACCTCAGTAGGTGTAATGTTCTGGTGTGGTTCTGCCCAGTGCTTCCCAGTGCTGCCAGATGGGCTTTGTTTTGCTCTAGCTCTGAAGTCCATGATGCTAATCTATGGATTTCTGTCGCGCTTGGAAGTAGCAAAGCATTTTGGTCTGGCACTGCAGCTGGTGCTAAGACTATAGACTACAGAATCATCACCTTCTACCTCCAGCTGTTTTCTATACTGCCACTATGAGGAGACTTATATGCCCATATTTTGTCTCAACTTGTGTTTTATGATATCACGTTAGTTACTTCAACAAATATATTAATATCCCCATCCAAACCCTGACACAGGACACCTGAATGCCTAGAGTTAACAAATGCTGAAAGACTTGACTTGGTTGCCTAAACATGTTTGCTTTGCATTTTCCAGTGATCACAAAGCATCCATACTGATTGGATTTTTTTCATTATCTAAGGTATTGAACCTTAGAGTGCTCTGGGTAATAAGAGGATTGTCTGAACTTTCATACTGATCATCAGTTTACACGACTGGAAAAAAGATGGGTCATGCGTTCCCAGAGGCTATCTGTCTCTGGACTATGGCTAGAACATCTATTATTATGATTCAACGTTCTTTATATCATAATTGTTTGTCTTGCTGTTTATATGTATTTTTATTTTTAAAATACATATGTGTGTGTACTCACGTATGTATCTAGTCACACGCATCCGAACACAGCGTTTGTACTGGTGGGAGTAGAAGTGTGACTCTGCCAATTTAATGTTCGTATTTTCAAGACTGTCGTGCTGGGAAAAGTGCAGTTCTTTGAGAGAATTGGGTTTGATTTATAAGAGGGTGAAATTCTGCTCAGGGCTGAGGAGGGTTTTGAGCTTTCCCCAACCCTTTCTCTATAATTATTTAGTCGAGGAGGAAACTGAACCATACTACAAATTGCCTGTATTTGTTCTCAGGATTGTACACCACCTGTTCTCTGCAGGACTAATCTAATTCTTATACTACAAGTAGAGTTTTGCTCTTCAAACATGAGAAGTGCTTGTTGAGCCAGGTCAATGGACTTGACAGTGAATGCATCAGTAGTTGCCTTTGAATGTAATTCTTGATAAATTTAAAAGCTCAGCGTTTGGCTTTTGAGAGACTCTGCAGTCCTCGTAACATTGGATACAGTGGAGATTTTTTATTGTTAAAAAGCAGCCTTATAACTGTGGGGAAAAAAAATACTGTACATCCCATACTTTGACAGAGATATGGGAGAAGGGTTTCGATTTTCACCCAGAGAAGCTGTGGGTGCCCCATCCCTGGCAGTGTTCAAGGCCAGGCTGGATGAGGCTGTGAGCAACCTGGTCTAGTGGAGGGTGTCCCTGCCCATGGCAGGGGGTTGGAACTAGATGGTCTTTAAGGTCTCTTCCAACCTAAACCAGTCTGTGATCCTGTGATTTTGAGGGAGTGTTTTAGGTCAGATTTCATAAGAGGATTTTTCAAAAATTCTGTAGAGTAATTAATGTTCCGTATGTGCAATATTACACTAATTCATTACACTAGAAAGCTACCTTTTGTTGTTGTTAGCTGAGAGCTACGAAGACTCGCCAGCAGAATTCTGTCATGTTGGTGGTTCTTTGAAATTTCATAAGCTCTGGTTATCACTTAGCCTCTAGCTATGCTGCTTCTCTGAGATAGTGGGAATTGGGGACAAGGAGTGGGCTTGTTGAAAGAACCCTAATGTGACCTCTTCAAACCAACAAATTTTGTACTTGGACTAGTGGTAAAGATTGGAAAGCAGAATTTGAGACTACTTTTGCATGTGTTTGTAATACTGATGGAACAATGTCTGAATCCTGAGTTCTGCCTTCTTGTAGCTGAGCGTAGTGGAAGGAATTTCTGATAAACAGAGTAACTGCAGGTCAGAGAGAAGTGCTTAAGGACATTATTGACTGTAAGAAATGGTGCCTTCACCCCGCCCTCACAACACTTGATGTGCAAGCACCATATATAGGGGTGAAGCTGTTTTTAAATCAGGAAGTATGCAATACCCCAGGAGAGAACCGAAAGAGTTTAAGCAGTTACGCAGTTTATAATGATATTGGCAAAAGGTTTATAACAAGAAATGTTTCTTCAGATCACGTGTGAGTTGTGCAGAAAAAACAATACAGATACTTCAGTCCTCCACTTTGAATTTTTTTGGCCAAACACTTTCAGCTTGTTTTTAAAGGAAGGTTTTTAGCATTATATCCTTATAATGACTGGCTTAAGGATAAACAGAGTATGCAAATGTCTTGAGGTGAACAGCCCACTGTTGAAATATGTAAACAGTATCTGGTATACTAAAATCAGAGGACCACCAAAAATCTAACAGGATGAAATTTAAACCTGTGTAATCTGGGGAGTGTAAAGTTTTATTGCTTTCTTGGGCTGACAGCACCGAATGTTACTGAAAAGTTTTGCATCCCTCCATTCTTCCCAACAAGCCTCCTGCATTCAGCTCTCCCCTTCTCATTTGAAGGAGTCACTGCAATGTCCCCAGTCTGTGGGCATTATCCCCTTTTGTTCTTTTTTTGTGTCTGGAGCATTCTAGAACTACCTGCTCCTCAAGTCTACGTCCTCTCCTTGCTTCCCCATTTCCCTCCAACATTCTTATTCTTTCTTTTTTTTTCTTTCTCTTTCAGGGTGCCAACATTTTAAACTCAATTGGGACATGGGCAGAGCTAAGCTGAGGGGTATTGTTTTGCTGGAATATGCTCAGTTCTGCCATCAACCGGTTCTGTGATCTGTAAAGAGCTAGAAGCGGTTGAAACTCTGCCTCTGCCAGCCAGAAGATGTCAGGGGTTCCATGTGCCCCCGTTTCCCCTTTGAGTTCTCCAATTTGCTCATTGACGTCACTGAAATTTTGGAATTGATTGGATGCAGTCTTAAAAAAAAAAAAATTGTCCAAAGAAATGCATTCAAGCTGAATGTAAGGGCCTTGCAAGCTTGGCCTGTTCCTTTTTGGTTTGGTATTTTTGGCCTTTCTGTTAATAATTTTAATTCACTCAAGTTCATGCAAAATCTGCCTTTAAGATCTTTCTAGCTTGTTTTTCTGTGGCATCCTATCTTTTTCCCTTTTCTGGCTCCCTTTTCTTCTTTGCAACAGATACAGGGCTATTTTTCTTACCTTTTCTTACCCACTGTGTTCTGTCCATGTGTGATACCTTCTTCACTACTAACTTCATTGGATTACTTTGTCCTCTGATACTTATTCCAAACTAGAGCCAATATGCGTACCATCAGTTTGACCCATTTTCATCTCTCAAGACTTTTCTGCAACAAACCTTATATACAGCTGGCTAGTTAGATAGCCTGTAGGGCATCCCGTTATTTTAGAAGGTTTTGTGGCTGGTTTTTTGGGGGTTTTTGTTTGGTGGGGTTTTTTTAAGAATTCAGAACTGCATCTGGCCTGTCTGAACACATAGTTTTGGTTTTGGGGGTGGAGTTTAGCCTTGTCCTCCCTTTCCCACTTCACTTATGCCCATTCTTTTTTCTTTTTTTCTTGTTTTTTTTGGTTTTGGTTTTTTTAATCTTTAGGATAGAGACAGTCTTGCTACGCCTGCACAACACTCTATGACCTTTCATTCTGGTTGACTACTGTCTGCTAGTTTAACAGAAGTAACTTGGTACAAAGCATGTAGCATGAATCATTCACCTTGTGTTACTCGAACTAACTGATAATGTTACTACTTGGCATATTTTTTTCCTTGGTCATGCATTCTTTCTAGTAACTGTTTCTGTGTGGTGGAATGGTGAATTTGACACCTATTTAGGTTTAATAATATCTGGGCCTCAACAGGTGCTCTTCTGGCTGAATGTATTAACCTTTATTTTTTGGGGGTGAGGGAGAAGTTATGTAAGAAAAGTGATATGGACAGGGCACAATATTAAGAAATTATGCCACTGATGCATGATCACTCTTCTAAAAATCCCTATGTAGGAAACTAAATTGGGAAGATTTGAGTGCAGTATGACTAAAAAGAGAAGAGGGATTAGCAGTTTGCTTCTGAAATGTTCTTAAAAAGCAAATTAGCTAGCATGTGGTTTTTGTTCTAAGTCACCCTATTACAGGTTTTATAAAGTAACTTTGTACAAATGTAAGTATTTTAAAAACTTTGCAAGCAGTGGTTTAAAGTAAAAATACAAATGTCCCCTGGGTTTTCCATTAATAGTTTCATGTTGGAATAGAGTAATCCTGCTGTATTTGTATAAAATATTTTTACATTTCTCCTGAAGTCATGTACACCACCTCGGGTCAGCATGTTTTTTCTCTGCGTAAGACTCACTTTCCATTTTCAGCAGGAGGTAATGCATAACTGGTATTGGAGTGTTTGGGAAAACACTTTAACTAAACACATATTTTGATTTTTTGTTCTTAAGTTGTTAATCAGTAATATGCAGGTGCCATGAATTCATGCCTTCTGCCATTTCCCCCCTCAAGCCAGAGACTTGAGTCATTGCTGAAGACTGTTCTGAAATCATGAAGGAGTAGCAAAAGTATTCACCCAAGGTCTATCATCCTGGATGGTGTCAGCTTGTCAGAGTCCGAGATCTCCCTGCCATTGCTTCAGCGGCAGTGCAGACCTCCACCCTTGGTGCCAGTGACTGAGTCGCTGTTCTCACTGTAGTAAGCTTCACATGCAAGCCCCTTGTGCATGTGTAGCAGCTATGCTAGCCAACCACCTAAGGCTTTCTGTTTGATGCTATGTTGTTGATTTTTGTATGCTGATTGGATGCATAAATATATATTTAACTGTGGCGGTATTTTATCAGTAATGTCAAACTTTCATCTGTCTTTCATAGAATAACAATAATTTGGATGCCTGTTGTGCAGTTCTCTCTCAGGAGAGCACCAAGTATCTCTACGGTGAAGGAGACCTAGGTTTTTCGGATGATTCTGGGATTCCTGGACTACGAAATCACATGACATCTCTTAATTTGGATTTGCAATCACAGAACGTGTATCACTATGGAAGAGACGGAAGTAGAATGAATGGAAGTAGGACTCTAGCTCACAGCGTTAGTGATGGACACCTTCAAACCAGTCAGTCCAACAATGAACTGTTTCAGCAGGAACCACAGACGGCACCTGCGCAGGTTCCACACGGATTTAACGTCTTTGGGATGGCTAATACAGTTAGTACTTCTAATCCAGGGCAGCATCTTGGATTTCACCTAGGCAGCAAAGGAGTATCTAACTTGTCTCAACAGACCCCCAGGTTCAACCCCATTATGGTAACTTTAGCCCCAAATATTCAGCCTGGTCGCAATACCCCTACATCTTTGCACATACATGGTGTACCTCCTCCTGTACTTAACAGTCCACAGGGAAATTCTATCTATATTAGGCCTTACATCACAGCTCCTAGTGGTACCGCTCGACAGACGCAGCAGCAGCCGGGCTGGGCATCTCAGTTTAATCCCATGCACCCTCAGCAAGCCTACCAGCCTTCACAGCCAAGTCCCTGGACTACCCTTCCTACATCCAGTACTACGCCACATACCTCATCGCAACACTCATCGCAGCCGAATCAGCAAGGCCACCAGACTTCTCATGTCTATATGCCTATCAGTTCTCCTACTACTCCACAAGCGCCTATGATTCATTCATCTGGTAGCTCACAATCCTCTGTTCACAGCCAATACAACATTCAGAATATATCCACGGGATCTCGCAAAAACCAAATTGAAATCAAACTTGAACCACCACAAAGAAACAGTTCTTCTAAGTTGCGTTCAACTGGCCCTCGCACCTCCACTACTCCCTCTTCCCTCAACAGCCAGACATTAAGTAGAAGTCAACCCACTGTTTACATATCGGCCAGTCCTCCAAATACTGATGAAGTGATCACACGCGGTCAGCCCAAGGTCTACATTTCAGCAAATGCCACAACAGGAGATGATCAAGTTGTGCGGAACCAGCCCACGCTTTTCATATCGACAAATCCTGGAGTATCTGCCGCTTCTAGGAATATGTCTGGTCAAGTAAGCATGGGTCCTGCATTTATTCATCACCATCCACCCAAGAGTCGAGCAGTGGGCAACAGCACCACTGCAACCTCTCCTCGAGTGGTGGTTACGCAGCCTAACACAAAATATACTTTTAAAATTACAGTTTCTCCAAATAAGCCCCCTGCAGTTTCCCCAGGGGTAGTGTCCCCAACCTTTGAACCTACAAACCTTCTAAACCTTCCTGATCACTATGTTGAACCAGAGGGTATCCAGCATCTTACTGACCCTGTTTTAGCACATGTGGATAGGATCAGTGATGCACGGAAATTGAGTATGGGATCTGATGATGCTGCCTACACGCAAGGTAATATTCTTCATATAAATAGTAGAGATTGCAACCAGGTTGTCATTTCAGTATGTGGATTACAGGACAGCAAACAGTTGCTAAACTTTTGTGATGTTAATACAGTATCTTTGACTTTAGCATTCACGAGTATTTCCTAAATAAATCAGAAAGCTTTGTATGCGAATCATAGATTTCTTTTTATGGTGGAGACATGTAACTGAATACTTGGAGATCATTATTGTTTGTCTTAAGTAGATACGTTATCTGTTTAATGAAGTGGAGTCATAGTGTCTTAATTTTTATGTTGTTCTGAAAGAAACATCTAAGCTTGTTCAATTTGTCCTAGTGATTTAAAGTTACAAGTCTACCGGCAGATTCTTGAATCGCTTGACATACTGTTTCCACTGGATAAAGGTCCCATTTTTTTCTTTTTGCGAGCCTTATTAAGAAGGAAGAAAAGCAGACTTCAAAAGCAATTAGTGGGACAAAGTGTTGGCCTCCATGTTTCCTAATGTTTGCCTGACAATAAAATGCTTAAAGTCTTAACGCTCATTATAAAATGTAAGAAGGAACACCACACCAAAGAAAACTGTTTTTAAGAATCGGTGGTGTAACGGGTGGGTAAAACTTAAATTATTAGATATGGCAACCCAACTTGCTAATATTTTTGTTCTTTTTTGCGTGGTTTTGCATGCTTTTGTTACCAACTTGATGGTTTATTAACCCTCCTGTGGACTTTCTGTGTAAAGATGTCTAATGAGCCTTAGGATAGTTAAGCAGTATTCAGGATACCTTGTCAAAATAATTTTTCTTTGACCTCACTGGTCCTCTTCAGACTTAGCAAACAACTGAGCGTTAAAAAAAATGGCTTGTTCTGGAACTACTCTGAACATTCTTTAGGTTAATTTAGCCACTCTGTTTTGTGGATCTGAGTGATCAGGACACTGGAAGCCTGCTCTGCATCTGGAGTACTACAGTAATGAAGTAATTCAAAAACTGGTTGTAGCTTGTGCACTACTTCTGGGTGTAATTATTTCTTTGAGAATAATTCATCCTAATTCAAGCGTCTAAAGGTTAGGTGTCAAAACCAAAAAACTAATCATCCTAGACTGTCTCTTGCAGTCAGTGAAGAATTAAAGAGCTTCAGAACTTCTATTTCTTCTGCAGATAAGCAAAACAAATTGCCCTCCAAAAGTGGTATTCCCTTTTCTTCCTCTGAAGGGCGACTTGGCTGCCTGTTTTAGTCCTAGAAGACTTGAGATACCCAGAAATTAAGCAGTCAGAATCTTGTCCTTAGGCTCTAAATACTCAGTCATGAACTTGCTTCCCAAGCATTGAGTATTTCAGGTACTTTTTGGAGAAGGATATCCCGTTCTCCTGTTTTGCCTTTCCGATGGGACTGACTTCTGCCAGGTCTGGCTCTTAATCTCTTGTACCCCTGGTTGCTACGGCTACTGTAACCCGACTTCCAGCCCAATCTCCGCAGGCTATGCGGACAGGTATTGGCACCCAGTTTATCCAGCTGAGGCAAGCTTGCAATGCCCACTTCGGCTCTGCAGCCTAGAGTTTAGATGTGTTGACTGACCTGCTGTAGAGCCCAGTTGTTCCTGAAGCCAAGACGTAGATGCAGTTTTTAGGTGAAGTGTAGATGCATGATACGGGCTGGTGCAGCTTTGGCCTTTGTCATGACCTCAGGGAAACACCATCCTTCTGTGTCCTTCACAAGTTCATATGAAGTACATTCATGCTTTGGAAGTTTTTTGCATTCAGAAGTGTTTGGGATTTCTGGCATGCGTTGCTCCATTGCTGCTGCAACAAGTGCAGTATTTTAAAAATTCTGTTGGTGTTTAATCTTTGGAAATTTGAGAAGTGTGTGATGGACTTACTTGTATGATCTTGATATCTGAAAGCCCTAATTATTGCTTTTAAACTTGAATCTGTTACTTAGAGGGTGGGTTTTTTCTGCTACATAGTAAAAACGATTTGAGTTACTTGATGCTTTCCATTGTGAGGCCATGTTCTAAGCTGCTTATAATTTAGCCCAACTGTGCAAAAAACCCCTTCCATGCTAGGTGCTTGTCTCGCTGTAATTTTAGCCAGACCAGATGAGTATTTTCTCTGGCCACGATTAGAGAAAAATGTATTTTCATCAGCTTTTCCGTTTCTGCCCAGAATGCTCCTTATCTTGGCAGAGAGAACTGAAACTGGCTTAGGGCAGAAGGAATGTGGAAGGTGGAGTTGCTTTGGTGTCAGGGGAGATTTCCTTCACTTTGTTCCAGTGAAATACACTCGTATTCGTGGTCCAACCCAGGAGGATAGGAAGTGTGTTGGACCGATCTGCAAGTGCTGCTGCCTGCCACCTGAGAAGCTCTACTTCAGTTATGGTGTGTGTAGGCACTCCACTCTTTCCTTTATTACATTTCTGCTTTTCCTCCCGTGGTTTCCTCTGCTGTTCTCTGCAGTAAGTCGCAGTGGGTAGTAGAAGGCTGCCAGAACCAGAGGTTATACGATGAGAGAAGGAGTAGGGTACTGCTCAGATAAAATCAGCATCGTCAAGGTAATGACCGTTACCTGGAATGCTAGGTTTTGTTTCCACCACTGACGTTGTGATGCTTAGAAACTCACTGATGCCAGACTTTTCAGAAGTGGTTTTGTTTCTCCTTTTCTGGGATTCCAGTCTGAGATACTGTGGACTTGCTTGTGGAAATGTTGAGAGCACTCATCCACTACCAAGTCAGAATTAGTAGTGCTGTGAGAAAAGTAAAGCTAGTTGCACACCCAAAAGGACAGCCAAAAGAAGATGTATTTTTATGCTCACCTGTTTAGTATCCGTTCCCATTATTTAGCAGAGATTTCAGTGTATAATATGATTAGTTTTATTAATATGACGTAGTTACCTAAGATTTCAATACGTAATTTACTGTAGTATAAAGTTTTATGGATGAAAAACAGCTCAATCCTGTTAGAAACGGAAAATTCTGTACTGAAATGTTTATGTACAGTCGCTGTGCATGCATTCTTAAGTTGAATAGGGAGGCTAAACAGTTACTTAGCAGTAGCTCATTCTGTGTGTAGCTTTCCGTCTGCATAGTGGGCAGGCATCGTATCAAGAAAATATATAATTGTATAATAAAATAATTTTAAGCTGATGTTTTCATGCTAGGCAGCTTAAGTACCTTAGTTCAGTACTGCTTGACGCTGACCATCTGACTTTCATACTGTTCTCTTTAGCTTGAGGAGGGGCCTGTATGCATAGTCAGTCATTGGTACCAACTTAGAGGTGTGGATGTGCATGTATGTTTCCTCAGTAATGAAATACGTTAATGGATAGGCTAGTGTTGTGGCCTGACGTTTTGCACAGTTCTTGCTTTTGTTTCTTGGAGCTTTTTTACGTTTTCAAAAAGGAAAAGAGCCGCAGGAATCAAATTTCTTGAAATGCTAACCAGTCCTTGCAGATGTTTAAAAAAAAAAAGTGAGATGCAGCTGCGCCCATGTTCCAAGAGGCCTTACTCCCATTACATCATGTGATTTAAGGAAAAAAAATGCAGCCTCTTATTTGGCTTTGTATATCAGGCCCTGCGTCGAGTGATGCTCTTTTTAAAAACTTAAGTGAAAAGAGTATTGGGAAGGGAGAAGAAAAAGAATTGGATGTGAACTGTTGAGATGGCATATTAAAGGGCTGAATGTTGTGCAGCTTCGAGCACAGATTTTGAAAATGTGCACAGACATAAAGGTGTCCTGAGAATTTCACGAACCTACTGCCACAGGTTGATTGCATTGCCAGAATTCCCCTTTCCTCCGTGTTTGGCAAACTGAGAGATTTTGAGAGTTTGTAGGTGTGTAGAACAGGGTGAAATTTCTGTATTCCTAGATGAGCGTTTTTCTTAGAAACATGGTAACAGAAGGCCTGCGAAAAAAAAGGCCTGCTGTTTAAAATTCACAGGCTTTGAGGAAACAATTGAGCATACATTTTCAAATTTACAGGTATATTCAGTGCCTGTTTGAGTAGGTCTTTAGGACAGTAAACTTCGTCCTCCAGGCTTTCATGCTCCCTGTAATTATGACGATTTACAGCCTTTTTGTGGAAACTGCGCGCTTTGAATGTCAGCGGAAACGGTGGCATCTGCCAGAGCGTTGGCGTGTGCTGTTGGTGCCGGTCTGCTCAACGTGAACGTGCAGAAGTTGGAAAAAATGGGAATGTGCACAGTACCCTGTTTGCACGTAATTTAAAAGTTGCGTGCGAAATCTCTTGTGGTTGTGGTACAATAATGACGAGGTAAGGAGGCAGCCTTTGTCCTCCTTTCGCTAGGATGGTGACCCAAAACAGCTGCTCCTTAAGGGTCTCTGAACAAACGAGGGCAAACCTGAGGCTTTCTGGCTTGCGCTCCGGGTTAGTCGGTGTAAACTCGGGTGTGCCTGTGCTGCCCACACAGGCGAATCCCCTTCCTGCAAGAAGCACAGGCTTATCAAAACGACTCTTAAGCATCTCCTCATGGACGGTGCAAACTACATGTAGTAGCTGAATTGCGTTAGGTGCAGAGATGCGCTGCAGCTTTTCCTTAACGTTCTCAGTTGCTCTGACCGGCACTAGAGGGAGCTGAGTACTTGAATTGCCGTTTGCCTTTAATCAGTACTGCAGTGGGGTATGGGGAGGGGGGGGGGAGGTCTTCCCCACGCTGGTTTTTTTTCCTACAGCTGCCAAATTGCAGTTTAAGCGAAATTACTGCATTCTGTGGGATTGCCACCGCCTAATCCAATGTCTTGCCAAAACAGCCAAATTATTTTTAATAGTAGAAGTTTAGCATAGCAGTATCGAATGATGGTTATTCCCTAATGGCAATTGCAATTTTGTAACGATTGTGTTCAACATCTGTCGAGATTTGAAACTGTAAAACGGTAAAGTAGTCGGAGAGCTGCTAGGAGAATAAATTGGATCACGTCTGGAAAGCGAAGCAGCAGTGAAGAGCACGTAGTAGTGCCGTAGGCATCCAGCAGTGCCTTCTGCTCCCTGTGCGGTTCCGTAATGACAGCTTAACTTCTAAACCGCAGAAGCGGGAGAACATTAAAATGAGAAGTTGTGGGGTTTCTCCCTTTACAAGAGTAGCTTAAAAAGAAAAGCAGGGGGCAGGGCTAAGTCCTCCAAAGATGCAGTCTTGCTCATAGTCTTACTCTTGTGTCTGTGCCATGCCTGGAGACACTGTGGTGGCATTCTTCCTCGCTTAGCCCACCTCTGGCGTGCTGGCTGCTCACCAGCAGCATGCATCCATGGTTTGCCAGCTCTGAAGAGTCGAGTCTGGTCAGTAGAGCACAGGAGTGTTGCTGCAGGTCGGGTACCAATGACCTGGGCTTCAAGGAGTTGCCTCAGCAGTAACATCACGGCCATTGAAACAGAAGAGAGTATCCAAATGTGGAAGGAAAGCGTGGAAGGAAAAAGGGCTTGCACTCTCCCTGCACGAGTAGAGGCAAAGTATTCTTTGATTTCCTTTCTTTACAGTTGCAGCTATGTTTGTAACTCCTGGCGTCTGTAAGTGGGGAAAGGTTCCTTCAGCTGTTTTTAAAAGGCTTTTCAAGAGGGGCAGCTGTCTTTTAAGACTACCTACCTGATGATTCCAAATCTTCAACAAAAATCTGTCATGCAGTTTCAGTTACTACATTTTTATATTACATGGGAGCACAGCTGCAGCTTACAGCGTGTCCAGTGGCTATCCCAAATAATGTTGCCTGTTGAATCGAACACCTCTAATTGAACAGAACCAAGCAGAAGCTCAAGCAGCTTTGTCATTTCGGTATCTCTCGAGCATGTGAGTCAATAGCCTAGGCAGAGTCTCAGTAAGCCCTGCAGTCCTTTAATGCTGCACAAAAATAGTTGGGCATGGTTCCTCCTTTTGAAGAACCTCTGGGAATAAAAATGATGTGTGAATGAATGAACAGGCCGGAATTGCAGCAGAGGACCGTTCTGCTTGCTGAAGATGTGGAAACCTGCATCCCTTTGTGCTATTTTTTCCACTGCTGCAGCTCAGGAAACCTAACTAACCAAAACCGAGTGCTTCTAATATTTTGGTACCTGAAGAAATAGCAATGAATTAAACATCATGTTGCAAGCTAGAGTTTTGCTTAAATGAAGGAAATTTCAATCTTATTTAAAAATACTTTGTGATTGCTACTGTTTTATAATTTCTACAGTGCTGTAAATGTATCCGTAGCCTGTGAAACTGATCCCAGTTTATATGAATTAGTAATTTAATGGATGGATGAATGACTGTGCAGCAGTTGAAATGATTGCTGGGTTTATTTAATGAAATGCTTTTTCATTTTTATAGCAGGTGATTATTGCCGTGAGCAGTGTTACCTGCTCATGCAGTGATACTTCATAGTATACATACCTTTAATGACAAACTTTAAACTGTATGAATTTGATTGCATCTTCTGCTACTTACGTTCTTTATAGCTTCAAAAAGCTGTGCTTTGAATGTTAACTTCATCAGTTCTGAATTGGGCCTCCTCATGCCATTTTCTTTACAACTAAGCAGTGTTAGAAATCAGAAGCTGAGCTAACGGCTCTGCACCATAGGTTAGGGATAAAATGGCATACAATCCTCTATGGTAAATACAGCTGACGTTTGCCAGGTTGTAGTACAAGGAACGTAATACACTTCTGGGTTAGTTTCATTTGGTGTCTCCTGCTATGACAAGAAGACTGGATTATGCTCCCACCCAAATAGCAATGAAAGTCAAGATTGATACTTATCTAACATACGTAGTGCTTTGTATTGGAGCTCTCGCTCTGAAATCCTCTTCGTACTACCCTTTTTACAGTGGTTAGGCTGAATCCAGTGCAAGGATATGTTTGTGGTTGGTTTCTGGTAGTCACTCTTGTAGATTGGTTGGGTTCTTGAAAAAGACTTTTACAGATTACAGCTAAATTTTGGATGGTCATGTGTTACGCTGTATGACTCTCTCATTGTATTTGCTTCGTGTCTGTAATTGATTTGTGCTGTTTCCAAAAACGCAACGCACTCTCTTATGGCAGAGGTTTTCTTGTGAGGAGAATGGAAAAGCAATCTGTAGCAATGTTGTTGGCTGTATTTTCCCAAAAGAATACTAACTTTCATCTTTATCTGATGTTGTCATGTGAAGGATAATAAAGTAGATAAAATGGGACTTTATGTATTGCAGCTTTACTGGTACACCAGAAGGCCAGGATGGAGCGACTTCAACGAGAACTTGAGATTCAAAAGAAAAAGTTGGATAAACTAAAATCAGAGGTCAATGAAATGGAGAATAATCTAACACGAAGGCGCCTGAAAAGATCGAATTCTGTTTCCCAAATACCATCAGTAAGTTGAAATGTCTGTAGGCTGTTAACCTAAACCACAAGTGTGGTCTGTCACAAGAAATTAAAGGACCCGTTGCTCATACTGACAGTACCCTAGTGACAGGCAGGATGGATAGAATTAAACTGGTAAACAGTGTAGCTTAAAGACAAAATATGCATTATTTAACCACAACCTTTCAGTTCACTAATTGCTTTGTGAAGTGTTGCTGTTAGAGGGTCACAAGAGGTTTGACCTGGTTGTCCTTCCGGGTGTTCTTAAAGGCATGATCACCTCAGGGTTTCACACTACGAGTTAATACCCGTACTGCTTTCCACCCAAAATTTTTTGGTCTTCACGCATATACCAGTCTCAAAGGAGCTAATAAACACACCAGTTTTCAGTGCCAGAAGATCAGCCATTGATCTGGTGGCCCATTGGCTGTGTCCTGACCACAGTCCAGAGTTGTGCAGTCCGCCCTCAAGTCCGGTGAGAGAGAGGAATTCGCGGGGTCTGACAGTGCTTTTTAAGATTATGCTTGGAGTAAAAGAAAGGTCTTTCATGAGGGAAGATTTTTCTATCTTCACTTCTGGAATAACTAAATACTGTCTACCTATGTCTGCATGGTAACTGATAATAAACTGGGAAAATTTAGTCTAACAGGCAGATTTATTTTTTCAGCTGGAAGAAATGCAACAGTTAAGAAGTTGTAACAGACAGCTGCAGATAGACATAGATTGCCTAACCAAAGAGATTGATCTTTTTCAAGCAAGAGGTACAGTATGTCTTCGTACATCAGCAACTGTAAATGTTGATTTTGGGTTTTCCCTTTCTCCTTCCCTGTCCGCATGTATCTAAAGCATCCGTTATAAATGATGGGTATACACGCTGTTTGCAAAATCACGTTAGTTGGAGTGAAACCATGGAAGTAATTGTCTTCTAAGCCTGTTGTTTTTCTTGGCTTCGTGATTTTCCTAATCCCACGGTCATTCCTGTCTCATACTTGGCTCGGAAGAGAGAAACTTGTGATGCCATTTATTTAATAAATGTGGGGGGTGGGGGAGCGGGGGAGGGAAGGGGGAAATCTGGTTATTTGAGTGTCAGAGAAGAGGGAGAGTAAGTTTTCTTAACGATACGGCCATACGTATGGGTCCATATCTCTCTTATCTTCCACGTTTTCTGTTTTGTATTCAGCCTCTCGAGTTAGCAAATACAAAGGGCAGTTGTAAAGTTCCAGTGTGCTCTCCTCCTTCCCCTTCCCTTGGCTGCGGAGACACAGCCTTTGGTCAGGAGGGTGAAATTATGAGACAGCTGAGCCAGTTCAAGAGCTGCCAACAGGAGGTCCCTCTCTATTCCCGCTTTCCTCTCGCCACTTACTGTGCTCTGGCTCTGTGTTAGCTTTTTAGACCCTTTGCGGAGCCGATTCTGCTCACTAGCCAAGCAAAAAAACGTTGCATTGCTGGAAAAGCTTGCTGTGGCTGATGCGAGGGAGAGGCATGGGAAGGGAGAACTGAGATAATGAGAGGGGAGGGGGCTTAATGCTTTCCACGTCCAGCAGCAGCAGCGAGCTTGTTAGATCAGTTCAGTCATGAGCTATGCACGTTCTCCTTCAGACAGTGTACCTGCAGAGAAGGAGAAAGTAAACAGGTGTACGGAAGGTAATGCTCCACTGAAAACTCGACCTAAAGTAGAACATTCAAATTGCATGTGATCTTACATTGGTTTGTTACAGTAAATCGGAGTTAGGAGTTCTTCTGAGTATTAAATCTAAGCATATATCATATACTGCGTAGTAGATAGCACATCTCTTTCAGTACAGCTACAATTTAGAAAAAAGTCTTGGGTAAAATTTACTAACAAAATGCTGTTAAATACTTAGTGGTGGAAAAAAATATATTGTGTCTTTCTGATGTCACTGCTATCTCGCTTGGGTCTGTATTGACACTTTGATATAAAACGTGATAAGTGAATAATAGTACTGTTTCAGAATTGCTGCCCAAAAAACCCTGATACGCTTTGCTACCCAAGTTTATTTTTAAAACTGCTGCGTTTTCTTTTGTTTTATTTTTAGGACCACATTTTAATCCCAGCGCTATTCATAATTTTTATGATAATATTGGATTTCTTGGTCCGGTGCCACCAAAACCCAAAGGTACTGTACTGGTAGAATTTGGATTTTAATACTAACACCTGGTTTGCATCAAGTTTCTATTCTGTGACTGGAGTTTAAATGCTGATTATGAAATAGGTTACCTCAAAAGCATACAAACCTTGCCTTTTATTTGTGTTGGCAGTACATATGCTTCTGTTTGCTGGTTTCCTCTCTATACATACATTCAAGAAAGAGAAGTATATTCAGTGGGGTATGTTTAAAGAGGGATAGTATGTTGGGAGGTAGTTTAAGTAAATAGAAGCATCCTTTTTTTTTTTTAATGAGCATGAGATACATTGGTTAAGGATGAGTGAAACTCACTTAGATGACTTCATCACTGTCTTTGAAGAGTGGATTTATTTACACGTTACAATAACTCACTTTGGTTGCCCTGACGGGACTTCCTGGCCACCTTACAATTTGTAGTAACAATTTACATGAAAGTCCCTTCTGACTTGTTAAGGGTCGCTTTAGATAGTTGAAGGGGAGAGGAATGCTGCGCAGCGGGGCTGTCCGTATCGCTGAATTTACTGGTCAGTCTTGAACGTTCTGCTCGTTGTTGTTCTGCACATGACTCTCACGCTAATGGGATGTCAAACAAAACCGAATAATTACCTCGTGTGTTGCGTAAAGCAGAGAATGAAATGAATACGTTTGCAGCAGCGTCATGCTATGACCAGGAGGCACACCACCCAATCAAATAGATAATTCTAACGTTTCTGTGCAGTCTGTTCTCCAGACCGTTTGTAACTCCCCCAAACCGGTACTGTCGTTCCTGCTTTACAAGGGGTTTTTAATGCTTCGTTATTCAAGCCGTTAGTGAAAATACCGAGTAACGTTAAATCCGTACGCAGTCCTATTAGACACGGCTTACAGCTGAGCCGTGAAGAGTTTGTCAGGAGTTCTGTCGGTAACGTAGGTCGGTTTTCCTTTACTGTAAAGGGAGCTATCAAAGAAGAAAATCCATTTGAGTTTTCTGTGACTAGTTGTTAACAATTGCATTAACTCATCTTCCAGGAACTCATAAATTTAAGCGTTTACTGGTTTGGTACAGCCAAATGCCAAGTTAACCCTGCCTGGTTTATTAACCTCTGAAGTCCCCCCTAGCCTTTCTCTTTCTTTTTAAAAAAGAATCGCTACTGTATCTTCGTCCTTCATTAATTTTCAGTTCATTTTAAGCTTCACTTTAACAGTGATGCAGGCTGTGACTTAAACCAGCACTGCCACAGTGCACGAAGGAATGAAACAATAATCCTTTGGCAGTGGTGATGAGCAGCGTTGCACTTCGGAAGCTGTCACTGCCGTTGGCTAGTGGCTAACGAGATGTTCTCCAGGTGAACGAAGTGGCTAACAGACCTTGCAGTTGCCTGAACCAGAGATCCTTAACTGCAGCCGTCGTGCTTCTCTCCACCTTCTTCACCTCCCCTAGTCTTCACTCGTTTAAAGTAGTTGAAGGCCACTGTCTCATCTTTAGCAGCGTGCAGAAAGCTGCCCTGGTACACTCCGGGGGGTTACTGTGTAGCGTGACAGGGGCAGGCACAGGGGCTTGCTGGAGTGTAGCCGACCGCCTCTCTGGTCTGAGGAAGAACTGCTGGTACTCATTCTAGGGTCAGAATGTCACGGATGTCAAAAGGTTACAGAGCACTTACTGATTCTGATGAACTTTAGACTGCGCCATAGACTTCAGACTTCTAAATCTTGCGCGTGTTTCCTGTGCCGATTAATTTCTGAATTTTATCTCGTGCGACAGCTTTGAACTGAGACCAGAAGGGAAGAAAGCAGAGTGAAGGGATGGGAAACTTGCTTTTTATAGTTTCACCTTGTGCCATTTGGCTGACTTACAATCAAGCTGCAGTCAAGGGGGTGGTAAAAAGCTGCCTCTGTCACTTGTAATAACTGTGCTGTTCTCAGGGGAACAAGATAGTTCTCAGTTACTGGGGAGGGCGGGCAGAATCATCTCAAAATTCTTTCCATGCTCTTCTTGGTTGGTAACTGCTTATCTTATCTCTTTCATGTCACAGATCAGAGGTCCATTGTGAAAACACCAAAGACTGTTCCAGACACAGATGAAGATGAGGGAGCTCAGTGGAGTTGTACTGCCTGTACTTTTTTAAATCATCCGGCCTTAAATCGCTGTGAACAGTGCGAGATGCCCAGGCATTTCTGAGCCAACAGGCCTTTTGTAAAACCATAGCAGACGTACAAGGAACTGTCCAGTCATTGGGGGGCAAAAAAAAAAAAAAAGAAGCATTTACGCGTAGGGGTTTGTAAAATTGAAGGTGTGACGAGATGGTATTTTGCTAATGTTAAAATGTCAGCCCACAGAGCTAGTAATACCTCAGTGTTGTGTCACAGGCAGTTGAACTTCATCGGCTGAAAGGTAACCTGCCGAAAGACTCGGTTGCCAGCTGCCTAAACCGTGTACAGTATTACCAGTATCCCGGTAACACACGCCGTGTTCAGTGCCTGGGTGTTGCCCATCCTCTTCTCCGCCCCGATGTCACTACTGAATTCTGACAGGGGAAAGGAATAGAGTGCTAGCGATTTTGCTTTCAGAGAAACACTACATGCACGGAGGAGATCTCAAAGGAACAAGGTTTAACTGTTTAAACTGTTTGCTGCCACACAGTGCCTTCGAGAAAGGGAAGAACGTCACAAAGCAGTGGTACTCTTTGCCTTGTCTTCCCTGAAAACATCTCTGTGAAGCCAGAAATCGGCACAATCGCATCTGAAGATGAAAAGGAAAAACTGCATGCGTTGTCTGTACAATACACACAGTGAAATACCCCAAAGCTTTTCCTACTGTACATAGCTCTAGAGCCTGCTTTAAGTGATTTCTTTTCTTCACCTTTATTATTTCCTTGTACTTCTGTATGTATAGTGTAATAGTCTTTTTGTTAACTTTCTTTTTTTTTTCCCTTTAAGTGATTAAGCACGATCATGTCCCCTTTTTTTTAAGCTTTTGTCTGAGAGAAGCGATGCCTTAAAATAAGAGCATTAATAAGAAACTATGCACAAGATAGCTTTCCTCTGCTCGTTCTGTACATTGCTCTTGTAAATGCTGATGATCTGTGAAGACCTGCAGATGCAGCGTGGTAAAAATGCAGGAAAAGTTGGAAGAGTTATGCATATAGTTCACTCTGTACACTGAGTTTTACGGTGGGTGACACGAGGAGGTAGCGTTTTGTCTGGCGTGAGGAAGCTTTATGCTGAGAAACTTGCGACCCACCGACAGATCAGCATCCGATTTGAGCTTGCTTCATCTGCTGGGTATCCTGCAGGCTCCTGGAGAGAGATTCGCTGGGGAAGTACGCACAGTGCCAAAACCAACAGCAGCAGCATCGTACAGCTTTGTTCAAGAACTTTTAAATGCTTTCCTGTTTTGGCAGCCAGTTTCTAAACCTGACTTTGTGGTGAAGTCTCATATTTATAGAAACCAAGGATAGCAATATTTAGGACAACTGAAATAAAGGCTGGAAAAGAGAAATCAAACAGACTTGAACACTGAAGCAACCTCAAGCATCTCTTTATTTTGATGATCTATTTTTTATTTTTTTTAAGGAAAATACTCACATGATTGGGGATGTATGTAACCGAGCTCAAGAAAAACGGAATTCCAGTACGGTATGCATGAAAGACGGCACGCAAAGAATTATGTAGCAGCACTTAGTGTGAGGCTGGAGGGAGCGCTATGTAGCAAGAGACGAAGTAGACTGTCACCCACTGTAAACGTTTGCCAGTGGACACTTTGGTTAGGAGTTTTACAAGTGATCTATGTGAATGCACAGAGGCCTTTGTTTTGAAGGCTTTGCATTTTTTTTTTTACGTGGGAAGAAAATGCCAATCCCAGGTAATTAGGCAGTAGACCCAAAGCACTTGCATTCAATGCATTTTGTTTATAAAACGAGGCCTTGTTTTTCAGCTTCATCTGCAGTTCTATGTGAAGATTGACAAATCAGTTTTTACCTGTTTATTAATAAAACCTAATTTGGATATCTTGAGTTGATGGTTTTGTGATTTAGCTGGGTAAACTGTCTTTGTAACAGATAAGTTATTTATAAAAATTAAAAAAAAAAAAATTATATTCTAATGTTTGGTTTTGTGATTTGTTTGCTTCTTCCATGCTGCGGAGCAGCAGGTTACGCAGCCATAAGCAGCAGCAGTGTTAAAAGCAGGCTGATTTCTTACGACCAGGGCTTTCCTTCAGCCTCTGTTTTGTTGAGTCGTGCGTCTTCCCTCCTGTGCGTTATTCTGTTTAATACTGAGTGGAAGGACCGTGTTCCATACAGTTGGACTGCCACCATCGTGCCCTGACCGAAGAACCGTTCTCTTACCCCTAACGTAGTGAGCTGGGCGCAGGCCCTTTTTGTTTCGTGCTTTAAGGGTTTGCGACGTTAAGAACGTTTTTCTGACGCCAGGAAGGCAACCGCGTTGTCCAGGGCAATAGCTGGCGTGCTTGGGGTACTGCTAATACAGGCACAGTTGAAGGACGCGTACGGTTCAGCTGCGTTCTGGAGCTGCGGACGTCACCCTGCCCCGAGACGTGGCGTGCTCCTGGACTTGTTTCCCACTCGGACCCCGTCTAGACAGACGTGCCGTCTGCGGAGCTGGGCTTGCCTTGAGGCGCAGGGGGGGGTGTCAAAGCTGTAAACAGATCAGGTACGGAGCCAGCCAGAACCACTCCCTAACAGGGGAGGGTCACCTGGAGTGCCTTAACCTGCCACGGGAAAGAAGGGTTTGGAGTGAGGAGGGCGCAGCTGTATTTCAAACGCAGGCGGCAGACTCCAGTCAGCTATGGGGTGGAAGAAGCGGGTTTGGGGAAACGGGTAAAGTGGAGTTCTGCCCATCCTACCCAGTGTGTATTCCATCTTTCCCCTGCATTTATTTATGCCTTTTCTGGAGGGGAAAAAAAATATGTACATCCTAGCGCCAGTTAGCTGTGCGGAGCCACCAGCACGCTACTGTGGGAGTGTATCAGGCAGTACTTCCATGGACTCGCCCTGGAACAGTGGGATGAGGGAAATTACATCTCCAGCGTCGTCTGTTCTGCAGACTTTTAGCTTCACCTTCAGGAGTTTTACGTCATTGCTGTATTTCGGGTGGCGTGTAGCATTAGCTCTGCCTTCCAGCTGATGCCAGCATACTGCCGTATCACTGCTGCATGCGTTTGAAGGATACGTGTTCAAGGGTTCACATTTTGAAGGGGGAAGTAGATGTGGATTTCACAGCTGATTATTTTTCTTTTTGCCTCGTAGAAGATAAATATAGGAAGGGGAACAATTTCAGAAAGGTGGTGTCCGTGCCCATCCGTGTGTATTTGGTTGACCTGGGTGAGTTTAATCGCTCGTGGGATCTTGAGCTGTCTCCTTTCGGGGTGTTTGGTGGATGCCCGGGGGAAACACCTTTTTCATTGTAAGGAAAGTAGCCTTGCCGGTGCTGCATTTCTTCCAGTCCCTCTGCCTTGGGTGTACGCTGGTGCCTGGACACCAGTTAAAGGAAGACTTGATGTAAGAAGTTGAACAAGCATGAAATGAATAAATAAAGCCAAGCATTGAAGTCTGTTGGGCGTTTGCCCATTTCGGTGCTTCTCTGGCATTCTGAAATGGGAGCGTTGCTGGAGAACAGTGGCAGAAACTTCAGTACAGTTAATTAACGGCACCTATAGCGTATCCTCTGGATCCGTGCCAACTCCTACTAATATTTAACTCTAAATACCAGGGAAATGCTTTGACGTTTTATTTATCTCTTATTTGTTAAAAAAAAAAAAAAAAAAGCCTTGCCTGAACAGAAAATACAAATTACCTTTAAATTTTGATTCCGTTCGTTGGTACGGAGTAGCGTGATCACGGTGCATTCCTTTTTCAAGCCTGGCTACTTGAATAGCCCTTTTGTCACTAACTTTGAGGAGCAGTCTTTTGATTTTTACGCAGTTAAAAATGCCTCACATGGCTAATATTTTGTGTAAACCACTGATTACTGGAGAGTGAGAACAGGCAGAGTGAGTGTGAAGCGTTTGAGGGCATCGGGCTCCCTAACGAGCCTGAGTGCTGTAGGAACGATGATGAATATTGAGGATGATGCGATCGGACTACGTTCTGACTTCTCATTTTGACACAATTCTCAATGGTTTCTACTTGTTTTTCTTTGATGGGGCAGTTCTGTACCAGTGCTGTGCTTGCCTTTACAGCAGAGCTGCTCAAACAGTACCACCTTCAGAGGCAGCGCTTGCTTCGGCTGGGCTTCAGACGTGTTGATCCCCACAGCGTAAGTGGATAAAATTACTTTTCCATCAAATATGCAGAGATTTTTAATATTTTACCGATACAATGCTGCTGCGGGCATGAGTTCAGCTGACTCTTTTACCAGTGTCCCGTTCTCTTCCGTGATTTGAGTTGCAGATATGTACGTGCAGTTACAGGGGACTTGGAGCCGAAGTGATTGATTACCTGCATGGATTCAAACTGCCTATGATTTGCACGTTTATTTAAAACAATAAAACTGTCCTATCCCACGTGAGTGCGGGTTTTGTAGGAGTGTAGCATATGAACCTGGGTGTTACTCGAATGAGCAATTTGACGCGCTTGTATAAACCTAATTCCATTTTTTTTATGGGTGTGCATTGTGTTATGGTTTTAAATTCTGCGATTGCATGCTATTTTTCCACCCCATTTACAGGGGGAGCACAGTGCCAGTACACGTTCGATGCATTTGATTTGGTAACGAACGGAGGAAATCGTAGTAAGCATTTCTAAGGCGGTTTTGCCTTAGCTGGATGTTCAGCAGACCACATCCAGCCGGTGACTGACGGGCTTTGGCTGAATTGCAGTTCTATTGCACGTGATTGAGATCCAGGGCTGAGGAAAAGGGGTGGTGGACACAGAAATGGACTAAGGAACGCTGCCTCCTTCGTTCTTCATGCGCAGAAGCAAGTGGGGTTGCTGTTCTTGCACCTCACCGTAACGTGCAGACTAAATGTGATAAACATACGGCCTCAGAGCTGGGGAAGCCCTGAGTGTTAGGAGCTTGGAACGCGGCATCCGTAGCGCCTGGCTTGTGCGCCCGGTCTGTAGCGGTGCTGCCTTGGAAGTGTGTTGGTACAGGTAAACGGATTTATCCCGTCACGTAGCCACTCCTCGGGGGGAATTCATTGTTTCCGTGGTGGCTGATTGAGTTGGTTGATGCGTTCCTGGGCACAACCGCCACGGGGCGGGAGGTGAGGCACTGGCACAGGTTGCCCAGAGAAGCTGTGGATGCCCCATCCCTGGCTGTCTCCAAGGCCAGGCTGGATGAGGCTCTGAGCAACCTGGTCTAGTGGAGGGTGTCCCTGCCCATGGCAGGGGGTTGGAACTGGATGGGCTTTGAGGTCCCTTCCAACCCAAACCGTTCGGTGACTCTGGCCCATGGTTTCTTCGCGCGTCAGGTCAGCACAAGAACAGTAAGGTTAGGGAACAGCAGCATCAGAGCGTCCCACTCAGACGGATTTTTGACAGGAAAGGATGGCCAGCTTGTCAGGCTCGCTTTGGAGGCAGCGGGAAGTGCCGCCGGTGTGGGAGGCACCCAAAACCAGTTCAACACAAAACGGGTTTCCCCTTCCATGAGAGAAACGCGGGTGTCACTGCTGCGTGCCTGCTCGCGTGGCAGCCGCATTTCCACTGCGCGTCGGGGTCTCGCGCTTGGTGCCGTGCCGAGGAAGGGTTCAGAAGGTCCTCCTAAGGAAAGGGCAGTGGGGAGGGAAGTTCCCGAAGCGCCCTGGCCGGCTGGTTCACAGCCGCTTGCCCACAGCAGAGAGGCACCTGCCCGTGTAAGGGTTAGTCTCCCACTGTGGTTTCGGGGGTTGGGCGCTTACTCCTTAACAGAGACACTTTATGGTCTCAGAAAGGCCGATGCATCAGTAACCCTGGATTAGTTTTTTACCATCGTGCCGCAATAATAAACCCTTAAAAATACAAATGTGATGTTTCCTAATTAGAGTAGTAAGCCTAGAAATGAGCCCAAAACAGGTTGGTGGCTATTGATCGCTCTTCTGTTGTGACAGGAAACGTGTATGTCAGATGAGAGGTCTCCTCTGAACGCTTGTCTGCAGTGAAAACTTGATCAGGAAAATTACCACCAGCCCAGGAACTTTAAACGAAGAATTAATTTTATAGTGGCTTCATGTTGATCTGAGAGTATAAGCGCAGCAAATGTTTGTATTCACAGAGTCTCTCATCAGCTGAGACCAAAGCAAAATTACCTTGTTTACGAACACTACTCACCAGCAGCAGCTCTGTACTTCGCAGTTAGCTGTAAATTGTAAGCTGGGAGGCCCTTAAATTGTTCTTTAACCACTTGGTGTTTCATGTGTTGTATCCTGGGTAGATCGTAATGGGACGGATGGATGGATTCATTTTTTTTACAGAGTCTTTCCTCAGTTTCGCTTCTGTTGTTTGTTTTTGCCTGGTGTCACTCCAATTTCCAGGATGGCTTCCTTGAATTCAGGCAGTATTGTAACTGGAGGCTGCCTGTCAGCCAGCCTGGGTAGCTGCTGTCTGCAGAGAAGATGCCGAGGATGCTTGGATGCGCGGCACCCCTTCCCGCTCCTCCGGTTACCCTGGGGCTGGAGCTGAGGGGGACAGTGGCGCACAAGTGTGAAATGCCACTCGCGGGACGTTTGGCCAAAACTCAGTTTCTCTGAAGGGGCATCTTAGCTGAAGAGGACAGGGAAAGCAGACCAGGAAAGTTGTGGGGAGGAGAAGCTCCCGAAGCAGCAGCAGGCCCAGCGCTTCTTTCCACTGGAAGATGCGTGGCACCACTTTGGGGTTTGTGTGCTTTTTCTCGCGTGTAACTTGCGAAGACATCCTAAAAAAAACCCCACACATCGCTTCTTGCAGTCTTTAGGATGCAATAGCTTTTACTGGTGCTAGTAGGGGCGAAACGGGGCAGGGACACTGTGGATCACAGAAGATACCAAATAACAACACTGAATACCCCACGGGTGCCGGTACTGCCGCAGGGGTTGGGGGGTGTTTATCCTGGCAATGTTACTGCGTCACTGGCGCGCTTCCAAAAAGGTGCTGCGCCCTGGTGACACGGCAGCTCCGCTCCCAGCAGTGTGCGGAAGGTGAATCCAAGATTCTGCCGTTCCCTGTACCTTTGTTCATCTCCCTCTCTCTGCCTCTGTCTTCTCAGCTTTCCTTTTCCCCTTCTCTAATTAGAGACTTGAAGAACCGCTCCAGGCAAGTTTCCTACATTTTGTTACAGCAATCCAGTAACTACAGTGACAGTTGGGATTAAAACTGGGATGCATCTTGTTTTCTGCCATAACCCTTTTCCTTCCTTCTGTGTTTTGGGGTCAGAAATCAAATTAAATATGACCTGAGGAAAGAAAATACTGTCTGCTGGCAGGGACCCGGGACACACTTATGAAGAGATTGTCACGAGGCGTCTTTTCTGTCTGCGAGAGTCACCTTTTGTAGCTGGAGCCTACAGGTGGAAATCGCTGTCACAGAGAGGATGCTGGAGGCTGTTGTCAGGCATCCAGCCTGAGGCCGGTGGTTTGATGCAGTGTCGCAGACTCACCTTGCTACCCTGGTCCTCTCCTACCCCTTCCACGGCGGCACTGTGGCCTTTCCCGTTTTCGCAGTGCTTCCGGTGCAGTTCCCCTTGCATTTGGGGTGCGTACCCCTGCTTGTGTCTTCCTGCCACGTTCCTGAATGGTAAGGTTTTCGAGAAGTGGGGCTGCGTACCGGGGCTCCATACGATGCCAGTGCAACTGAATGCTGCTGCACTTCGGCCGCACAACAGCAATAGTTTGAAAAGACGGCCTAACTCTTGCCTTTAGAAACTCCTCCTAATCCTTGGCGCAGCTGCCCCGGTACACGAGAGAGAAAGTAATGTTACGTAAGCAGGTTTTGAGCTGAAGGACCTGAAAAAAGCTTTCCCTCTTTAATAATGATTAGTAATGGGGGGGTGTGTGTGGTGTCTGCTGAGCTTGATACTTTTAAATTGAGTAGCTCAGGCTTTTTGAACCCCTAAGGATGCCAAGTGCTGTGCTGCCTGGCCAGTGCTCTGCCCCTTCGAGCTTCCCTTCTGGCCCTGGGACTGCGTGCAGCAGAACGGCCAGCCAGCGAGGGCTACCTTTCCTTCGGCCAGCGGGCCATTCAGCTGCGTGGGGGTCACACCGGGGAGTGCCCTTCTGCCAGCCCACGACCCTGGCGTAGCTGTGCCGTGCGATGCTGTGCTCAGGAACTTCCTTCCCGCTTGGAGAGCCCAGCCGGCTTCAAAGTGGGTAGAAGTGATGCACAAGAGTATGATGTCTTGCGTGGTTTCGTTGAAAAGACTGTCATCCATCCCCTGATCGATTGCTTCAGGCTGGTTTGCATTTTCTTTCGCTTATGTGATACTCTCCTCTCTTTGAGATCCTCTGCAGGGCTGAGCCTGCCGAGTTTTGATGGCACACAGTGGTTTAGCTCAGCACCTGAATCAGCAACTCCACCTCACTTGACCATCAGTCTGTCACCCAGCGGCAACCGTGCGTTTCTCTTGGGTTTTAAAGCACTTCTGTTAGTTCTGGTGCTGCCCCAGGAGGAGGAGGGCTGATGGGGGGGGGGTGCGACTCAGTATCTTTTAATCTCACATGTGAGACCAAGACAAAATGTGTGAGTAATGCTGTTATCATCCCCCCAGCCCCAGCTTACAGGGTTGTGCTCCACGATGCTCCATCCTTCCCCGTGGAGCTAACAGTGAGCCCCTAATCCCGTGTCTCGGCACACCCTCTCTAGGAGGGACAGGGGAAGGCTGATCTGGGCCTTGCCCACTGTTTGCTCACAGCAGCCGCTTGCTAAAAAGTGTGGAAGGGCTTCCGATTCCGAGGCCGGAAGGAGGATGTTACCAAGCGTTGATTAAATTAATTTCTTGTCTGATTTTGATCGTGTGACTGGCCAGGTCTCAGAAAGGTGACACGGCCCATTTCACGGTGCGCTTGGATTCTGCCGTTACTACCGTAACCACCTCCTCTTCTTCTAAGAGCAAAAGCATGCCACTGCAAGCTTACAGAAGACCAACAAGTAAACCGGCGGCGAAGCAGCTGTGGACAGAAGGCCAGAGGTAGGTGGCATAACGGGACGGCTCAGAGGCCTGTTCTGTCACGTCACCTGTCAGCGAGGCCTGTGTGATCCTCTACAGCAACGGCCATCGCCTGTGCTTGACGGAGTTGTTTTCTGCAGTCTCCTCCGCCCTCCGACCCCACGGTACGGCGTCCGGCTACAGATGAGCCCTGTACCTGCCGTTCCTGGGGCTGCTTCTGGATGATGTTTGTTTGGCGGTTTGGGGTGGTGCCTGCCAGCTGCCGGGACGCGGGCACGGTCAGCCACCTCTGCGTGTCCTCGGGCAGTAACACGAGCCCGTGCGCTCGCTGGCCTTTTCCAGATGTTTTTTCACCAGCGTCCCATCGCGGGGCTGATGGAGTTTCCTTTCCCTGCCGTTTTAGCCCTCTTCACTCCGGAGCAGGTAAGCCTGGCGCGGTGTTGTGAGGGGTTACACCACCGCGTGAGCACAGAGAGCTCTCAAAACCTGTGTTCTTGTCATTCCTTCTTGACTTCCCTGCCGGTGTGCGTGCTGGTGGGTCAGCCCTGAGCCGGCGATGTTTTATTGTACCCTCAACCTCGTGCAGAGCTGTCTGGTCCCTGGGCGGGCAGGGGAGGAGCCGGCGTGTCATGCTTCATTCGGAATCGTGTGGAGGCCGGCCTGTGGGAGTCTTTGCTGTGTGCAGCTCCCAGCACGGGTTACCCTGCGGTTTGGATGCTGTGTGCTGCAGAGCAGCATCTCCAGGCAGCCCTAGCAGCATCCCAGGGGCTGTTCCAGTGAAACCCTGCCTGCAGCCAGGGTTGCAGGTCCTCTCGGGTCTCAGCTCTGTGTCGGTGCGATGTAAGCTGACTTTGTGCAGGGCATATGTACATCATAGCATTGTCGGTGTCCTCTAGAAGATTTGCTCTGCAAGTTTCCCAGTGGATTTATACTGTTCACAATTTAACCTGTGCAACTCAGTAGTTTTTCCAACTTAGACTGTTTAAGAAAGCCGTTATAATTGAGGCGTGTTTGTTTCTGGTTCCTCTTGCAGCCTCTGCTTTCACCATGGCAGTCTCGAGAGCAATTTTACTAAAAATATAAGTGTAAAAATGTGAGTTTTCTGTTAATGCGATGTGTGTAAAAAGGACGGGGGTGTCTTTTGGTTCTGCAGATGCTTGTATGTACAATAAAGTCTAGAAAGCATGTGCAACTTTGTAATGTTGTTACTAACGACTATGATGGAAATCTGCACTGAAATGGGAGAGAAACTGCGTTTTCCAGAACGTAAAGACCACAGTTTGAGCTCTGCTCACAGAGCAGACACCGTATTTAAAGCAGGCCTGAGTAAGAAAGCGAGGATGGCACAGCACCGGGCATCAGCGCGGAGGAAACCCTGCCTTCATCAAGCCAGCGTCGCTGCCGCACCAGGGATGCGATAGCAGGACTCGAGGGGGTTGTGCGTGCCTCCGGCAACGGGCTTCGAGCAGGGTGCAGATAGCTGTGGGCTCAGGCTCGTGTGTGCCGTGTCGCGCATCCGACCTCCGCCTGCCTCACGGGGAGCTTTATTTTCTGTTTTACAAAGATGCCCCGGCGACCTGGCCTCGGGTACAGCTGTGGTGACCCCGCCCCCCAAAAACGCAAGGAGAGAAGGTGTGAAAGGAAGGCAATAGGCAACTGTGGCACTTCGAGTGGCTTTGGAAGAAGCTTTCTTTGGGCTTTCCCCTCAACGCTGCCTTACAGCTGCACGCCTGGAATACTTGGTGTGGATCTGCCAGACTCTTGACTGACACGCATACAAGAGAATAAACTTAATTAGTTAAAATCTCCCGTGTTCAGGTTGACCCAAGTACCCCTGGAAGGACTTCAGAGATATGGTTTGTAAGGCAATGCTCTCTGGACTCGAAGGTGTTGTTCCAATTAATTTCTATCTAAGGGCTGGCTGTGCTACTTATCCAATTGGCAAGCCTAGTTTCAGATTTCAGCTTTAAAATATAATTGGCAGCTCAGCAAATTCATAAAATTGATCCCCGTTCACACTTATTTTTGGCCGGCGTTAAGAATGTGCCAACCTGGAACTCTAAACTTAACCCCGAGTGGCTTTCCCAGGGCTGCTGCCCTGAAGGGAAGCCTGGCAGCAGTGCCTGGGCCCCAGCCAAGGTAAATCCTGAGCCGCTGATGTCAGGGCAGCCGCGGCTCGAACCACAGGTGAGGGGAGAGCAGAATGCTGGAGTAAAGGGCGGGTTTTGCAAAATGCCTCCCCTTTCTGAAACCCGTTGTTCAAGTGACCCCAGGTCTGGCTCTCCCTGCTCCGTGGTCCGACACGGTGCAGCCGCCTCTGAGATGGTCCGAGCTGCCTTGCACGCTTTCGGGGCCCTTTAAACCCAAAGCACACGCTCAGGTTAAGAGGTGGTGTAAACGCTGAAGAGCCCGTTTCGGCTCCAAGGGCGAAGGAGCAGCTAGCAGAACGCGTTCAGCCGGTGTCATCCAGCCTCGTCTGCGGGTACATGGATTTCTTCCAGCCCGCTGGAGCCTCTCTGGCAGGAGGCCCCGGCGAAGCTGTCTCCATGCCAAGCAGAGCCGAAACGTGGCCGCGCAGCCCTCCAACGCGTGCTGCAGCGTCCCGTCTGTTGTGTCCCACTTAGGGATGAGTTGCCCAAAACCCTGCTGATGGGATTCATGCGAGTGGATGGGACTGGCTCGTCACAGCCCTGGAGTCGCAAATCCCGTTTCCAGTGCTGCCACATTGACACCTTGTGGTGGACTTGCCCGTTGTGCTTTTTACTTGCCGGACATTTCCTAGAGGCATTCCGTTTGGCTGGTTTTCTTCCAACGGCTCTATTTAAGCTCCTTTGGACAAATACAAATATTAGAACCTCAAAGGGCAAAGTGCAGATGCTGACCCAAACCAGTGTCTTCTGACTACCAACCCTGCCTGCATATGCAATATCGTGAACGATGCACAGAAGTAACCACGGGAGAGGACTTTTTCTTACTTTTCTACTTCTCTACAACTTGGGTTCTCTGTCGTTTCTTTCCGTAATATTATGGTATTTTGACTTAAGCTTAAAATAATACTCATTTTTTTCCTCTTCTGCAAGACGGAAATATGTCCTGTGTAACTTAAGATGCTCTAAAGGCTTAAAGGTCTTCCATCTGCTTCTTTAAATGAAGCCAGGGCTCCAGATCCACCACATGTCATATATTACGTTATAAGGAAAAGGATATTCAGATGCTGGAGTTCTTATCCCAGAATGTTTCCCTGCTGGAAATAACATTTTTACAAGCTTCTGTGCTCCCTTCGGTCTCTTCCTAACAGGACCTCCTGTGGGGAGAACTCGGTATTTCTCATTCCGATGTTAGTTTTGAGTAACATTTATAATTGTCTGCCAATGGCTCTGTGTTTTTTGGCAATAACAAATCACAGTCAAGTTTGCTTCCCAGCTAAAATTTCTTCGGCGCTGCTTTTGGAGCGGTGATCGGATGGACTGCGGCCTTTGCCAGGCTACCGTGGCATTTATGCCTTCGGTTTCCCTCGAGCAGCAGAATGAGGTTTTATTTAAAGAAGTGCATTTTGCCATTTCACCGTTTCAAGTGGTAAAAGCCTTCCCGTTCTTCTGTGCTTCCCCTGCTCCCCCCCCGCCCCAGCCCCCATAGCAAGCGTTGGATGCTCCTGAGGCCTCCTGGGCACTTCTAGTCTCTCTGCAGCTCTTCTGCTGACCGTGCCAGGAGAACGTCATCCCTGCAGTACAACCAGACCTAACCTGGAGAGGGAATCGCCAGGCAGCGGCGGGATCTTCCTCTTGTCTTCGTGTTCAACGCTGTAGTTCATGCAGTCACTGTACTTGGTACCGCTACTTATTTAGGGGGTTTCTCAGTTGCTTGGAGTCTCTGAGAAAATTTATTTCCATTTGCCCAGTTTGACTGTTTTTTGTGCCATCCTTGTTTTTCTGCCTGCTTCTAGTTCATGGTTTTGTTCTGCCATTCGGTGTCCTGATACCCACCTGTCGTCTTCCACATTCCACTGGTGTTAGCAGCTCCCTCGGGAATGCAATCCTGGTGACGGAAGGTGGAGGATGAACGTTGCTTTTACAGTAGGATTTAAGATAGTTAAGAGCGTGTGCTGGCTGAGTTCCTGTTTGTTAGCATCCCGTTTGATCCTTAGGGAAGAGGAGGCTGTAGGAAGTCAGCACAACCACCTGCGACTGTAACTTTGCCTCTGTTTCCTTCCCCAGAAGGCATCTTTTAGGAAGACTGATGTAAAGCAGGATGGGAAAACAGCCGGGGCGTCTCACGTCTCTCAGTGTACCGCTCACTAAAGCGTTCCTCTGAGCCTGCTGCAAGGCTTCAAGGCAGCGAGCCCAACGCGGGGCGGTGAGCGGGACGCGGCTAAAATGCTCTAAAAATCCCTTCGCTATCGACTGCAAGTCACAGCCCTTTCTTAATAATGCTACTGACTGCTGTAACGGCGACCTGTTCTTCTCGAGCGCTCGCGGCGTCCCAGTCCCGCCAGCGGGCAGAGGTAAATGCCGGGGCGGTCTGCGCGTGCACGCGGAGCAGAGGCAAAGGGCTTACGGTGAACGGGTTACGGCTCCAGGAGTAAAGCCGAGACATTCGGTATCCCGGCCTGGGGAAAGTCCATGCAAAGGGTGATCTGAATTGTTGCCTCAGAGCTATGTACGTAAGGTACCCGTGTCCAGCGTAGGAGCCTGTCAAAGGCCGTCAGCAGAGGCTTTGGGGGCTTTTTTGACTTGCAAGAGGTGGTCTGTAGCACCTGGTGAAGCACAGGGCTCGCTTGTTCTTCCCTAGCAATCCAACATTTTTAAGGAGAGAAGCTGTGAAACCCTTGTTCTATTTACTTCTGGGTGATGAGTTCAAATGTTCGCTTATAAACGGTGCCAGCTCTTATAGGAAGTGGGTTAAGATATTAGCAAAGCTTCCCAGAACAACTGGCAAGGACACGTGTTCGACAGAGAGCAAGATTATCATCCGCGCCGCAGCCCGTCGTACGGCCTTAGTTTTTACGGTGGCTAAGAGCACCAGATTCATAGACTTGGCATCCACGTGCTGCGAGGGAGAAACCTCTGTATTTAAGAAGAGGTGGGAGGGAAGCACTGCGAGCTGCCCGGGACGCCATCGCGTGCGGAGGACCACCCCCTTCCCCCCTTTTTATGCTGAGGAGCTGTTGCAGGGGTGACTTGCACCCAAGCTTCTCAGTGAAATAGTCGTGTGTGTTGTCCCTAGCCCCTCACCAAGGAGGGTGTCTGTGGCTTCCTAACTTCTGGGGCAAGGGTGAGAGTAGAGCAGGGAAGAGGATTCTCTTCTATAAGTGGATGGGGGGTTTTTTTTGATCTTAAAATGAACTTGGTAACTCTGTCAAGTCTCCCTTAGGAAAGCAGCCCATCTCCTGGAGGATTGCTCCCCCTGCTTCCAGATCCTTCTAAAAGAGTTTTGACAACCAAAAAGCAAAGAACATCAAGGGGTTTCCCAGCCTGTTGGGATTTATGGATTCATTTTCAACTTGGCAGTAAGAGCCGGACTCGAATGCATCTCAGCAGAGGTACCAAGCAGTAGCCTCCTCCCTTGTATGTGCGAGAGCTGCCTCCTCCGTTCTGCTAGCAGCCCCTTCCCTTACCTCAGGAGCTGACAGAGCCAAGAAGGAATGCTCCTGTCTGGGTCAGTGGGAAAGGCCCTGCAGCAGGAACTCCGGGATGCTTGCGCTGTGCTGAAATCAGGATCCAGCCTGCGCTCTCAGTGGGTCCATGGCCAAGGGGCAGAGTCCCTCCCAAGCAGGCAGTGACACAGCGCTGCTGCCGAGCTGCCCTCCAACAACTGCTCCATGAGAAAAACCCCTCTGGGGAGCCGAAGAGCCAGGAGGAAACAAGTTCTGGTTAGGGCCAAAGTCTGGTTTGTTTTCTTGGACACTTTCTCAGCAGAATGCACATTGTGTTTTACTGAGAGATTCCCCAGTAAATAAGACAGAAATGAAAGAAAAAGAAATAATTAAACATCGAGAGGGTTTTGAACAACCACCAGATTTCTGTGCATCCCCAAAGGAAAAGGAGAGAAGCCTATGCACATCTCCAGCAAACCAAGGGCACTACATAAAAGCAGGGCACCAATTTTCCTATAGATTTTAAATGCTTTCTGTATGGAAATATGCAGTGAACATTCCAGACACAAAAATAAACGCGGACATGTACCATTACATCCTGCTCCGGTGCTGTGTATTTTCTGAATGCTGCCATTGGGGTAGCTCTGTTTCAGTCTGTGGAAGGTACTGTTCTGCACTGCACTTTCTCTGCGAGTGTACCTGTACGTGCAGGGCCGTATCTGTGTGCACAGCAGTAGCTGGGAAAGCTCCGGTCCAGGTCGCTAGGCAAGGCAATGAGCCTGGCCTTGCATAGGCACAATACAGGCATTTAAGCCATTAAAGGTCTCAGTTTGCTTCAATGTCTTGAGCGGTGCGTGGCGTGTTTCAGCTGGAGATCTCAAGTACTTTTCAAAGCAATTCACGTTTGCTTTTGTATAAACCTGTGTTTATTCCATAGTTTTGCTTTAATGGCATTCCTCTTCTTTATTTAATGTGCAGTGGATAAGTTTATAAGACATTCTGGTGATCCAGTTATAATTCCACTATGATCAGTGAAAAACATAGGACATACGGAAAAAACCTATCTGTAAAGATAAATCATACCTCCAAAATCCAAATTAGAATTTCTTGGAGCCAACCACATGGCCATGAGAGATGGAACTGATACAGTATACTTAGTTCCTGACGACTGTTTCAACACAACCACCAAAAAAAAAAAAGCTGGTGGTGGTTTCCAGAAGGAAACACGTCAAACTAGCACCACTTTCAAAATGCATCATGTGATAACGCCACTAAAGGTAAGTTACTAGCCCTTAGTCACATTTTGAAATCCAGAGAAGTCCGAGTGGCCAGTAAGAGCCGTGCTTAATTCCTGCCTGGGACCAACGTCACTGATAGCACTTTGGAGGAGAATCTAACAGAGATACTGCGGGAGCAGAGAGTTTGCAAATCCCACCTGAAAGTTGGGCCTGATGAAGCATCAGTACTAAGAGGAATGGAGAAAAAAGAAAAAATACTACATTATTCAGTACAAAGAGTTCTAGATGACATATTTTATAATATGTTAAAGCAGTTTTAAAACATGTCATACCGACATACTTAAACTTTGGTACAATGCCAAAAACCTTCAGGATCAACCTCAGTATCAGAATTACAACCGGGAGAATTCAGTGGAATAATGCAGAGATTAGCAGCTTTACAGCTTACTGAAGATCAAACACGTCCCAGCAGAACACAGTTTAAATGTCTGTAATCATAAATCAGCTGTGTAATTGCATTTCGGGACCGCTTTTGGTAATTAAGGGTTAAGTCAACAATAGTTTTCTTGTGTGATACAACAAAAACACTTTTACCCATGTTGGTATCATCTGTGCATCTTCTTTTTTGAAGTAACAACCCTGAGCCCCCAGTCCACCTCAGGACTGACTTACACTGACGATGCCTTCCCTGATTTGACTTGTTGCGTGTGATCCCTGAGAACGGCGCCTGCAGGTACCTTCAAGGGCTGGGGTGTGCCTCCACCACCTCTGCTGGCGACCCTGTGTGTTCACAGCACTGGCCTGTAAGCACGCGGTGTGTCTTTGAAAGCTCACTGATACGGGGCTGGGCCGGTACCGGGCAATAGCGTGGGCCCAAAGGTGCCTTCTAGCAGGGAGCACAGCCAAGTTACTTTTTATGCTAGCTGAGCAAGTAGGCATGGCCCGGGGGGGGGGGGTGTCTATGGAGAGCCCTTTACTTGGGACCATGGAGCACAGTTCTTCTATGGTAGTTGAACAGTAGGCCAGGGCTTTAAAAACAAATCTAGTGTTTCAAGGCATTAATGAAGAGCTATGCCAACCTGAATCCCATTACCAGAGGGGTTCAGATGCTGACAGCCCGGTTACCCTGAGTCCTCGGGAATGAGATCCCGCTCCAGGAAACAGCAGCCTTTGCCTCGACTTGATGCCTTATGCTACGTAGCTGGTTGACGCTTTGACTTGCAGCCCTGGAACAGCTATAACCCTTGCCGTAAAGCCCTTCAACAATGCTTAGTTAAGCCTCAGAGTAGCATCTTTTTTGCCCCAGGACTTGTGCTTGTTGGGAAAAGTTTGGTCTGGAGGCTTCACAGGTTTCTGTCTCTTTGAATGGGTAGGGTCAAGCTGGCAACATCCTTGATCTCGGGGTACAAAGCCATGACCTGGTTCACTTCACAGTAAGGGAAAAGGGAGCACAGCTCCCTGTGGATGTTTGCTTGCTGGGCAGAGGGAGGCCTTGCAGCTGGGGTGGGCCAGTAGTCGCTGTACGAGGCATCAGAGTAAGCGTGAGCTTTCTGGAAGAAGCCCACACCGTTGCTGGAGTCTACCAGAAAGGGCTGCCGTGGGGGCTGGCTGGGGAAGCGGGGCTGCGGCTGATGCTCGCTGGAGTGAAGCGGGTCGGGGGGAAGAGCTGTGGATTGCGGCAGAACACGGTGTTGAGTCTCCAGGGGCTGCCTGTGCTGAGCACCGTCAGGGGCGTAGCGGCTCCCCTGCCCCATCCCGTGCACGTCGCAGTGCTCCCGAGGCCAGCTGTGCTCTGGGCGCATCCCGCCCCGCGCAGGCTGGAGCACTGTTGGCTGGAAAGGGCATCCGGGTAAGCAGGTGTGCTCCAAGCTCTGGGGGTGCTGAAGGGGATAGGAGTTGTGCCTGAAGCCACCACAGCGATGAGGGCTGTCCATCACCTCTCTGTCCTGAGAGCTACATATGGATCGGTTGTAGCCATAGATGTCATCACCAATGGACAGTGCTGACATCTCCTCCAGGAACGCCTGGTCATGCAGTGGCTTTGGCTGCAGCAGCCGCTGGTCCAGGCCTGGGTCAGAGCTGGGGCTGAGGGCCCAGGCGCTGGGGGGCTGCTGAGGACAGCCACCTCGGGCCCACCCTGAGTAGCAGGAAGGCCCCGCAGAGCCACTGGCTTCTTGCAGTGTTGCTGTGCAGGCGTCGCGCGCTGCAGGCTCTCCCCAGGCCCTGTACGGCGAGCGGTTACGTTTCTCCTCCTCCTTCCCCAGGCCTAACGGCACCTTTGTTTTAGCCCTGAGCTCATCAGCAACCGAGAGCTGAGCTTGATGTGGTCGCTCTGGGTGGTAAAATTTGCATTTATTGCCATAGGTGCATTTTTTACCTGAAAGGATGGAAAAACCCAGAACATATCAAACAGGAGGTTGTCGTTAGCACCCACGGCAATGCACATGGTCACCCCTTCTCCCCAGCACTGTGCATTTGCAGGGTGCGGCAAGCACAAACAGCAAAGGGGGAAGTGCTATTTTCAGTTCAGTGCTTTTGACCCCAGATTTAAATACTGCTGCCCTAAACGGCAGGGTGAAGCAGCAGTGAAAGGAAGTTTCTGCTATTTTGGAAGTGTCTGAAATTAATTTCTGTTCCAGTTGCTGCACTCCGTGGGCTGGGAGACCTGCTGCTCCAAAGGATCGCTTTAACAATTGGTATAGGGATTTACCCCTGAGAAACCTCCACGTTACTGGAAAGCTGTTGGGAGGGTACAGAGGGAAGTGTTTGTACAGCCTTCCACAAACGCTACCAGGCATGTCCATTCTGCAAAAGTGTGTGCAGGCTGGGGGGTCGGCACAGCCACGGTGCCTGGTTTGGGTGCTGCATGCAGGGAAGGCTGGAGGGGACCAAAACCGCTGCTGCCCTTGCTGAGGCTGAAGCCACTTAAGCACCACACGGGAGCAGTCCAGACCCAGGCCCCCACCGCACAAAGCAGGACAGCACATGGCAATGGTGCTTGCCCTCAGCCGAAGGAGAGTGCTGCTGGGAAGCAAGGGGCAGGAGGAAGGGGGCGGCAGTTCAAAGCACAGAGAGGAACCCACCGTAGGGACAAGGCTGCCATTTTGGTTCAGGAAGCACTGGCTTTTTGCTGAGGAAGTTACTCAGAGTGGGTCCATGTCGGCCCAACGGGTCATCGGGTGGCATAAACCTGAAAAAGGAAAAAGTCACAGGGGTACCAAAAATACCTTGAGCCCTTGGAGCTAAAGCGCCATCACAGCTTGTGGCAGAAAACGCCTGCAATCCTTTTGTGGCCTGGCCTTCAGGAGTCAGGCTGCGTTACCGGACACCGTGCCCTCCTGCCTGTCAAGACAACAATACCACAGCTTCATGTAGTTTTTGTTTCTCCCTAATAACTTAAAACAACTGGAAAGGCAGAGCAGCTTGGCGCAGCTCTGGCCAACCAGCAGTCCCAGGCCTTGCAGCATCGCTGCCTTTTTCCTTTGAAGCAGCAGCAGGAAACTCTTGTGTGGTCCCAGCACTGAGATCCTCGCCGTCAGCTCCCTTCCACAGCAAACTCACTTTTCTCTTACTAAACGCACGTAGAAGAATAAGGATTAAAAAGCCAGCAGTTAATTCAGAGCTACAGGTGATTGGGCATGTGGTGTGATAAAACAATCCCAGCCTTCTTCAAGGATTCAGTAAACGCATCCTGCTACAAGGCCTGCAAAAGCCTTGGATGAAACTCTTTATTCTTCTATGCCAGTACTTGAATGTGACGCTTCTGGAAGAAAACTAGTTAGCATCCCTGGACTTGTTTGCAAATGAATCTGCACCGCACCCACCCATGGAACAACTCTGTCAGATGAAGGGAGTCATGGGCAGGAGGGGAAGGGAGGCACTCAGGGAATTTGGTTACCCACATGGAGGAACTGAAACCTCCAACTTCAGGATGCGGTTCTAGAGAGGTTTCCAAAGCTGAGCAAGAAGGTCCTGCTGAAACTATTAAATCAGGCTTCACAGCAACAGCTAGACCTTCTGTGGGAGAGGTTCTGAAAAGGTCTGGCAATTCCTAAAAAATAGGAAGGAAAGGCTCTAAGGCTGAGAGTTGGGCTTGTTCAGCCTGGAGAAGAGAAGGCTCTGGGGAGACCTTATAGCACTTTGCAGTACCTGAAGGGGCCTACAAGGAACCCGGGGGCGGCTTTTTACAAGGGCCTGTAGTGACAGGACAAGGGGTAATGGGTTTAAACTGAAAGCGGGGAGATTTAGATTGGATATCAGGAAGAAGTTCTTCACCGAGAGGGTGGTGAGGCACTGGGACAGGTTGCCCAGAGAAGTTGTGGATGCCCCATCCCTGGGAGTGTTCAAGGCCAGGCTGGATGAGGCTGTGAGCAACCTGGTCTAGTGGAGGGTGTCCCTGCCCATGGCAGGGGGTTGGAACTAGATGGTCTTTGGGGTCCCTTCCAACCCAAACCAGTCTGTGATTCTATGATTCTATAAATATCATATAAATATGTGTAACCCATCAGTAGAAGGGAAGAAGCCTGGTGGTAGTTGGAGATAACAGACTGGAGCTTTGAGAACTACAGTATGCTGATGCTGTCACAGTGACTGCGATTCTGTGAACAACATTACATGGAAACTGAAACCATCTAATTTTGGTTGTCGGAGTGCCAAGTCGCCATCCTGACCCACGGGCAGTGCCGCTGTGTGAGGCTCACACTCGTCCGTGCATGCCGCATGCCTCCGAGTGCATTTCCCCAGCCAAAAAGAGGGCTAACAAACACCTGTGCTGCTAGGTTAGTATGCACAGACCAAGGAGCACACAGCTCAGCCTCGCAGGCACGGTACGAGTGCCTTGATGAAAACCTTCCCCAGTGTGGATGGTTAAGGGACAGAGAAACACCAGCTTCTCGTTTCTCTTCTTCTAGAAAGGTACGATTGCAAAAGCATAGGAAAAAGTGCTGTTCTGCTTTGTAGGGGAATTAAAAATACTGCCAGATAGCCAGCCTCCTCTCATGGATTTAATTGTGTTTCTTAAGCAAAATAATAATAGAACTTAAAAGATACCGAGCCTCGGGTTAACATCTCAGTTTGGATTGGCAAGAAGCAAAGCTGGTCACTAATGCTGCCGTTCAGATAGGGAAGTTCACTGAAGAGTGACTGGGGGTTTAAGACCAAAGCTGAGGGAGCAGGAACTAAAGAAATAGATAAGTTGCAGTAAATTCCTTTCAGAAAACGGCTCACGTACTCTGCTACCGGCGGGAGGTGCATTGGTTGTTGGAGCTGACGTGGCCCATAATGTTTAAATTCAAGACTGTTCAAGAACAACTGTCTCTTACCTGTTACTGACAAAAGAGTACATGAGTAGTCGCTGCTCAATGAACCATTTCCACTCAGGGTTTTCATTCTGGAGATCCCGGTAATGGTCATTGGAAACAATGACTCCGTCTTTCTCATAAGCAACTTTCACTATGTAGCGATCATCATAGCAAACCACCCTCTTGCCTTTCACCTTCCTGGACGGGGTATACACAAGGATGGATTGCTTTTCAAGCTCTTCAAGAATGTGCTGATCTGGTGGGGTGGGTGGCAGAAATAGAAAGGGAAAAAGTAGAAATCAATAAAATGATGAATAATGACCAGGCCTCAATCAGGTGCTAGCAACCTGCAGGGATCTAAAGATGTTCCAGCACTTTAGGCAACTTACAGCACTGTGATTTTCAGATGCGCTGATATCTGCTGGTTCTTTGGCAACTTGAAAATATGGTCTTTTGCAAAAGCATCTGATCTTAAAATTTGAGATACCTTTTTTAATTTTTAAGTCTTAACCATAGAAGGAGTTATACACCAGAGACGCTGAACCTCTGTAGTTCCCTTTTTACCCCACTAGATGCTAGGAAGGCTCATAACCAGCCCTGGTATGTTACTGTGAGATAAATTGTGCCTGATAAACTAAAACAAACAAAAACCGAAACTTTTTTCGTGGCTGTTGAGGACACTGGTTTCTTGTCATTCCCGCTCCATGGAAAAGCGGATCCCCAGCCGCCACAGCTGCTAAGCTGCTAGAGCAAATCTGGCAGATCCACTTACATACAAACTAAATCTCACCACCCTCCACAGACTTCAGATGGTGCCTTTCCTTCTCTTGGAAAAGGAACCCATGTAGCTCCCATATCAGGGTAATAGGCTGGCAGTAGTAGTCACGCAGTAGGGAATGCTTTGGATGCTGCCGCCTTTGTGTGAAGCAATGTCGTCTCCTGGACGGCCTTAAAAGCTCTGCAGAGCCGTTGCAAGCTAATAAACACTTTAACTCAGCTGGCAGCAACTTGTGCTTCTACAGCAGAAGGCTCAAAGCGGTGTACCAAAGCCTTGGGTGCAGGTTCAGCTGCTACCCAGGAGCGTGCGGCCGTAAGTTAATGACTAATTCAAGCGATGGACACCTGATACACAACCTGCACTGTGCTTGTCTTTGCAGGGCAAAACCGTCCTGGACTCTTCATGCCCCTGCCCTCAGTCTGCACCTAATGTTTACCAAATTATGCCCAGGATGGTGACCTACCTGCAATTGGACTGTCTTGTCGAGGGGGCTCCTTTCTCCAGAGCGGGACAAAAACCTTGATGTACGTGTGCCCCCTTTCTCGAAACCAATCCACTGCCAGCTGGATCCCCCAGCAGGAGAATACCTCTTTGTTTCCATGACTATAAAAAAAGAGGAGGAAGATGGTGAGGCAAAGCTTTGAAGAAGCTTAGAGTTCTCTTTCTCTGAGAAAATTATAAGGCAAAACAGCTTGTGTGTCATTCAGCAGTTTCCAAGAAAACAACCTGGCAGGGTGTCCTGGTTGGTCAGATCCAAACACCTCCTCCAGCAGAACCAGAAGCTTATTTGAAGCAGTCTGGATACTTAAAACAGGGGTATCCTATCCCCCATTTCTCTGACCTGCCTGCTACCCATGCTTGTTGCTTCCATCTGCATTTGGATGGATTTGGGTTCTTGCAAGTACCAGCAAGAGCTTAGGCCGTGTCAGACCCTTCCTGCACCTTGTCCGACAGCAGTTTGAAGGTGACAGTTTCTCCCAGCACAAGTAGAAATCCGTGAGGCTGTCCTGTGAGAAACAAAATACGGGAGCTTTCTTCTGTGGGAACAGTGACATCAGGGATTTTAATGTCTGAAGTGGCTGCAAGCATGATCGCAGGTTATTCCACCCGACCTCTTTCGGAAACAGGAGTCAAACTATGGGGGAAGGGAAAACTGTATGAGGCAGGATGGGAAATAGGGAGAACCTAACACAGGACACCAAAGAAGAGACAAGACCTCAGAGGAGATGGCCACAGGCACCTCAGGCCCAACTTTATCTTGCCCTAGTTGGTGGATTTTGCCTTCACAGACACAGAGAAGTAGGAAAACCCTGGGACAGGCACTGTAGAGGATACAGGCAAGGCGGGTTCTGGAGAATTACCAGTAGCCAGAGCAAGACAGAGAAAACAACCTCAAGAAAACCAATTAGGGTCGATATCGTTCTTGAGTTTCGCCCTCCCTACACTGTAACTTCTTCCTGCTTGTCATCTCTTATCTAGAATTTGACTACGGTGCCGTGCACATGTAAAGGCAGGTGATTTGTTAACCACCTCTGCACAAGGAAACAAAAATCAACTCTACACAAAGTCCTAAAATGGACAAATGCCCTCCCAGTATCTACAGAAACCTTATCCTTGCACTTTGAGCTTTCTGGATAATATCACCACAACCTCACTCGGGCTTTCAGCTCTGCAAAACGTACTTGTAACTGACTCTCTCAGTTACTACACCTACCTGCAGTGACAGACCAGTCAAGGATGATGCCGCAGTCTTAAATGCCTCTCTCCCCACTGTCCCCCAGGAATTCAAGTCTAGGTTCTGCCTACATCAGCCTCGTTCATAATCAAAGCTCCATCTTGCACCTAAATAAAAGTTTATGTGCTGGAATGGTGACCACAAATGAAAAATAGCGCAGTTTGGAGGAATAAGCCTGGTTGTTTATTAATAGTTATCCAGGCAATAGGAAGACTTAAAAAAAAATAATCACCAGTGATAAATGGTCTGAAGTGCTTGACACACCTAATCTCCATTCTAGAGCAACTGTTCTGTTTGGTTTTAGAGGATGGGATCTACCCGGGATAGGTATAAAGTCACCTGGACAGATGAATTGGAAGTGCAGGTGACTTTTCAAAATAGCTGCCTTTAAAAGGAAGCCTAGGTACACCTTTAATGCCACGACTCAAACAAAGCGCAACAACAGCCTGCTTTAACGCTGACTACTCACATATGTATCCTTGTCGGCTTTAGGAAAGTAATTCTAGATGTATGCCGGAGCACGTGTATCTAGTGTAGTACGTACGCACGTGGTGCGCTGCAACACAGCGCCACATCTGCCGTGTCACGGAGCGGGGACTTTAAAACTTCGCCTTCTCCTGCGTGGTGAGTTTGTGTTGCCTGACAACTCCCGTCAGTCACCTTTCCCACGCGCCCCCACAGTCCGTGGACCGTAACTGAACTGCTGTAACTCAGCCCCACCGCGCTCCACCCTGCCACCAACAGCGTACATTGCACTCGGCTCACGGATCAGCAGGGCCCTTATCTCGGAAACCAAAGCAGCAATTTGGCCTGGCTCTGGCTCCAGCAATTAATCCATGCTTGGCATGCAGCGTTTCCTTTACAAATGGGGCAATTCCAACCTCTTTGAGACGAAGCCTACTCAAAACAGCTCCTTGGGAAAACTGCGAATGGCCCCGTCTCCACCTGGTCATGACAGAGCACCAGCCACAGCTTTGGCAGGAGGGACAGAGCCTACAGCAGGACTCCGCTGGCCTGGGAAAAGGCCTCTGTATCTACCACAGCCTAAAAACTAGGCGTAAGTGCAAGCACTAGACTAGTGCTTGACACCTCTTCGGAGTGCAGCTAATAGGGTTATGACAGTGTTAACACAACCAGATTTAGTTTTTTACACTAGCCTCGCTAAACCATCCTCCTGCGTCCCATGGCTGGGCTTCAGATGGCTACGTTTCTCATTACGTCTGATGGAAACGCAAGGTGTGCTGCGACATCCGACCCGTGGGACTGTCCGAAGGCAAGGTTATTTTGCATTCGATTTCTATGGAGAGGCTGACTGGAGACTAGAGACTACCAAATCGCTCACTTGTTTCATCACCCTGGGACATACGCATCCTTTCCTAAACCTTGCACTCCGCAATGGGCCCTCAGCACCAATGCTGAAATGCTCCAGAAACACCAGTCCCAAGAGAGAAAGACAAATGCTTGAGATACTTCTCTCCACACTGACAACCACCTCTCCAAGCTTCAACTTTTTTGATAGCTTCATCCCAAAACTGCTGCTTCTCCCGCACTTTTATGGTTGTTGGTGCTGATGATGTTTTCATGGCGAGGAGACCTAACATCCCCTTTCCCCGACCATGCTGCAAACAGCCCTTCTCCGCCTGACAGCAGCAAACCAGAAATATTAGAACAGGGATACCGAAAGCACTCACCAAGCTCGCCCCATTAGCCAAAGTAAATGTCATTCAGCACCACTTTGGAAAGGCATCCAGGGGAGGAAAGCAGCTCCTTCTGTGGCTGTTCAGCGTGAACTAACAAGCTCAATGGCCTTCTCCATCACGCCAAGTGCTCTTTAACATTACGAAAACAGAGGTTGTGGATGTCTGAGAGGAGCTGTAAAACCTTTGCTTTTCTGAAACTCGAAAGTACTTCACATTCCTCTGATTCCTTTTTAGTGAAAGAGGAGGAATCCACGGCAGAACACCAGCCTTCAATAATCTAGCAGGCAAACTTCTCTCAGCCTCACATTTTGGAAATTAGTGCACTGCCTCATCGGCCACCAGCTTACCCTGGGCCTCCTGCTCAGTGGCAAGGGTGCATGCTCTGGCGCCTTGGAAACAATGCTGTTCTCTGCCTTGCCCACCTCCTGCCTGCTCTAAAAAAGCTCCAGTAAATGGGAGAGAACAGGTTTTGCCGGGAGAACAGAGCACACAGCCAGTCAGGGGTAGTGTTGCCCCCCGTGCCTTGGAAGGATAGGTGCTCAGCTCGGCCACTTTGCCTGAACGGATGCTCGTTTCTTCTGCAGAGAGGCAGGAAGGGCACCCTGAGGAGGGCCTAGTATGGAAATGCAAATAGGGGCAGGAAATCCTGACTGCTGTCTACCGAGCCCATGGCCCAACCAAGGCTCAGCAATTTTGCTCTGTTGCGTATCTCTTGCTCCTCCTGGGCTGCACTGACCAAGGAACCCCTCGGGTTTGGGTGGGATCTCTCCCTTCATCCAGAAGATGGCATCATTTGCTTAATCTCCAGCTGCTCTGGATGTGCTTTGCCCTCTGGATGTCCCCTTTGCCCTCTAACCAGAGGGGACTTGGTCTCCTCTTACCTCAGACCGAAGCTAACTGAAGGAGGAACCCCTCCTCCGCCTTGTCATAACCTGCGAGGACGGGCTCAGCCACACTGAGCAGGGAGGGAAGTTAACAGGGAAAAGCAGTGGATAGCCAGTGCGTCCTGGCCTCTCAATTGCCAAGGCCTCTGGCTGTGCATGTGGCTCAGGAAAACAGAGGCCAACTCACTGCTGCCTTTGCACTTCCCACCCTCACGGCCATGCCAGGTTCCCCATCGGTAAGAGTGCTTTCACAGCGGCAGGATGCTGCGTAGGAAATGTAATCAGCCAGGATGGGTTGCTGTGACATTTCCCATAAACAGAATTAATTAAGGGAGAAATGAGACTATTTAGTACAAAAGTCAACTATTAATTTCCTGGTATTTCCATAAAAATTAAGCCAAACCAAAAACCAACAAAAATATACAAGCCAAGAACATTGCTGGGGTTTAGCTGCAAGTCAAAACAGTACGACTGTGATGTTAGGAACCACAGCCACCCGTCTTTTATTTTCCCTCTCCTTCTTAGGTTAGTTGGGCTGTTCTGTCTATCTGGTCAGCAGTTTTTCCTGGAAACACCTCAGCATATAGATTTAGAAATCCTAAGTACTCACTGAAAAGGCAGAGAAACATCAGTGCTGAGCTACAAGGGGGACAGGGTGAGAGCTGCTGAATCACACTGCCATAAAGAGTAGCAGTGAGCTAGCTGTTAGCTTGGACAAGGTCAAAATGCAGAGCGAGCCAGCGAGCATTTGGCGTGCGTGTTTATGGGCATAGAGACAGCAGGTCCCTAGAGGGTGCGCCATAGGCAAAGCACAGGAATAAGCGGTGGTTCGTATATTACACCTCAACGCGCCTCTCACCTGGAGACAAAAACCCCAAACTTCAAGCCATCAGCTTTAAATACGCCAGCTTCAGAGGAAAAGAGATCCCCTTTAGGGAAGAGAGCTTACCTCATTGCGACATTGCTGCCATCGATCACAATGGGTCTCAAGTCATCAGCAGAATCACTTTCATCTTCTCCAAGCCACTTCAACCCTGGTGAGGTGCTACATGATCCACGGGCAACAAGTTTTAGCGGGGAAGGCTGAGCCCGGCTCTCCAGAGCTTGAGGTTTGCTCCCCATCCGAATAAGTTCTTTCAGCACATCGTCCTCCAGGGCCTCTTGGCCCAGGCTCTCCAGCACTTTGCAGATGTCCTGCTTAGCATATCCCAGCTTGCAGAAGAAATCCAGCTTGCTCTGGTGCACCTCCGCCCCTGCCATGGAAGCTTTCCTGGAGCCTGGTGCTGCTGGCTTGCTAGAAAGCGAGCTGGCCAGTGCCATCTTTGCAGGCGTTTACGTGCCTTTAAACCCAGTGCTCCCGTCTTCCCAGCAGCGTCCAACAGGCATCAGCTTTAGGTGGGGGAAAGATGAGAAACAACAACAGGCAAGCGTTAAGGGAGAACACGCGATCTCGGCTATTTGCCCAGCGCACAGCAAAGAGACTGTCTGATCAGCTGTCTTCTCTCTGAAGAGACTGTCCGATCTTCTCTCAGAGTTACAGCATTTTTCCGGTCCCCTCTTATTTATAAAAGCACTGGAGTGTCCCGTGCAACGTTTGTCACTCTCCAGGCGTTATGTCAGACAGGTGTCATCCTCCTTCATGAGATACGTGAGCCTGCCTGTGCACAGACACACTGTATGCGTACATTTGTTCTTCACGCTTATCTCACAGGAAATGATAGAAAGGACAGTGCAACTGGGGATTTTCAATTTGCTCAGTATGGTTTGTGAGCCACAGATAAAAATCTGTCAAATGTTGTTGGATGAGCTCTGATGCCATGGCAACTTAACAAGCATAGCAAATTTCATCAAGTGATTTAAGGAAACGTGTTGTTTGCAAAGTGGGAACTCTGAACTTTTCTTAATAGTTTTGTCTTTCCTAGTATGTGTCCGTCTGTGTATACACAGACATACCTTATGAAATTCTGTCACTCATCTGTTCCGATGATGCCTGACTTACTCTTTTCCTGTTATTCGCTATTTCAGTGAGGACTTCTATGTTCAGAGAAGCAGCTTGTTTTTTGGAAGCCGTCGGGGCAGTGGTTGGAAGCAGGCAACCTGCAAAGCAGTTTCAATTTCACTTGTGTTTATTGTCAAGAGAAACTGGTAATTCAGAAATGAGTGTGCAGAAATAGCGGAAAGTTACTTCAAGCTTCTCCAGAACTGCACTATTTACACTTCTGGTCTACCCAGTAAATGAACGTGACGGGCAGAATACGCCTCCATGCCCAGAGCTGCTTCAGCCCAACAAGCGTGACAAGAGCAGGACATACACCGTGACTACTCATCCATCGAGCCAAACGTCTTCGGTCACTGAGGGCGTGCTTGCACCGAAGCTTCTCTCACCACATCTCTGCAATTATTGGCACTACCTAGATAACGAACCAATGCTGTGATTGGTTCATCTACCCACGCGTAGGACGTGAGGGCAGCCCTCTTCCCTTCGCTAACTGTGGCCAGCAAATGACGCAGAATTAATTGACCAAACAACTATCCCTACAACAAACCCAAAGCCGTAACCACGTTGCACCCACTGGCTCCCCTTCTCAGCCTGCCCTGCACACCACCAGCCCACTGGTCACTCCCTGCCCAGCAGTGGGTCACTCCAGGAACTCAGAAGCCAAAACCATCTGGAGGAAGGCATGGAGATGCTGGAGACAGGCAGACAGGAGAGAAGCGTGAGTGCAGCTCCTCCCCGAGGCATTAAGGACTCTGTGGGCTATGGGGAAGAAAGCCATACTGGTTTCAGCTAATTTAAAACTAGTTAGTTCAGTAGGAAAACCTGATAATTAGTTAATAACCCTACCTCATACAACTTTGACCTTTACTTTTCTATGTAGCCTTATAACTTTCAGGTATTCTGTGGAAGAAACCTGGCACTCTGTTAAATGTGACGGACAGCATCAGTAAAATAAAAAAATACTCCGTAAGTACATCAAACGTGTAAGGGGAGAGCAGTTACCATGTGTATTTCTCCATCTACACCAAAGCCTTGCTTATTCTAGCCAGTGGGCTTCACTGCTTTTCCTCACAATGCAATCCACGAGTATAACGGGTTTTACATCCAATCCTTGTCTTAGATTCATGGACTGAAGATGAAAAGGAATTTGCCTGCTTTTTCATCACTGACATGATTTCTCAGCTTTGAAACAGCTACTCTCTGAACTGAAATCCATTAGCGTATCTTTGCACCCGAATGCCACTGAAGCTGGGCTAGTGCTGTAGCAAACCCTGCTCCCAGGTGTGTGGTCAGTGGCTCCAAGCACTGAGCAGGTACTATTTTAATAAATTACTGTAAAACAAAAACTTTAGTTGCTCTCTGTCCCCAAGTTGAAAAGAAAATATTTAATACATATTTTAAGAGCCATCACTATTATTATTTTTTTAATCCTGTACTTCTATCTATTCTCATACTCATTAAAAATCAGTAATATTGTGACGGCAGGGTTTTAACCAGAGAGAACAGGTTTGAAACCCTGAGATAAAAGCCTTGGTCACCGCCAACACTGAGGTCACCCTTCTAAGATGAGTATTAAAGGATAACAAAATCACTAGCTTACACGTTAGTAAACAGTCAGTAGGTGCCCAAGTCCAACAGGTCAGCTGGTTGCTTATAAGCAGCACCAAAACGTAGTAGAGGAGAAATTGTGCATCACAGACTCCAGCCTTTGCTGTCACAGACAAACAGGTTGTGAAATCCCATTTATGAACTTCATGACCTTCATTTTCAAACCACTTAGATTTCCCCCTGTCATTTTTCCCCCTCTCATGTCAGCCGCCCCTGTTGGGAAGCTGCTCTTGCTTTCCCCTCCACTGAGAGGCAAAGTCTTCTTATTTCCTGGCTAAATTTATCCACAGGTAATCGTGTGCCCATCCTATGTTCTAGCTTAAAAAGCACCCCTCTCTGTCTGCGGTGTTGTGCCCCCTCTTGCACACACACACACACACACACACACACACACACACAGAGGGAATGGCTTTAGTCATGCTTCCAAAATTCTATTTTAAGATTAACACTTTAGCTATTAAAAAAAATTACTTTTGACCAAACCCAAAAATTTCTGTAAAACCTTTCCAAAACTGCAGTGGTTACATTCTAATTCCTCATCCTGAATGACTTTAAAGAACAATTTCTGCCTAGCCTTCCCCCCAGATGTTTGCTCCCCTTGGGAGCGCCAGAGCAGGACTGGGTGCCCACTGACAGTGTGGGGGTGTGTAAGCAGCACCTTCAGCGGCCTCAGGCCACAGAACCACTGTAAGGACCAGCTTGACCCAGAGGGAGCTGGGGCTCCTCAGAGCCGCTCCAAAGCCCCGTCCTGCCTGAGCAGGGGCAGCAGGCGCAGAGGGGAACACGGCCCCAGCTGGACCTGGCACTGCTCAAGGCTGAGCAGGTTTGGGTCTTCTCTAAACTATCCGTGTCCACGCTGAGTAACACGGGGAGCGCAGAATCATCTCCCTGTGGTGACAGCGCAGTCCCCTTCACATCTTCGGTCTGGGCTGCCTCTTTCTCCTCCTCCATCCCTGAGAATCACACCGCAAACCGCTTGAGCCCACCAGCCCATTCAAGCTGTTTCTCTGAAAGCAGATGGGCTGCTCTGCTCTCAGAAAAATGAGAATTTTAACTTTCACAAATCAGAGCAGCTTACCTGACAGCTGTGATTTCTGTGTCCCAGCGACACCGTCCCACCATTCGTGCTGGATTCGGAGCAGCACTGGGCTCACAAGGAAGTCATCAGCCCGTATTTAGAGGCTTTATGGCAAGGCTGATGTCAACTGAGAGCAAACAAGTGCAGTAAGCAGGTTAGAGCTCATTCTACAGGAAGGTTTTACTTCCTCATTTGGCTGGCAGAACTCTCATTTAACTGTACAGCTTGATAAACTTTCACTTCATTTTTCAAAAGTAAAAAAAAAAAGCGATTCCCAACTGAGTCACAGGCAAAGATTAGTCAAACCCACTCTGGCAGGGATCCACAACGCTAGGTAGTAAGAAAACGGTGTATGAATTCTGGGGCAAGTGAAAAGTTTTCTACCATGGATGCTTTACCAAGTGGCTGGCAAATTTCTGACCTTCAGGGACATATAGGAAAAAAAACCATTTAAAAATCAACACTTTGTTTAGCACCTGATACTGCAAAGCCTCACTCCAATACCTCCACACCTGAGGGAACCTGCTCTGGGCAGCTACAGTAAACTATCAAATTCCCTAACCTACTGGTGCCTCTACTGAAAGACTATGTCAGAGACACATCCTGTCCACAGCAAAGGCCGAGAGGCACTTCCCAATACAGTCCTGAGGTTTTCCTTCCTATGCTTGTTCCTTGCCTTGCTGTGAACAAACATGCCCCAAATCCACTTTTAGGCAAAGGGGAGGGTTGGGGGCTCAAGGCGGGGTTAGCCTCTGGGACCCTCTAGATGCTGCAGGCAGCTCCACAGGCACGGTGCCCTCTGCCCCAGGGCCAGGGAGGGTGGGGGTACCACGCTGCGGAAGAAGAGCACCTCTGTCACTGTCGCAAGGTGACACACCAGAGCAGGACTGCCCTTTCCCGGCCAGAAATTCCGCTCCTACTTGCATACTTTGCGGGAGGAAGCAGGGTGGCCAAACCCTTTGTAGTGGCATCCTGTTTAATCCAAAGACTGGTTGATGGTAAGCAAGCCTCACCACAGCTTCCCAGCTAGATCCAGCTGACGGTTATGCCTTTGCATTGCACCCAGGTTCCCAGAAACACTTTGGGGCTCAGGCTGCCATACTGCTGTGCACAGCAGTGCTCGGGCAGCCACTGATGAAAGGGCAGCACATTGCTTCATCTACCCTGCCGCTGGCACACAACGTCCTCTGATCCACGCAGGTCTGGCTGGGCCGGTCAGTGGCTGCAGAAATAGGAAAGGGTTCCTAAGGTCACAACTAACAAGACATGTTCATTTTCCGCTGCCCAGACCAGCTCTAAGGGGAGAAGACCAAGAGCCTTTGACTCCATGTCCCTGGAGAAGGATCTTCTTTGCTCCGTTTAAACTTGCAGTGTCGCAGACCTCATCACAAGACCACCATGGAGCAGTATTACTGGAAAGGAAAGAGAAAGTTGCTGTGTTATTTATAAATCTCGAAGGCAACAGAGCAAAGCATACAACATTGCACAGTATCATTTCAACTCCTACTTCTCAGTAAAATTTTTTTTTAGCTACATAAATAAGAACAAACGAGAGCTTATAAAAAGAAATGAGAAGAAAATCAGACAAGAGAATTCTGCACTTGTTTTTCATTTGTAATGAAATGACTAAGCCCATCTACCGTAAAAAGCCACGAGCAAAAGACCTTAACATCATTCAAATCAGCCAGCCAGGATGACTCTCACCCAATTCCTGAAACCTGTTAAAAGCCTTTACCCAGGCGATCGCTAGTTGAGAGACAGAAGACCATGAGAAATAAAGGACCCTGGTTTTCAGATAGTCTCAAAGCCTTTCGCTCACCAGCGCAGATAAACATTTGAGTGCCCAAGACTGTGGTTTCATAGACATTTCCTTTCTCTGCTGTGCTCCCTTGCGCTGACGGGCACACCGAGTTTTCCCAGCGCCAAGATTCATTGCTGCCCGCTGGCACTGCTATGATCAAGAGGGGAAGAGCGGCAGCATGAGTTGGTTTTGGAGGGGAAGATCCCCCCACCAACAGATGCTCCAGTGTTGAGCTGAGGATTTATTGGTTTGTGAAACTAGACTTTCAGCAGAAAGAAACATTACCCATCTCAAAGCAAGACAGCCTTGTCGCGGCAGCTCCTGGAGGCAACGGAGAGGACCAAGCATGACTTTCAAGGAGGTTCCCTGTGCAAAACCGCTTTCCTGACTGTGTTAGGATTCTGTACGGAAAAACCATTCCCTTGACAAGGGTAGTGTGGAACACCACAGGTGTTTTGGTCTACACACCCCAGCGAGCTATTTGCTTTGCTAAAGGAAACAGTCGTTTATTGCATCAGCACCAGAGAAAAAGCGTTATCACCGTCTTCCTCATCTGAAAATGTTCACCTGCTGGGAAAATCAAACAAGCGTAGGTGGCCGTAGTATCGCAGTGAATAGGCTTCAGCCCTTGACCAGCAGGAGACTGTCAGGATAAAGCAAGTGCTTAACCAAACGCAGGTCTATTGCCAGGAATAGTTTAAATAGTTCCTGCTACATTCCCCATCCTGCCTCGAGAGAACATCTCCCTGCTGCCTTCAGCAAGGTTGGGTCAGACCCCCAAGCCATACTGCCTCGATTCAACCGCCTGGTCCACCAAGAACAAGTCACTGTTACACAGTACTAGCTACACTCCCAATTTTTACACACTATTAGGCAAAGTGTAGATGTTTTCTGCCAGTGAAATTCTCTCCCTGTTGGAGACAGGTTTTCACTTCAAAAATTTACGTCACTAACTTCACAGGTCCTGCTAGAGTGCTGGATCAGTTATTGATGGGCAATCCTACATTCGGGCTGGTAAAGAGCCAGTATCTGTAGGAGATGGATTTTTACATGCTTGCCAGAACGACCACCTTCCCTTCCTCCCCAGAGCTACGCCACCGCAGCGAGCACTCCACCTGACCACGGAACAGGGAGAAGAGACAAGAACCGATTTCAGCAGTACAGCCAATGGTAACTTCTTTTACTTCCTGGAAAATTACAATCCTGTCTTAAGATCTGATGCAGAAGCATCCCAACTTGGTTCTGCCTAAAATAGCTATTTTTCCTTTGCCTTTTATATAAAAAGATACTGCTATTACTCAAGTTTTTCCACTGGGTTTATAATAGAAAGTACCTTTTACAATCAGAAAGTCCCAAACAAGTTTCAGGTTCAAGTTACTGCTGTTCAGCTTAAGATTTCAGAAAGCTCTTGGAACCACCTTTCAGCTTCTACCATGTGCCTGGAAGACCTAAACCTCACTATGGTTTGCTGCTGCCACCAGCACCACGTTTAACTGAGATGCTACTGGCTTGCTCACGGGGAAAAAGCACACTCTGTCAGTAACTAGACCAAGTGTCTTACACAGAAATACTACCCTGTAGCAAGCATTTACATAATTCTTAGTGTGATTTAACATTTTTCAAAGTGCTTGTACTATCCCTCTTTTATGCAACAGGTGACTGATACGGTAGGACGGACATTATCCATACTCTAGGAAGCTTACAAGCAAAACCTATAATCCTGTTGTCAAAAGCATACAAGATTTATAGGAAAAAAATCAGGCCATAGGAGGGTGAGATGAACAAAGCCAAGAGCAGCAACAGATTGAGAAATGCTTCCAAACTTCTTGACAATTTTAGATGTAACCTATTAAATGTGCAATTAAAAAAGCTTATCTAAATAATGAGCGGGGGGGCGTGTGTGCACGTGTGTGTGTGCTTTGTTTTGGTGGGTTTATTGTGGTTTTTCTTTTGACAAGAGAAGGAAGCAAGTACAGCTTTACCTACAGACAGTAACAAGGCTCCAGGGAGACCTTACAGCACCTTCCAGTACCTGAAGGGGCCTACAAGGAAGCTGGGAAGGACTTTTTACAAGGGCCTGTAGCGACAGGACAAGGGGTAACGGGTTTAAATTGAAAGTGGGGAGATTTAGATTGGATATCAGGAAGAAGTTCTTCCCGGAGAGGGTGGTGAGGCACTGGAACAGGCTGCCCAGAGAAGCTCTGGATGCCCCATCCCTGGCAGTGTTCAAGGCCAGGCTGGATGAGGCTGTGAGCAACCTGGTCTAGTGGAGGGTGTCCCTGCCCAGGGCAGTGGGGTTGGAACTAGATGATCTTTAAGGTCCCTTCCAACCCAAACCGTTCTGTGATTCTTGGCAGCCCAGAACGAGGGACACACAGAACACCCTTCCATCCATGGATGGGAGCACACAGACCACCTCTTTCTGCACATGTTCCAAGGGAAGAGCAAACACACCCAAGCGCTGTGCCACAACAGGATTTTGATGAAGAAGGCTTACGTGTTGGCAGCTCCCTAACCCACCCAGAGCACAACCCGGGTTTGTGCTCAGGGAATTTCATGAACACACTCATGATCTTTCAGAAAACAAAACCAGGAAGCCACCAGCAAGAGGGCCAACAGCCAGCAGGCAGAGCACACAGCAGGATGAACGCAGGGTCACCATGAATGTTTCTGGGTAAGCACTTGCTATGTCACCCAGGCTAGAACACCAACCCCTTCTCTGTGATCCTTACGCTACTTCTGCTGACTTGTGTGATGGCCACAGGATTGAAGAGAGATCTCTTGCAAAACCCTAGCCTCTCCTACTTGCCTTCAGAGCTTTAAGGCCTGACCCCATCCATAACATGGTTTTGGTCAGGTCCACCTCAAGCCTACAGGGAGCTACAGAGAACTAAAGGAACTGCGATGCATGACTGCAAAACAGGTTTCTAACTTCCTCTAACCCATGGACCACAACAGCAGGCAGAGTGGACATCACACTTTTAAGGTGTCACGGAGAAGGGAATCCAATACAAAACCACAAGGAGCTGATTTTTCACCCTTTAACCTCTGAATTCAGAACCTGAAGCCTGGAGTCCCCCTTCAAACAGGCCTCAGCTAAGTCAGAGTGAAGAAGCTGATGTTTTGCTATGACTTTTTCAACGTTATTCTCAACATTACAGAGGAAGGTGGGGTTTTTCATTCTGTTTTGGTTTTTAACTACCACAAGCACCAAAGGTCAATACTGAAACTGAGGTTGGAGATAGCAGTGACGAAAAGGAAACGAGGATAGGGAAGTGTGAACTCTCATTAGAATAAAACAAGCCAACTCTTCAACTCCCAGGTAATAAAAAGTCCTGTCCCCTCCAACACCTCTGGCAGGACAGGAACAGCAGGAAATGTTTGTGGTTTCAGCTGGCCATACTGCTCACACGTGTCATTTCCAGGAGAACCATTACGTACACAACCATAACTCCCGATGACCACAGCAGTAAACCGCATCCAACTCAGAGAGTGCTCGGCCCTTCAAGTGCGTACCAGCTGAACTGCGATCCCTCCACAGCGTTAGCGGAGCAACCCAGAAATTGTCTTATTTGGCAGTACATCTAGGGAGCTTTTATGCTGTCACTTAACTTCTGAATTTGAGTTTTAAACTTTGAAGTTTTAATTTGAAAGTTTTAGCTTAAAAATATAACCAGGTAATTTCATCCATCTGAAGACACCGGATAGATTTTTTAAAACACTAAGGCATATTGCAAATCAGACAATTTTTGGGTGTAGTTGGTTTTAACCCTTTATTCTGAAGACTCTCTGTCCACCCATGCAAATTGACTATTTACTTCCATACACTACTCAGATAATGTTCAGCTCTTAAGCATTTACCTGTTATGAGGCGGAAAAAAGCCATTTCTGCTGCTGAGAAGAGGGCACATTCACCAGAAATAAGGTGTCTGGTTTTAAACATCAAGTCCTGTAGGTCCCACGGGTGGCTGGGGGGCTAGCTGTAGCCTGGGTGTGTCTGCCAAAACTCTCCATGCAGTTGAGTCACTTTTATCACCTCTTCCACAAGAGAACCTCTAGTGTTCAGCAGGAATTCAGCTTTTTCTCAGAGCAGAAGCTTCTCTTTCCGTAACTGCCATTTCCTAAAAGCAACAGAAACTTCAGTTCTTTAGCATCTCCACATCCTTGTCAAATGTGGCCAATGTTTTTTGCCTGTTAAAACACGTGCCATTGGAAAGCAGAACGACGGACAGCGTGGCAGCGCTAACCTTGTTTCTTTAACAAAGCAGGCTAAAAGCAGAAAGAACTAGAGAAAAACTGCTACCCCAAATGCACCGTATCCTGGTCTAGTGCAGTTCCTTGGAAGCCTTCTTATGCCCCAACTGGAGGCAGAAACTTTCTTGACAGGAACAGTGAGCAGCCGCCAGCCCCAGACACCATGACAGACTCCCAAGAACAGGTTTCCTGTTTATTTCTCCCCTGGGACAACAGGCCCCGTGCTCTTGCTCAGACTCTGCTGAGTCCCCAGTGGCTTAGAAATGTTTTGTCAGGCGACAGTTGTGGAAACTGGATTTCTAGTTCCATGCTTCGAAGCACAAAAAAGTTATAGAGAGATTCAGCAAAAGGCCAAATACACTTCATCTTTAACAAACAGAAGGCAGGGTGGATGCTGCTGGGAAGCGCATTCCTGTATACAATACCCTCACTATCCTCGCTCCGCTTGGGTCTGGATATTCCAGGCATCGCGCCTGGCCTGCTTAGTCAGAATTTTCTGCCATAGGGTAAACAGCTGCTTTTGTTCCTTTAGTACCAGCCTTTCCATAGAAGCATCTTCAGGAGAAGTTCCCTTTCTGCACGCAGTCCACTCAAAGCGATTCATAGCTGGGCACAGCTACCGGCCCTCCGAGGCACAGTAATCTGCAGCAACTCTTCTGGCTGCCTTGAATTTCAGTCTTTGTCCTGCATAACACATTCCAATGAGAGGTGTCGAGCTACAAAATGTTACTACAGATTACAATCAGACACTACAGCAAATATTACAGGAAAAACCACAATCACGAAAGAAAAAAGTTAAATTTATTCATCAGACTGGCTCCAAGCCATCACACATTCCATGGAAGGAAAGACAAATACTATTCCCCATGTCTCCCCTCCCCCCCTTCTCCAAAGAGAAAGAGGAGGGCACACATGTTCTTAAAATGTATGCATACTGGCTAACACTGCTTAAATGGTGATGTCTTGTTTGTCAGAGCAAGCCAGGCTTAAGAGCCTGCCAACTTTCAGTAGGACCCAGGCTCCAGTAACATCACCTGCATTCCTTCGTCGATGAAGAGCTATTAACTGACCTACTTCTGCCACGAAACCTGAAAACTAATCCCATCTAGGCTTTGGGAAATACAATGCAAGATACAAATCCTGGTTTTCTGCTAATTCTGCTAGTGACCATTTTCTTCTTTCTTACCCACCCAACATAACCTGCTTGACACCACAGCAGCTGTGTCCCCCTGACACTGGAGATGGGCCAAGCACCAAGTGACTCTCAGTTTGAGAGGCATCCTCCAGCACTGCCACAACGCCAGGTGATCTGCGTAAATAAGCAAGCAAGTAAGCGCTATTGATTTAGCAGGATGCAGCACTTCCACCGCCCCTGCGAGCGGCACAGCAGTACGTCAGTGCCTTTGACCATGCCGCAGTGGTGCCAGCAAATAGAGCTGACGGGACTAAGCCAGCCTGAAGCACAATTTCAGAGGAGGGAAACAGAGTTTTGCGTATTCATATACAAATGGTATCTGCCCACACTCTGGAAGAGGCGTGCCCAGCACATTTCTGTCTTCCCAGGTCTCCTATCGCACTCATCACCGTAGCATCTGGAAGTGCTGAAAGATAAGTACAACCTCCTCGTAGAAAGGAGGTACAGCCTCCAAATCTCTTCACAGTGAAGAACGGCAACTCACTTGTGAGTGCATGCTTAGGTTTCCGAAAAGCTTTAGATAACATTCCTATTGGAGACTCAAACCAGCTCACTAATGTGAAATACTTTATTGAAAGAACCTGTTTGAATGAAGGCTTACTCAGACAGTTGTACACTGGGCGTTCACAGAGTTACAAGGCCAAGCTGCCAACAGAAGGCAACCGCTTTTATCCAGTAGCTGCACATCCATTTGGGTGAACGTTGGAAATGTTGGAATAAAACATATTTTAGTTCCCCTCTCTCTTTCTCATCTTTCATCTGTACTTGGACCTCTCTTTGTCTTTTGATTTCTTAGGACTTCTGCTTCTGTCTGCTTTTTTATCCCAGTCTCTCGCTCGGCAGTCTTCTTTGTATCTGTCTCTTTGCTTGCTGTAGGCATAGTCTCTCTCTTGAGATCGGCTGCGACTCCGATGCCTGTCTTTCTTCTCACTCTTCATCTTCTCTCTACTGCGTTCCCCTTCATGTTTTCGGTCAGAATCCTGTTAAAGGTATTGGATAGGTATGCAGTTACAGACAAAAGGGTAACACATACGAAGACATGAAGAGAACTAGAAAAGAGTCAAGCATATTTGGTTCCTTAGCTTAGGCTGGCACTACCTGAAACAGACTCACATCCATGACAGCCTGAAAAAGATAACACATAAAAAAACCCAAAAACCTGTAACTGTATGAAGAAGGTAAGTCTTACAGTTTCTGTCAGCATTTAGGGAAAAAAGCATGTCTGCCAGGCATGCTGCTGCTTGTTTTTCCTTAAGGAGCTTTAGCAAAAACTGGTTATATCAGGGATTCGGCTCAGATGGATATTATCCAACTCCTCATAATCATCACACAAGCTTGTAAGCTAGATTTGGATTTTGACTTATCATCTATGCAATGAAAGTATTTTGATCATAGGTTTTGGATTAAGCTCCACAGGCATTCCAGTGCTACGAAGATGCAGAACACCTTAAAACCTGCTTGTAATAATCCCGAATTGCCTAAATTCTGAGCTTCGGAAAAATGAACACCGCCGTTACAAAGACCAAAGCTACACACACACACACCACTTCCTTGAAGCTAGAAGTCCACAAAGAAAGGCAACATGGAGAATATGATCCTTTCAAATGGACAGTCAAACAACAACGAGGTAATGAAAAATTTTGCAGGCTGATGGGTATGACCTGTACAGAAAATACATGAGGACACACTCATGCACAGACACAGAAAACTCCGGGGTACAAGTCTATCAAATTTTAAAAGGCCTAAAGAGGAGAGACCAACATTACATACTCCAAGTGGCACTGGTGTTTCAGAACACACACAAAAACTCTAAAAAAAGATGCAGCAAGTTCAGGTAGCCAAAAATAAGCATATCGTCACCAAGAACGCTGACTGAGCGGCTCAGCGCCCAGAACGGGTTTGCTCTGGAGAGAAGTGAGGCTTATGTAACAAAGGAGGAACTCCTGTCAGTACAGCACCTGCCCCGTTTGTTCCAACATGCAGAGAGCACGAAACCGCTGAGATGGTGCATGAGTAAGCGAAGGAAAGGTGGCTTAACTACTCAGATTGTAAAGTGTCATGCTAACAAGATTACGGCACAGCACGTGCTAGAACGACGACTATGTGGAGACACCAACACGCGTACAGGCCACAGCATCACAGTGATTTTAAAAGTAAAAAGATAAAAATCACTTATAAAGTTGCTACTTCACTTCTAAAGATTTTCTTAATACACAGTGCTGAGTTCTGACACGTGAACTAACATTTTCAAGCACTGCTAAAAACTATTTTGATCTTATTATTCAACTAAGATACAGTGAAAGAAAATACAAGAGGAGCTTCAAAATCCAGCAGAAAGATACGTATACAGCTTGCTGTTAAGGTGGTTGGTACTTTTGTTTTGAAGGTAAATCACTTTCAAGTTTAGTATCACCATGTGCTCTAGCAGATACCATTTTATGGTATTTTAATAACACCCCTATTAAACAGAGATCATTACCAACTATGAAAAAATGTCTGAATTAAATTACACAGTATTTCTTTCTTAATTTCAGATACGATTTTCATTTTTCTAAATAGGTACTCGTGACAGTAGCATTCACAACTGTACAGCTAAAATCTATACTGCATGTGCAAACAAGCAAACTTTATTTATTTAAACAAACAGTGAAGAAACCTCTACTCGAAGCAAAGCTTTTATTCAGAAAGGCAGTAAGCAGGATGGTTCCCAGAGCAAACACCACCTTTGGAATTATGTAGATAATGTTGAAGTACTAGGGTTAAAATAAGCGGCATAGAACCCCTGGACCAACACACAACTCAGTAATCACAGATTCGAACTTTATCTATGTAACAAAAATTTCTGCTACTGCTGGGTGCAGTAATCTCCCTGGTGGCCAAATGCTTATGCCACATCTTTACTGTCAAGCTCTACTTCAGTAAGGATTTTAAAATGTGAATCTGTCAAAAAGGAGTGGGGGTTCCAGCTACCTGAGAGGTTTCTCCCGTCATTTTCAGAACGATGCCCAGCCATACTACACTTGCACCCAAAAGCCTCGGTCTCCACCTGTTTGAACAAGACGACGTGTTTCAAGCCCCTTTGTGGCAGGGCCTGAGTAAACATCAGAAGATGGACAGGGTGGTGATGGAGTAAAGAGGAACAAGACAAAAATTTTGGCCAGAGAAACCGATGGCGGGCTTGATGCGCTGCTGGCTTCTCGCTGGTTTGCTGCCGAAGTTTCCTCCCAGCACACAGGGAGACAGGAGAAGAGCAGAACAGCATTCAGTTCAAAGAGCTACCAAGCCAACGCTGGAGACCGGCTCCCGGCCACGTCAGGGCAGGGAACAGCTTAGCGGAGTCTTGAAAACCGCGACAGTAGACTGTGCTGAATGCCACAGAGACGGGCAACTTGCTGAATGGATTAAAAAAAGTTGTATGAGCATGGAGCCAGCAAAGCACAATTACCTTCACAGAAGCATTTAGGGTATAGGTGTACAGGGCGAGTTTGAAAGCGCCACAACAAGGCCATCGGAGTAACTAATATTATCAGAGTGTAAAAAATATATAGTAATTTGAATTAACAAATGAATTGCATCTCAGTTATCCCTGAAAATTGGTTATGTTTCCCCTTAAATAAGCTTTCACCTTTTCTAAGTCTTTGGCAGAGAAAAAAAGTAAGATTTTTAAACACTCAGTGTTACTAAAAAAAAAAGTATTTTGAAATCAAATCTTTCATGCCCTACCCAAGTCAGAAACATGCTGTTTTCCCATTGGATGAGGGAGAAAAAGATTCCTACTTTAAAACAGGCTCTCTCTTACTGCTGAGGTCCAGATTTCTCAATCCAGGATCATAGTCTTTTATCAGTCAATGAGTAAGTGACGTCTATCCCAATTCTTAATCCAGCACTGTGATGGTGAACACACATGAAGAAGGAAATATGAAAAGGAGGAAGGACACTTCTCTGGAAGTTCATGGCTGGCTTTGTCAAAAACAGTTCACTTGCCAAACAGCACTTGAAGGTGAATCAGCCAGAAACACCATGACCACAGAAGCAGAACTATGCCACCTCTACATACATTAAGCAGACAAGTTAAAGGTTAAAAGGAACCAATAGAGGCAGCCTTTTCAGGAGGTAGATTCTGATCAAAACTTGACCTTGTATATAAGGAGAACAGTGTCCTATAAGCATGAAGAGCAAGAAATTAAAACCAGAAAAAGCAGGATCTCTACCAAAACTATGCACTACAGAAAGCCCAAAGTCAAGAAGGCCCTGTGTCTCACAAAAATCCATTGGATAGGCTATACTCCCCCACTGATCCAGTTATCTCAAACAAAAAAAAAAACCCCAAAGAACCAAAAACCACAGAAAACTGGAAAGGAAACAAAATCATAATATATATATATTAAGCAGAAGCATGACCTGTATTATAAAACCCTCTACCAAATCCTATTCACAAGCCCACACGGTAGCGCAGCCTCCTGGTCCAGACCCACATCCTGTTACCTACTAAAAGCAAGCCGCAACACCCTAACTCTTCTACCCTCTGGAATCAAGTCAAACAGCACAAGATTCAAAAACGTATTCTTAAAACATCAACACAGACTGAAGGTTCAGGAAGCGGGTGTCAGACTAAGAAAAGGATGAGTCAAAATATACTAAAGAAAAAAAACACACCAGCAAGAGAACAGAAAAACAACTCAACATCATGGAAACTATTCAGAAAATAAAACCCTTTCAGTCATAGCTGGAGCTGGTAGCACAAACTGCAGTTTCAGTTGCCAGAACTTCCCATTGTAAGACCATATTCTCTGTTAATTAAAATCTAAGCCACACTTGGGGCTCAAGGTAGAAGTTTATATACGAAGCATGGCTACTGTGGGCTTTGGCCAATTAGTTGTGGAAGGTCTGCTTGTTGTTTCGTTTTAAAGTTCTTACCTCAAATGTATTCCAGTATTTCCAAAACAGGGGTAAGGGAAAACGCTTTGTTTGCCTATACTAAAAATGCTGCCATTCATCAAAAAAGTCTCCATTCTGTTACGCTTTGTGCCGGTCTCGGTATTCACACCGAACATGCTCTGCCTCAAGCACATGCCTCCTTCCCCTCTTCTTGTAGGACTTCCCCAGATTACACCCAAATTATAAATCTAAAAAAGCTCACCAAAATTGATAAATTTTCTATATGCTAAACAGGATCTGTCAGCTAAGCTGCCTGCAGATTTCACCTGGAGAGGGCCACTTACTGAATCTCTAAACCAGCCCGAGCACACAGCGTGCACATACCGTACGTACACGCTAACAAGAATATTCCAGTACAGACACAGAGAAAGATTCTTCCCACACGCTGATTTTCACAGCTCCACGAGGGAACTACATTGCTTGCCACGAGAGCACAGAAGTAAGCCTCCATCTGTGATTTTGGGCATGAGAAGGCTAAGCTATTTACACTGAAATGGGCAAAGGTGACCGGAGAGGAAAACAGTGGGAAAGAAGATACAGGAATACAAGCAGTAGACTACGGGAACAAACCACAGTAGGACCAGGCGACTGTATCACAAAAAGATATGCAGAAGACAGAGTCAAGCACTAGAAAATTCTCTTCTGCAGAACCTGGCAACAGCACCAGGAACCCCTCTCTGGATTTTAAAGCGTTCTGGGCTAGTAACTCACAAGCAGCCAGTTCCATGCGCATAATTTCTGCACCATCGAGAACAAAGACCGCTTCCAGAAATATCTGTTTCAAGAACGTTAAAGCAACAACGTCCCTGAACCAAAAAGGTAGGAGGAAGTCTAAACCAACATTAGTTCAGAACTCTTGTATATGTTCTGATCCAGACTTTAATTACGAGAACAGGTCCCTCCCCTCCACCCAAGGGATTCCCAAGTGAATTAGCATACAAACAGTGACAAAACCACTCGTACCGCGAACGAGGAACAGGGCTTGCTGGTGGCACCGAAAGAATACAATTGCTGACGTTCATGAGAAAAGTTATTTTTAGCATCACAGCGAGAAATGATGCGATGGAACAACCGAATCATGTACACTCTGCACACAGAACTTACAGCAGTACTCAAAACTCACAGCGGGACAATGGCTTTATTTACTGCGGTTGGAACCTTATCACTTTCTGCAAAATGGCTAGAAGACAGCTTTGTTTTTACTCACAAAGCTTGCATTGTTAAAATATTGGGGTTTGGGTTTTGTTACTTTTCTTTCTTCCCAGCTTAGCTCAATTCTCTGTAATGCTCACACTTCAGTGCTGGTTAACCCTCCACTTCCATGAACCATCAACATCTTGACTACGCCAGGTTCACAGAAACGCGAGCGTGCTGACCCGAGAGGCTGCAGTGGAACTAATGAATGACACAACTACTGTTTGCTGATGATCTCCTCCACAGCCCGAGGCTTACAGCACCGTATGCTTGCACAGCACTGATGCAAGCAAACCTGCATATGGATTTTACAAAAACGCTTCCAAAACAGTTAAGGAAAAATAAAAAAACTTAATGCAGAGATCACGTTTCTAATTCCACATGGGAAAAAGCCAACACATGCTGCTCTAGCAAGAAAATGAGAAACAGTTTGCATCATTCATGAATAGGATTAACTACCAGTTTATGACTGGGAATATGTGAACAACAGGTTCCAAGTGCTGAAGATCTACTTTATGAGAGGCTACACTGCCTCTTCAGGATTTTCTGGCAAAGCGCCATTCAGAGTTGCCAAGCTTCAAAAGTCCAGGAAGATTTGGAAACTCTTTTTCATAATCATAAACCAGCATCAGCCTTCTGTACGTTTACAACTGCCGGATTTTATAGGACTTTGCACACCGGGTTCTCAGATCAACTTCAGATTTTTTTTCCTGGCTCCTCTTACTAGAAGAACAATAAACAGGTCTAAAGTTAGTGCACAAAGAGGTTAGTACCTTAGACTTTCTGCTCCTCTTGTCATCCTCTTCGTCTTCAGAATGGTGGTGCTTTTTCTTCTTTTGTTTCTTAGCCGAGTGTGACTGACTTGTTTGAGACTCTTCTATATCCTCATCCAGCAGAAGGTCATATTTGGCACTGATGGTGTTGCTTAAGGACAGATCTCTTGCTTAACATCAATGAACAGAACATAAAAGCTCACGAAGCAAACTAAACCCTGGTCTGATAAACAGGGGTTTTCAAGACTTACTATGTATTTCAGTTGGGACAGTACTGTACACATGGAAAAAGTCAGCTGCGCTGAAATGACTGAATTCTACCCTGTCAAGGAGTACAGCCAGGTCCCAATCCTCCTTTCTTTTCTACCTGAGGATATCTGAACAAGCTACTGTCTTCCCTCATGCTCACCACAAGTGAAGTGCAAACGCAGCGCATGGTTTAGTTACTACTGTGGTCTCATTTTGGATGCAGCAGGTCCCTTGTGAAACTACTTAAAACTCTGTTACACCACATGTCATTCCAGGGCTCTGGAGTGGGAACATTATTTACCCGCACACAACGTGGAACTGAAAGAGCACATACGTTTAATGATTTCAATGAATTTACTCAAATCAGGAAAACACAAAATGCTTAATTCCGTGTCAAACACCAAATGGTTATACGAAGCTGTAGCAAAACACCCATTTGGCAAGCTTTAAGAAGTCTTTTCCAGGCTGTTTTCATAAACTGTACTTAGTGCAAAAAATACGTTTGACCAGCAAAGGATACTCCTGCTTTGGTTTTACCTTCTCTTTCAGTGCAAGTTTTGAAGGTTTGTCACGCTCCTTTTCATACTCTTTGAAATCATCCCTGGTATATCGCCCACCTGGCCACAGAAAAATATATTCAAGTCATTCCAACTGCAAAACCAACCAAGATCCATGCCTATCACTAAGTTCTGCTTATGAATTTAAGGGCTTTTTGTAACAGTGAAGAGTTTCATAGCGTGATACAGTTCCAGAAACAATGCTGACATCTGCATAACAGAGCAGCAAAGAGCAGGCCAAGTCGTGATTTTTTGTCCTTCTCTTGCTTGCAGATCCCCTTAAAAAACATACGGCTTTCTCCTCATTCATGTCCAGTGGAGACAACGCATGAACAAGATGACAATGCAGGACTTAGCAAACACTCCCATTCTGACTACAGGTCCTATGTCACACTACTTAAAATTTGGTTACCATGAAAACCTACAGACAGTTCTCATTAAATGAGGCTGCACAAAGGGAAATCTCTGAGACAGCTACAGCTTAGGAATTCAAATGGAACTATAAAAAAAAATTGTCACGTCTTGATTTAAAGAAGGGCACAACAGATTTCATTTTCCATCCATTCAGTTCAAAGTATCAGCTCAGAAACTATTCTACAGCAACGTGCTGCCATCTCACGCTCACACTTACAACTGCAACGTTAACTGGCTAGGTCAGAAAACGCTATTGAAGGTGGAAAGACGGTACTTCCCCTGCGCTATTTTTTGGGTACCATATAAGCACCAGATGACAACATAGCTTTCCAATGCTGAGGATGCTGAGACCTAAGTTACACAGGTAAAGGAAAGTTTTCCATGTAGTCATTACAGGATGCACTGCAGAGCACGGTATAGATCATTCAGCTCTGTGCAAGACAAGTTCTAGTATCTCAGTGTCCATGACGAGTACCCAACCTGGAGAAATCGTATGCAAACCATGAGGGCTGACTGTATTTTTAGGCAAAGACACACAAGAACATCAGCACTGCAATGCACAGTTACCTCTCCAAGTCCAGTGCTTTCCTCACTGGTCCCCAACAACCAAATAAGCACTGTATCCACCTCTCCCACCATCTTTTTCCTCCCAAAACATCCTCTAACATCTGAAACCGTGTTTTACAACATGCAGCTTGCTATGCAATCTGCTTGACCTACAGAAGGTGAAGACAGGAAGCCCTTGGCCTGAATACTGTTTCTTGTATGCGCCCAATTGTCATACAGCGAATAAAGAACAGAAACTAGAACGTAACAATGTACTGCCATATTATTTTGCCAATACGTAGTATCAAAAAACCCATCACTTTTAAAGCTTGAGAGGAGCAAATGATTTACCAGCAAAAATACATCTGATAAAAGGCAATCCATGGCAACGTAAGGTTAATACAACAGTAGTAAAACCCTCCACGCTTTCATATGGAACAAGTGAAGAGGAGAGCTAGCAACTGTGTTGCTGTATTTACAACAGTACCAGGAAAATTCATATCCCTGAAGACAAGCTGATTTAAGCTCATAAAAATTGCTTCTCTTCATATAATGCAAGTTTAGAAGCCATGGCTTATTAAGTTACAAGAATCACCAGTGTACCTACCTTTCCCCTTCCACTTAATCTTTGCAACTGACTGGCTAAAATCCACATGTATCCGTCTGTCATCTATCAGCACATTGTCCATCTTGAAGTAGGCTTTCTCACAGTCTTCCTCCTGATATTAAGGTTTCCAGAAAATTTTAAGTCATGATTATTTCACAGGAATATTCGCTGAAGAGCTCAAACACAAACGCAACTGCTTAACGGCATACTTCTTTTTTTCCTCTAAAATCACGAAAAGCACAGCAGCTCCTTCATAGTGCCATTTCAAAATAAATAGTTATGCTTTGCCCAAATGTAAACATTTTGAATTCCATTTCTTCAGTTCATTTCACTATTTTAAAAATTTGCCAATCCAGCTATAGGTTTGGCATGTGTAATGCATTCAGGAAAACAAGGGAAACAAAGAACAACTAATAAAAGCTCCATTTTAAGTACATAAATAGGCTAAAAAAAAATATGTGAGAACACTTTTCCAGTTTTCCTCACAGATCAGAGAGATCAGCAGATACAAACAAGAAATTATGCTCCTTCAAGAGGACTTTTGCTATCAGCTCACAGTAGGAGCAGCGTGCTGATGAAGCAAGCATAATTCACAGGCCCAACATAGGACACTACTGTACATGCTGATCTACCTTCTTTCATACACCCTTCTCTCTTTATGCAGCATGCCTCCTTTTCCCCCTAGTATTTCCTCCTTTACCTCTGAAAAGTCCTAATGTCCTCAGTGCGGGGGGGGGGGGGGGGGGAACCTCCCACTGGTTTCAAGACAACATAAGAACATCCTGCTTCTATTACTTGGTTGGACCTACAACTTCTGTAACTAAGTCAGCAAGAGAAATTATTAGCTACCCCACACATGAAGATTTCACTGTTTTTCCTTAACGGAAGCAGGCCATAAATGAACTTTTACAAGCAGAATCTACATACAGTACACCTACATAACATACCTTTTCAAACTCAATGAAAGCGTAACAGAGAGATTCACCAGTCTTCCAGTCTCGAATCACTTCACAGCTGAAAAGTTGATATGAAATTAAACTGTCAATGCTGTTAGAGCAGGAAACGTAGGATAGGCAAGCACTGCTTAAGAGAAAGTAACAGTTAAAGGAAAAAACCCAACGAAAAACCTTGAAGGTGTTGTAACACTTGAGCCGTAGTGATGTGGGGGTGTCTGCACAGAAAAAAATACACGTGGCAATACCTGAGTCATTGTTACACTGAACTCACAAGGGGTTAACAGGCAGTGTAGAACTAGGGATTAATTTCTGATTAATGAAACAAAACCTGTTTTCCAACACTACAGTTACTGACTTTTTTGCATTTCACTAATGCAAGACATTTCCCATTCTGTTTTCTCAGTGATTTTAAGGAAAGTTTGGACAGACACCATGTGACAAGCTTTCTCTTCTTAGCAAGCACCTCTTTAACAACTGTATTTTTATCACACAATTCACTGGGCAAAAATAAGAAGCCTTAAGTATGGAATCAGTAGACACAAAATAGGACAATACAGTATTGAATCAGCATTACCAAACTCTTGTATACTAGATGAGAATTATAAATACAGGATGTTAAAGGAGGTCAGACAGCCAATATGGGCAGGAAATGTGGTATTAGGGTGAGATTTAATGAGGTGAGACCTCCCCCATGTGTACTGAAAAAGTGATAAATCAGGATTAGGATACACAATCCAAAAGATGATCAAGATCACAAAAAAAAAAAAAAGGGAAAAAGAACAAAAAAGGAGAAGACAAGGCTATTCAGACAAGCTATACGAATTCTTTGAAGAACTGAAACCAGGAGCCAAGTTCAAAACGGAAAAAGGCAACAGGCGTAAGAACACCTTAACAAGGAACATATCAGATGCCAGAAATACTTTGTCACTTGATCTTCAAACCACATATATTCCCACGAAAAAGAAAAACCCGGAGACTGTATCTGTATGCACATGCAGCATCGGAGTTAAATCTGCTGAAAGAAGGGAGAGGACGGAGGGCTGGGGAAAGTATCATACACTTCCCTTGTAACTACGCTTCCCTAGGCTTTCACTTAAAGCCACTGCCAGAACGGGATACCCATCTAGCTAGATCTGACCTCGTATCACCACTGTTGCGGTCTCCATCCAAACACATGGAGGCACAGGATAAATCTCCAGAGATGCCAGACTACTACTGAACAGCCAAACCTAAAGAGACTGGCAGGAATCAAGTTCAGTTTCAACAAAGGTGGGTTTCTTTTCTGTTTGACAATAATTACCTTTTAATGGGACCAAATCGTGAAAATATTATCTCTAGGTCTTCATCTGTGGTCACCGGATTCAGTTTACAAACAAACAGCACGTTTTCTGGTGGCTTGACCTCTGCATCTGGTAAGTCTCCCACCTGTAGCATTCAGAAAAATATTTTCATCCCTTCTGCCGAAAGCTCTCTACATTTTATTGCCACAAGCACACTGGCAGCACGTCTTTTGGACCGTCTCAGACACACTCCTTTCACAAAAATCAGAAATTAAAAAAATATTTTTCCTACTCAATGTCACCAAAAAAACCAAAGTGTTCTCCACAGCACCTGAAAATGATTATCTGTTTGCAATTCCACCACCAGGACTTCATGGAAGTCACAGATACTTTCTACCTTGCTTTCCCTGTTCATAACATAACAAATACACAGTTCTAAAAGTGCACTTTCTAGAGTCACTCTCAGCGCCCATAAAAACGGACTGGATCCATTCCTTAGTCTCTGTCTGCACCCAAGAGAAACTTGCTGTTCCTTGAAATCTGGGAGCAGCTAGGATAAGCTTAAATTTAAGACAGCTTGATGAGGATGAGAAGTTACAATTACACCACTTTGTTCAGATAGACAGAAGGGAGAAAGCATTCATGCTTGCTGAGAAACAACACTTGCTTACAGCACGCACAACTGCAATGTTTGATCAAAATTCCCATCCTCAAAGTAGCAAATGAAGCTACAGAGAAAAATGCAAATACACACACCACTTCCTGTTAAACTGTAGCACTTTCTTAAAACCTGGGAAAAAAAACCCCAAAAACCAGCAAAACTAGCAGTACGCTTAGTTTTTCACCTCTTCAGCTTATGTAACATAGCTCCCAGTTCCATACTATCCAGCAATACTCACGGGAAATTACTGCATTGGCTCACGTAACCCACTTGCCTTTTTTAGCTAACTTCATCTGGAACACAGGTCACTAGCCCACCGCTGCTACAAAACCTGCAGATCTTCTGCAATACTGTGGCCACACCCAGACGGACCTCTGAATTTGACAGTCGTAAAGAAGCGCGATAGGTTCACCCCTCTTTCAACAGCGTGTGTGCTTTTTTCCTTTTTTTCCTTCTTTAAAAAGGACAACTTCCCAGCCTATTCACAATTTTTGTTACTATATGGAGTTTACAACTGCCAGCAGCTACCAAACATTGTATTTAAGAAGGAAGAATATAAAGATAACCAGTGTTCAGCTCAACTAATCCCACAGAAGGAAGACAACCATCGCACAGATGCATAAGCAATCTCCATGCCACTATATGCATCGGGAAAGGCTTATCCCAAATTAGCTCAGCTCTCTCCCACACATGCTAAACCTTTTCCAGGATTAAGGATATTCAACGGCTTATTATGTATGTTATGAGGTTTTTTTTAACTGCGTGCATTTCTAGCAATTTTTTATAATGCCTCCACCGGTCCACTTCTAATCCCATCTTTGAAAATGAATTATCATTGGTTTTATCAGAAAACCACCTCCAGTGCTCACGCTCAATCCTTTTCACTGTACCAGTGACATTTCATAGCACAGATTCTGAGCCACGACATCATCATCTGATGAGCAATTTCAAGATAAATAGTTCGCATCCTCCTAGATTTAATATAAGGTGCACACACAGAGGAGTAATCTAAAAGGTAAATACAGAAAGACGTTCACCATTTCCAGAAGAATGGCACGAGTTTTTGCTTCTTTTTCTGCCTGAACTTCTTCTATTTCATCTGCAGACCGTCCTTTCAAGTCATCAATTTCTTCATCTGCTCCTATTCTACCACTCTGAAAAATAAAGGAAAAAGCTATTTATTACCAAGTCACGGCCAAAAATTCTTTCTCACACTCCAAATATTACCTGGATGACCTCACCCCCAAGACAAGAAAAACGCTTAAGCACTGTATCTCAGCAGAACTGGGCTTTCATTCTGTTTTTCCCAAGAACAGAGAGAAGATGGGCTTCAGGCACTATGAACTACGTATGAACCTTCAGACCCAATCTGAACCCCATTCAGTTAGATATTCTGAATTCTGTTATACTCCCCTGTCACCACAAATGTCAACTCATTTCTAACCTAGATAGCTACCAGAAATGAAGATAAGGACCACTGCAAGTGTCTGTGTGGTCTGATTAAGACTCAAACATTAAATATAGTATATCACAACAAGAATATTGTTTTTACACATCTACATCTCCGCAAGATTTGAGGTTTAATTTTTTTCTCCTCATCAGCATCTCTGAAATGCCACCCTTCTTACAGACATTTCTACACCAAAAGGTGCATCTTCAGACAGGCTGTGGGGGAAGAAAACTACGTATAAGCTTTCAAATCTCTACGCAGTTGGCAGAGAGCTACTAAACTCCTGATACCATATAACATATCTGAAGGAACATCAGAGATTAGCCACAATGCAGACGTACTCCGAAAGCCTAACTCCAATCTTGTAACTACATCTATTAAGCTTAAAAATAAACAATATTCTCTCTAGTCAATTTATTCATTGCTTGAAACAACTGTTTCCATGCAAGCAGATAATCTCACATAGCAACTTCCGTAACTGCATTTTACCAGTAAGTTCTGAATATTTACTATTATATTTTTAGCAAATTGCCTCTGTTTTATCCAATACACTACCACAGTATGCATGCTTGCAGATACAGCTCAAAGAACGACCCAGATTACTTCCACTGAAACACAGACTGTTTCACATTTAAAAGGAAAACAGCAGAAAGCACTTTAATGTTAACATTAGTTATATTTTGTCTTTTACTGGGGCATGCAAAAGCCCAGTCATGTCGAAGGTGAATATTTTGAATGTTCTGCTCAACTGCACTGCAATTAGAAATGTAAAATACGGCTTTCCAACCTAACTCCACCATAGTCACAAGGGAGATCACCCAAGTCACCCTTTATCCCTTTTTTGAAAGATGAAGCAGCCGTCCTTAATTCAACACAGCAGTGGCGCCAAATAACAGACAAGCATTTGACATATCAGAACTCCAGCTGGCAGAGTAGAAGAGCATCTCTTCTCCTCCAACACAGAAAATGTGTTGTTCTTTTAGAACATAGATTTGACAGGCAGAGTTCTTATTTTGACCAAGCCTGTGCTGGCCACTAACAGGGATAAGTTTATTTGATTATTTCTTCCAACTTTTCCCCAGAAAGCTATCATAAACACTCACATCTAGCTGTTCCTTGGTAGGTTCTGGTGAGCGATCAGGAACAGACAAGCCAGGTGGATCTTCAAATGGATCATCTAAAATTACCGTATGATTTATCCTTGCAGAAAACAAAATTAAGCCCAGCATCAGTCACATGCAGATAAAATTCTCATGACCCAAGTAACAGGAAACCAGCCCCGCTGATTCTCAGTTATATTCCAAGCAGCCAAACATACCGTAATTTGTAAATACTAGTCCTGATGCTTTTGCAAAGGCAACATAGTTGCATGCTTTCTTATATAGTTGTTTATTTTAATACCTGTTTATTTTACCAATAATACTGGAATAGAAGAGTATTTAAGATTCTTTAAGACCATGTATTTAGAGGATTTAAGACTATGTACAGGTCATCTGACATCACTTTATTAATCTAATTAAAAAAGAAAGAGATTAATTTGTTTAATTATAATCTGTTCCCCAAACAGGGAAGTAAAAGCAGTCCTACCTGATATCTTGATACGGGATAAAATCCTTATCTACAAAGGTTTCATTAATTGTCTTCAATACATCCATGCCTTCTGTCACTTCTCCAAATACTGTATGCACACCATCAAGGTAATCCAGGTTTTCCCCTGTAGTAATAAGAAACTAGAAGAGAAGACACAAAACTAGTAACAGTAAATAGAAAAATTCAGGGCTTGAGTTTTAGCTGAGGAGAGGTACAAGTCTCACTGAAATCAGTGAGGAGAAAAAAACCACCACTTCCTGACTTCTGCAGGAGAAGATTAGTCCTCTTCCATCAGCTCTGAGAACACCGTGAGCCAACCTACAGCTCACAGCCACTGCCCAAGGAAGACAGGCTCTCTCACAGGCCCTCCACACAAGCTCACAGCTCCGGCTCATCGGACCCTTCAGTAACTGGGTACGACGCAGTGACCTGGCAGAAAACCAGACTGGCAGAAGAAGAGCAGATAGTTAGCTGCCAGGTAGGTTTGTTGAACAGGATCAGCAAAGGATGTGACAGGCATGACAGCTGATGAAAGGGAGAAGACAGAAAGAGCAAGGCTAGCCCTCTGAGCAGCAGTGAGCTGGGCTCAAATCACCTGTTCAAACTGCATTCAGCAGGTGCATTTTCACATTTTTGGCAAAACCTGGATAGTTCTACCTTCACCTGCTCCTATCCAGACTTTTTTCCTTCCTTCCCTTGTATGACAAAGCATTCTGTCCCAAAAAACTAGGATGCAGTAGCATGTAGAGGAGAACTAGAACACAGTGGCACTGACCTAGATCAGCTTGAACCAGCACTGAAACGTGCCCTAACGCACATCACATGTTTTGCTTTAGGGTCAAACTGAAGTTAGGAAAATTGATACCCACTGAACACTTGGTAACAAATTAAAGATGGAAGATGCTTGGTGATGAAGAAAGGCGGAAGCAGCAGATACACACAAGTAACAGCACACAACCATTACATCCACACTTTACAATTTGCCCCGTAACATCTTGCTCCTCATTCTCTGCCACAGTTAAGACTGGTTAGTATTTGGTATAGGTTACACTAAGCTACATTACACTTGTAAGACATTAATTCCTACATTAATTCCTTACTGGAACTTTTCTTTCCCAATGAAGAAGCTACAATAATGTTCCCAGAAACTATTCATTCTCATATGCCTGTGTATATGCTAGCAGGCTGCATTCTTACATGTAAATATAAACATCATAGCTTCTTCCTAAGCCCCCCACCAAAACGATTTTGTACACACAATGCAGGGAAGCAGCAAAATTAACTCCATATATTACAAGCTCTAGCTGGAGTAAAACCATAGGGGGTTTATTTGCTCTTCCATTATTACAAAAGCCTCTTTTTAAAATTAAAACATATGAATATTACAAGTGAGGCACTGTAATACATAAGTGACAATGCATCTAAAACTATAATTTACAGATAATATCATTCTATGACATTAGAGCTTTCAATATACCTACAGCAAAAACTTTGTGCACATGAACAGGGAACAACACTACCTATTTTTTTTTTTTTTATAACAGCACTGGGATAAAACCGTAAACTTACATTGTACTAATACTGCACACTTTCATGTGACCATACAGAGGAAGCTGTGTGTATGTGTACACAAGCTGCGTACGTCACTGTGGTATGATTTCAGTTTCCAAACTATCATGAAGTTATAACTAAATGAAGTTATACAACTTAGAAGTTATAAAAAGTTTTAAGATTATTTTAAAACCCTATTTCCTTACTTTTCACTTCCATTTAACTACACGATTTTTTCCTGCCCATTTTATAAATTAGCAAAATCACATCAAGGTATTAATAGAAACAAATAAAGAAAAAAAGTCAGAGGACTGAATTCTAACAAACACAATTTATAAAATTAATCTAGAACAGGATTTGAATCTGAGCATTTTCATCTTTCTTGTCTGTAATCAAATACCCATTGGCACCTGGGACATGATGTAAAATACTTACCTGTGGACATTTTTTTACATGCCTTTTGACCACATTCCAAGATGCTGCTATTGAGATGAGACAGTCATTGTTATGGCACTTTTGTAAATCCAAGGAATTTTCATTTTAGTTACTCAGACATATACCAAAGCTTTCCAACACTGCATGCTGACCTGTGAGCCATGCTGATCGCTGCCATTGTTCACCATTGACACGGTTCCCTTCTTCTTGTGCTTAATTCTTGGCACTTTTTCTGCCTCAAAAAATCTAGCTTGATCACCGTACAGTTGACTGAAAATACATACAACAAATACGTTACAAGGCAAGGGAATTTTTAAAAGCGAGATAAACAAATGCTGTGAAACATTAAATAAAACATGACAAAAATTTTTACACTGGCATTCAAATAAAAGCAGAATTTACACTGCATCCATGCACACTTTTACAGACCTGTATGCTTACATAATTCACTTTATATTACAGGAAAGAAACAGATTTTTCTGAGGCATTTCACACCAGGTTTGTTGTTTGGGTTGGGTATATTTATATGTTTTCAAATGCAGTACATAACATTTTTCTAAGGCATGATGCAGATATGTATTTGATAAGTAGGTTCCGTAAAAATAAGTTAATCCATACTGTAAAAATGTAGTAGTTTATGTCACAACTTTCAAGATAAATGGAAAGCCACCAAATGTATGTGTAAACTTAGTTCATCCCACAGACAGGACTTCATACAGTAATTTAAGATACAAAGGATATGGGAAATTGTTAAATTCTTTTAAATTTTTTACGTCTAACCCTGATATCACTCATTTTGTCTCACTCCGTAACTGACATACGTACAGTCAACACACACATTTGCCCAAATTTAAGGACAGTATTCAGTTTTAACTCATTTTGCTAAGCAGGTGTAAGCCTCTAGGAAGGGAGGATTCAAATTAAACTTTGCCTGCATTAGTTTCCTAAGTAGCAAGAACGGAAACTCCAATTACGTGAACTTCAGCAGTAACCAACAGCTAGAAAAGACAAACTATCATTCTCCATGCTAATGGCAGAACAGAACCTGCCACTCTCATCACACTATACTTCCCCATCTGCCATACCAAAGAGCCTCAGAAGACCAACCCTTACACAAGAGCAGAATACCAAAATACACTTCATCTACCCATGTGCAGAGAGAGCTCAGGTCTGGCAAGTTTACCTACAGAGACTTGCACCTGCTTAGCACAACTATACTGCTTCCAGGATAACCAGAGTGGTGATCCATGTACCCAGGCTCTCAAGGTTTTCTATTTTAGAGGCACTGATAGACCAGACTTACAAAAAACAACGCTGGTCTAGCGACACTGTCTCTGTTCAAACTGAGCTATTTATCTCTGTATACCGTGTTCCCCAGCACTCCACGTCTAGTTCTGCTCTGTAATTTTAATTCTACTTTTGATAACAATTTCAAAGGAATCGTGTAGAACATATGCACCTTGCTAACTTCTGTCCTAGCTGTTTGAATGATTTCTTCAACTTTTATGTGCGTGACCACTGAAAACATCAGAAACAGGGAAGAGAAGCGATTTCCTTATAGACATTTCACGACTAAAACGTTAGAGCAACAGGATTACTTTCTTATACACAGAGGAAATTAAATATAGCCTCTATATTCCCCTCCCGCTCAATTAAATCCATTGTTATCAAAAAAAGTACTAACTGCTAATGATTTTGCCTTCTACAAAGCACTTAGTTACATACCTCTCTTAGAAAACCAAACCTATAGTCATTTACTAACTTTTAAATAAACAGAAATCTATGTACAACTTGTTAGTTGTAACTTGGCATCTCAGGTCAGCCACAGAACAGCGTCCAGAAAAAAAGCACCTGAATGGCCAGAGGCAGCACAGGAATTAAAAAGGTATTTAGGTATGACAACCAAAGAAGCCTCAACATTTTAATTTCCCACCAGTAATTCTGCCCAAGAGAGCTGAAGGCAATCTAACTGGAACCCCTATTCCCCTACACAATTTTAATCTGTCAATTAAGCAACACAAAATGTTACTTACCAAAATATGGATTCCCCTCCACGGCCAGTTCCCATGGGGTCACCGGTTTGTATAATAAAATCCCTCTGTCACAAAGCAGAATACGTAAGATGTGGCTTCCACGTTTGTGAATTTAAACCAACAACAAAAAAGGCATTGAGAATACTCACCTGTACATTATGAATAAGACAATAGTTGTAGTACTTGACTTTGCAGAGCTTCAGGAAATTCAGACAAGCTGTATGAAATGATACCAACGTTTACTACAGATGATCCCAGATACAGTAAATACAGATATAACAGATATCCAGTTCCACGTGTAGGAAGGCATTTTTGGAGCAGACTGTTAAGGCTTATTGCCGTACAACCTACAGACGCTGTGAGAAACGCTCTACGGAGAGGTAACATCTCCCTTCCTAAAGCCCACCTCCAGTGATTCCAAGAACCCTAAATCCAGCTACTTATAGAGAAATGCACATTTCTTCTCCCCAGTTTCCTCCCAAACACCTACGAAGGACCATCACAGTTGTGTTTCGATTCAGATTACGTTTCCTCAATGTTTTTAAAAATAAATACGCATTGCGTGTATAATAAACGCGTAAAAAATAAAAAAATCCCAACCTCCCGACAGCACTTGACGCTTTTAACCGTTTCAAGCCCATGTACACAAGCCCACGCAGAGCGCTGACGGCCGCGGGAACCCGGGCACTCATCTGGATCCAATCCCAGGACTCAGGTCCGACGAGACACGCCAAAACCCGGGCGGGAGAAATGTGTGCTGTGGACCGAAACCACCCCTTTGCCGCCTGCTTCCTCAGGAGGCCGCGCCGGCAGCTCAACCTCCACCTGCGGCAGCCCCAACGAAGGGCCCGGGCGCTCAAAGACCGGCGCTTCCCGGGCGAGCGGGCGCGGAGAGCGGCCTTATTCCGAGCTTCCCCCGGCCCGCCGCAGCTCCCCCCGCCCGCCGCAGCTCCTACCGCGGGGCCGCTCCTCCGTGTAGAGGTCGATCACCAGGTCGCCCAGCGTGGTCTCCAGCAGCACGGCCATGGTCGACCAACCCGCCTGCGCACGGCGGCGCGGCCCGCCGGCGCTCGGCCGCCCTCTGCCGGCGCGGAGGAACCGGCGCCGGAGCAGCGCGGTCCCGCCGCCGGTCGGGCAGGCCTCGCGTTGACGAGGGGGGGGGGCGCGCCTGGAGGCGCTGGGAGGGCTCCTCGCTTCAAGCGCTTCCCCTCCTCGGGGCTGGATGCCCCCGCAAGCGCGTCGGCCTCGCAGCGGGACGAGCCCCGGAGCCGAGGCGGCACTCGCAGCTGCCCGCCTTCCCGGCCTGAGGAGAGGTGCGTGTCACACGCGGCAACGGGCGCCCGCCTCCCCTCTTCTGGCAAGCCCAGGGCCTAGGGAAGATGGTGCCCCTCACGCCTCTCCCCTCCAGCGTGGTCGGGAAGGGGCAGCCTTCCAGGGAGCCCTTCCTCAAGGGAAGGTCCTGGAGACACCCCAGGAGCAAGCTCCACCGGGAAAGTGGACGTTTTGGGGCTGACCCTGCAGGTTTTGAGGCTGGTGGGCGCTGAGGGTGCGTGTGCTTATTCTACATAGTCAACCCCCCCCCCCACACACACTTTTACTTGGCAGTTGTTAACTACAGGGTTATAAAGCGCTTAGCAGCCCCAGTATTTGCTGGGAGCACACAGCTACAACACAGCCTGTCGTGCTGGGAGCGATGCCCAGAAACCGGCCAAGCAAGCGGAATTGCCTCCCTTCCAGTGGACGCCATGGCGTGATTGTTCTTGGGCTCACGTGTAACAGCTGTACTAACCTGACGGCTCAGCTCGTTGTATTCCGAGGGAGGGATCCCGCTCCCTTGCGCAGGGAGCTTCCGCTTCAGCCTGCCCTGTCTTCACCTCTTCCCGGATCACGCTGTGGTACTCATCGCACAATGAGTCGATTCAAGTCACTAATCTGTTGGGAAACAATTTAATTTTTTATTGCTGAATTTGCTTTCTGCCGGATTAGTGACCTGAATTTGATTTTCCATACAGTAAAAGGGAAGCGGGGGGAGCAGGAACGCACAGCTGGCGGTACAAAGAGGTGCATGTAGGTTGGTAAGAGCAGGATCTCCTCTTTAAGCAGCAGCAAAAGTAGTATCACATCACTACAGCACCTTTATAAACAGCCAAGCAGGGAATTTACCCACTTTTCCCTTCACTGCTGTCCATGATGGTCCATTTCTGTTAAGTAGTGGGCTGGTCCTGGGACCAAGACTGCTCTGCAGGGAGTTGGATTCTGCCTCCATCCTGTGCTGGTCTTCAAAGCTGTTTCTGCCATCATCCAACCTTTTGCAGTGTTGTACTGGTTTTGTGAGCTTATTCCCAGTCTGTACATCAATCTTGAATTGATTCAAGGCTGGTTTTAAGCCATGCTGTATGGCAGTTATTGATTAGAAGAAAGCACTGTAGCACACATTGCATTTATTACTCTGAAACTTTAAGAGGGATGTAAACAGTACATCAATCAGGTTTATGCAAGCCTGTGCTGACTGAAATTTAACTGTTTACTTGCTATTTGGATAACTTGTACTTTGCACTTCAGTAAGAAAGCATCTTGCTTGCCTGGGCCAGACTTTTATCACCAGTTTTAGTCACAAAATAAATAATAATTCCCTTATTCTTTATACTGGCTTTTGCCTTCTAATAACCCATGGCTATAATGAAGGTTCGAAGAAAAAATGGGGTTTTGTGATCACTTTTAAAAGTCAGAAACATCACTTCTGACTTAAACATAAACCCACTGAAATACAACACTTCTGCCACACTCAGCAGCTCGAGCAGCAGTCTCAGTACAAAACACTTTAAGATGTCACGCATTTTAATAGTTAAAACTGTCAGGACACGTTCACCAGGAGGACACGTAGAGGAGCCTAGGAGGTACGCGTCCAGGCCAAAAGGGGAGAGCCCTCTTACGCTCCCAGCCTGTCTCAGCGCCAGGTAGTTACTGAAGCACCCAAGGAGACGTCACTTGTGAAACTACATCACAAGTTATTTAGTAATTGCAAGGAATTTCACCATTTATGTTAAATAAAACTGTTATGACATCTCTCGTGCGGCGAGACTAATGAAGGCTTTGAAATTTGGGGAAAACGGAAGTACGTCGAAAGGATTTGTAGTGCATAATTTTTGCTGTTTTAATTGAGTTCCAGGAGACTAAAAAGAGGAGGAAAGACGATTGAAGAAAAGGGGGTGAAAAAGACTGAGAGAAAAAGGAAGGAACAAAGGAAACAAAAATGGAAGGAAAGCATTACTTGATAGTTTACCAGGAAAGCAGAGTCAAAAAGGAACAGGTATTCATCTCCTTTTCCGTTTCAGTGAGACGCTAAATTCCTTGAGACCAGCTGAGAACCCAGCCTGAACTTTGCTGAATCGATAGATTCTGCAGGTCAGCGATCCTTGCTTCCCTGCGTTTTTATATACTCTGATACCATCAATTGTTTTGCCGCTGGTACATTTTGTCAACGTTTTAATCATGAACCTAATACACAGAACACTGCAGTGTTGTAGCTTGCTTTTGCTCATCTAGGATTCACCAGTCCTCTTGGGTAGGTAACCCTGGCTCTGAGCTATGCCCAGAGTGCAGCTCATAGTTAGGAATTTAGGTAATTTAAACTTCCCCTCACCAGCGCATGCAAATGATCGCAAGTACCAACAGGAGCTGCATTCTTGTAGCAGCCGTTCTATCCCTGAAGATTCTTACACGCCCCTCACGAGATTCAGCAAAGCATCTTTGTTGGGGAGCTGACTTACCACGTCGTTTTCTGCCTCACGAGGCCGCACAGTGAACAGACCCTTTACCTGTTCCGCTCAGGTTACCCGGCACACCAGGTTAAAAAAAGCATCAAGGACAGGTCTAAGAGAAACTAGGTGACGGTAAAGAGAGGCAGTGGAAATGAAGACGTCAAGAGTTTTTGTCCCTTCGTCCCTTACTGACTTGTGTGATTACAGAGAAGGTGGTTAATCAGTTTTATTTTTTTCTAATCTCTAAAATAGTACTAACCCCTGATAATAAGTGTATTTAGTGATGAAACAGATGAGGTTTTCACATCACACGTATGAAACATAATACCACACAATACATGGCTCTCTGAAGCCTCATCTTCCAGTGCCTTGTACCTCGTGCCAGAATGTCTCAGGAATGCGAACTGCATATAGGATACAAAGTTTCTGTGGGGTTTATGATTTATGTTCGCTACCAACCAAGTGGGAGTCATAGCGCAATATAAAATTAGGCTACAGATTGCTTCAGCAGGACAGCTGATTCATCGCTCTGCCCTGGTGACCTTAAAACCTCCCTAGACAAGTCGCCGTTTGCCACCCTTACCGTTAGAAAGCTTTTGGCTAACGGCCGTCTTTCTTGTTGCAAATAAAGCACTTTTTATCTTCGTGTCCGCCGAGGGCTTGGAGATTCAGGTGGTTTCTCTTAGCCAGAGGCTTCCGTGGTTTTGACTGCCGCTCCTAAGTTTCCCCTCCGCTTTCTCTTCTCTGGGCTGAAGACCTCAAGCTCTTCGGGTGCGAGGGCTGTAGGCTGGTTTGAGGAGGGAACGTTGGCCGTTCCATAAACAGCAGTAGCTATTAGCTATGCGGGCAGTGCCCTCACTGCGTGCTTTCGAAGGCTGTAATCACCTACTAAGGGGAACGGGCCTTTGCAGGCGCAGGCATGCGTGCACGGGTTATCCAGCGGCGGCGGTGCCGTGGCTGTGCCGGCGGTGCCAGGAGAGCTGTTTCTCACCTTAAACTTTTGCCCCTCTTCCAAAAAAAGGGCCGTTCCCGAGCCGACACCTGCCCTCAGCTGGGGGCAGGCCGGGCGGTGCGGCCCGTTCCCGTAAGAGCCGCGAGGCCGCCCGCGGCCGTCTGGCGATGAAGGCGGCGGCCTGACGCAGGCCGCGGGGGCCGCCCGGCCCCTTCCCGCCGCCTCCCCTGCTTCCTCCCGGCCCCGCCCCTGCCGCCGCCGCCGCCGCTTGTTGATGTTTCACTTTGTTTTAATTCCCGGGTCGCAAGATGGAGGCGGCGCTGGGACGGCGGGAGCTGCTGCTGCTGTCGCTGGCCGCCGCGCTGCTGGGCCCGGCAGCGCCGCTCCAGCTGGGCCAGGTACCGACGGGGCCGGGGCACGGCGAGGCCAGCCCCGGTCCCTTTGCCTCCGAGGGGTGAGCCGGACCGGCCGGGGCGCTGGGCGGCGGCGGCGCGGGCGGCTCTGGCGGCAGGCTGGCACGGCCGGGCGGGCGGTGGGGAGGGCGGCATGGCCGGCGGCAGCCGCCGGCACCGAAGGGCGGTGTGCCGGGTGTGAGGGGCTTTTCCTGGCCGTGGCGCTGGCCGCCGGAGCTCTCTTACCCCTGCTTAGTCCTTGACCCGCCGCTCAAGTACCTGTCGGTCTGAGACGTACAAAAACGGTACAGAAGGACAAAATTGCGCGTCTGCCACGAACTCGGTTTCCCTTCCCTTTAATGACTCGTCTGTCTAGGCTTTGATATGCCGAAATAAGCATCTGACAGGTTGAGGGGGAGCTGGTTACAGCTAACCGATGTAGGTGTATTTACGTTGTGTTTATGTTGTGTTTTGATGCCTCTCTGCCCACTCCTTGGCAGGTCAGCGCTGTAGGTGTACACAGCGCCTTAGGTCCGGGTTTGCTCCTACTGATTTCTGTACTCTTGAGCTGAACCACGGAAAGGCTTTTGATGTATCGGTGCGTTACGGGGCGTCGTGCCGGCCGCTTTTCCGTTCCAGTACGTATGCCGTGCTTTGGTAAGATTAGTTTTAAATGAAATGTAGTGGCTTTTTGAACACTGGAAGGATTTTGTGGGGGTACTGCTTAGGAGATGTTCTTAGCGGGAATAAAAAAGGTGTGCCATGGCGCTGGTGAGCTTTGAGCTCTAGATTTACAGAACAGAACTGTGGATTTCTGTCTACTTGAATCATGACTGAATACATCCTCTAATCCTTGTAATTGTCGTCTCCAAATCGTGAGATGGCAAAGAGGGAAGAGCTGTGTTGGGTTTGTAGTCACTTGTCTAGCCAACCTGAAGGGGCTGTCATGGGAGTAAATTTATTATGGCTTTTTCCCTCCACAGTTGTTTGGTGGATTGTCTTTTTTTTGTCCGTTCAATTAAACCTTTCCGAGAAAGCCTGACAGAGGCTGTGTGCTGGCACATCCTGTGCTGCAGAGCACGATTCCTGGGCTTACTTCCTCGTTTCTCCCTCTCTGTATGAACATTTGAAGAGACATCTGCTTAGCTCTGGCTTCAAAACAGGGATCTAGATCTTCAGACACCTCTAACAGTGCATGTGTGCTTGAAGTCAGGTGCTCTAAAGAGAGCAGAGAGCGCTCAGTCCTCAGGTACTTTTCTTGTCCCGCTGAGAAAGGGAGTGCTAGCTTGAATTTGCCAGGAGACACATGAAGTGACAATGGAAACAGAGTCATAGAACGGTTTGGGTTGGAAGGGACCTTACAGACCATCTAGTTCCAACCCCCTGCCGTGGGCAGGGACACCCTCCACTAGACCAGGTTCCTCACAGCCTCATCCAGCCTGGCCTTGAACATTTCCAGGGATGGAGCATCCACAGCTTCTCTGGGCAACCTGTGCCAGTGCCTCACCACCCTCTCCGGGAAGAATTTCTCCCTGATATCCAATCTAAATCTCCCCGCTTTCAGTTTAAACCCATTACCCCTTGTCCTGTCACTACAGGCCCTTGTAAAAAGACACCCCTCCCCAGCTTCCTTGTAGGCCCCTTCATGCTGCAGTAAGGTCTCCCTGGAGCCTTCTCTTCTCCAGGCTGAACAAGCCAAATACAGACCCATGCTCGTGCTTACCTTCTTCCTAGAAACTGTCACACTTTCACACCCAAACTTCAACTTACCAGCGTTAACAGCTGTTTGTTGCAGCTGGCAGCTGTACAAGGTGTGGAGGCACATCTGCACATGCTATCTTTGGATCTGAAAGAGCGAGTGAGCAGGGGGCAGGGTGCCAGAGCGGGTCCCAGGGAAGCCAGCCTGGGGTCAGAAATGGGTATCTTTCAGAGTGGCAGTAAGGCCTGACTTAGTAACTGGAGTGTAATGGCTCATGGGCACAGCTATGCTGTTTTGTGGGGTTGAGCTTGCCCAACTGTGCCATACTCCTTACGTGGTCTGTCAGCTCGGTTTTTGCTAGTGGAAATGTCTGCACTTTTTTAGCTTTATACTGCTGTGGTGGCATAAATGTGTGCAGAAAAGCTGTTCTAAGAATCAAAAAGGGAACATATGCATTTTTACTTCAGTATTTTTTCTTTTAAAACCTCAAACAAATAAAAACTTGTGTTTCCTCCTGCACTATTTCTTTTTGTACACACAGGATCATTTTTTATGTAGATGGAACAACACATCCTGAGAAAGTTTTGAGTAGAAGAATTGCTGGTTTTAGAGCAGGAGCTGGTTTATGGTGGCTTGATAGGAACGGAGGTGCCTAGGCAGTGGGAATAGGCAGACCAGGAATGTGGCGCTATCAGGTTGGCTTCAGAAGCCATGAGCTTAACGAGGGCGGCAGGGGGGGAGGGTGGTCAGAATAATTGTGGTCTTTCCGTAGAATGGCACGGGACTGCAGGCTGCTTGGGAGCGGGCAGCATCCACGCGTTCAGCTTTCCTTTGCGTGGATACGACGATGCCTGCTGCGATTCTGTGAGCTCGCTGGCAGCATACTGCTGGGAGCTTCACACTTTGTCATTCTTGTACGTGGTATCCAAGTCGATGGCCATGATGTTACAGAAAGCACTGTGGAAGAACCGAGGGGGAAAAACTGGAAACAATGGAATAACGCTTTGTAAGGCTGACACGCTTTTGTTCAGCTCCGGAATAGGAACACCTTCACTGTTGTGCAATACTTGTCATTTCTTAAGTAAGCTGTTTTGAAATCTGGATCTCTTTTTTTTTTTTTTGGACACATTAGCATGTGTGGTTTGATTTTTCTTTCTCTTCCTGAAATTGGGATGAACAGATTGATTGATATTATAGGGGGGGGGGGGGGGGGGAAAGGCTGGGAATGATGCAACAAGACAACTGACCTTCGTGTTAAAGTAACGTGTTTTTCTAGTGCAAGGTCAGCAATTAGGTTTTGTGGTTTCGAGTGGTTTTTTAATGTGCTGATAGGAACTGGCTAAAAGCACAGTGGACCGAATGCTAACGCTACGGTTGTTTGCTTACTCTGTTTGCCTCTTGATAATCTAGGTTTAGCAGTGTTCTTTCTAGGTGGTTCACTTGCCTACCAGACCAGTTTTTTTTAGTTAGTTGCCTGAAAAACACTGCTTTCAGATTATTTATTGGCTGCAAGGAACCTCTGAGTGGCTGGATTATTTCACAACAGAAGAAAGCAATATCTTCACTACATCAGCCATTTGAGTACGTATGGAGTGGGTGTAGTGTATTTAATCAAAGAAGAAACTCGTCAGCAGTGACATGCTGAAATGTTTCTTTCATTGCTTTATGCCAGCTTCTCTGTTAACAGCCTGGCGCTGACCTTTATGCTTAGAAGGTCTGACATCATCTTTCCATGTATGTTCGATTAAATTAAAGCAGTAGGGTGCAACCAGGTCCTGGTGATGTGAGCCTAAAGTATTCCCCTTTAAAACTCCTGATAAAATATTCATAGTTTGGGTTGATGTAATAGGGAGAAAGCAAAGGCAATTAATTCTAGTAACATACGTAGAGCAAAGGAAAGGATAAGCCATGCTGTATTAAGAGTCACGGCAAAGCGAGGAAGGACTATAAATGTGTTTGTTCAGAAAAGTAAAGTAAAAGCATCATGTTGGGTTTTTATATGAGCAAAGATAGTTCGGCTTTAGTTACTTAAGCGAATACTGGATTTCGTTATCTTACCCTAAATATTGGCATGCCGTTTCATAATGCCAAACCTTATTGGAGAAGGTTTTGTACTAAAATTTTGTAAAATGTGAGGGACTAATAACCGTCCTGCAAACTTGTCAAGGCAGACTTGTACCGTGATTATTTCTGAACTCATTAATGCCTGATTGCAGTCAAGGCTCCTCCTACAACATAGCTCTGTTCTGAGTGTGATGAAAGAATTATGAGAAGCCGAGACCAGAGGGCCCTGGATTGCAAAGCTGCAGTTCCACTGTTTGGAGCCAGTTGTCCACGTGAGTGCCAGGGCTCAAATGGTACGAGTCTGGGTGGTAGTTTTGTCTCTTCAAACACCTTTTCTCCTGTAATCTCCTTTCAAATTTAGAAACGAGTCATTAGTTTGTTCTACTTCTTATCTGTTTGGCAGCCTTCACTGGGCTTTATATTTTCCTACTGCAAACAGGATATCCCAGTAGCGCCTGCATAATTGCTGCGAGGGGGTTGTCAGTTTTCCAAGTCTCTGCACAGCTGCCCATCTTGCAAGGCACTATGCCATCCGTTCTTCGCGCCGCCCGCTCCGCTTCCGTCAAGCCGTCTGGTGCAGAAGGGGCCTCGTTGGGAGAGCCTCAATGGGGAACAGCTGTGCTCTAAGTGGGCCGGCTGCTAGCGGCCCCATCGAGGTGGGGTTATGGGACTCATGCAGTTGTGTAGGACTTAACAGTTACCCCGTGCTGGGAGAAGCTCTACGGTGCACCCCGTCAGGTAGCCGCTGCCCGCGGAACAAGTTTTCCCCCGATTCCATAGTCAGATCGGTTCCTGCACGAGTAGACCTGACAGCTTTGCCTTGTGCAGCCTTTTTCATGAAAGGCTGAGACGAGGGGAAATGTTCTCTGTCGGTTTGTGTGGCATTGGCATGGGGAGTCTTTAAGAATTAATGAATGTTCCCTTTGAACTGACACCAGGTGCTTTATATTCTTTGCTGCCGTCTTTTCCTCATCGTGCTCTTCCGCTACTACTGTGATTATACTGTGCCAGTGTGTTGCAGCACGTGGGGAAAGAGAAGGGATTAGAAAGTGATCACTACCTGCACTACCACCAGTCTGCTGATCCCAGTTCACAGAAATTCACTGGTTGACTGTAATGCGTGTTGCCACAGTTACCGCTGTTGCCTGGCTGCCCTAGAATGGAACGACACGCTTTTGTGGTACACGTGCTGTCCTTTTTACAGGTACCGTGGCCATTACCGCTGCAAACATCACTGTCGCAGTGATGAGGAGTTGTAGAAAACCTCAGGGGAGACACATACGTGCTGTAACAGCTCTCAGAATGATGGGGCCGCTTTTAGTGTGAGAGTTCCGTGCAGAGGCCTTCACCAGCACAGGAAGGGATGTGGGTGCTGTGAGTGATGGAACGGGCGTCAGTGGTACAGCGTGGTTCCTAGGGACCTGAATTGCTTCTGGGGGCTGCCCTTTGATTCTGACCCTGTCAAAGCGCACCTTCCTCAAATATCTCTGTGAATTCAGGCCCGTTTAAATTACAGGGCTGGCTGAAATTTATGTCCATTATATTATTAACCCTGAAAAGTGGATTGTACTTGATACAAATATTATGCTCGCAGTTCAGGCTTCTCCAGAACTTGACAGCGCAGTATTATGGGCTACTGCAGAGGACCCAGTTTCCCTCCTGGTGTACAGGCATTAACAGCGGTGGCTTCTGAGCACTTACTCATGAGCAGGTACCAAGGGGGCACCAACCGGGGCTGTGTTACCAGCGGGATTGCTGCCTGTCGCCCATTCCCTGCTCTGGATGCAGGTGGGTTGGCTGGGGTGGCGCTCCGCTCTCCGGTGAGCTGCTTGTCATAATCCCTTCCTCTTTGGCATGCGTCTTGTGGTTCTTGCCCTCATGTAGATTTTGGTGTGGGGTGTCTAGGGTCAGGAGGATTGGCCACAGCGGGACCTGTTGAGTTTTGGGCGCGGTACTTCAGGGAAGACCAGTGGGAAGCCATGGGAAGGCAGCAGTGAAGAACTCGCCACCAAGAAAGGATTACGTGAGCTGGGAGCACTGGTGTGAGGTCAGGAAGGCAGGGTTGGAGGATTGTTACTTTCCACGGGAAGATATTGCGAAGCACAATGGACAACCTGTTCATAAATTGCAGCAAGGAAGCGTCAGGTTAGACATTAGGAAAAACTTTTTATGTTAAAGCTAGCCAAGTGCTAAATAGGAATTGAGGAGAGTGTGAGATTATTGGATGTTTCTGGAGAGCTTTAAGAATAAGTGATACTGACATCAATATAGTTGATTCTGACTCTGGAAAGTTGGTCTTCCTCTGGTCCTCGAGATGTTTCTGTATCAGTTCAGGAACATTTGGAGCAAGAACAGTTGAAGACATTATTTGTTAGCACCAAACTTTTGAGATCTAGTTGAAATATTTCTTAGCAAGACTGGCACAAAGCCTTTGAGAATGCTTAGTGAAGAGGCAAAACAGGAACATATGGATGTACAGAACACGGGAAGTGGAAATTTGTTGGATCTGGACATGAGCTGACTGATCACGGGAATGGCAAGAATATGAGTTCTCTGTTGCTTGTGAAGACAAAACTGCCAGGGTCGTGGTGTAGCTACTGCAGTGGAGTATTAATCATTGCTCGAAGTTACTGAGCAGCTTTATGAACCGGTGCTGTTCAGAGGATGCCCATCACCTCACCTCTGACCAAGGGAGACGTGCAAGGACAGGCAGACCACGCAGCAGAGCCGATCCAGCCGCCTGTGGCCATCCGAGCAAGTAGCCTGGCTCCCTGCTCCCAGCTGCGTGCTTGCCTCTCTCCTGCTCTTGTGGCTGTTCCTCGCCTGTCAAACTGACAGAAAAACAGTCTGTCAAAAAAAGGGAAAGGTGTCCTGAGAGTTCAGTGAGCTAAGCTCAGCGGCTTGGCATACGTGCAAGGGAAGGATGGTGTGCAGGAGAGATCCACACCGTCTCTCGGTGGCGGAGGCAGCATTCAGCTGTCTTACTTGTCTGCACGCCGTGATCTGGTTTTCGTACGTTTGACAGGACGGAAGCGATCCCCTGAAATATTTTAATTTCTTACACATGTGATACACTCTTCAAACGCGAGTTTGAAGTCCGTACTGGACGGAGTTCCTGACTCTGCTTGCGGATACTACGTCAACAGAACTGACGGCTGTTGCGAAGAAAATGCATCATCACGTATATAGCTCACTTTGTGCACTTAACGCTCAGTTGTTGAGCACATCTGACTTGCCTCATGCCCTTCGTTTTCAAATAAAGCATTTAATTAAAAAAAAAAAAAATAGGGAGGATTTTCCTTTTTTTTGTAATCTTGGTGAGTCACTTGGTAGATGTTGAAAAAATATTGCAAAATACTTCCTGTGTGAAGGAGCTCAAATTTCATTTGAGGCTTAAAAACTGAAGGAATATTATGACTGTCTGGAAAATCCATCTTTCGAGCCCTTTGAATTCCCAGAAAACGGACAAACCTGGGAGGTCATGACACAAGGTTTTGGTAATCTGTTAAGCAGTTTGAGGGTGTAAAAGAAGTGCAGCTCTGAATGCTGGATAAAGAGCGGAAGGTTCACCTTTTTTGTTATTTTTAATAGAAATCTTAAATCTTGAGAAGAAAACAAGCAGTTTGAGGAAATTTCAGAGTGAGGTTAGATTACACCTATGATTACATTATTCATCTGGTTTATGTGTTCAGTAATAGACGCAGTTTTCTAAGCAAATTGGTAATTTTCACAGATTCACGGAGTGTTCGGGGTTGGAAGGGACCCCTAGAGATCATCTAGTCCAACCCCCCTGCCAGAGCAGGGTCACCTAGAGCAGAGCACACAAAAACAAGTCCAGGCGGCTTTGGAAAGTCTCCAGAGAAGGAGCCTCCCCCACCTCTCTGGGCAGCCTGTCCCAGTGCTCTGTCACCCTCACAGGGAAGAAGGGTTTCCTCACGTTGAGGCTGAACCTTCTATTTCCCTGTTGATGGCCATTTTCATTTACTTTGAGCAGCCAGAATTTAACTTTTGAACAACAGTCAGTATAAACACGTGTTTCCTAGAAAGGGCAGTGAGAAAGAGATTTCTCTTTGGTTTCAGTGGCCAGAGTTTTCCCGCTGATTTGACAAATGAGTCAGAGGCATCAACGACCAGTCTTTTCTACCCAAAAGGTTACCCGTGTTAGAGTTTAAAGCATGCTTCTCACGACGCCAGATTTCTGCCGAATCAGATTTAGATGCTGTTTTTCAGTTTTTGGTAATCCTGCCTACCCGTGTCCACCGATTGACACCCGTTGTTTTAAGGAATTTTTAACATTATTAGTCACACTTCAGAAGGTCTCTGCTCATGAACCGTGACTACATTGTGCTAGGTACTGGCTATTTCAAGTATTTCCTGCCTGGAAATTTAGTGTTTTATAGAAATCCCAAACAAGACGCCTTGTTATGGATTTCATTTAAAAAAAAAAATATTTTAAATTCTGGGCAAGTTCAAGTTTCTATTGAAACATGACTCACTTTTTAGCAGTTAGTTGTGAAACCATGACTCAAACACAGAGCTGAAGACGACACTGAAGGTATGGAGAGGTTTTCCAGAGGACAATGAAATGCGATTAGAATCTTCTAAGGCTCCCAAAAGGCAAATAAGGAGCTTAACATTATTTTTGAAGAGGTGACTCAGGAAAGCAGTGTGGCGATCGTTACTTCTGGCTATGTCCAGGAGAGGTTTGACTTTCCTATGTAGGTTTTGTCAGGGGCAGGCCTACAAGATTTAAGGTCCTTTCTGCAAAAGAGCCCCTGAAATGGCAAGGGTGAAAGTAGAAGGTTCGACCTGAACGTGAGGAAACCCTTCTTCCCTGTGAGGGTGACAGAGCACTGGGACAGGCTGCCCAGAGAGGTGGGGGAGTCTCCTCCTCTGGACACTTTCCAAAGCCGCCTGGACTTGTTCCTGTGTGATCTGCTCTAGGTGATCCTGCTCTGGCAGGGTAGTTGGACTAGATGATCTCTAGAGGTCCCCTCCAACCCCTAACACTCCGTGAATCTGTGAAATGAGAGGATGGAATGAGGGAGTCAATAAATTACAGCAATTAGGGTTTGAAAGAAGGAAGCAAATCCCCGTAAGCTGAGAGTTTGGAGGGGTCCTGCATGACTTAATTTGGGAATGATAATCGAGGAAAAGAAACATCATTACTGCTGACGCTGAAGAACCGGAGTGTTCTTTAGCATAGGCTAGCTACCATGTATTAAATTGTACTTCATCTTGAAGACCAAGTGCAGCACTTGAAACACATTTACAGAGAATCTGATTTTTCCCTTGTATTGTCTGTTTTTCAGCTAATGTGACAGACTTACTTTCCATTATATCCACATGAAACAAGTTATGAGAATTTATCTTTATTATTCTTATATTTATTTAAATATATATATATGTACACACATAAGGGGATGCAGCTGTCATTCTTTCTCATCAATCCTCTTTATTAAAAAGAGAGGAAAAAAAATGCAACCCTTCCATGAAACAAGGAAACATATTCCTCTTTCTTCTGTCTGCTGGATAGAGAGCCTGGGAATGTGCTCCGGGGATTGCAGCTTGTCATTCCGTCGGGTCAGTGCGTGAAAGGCACCTGCGGTGGCTTAGGTGCTTCCTCAGAAACTTACACCTCTTCTCACGGTTGTTTTTCCAGGAAACGGTCAGAGTCAACGTTACGATGTTGAAAGCCAACGGAGAATTTCACAAAGGCCAGGTTTGTCTGTTTTTTGTGTTTCCTCGGTGAATTAATACACAGCGCCATGGAGCCCGCGTGTGGGTGCAGAGCGCTTGTTGGGCCCGACGTGAGTCAGCACAAAGCGTGTTCCTCTGCGAATAGAGCCGTAGTGCGGGGCCAGGAACCACGCGCTCATTCTGTCCGTCTGTCTTTCAGGTTGTCTTTAATATCACCTATGCTAACGGACAGGTGTACCTAAATGACTTCCCGATGAAAAGCGGGGTTGCCCACGTAACGTGTCAAACAGTAATACGTGAGTATGCTCTCTTCTTTTTTGGAGTTCGTTTGCTGCCCCCTTTCCCCACCCTGGGTATTTGGCTTCCCTGTTGCCTACTCATCAAAGCTGACGGTGACTACAAGTTCTCCTACTCTGCGAACCTGAGCATTGTAGAAGCAGATAATTTCCCAAGGTAGGATAACTTAGCTACTCAAATGGGTGGGGAAAAAGAAAAAAACCTTCCTGCCTTGTTCTCGAGTCACATTCACATGCTTCTATGTAAATGGTCTAATCTGAAATCCAGACCCTGCCTATCTTTTTCACAAGGATGTTTTGCACTACAGGCCCAGACAGTGTAAACAGAAGGATGCAGCTCCACCCTGCTAATAGCTGTGTCCCTCCGCTGGCTGGCGTGTATCCAAAAAGAGATTCAATAACAAAAGCATGAATTATTGTGAGGGAGATCTTTTAATTATCTCATTTCTCTGACTATTGGACAAACGAGTTTCTGCTGGATATTACAGCACAAATACTGCAGTTTCGCTGTGTCCTGCAGTGGTTAATGACTCTGAATTATTTTGAAACGGCTATTTTTTCGCCACTGATTCAGTGTCACACCTTTTGTGAGAGACCAGGAAGTACTGTGATTCTTTCGAGATACACAAAGCATACTGTATAATTAATTAAACAAGGACCATTATGCTCATTCGATTTAAGCTTCTGTTGTGTTCAGAGTGATCTCGATGGACCAGGTGCAGTCAGTCTCCAGCCTGGTTTCTGAGGTCATCCTCTCCTTACAATCAGACGTTTACTTGGAAAGTACTAATGTTTTCTCTAAATTGCTTCTCTGAGCCATGACCTTGTTTCTTGAACCCTTCCTTCCCAAGCGTGATCAATTATTAATTTGACCCTATTCCTTTCTGGAGAGGGAGAGCAGTAATTAAGTTCTCTCTTTCTAAGACAGTTACGTTCCCATCGCTTCTATTTCTTCTATCCTAGGGTAGAAAACCATGGCAAAATGTCTTTTACCAGCAAGGTAATTGACTCCTGAAATACAGATGTGAGTTTCTGAACTAATTCTGAGAGATAGCAAGCACTCCATGGGAGTTCCCATTAATTTCCCAGGTCATAGCTGTATAGCTTGCAGTGACTACAGTTATGAACAGGAATCTGCAAGAAACAGCGAGAAAAACACTGATGCGAGCTAGGAACCTGGAACACTATCTCTGTGTTTGGGTCGGAGTCCTCAGCACAGTACCTTTCTCTGTTGTCTGTAAAGTAATGTTCATACTATTTACTTACTAAATCTTGATGATAGATTCAGATGGTGGTGTAAAACGCTGCAGGGATATCAAGACGTTTGTTAACTGTTTACAGAGGGGGAAAACCACTCCTGAACGTGTGTAAAAACCAAAGCGTAGCCAAGTGTTCATGCTTTTGACCAAGTCTCCTGAATGGATCTCACTGCTGTCAGGTCATGCCTGGCACCTATATCCCCCCCGCAAAGTTCCCGCAAGTTTTGGAAGCGTGCACGTCTTTCACTGCCATTGAATGTCGTGGGGGTTGAGCAGCCTGACACGCAGAAGGCTGGGACTGCAGGGAGCTTCGGCTACTTGCCACCTTTCGGGCTTTGCCCCTTTAACGAACGCTTGCTGCTCTAAGTCAGAAGGCATTCAGCAGCCAGGGTAGCGTGCTGGCTCACACCTATACGGAAGCTTTCTCTTGGGAAGAGAATGCCAACTCCGTGCGAAACCACCGAGGGTAGAAAGGCGGTTCTCTGTGTACTTGTGGGATATCAGGTTGTTGAATCAGCTGAAAGCTTCAGGGTGGGAAGAGCGTTTGAGGCATCACGGTCACATACGAGAACAGTGAGTAGGGGGAGAAAACGTGTGAAGGAACTGACGCTTGAGTAGTGTGCGCAGCGTAGTGGGAAAGAGAGTATTTGCTTCTGTATGGAGAGGAAGGGGAATGCTGTGGGAATCAAGATGTTTACACAGGTGGCTGGCTGGGCTGCGACATTACTCCTTTGGAGAACTAAAATAAGAATGCAGCCGTAGCGAAGCCAAAGTGTGCTGCTGAGAACCTTAAATGCAAACTTCAAAGGCAGGGATGCAACACTGTTTGCAAGCTCCTTCCATCTGGGGAGGATACCGCAGGCTTCGTACAGCTGATGAGGCATCTCCGGTTTGAGGCTAGCGGTCCCCTCCAGTTGTAATGACTTCCACTCAGACGCTACGTGCGCAAAGCCAGAGTTGCGACTGCTTGCGCCACGGTTCTGTACTGCTTTCTGGTTGGGTCCTCTCTGAAAGCTGTGACTTGTGCGTTAACAGTGGAGAACGGATACTCGGGCCGCTTACCAGATCAGCAGCGCCTGGGAACCGTCAGCGTTCGCATCATGGTTCACGAGTGGCCTTTGGCATCCAGTTCCGATTTGCAGCTGATTGTCATTCAGGAAGAAGTGACAGAAATTGATGGAAAACAGGTAAAAAAAAAACCCAACCCACCCCCAACATTCTTCTTGGTTTTAATTTAGTAGAGGGAAGCAGTTCCCAAGGATTGAAAGGCTTGTGTTTGGCTGGTGGTTAGAGCACAAAGTACATAACCTGATGCTAGTTAGCACAGTAGCGAGGGGGATAATACCAGCCTGAGTTGCCCGTATAGTAGCGGGGGTGTTTCATGAGGAGACTTCAAGCTTTTATGCTTCTATTAGTATTTCGGTAATTAAGTGTTGGATGACTTTCCCTTAAGCTTGTTAGAATATCATCAACTCTGTCACATGCTCTTTCAACACGTTCATTTAGGCAAGCAAAGTCAGACCCACAAGCAATTACATCCTTTATGAAATAATGAACAAATTAAATACAAGGGGCAGGGGCTCGTCCTGAGGGTTTCTCCGTTGTTTATTCCAAGCTAACAAAGCGTATCAAGCACGCAGCATGGGCAGCACCTTGCAGCAGCAAACTCTGACGGCAGGTGGGCTTGTGGTAATAGCCCTCAACACAGGAGAGCTTAGCCTTAGAGTATTTTGCATGTAAGGTAATTAATTAATTTGAATAAAAATCTTGATAATGAATATGGATTTTGAGATTAACAGGAAAAAAACTCCCAGATTCTAACTGTATTTGCACAAATACCAGCAAATGTGAGGTGTTACACAATTCTAGCTGAGATTGAACTGAGTTCACAGAATCACCTGTTTTTCCAACCAGAGAAGTTCTGGAGAGAAGATACAGCTGCTGAAGCCAGCAAAAGTGTCAAGTTTTTGTTCCAGTCCGTGTCTGCATCCTACATGTGGCCAGGCTCTTTTGTAGCTGGCTTATGTTCTGCTGCCTTTTTTGTTTGATAGAGGAGAATGATGATAACAGCATTTGATCCTTAATTAACTGCATGCTCAGCGTGTAGTATTTATTACAGGGCCCTGTCAGAGTTTTACTGTTAATGAAAAAAAAATCCCACTGAGAGGTCTGAAGCTTTTCTAATGAGTTGTTTATCCCGCTGGGAGGAGGCTAATATACCCTGGTTTGGTTCAGTTGTTACACGACACCGTCATCGTATTTCAGACTAGACATCACAGTGCTTTGCAGATTTTCACAGGGACCTGGTAGGAACAACCAGAAAGCTGATGCTGTTTCCTTAATTGTTCCTTTAAGTCAAAAGCTTTCAACCCTTCTCACTAGTTATCAGCTGGCAGACTTGGTTTACAGGCCAAGGTTACAGTGGAGGGACTGCCACGTGCTTTTGCCAGGGAGAGAGAGACCCAGGCTGCTGAGCCTGTTTTGTCATGTGGCACAGTAGTCTGTGGAAGCATGGTAAGGGACAGCAAAGAATGCTAATTCACGTTATAACATCTCTCTGTTGAAGTTCTAATGGCTTGGAGTTTTCTGGGATGTGTGGGTTTCCCTACTTCACGCTTACTTTAAACTCAGTAATAACAACATGTTTGCATTTCTTGTAGGTTCAGCAGGAAGAAGTAACAGAAATAGATATCTTAGTAAAGGACCTGAGAGTACTTAGACATTCAAATTACACTGTCCCTTTGAAAGAGAGCATGCTGTATTCCATCCCAAGGGACAACGACATGTTATTTACACTTCCCAACCTCTCAGGAAAAGGTATCTCTCTTGGCTGTTATGTAATACTGGTTTTATCCACAGCTGATGTATTACTTTACAGGGGTGAAAGACCATCATTATTCCTGTGCTTTACATAGTGAAACAGTTTCTTCATTAACAGAGAAGTGTTTTATTTTATATGGTTTGGGGTTTTTTAATGCAACTCTTCTACATTCCAGGTATTTTGTTTGTTTTAAAATCTGTTCGCCTTTGAAGCATTTCATACTTGTTGATCTGCAGCCCAGATACCTCACAGGAATAAATTTTTTCTCAGTGCTATGATAGAAGTTTCTCTAAAGCTTCCTCCCCTTCTTCCTGAGAATGAAAGAGAAAACTGGGGAGGAAATACCTGTCTGGGTCACTTCCAAACCACAGAATAGTTTTATGTTACTAAACTTGAGTAACTTAAAAGCAAGAAAATTTATTTGATGCCTTAATCTCATTTCAGTTTTGTTTAATCAAAAACTCCCAAGGATTTCATAGGTGGATATTTTGATTTAGTTCATCACCTTTTAGTCTGGCAACAGCTGAAATTTACAGCCAAGGGCACAGCTAAAGGCCGCGCTGTAACGCTGCTGCTTCTTACCAAGTTCACTACTCAAGGCAAACAAACAAAAAGTCAGCCTCCTGTGTTCTTGCTGTAAATGCGTGAGAACGGTACCGTAAGTGTAGATCAGCAAGGCCAAGTGCAAGGTCCTGCACCTGGGTCGGGGCGATCCCCACTACAAGTACAGGCTGGGTGGAGAATGGATCGAGAGGAGCCCTGAGGAGAAGGACCTGGGGGTACTGGGGGATGAGAAGCTGGACATGAGCCAGCAGTGTGTGCTGGCAGCCCAGAAAGCCAACTGTATCCTGGGCTGTATCAGGAGAAGCGTGGCCAGCAGGTCGTGGTAGGGGATTTTGCCCCTCTACTCTGCTCTTGTGACACCCCACCTGCAGTGCTGTGTCCAGCTGTGGGGCCCTCAGCATCAGAAGGATATCGACTGATTGGAATGAGTCCAGAGGAGTCCACAAAGATGCTCAGAGGGCTGGAGCACCTCTGCTATGGGGACAGGCTGAGAGAGTTGGGCTTGTTCAGCCTGGAGAGGAGAAGGCTCTGGAGAGACCTTATTGCAGCCTTCCAGTACCTGAAGGGGCCTACAAGGAAGCTTGGTGGGAGGGGGCTTTTTGCAAGGGCCTGTAGTGACAGGACAAGGGGTAATGGGTTCAAACTGAAAGCGGGGAGATTTAGCTTGGATATCAGGAAGAAGTTCTTCCCGGAGAGGGTGGTGAGGCACTGGCACAGGTTGCCCAGAGAAGCTGTGGGTGCCCCATCCCTGGCAGTGTTCAAGGCCAGGCTGGATGAGGCTGTGAGCAACCTGGTCTAGTGGAGGGTGTCCCTGCCCATGGCAGGGGGGTTGGAACTAGATGGGCTTTAGGGTCCCTTCCAGCCCAAACCGTTCTGTGACCGTATGAAATGTAGCATGTCTTTTTTTTCCTGAATAGTCCAAGAAGCAGCAAGCTCCCCACTAAATCTAGCTTTTCTTCAGATATTCAAGATCCACTGCAAACTACCAGTCAGTACCTCATCTGGCAAGTAGAAACTACAGTAGATGAAGAGACGGTACCTGGCAAGTTACCAGAGACCCCACTTAGGATAGAACCTCCGTCTTCGTACAAGGTAGTTTTGTTGTTTATTTGTTTGAATTATTAACATACATCTTTAAAGACGGGTCTAAAAAGGAGAAGCAGTTTTTTCCCCTCTTTCCCCAGATAGGAAATGCATACAGCTTGGTGACATTCCTGGGAGGAAAAGTTGTAGTAACATGCTGCCAATAGAGCTGAATGTTATTCAGAATTACAGTTGAGGGAATAAACTCCTTTCCAGGTTTTTAGTATCGTCTACAGAAAAACATGCAACTATTACGTTTTCCTCCTTTGTGGATGTTTCCAGAACAAACCAAACAAACCCAGCATTGTTAGGGCTCAGGTGGTGGGTTTTCCTCATGTAAAGACCAAACACGACATCCGTTTAAAGATGGTAAGGAGGTGTGTAACATTCCTAGGCCTTTGTCTTTGGTCCTTTAATTTGAAATGAAGCAATGCATAATCAGAAATAAGAGCTCATTTCTGGAAGAGAGAATTGCCATTCCTACGTCACCTAGGGTTGACTTCTCAGAATACTGCTTGCTGCTTTACGCTTGTTAACGACCAAGGTTTTCCAACGCGTGAGGTGTCTGACAGTACCTAACTTCCACGGAAGTGTAAGTAAACCCCCAGAGCCAAGCGCTGAGAAGAACAAACTTCTACAGCCATACTCGAGGAAACAGAAAACTCCTGCTTTCTAAACTACCCCTTAGCAGTTAGGAATTGTTGGGGTTTTTTCACTCCCGTAGGAATCAAATGGGTTTCTAAACCCTGCAGTGTTCTGACCTCATGGATGCTTCAGGAGTTGTGGTATTTACGTTATACCAAGCTAAGCATTTATGACAATGTCAAATATTGTTTAGCTTTAAATTGCATGAGTTTTTCTGACTCTGCTTGAGTGCTTACCCCTCTGGGGGACCGGCCCTTGGTCTCACCTGCTGTAAGAAATCCTGTAACAGCTTGCCAAAAGTTTCAGTTCCAGCTTAGGAAAGGCTGGGCCTGATGGCCTCCTCTCTGGCTGGAAGCAACACTTTATAACGACTGCTGAGACGGGAGGGCCCAAGCAGGAAGCTGAAAGTCAAGGATGGGCTCGAGAAGGTGCTTACCCCTCTCCTAGGCAGTCCGTAACCCTTTCCCTGCAGAAGGCTGCCATGCTGTCTGTCCTAGCTTCTCTACGCCTAGGTGAGAGAGCTCGCCCTTCACCCGCTCTGTTCACACATCCTTTGTTTTCCAGCATGGCCTTTCCCTCCAGGGAACTCTGCTAAGATGAGCAGAGAACTAACCACCAGCCCATTCCATCCTGCTTTTATGTGTATTTAAGCATACATAAATTGAAGTAGAGCTGTCACCACGTCATGCGATTGACCGGTAGCTACAAAAGCTGCACTCGCTGGGTTTTGCAACCCGTCACCTTACTTTTACCTGTTTGGTTGCAGGTGATGTGCCAGTGGGTGGAAGACTTGAGGAAAGGGTTGTGCAGATTCTGGTTTCGATCTTTCCCCATCTTCTTTAGCTTGATGGAAGTCATTGTAGTTGGAGTTGCCGGAGCAGCTCTTATTCTCAAAGCCTTAAAGGTGATTTTCCCTTCCTGCGAAAACAAGTAAGTCATTCTTGCTGCTTTTTTTCTCTGATAAAGGCAAAACGTTAACTAAAAAAACCTTTCAAGAAGCAGCCCCATTCTGTAGGAAGATGATGGCAACAATTCAGGGAAAAGGCTGCCAGTAACTTCCCATTCCAAGTGACCTTTTGACACAGAGGCATTTCAGAGGAACACGGGAAAATCAGTCATTGGAAATATCTTTAGCTTGGCTGTCACACTGCCAAATTTTTACCAAGTCTTCTAAGGACCGTGTTGTGAGATGCCACTAACATAGCTCCGAGAGAGGAGGGTAGAAGCTCAACAATTCCAACCACTCTAAATCTTTCCGCACTCCTCCTGTGTTGGAGTTGTTATGGTAGTTACGTCAGGCCTCAAATTTGGCTTTGAATTTGTACGGGAACACTCCAAGGAGGCGCTACCCCTGTAGGCAGCTCACACGCCGTAGCTGTTGGTGCTGCCCTGGGTGGCACAAGGTCGCAACTGCAGCTGGCTTTATTCACTCCGTGTGTTACCAGCAATGCTAACAGTCTTCAGAGAACGAGCTCTCGTTCCAGCAAAGGGTGGAAAGATGAATTAGTAATTACAGGTAGGAAATCCGGAGAGATTTAGTGCTGGCGTGGGCAAGCACATGCGTTTTAAAGCAACCCAAGTGGATTCTGGGAGACCCAACCCTTGGAGCCACGTGTGACTTCAGGAGAAGTGGCTGACAGCGCAGCACGCCTCATCGCCCGCAACAGGCACAGCTGATGTTTTCAAATGCAACCGACCAGCTGTGCTTCGGAAGGGCCCCAGTAGTGTACATATCCACACCTAGGAGCGGCCTTAGCGTGACAAGAGACCACGCTTCCCCCTGACACGGCGTGCGGTCGGTGCAGAGCGGCACGCTGGCTACCTACTCCCCGGCAGCGAGTGGCGTAAGAGTGCCACGCATGGGTCTTTGAACAGAGAACTAGGGAGAGAACGCTAATGCCCGTGAGGTGTTCAGCAAAGCGCCTTGGGCCTGTCCGTGGCAGCGCTCAGCACGGGGGAACCAGCCCGCAGTAGTTTCTCTTCCAATTGGAGCGCGTGGGGCTTGTGCGTGGCTTGTCAGAGCGTTTCAAGGATCTGTAGCTCGCGAAGGATGGTCCTCCCTGCCTTTAAAACACGAAGACCAAACGCCCCCCGAGTCATTTCCTTGCTACCTGTAAAAAGGGGTCCTGTAGAGAGTGGTAAAGGTTGAGTTCTGAAGGAGAACAGGGAGTAGGTGGTCGCAGCTGGTGAATGACACCGCAGCAGACATCAGTCGGGCTGCTGTCCCTGCTCTCTACTGCCATTCTGCGGTACCCAGACAGAGCTAGAGGCTGGTGCTGGCCTCGGGGAATCGGGGGCAAGAGCCTGACAGAGGAGCTCCTGGCGGCAGATGGTTCTAGGCTACCGTGAAACTGCGCGTATGGAGCCTGTGCTGCTGATACTTCAGGTGTAGGAACTGGGTCCGAAACCACAGCTAGTACCTTTCGGAGCCAGTTTTCCACCAAGCTTTCATTCTGGCCTCATAAAAGAGGCATTATGAGGGCAATAATTGATGCATTGATTTAAACCAAGTCTGGGGAGTTTAAGAATAAATCTAATTTTTAGAACACAAAGTTGTCTTGTGTATCGCTTGCTAATGCCAGGTAATCTTACTTTTCAGAGGCATCCTTCTCCTGGATCCAGTCAGCTTTGTACCTGTGATTACCATCAGCTTGCCTTCAGATCTTCCAGACAGGAAAAATAATTTAGATGAGAAAGCATGTACTTAATGCTGCGCTTACTTTGGAGTCACTGGGGTTTTGTGGGGGTTGTTTTTTTAAGAACAAGTTTTTAGTTGACCTGCAATTTGGCACTTGATTTTAAAACCTTGTTTGTTTCCTGCTAAGAAAACCAAGTCAGTTGATTAATTGGTGAAGGGACTTCCAGGCTGAGGCCCAAAGCTGCCTGCCCCGAGCCTCTCTGTAAACAGCCAGCCTTTCCAGAAGCTTCAGAATAAACCAGCTTTCCACCCTGAGGGCTGCCATTGGTTTTAACTTCTGTGAAGTCACTTTTCCACGTCTGGGACAGGACGCTGGCTGCCTTCGTTGCCCATAGATAACCCAGGTAAGCTGTCCTGAATAGCGAGGTGGAGAAATCCAGGGTGTCCCGAAGTGTCCAGCTAGCATCCTTCAGGAAAGGACAAAGGAGTATCACAGACATCAGCTGTGCCTGCAAGCCTAAACAAAGCTGCCCAGCCTGCTTTCAGGTCTCTCAGGGGGGCTGAGTGTGCCTTGCGAGGAAAACATCACTACCAAACGTTTGTGTTACTCAAGTAATTGGACATTTTTTATATGCAAAACAAAAATTGTATTTCAAGCACTTTACACTTTTATGGCCCCTTCCACTCGTAACAACTGTTAGCACTTGCAAACAACGTGCTTTTTGTATCGGTGACAAGAGCACTAGGTGAAGTCTCCAAAGAAAATGCTATAGAAGTACTGGCTTACTGTTGCCAAGTAGGCCCCGTCTGCCCACGCGGAGCTGTTCTGTTAACGTTTTTCGAATAAACATTTAAATTGTTTATTAGACTGTGTTCACGTGTGCCTCTGGAGCTGGTTACCTAAAGCAGCGGTTGGCCAGACGTGTTGGAGGCCGGGTACGCTTTGGCTTTGGGCTTTTCAGTGTTCTTATTTACAAAAATTCTTTGTCAGAGGAGTGACTGGGGGGGGGGGGGGGAATAAGAAGAATCTTAACTACCTGGTACTCTACAGAGCACAGTTACCAGTGGAGCACCCAGCGTTATCCGTGCTCAGCTCACGCTGGCGTAGCGAGGGAGGAAAGCTAGGATTTCCAGCACAGGCGCGCACCTTAAGGAAAGGTCAGCGTACGTTGGAGGAGATCCGAGTCACTCAGACACGTGTCCTTACCGCTGGCCTGTGACAGGAACGGCTCAGGAGTTGTCTCGATAAACGGACAGCGCTGCAGCGGTAGAAGCAGCATTTCTCACACCGACACGCCTTGGAAAACCAAACCGACAGCCACGAGCCAGCAGCGCAGCGTGGGGTACAGCAGCAGGTAACTGGGACGCTGCTCAAACCGCTTTATCCTTGAACTTTTCTTTTTGTTCCAAGGCTTGTGAGTTTGTACTTGGCTTTTACTTCCTCACGCTCGGTGTCACAAGAGCGTAGGATCCCAGGCGTCTGCCAGGTCCCAGCCGAGAAAGGATGGCAGAAGTGGGGGATGTGTCCCAACCAGCCAGGTGCTTCAGGCCAGCGTGGAGCCAAACGCACGAGCAGGGCAGTGACGGACAGCCCTGAGCAGCGCTTCCCCGGAGCGTGCCACGAGCTGCCGTAGCCGTACCGTAGCCACGCAGACAGCTGAGATGGGACAGGGGTGTCCTCCACGGCAAAACAGGGAGCCGCTGAGACTCCAGCAGGGGAACGGTGAGTGCCCACTGGTGAAGCAAGGCTTCAGTCAGTCGCAGATGAACTCCTCTGCCATGTCTCCTCCAAATCCATGTTCTTTGCGCTTCAGGAACATAGCCCTGGCCCCTTCATTAGCACAGTTCAGAGAGAAGTGATGTGCAAGGCTCTAGTTCAGCTGCCCAGGAAAACAGGCCTGAACAGAGAGCAGGACAGACACGATACAGGACAGTTCTTCCTTGCTGCACAAGCACAGGATGAACTGCAGTGCAGATGGGAATTCGGCAGCTGTTAGTGTGTGCTCTTTACATCCCTGCTTAGGAAACCATAAACCAAGCACCTGCACAAGCAACAGGGAGATTGAACTCCGTTCTCAACAGCTGCAACATCAATGAGTGGTTAAGCCTGAAAAAGCCTTGGTACCGCTTCATGACTTGGCCCATTTCCATGAGCTAAGCAATCCTCGTTTCTTCTGCGCTGCGTTCTACGAAGTTACACAGCACAAGGGCAGAAATGCTACCGACGGGTTAACGAAACTAAATAAAAAATAGTGCAGATCCTGAATAAACGAATTGCCAGACTGCGGTGCGACGGAGCTGGAGCGATTGCGCCTTAAAAAGCTAGGGCACTAGTGCTCTGCTTCAGCATGTCCCTGGTTTTCCTGAGTCACAAGTGTCTCAGGCCGTTCTGGAGTGCTACTTGGAGCTGGGGCCGCTCCGAGCCATCTGCCAACAGTTGAAGAACTCCTTACCGCAACTGACACGGGTCGGAAAGGGCAACTGTTGTGCGTGGCAGGCACACAAGGTCTCCTCTGCCCAGTACCTGAGCTGACAAGGATACAGGTTCCTAGCTGGGGGAAAACAAACCAACGCCGCACCCTCCTGCCCTGCAAAAATAACCAACAAACTCCACCACAACCCCCCCTAAAACCCACTCTGTCGTTCGGCAGTAGGTTCAGAAAGGCGACATCTCTTACCTCCTCACGAGCCGTGGCGCTCTCTGCAGTCCCCCTGCCCCGTCCTGCCCTCGGACTGTCTCTCTGCCTTCTAAAGACAGGGAGTTGAGCAGCGCTGGCCCTTCGCTCCACGCAGGAGCTCCACCGGAGGGGGCAGGTAGCGTCACGGTTTGGAACACAGAACAAAACAAACCTCTGAGCTGCGTGTTCAGCATCTGCCACCTTGCGCCCCGCCCCCCGCCTCCATCCATCACATTTTCCCCCCTCCATCGCCCACGTATTAGAGGCGGTGTTCCCTCAGAGCGAGCAGGGCTGGGTGAGCTGTAGCACTAAACTGCTGCTGTTCGAGTTTTACTGTCAAACTCCTCGCAACAGATCACGCTTCCGGTGTAAGTGGCCCCTTACGGGACTGCTTCCCAGGCCTAAAGCTTGTGTACTGCCCCCCTGACTCAGGTGACCCAACGTTTTGGTTGGTTTGCAACGAGTTCATTCACGAGGTCTCCTCCCGCAGCACAGCGGACAGCTGCGTACTCCCCACAGGCAAACGGAAAAGCGAGGACCGAGGGCACCCGCTTCTTCAGAACACTGCACCCGTGTCTTCGCTCTGGCACAGGTGGCTATCCTGCTGAAAGGGAAGGGGTACACGCGTTTTCCCTGTTGGAGATGAAAGGCTACAAATGCACTCGTGTACTCACCTCAACGTCCTTCCCTTCACTCTGGGCTTCCAGACGCTCTCAACAGTGTCTGCATCCCCGTGTCTTACCGGAGTCTCTCACCATCGGCGCTGCGAGTCCCTTTCCAGCGAGTCCAGCATGACACAGCGGAGAATTTTAAGTACGTCAACAAGGTGTTCACGATAATGGCATTTTTACAACCCTTTCCCTTCTCCTCAGGCTGACGGTTTTCCCTCTCATTGCTGTCTGACCTTTCCGTCTGCCTTAGGGCATCTGAAGGGGCAGATGAGCAGGAATTCCACAGCCAGTTTCACACAGCATCCACAGTACCAGCCGAGCCAAGCCCAGACGTATTTCATTCATGAAAAAGTGCCAAGACACACCAGCAGGAAGAAGTGTTTCCAAAAATAACAGGAGATGGACAGGGAGGATAGATGTCTTCATGACAATAACCACTGTTGAGCAACATCTAGAATTATGGTTCTAGAGTGACCGTTTAGGTCATCCTCAGAGAGCCGCTTCTCCATCCCACTTGTCGAGCCACGTGAAATCCAAATTCTCTTTCTGCATCAACTGTCAAGTCAGGGTTATGAACAGAAATCAACGGAGCACAAACATCACACGCACGCTGCGCCCTCAGAACAGCCTTAGAGAACAAATGTGCTGTGTAAACCTGGACCCAACCTACAGTCCAGAGCGGAGAACCTTACAGCACCACACAGTCAAGGAAGGAAAACGTGTGTCTGAGTGCCAGAAGCTGTTTTCTCCCAAGACTTACAAGGAGACTCTACGTGTGACCCTGCATCACTACTGGCTGCGCTGTTAGTTTGCGCTGGCTGGATGTACGTTACTGTTGTCTAACAGATCCCGCAAAGCGGCGATGATCCTACCCTGGCTTACACTTCAGCTGACTCTTACTGCCTGCCAGTAGTGCAAGAGGCGCTGTTCTGAATCTCACCCTCGGGACAGGGTGGTTGTTAACACCTCAGAAACAGTTCAAGGCTGGAATTCTCTCACATCAGCTAGCAACACCACCTATGTAACTGCGCCTTGTTCATCCCGTTCCCTAGTTGTCAGCAGCCCTTACTCACTTAGCACGGCCAGTTTGGGGGGGTTTTTGGGTGTACGAGCTGTTTCTCAAGAGTAAACCCTCTGATACAAGAGTATCAAATTTCAGTCGCTTTAAAAATCTTGAAGATCAAAGCAGATCCCACCAGTATCTCTCACATGTGAGCAAAACGGGTCACTTGCGAGCGAGTTCAAAGACAGCTAGGCAGAATTTGCATTTAAAAAAAATTTATTTAGACATCTGTTGCTCTTAAATTACAAAAGTTAAAAAGAGCAAGCAGTGCGCCGACACGCTACTTATTACTTCTAAAGCTGTTTTAAGACGTACGGTGGCCTCTTCGAGATAAGACAACTCAGCACGATCCAAATTCAACTATCCATTTCTCGTATTTCTCAATGTCCGCAGCAGATACAGATTTAGAAACTTTCTTCAAAGCTATTTCAAAGTCTTCCATAGTTGTTGGCATGTGCATTTCATCTCGGGAAAGATTCCGTATTTCTTCCGGTGTCAAGCCTTCAATACGCCTTCTCATGGCCATCAACGATGCATCTCTATGAAGTACCCAAAAAAATAGTATTACTCAACACAAGGTGGTGAGATCAGTAGTTTGAAAGGCTCAACGTGGCTCAACGGTTAAGCTGCTGCACTCAACAAGGTACAAGAAAGAACTGGAAGCTTTCGCGGGAAGATCTCCAAGTGCTTGTAGAGCCAACCATACTATGCTATCCGTACTTTTAAAACACGGACTTACCCTCACTGGATCTGTGCCTAGGCTGTGAATAGTAGCTATGCATAAGAGGTAAAGACTAACTGATGTATCTAATGCCACGTCATGCCTTTGATGTAGCTGCTGTTCATTTTTCAATCGCAGAATGATTTAAATGGGAACGAGGCAAAGTTACGGTTTCACTCCTCCTACCTATTGGAGAAGCAGCTGGAATGTTTTTAAGGTTTCCTGCTCCAAATAGGAATCTCACTTCAGCAGCAGGGGGGTCAACAGAACCTACCTCCAACCTGTACCATTCACAGCTAAATGTTAAAATGAAAATCCGTTCAGCCCGTGGCTCCTCAAACTTCTGGCCTCAAGAAGCATTAAGTGTCTTTGCAAGGGAGTCATTTTCTTGCTGTGTTTAAGTTTGACTGCATTTGGATTTCCAACAGAAACAGCAGCAGCGGCAGGTGATAAATGGGTAACACAAAGACTGAAGTGCCTGGTAATTCATCGTTATGTAGCTTATAAGAAAATGCCACTTATTTTGTCTATCAGAAAAAAAGATGGAAGGGTCATCCTGGCGATATCACAACAGTGTCATATCATGACTATAGGCAAGAATCCAAAGAGAAAAACTTACACATCGTCTTCTAGGAGGATTTAGACAGGTGGTTTCAGCATATTCTGTTTTAGCTCCATTCCCTCCCACCCAAGGAAACTGTGACTGACAGACTTCACGGATTCACTAAATAGTTGTTAGCAACGAGAATGCATAATGCAGTAACCAGAGTTCCAGAACAGCCCCCAAAAGTTGCCTTGCTGAGCTCCACCGTAGTCAAACAGCACCACGCTTTGTCGTTACGTCATTGCTGGGGAACTAAAAGCCAGTGTGACACAACTGGAGGGGGGAGCACCCCACACATCTCATTTGCCTCCAGACAGCAGTTTACAAGCTAACGCAACAAAACCAGCAAGCAAACCAAACCACCAGGTCCCAGCACACCCACAGAATCCGAGTGCCGCTGCCACCACTTCCTTCTGCAGAGTCATTGTACTGACAGGCATTCACAGATTCACGGAGTGTTAGGGGTTGGAAGGGACCTCTAGAGATCATCTAGTCCAAACCCCTGCCAGAGCAGGGTCACCTAGAGCAGATCACACAGGAACAAACACTCCAACATCAACCCCCAGTGCTTTCCCAAATGCACTAGGAGGAGCACCAAAGCCATATACAAAAGATAAGCAGCACCCCCTGGAACACATGGGGGTCAGTTTCGTTCCAAACACCTTCCAACCTTCACAGTCCGCTCAGAACAATGGTTCAACGTCAGTTCACACTCGCACCTAATGCGCATTTCAGATGCTTTTTACGCTTCCTGAACGTCTTTTTAAAATGAAGTTTCCCCTTCATTTTCCATGGTTATATGCAGACTGTTAGGGACTGCGCCGTTATCTCTGACTGGCTTTCACCTGGCTCTGCAGACTTTGGATTTCACTTCTTTAAGGTAGGAGGATAATTTGAGCAAAACAGAGTTCTCGGCTCACTTTTCCTTAAGTTTTGCTTGTGTCGCTAGCACGGACCCTTACAGTCTGCAAGTTTGAACTTTCCTGTGTTTATATCCTGTATAAGCCACACACAAGCACTTTTAAATCAGCCATATGTCGTCTTGTTTCAATGCGAATGAAACAATCGTGTTCAAGATCTGTTCTTCCTGACACCATTTACAAAGTGGTAATACACAGGCGAGTACAAGTACTTCCTCATTCATTTCAAATCCCACACCGCCAAACCCCTCTTCGGCTGGATTTCTGGTTGCTGCCACCTCAGTCATCTCTAAGAAAACTGTCACAGACGAAAGACTCGGGTCTTTCTTTGCGTTTTGTTTGTTTGCTTTTGCATTGGTTTTTTACTAGCATCTGTACAAATGGACTTGGATTTAAGAACCCAAGAAGCAGAGTGTGTATGTGTATATATATGAAACTCACTCAAAAACATGACAAGTATTCTGCCTTCTAAACACCCATATTGGTATCCAGTATAAAATTAATTACAAATAACCAACAGAACAGCCCAGAAGAGCCAAACTGCAGCTAAACCGCACGAAGCAGGAGGCCAAATAAAGTCTCATTCCCGTGACGTGAACTTATTAAGACAACCTCCTTTCAAAGCACGCCCAGCACCAAAAGCGAGCAAAAGAGCACCGCTAACTCATCTCGCAAAGCTACAAATGAAACAAACCTGCACAACACCGACCTGCAGCAACCCACAAACCAGTCCTTTCCCAAACACAGCGTAAGGTTTGTGCAGGAAACGGTACCGAACCTCCAAACCCTCAGCACAGCCTGAACCAGCAAGAGCCTTTGGTGGCAGCGGCGTGCGCAGGCCGCTCGCTTTCGTCCCTGCGGCGCGCATACGGCCCTCTCGGCTGGGCTGATGGGCGTTTGCAGAGCTGTGTTAGGAATCAGGGCAAGGAAGGGCTCTGCCTTTGAGGAGAGTAACGAGGAGATGGTTTTCATCTGGAACTCGCACCCTGTTCAAAGTACAGCCCCACAACAAGTTTTGCTGGCACAACGTGGAGCTCAGGCCTCGCGCTGCCGCACTACGGCACTACCTCCAAAGCCTGACAGCAGTTACATGAGTGCTTATTAGACGACAACAGCTTCTTAAGAAGCTGCGGTGCTTTGTCCCATGCTGCTGACTCCGTAATCTGCCACCGCTGAACCATGCCAGTGCAAATCTTTAGATGTGAAGCAGATGACTGGTATTAGACTCTTCAAAGAGCAATCTTTTCCTTCCTTTTTCAGTTTTTGAAAGAAAAGATTGGGGGAAGGGTTGGAAAGTATTTTTAGTCCAGTATTTCAGGAACGGGAGTTCCCATTTGTGGGAGTAGGCCCACAAACGACTGTATGCAAACAAGTCCTGAGGAGAAGGGGAGATGGAGGAGGTACAAGAAAACCTAAGTCAGCCTCATCAGTACGGCCAACGTGCTGAGTACAGAGCTCCTGTACGGTCACAAGTTACGTTACACCTTTCCTGTGTCCCGAAGAAAGAACACTCCGCGTTTCTACTGCGGTTATTCTGGCCTCTGCCATTATCGCCTCTTACCGCGGGATGTTGTGCTCAAGTAGCAGAACCTCAGTGGAATGACTGCGACTCTACCAGCTAAAAGTCTGGATATTCCTGATGGAAGGAATCTGGCACACATGAAAGAACATGGAAATTTACCTCAATCGCAGCTTGTTTAGATTACTATGTTGCAACTGCTCTTCATCACTATTACGTGAAAATATCAAATGGAAATCTAGGTAAATATTAATGCAGTATTTCATAGCCATACATAAAAGCCAAGTTACAGTCTGTTTTTATCCAAGAACTTCAATCGTGTGAATTAGCCACTTTACACATGGTTTTCTCAGAGTCTGTGGCAGTAGTAACACCAATGATGCAACGTTAACATACCTGCATACGTTGGTGATGTCCGCACCTGAATAACCCTCCATCTTCTCAGCTATATTTGCAAGGTCAACATCATCAGCCAGTTCCAGCTCGCGCAGATTTATCCTTAGGAGCTCCTCTCTACCTTTTGCTAATCAAAGAATAGAAAATTGAGTCCATACAACCTGCTTTTTGCAGATAAATTATGAATTGAAGAAGGGTAAGAGGGAAGAATGAGGAAAAAGGCACTGTACTCGCTAAAATGTGTATAGATTTAAGCCGGTCCTGAATTCATAAATGAATATGCATACATGCATCCATCAGATTTTTAAACCAGGTGATCAGAACTAAAGGAATACTAATAGTTTAAATTTTAGTCTTTTCAACCACTCCTCTCCCCAAGTCTTCATACCTGATGGTAAAGGAATGTAAATTCTCTTTTCTAGTCTCCGTCTTAGGGCTTCATCAATATCCCAAGGAAAATTAGTAGCAGCAAGTACCATGACCATCTTGGAAGGATCATCATTTTCAGTAGCCCCTCCAACACCTGCATTGGAGAAGAGAGGAAGTAAAACATACATGTGTTTTGTGAAGTTCCACGTATAGAGAGGACAACATCCACGATTCTATAACATTAAAGCAGCTGCTCCATTGCACTTCAATGAGTCCAAGTGCAATAGAATCACTAAGTGCAACAGAGGCCAGTTTTTCAATCTATGTGACAGCCTACAAGAAAAAAAAAACCCGCAGACCCAGTTTAATTTAAGCAACGTCCTGTAACAGCATGTGAGGAAAATCAAAACCACCCCCACCACACCGAAACACAGACACACTCCCCAGCAGTATTCATGAACAGCCACGCAAAAGCAGCATGACTCCCCTGCAAAGTTTCTTCTGAATTCAGGCCAAACGTTTCACACACACACAGGTGGATTCTTACAAACTGCTGAAGGAATGTGTATGTTTGGTGGACTCAACCACAGCTTCTCTGATGCAGAGAGCACACCTCAGCCTCTGAACTGCTGCTGCATGAAGAATTTAATTTCATTAAACTTGCTACCCTCTGCATTTACTGTTTTCGCTTATAATCATAGGACTGGGCTGGGGAATAGCCGTTGTACCTAGGCTGCCTGAAAATTTGCATGTGAAGCACCATTTCTGAACGCTCACGTAAAAGGACTTCAAACGGTTGTTACCAACAAGATTAGCGTACGTACATACTTGAGTTATGAGAACAGCATTACAGCTCCGCTGCTGTTTAAAGTCAAACATAAAAGGGTAGCGACATCAGAGAATCAGAAATGAATGTACAAATCTTCTGACTCATGGAATTTATCACAAATTACTCTGCAGGTTAGCAGTTTTCAGTTGCTCCTTTCCTTCGCCCTGCTCACCAGAGTACAAAAAGGATGCCTCTATAGCAACTTTGCACAGCGTTTCCTACTTTTCAACTTTGTTGGTTTGTGAAATACTAACCAAATAGCTGTCATAAACTCGAGTGTTTCAAAAGAAAACTCTCCCGACCACTTCTATAAAAAACTGCCTTCCTTTTTCATTTGTATCTTCAGGAGGGAAAAAAGAATTGTAACGAGTGTCTTCAAAGTTTAAACTGGAAGAGGCGACAGTTCTTTTGAACCATTTTTCACTTGGTTTTGGAGAAGTTAGTGATATGCTAGGTAAAAACTGAGAGGTGCAATCGATACTTTTTTCCTCTGCTGTTCTGAAATCTTGTATTTTCCACTGAATCGTCATTATTCCGGGTCATTGCTCAGATGCTAAAAGATTGTTAAGTAACTGTCTTTTTTTCTTCCACACTGACAGTTGGAATAGTGCATTTTTATCTTTTTACCCCATTTTTATCTAAGACTTTCAAACAAACTGTTTCTGAAGAATGAAGTTTTGAATTTGGGTTGTTTTTCTCCCTCAAGTTTCCTCCAGTCCAGCACTTCCCAGCGATCAGGTTATTTACCATCCATTTGAACCAGTAGTTCCGCCTTCACACGTCGGCTAGCTTCATGCTCCTCTGAAGTTCCCCTGCGACTACAGATAGAGTCTATCTCGTCAATAAATATAGTTGTCGGGGCATAAAATCGAGCCTGAAGAAAGCAAAAGATGAAGCAGAAATTGAAGTGGCAGTCTACTCACATCTAAACCAGCAGCACAGTGAGAGCCGAGTAATGACACATCTATCCCAGTGAATCAGCTCCTAAGTATCAAGCAACACCCAGCTTTCCCTCTCTTTGAGCACTGGGCACAACTATAGAGCAGCAGCACGTTCATTAGTAACACTGGAGCACAACAGTTTTTGGCCAAGTCCTGTAACTGTTAGGGCTATGAACAAATGTTTACTAAGTTATAAGAAGTTTTACACATCAGAAATAACATTTCTATCTGTAAAAGTGATCACAGAATGCTTGAACAAGAACTCAGTTGAAGCTAGGATGACCGTTAGGCTAGGACATCTTGATATGGAACCCGTACAAGAGACAGGTCAACTGCAAAACAACTCTAACCTTTCTGAAAACAAGGAAGGTAAAAGACAAGGAACTGCCACAATAAAAACTGCCGTCCTACAGCAGCTGACATGCTGTCCATTGTCTATATGCATTTTTGATTGACAGGTATATGAAACTCATTTAATAGGATTAAATTCTATTGTAAAAAAGTATTTCCTGACTTTTTCTGACTACTGTAACTCTGCTGCTTTCTTCAGCACTGGGCGCCCAGCAAACACCGCATGCCAGCCTGGCAACACGTGAAAAGAGGGCGACGCGTTCAACTACAATTTCAAGTGTTGTGCACTCCGGAGCCAAAACTAGGGTTGGGAAAAACGCTTATTTTAAGCACAAACAAACAAAAAACCACCCACAACAACAACAAAAACACAGGCACAGCCTAAGTAGGGTTCTCACCCAGAAAGCAGTTAGATTCTACTAACCTAACTTCAGTGTTACGTTCAGGTATGATCTACAGCACTCACCACCTTATAGCGAGCTAACTCTAAGGTGAGAAGCTAACCCTGAAAATAAAGACAGCCCCATTTTTCAGTTTTTATCAAGCTATTTAGGAATAACCAGATCTTGAATGTACAAAGCCAGACCAGAAGGTCCGAAAGTGTTTGAAACTTGGAAAGCTGTTTATGCATGCTACAAGTTCTACATCTTGGCATGGTTTCACTATTCCAGGAGTAATTCCCCTTCATTATCCCACTATTTATGCTCAGAAACTTCAATCACCATTTCGAACAGTAGACGAACAAGTTTCTCAGATTCTCCTCTGTATTTTGAGGTAAGTGTGGAAGAAGAAACATTAAAAAAAGTAGTCTTGCATTCAGTGGCTACAGCTTTTGCCAGGAGGGTCTTGCCAGTACCAGGAGGACCAACCATCAGTACACCCTATTAAAAAGGAAAAAAGAACCACTTTTAGGACAAGAATCAAAACAGACACAATTTCAGTTTGTTTAATAGCGTAACATTAAAATACTAGGGGTAAACCTTTCCTTGAAAAGTTATTCAAAGGTATGTAATTAGTATTGCTTGCTTACAACAATATAGCTGCAGACAGTGTATTGATCTGGCTGACATCTTTACTTTGTTAGTACTATTCACCATAAATTTTGTTACTAAAAAGTGGAAAGGATTTATAGAAACTGTAAAACACCTGTAAAATATCTTGTTCTGCCAAGATCCAATCTCAGAATCTTATTAATGGTCACAGGATCAGATTTTTTCATACCTTCCATGGTCTTCTAATTCCCTTAAAAAACTCCGGCATCCACATCGGTAAAACTACAGCTTCCTTAAGCAGCTTTTTGGCTTCTACTAAATCAGCAATGTCATCCCTGACAAAATAAAAAGGGGAAGTTGTTTGACAGATTCAGACAGGCTGCAAAATAATCACTCCACACCTCAAAACAATATGCAATTAAACTTGTTATGCAATGGCTCTTCCATAACTCAGGGAAATGAGTTGGATTTATTTACGTTATAGTGGCAAAACCTACAACAACTGAAAAAGAGAAGGCTCTGGGGAGACCTTACAGCACCTTCCAGTACCTGAAGGGGCCTACAGGGAAGCTGCCGGGAGGGGGACTTTCTACAAGGGCCTGTAGTGACAGGACAAGGGGTAATGGGTTTAAACTGAAAGCGGGGAGATTTAGATTGGATATCAGGAAGAAGCTCTTCCCGGAGAGGGTGGTGAGACACTGGGACAAGTTGCCCAGAGAAGCTGTGGATGCCCCATCCCTGGAAGTGTTCAAGGCCAGGCTGGATGGGGCTTTGAGCAACCTGGTCTAGTGGAGGGTGTCCCTGCCCATGGCAGGGGGTTGGAACTAGGTGGTCTTTAAGGTCCCTTCCAACCCAAACCATCTCGTGAGTTTAACTACAGTTGACATCCAGCTAGTGGATGGATGCAAGAGTGAAGAGAGACACATGAACTATTTCACTAGAGCACCACTGTTCTTACTCACAGAAAGAATAAGCAGAACGAGGCAAGTTGGTTAAACTTAGGTAGTTACAGGATGCTGCTTTCCTCTTTTGCCAAGAGGTTGGCTGTCCCTGAAACTTCAATACCATCGTTCTTTGTTACAAGAACTATTTACTGAAGGCTGGTAAACTGAGTTGAGTTAAAAAGAACGTTTAGAATTCTTTTTCAGACTTACAAGTGTATTCTCAGATACCTTATAGGCTGGTCTTATTTTCTTGAGGGTAGTTCTCAGGGCATTCCACTTAACAGTAATATTTTGGTTTCAAAACGTATCTATGTGGACAATTAGTTTCAAATCTGAAGTTGTAATTTAAGATTCAATATAAATATATATTTACACATTAAACTGAAATACATGACAGTTGCATGCATGCAGAGTTGTCTGTGGGATTGTTCAGGGTTTTTTTAAAGCCTACTTTATTGGCCAGACAATTTTTGCTCATTTAATCCTCACAAAATCACCTAAGCTCTGCAACACAAAACTACCTTTGTATGAGGCTTAATATTTAACACATTTATGTGAAGGTACTGACCCGTGGTTACATTTTATACTGGCGGTCACATCACGTCCAGCAAGATTTCAAAGGGTTCCTATATTGACATAATTTCTTTGTTAACTGTTTTTCTACCTTGGTACCCAGGGGCGTAGCAAAATAGGAATTTAAAAGAAGAGACTCTAGCAGACACCAGAATCTTATACATTGCAAAGGAGTATCTCAAAACTGATTGCAGGGCTCTCAGAAAAGTTTGAGAACCTTTGTATGGTCAGGTTGGACAGGGCTTCAAGCAACCTGATCTAGGGAAAGATGTCCCTGCCCATGGCATGGGTTGGACTAGCTGATCTTTAAGAATTCCTGCCAACCCAAACCACCCTGTGATCCTGGGTGGAAAGAAAAAAAAAAAAAAATTAAACTACACAATAAATTTAGTTGCCTATTTAATGGATAAATAAAATCTGCATGTAAGCATATGCTAAAACACTTAATTCTAGTCACATTGTATAAGAAGAAGAAACAACTCCAAAAGACTGGCAGGAGTATTCAAACTTACCATCGAATGTTGGGATTCTGAGAAATTATATCTCTTTCCAAAGCTTCTACTAAATCTTTATCATATCCAGTACTATCAAATTTCTTTGGTTCAGACTCTGAAATCTCAGATGCGGATTTGTTCTACGTACAAAGGACATAACAGCGTAAATACATAACAATGGTTGTGCTACGAATGGATTTTTGTAACAAGTCCACAACAGCACCATGTTTCTAGAAGGTGGCAACATAAACCAGCATGAAAAATATGAAGTTCCATACTACTGCAGGATCTGTGTGATCTGTCAAGACTTCTATATTGCCCTGGTCCCGTTCCCTTCTCCCCAAAGCCAGCATGTTGTACTGGTGCAGTTTCTTTGCTTTAGTAGGTTATCAAAACTGCACACGCCTATCCCAGTATAAGAGTGTTCACCTCCTCTCCCAGAGAAACAGAAAACTATCTGAGAGAGCAGCCGGGTAGAGGGAATCACGTGTGAGACTGGATCAGAAAGAGTCACACTGCGCTAGAGTATCTCAAAGCCTGCGTCATAAATATGGGAGACAAAAAAAAAAAATTAAGCGGGACTTTCGTATATAGGATGAGCAAAGGTGATCTGCAGGGATACCACAGAGGTAAAAGAGAGCTAATTAACTGATACAGAAGCATGGGCAAGAGCAGAGAAGCAGCTGTGCAGTAGAGCAGAAGCTACACAGCTGAAAGGGCTCAAACAGCAGAGACCATGCAACTGAAAGGAAATAAAATGTACCAGACGTACCCCGGGGTTTTTTTATACACTTAACAGCAAGCACTGGTGGTGACAGAAAACTGTAAAAAAGGAAAAACACCTATCTTGTCCCTGCATGTGTGTATATCCTTAGTGAGAAAGGATTATCACACAAACACAATGTCATTTAGCTCCTAGTAAAAGCAGTGGCTTACACGGCTGAACAATTCCACCCTTGCAGTTTATACTATTTCCACAGGCCATGACAACTTGCCATGACTTCAGGTTGCTGAAGCTAACAAACTATTACATATCTCTGGTCGTCAGCTAAATTTATGAAGACCAGAGCACAAGCAAAGAGTAGAGCACTCTGATTGCCAAGAATCAATCACAGATCATTCCCTCTCCTAAAGTATATTTGGGTTTTGTTTGTCTTAAACTGAAAAGCATCTGGAGCTCATACCAAGTCTCAAAAAAAGCCCTCAAAAAGCAAAACACACAACCAAGTAAAGGTTTCCCTTTAGGAGATCTCGAAATGCTTTGGAACACACAAGTCAATCTAAAATACACAAAAGCAATTAAAGAACCCATGCGGACATCCCATTTGAATGGACTTCATCAGGCTCGTTTGCAGTAATTCAGTGGTATAACTTTAAACTATTATCTCCAAATTGCAGTAAACAAGCCCACATCGCTTCCTCCACATGAGGATTTGTTCGGGGTTTTGTTTGTTTTGGTTTTCATTACTCTGCAACCAAGACTGTCCATAAAGCAAAGATACCTTACAAGGTGAGGTTCAAACAGCACTCTGATTTAACGGAAGAAACATTTTATAGGCATCTGATTGTATCATACACTCAATATTAAGAAAGCAAGACCGAGTTTCTCAACTTCGTGAAGTTATACGCAAACTTACCTTTTCCTCTTTTCCTTTGTTTTGCTGATCCTTTTTTTCCCGGCTGCGAACCGCCTTCCCTTTATCACTGGGATTTCGAGAGGATGGACGGTGAGGGCCTCTGACAGCTGCACTTCCACGATTATTGTGGCCTCTGCAATCACTGCACTGAGCAGACTGACGTTTTCTGGGTCCTGGCGAAGGTCTAGTTAGTTGTAACACATGCAAAAAGCCTCAGTGTAAAGCCACTGGAGAGCACTACTAACCAAATCAAGTGGTTACGAACCGAAAAGCCATTTTGCACAAAATAAAAATCTGCATGTCAGAAACAAGACAGACATTTTCAGATAATCACTAAAAATCCAATTCCCCTTTGCCACTAGCTCAGGAATCACTTGCTTAAAACAAGCTCCTTGCTTTGTATATTCAGTAAATAAAAGCAATCCTAGTATTATGGAGCGTAGGGTGGAATTGTTCAGCCGTGTAAGCCACCTCAAACCCCAAAAAACCCAAAAGACCAAAACCCATCCCAGTGTATTTGCTCCTTATCACTGGTCCTCGCTTTCCTACCCAAAGAAACATAAAGGTTTCCTGGGAAAGACAGTTTTATTTTCACTTCTTGGGAAAGAAAAGGTGTACGGGAGGCCTCTAGCTTTTGAAACTAGACTACTGTTAGAAGCATATGTGAAGAAACCAGTATCATAATCAGTATTATGGATTTCTTCTTTTAACTCAGTTTCTTCCCCGTACAAGCCTGTTATTCTCAGAGATACACTTTTTTTTCCACTGGCATTCCTATAATTCCAGCACTAATAAGCTATCAGTCAAGTTTAGGGATATTTCTAGAGAAAATGGAAGACTGATTTGGAGAGCCTTTACTTGAACTGAAAGATGTGTTTTGACATATCATTCAAGATACATTGGGATCCAGTACCTTCATAAAAGTTGGTTTTAACTGACAGCAGCAAGTTTGTCAGAGCTGTACATACCTCTCCAGGGTGAAATGCACATCAGGCAATGTGACTATGATAATGGTAAGATTGTAAATGTTCAAGTCTTTTCACTTTCCAAACAGAGTATCGACCAACCTATACTTTTATTTATGAACACTTAGCCACCTCCGAGTTCCACCCCAAAGCTAAAAATAAAGGAATGGTGTGATTACACACCTAATTTCCACCTAAATTTGTGAGTTCTGCTACCTCAGTATAGCAATTTACTGTGCTTCTTCCAATGCAACACGACCCAAGTTTTCACTGTGGCTTTTCCATATTACCACAACTCAGTATTTCAGCAGCTGGTAAAATAAATGGAACAGAAGGACTTCTCTCATGTCTCTCTTCCCTAGAAAGCTTCAGAACATTAGGAAAGTTCTACCTTCCAGCAGGTTTGAATGAAATTGGCTAGCAGTGTTCCAAAGTTGTCAAATGAGATACACAGAAACAGTGTGATCACACAAGGGCTATTTCTTTCAGAAAGCAGGCTTAAAATAAATCACTGGCGGGGGCGGGGGGGGGGGGAAGTAAAACTGCACCTGTGAAGACTGAAGTTATCATTCTATGAGAAACAGCTTCTAAATTTGAAGCCTCAAGGAACAGTTTGACAGTACAGCTAAGCTGACCTAATAGCCACTTTCTGTCAAAACGCACAGTTCCATGTCTGCTTTGCATGCGCTCCTGTTCCCTCCTTCATGCTACCACTGGCATCTGTGGTTCAGATAGCTGATCTCAGGAAAAACAACAACAAAACCCAAAGAAACTAAAAGCACTATTCCCACAAAACAGTGCCTTTTTTGCCAGTTAAGTGTCCTGAACCAGCTAATCAATCAGCCAACAAAGACAAAAGTGAAAAAAGTCAAACTCAGGCAACTGTGGAGGGTAGGACCATCCTTTCAGCAGCAGCTACGCTGTCAAGCCACACTGCAAGGCCTTGGTTTCACACAGACCTGCATAATTCAAAACCACTTCTGACGTAAGCGGGCTCGGCTGCAGCTGCCTGTTCCCACCCCTTCTCTTGAGCTTATGCTGGCCTAACTGACCAGTTCATGACAGATCAGGGAACCACCCTACTACACAAAAGGGACTGAGCTTGGCCACTTCCAGATCCTACTGTCACACTCCTACTATCAGCTACATGCAGAATCATTTTAAAGTTGATGAGAAGATCAATTCAGGAAGAGGGTTGAGCTTCCATGGAATAAGAAGTTTATCTTAAGTCAGAGGACAAAAAACAAACAAAAAAACCCACAGACCAACACACACAAAAAAAAGGCAGCTTGACATCAGTCAAGGCTATGTAAGATAAAAGCCCCAGAATGTTTGGAAGTAGGGCTGCCTCAAAGAGGCATCTCCTTCACCACAAACTGGCAATGCACTGGTGTGCTACATATCTAAGTTCTAGAAGAAAAATTATACAGGAATGGGATGAAGTGAAATCACACTTTGCCCTGACAACCATTCATGTAGGTCTTCAGGTTTCCTCTTACCTACGTTCAGCAGGTACTGGCAAAGACCAGACTTCTGCATCATGAGCTGGTAATTCTTGTTGCGAAGCTTTCAATGGAGTACTGTCTAGTTTAAAACTCTCTAGTGTTTTCATTATATCTTTCACATGCTTGGCTTCCACGCTTATCTCCTGCCAAACCTGATTTAAAAACAAAATAAAAGTAGATTAAGCACATTGCAAGTAAGCTTGTGGCAGTCCTCTGGTCAAGCCCTTGTAATGCCTGGATGGATTCCACAAGCTACCCGATTCTACTTCGACAGACAAGAATAACACACATCACATATTAAGAAGGGTTTTCTGCCTCCCTCAGCACATTCAAAGAACAAACAAATAGATTTTGGATTTCACACCAAAGAGACTTTTGACAAGTTTTGCCTGTTAAGCAAATATGACAGAAAACAGTGCAACCAAATAGGCTGAATGTCAGTGAAATCATGGTTTGTGTTAAGGATAAATTAACATGGTAGCCACAACTCAGTTTCTGCTAAGGATCTGTAAGTCCCACTACTAAAAACTGTGAGGGAAATAAGACTATTCAAAATGACACCAGCCTGAAAAACTTCAGCATAAGAGGGGCACTCATCAGCAAGAAGCCGACAAGCCAGACAATGCACTGGCTCCTCAGGGCTGTCTTCCGTTGCCTGTTTTGTCACTGTCAGAGCAAGAAGTCTTAAAGAAGACTTAAATAAGTCTGTATAACAAAAAACCTATATAAACAGCACTACAGTTTATCAAAGAATGGTGTAAGTATTTTTATACTTTTGTTTACCATAACATAGGCAATTTTTGCTACTTCAATTCTTTTCCCTCGAAATGTCACAGAAAAAGCACTATTTACCTGTTGCCACTTCTGTTGCAGATACGTATCTCTGACAGAGTAGAGGTACTTATTCATTTGGTCAAGGACTCCCTGGTAGTAGACCATCGCAGAGTCGTAATTTCCCAGTAAGGCATATTCACGGGCCAGCTTTACATTCTCACTGATCATAACGAGGCTCATGTTCAACATGAAGCTGAAAAAAAGAGGAAATATTAAGGAAAAAAAAAAAGAATCCCAGGACCAGAAGAAATTTTTGCAACTATTGTATGCTTATTATCTCATTTGCTATATCAAAAAATAGAAGCTGGAAATATACTGGTGAGAAAAAGAATGGTCCTCGAACGAATGTCATCCATATGAAGAGATAACTGTTTCTCTGTTACTAGAAATGAAACTCACGCAGTGAAGATTCTGTTGAAAAGAAGACACGCAAGATACAAGATACGCAGATTTAAATGCACCGTTGCGAGGCACACTCGCATCCTCTCCTTCCCTCTTCGTTCTACTGTAAGACAAATTGCTATTTTACTCTTAGCACTACAACATCGCCCATACTGTAAGGGCCTGTGGTTTAAAAAAAACCCCAACAAACAATAAACCAAAGCCCTTCTTCCGGATGCATTAAGTTTTTGTTAATTTTTTTCGCCTTAATATTCCATGCATACAAGTTTACCAGTCTGATTTTGCCTTGTGGAGAACACTTTTCCCCATTTGCTTGATTTTACAATTCTTTAGTTTTATTTATGTTTCTTTGAAACAAATATCCACCTTCCGTGCCCAGCTTGCACCTTCCTATCACCTTCATTTTTACACTTAAAATAATACTCTTGAAAAAACTTGACGTTGCTAAGTTATCACTGAAAGGGAAGGAAAGACCACGATTAAACATTTAGTCTGTAGCTACCCACTTAATTTAACATATTATTCAAACCACGCTATTTTTCCCCATCAGCGGTTTTTGGGGTTTTTTGGGGAGATGCAGTTTTTGGTTTGGTTTAGGGGGTTTTTTTGAGCAAACATCACGGTCTGTGACAACTTCCACTTTGTAGCATTAGCAGAATCTGTGCTTTTAAATCAGAATAGCACAGAATTATTATTTATACAAATACAGTGATAAGTATAAGCTGCAGGCTTACTCTTTACGATACAGCCACTGTCTATATAGCTGCCATCCTACGTTCGTAACCATTACTTACGCATCCCATCCCCCCTTCTTCTCTAAGATACCTGCACTGCCTCCACCTTTCCTGCCTCTTGCACACCAAGAATTTCTCCACTCTGCTCCCTAATTTCCTAGGACCAAGCACAGAAAACGTTAAAATAAGCAAATAAACGTGCCTGCGAGAGAGCCGTCTTGCTCCCATTTCAGTACCCGTGCCCAGTGCCAGTGAGAAGGAATTGCAGACAAGCAATTACGGCTAAGCCCCGGGACGGGAGGAAGCACCCTTGATACAGATCAACTATTTAAAGAATGTAAGAGGTACTAAACTCGCACGCGCAATAAGCAGACTTAAGACTGAACGCGTTTCAAGACCAGGTCATGGTCAAATTCGGGCGCATCGTCAGCGGCTTCAGAAGCCACACCAGACAACCTGTGGCTAAGGCATTCTCTCTCCACTGTAAAGAGGGGCTGCCAAGTACGAATCAAACATTTTAAGCCTTTCACTCCTTTTTCTGTCCCCTTCCCAAGTAGCTTTATGCACGGACACAGAGCTGATCTATTCCCGAGCCAAAATTCTCTTCTTCTCCCTTCCTTGCGCTTCCTTCCCCAGCTTCCCTTGAAGCAGATAGCTGCTGTGAAAAGTTTCAGCCCAAACAACAAAACTCTGGCATCAGCAGAGCTGAAGGGAGGCCTCTGACAGCCCACACCCACCCACGGAGAAGGGACCCCTGGGTGCAGGCTGGAAACCTGCGATGGAAAGAACCTGCACCGTGTGATCTCACCCTGGCCGGAGACTCGCCGAGCCGGTCAAAACACCGCCTACCAGCTGATAGCCTTACTGTGACCAGCAACTACGAAGGCTACCATATCCCAGTCTATCCCAGGTTTCGGAGACACGGTTTGACTCGGGAGTTTTGTTGGGTTTTACCTCAGGAGAAAGAGCCCGGAGATGTTTGCCAACTGCTGCACGGATCATCACACAGATATTACCAAAGTTTTCCTGCTATATTTAGGAGCAAGCTTTTCCACTCCTGCTCATCCTACCAGATCCACCTGTTTGCCTGTCCTGAGAATTCAAACTGATGACTAACACTACTGAAATCACAAGTTGAGCAAGATGCTAATAAACACTTTAAAAATCAAGCAATAGCAAGTTACTAAAGCCAAACTAGTCTTTCAAACACAGAGAGAAGTCACGGGTAACTTCTTTTACACTGAATGCTGTGGAGCAACCCAATTGCGTATTACTAAAGAGTAAACGTGATTTTTCAGGTGAGAGAAGACAGAGAAAAGGACAGAAAGAAGAAACAGACAAAGAATGAGCTAACATCTCATGGTGGGGGGAGAAGGGGGAAGGAAGATGCTGACTTAAACTTATAATGCTTCCAACATAACCAAAAGTAGTAATTCCAACAAAAGCCCGGGGACCCATTCGTTTCATCGGTGGTACTGAAAAGGCAAGAGAATTTAGTTTAAACTAGAAAACCAATTTAATTTGTTGTTTCACGTTGAGTCATAAGAGCAGAAGAGCTTGAAGCGGCTTCCGAATACAAGGCTGTTGCGTACAAACAGACCAGAAAAAGCTGCTGGCTCCGCTTATGTCTGGGCATGCCGCTCCTGCTGCCGCCTGAACACAGGCAGTGTCAGAGCGGATACGCTGAGGGGAGGCTATAGGCTTACTGCACCTGTAACTGAAGATGCTGAACCAGTTCTAAGCCAGGGACAAAAAACAGTGTTAAGAGCACTGATGTGAAAGCAGAATAAAGCTTGCAGCAGAAAGACCCAGCAGACTGTGGAAGCTCAGAGTAGGGTATAAGACACACGTGGGAAGGGTGCGAGTATGCACAAATCCAGAGTTAAACCAGACCTGAAGGAATGAAAAAAACGCAGAAAACTAATCCTGTGCCACTTAATAATTTTTAAAGTATTTACAAATACCCAGTACTATCAGGTAACAGGATGTCAAAGCAGCTAGGCTACACTTATCAGCTATGACCCTTCCACGAATCATGCCCAGGGAAGTTATCTACGTTCCAACAGCAACTGAAATAGTAATGAGCTCGTAAAGTTTACAGGGAACAGGATATAAGGAAAATAGCCTAAGCACTCTGGTCTTACAGGTTTGATTCTACGCTGTGTACAAACACACACATGCTTCACCCTACCCATACTCACCCTCAGCACTAGCTGTGAATACACAAGGTTCCCTGAAATTAACACAACAGAAACCCAACAAATTAACCCACCTCTAGTAACAGAATACATTTCAACACTTGCTCCAAGCACCGAGAACACCTCTAGAGCTTGGAACAGCCAAGAGCAGCAGGTGTTGAAACCTAACAAAGGTTCAAGACACCTACAACTTTTGAGAATGAGGTTCTGGGGCTTAATTTTATATTTTATTTCGAAGATACAGCCTGACTATCATCAAGAAAACAGTGGGGATACATCATGTTTTCCACAATGACTTCAAGGAATTACCGTAAGGAATGACTATAAGTAATTTCTGCTCATATTCATACATTAGAATTTGGGAAGCTGTAACCAAACACAACAGTAAACCTGTTTCACAAAGAAATCCCACACAAGTTTAAAAATTAAAAAGATGGATATGCAGATGTGGGAAGATTAAAGGTGGGCTCTACCAGTTACTATGGGGGACTCCTCAGCTACTCTGCTGACTCAGGAAACAGCACAAGCCATACAGGGAAAATACTTCCAAAGAGTTCTTCAGTCCAACTTTAACATTTGGACTAAGCCAGAGCCTGAATGTTGGCAGACTGTACGTTTCCATTATTCCAGCCTGCTGTACAGGCTCTGACATCAAAGTAACCACGTCACACGTAAACCGTGGAACATGTAAAAGTTCTCTCAGGAAGCTAGAGGAGGAAAAAAAAAACCCTAAAGTAACAGCTTTCAGGAAGCGATTTTTACTGATCACAGTGGCCTGCGATTGGACTGCATCACCTCCGAGCTCCCTTCCAGCGTTAATACCCTCCTTCCCAACATCCACTCCTATCGACCTACGGTATCAACAGGTGACTGAGTTAATGACTTGGGAAACAGAAGAGTTTCCCAAGACTTATCGGGTACTAAACAAACTGGTCCTCATCCACTTTACTGTATTTAACAGTAACGGTAGCAGAATAAAACCCAACAGCAACTAGAAACGTAACCATACCCGGCTGTTTTTGCAAAAAAAACCCAAACGTGAAACCGTAAGATACACTGCTGGCAAATGATTTTGTGTTTTCAAGGCTAAACCTTTCAAAAGGCTTCCAAAAAAATGGAAGAAGAAGAAACCGCGTTACTTACTGCCCACTTCATGGGTGTTCTTTGAGACAGTCAGTGCTCAACCCTAAGTTTCTCAGGAGGTTCAGAAGGGTCTTGCAGCAGACTGAGTACCTGGAATTGCTGCCTGCTGCTTCTCTGCGTTAAGGAAAAAGCGGCTCGGCGGCGGGGGAAGAGGTAAGGGCCGAGGTTCGTGTGGGAAGCGGTGCCAACAGGTGCCCTCAGCCCACCTGGCCTGGCAGCCCGGGCAGGGTGCTGAGCAGCCGTACACCCGCGGCAGTCACACAAAACCGACGAGCACGGCTGTCACGACAGTCCCGACCGCGGCGACTCGCTCTCGGTTTCAGAGTCGCGGGACAGAAGAGACGGAACGCTCCACCCACCCGGGCCGAGAGGCGCCCGGCTCCCCCGAGGGCGGCCCAAGCCACGCGGGCGTCGCCCCTCGCCTCAGGCCGAGGCGGGAGAAGGGGGGCAGCGCCCCGTAACAGCCACATGGGGACAGCGGGGAACGGCAGACAGCCTGGCCGCCATGACGAGGGCAGAGACCGCGGGTCTCTCTCACTTACTCCTCTCCAGAGCTCGGCCCCACCGCGGCGGCGGCTCCCAGCAGCCACAACCCCTCCGCTTCTTCCTCCCCCCTTCCTCCTCCGCCGGCGCTAACCACACCCCCGGCTCCGCCCGCCTCCTCCCGCCACCGCCGCCGCCGGCAGTTTGAAGGCAAATCCGGCTGCGTCACTTCCAGCCAGACGAGGAGGGAAAAGGTCAAAGCCCGCCCAGCCGGCTGGACAACACGTTGGTGTTTGTTTAAGGATTATGACAGCGATGAGCTGCTTTTTATTTGAAGGGAGAAAAAAAGAAATAGGAGAGGGAAGGAAGAAAAAGTGAATTGCATTGGCCGGGAATCGAACCCGGGCCTCCCGCGTGGCAGGCGAGAATTCTACCACTGAACCACCAATGCTACCGCGACGGTACCCAGCTGCCTCTGGAATTCAAAGGTGGGGAGGGCGGACTGCGCCTGCGCCGCCGCCGGCTTTCAAACGGTCGCGGCGGGGCGGACCCGCCCCGCCGAGACCGTTTGAAAGCCGGCGGCGGCCGTTGAGGGGAACAGCCCTAATGTATGCACAATATATAAATAAGATTTTAATTATTTTGATGAAAGAGGCAGCAGCGGACAGGAAAAGAGCACCAATCAATTGAGCTCTTGAACATCAAACCATCCTTTTGAGAACAAGTTACAAACATGAGGTGACAGCTAAGTACCATAAAATTTCTGCCATTAAACGTGCAGACTTGTTAATCAGCTCTGGAATGCCACTGATTACCAGTAGCTGATACTTCAGGCTGTTCACAAGTGCTGGAGTTCTCTTACTCTGAGGTAACTCCTAAGTGTCAGTGCAACCAGCCGCTCACGCCCCCCAGGTCAGACGTGCAGGCTGTGCTAAGGGTTCCGCCAGCAGGGGCAGGGAAGCCCCAGGGCACAGACAAGCGGGAAATCCGGTGCTCCCGCACGAAGGGGACGGACGCTTTGGGGTACCGACTGGGAAAGTCGGCGTAACAGATGCACGTTCCTCTTCCTGCGAGCATCAGGGGACCCAGAGGTTAAGGTCCGAGCCACCACCACGTAACCCTATAAAACCCAAACATACCGGTAAGCATTCAGGGCTCACAGCCCGCACACGTGGCTGGGACTGCGGGTAGGCAGAGTCCTGGCAAAAGGCGATGCCCGTGTCGTGACAGAGACAAGTACAGAACGCTCTAAGGCCGGTGAGTAACTTACTATGGTCGCGAGAAAACGCAAGATGGTTCTGTTGACTAACCGGGCACGCAATAAATAAATAATTTCCTTATGCAGAATTTTGCGGTGGTCTACGTATTTAATCGGAGGATCCAAAAGAACTGACAGTCAGAAGGATATTTATAATACAAAAAAGACATTATATATACATATACACACATAGAATCTATCTATATCGATAGATATAAATCAGTAAACTTGAACAGTGCCTTTATCAAGAGCATCTTAAGGCATCCAAACATTTCACTACCACATTGACCCAATTTATTATCTTTTTGCTTTGGCTGAATTAAAGCAAACAGATGAAAGGCCTGATCTGAAACACCAAAGACATCTGCAATCAAAGCCTAACAGTATCGTGGGTGACAGCAGCAGCATCTGAGAACCCACCCACCGCACCGCCTAGTAGCTGAGTGATATTAAAAGGAGCCTAAATAAATCATTCCCACTCACGGCCTTGCAACAGCAGAAGACGACGTGTCTCCAGGAGGATTTCTAGCCCTATATTCTACAGATTCTATTACAAACTGAAGGTAGAAAAGATACAGCAAGAGGGCCTGCCCTAGGATAGAATGCCACTGAGTATCAAATAGTATTTACAGTAGTTATAGGATTATAGAACATTTTATAAATACAATTAATATGTGTACAAGGGCACGTAAGAGATTTATTTTCATGCTTTACAAAGGAAAAGTAACCTGAACTAAAACTGCCTGCAGAATTCCGCAGCTGCTGGTTTGAAGCCTCTCTTCCCAACTGGCCTGTACAAAGCAATCCCCAGCGCAGGTCACCAGTGAAACACCCGTGTTCTAAGCAGCAGCTACGAAGAACCTCAACAGACTCTGAATCTACGTATGAAATGTGACGTCTCAAAACACGGGTAAGGCGTAGCACGTTGGAGAGCTGTGACGACGTTTACCCATAACTAACTTTCTCAGAAAAGGTGGACTGTAACACGCTGCATTTTTGCAAGGAAATGTACAATCCTGCAGCATATAAGGGGCAAAATTCAGCCGAGGTGTATTACGACTTCCAACACAAGGTAACAGAAAATGACAGACGTGTCCACCCAAGTCTAAAGGTGTGAGCTCTCCCTATGTCTGCTTCAAAATGGTAAAATAATATTTAATATTTCAGTACCTGCACGTGTCCTTAAAAGACTCCATTTCCTTTCATAAAAGCAATAGGTTTTGCTCTCTGGTGCCTTTATAGGACTTTTTTTCTTTTTTTCATTTTTTTCAACCCATTGGCTAAAGACCAGTTGTAGTGTTAAATGGATTAACAGTACAATGCAGGCAGAGGAGGAATATACTCGGATAAAAAGGTAATTTTAACCATCAGTTTAATGAAGAATTGACATTATTTTCTCTGAACACGTCACAAATGGTAAGGCAGACTTGATTAAATCACCTTTAACCAGTAATATATTATACTTTACTCCAAGACAAGTAGACCAGTCTTACTGGGATACTTACTACGAAGGAGGATAATCTTTAAAGGTTTATTTACATGGAAAACAGTCCTTTTTACATAATATATATAAAATGGAGTAGTTATACACTGCAGCCATTTTATAACGTTTAAGCTAAATGAAATGCATCTTAAAAGCTAATCTATTTTAACAGCTGTGGAACAGGCAGACAGCACATGAGTTGGTTCATTTAGCTAGAAGCCCATTATAGAAAGTAACTACCTACCTGCTGAAGAACATAAAACAATTATTCGTAACCATCTTCTAACCGTGATAACCACCTCAGAGTAGAGGGGTGAACTTCCACAAATGTTTTCTCCAGTGACAAAGCCCGTTTTAAGAAGTCTCTACACTGCCAACCCTTCTTACTGCAGTTCAGTTTTTTCTGAGTTACACCAATATCAATCATTTTTTGGACCACACTGGAAACTGGATCCCTCAAATGAATACACAAGACACCTCCAAACGCTAAATACCAAGCCGTTTCTCCACTGATCCAGTATTTAGGACAGTAGCACCGACAGTCACGCTGGCACAAATCGAGACACTGAAGCAGAAAAAAGGAAAGAATGGCCCGAAGCGCACTAGAATTTCTTAAGCCAGCTTGATGAGAAAAGTGAACTAGTAACTGGTGTTCGCTGCGAGACCAGCTATGAACACCCATTTAACAATGTTTGAACAGTCACAATGCCAGTACAATGGCACAAATAATAATTTAAGAAAGCAGTAATGCTTACAGGCACAGTATTAAATTATCCACTGGAATTCAATTCCAAAAAGGAGGAAATGTTTAAAAGACACGACGTTTACTAAATACCGTGCATTTTCTTTAGCACTGTGTTAGCTTCAGGAGAGAGATAAAAAACTCAGTTCTTTCTGCCTCTCACCTTTAATTCCTGGTCTTGTCTCAGGGAAGCTGCTTAGACGGTTGCCCCCCTCCCTGCCCCAGTAACAGGCATCCCCTTGGGTCTTGGGGTGGGAAGGTACTGAGCCTGCTCACCTGCTGCGGGAAATTAGGAAAACAGCCACGCAGAAAGCAGCAGACAGGGCCATAAGCTCCTAAATCTGTTCTGAATGGGGCTGTGAAAGACGGAGCACTGCACTGCACTGATGACTCAGGTGGACTGGTGCATGACATTTCTCCTCACTATCTGCGTAACGAGGAGGAAAACTGTTAAAGCCAAGTGAAACCAGTCTCCACAACCGCGATCTCAAAAGCCGTAATTTTTATCTCATTACTATCTCAAACATTTAATAAAGAAACAATTCTAAAATTTATTTTTCAAACTAAAAATTCCAACTAAAGCAGAACTGTACACACTTTACAGTTTGGTTGTAGTCAGAAAAATTATACCAGACTTCAGAAAGAATATTTCCTAAGACTCTTTTCTTCTCCTAACTGTAAAAGAACTGATGACAGGAAGCAATCAAGTTGTTTCTGAATGACCAGTGCTCCCGCTTTGAGAGTATACCAGTCACATGCTACGGCGTTACTAATGTCAAATTCAATTATTATTATTTAATAAAATACTAGTTCTAATGCTTTTATCACTTTACAATCATATTACAGCCAAGACTGACACTTTCTTGTTCCAAAGCTGAGAACTATGCCACTACCAGAGCAGCTGGAAACGTTTCACCAGATAGATGGCTCAGTTTTTCCAACGTTGTGAATAATTAGGCTAATTACAGTGAGAAGTGAGGGTACAGCAGCCTTTTTTTTTTTTCCCCTCCTCAGAAATAGAGAGTTTTATTAATGTAAAGTAGATTTTGTATTTGGTCAATGCAAGGAAAAACTGTCATTAAAAATTCTGGAGCAGAGCTTTGTTTTCTAAAATTATTCCATATATGTACAAATAGATAGCAGGCATCATCTTAGGAAAAACAAAGTGATCAGTATTTCCTATTTTGAGTACTTAGAGTACAGAGAACTGATAATAAAATTCAAGTGATTTTTTTTTTTCACCTTACATCAAATCTCTTCTAAATTAAACAATGCTGGAATAAATTAATATTTGTGAAGGATTTCCCTGTATCCTGGGGAAACAAAATGTACAAAAGAAAGAGAAGACACAATTTACTTAGTGTTTTTTAAAAAGTGTGCACGTATTTACCCTAGCAAATCTTCTTTCAATTCTCTTAGGAGAAGAGGCTTTCCAAAAACTGCAGCTGCAAAATAAGTTTATTCTGTTTTTCATCTTTATTCCTCTACTAAACATAAACTAGGTCACGATTCTGAACCCCTCTACCTGCCTGTTCATCATCATCATCATCGTCATCTGACTGCTGTTCTGAGTTTTGGGAACTACCATAGTCATACTCAATGGGCTTTGGATTGTTGTACGGGTAGCCATTGTCATCGAAAAACCTCCGGAAGGTGAACTCATAAAAAGCATGTTCAGGATGTTTGCCATTTTTGTACCACCCGTTAAGCGTATCATTTCTGTTCCCTTCCTTATCATCATCACTCCACAATTTATCTGGATCAACCGGATCAAAGTTTGACGTGTCCGTAGGATGAGCAATTTTGGGAATGTAGAAAGCAGACTGCCGCCGTAGATCGCTTGAAAAATCTATTGTTTTAAAAAAGGGATGAGCTTTTATTTCATCTGCACCGTTTTTGCCTAAACGATCTTCTGGCCCTCGGCAGAGTTTAATAATAAGGTCGGAGGCCTCTGGAGTTAATTTAGCTTGAGGTGGAATATGAAGTGCAGTTTGCCAGTTGATAACCTTTAAAGCAAAAAGAGACGTTACTCTATTTACGATTTCATAGAAAGGAAAAAACACAGTGAAGATCGGAACAACAAAACAAACAAGCCAAACAGTCGCGAAGCATTCAAGATGTGTTTTCACGTATGAAAGTATTCAAGCATGCCACAAAGCATTCAAGATGTGTGAAGCTGCTCTTTCAGAAACACAAGGAATATTTTGTCTGGAAATCTGGCAAAGCCCAGGTAAAGTTTATTCACTTTCCAGACCTAAACTAGGGTCTGGCACAGGATACCCCTGCTATAAATTAACAAAGATATCATAAAGAACACTGCCAGGAACCTGAGATGAGGCACATGGTGTACAATCTTGAAGAGAGGGTAAGGCAAACGAATTTTGATTTATTTGATGAACTGGAAAGATTAACAAGATTTCAAGTTCAAAAAAACCCAAAAAATCAATACTGCAGTATATTTGAGCCAACTAATATCTTTCAACTGAATGCAGTTTTGCAATGATGGCACCTGCAGAAGATTGCCCTGGTGCTTTCTCTGAAACATGCGGGGCCTCAGGAAGGAAGGGACCAGCGGCTCTGAGCTGGCAGTAACCCTGAGCAGCCACAGTCACGGGCTGCTCCTCCACCTTTGCGTGCTGAGCACCTGCAGATACATCACCAAAGGAAATTCTCTGCAGGTAAGCAGGGATGGAAACCAAGAGGTGGGAACAGAACACCCAGATGCTGGAAGAGGAGAAGAAAATGAAGTGGAAGTAACTGGAAGAGGTACAGGAAGTGAAAGGGAACGGCCGAGATCTGAAACGTGATTTTCAGTTGGCACATTCACTGCATGACCAGCTAGAAGATGAGAACATGATCCTTGAGGTCCCTTCACAAATTACAGCGCACCGCCACAGTAATGTAAAGTTTAAAAACTTGTTAGGCTATAACATGCTTGAATAGAGCAGCACTCCCAAAAATCACCTTTGATTCCATTACAAATTAGAAAGCCTACTTAAATTTCAAGCCTGCTTTTTCGGTCTGTTAACATTAGACACTTAAAAGTTACCTTCATTTGTGTTTCCAGTGGTGTTTGTGCCAGGAATGGAGGCTGCCCCACTAACATCTCAAAGAGAATTACTCCAACACTCCACCAGTCACACAACTGTGTGTAACCTGAAACGAAGTCAAAACAAGGTAGTCAAAGGCTCAGAAGTGCAAGATTAAAATTATATTAAGAATAAAAAAGGTTCACAAGAAAATTCTATTCACTACTTGTTTAGGAGACGTGTGGACAAGGTGCTGAAGGACACGGTTTAGTGTTAGTATCGGCAGTGGTAGGCTAATTATTGGACTTAATGACCTTAAAGGTCTTTTCCCAACCTAAAAGATTCTACGGTGCTATGAAAATTTCCATATTGGCCATCTGTTTTTTATCAAAATATTACATACTTGGGAAAAGCGTACGAAAGGTAAAACAAACTTCCCGAGTACCAGCTCTTTCGCAGCGAGGCTACAGCACCAAACCGCATTACCTGTTCGTAACAAGACTTCTGGCGCAATGTAATTGGGCGTGCCGACAAGAGAATGGGCCAGGCAGCGCTGATGCTGACGTGCTGCCCTACGTTCCAGTGGCTTCAGCCGATCACCGCATCTGCAGTTTGCCGGGTCACCCCATTCGTTGCTGAAATCCATACTGTCTTGACGCGCATGATCGCCTATAATTGAGAGAGAAAGATGCCAAAATTGAAGGTGGTTACTTTAGCTCTTAACTACTGCGAAATTTGCTTTATCCATTAACATCTCGTTATAAAACAGAATTGGTTTCAATTTCAACACCAATTTGAGAGCTAAAAAGGTTGTCAACATCAGGATTTTAACTGTTTACGATACAAAAATACCAACTTTAAGTTAATTTTTGACATGACTATGAGTAAGTATCAAGTCTGATCTTTTCTCACGTTTTTCCTTAACATAACCACACTGGGGGTACAGGGCATATATTGTTCTGGCTCTTATGTAAACAGAAAAAAAGCCCAATATTTAAAGCAGCAAAAAACCAACATCAGATTTAAAATCTTCAACTTATCTCCAGAGACTGTGTAACAGTCTGGCCTAAGATACACTATATTTTGATAAAAACAAGGCGAAAGTAATTTTAAAATTGCTTTTTGAAGGTATGTGTTTGTTTTGTGAAAATTAAAAATAGGTTATTACAAAATCTGTGTTTTATCACACTCAACTGTGGAAAAAAAAAAAAAGTATCTGTTGTTTGAAGCCATTAAGCAGAGTGTTTAAAAGCCTCCTTAAACCTTTCCTAAGAAATCAACAGGTTACGCTAGAAGGAAGTACGAGACACTCAGAACCTGGGGCAAGGTTTTCAAGAACAATTACATTTAAAACATCAACCCTATTTTAAAAACAGAGTTATGGCTGTTGTCTATGTAATTATTGCTACCACAGTGATTTTCTCTGTCCAAATTTCAGGGACAAACTTACAGCAGCACAGCTCATTCCTCCTCCCTGAAGGAAATCAATGGTCACACTTACAAACTCTCCCTAACTAAACGCTGCTTTCTATAATTTGAGTGGTGTGCAGATGTATTGTTAGATGTGTTATTATTCATAAAGGAAACTGCACAGTCATCTTTCTACTCATTTATTTTTTAATTCCTTGCAAAGGATGACACAGGAACAAAATAACAAAGGAAACTTTTATATTTCTCTTACCACTCTGGTAGTACTTTGAATCGTGGGTCCATCGAAAACCTGTACAGAGCCCGAAGTCGGTCAATTTAATGTGACCATCACGGTCTATCAAGATATTATCAGGTTTAATATCTCTGTGGATGAAGCCCATTTTATGAACACTTTCAACTGCGCAGGTCAGTTCTGCTGTGTAGAACCGTGCCAGGTTTTCTGGAAAGACACCCATTCTTATTAGGAGACTCATCATATCACCTCCTGGAATGTAGTCCATTACAAAGTACAAATTGTCCTTATCTTGGAATGAATAGTACAGGCGAACAACCCATTCATTATCAGCCTCGGCCAGGATATCCCGCTCGGCTTTAACATGAGCAACTTGATTTCTAAGCAATACATCTTTCTTCCTCAGAGTTTTTGTTGCATATAAAGCATTAGTATCCACTTTTCTTGCTAGGCAAACTTCTCCAAATGCACCAACTCCCAGGGTTTTAATTTTTACAAACATCGACTTGTCCATTTTAGCTCTTCTCAGACGAATATAATTAGACTCTTTCTGGCACAACATTTTCCTCATTTGATCTCGGGCTTCTGGTGACAGTCCAACCTGTGCAGCAAACAGAACGAAATACAAAGAGTGAACAGTACTCTTAATTTTTGGTGATCTTACAATCACAAGGCTTAGGCAAAGCAAACCCAATATATACAGCAAGGGAAATATTACTTTAAGGGGTTTTGGTTTGCCTTTTTTTTTTTAAATTACACATTAGGATTCTATGAAAACATACACGAGTGATGCAAAACAAAATGTGATCACTTTCAAGAGCAAAACGCGGGAGGTGCCATGCACCAGCAAGTTCTCGAGAAGGGAGTATGTTCTCAAGGAGAGAAAGGGTAATTTACAAACTGCTGATAAAAACACACTGCCAATAATACTACTCTGAGTAACTGTGTGCATCAACTGCCTCTCTGACCCCCTCTGCAGAGCTAAAAGACATGCCTAGGGGCACTAAGTTGCTGAGGGATAACTGAGGAGCTGCCATGGGAAAGGTTTCCGTGCTCCAGACTAGACGGAGCAGCCACTAAGCTTCCTGACCATGTCAGTGGAATTTCGGTTGCAGGAGGGAGTATGCGCCACTCTCACGCTTCCTGGGGTAGCTACACAAACCAGATCCGCATGGCACTGTTTCCTACTGTCCACCCCCACGTAGCACGTGCCTCTGCCACAAGCCAAGACCTGATCTTTCCTCTTACCACACAACCCACCTCTTTCTAACACGGCTTCAGTCACACCCTCTCTACCACTCTCCACATCAACTAGTTGAGCACAGCGATTTCTTTGAAGTGGCTCACTCCACCCCACGGTATCAGTCCTTGGCTCCCATCTGTGCACGTATCCCTATCTTCAGTGAACATCCCAGGCGTTCTGGCTAACACCACTGACATTCTGACAGCTGAAACACTCACAGGGCACACACAGCTCATCACCTACAGCATGGAAACCCTTATCTACAAGAACCACATTGAGCATTCTCATCGTATTCCAACCTGGGTTCCTCATAGTGTATTTTTGCTGGCTTCAGTTCTTTCAAAGTACCATTCAATTCCAGTGGCTGCTTTCTTGGCAAATTTCAAGCCATAGAATTGCAATATCCCTTCTTTTTGCTTTTAATGTGAGCAGAAACTTTCTTCAATTTTTTAATATTCTTTCCTCAGTGACAGAGAAAATATCACTTTATGTTTGTTCCTTCTTTTTTCTGTCAGCATTTTCAAAATCTTTCATGTTCCCTTTCTCATAGCATCTCAATTATTTTATCTACCTACCTGAGCTGAAACCACCATCCTACAGCAGTGATCTCCAAGTTCAACCTATGTATATTTCCTTATTTTTTTCCTGGGCATTCCACTCAAAATCAAACCTGGCCAAATTGAACTCCTGCACACATCCTACCTGTTCCTCAAGCACTTTTCTAGAAGATATCAATTTCTTATTCTCACACCTTATCGATTCTTGGTACCAAATCTTGCTGTTTCCTTCTCCCTGATGCTTTGAATGCTTAAGATACTGCCTGCATAACAGTACTCAGGACCACCATCAGTGTGAGGCAACCACTAATCTAGGCCCATATAAACCGCACGTTAACAGATGACTTCTACTTTGCCTACGTACAACATAACCTGAAACAAAACATAAAACGATGTGACTTAGAAAATAGGGTAGAGAAAGAATCAATTAGATACCATTCAGTATCTTAAAATTGCTTTCAGGATACTACGTGTCACCTATTAAAGAAAATACTGTTAGAACACAAAATTTCTTACAGGCATCGTAACAAAAATGGATCCAAAGGAGATGCAATTAGGAAAAGGCATATGAAATGCTTGTCCACCCAAACAAACTTCACAAGGAATATCAATTCAGTAAGGTTTAAATGGGGAAGGCTGTCTCAAACTGGAGACAATTTTTTTGTTGATATCAGGCAGGCAGTAGCTAGGACTGAGTAGCAGTAGTTTCAAGACCGGACGTGGGAAATAGCTTCAACTCCCTACCCTGAATCAAGATATTGTCTTTCTCAACACATTCCTGCAGGAATCCCCAGGAACCCTCTTCCAAGACAGAAACATCAAGTTTTCTGTGAATGAACATGCTTAAGGCACACTTCAATGCAGAGGGAAGGATTTTTGAAGACTTACAAATGTCAAGAAGGCCTCTGAAGACCTGATTACCATAAGTAATAAGCTAGTTTCCATTTGTCCTTTTCATAAAGACCCAAAATGTACTTCACTACTGTGAGATTCCTCTCCTACACCCTGATGAAAGAGGTCTGCTGCAGCACAGTACCTCATTTTCCACCCTCCAGCCTGTAATTAAACATCCCAGGTTTAACTCTGTATACATATTATAAATTGCATTTTGTGTAAGAAAAGACATTTACTAGGGTCCTTTAAATGCACAAGAAAATTATCGAGAAAAGTTGTATCGGTGCTTTCATACAAGTAACACTTGTGGTTGCGATGCTATAGAACACAACACAGTAGGAAGGGAAAGTGAAGTTTGCAAAGTCAACATTAATTATAATCTTACATTTAAGTACCCAAAAATAGTAAAAACATATTCATGCTTAATTCTGATGCAGGATTGCATGCAAAGCCCTCTAAAAAAGGATCATGCTATTCTTAATAAAAACTGTTGCTCCAAAATCTTACTTGTCTACACAGGAATGGAGGCTACAGAGTTCAGGAAAGCTTCCCACACCTTAACAGTTTAAATCAGCTGTTAGTGGAAGTGAAAAGGAAAGAGAGAAAACTAAGAATAAAGATGTAGAAAAAGCTCCAGGAAGAATTCTTGCCAACATTTACATATTTGTGACTACAAACACTTATAAAACACTTCAGCTTACAGTAAGAATTTTCAAAGAGTAAGAAAACATGGATTTAAGAAACAGCACTTCAAGAAAGTGGCTAAGCCAAATAAATTCTTTCATAGAATAAATTAAAAGGTACGTCATACTTTTATATATTTAACAATTGTATTTGAAAATTTGGCATAAGTAATACATCTTAAATTTCCATTTCTTCAAACCTTAATTTCACTACCTCTCGCTATTTTCTCTTTCAAAACAACAGATGTATACATCAGCTCCAGTTTTTACCGTTTTGATTTCATTTAGCAGAACACTGAAATCCCAGAAACAGATCAACTGATGTCACGTAGGCACAAAGTAGTTGTCTTTACATGGCTTCGTTAAAGTCTCTTTTTTTATTATGCCATTCAATTACCTCTTGTTTAAACAGGCACCCTTTACAATCTGAATACAAACTGCAGAAAAGGTATTCCTGTTTGGGTGACTATGTAAACGCACTAACCAGCCTACCACTTGTCCCTGCTTTGCTACTTGTACTTGCAGTGTTTATTTAAAAAAAAAAAGTATTTAAAAACCATTAAAATATTGCATATAACTCACTAAATATAACACATAACCAAAAGCTGTAAGACATGTAGTTAAACCTCAGTTTATGCAACAAGGATTTTGCTTCTGCTGCCTTATCATACACGAGCCAGACGAACCACATGTAGACACGCAAGAGATCTTACCTAAAAGAACTAATTTCTAAGACAACAATGAAGTACATAAACGAAGCAATGAAGAATTTGCCACATCGCAAACACAAAAACTAAAACCAGGCTTCAATACCATGATATAGCGCAATGTTCTATTGATCTGTACTGTTTAAACATTCTACAATTAAGACATACTTCTTAAAATTAATACAGGAACAGTTCTAGTCACGGATTTATAAAGAAGAAAGAGTTTACCCGCATCATTTCATTCTCTAGTTGTTTTTTCCGATGCAAACGCTGCTGATGTGACTTGAGTATATTCTCCACATGCTGCTCCATGAAAAATTTAAAGGCCTGAGGGGAATAGCTTTGAATGCGAGACTCTCTTCTTTCTTCATCCTTCTTGTTTCTTCTAACAGGAACAGGCGATGTTGTAATTTGTTTCTTTTCTTTATCTGTTGAATCAACACATTCATAATTCTTTTCGATCTCATCCTCCTTGGATAAAATAGGCAGTTCCTCCTTGTTGAGCTTGGGTCCTGTCTCGTACAAACTGACAGAGGGATTCTGGTGTAACAAGTGTTTTGGGTAAGGTGGTGGGGGACCCTGGTAATTTGGAGCCTCTGCAACAGGAGTCATAACTGCCATATTTGCAGATGGACTCTCAGAGAAGGGAATGGTCTGAACGGTTTGCACCGGTTGTGGCATCCAGGAAGGGTGAGTGGGCGCTAAGGCAGTCTGTAGCTCTGGTTTTAACACACGCATGCTTTTTACTGGTTGCTGAATGGGAGCTGGTGTTATAGCCGTTACTGTTGTAGCCGAAGGCTGAGAGCTGCTAGAGTGACCCTGCCTGCTTCCATGATGGTTGTTGAAAGAGTTGGACCGTACGGGAACGTTGGGTTGCCACGTCGGCAGGTCATGCCCATTGCCAGGCGATGACTGCGGCTGCACCGGGGAAGGCTGTGACCAGGACGCAGGTATTCCAGCCACATTTGTATTATAAAGTTCCATGTTGTGGCTATTTCTATTTGGCACCATCATTGCCTGAGGAAGATTCCCATTAGTGTATGCTGAAGGGGGAGCAGATCCTCCTGCCTGCATCTGTAGTGCTGTGGGACTCTGCCTGTTTGCTGGATTCATGGGGTATGGGGGCGGCTGGCGACTCACTGAGCTCCCAGACACCACGTTCTGGTGAACTATGAATTCTGCTTGACAATTGCCATTCTGCATTCCAGGTCTTCCTGAGGGAAAGCTAAATTTGCTGTTGGCAGAACTCTGCATGATTATTGGTTGCCTGCCAATGGGGACAGTGCTCATGCCTCTCTGACCCTGCGTGGAAGAATTTATGGGTGGAGGATTCATCGGTGGAGCTGGATAACCATCCTGCCATGCTCCTGGTGGCACTGGAGAAATACGGGAGATTACATATTCCATGTTCCCAGAGTAACGCTTTGTTTGAGAGTTTGGTTCCCAGGAAGGAGGTGGAGGAGTAGTTCCCCTTGGAGGGGGAGTCTGTCCTCGAGGAGGTGGAGGAGGAGGAGTGACGCTCCGTATCTGTGGTAGAGGCGGTGGATTCACTCTTTGTCCGTTGCCAGGATGAGCCTGAGCAAATGCTGCGAGGCCAGATCCAGATAACGGCCTTCCTACGTCAGGCTGAGAACTGGGGCTTTCCGAGCGATACACTACACCATCTCCCAGGGAAGGGCCATGCCGCTGGGGAACCAAGGACTCCTTCGAACCCTTCCAGCTCTGCTTGCGGTTAATAGATTGCTGTACAGTCCCTGTTTTACAAGAAGAAAACACAGCATTTATATTATTAGAAGCTATTTTTATTGATTGCCTTGAATATTTTATTATTCTGCATTAATTACTATAGAAATAGGATGTAAATTCTCCAACATTGCATAATCCACTGTAATTCACATTAAAAATTCTATCTAGTAATACACAGCATGCTATGGTAACGTGTTCAGCACACAGAGCAAAAAATGCAGTGAAACATAGTATCAGAGATTTTAGAAATCACTTTTCTGAAGATGCATTTTGCTTCAATTACACATTCACTCAGTTTTTATTTGAAAAACATGGTAATACGCAAAATCATTAGGCCCACCATGTATTTTTAATTATGCATACAAGCAACTCTCAGAAGAGGTGTTCAGTACAAACACAAAAAAGCAATAGCACGGAAAAAACATGTTTAGTCATGTTGCTATTTCTTCCAGTTTAACACTTAAAATAAGCAAAGTGTTCTTAAACTAAATTTTAACTAAATACTGTAAAATCAAACAGCTTGCTTACACTCTTGGAAGGTTCATCCAAACATGCTATAGTCAAACCTCATATGCAAGTAATAAGTACTTTCATTTTAGATGTTGTAAAAGTGTTCTATAGAGGCAAGAATTACAACCGTACGAAACCAAAACTTACAGAGCCAAACTCTATACAGTATATTTACTTTACAGATGATATTTTGCGTCCTACAGACAAGATAATATGCAAGGAACTGATAGCACATGCAGTCTCATTGTGCTGTTACAACAGTACTTGTAAACACACACAGTACTGTAACTGCTGAAGGTCACTGTATCCTCCGGAAAAGAATGTTGCTTGCAAAGATGGTAATTAACACAATGAAGATCATAGCTAGATGGTGGTATTTAGCTAGCGGCTTCATACAAGCACTTGCTAACCCTGCTCCACAGACTAAATGAAATTAACGCTGTACTTCAATACCCTCGACTACAAGTTTTTCCTCATACCTATATGGTCGATTGAAAATGTAACTTCACAGAGCTAGCAGCTCAGCACTCAACTTCAGTTAAACACAAGTTCAATTTTTCTGCTGCATTTGAAAGTTACCGTTTGTTTAGGCGTATGCTACTAAAGCCTGGCAAACAAGGGGAAGCATCAAGATGTATTAAAAACACGTTTGCATGTGTTAAGAAAGCAAGAGCAGCCTGTTGCTACTAAAGCTACAGTCTGTCCCCTAATACTATAAAAACAAATTCTGCCTAAAAAAACATACTAACAAAATCTGGAACCAAGAAAAAAATCAAGCAGAGAGAGGGATCTTAAAACAGCATATCCTAAAATACAAACATTGTAGCCACATGAGATATAAATACATACACTTACACATAAAAATATAACATATATACACGACAATACACATATGTAGTGCTACTGTGTGGGAAGACAAAAAAATTAAAATATCAGTGCTCACCACTGACTTCTAAACGGCACCTGACACCGATAACTAAATACAGGCATCACACCAAGGAGGGACAAAAATTACTGAAACGAGATCAGAATGCCATTCCTTGTACAAAACACTTACAGTACTACAACCACACAGTTATAAAACCAAATATTTAAGAAATTCACATGAAATGCACCTATCTTCCAAAAGAATTACATTCTATACTTTACAGGCTATTTTTAAAAGAAAGAAAACTGTGTCTCAACATCTCCTCTGTTCCACTGTGAGCCCATGAAGGAGGAATCTGCTCCTTTGTATTTTTCACCAACAAGAGCACACTCAATGTCTTACTGGGTTACCTTGGATACACCTACCTGGTGGTTTCATACCTGCATTTACAGGTCTTGCTGCTGCTGCAACCATCTGTTCCCGACGAGGATCCTGGTAGCTCATTTTACTTATAAATTCAATAGCAGCTTCTATACTACGGTTGTTAGTTTGTCTAAGAGCTTGTATAACCATATCCTAAAAAGAAAATTATACACAAAAATAAGGTACAAGACCCTCCAGTAATACTATCAAAGTACATAACCAACTTCTCTCTATTTATTTAAAATGATTTTTAACATGTCTTCTCCACAACGCATCCTCCAAAACACTAATACAGTCTGGATCTTCAGGGAAAAAGTTAATTTGTCGAAGCACTGCAGTTTGACATAAATCGTGTCACCTTGCTATTCGTGTAAGCAGTCAGCTTACATAAATTATTCCATGAGGGGTACTCTGATGTAAAATTCAGAACTTCGGGGTTTGCTTTTTCCTTCAACTCAGCATGACTTTTCTCCACAAATATCCATTACTTTCTCCCCAAGAATTCCTCCTGATGAAAACATTATTGGCAGAAATTCCATTATTTTTCTGGCAGATTTAGGCTCTGCGTTCTTACAGATCCAAACACCAGTTTTGATCAGATGGCCAACCCCAGCTCTGTCAGTGGAAAATGCATTATGGACCGGTGTTTTTTCCACTGACTTGAATGAGATCAAGGTCAAGCAACAGAGGCAGAATTTCAGAGATAGTTAAGTCAGGCACTACTCTTCCACTTTTATTGAATGGGATTTGTGCAGCTGACTCACGTCTGAAACAAATCTACAGCATAACTCCCTAGAATTAAGCACGCTGTCTACAGTGATTTGTTATGGCCATACTTTGTCATATCGAAGCATAATTTCTGTTCACATTATGTTTGCACAGGCTACCTACATGCGCATCAGCACTCACCTCCTACTAAAATCAATGGGAAATCAAAGAGGGCTCAGAAGGGAACAAATACAAACCCACATTTATGCTTTCACCACGCTTGTGTACACTTTTAACACTACAAACATACAAAATTCCATACAGCCTTCAGAAACAATTATTAAATTCAGTGAACAAAGCAGAACTTTTAAAAAGGATTTTTAAATAAAAAATACATACAAGGTTGTCGCAGTATTTGCAGACCAGCTGACATTGTTGGAAAAACCAGACACAACTTTTGATCTCCCAGCTCCTTCACAAGACAGTTATGTCTGCAACACTTCTACTAACACAGGCAAGATTGATGTGTTGCAAAGTACATTTTCAGTACCAGTAAGCTGTTTCATCATTGTGCAGTCAGAAGGTGAAGTATTTAATTTCCAATTTGAATATACTCCTATAGAGCCCATCATTCATTTCTACCTATCGATTTTTCTTCTTAACCATTTTCAAACCAAAATCTACTGTCTTTTTAGCCAAGTAATTCTACTATACAGAAACCTAAATCAACAAGTTCACATCACCAAGCCATAAAGACACACAGAATCTCCAAGTACAGAACCAGCAATATTTTAAGAGATGAAATTTAGTTCCCTCTCCACTACCCAGAGGACTTGAGTAAGAACCAAAAGCTCTCTCCCCCCTCTAGCTGAACAACAAAAACCTTGGTCACCTATGTGACACAAAGTATTCAGTGTCTTAGAGAGTATCGCCTTACACTAAATACATGAGGACTGAACTCAGTTCCTAATAAGCAAGAGATTTCCTGTAAGCAATTTAGGATTAAAAAAAAAAACCCACCTCCAAACCAAACCACAATGAACTGCATTCTTCCATAATTACTATACCTAGATATTATTATCTATACACACACCTGATACTGATAGATAGTTGTGTTCTGCTATAACCCTGAATACTACCTACTACTTGAGGGGTGGAGGGAATAACCAGAACATTTGTGACATTCAATATATTAAAAAAGTAAAAATTAGATTCATTATGTTTCCAAACTTCAAGTGGTGACTGAATCACCAAGTGACGGTTCCACAATACAACAGAGACAAATCTGTATTGTTACTTTAAATCCATTTTCAACACCTTAATTAAACATCATTAAAAGTTGAGATGAGGAAATGCTGCTTATATAGACAGGTCCATTATCAGCAAATTAAAACAAAAAATGAACTTGGTACCTAGTAGTTATATTAGCTTCTACTACAGGCATGTTAAGTGGGTTAGCCTCTAAAGAAAGCCAGTAATGCACCCGAGATCGCAAAATTTAAAAGTTCTACATGTCACCAGCTAAATCACAGACGTGCCTGACGGAAGTGGGAAACAGCCCAGATCAGCCGCTTACAACTGACCAACACACCCCAGCTATGATCCAGTCCATAAAACAATCCCAGCACGAAACACATTCCCATTTCATTCCTACTTGCTGTCTTGAATAGTTGTGTCCCCCACCCCTCTCCCCTAGAAAACCATTTTCCTATTTTACCTGTATCTGTTCCTGGTGGCGTTCACGGGCCAATGCTATATATATGGACTATTACGACAACACAACACATGGCAGAAAGGGCTTACGCTGGCACTGTGCCTGAAAAAAGGTCCTGACAGGCAACCTGGGAATTCTCCGTTGTACCCAAGAACAAAGGGTAGGGGCAAAAGGCTTCAAATACAAAGGATCCAACAAAAATACCAACTTCAGATACCGTCCTAGTTTATTATCCAGCCACACACCATTCTTCAGTTTGCTAAAATGACTGCAGGTTCAATCTGTAAAAATGTGCCTGAGAACTGATCTACTTAAAAAAAACCCCCATAAACAAAAAACACAACCCCAGCAAAAAAAACCACAGAGCAGGAGCAAATTATTACAAAATCACTTATAATTATAAAATCCTTCCATTCTTACTGAAAACACAGCTTGGACTGTGTACAGGAAGAGGCAAATGGAACATGAAACCCCAATATCAGTTCCTGACACTGGGGCATTGTTGAGGAAAAGCCCATTGATACTTTTGGAGAAGCTCACGCTGGGTAGAGGTAGATCTCTCTGTAAACACTGAAACATCACAGCCAGCAGAACTCCGGAGCTGGTCACTACTGCAAGCTGTGCACTCCTGTAAAGGCCAACCCTGCTGCAGTACTGTGCTTTTTTCCTTTGGAAACATGAGTTGCCAGCTACTTTTTTTTTTTAAAGCTGCTTTTATATAGAGAAGGCATGAGAACAGGTATCATTGAGTTTGATGTGCAAGTCTCAGTAAAAACACAGGAGCTCTAACTGTGTTCATTTTTTATTCCTGGAAACCACATTTCAGACTCCTTTCACTTATTAAAATGAATGAATGGAAATAAGTTTAGTCAATAATTAAAAAACATATTGAACAGTTATTTTGTTCTCTGTTCTTATAGTGAAAAGAACAGCAGAATAATTAGTTATGTCCAAGATTTTTAAGAGATGACATTTTTTTCTTGAGAATATATTGCAGAAAAGACATCCTGCAACTGGTTTTGTCATGTACCTTGTTATTTTAGCTGTATCTGACAAAGGACGTAACGTAAGGTCAGCCAAATTTTTTCTCCACAAAGCCTGAGTTTCTATAAACCACAGATGCAAAAAGCTCATTAAAACTCATTTCTGAAATATTTGGTACTGCCTTTCAATTTAGAATGGCTATATTTTATCAACATATTTTAAATGTTGCTCGTATTTTAAATGGCCACAATCCAAAATTCCATTATCAGAGGCAAAATCCACGTTCCAGAGAGTCCAGTTCCCTCTGCCTAAAATGATATAAATAAAACCTACCCCTAATAAGACCAACTGTACAAGATGCTTAAAGAAAATACCCCACACCCAAACGCCAAGTCTCTAAATCCTTCTATTCCTCTTCTTTATCCCTCACTATTGCCAGTTTCATTACAACCTCGTTAGAAACCTGCCAGATTCTGAAGAAGCTATTTTGCTCATCCGATGCTGTTCAGACACTCCATGACCAACCTCCCCCACAACATGCATTAATAGTTTATAGTTAGGAGAACGCCAGTCTTGAAAATAAAATACTTCACCTCATCAAAGCCAGCAGCTTGTAAGTCTTGCAGCATTTGTCGATTAACTTCTGATGTTCCTTTGGCAGCAGAGGTGGTTTCGTTTGCAAAAGGCAGAAGTGAGTTTCTTATCTCCTGCAACACTTTATGATAGGTTACAAATTTGGCAGGATTTCGGCCTTGTCTGGGATCTTCAGACAACATTTTGCCCATGCTGTGATCAGCTTTAGCAGCATCTGAGGGTTTAGGTAAATTCCTGAGGCTCTCTCGTATTTCCTGTAGCATCTGCTGGCTGCTGCCAGTATAGTTACTGGCAGGAAAAGTCTTAGGCCTCATTTGTCTATAACCTTCTGGCTTCTCACTTCTCTTCATGAAAACATGTATATATGCAACCTCCACCAAGGACTCGCGCACACCAAAATCCAAGGAAGACTGGCTGGCAGTTCCAGAACTTGGGAAAGCAGCAGGCTCTTCACTGTGAACCCGGGGTTGGTTCCTGTAGTGCTGGAGTTTGTCACAGCCCAACACAGCTGTTCTGCTGACAAAATAACAACAAAAAAATCCTGTTATACACACAGCAGTGAAAAAGTTCACAGTGCAGCACTGCCTTCACAGTTATTAACAGCATGCTAAGCAACTTCTTCAGACAGTCTTTACTCAACCTAAATTACAAACTGTTGGGTTTCTAAGAGTCCGTCAACAACAAAAAAAATGTTTTATGTGCCTCAAGTCCAGTCCTGAACTGCAAAGGATGCGGACAGTGTAAAGAGGAACTCAGTGTGGTGGACAAACGTTTCAGGAGCAGGTATGAACTGCTGTGCGTGCTACCCCATCACCACTTCCCTGCCTTCCCTCTCTGCTGGGTGCTGTCTCCACTCATCACCCACCTTCTCTCCACCAGCACTTCCATATCTGAAGGTGCCAACTCTACTACCCAGTTAGACAGGGGATGGACCAAATTCCCCGGCTCTTCAACACCTATGACATCAAGCTCCACAAACAGGTGGAAGTCAGGAGTACAAAGTACACCAGTGAGAGTGTACAACTGCCATGACTTTATCCATCCTTTCGCAGTCACATACGTAAAAAGTAAACACTTTCCTAGCTCACCACAAAAAACTTTATGGTTTCTCCTACTATCTGCCATTTAAACCTGTTTAAGTGTTCAGTTATCTAAGGCTGTCACAGTCTCTTAGCACGAGTCTCCTTAAACCAATCTTTGTCAATAGTTGAGTATTTTTTAAATTTATTTTACATAAGAGAAGATGAGGGGGAAGGGGAACAAAAAAAAAAATTTAATCAAACTTTTTTAACTGTAAAATTGTTTAATAGCTCAAGCATCAAATCCACTGGAAGCATAGCTGTGACATCTGGTAAGGGAAACAGAACTTTCTGCCAAAACCAAATAAATAACGTTTGCATTTTGAAGGTGCTGACTCATCAGGGAAAGAACCCTGCATCTGCGCTGTGTGCTAGTCAGTACTGTAACAGCCCAACTGGCATGGCAAAGGATAGAGCAACAAAGGTGAAACACTGAAGGAGTTACAGAGCATTTCCTTCTGTAAAGCATCATAACATAAAACTTCTGCAGTCTCTACTGCAGAGATAGAGCATGATACAAAAATTACATATTTTAGCACTGTTTTTTCTTCATGGGCAACTAAAAAGGTAAAGCTCAACTCACACTGTTCCTTCACTATAATGCAATGTCTAACAGTAGCAATACGGAAATGTTCTTATTTTCTTGTTTCTCAGCGTGTTAAAAACTCACATTCCTAGTTTTCTGAAGGATTATTTTTGTGGATTCAGATGTCTGCAAACATCTTTCGTGCTTAAAGAAGCAGTGTGTAGATTGTTTCTCATATTAGACATGAATTAAGCAGGTATCCGAGTTGTACACAGAAGTCACTCGTTCTTCATCCAGGCTTCACTTCTACACTATTTGCACCGTCACAAACCAATTAATGGTTCAGTGACTGAGGAAGAATATGACAAGAAGTTAATGGGGAAAAGAATCCTCTAATACAAAGGCAAGTTATATGAATTAAACACACATGTTACCCACACATGAATAAAAGCTGAAAGCTTGAAGTAATACATAAAAAAGGGCTGTGAAAAGAAACACAAGGGACACTCAATCCCACACTCCTTGGGGAACCACTTAAGAAGTAGCACAATTTCTCTAATAGAACTATCTAAATCTTAGGTGCTGTAACTGCACCCACAAGCTTTCTTTGCCCTGTGATGGGTTTGAGGACGTATATAAATGTAATTTGGTTGTTTTACTAAAGCTTTTTCCTGCAGTCTGATAGCACACAGTCCTTCAGTGCCCATTAAATAAGGAAAAGATCATCAGACATGTAAGTGAATTGTAATAATAAACAAAGAAGTTTTGCTCAAAGTATTAAGAAATCGAGATTCAGCAAGAAGTACACCATGAGAGCAATTAAAACATAATTTAATTTTGGCCACTTTCAAAATAATTTTCAAAACATGCCATACTTAAGACCACATTGAAAATACTTTTTAAAAAAACATTTTTTCCAAAGAAAAGGGAGCAACTATATTTAGAACATTTTACTAGAATTCAGTTTTGCAATGGATGTTCCTTTTCTTTCCAAGAGACCTGTTTCAAAAAACACACGTGTTGGATACCCAAGTGTGAGGATATACGCTAGTAACACTTGAGAGAATCACCACCTCCAGAAAAGTGAAGCCTCTAGCGTAAACATCCCGAAATGTAAGACTAAACATCTTGGACGTTTAGTATACTAGATCACTTGTTCAAATTCAGTCAAAATTAGAAGTAATGACTAGTTTGCCACTGGCAGGGTAATCAAGACAAAAAAGAGTTGGTATTGATCTTGTGTCACACAAATACCAATGACAGAAGGATGTCCACACGAGTTATCCCTTTTAACAAGTCCCAAAGGCCTGGAATTCAGGGGAAAACAGTTGTTTGGCACCTCTGTATTTTGACATAATTTCATCTAGTATTTCAATATTCACTTTATGGTTACACGACAGGTAGCCGAGTTAAAGAAATATAATGCCCCTCAGAGAAATCAAGGTTAAATTAACAGGACACTTAAACCATAAATCAGGAGACCTAGAGTCTACCACCGGGGGTGTGTGGAAATCAGCCTGCACTCAGATTACTTCAGGTGCAAAACTAGAACCGTGTTTCTTTCTGAAGTGCTGTGAGAACTGTAAGACAAGGGATGCTATAGTGTTTGACAGCTATTATTTTGCTGGCAACTGCAGCATAACAGGATATGGACTAAGCAGTCTTGGAAAATAAAGCTGCGCTTCCACGTGAATTTTTAGCAGCAGCAGAGCTTTACCAGTGTAAGGCAGCCAGTCCACCCACCTCCCACCACTTACTAGCACCAGCAGAATTGTTTGTAAGGCCAGACAGAGCGAACAGATCAGAGGAACTTACCCAGATAAATAGTAAACTTTTTTTTTTTGGTGGGTTGTTTCTTTTGGCAGTGTTGGGTAACAGCAATTTGATGCGTATGTGAAACTAGTGTCTTAATTGCTCAGAACCCCATTTAAATTGGTCCTCCAGTGCAATTAAGTACAAGAAAGCGAGTACTACCACTGACTGCAGTTCACCCCGCTTTACACAGAAAGCTCAAAATTCAGAAGTCACAGATGTCTGCACACGTTTTAAAGCAAGAAAGCTTTGACGGCTCAGTCAAAATGGGTCCGGTTCAAACCAGCAAAAGGCAGCTGTTCGTCAGGTTACACATCACCGAGCCACAAAACAACCGGCCAAAGGATGCATCTCCGATGCTGAAAGTTTCCGTAGGATGAGGGGAAAACTGGACCCTGTAAGTAGTAAATAAACACAGCTACAGATGGCAGGGAGGACGGAGCTGGAAATGACCAGAGGCTAGCTGAACGCTGGGAACACCACGCATTCCGCCTGCTTGCTTCCATTCTCACGCGCTGCTCTCTCCTTTGACAGGGTACGGCTCTTCTCAAACACAAGCGCATTCTCAGCTGCTCCCGGCAGCAGCAGGAGTTACTCGGGGGGCATGGAGGAGCCATCATCACGGCTGCCCGCAGGATAGCCCCCGAGGGCCAGTGTCTGAGCCGCGCTGGCACAAGCGGGCACCAGGGCAGCTCCCACGGCACGGACCCGCCTCCCAGGGACCACCCGGGCCAGGAGGGGCTGGGCGCCGGGATGAGCGCTGGGCACACGACAACCGCCTGTACCCGGCTCTGCCCACAGCGCCGGGGGCACAAGGGCCCAACCGGCCCCGCCGCCGCCGCTCCCCGGCGAGCGAGAAGCCGCCTTTGGAAGCGCCAACCCCCGGCGGGGGGACCGGAGACGGCACCAGCTCCCAGCGGGGCCAAGAGGGCCCAGACCCCCAGCTCGGTCGCCCCGGAGAGGGCTCGTTATCGTGTCCGCGCTGCGGCCGCGCCTCGGTTTCCCGCCCCCCCCCCTCCGCCACGGCGGCACAGCCCGACCTACCTGAGGCGAGAAGGCGGCGGCGGCAGCGCCCCAGCCCAGAGCGTGGGCGCACGGAGCTCGGCAACGACCGCCGCGGCCCTCCGCGATTCCGGCAGCGCCTCCTCGGTCCCTCCGCCAGCGCCCGCTGCCGCCACGGGCCTCTCAGTTCGGCGCCGCCATTTTGTCGGTGCCTCCGCCGCGGAGGGCTTCCCGGATATGGGCAACTCCCGGCCTGCCTTGCGCGCCCACCGCCCCCGCCCCGGATGGAGCGCGGCCCGGGCGAGCCTCTAGCGCGCCTCACGGCAGCTCCACGCGTTCCCGTGCGCGGAGAGGGCAGGACCGGCCCCAGCGCACCGTCCCTCACCCCTACAGGTTCAGACCGGGTAAGGGATCCTTGTCACAGGAGATCAAGGCGGCCGTTCTCAGCGGCGCACGAGTGAAATAGGCTCTGAGGGGGCTCTCATGGAAAATGGCGTGTAAAACCTTGAATCTGAACCCGCTGCTGCCCCAGGCCTGGTCTGAAGGATGGAGGGAAGCCCCAGGATCAGTCCAAACAGCTTACGGTTGTCTGCCTTCCCGCAAAAATGCCTACACCTACTGGAACTAATTCAGTAAGTCAGCCCAGTATTCTTGTGCAAAACTTTTTATTAAAAAGAGAAAGGGCTCTCTGCAGCAAAAGGCAGGTGCAAGGCTAAATCGAAATTTAACTTTTTGAAGACAGCAACAGATCGGATGCGAAATGTTGATTGTGACCAAGATGACATCTCCAGGTTAGAAAGTCTTAACTCTCACACCCGAAAACGCCGCCAACACATACGTCAATTATGACCGTTTAACTGTAAAAAACCACTTTTCTGTTGAAAGTTGTACATAAATAATGCTACTAAAATGCTAAGATTCTTACAGAACCTTTCACATTTCACAGCTTTAACAGTTTCTCTTGCCAATTCTCATGAACATAAAAAGTTGTCCCCTAAATACATTAAAAAAACTCAGATTAAAAAACCCATCTCTCCAGTGATATAAAAAGAATTTCAAAGAATCCCATAGTTTGGCTTTAGAATTAATACTTGAAAAAATATCTTCACAGGAAAAAAAAAAACTAAACCCCAAGGGTTTACCTTTTCTTCACTCTGTATGCACGTGTGTGTTATGGATACCAGTTTACAGCAGATACCTTGCCCTGGTGACTGCCCTCCTGCTTACCAAGCCAAACAGGCACCAGGGAAGAAATGAGAGCAAGCTTACATGTAACCAGTTACTCATCCTGGAGCATCAAGAAGGAGTGGCAGCTTTCAGAATCTGAGGCACCTTACATTTCTTCTGCAGTACCAGCACCAAGCTGTAGGCCACTCACCCACATGCTGATAACAGACTAATGAGCATCTTTAAGAATGAACCTGACGTTTCCCAGTTGTTCAAGGAGATCAGTACTTCAAAGGGATACTGGAGCCGTTTCATGCAAAGAGTTGTCTGCTCACGTAAATAGCCTCTGCATCAGTACCATATACTAGGCATGGTCCTAAAACATCTAAACTATTCACAGACAAGGTCTGATTGGGAATTAAGTTGGTGATTTCCATGCGGTCTTTGGTAGGATCGTTGCTTAGCCAGGCACTTACTACAGACTGGTTCATGGTGGTGTGTGAAAAATAGGTAGTACTTCTTCCTCCTGAAAGAAGGAGAGGGAAAGAGGGAAATGAGTCCCAATTTAGTTGATATATTCTCGGAATTTGGAGAAACATAGTAGACATGGTACAGACATAATGGAAATATCATTTTACATTTAAGTCAGTTTTCAGTTAGATAACAGATGTTGTCATCTCCTGGTAATTGAGGGAAAAAATAGCTTAAAACCCCCAAATCAAGTACTTTGAAGTGATTAGAGAAACCTGCTACCAGCTCAGTCAGTCTTCAGTTAAGGCAAACAGGTTGGTACAGCTATGAACCTTGCTCACCACACAGTGTAAGTATCTACAAGTTTTTCTAGCTAGAGACTAAAGCAAGGACAGACCTCATGTCCATTTATACACAGTCTTGCTCTCTCTGGGGCAATAGCTTTGCTCACTGACACCTATTCCCTACCATCCCCTTCTTCCTCCCGGTTCTGCAGCAAGTGATACACCTGGGTTTGACTTTGAACGTTAAATGTTCCGTGGAAGAAATTCAAACTGAAGTCTCTCAGTTTGAGAGCTATCATTCAACACAAAATTAACAACCGGCTGAAGCGGTGCTAAAGGTTTTACATTTAACATACCTGAAAACATGCAGAGTGCAACCTGAATTGGTTATCCTACTGTCTACCTAGGCAAAACTGAGCTTTGAATGGCAACTTAGAGGCCAAAGGCAGCAGATGACATCTGAAAGTGTCCCCACTGTTTGTAGTCTGAAGTGGCAAGTAATTAAGCAGTCTTTCTGACTGGAACGTGCAAGGAAATGTTTATGGAGTCAGTACCATACCTCTAATTAAAATCCTGACACAACACAAAAGGGATCCAGTTTCACTCACTGAAGGTTCCAATTACAACCTTGAAGCATAAATTAATTAATTCCACTATCCTATTAATGTATCAGTTATTTATTTTGTATCTCTTCCTTGGAGGCTCAGATAGTAATGTGTTATTTAGGCTGCCTGTTCTATATACAGATTTTAAAGTGAACACGATTTGTCTTTACACACACGTGCCCCTTCCTGCATTGGGCAGAGCACAGCAGATTTAAAACAAACAAAAAAACCCCATCAAACCTCAAAAAACCCCCACACAGCCATCAAAAGCCTCACACCACAACTGTTAGCCTTCTAAGTAGTGACCCTGAAGTGCCTATCAGGACTTTCTTTCTAAGAAAAGAAACCAGCTTTTAATTTTCTGTAGTAGGTCTGTGTTGTAAGCGAGTCCTGTGAGAACACTGACTTCAATTACGTTGCCAACTGACAAATTCAGTGCACACGGACTGCAAACATCTTTACCTTGATGAAGAAAAGATGGTTTGTCAGATATGTCTGTGGAAGTATCCCAGTGCCAAAGAGATCCATCTTCAGAACACGTAAATAAGTGATCGGGGTTGGAGGGATGGAAGTGAACTTCCCACACTGGAAATATCAAACGAAAACCAAACAAAACCACTTCAGAACAACTATCAAGTGTTTCACTCTTAACTCTGGCTAGCATGACATAGACAAGAATCAGAAGAATCCAGGCCCAAACCCCCACCCTTAGTTATTAACTGCAGTTTTGTCTGCCCTGAGAGAGAAGGGAACAACAAAGAAGTGACCATTTTCAGTACTATGAAAACTGTTAAAAGGTTAAAATCTTATCTGAATTCAGGCATTCTGAATACTTTCTCATGCAGCCTGCCCTACTGTTAAGTTTAACTCTGCAGAAAGCATGCATTCCTTCCCAGCACACACAATCTTTTGTGTCTGAATACCACAGCTGTGGAAAAGATAGTCAAGTCAGTAAAACTTGAACAGCTCGAGAAATATTTTTACTCCCTAAATATAACTGTGGCATTGTCAAGACATTTTCAGCACAATATGAATTGCTACCTTGTTCATCTAAAGTTACCAGGAAAAGTGAGCTGCTTCAGCATTGTGGAGGCACCAAATGGATCGGTACTATCTTCAGTTTCCCCTCCTGCCTCCCACTTTCAGGTTTGTTAGTAACTGCATTCTTGCCTGACCATACCTGCCTACGACAGCATCCATGTCTATGGCTATTAATACACGTACCCTACTAGAAAACCAGCCATTCTGACTGGCTGTGACTATAATGATTCATTAGAGAACTGCTTACTAATTCTAGCTCTAGTTTAGGTAGACTAGGCTTTTAGGTAAGAACAGTCTCATATACAGGCAAGGAACAAACTGAAGCCAACTGGATGACAACAGGTTAAGTAGCAACTATGTGACTGTTTTCTATCCTAGCTACACCACCTTTTGTTTTTCTATGAGGACTTACAGATACTTACTTTCTGCTTCATGAGCATTTAGCAGGGACACTGGCATAGTACCCTGCCTGATGTCCCAAATACTCAGCATCCCATCCTGGCCCCCTGTGGCCACAATATGCTGCTGATTGGGATGCCTGTCCACACAGTGCAGTGGGACTCTGTCACCTGTCCTGCGAAGGACAAGAATAAAAAACAAAACAAAACAAAACATGATTTCTTCATTCAGCTTCTATTTTCTCCTTCTTAATCCCTAGGAGCGCTGACAAACAAGGTGACACTATCAACTGCGTATGCAATTCCTGCAGCGTCTGGTCACTATCACTACAGGCTGAAGCTGCATGACATCTATTGGAAACCAGAGGTATGGCAGTAACGTGAAGCTACAATTGGATGAGCATCAGGTTCGGTGCTCTATGGTACAGACATCCACGCGGTATCCAACAGCTTTACCTGAGTGAGAAAACACTGCATACAGATAATATTCTGAGTCTACCTACAATAAGGAGGTTCCTCGGAATTCATATTATAATTAGTTTCATCATATACTGAGAGTTACAAAGGGAGACTGGGTACTAACAAAACCAGGTTCCTAAACCACAGCCTATTAACACCAGTGGGAGTTATTCCACAAAACAGGATTTAAATCTAGCTCCATTTGTTTTCTCACAATACCTTATGAGGCACAAAGTTATAATTCAAATGCATTTCAAATGCCAGAAAATTTACATTGGTCCCGTGGAGAAAACCAGATGTAAAGAATATTTAATCAGGGAAAGAGTGAAAAGAGTGAGTTTTGGGTTGAGGGTTGGTTTTTTTCCCTCCCCTCCCCCTCAAAAAAGATCAGCTGTACAGGTGCAACAGTCCTTCAAGAGTTAAATCACAAAACAGACCACCTACATACAATGCTCCGTCACAACAATAATTCAGCCATTAAGCAGTCTGCTTTTGATTATTTAAATACCAAATAAGTTTAAAACATTAAAAAAAAAATCAATCATTTATCATCCCATTGTCCAGAAGGCATCAGGAAAGATTTAAATCAGATTATATAAAAGTAGCACATGCTTCTCAACAAATATTAAAGAAAAAAAAAAAGGTCTTACAAGGAAAATATTTGAGATGGCTCATTTCTTTGCTGTCTGAGGTCCCATATTTTTAACTGTCCAATTGAATTTACTGTCAAGATCTCAGTTATGCGAAGGAAAGTCACTGCATGGAGCGTACTGCTGTCTGCATTGTCTGCAAGAGAGACAAGGAAAGCATTCAGGTAAACCTACAGAGTACTGGTCTCCATTATGCCAAGTAACTCTTGCTAGAAAACAGAACACAGCTGCTTAAACATGGTTACAACCTCTCTGCATTTTCAGGGGCAGAGACAGACAAATGTCACGTTAAGTGTTGCAAGGGTACCCTATCAAACATTACTGACACAAATCTGTGAGAAGCTGTATTTAAATAGCTCTGGTGCTTACAGAAATAGTTGTTGGTCCACAAGATTTCTTTCTGTAGCTCCTAAAAAGGAGGAATCAATTTAGCCAGGTCTATGGTTTCCATAAATATTTTCTTTATATGCTCTGCATCTACCAACAGGAGGCATGCTACGGAGCTTCACATAATGCAGTTCTTTTGAACACAAGAAACAGTAACTCTGCCCAAGAACATTGAACAGTTGTATACAGAAGCAGTTAATTCACCAACTTTTAGACCTTCTCCAAGAACTATCAACGTGATATCCACCCGTCTCTAAAGCCAAACCAGAATTACGCTTTACTTCTTAATCTCAATAACTAAATGGCAAAGCTTTTTTTTCAGGTCCTTTTCTCCACTGCTTCTACTTGAGGCTCTAGGAGACAATAACCTAGACGCTATATTCCTCTATTTTCATTCTGTTGTTTTTATATAAACTTTTCATCTTGATAATGACAGGTAGCATTAAGTCTACTTTCACCTGAGCATTTTAAAATTCTTTGTGTAGTCCATACTGAAAATACAGATGAATTTTTTGCTGCATAAGGTATAAACCTCTTCTGATATTGAGACAGACAAGTTACATTGATGCCTGGTTACAGATATTTGAATGAGTTTTCTTTCCTGTGTACTATTTAAATGAAAGATGAGTGGAAGAAAAAGAAACACACCAACACCTTTAAAAATAAATGTTACACTACTGAATACTAAAGTTCTAAAGGACTTAAAGATGTATCATTCCTAAATCACTTACTCTGTCAGAAAATTTTATGGCTCCGGAAAGATTTTCAGATCATCTCTAACTTTGGAGACTTTTTCCTACCACAACTGACTATAAACATATCAACTCCATATTACACTCTTAAATGCATTAAACAGTAACAAAAATATCAAGGTATTTCCTTACAAATATTTCATGATGTACAAGAGTTCTATCTTCATGTTAAAACACGTTGAGGGTTCAGCTCAGCGCCTGGGAATTGTCAAGATGTCGCTGAACTGGGAACCAGTACAAAGGAGGTCTTACATGATAGAACTCCATCCTGAAAAACTTAAAACTATCTGCCAAGATGTTTTCTCCTCCCTCTCCAACTTTTACCGTTAAAAAAAAAAATCTAGTCAATGAGTTCGTGCTAGTCTCTTCCACATAACTCCAGGTAAGCTTCACTCACCAGGTCATAGCTATGATTGACTTACCTACGGACCATTCCTATTTTAACATTTCCCTTCCTGTTTCCAAAAGGACATTTCTCAGTTAATTCACATGGGAGCTCTTAAGTGTTTATGCACCAGGAAACCTCAGTGCAATCTTACAGCAGTATAACACTGGCTGATGCTACCATTACAAAGCAATCATTTTCACACAGTGCTATCAAGCAAGCCCTAAGAAAATTAACAACTTGCATCCTGCATATTATTAGATCTGTATGTAAGCACCTGAGCAATTGCCAGAGAAAAATATGGATTTTTTTTTAAATATCTACTTCCTGTGAGTCAGCAAGCCATTCTTTTACTTTAAAATTTTTACTTACATACAGATATACACACAGTGTTCAGATACAAGTTTAAAATAATATAATCCTTTTAAACTAGTTAATGTTGTTGCCTCTCAAAGAGGAAGTTACTGTGTTTTGTGGACATGTGTTAATAAAATCTGCCACATGCCTTGCTACCTTTTTTTTCTTAAAAAGCATAGACAGGTTCCCTACAGGAATTCTCAAGGAGCTTCAATAAAGGGCTGTATGCAATTAATAGGATTTATCTTGTGTGTATACAGCCACACGCACACACAAGTACATCCCAGAGCACTTCCTTCCTTAATTGGCTTATCACCGTGTAAACCCTTTCATCCACTACAGGCATGATTTTCCTTGGGAGAAACAGGTGCTGTGTCCAACTGAAGTTTCAGGGAGAAAGTCCCAGCTTAATAATGCCACAATCAAACACAGCGTTACTGTCCTTTAAAATTATTTCTGTTTATAAGTTTCATTTCCAACAGATGCTACAAACTTGTACTCTATTTCCATGAGACCAGCATCACAGAAGAGTTCAGAATAAGCAAGTTCTAACACCTTTCACAAACATCTTACTCTACTGCGTAATCTATCGCTCTAGGAAATAGCGAGCTTTTTCACTAAGGGAAAAGTAATCACTGTAAGCCACGATACCTAGAGAACAGGATACAAACAGTGGTTTCTGGTTCATGGTGTTCCTTTAGACACAGAGAAACAGATGGTTTTGAATATGGACACCACGAAGGATAATCTTAGTACAAATAGCGAATTGAAACGACTATTTCACTGACCTCTGGTTATGAAGAGCCTGGAACACAATACTTCCTGAAATCTAACCATATTGCACGTATACTGTCATAGCATTTAACAATTTTAGATGAAACAGAAGCCTACAGAGATTGTTAGGTTTGAAACTTGTCTATCAGTTAAAACAAACTTGCAAATGTCTCAGTGAATATAAAAATACATCTGATAAGTTTCAAGCATCTGAAGTCTGGAAGAATATAGGAATTGTCAATTCTCAACTGACCTCCCTTTTTTGGGGAGCTATCATTTGAGAAGCTAAAAACCAAACAAGCCACTCCAAATGAAGCTAATTTGAAGAGTTACTTGACATACCTATAGTTCTAACTGGATCCTTTTGGTCAGCTCTGAAGAGATTTATTCTACCATCTTCTCCAACTGTGACAATTTCTGGGTTGTTGCAGATGACTCCAGTACACGCTGCTCCACCACAAGATGCGTCTTGATTCACATGGTAATGGGCTTTCTCCCACCGCTGGTTGACAGATAAAGTCTAAGGAGTAACCAGACATGACATTCTGCTGGTAAGTAACGATCCCGATAGAACCAAGCTTCCAGAATACTCCCAGAACCAGAAACAACCTCCAGGAAAGCCACACTACCTCACAGAAATTAAAGTCTCCTACACAAATAATCAGAGACCTAGATTTTCCTCAACTCTATCTGGCTCTGGAATTTACTTTATGTAGCACATGTGCAAGAAGTTTGGGGTTTTATGTTTCTTTCCTTGTATGTATGAAGCCAAATCTTTTAGTAACAGACTTCAAAAATTTCATTTTGCTGTCCAGATGTTTCTTGCTCTAGTATTTTTGGGAATCTTACGCTAAGATCAGTGACCTGTATTACACAGGTAGCAAGTTACTTACCTGGTTATTTTGATGATGACGGAATATAGTTACAGTTCCTGTTGATGAGGCAACCACAATTCTCTCTTCATCCAAAAACTAAAGAGATATTAAGTGTGCTATTAGTTGATGTCAATACCAAGATGATCGTTTTGGTTTCAGAGTAACCTAAATTATTGGTAGGTCTAGTTAAAACCAAAACAAACCCACACACCCTAAACCCACAAACTGATACCGGCTGGGTTTGCCCTTCTTTATCAGAAGATTATTTTTTCTGTGTGCAACTCTCAGCACTTTGACATTTCGTTATCACAATTACTCCTACGTGACAAGCCCTTAGCAAATACCGATCTATGCAACACAGCTGCTTTACCTGCATGTCCATAACATCACCGTCGTGCCTGATGTCACACAGCAGCTGAGGTTCTCCTTGATATTCACCACTGAGGCCCACATTTCCAAGATCTCCAACACCCCAAACGGCGAGCCTGTTATCCTGCACGCAAATACAGCCACCCGTTTTACTCGAAAGTGTTTCTGAAAGCGTCTAACAACACGCCAGCCTAGAAGTCACGGCCTTCTCGCTACCGCCGGGGACAGCAGGAGGCTGCAGGCCGCGCACCGCTCCTGGGGAAGGCGCCCCAGGCAGGAGGGAGGGAGGGCAGAGCTCGCCCGGCAGGATAACCCCGCCGGGCAGCGGGGCGGTCCCCCACCTTCCTTCGGGACGCGAGCGAAGCACAGGCAAGAGAACTACCGGGCCGGGCAGCGCTCGCGGCAAGCTCCGGCCCCGCTTTCCCACACGAAGCGGCGGAGGCTTAGGGGCCGAGAGGGCAGGGGACGCCGCCGCCGGTCCCACGCCCCGGCGAGAAGAACGCGCCTCCGGGCCCGCCCGCCCGCTACCTCGTTATCCCAGGAGCCGGTGGCGAAAAGGTCGGGAGGCTGGAGCGCGGCGGCGGGCAGGGGCCGCCAGCGCGTCTTGCTGATCTTCTGCGACACGAACTTGGCGCACACGTCCTCCATGGCCGCCCCCGCCGCCCGCCGGCTCCCGCCGCTGCCGCCCGCCCCGCCGCGGGCCTGCTGATTGGCTGCGGCGCGACGGCGAGTGCGGAGGGACAAGCTTGGGGCGCGGCGGCCAACGTGAGCGCCCCCGGGCGGGCTAGGGCCGGGGCTGGCCATGACTGCGGCGGGGAAGGAGGAGGGTGACTAGCCCGGCCCCGCCGTATGTAGCAGCCGCGCGGCGCCAGCTGCCGCCGTTTACCGAGACGGATAGGCCGGGGCTGATGGGGGTGCGGCGCGACCCGCCCCGGCCGTTCGCTAACTGGCGGGGAGTGCCCGGCCGTGCCGCTGCGAGCGCGGGTCTCGCCGGTGCTGGCAGCGAGCCCCTGAACCGGCGCGTCCAGCCCCGGCGTGGTTTGCAGAATCGGGCCCGGGAGAAGTACAGGAGGGAATTGGCAGGAATTACCGGTCTGCCCCGCTGGGCCCTCTTCCCCCGGAACGCGACGCCCGTGTGTCGTCTTTGCGAGGTCCTCAACTTTTGTTTTCTCAAAATCAGTGAATTGTACAGCAACTGATCGCCTCTGGTCTAGGTTTGCTTCTGAGCGTCAGCGAGCGGTACTCTCCTCCCTCCGTCAGGCTCCGACCTGTAGAGAAGTGTAACAGCGCTTTTTTGGCCCCAAACCGCGCGTTAAATCAAACCAGCGCGCACGTGTACTTGCTTTATCACATTTCTCATGAGACCGAAGCGAGTGTGCCATAAGAAGTCCAGAGGTTAGTCGTAAATCGAGCTAAAGGCTGACGTGGCTACGCTGTCATGTCAGAGGATGGGACTACCTGCCCCGTCCCTGCAGCGCCTAAGGGACTCGCTCACAAGCACCTTCCTACTTTTACAACCTGATTTTCTGCTGCGTTGTGTTCAACGCTGCTGCTGCCAGCGCTCCGAGGTTGTGTCAGGTGGGCTTGCCAGCAGTCACAGCAGTGGCTTGGTCAAACTTTGACCTGTGCTATTGCGGTTTGCCTGCCAAAGCCATCTGGCAGGTCTTTTCAATACAGTATTGAGTTCCTCATCGAGTCTGCTGTGCCATTTCGTGATCGTTCAGATGTGATACCAAATCTGTGATAATCGTATATGCTTTATGCACCATTTGAACTTTGTGAGGAACATTTTTTTTTTCAGAATTATGTACAGCAGAATCCAACACTGAATGTATTAAAAAAGCTGGATATTGCAGTCTACCAAACTGCAAGCCTTAAAGCAGCCTTGTTGCACGCCGCAGTAGCATTATTATTCCAGAGTTGCAAATACCTCTGGTGCCCTGTATTAAGCTGCTAACAGCAATCCTGCAAGTCACTCTCATCTCCAAGGGTATTCTCAGCTAATTCTCATAACACTTGTGAGAAAGGTCAATAGACAGCCTCAGAATACAGCTGCAGACCAGATAGCTAAAAGTGTAAGAGAGAACACTTTGGGATTATTGAAATGTTTCAGTAGGCAAATATTTTTGTGGGTTTCTTTGTGATCTCTCTGTGTGTTTGGTTTTTTTCTCTTGTGCTCTTGAACGGTTTCTCTCTTTGCTCAGGATCACTTCTTCAAAAGCATTTGGCAAGTATTAAGGGGAGTAAGTTGAACGTAAAGTCTGTTTTCATTAAGAAGGAAAGAAAGGATCACAATTTTTCTTCCCTGTCTTACACTTGTTTTTTAAGAAAATGTTGGCAGCATGTTGTGCGATGGAGGGTAGAGCTGTGATGGATTTAGGGCTGCTCTGTAAACCTTTTAATATATTCACAGTGTTCGATTATTGTGAAAGTTGTGTACCGTGTTAGTATGTTGTTGCAGTGTAATATGAGATTTAAATAAACGAGTAAAAGGAGCAAACAAACACTGGGAGAAAATATGCCTCATCAAATCTTTCTGAGGTTGTCAAAAAGGACATTAAGGCTAGACGAAGCTGACTCTGGGCATTGGGTCCAAATGTATTAGCTGAGACAACAAGGAGCTTTCATGGATTATCCTTAAATGTGGCTAAAACTAGGAGTGCGAGTGAAAGGGAAGAAAACAGAAAGCATGCCTCTCTCTGCCAGAGGTTAGGGGGCCTGGGAACGAAGGCGCTTACTAGAGGAGTGGATGTACTAGAGCAGGATAAAGCTAATTCTGAACTTTATTTGCTTATAATCTGCTTTTCTCCAATTATCATTCAATTATTTTAAGAAAGTTATTTGGAGATGCTGTATTTACTGCTGGTCATAACTCCTGGAGCTGTGCCCAGTTCAATCTCTTGAACAAGTGCTGTCACTGTGCAGGGTACTGCAGAGCAGATTTAAGAGCAGAGTGCCAGGGCTCTGCATGCATTCATAAGCCTTACTTGCTCACCTGGGGCTCCTGCCTGGGCTGGGGCACCCGCCTCTGGCCTGAGCGGTGTTGTAGGAAGGCCTGTGCCCAGCCATGTCCCTGGTGACTGGCTTGACTTGGGGACTGGCTTGTTATGATGGCAAAACCATTACCATGCCCAGCTCTGCTCTGCTTGCCTCGCTTGGACACCGTGGGATGGCCTCCTGCTGTGTGGGGTTGTCATCCCTGGCTCCACAGGCTCACCTTCCCTCCTGGAGGGGTCCAAGTCCTGCTGCTCCCTAATGCAGAGAGTCACTGATGTGCCTGGGTCCTTCTCAGCTCCTCCTTCAGTGCAGGGCTGGGAAAAGAGGCATGCAGAGTTCAAAATAATGTGAACCTCTGACGTGGAAATGCAGAATGAAGGTACACACCACAGTGGCTTGAGATTACAGGAGAAGTAATGAGATGAAGGAGAGTGATTAAGCTAAAAGCAGAATGGAGGCAGGGAGAGGAGTCACTGTAGGTGTAGGAGCCAATTAGTGCGGGGTTTGGGACATAACTGCGGAAATGTTCAGCAGGAACATTTCACAAGGAAATTTCTGCTTGTGGTATGTATATGCAGAAGCAGATGGGATCAGACAGTGATGATCAACTTTACATATGCTTTTTAAATTCAAAGAATTTAAAAGATACAATGGGTTCATGAGGTGGGAGGGAAGGGATGAAACAGAAATAGTAGCACGCAGGGTTTTACATATAAATGTATGCAAGTACAGCTAAGGGACTGAGATGTGGGTGAATGTGCAGAAAAGGAGAGAGATCCAACATGCGCTTAAAATTAGTGGGATCTCCATCTCAGAACAATCGAGTGATGGCCCACTCTGGCTGCTGGCATTGCCATGCTTCTTCCCTAACAGGGCTGTCCATTCACCAATTCCCTAGAGAGTCCTGTGGAAGATGGAGGTACCTGCAACTGACAGTGGGCATCCGTGGACCAAAGTGCTCAGGCTGGTTTGGACAAGTGAGGGAAGAGGATACAGGAATGCTGAGTATCAGAGCAGATGGAGAGGTTCCACGTGAATGCTGATGGCCAGAAAACATTTTTTTTTTTAATTTCTGCTTGTCTTTTACTCTAGTGTAGAATGTCTATGTTCCTTTTAGTTTTAGCTAAATGGATATGCTCTTAATAACTTAAAAAAATGGACCCATGTCCTGGGGTTATAGAGCAGAAAGAGCTAGGCACCTTCACGTTCACTTGCTCCACAAATGGGTGCATCCTGCTGATATTGGTGCATGCCAGTTTCTCAGGGCCCTTTGAGCCAACTCGGCATGTCTTAAAGCTGCTGGAAACCTGCAGAGCCAAATGCTGTTTACTTCACACATGCCTCGTTTCCCCAGATATTGCTTAGGAAGGCTCACACTTACGCTCCTGTCCTTCTCTGAATAGTCATGCCAGGAACGTAGCCAAGAGATGGCCAACAAGTACATTCAGTCCAAAGGCTCCTAGGCAAGTCTGCAAGTTCCTAGGAGATAAAGGTGGTTCTTTCTCTGTGTTGTGTGACAAGCTTAATCCTAATTCAAACTGGTCCTGGTAAGCAGCTGTTTGTACGTAAATGGTTTCTCTTGTGTTTCTGGTTTCCCAAGGGGGTAAGTATCCCTGGAATGCTTTTAAACATGGGCCAGCTAGTTTCTTGCCAACAACCTCTCTATGTGAGAGCAATGCAGTTTTCTTGCATCTGACAACAGAAAATGTCTTTTGCATTTAAAACAATGAAGTATTTTTGTGTGTATTTTTACAGTGTCTATCTGTTCTCTGTTCTTGCTGCCCTTTGGGAATTCCTCTAACTTCATGGCTTCTTTTCTTCTCTCCCAGCCCACTGGATATAACAGGGAGACCTTTTATATTCTGGGGCAGGCTGGGAGTCTCTCACGAACTTTAGAGTGGTTGCCAGATCATGCTTAGAAGTTAAATGGAGAATACAGAATGAAACAGTGGATCTGTCTCCAGGATTAAAAAAAGCAGATGGGAAAGGTCTGGGAAGTCTATGGTGTATACACTGGGCAACTGCCAGATTTGCCCTGGATTGACTTCTAGCCAGAAAAGCAGATTCTCACCTTCACCTCATTTTCTTCACCAGAACCAGCAATGATGGGATAGATTATATGTGTTGTGCGGCGCTGGAACAGGCTCATCCCTCCCAGGATGGGTTCTTGTACAGAAGATGATGTTATCTATGCCTCCCATGGTTAGGCTATGCATATCCTTGTATCAGGAATGCTTTTAAGAAAAAATATAATGTTTGAAATTGTATCTGCTGGATGATACCTTATTTTCTTTAATATTTATACCAGGTACTATTGACTGTGCCTAGTTATGCATCACTATTCTCATGTTTCAAAACAAAAGGACTGAAAACCGTGCTTTCTGGTACCAAGTAGATGACATACCTGCACTGTTGCGCCTGGCTGAGAGGAAGCGCTGTGGAATTGCAGTCCCGGGCGTGTGGAAGCCGGTTCACAGGAACCAGAAGGGGGCACAAATGCAAAAGTCACAGCACTGACGGTAGGTTCCCCGAAACTGTCTGAAATAATGGAATTTGCTTTGTCTTAAAAACAATAGAAACACATATAAATAACAGATGGCAAATGAATATTGGTGGTGAAATAGATCATTAAGGAGTTTAGGAATACCCAGGAATACTTCATGGCTGTGGGAAATTAATTGCATGTTTTTTTCAGAGGAGGAACTGAAGCACCTCTGCTATGGGGACAGGCTGAGAGAGTTGGGCTTGCTCAGCCTGGAGAAGAGAAGGCTCCAGGGAGACCTTACTGCAGCCTTCCAGTACCTGAAGGGGCCTACAAGGAAGCTGGAGGGGGCTTTTTGCAAGGGCCTGTAGTGACAGGACAAGGGGTAATGGGTTTAAATTGAAAGCAGGGAGATTTAGATTGGATATCAGGAAGAAGTTCTTCCCGGAGAGGGTGGTGAGCACTGCCACAGGTTGCCCAGAGAAGCTGTGGGTGCCCCATCCCTGGAAGTGTCCAAGGCCAGGCTGGATGAGGCTGTGAGCAACCTGGTCTAGTGGAGGGTGTCCCTGCCCATGGCAGGGGGGTTGGAACTAGAAGATCTTTAAGGTCCCTTCCAACCCAAATCGGTCTGTGATTCTGCATGATGCTACAGGCTGTAGGAGGAACCGGAGGTGCTACCTTTTCCTAAAGATTGCTACTTCATCGTGTGCCTACGCTGGAACAGAGTGAAGACCACATCAGAACCATCAGTTCGGCATTTATTAAATTCTGAGTTACTGATTTTGTGACCTAGACACCTTTTAAAAGGAATTTTAATGTGTATCTAGTAACGGAGCTCTGGTACTCTGGTGGCGTTTAGCCATACACGCAGGTGCCAGCTCTCATATCCCTCCACCCACCACCCCTGTCCCGTTTTTTGTGTTGTTTGCCGGGTGTTCGGTCACACCTTCCCTCCCCTGGCAGCCTACCGCCGTTTCAGCGCCCCTGCAGCCACCGCCGCCTCGGGGGCAGCTCCCGCTCCGTCGGGGCAGAATCGGCGGGGCCGCCGGCGCGCCCGCGTCAGCTGACCAATGGCAGCCTCCGACACGTAGGCCTGGCCCGCGCGGGCTGGCCGCGGCCAATAAGCGCGCCCCATGCAAAACGCCGGGCGGCGGGACGACGATAATTGGCTCCGTCGCAAAGGCGGCGCGGCTCGTGCTGGGCCGCCGCCGCTGCTGCCGTGACCGGCGGGCCCGGCCCCGGCCCCGGCTAACACATACCCCCCTCCCCGCCGAATTCCTCCGGGCGCGGCGTGTGCCGGCTCGTTTCTCGAAAGCAGCCAAAACCGGGGAAGGGGGGAAGGAGTGCGGACGTGCCGTTTTGGCTACCTCATTCATTACGCTCACAGGCCCGCCCGGGCCCACAGACTCGTCGCGTCCCGGCTCCCGCAGCCTTGCCGCTTCTGGGGCGACGGCAGGGCCGCGTCCTTACCGGCACCGCGGCATCCGCGGCCCCTGCAACCAAACCCGCAACCGGCACCAGGGCTCAGAAGGGCGCTACCGGCACCAGGGCTTGGGCCACCCGCTGTGCTCCGCCAGCCCGAGCGCGTCCCGCGGCCTCTCCGCACCTCCCGGCACCGGGCGTGTGGCCGCGGCGGCAAGCGCGCCTGGCGTGTTACCGGGCGCTCGCGGTGGTACTCAGACAGCGCACGGGCAGGGCGGGCCGGCTCTACCGGGCGGCTGCAGCGCAACCCCGCACCCCCCCTCCCCCGCGCGCGCGGGGGGGATCTCCCCACGCGCGGCCCCGGGGGCGATGGGCGCGCATGCGCGGGGGCCAGCGCGGGCCGGCGGAGCTGCGGCGGCGGCGGCGGGAGAATGTCGGGCGCGCGGGGCGGTGGGCGCGTGGCCCCTCCCCCCGGCGGGCGCGCGGCAGCCGCAGCGGCGGGAGGGGGAGGGGGAGGAGGGGAGGAGGCGGCGCCTGTGTCGGCGCTGGAGGTTGTGTCCTTCCTGGGGAAGCTGCTGTGCGCAGTCGCAGCGCTGAAGGCGGCTCTGTACCTGCTCCGCAGAGTGTGCCTAGCGATGGCCTGGAAGTCGGGAGGCGCCAGCCACTCCGAGCTCATCCACAACCTCCGCAGTGAGTGCGGGGGCCGCTCTGGCCTCAGCCGCGGGGTGACCGTCACCGGCCGCGCGCGCTTCGCCTTCCCGCGGCGCGGGAGCTGTCAAGAAACGGTGCCGGCGGGGGGAGGAGGCGAAGGCGGCGCCCAGCCCGGGGTGGGGGGAGGGTGTATGTCTGGGTGTCTGTCCGGGTCCCTCCCGGGAGGGCGCGGCGAGCGTCGCCGCTGTCCCGCAGCCGGGCGGAGGGCGGCGGCCGGTGGCGCAGGGAGGGCCCGGGCCGTCGCTGCGGGAGGAGATGCGGGGGGAGGGGGGGGCGGCGCCGATGGCGATCCCGAAGGGGAAGCGCTCTGCGGCGGCTGTTGTCAGCCCGCCGCCTGCTCCCCCACCCCTTCCCCGGCCCCGCCTGCCGGTAACGCTCCCGTGCGAGCTGCGGCGGCCCCGGAGGGCCTGTGAGCCTCCGCACGCACCGCGCTCGGCGTCCCCCTCCGGCGGCTTCTGCCGGGTCAGCACGGCCGCCGGGCGGTGGGGGAGCGGCGGTGTCGGCAGGAGCGCAGCCACCGTCCTTCGGTCTTCCAGGCCCCGGCTAACTGCAGCGGGAGCCGCCCGGGTTTGGGAGCCGCGCCGGAGAGGCCGAGGTTGTTTTGGCTGGGTGGAAGGGGCGTGTGGCAGCAGCCCGCTCGAGAGGTCCGAAACGCTCGCTTTTGGCCCCAGTCCCGAGCTGCTCCTTTGGAAGAGGTGGGTTAGGACTGTTGGGACAGGAGAGGAGCTGCCGAGGTTACAGGCTCGTGCTGTTGCCGAGCTTTCGTGACTGCTCGGGACTCGGCATTCCTCGTCCTTAGCGAAGCTCTGTGCTGTCCCCGTGCTGCCTGTGGAAGGCATCGGGCGGGTGCTCTTCGCTGATGTACTCGAGTACAAGTCTGCAGGGTGACTTACACGGGATGCAGGCTGAGAGGACAGGGCGATGCCATAACATGGGCTCTATTCAGAGCTTCCACTTCTCATACTGGCTTTGGATTAACCTGTATTAGGTACACTTGTAGCGTCTCTTTACTTATGGTCTTTCCCTTCCTCTCCTCAAATCCGTGTCCTGGACATAAAAGGATGTAGATTTGGAGCCTGTATTATGGCAGGTGTCTCCTGTTTTAGCGATGCTGCAAGACCACAGATAACTTCACTTGTTTGGCCTCGTTATTTTGGAGACACAGGACAGTCATCTTTGTTGTTTTCTCCAGTCTGCTTACATTAATTCCTCTGATTCTGTGCTCGTTTCCAGTATTTTCTTGAGCGTTCTTCCATCCAGTAGAGCAATGTATGCCGAAGTGACTTTCAGTTTCATTGTAAAAACTGCCTGTTTAACAGATAACTTCTTTAGTTAGGAGAACTGCAGTGTGGTTTTTTTATGTTGTTTTGCAACTGTAAGAGCTAGAAATACTGTTTAGTGAAACTCTATTCCCTTACACAGCAGGGAAAAACTTTCTGACATAAAAATGAATGTCAAGCTCCAAAATACATCCAGAAAGTAGTTATTGCCAGAATTGTCTATGGCTCTGAGAATCTGAAGGCAAAACTGATTTCTTTGTTGAAGCAAACAATGACTGTTTTTCAACACATGGAAACTATTTAGGGCTTTGCGAATAATAATAAAAAAGCTAAAAAACAAAATAGTAGTATAGGAAGAGGAAAGTAAAATAGAAGAGTTTAATGTTGTAATATCAAAATATACAGTGATGGCAATTACCTGGAAAAGTACAGTCTGTAATTTCCCCTGTCTGTTTTGCATATGTATGGCAAAATATTTTGAGGGGTGTTAAACAGCGGATTGGAAATAAAATGTTGTGGAGGCACAGAGACTTTTTTGATCCTGTAGCAAGATGGTGGTGTTGACCTCAGTGGGATGCCAGTGGTGGCGTAGGGCTTTATCAGTGAAGAGCAGTTGCAGGATGAAGACCATAACTTTTAAATAAAAGTTCTCTGAGTAAGATGATACCTTGGTGCTGAAGTTGGGAACAAGTACCGTTTCATACGATAAATAATTCTCTCAGATATGTGTTTGACAAACTAAAAAATCATTGGGTACAGAAAGACTAAAATGTTCTAGAGAATTCCTTTTGAATAGTAGTTCCTTAAAGGTATTTAACTTCTTTTTTCCCCTTTAAAACCAGCTAAGTAGCATAGTATTACTAGCATTTTTATTCGAGAAGTAGGAATGCAAGGCAGATGAGGCTAATTTGATGTTGTCTGAGTGTTTATCTTGTGTGTAACTTAGTAACTGAATGTGTAATTTAGTGTGTAATTTGCATAACTTGAAGTAGTGCAGGTTGTAGGGACAGTTTGTTTTCTTCTGCAGCAAAGCCTGGTTGAGAGGTTCTTGCTCCTGCCCTTACGCTACGGGTCTTCACTGTGGGTATAGAACTGCCGGTGAGGGAGGCTGTGCTCTGAGGCTGGTTCACTCTCTCATTACTCCCCTTGTGAAACATCGAGGTTTCAACTCCTCAGTATCTGTAAGATGTTGTACTACTGCTGTTAGAAAAGCAGGGAGCTTTGCTATGGGTGTAAGCGAGCTGGAGGAATGGGAGCTTCTTCTACTGGTTTTGCTTCTAAATAAAACATCAGCGTAAAACTGTAGGCTGCATATTATTTTTCTTCAAAACAGGTGTAAAGATTACTCTTCATGATAAGTTATTGGCAGTTACTAACGCTTCTATTTTGTGGCAATAACGTGCTCTAATTTCATGAAGCCATATTAATGTATGACCATTGCTCGTTTCACTGTTGCCTTGACTATGGAATTAACCTTTCTATAAAGGTAACAATCGTTGTGTTAGAGCAGTGGTGAGTGCTTTTGTGTGTTTCCATGCAGAACTGGGCAAGTATTCTTTATAAGTCTTATCTTTGCTTTCATGCCTTAAAAGGGACAAACTAATGAAGAGGTTCCTGGAACTGCATATTTTAAAGTGCATGCCTAGAGATGAGTGACTGAAGAGTGTTGCATGACTTCTTGTTTTGTTGGTTTGATTTTTAGCTGCCTGTTGCTATGTAAATGTTTTCTTGCATCATTAATGCAATGTGAGGCATCATAGATGCACAGTTTGTGACATACACAAAATAAACTTGCTTAAAATGCACTTTCTTCACAATAGAAATGCTGTCCTTGAACGTGCTGTTTCCATGAGGTGTTCAGCTGCTTTGTTTTTCAGTGATTCTTGAAAATACCTCTCATTTTAAAAAATGCCTTTTTTTCTCTGGATGTTTATTCTTCCAACATTAGAGCTATATAAAAAAAAAAAAATCACCTTCACAGAGTAATTATTTCAATCTTTGCTTGTTCCTAACAGAAAATAGTTGGACACGTGCCTTCAAACTTAAGCAAGTTTTCCCTCTAAAAACATTTAAATGAAGATCTTTTAGCAGACAACAATTCTAGAAAAGTATTGAAATGTAGGTTATTGTATGGTTAGAAATCATGCTAAATGTAGAAATAATTGACTGTTTAAATACGTAATTGTGACTGGAGTTTCTTTTTGTTTAACTTATATAGGGAACCTGAGAAAGCAGGAAAAGACTAGGTAATTGGTGACTTATCTACTGTTGGCTTGCTTGGTTGAAAATCTTTGGATTCTAAATCTATATCTCTTTTGCCTCCTCTCTTTATCATCAGATATCCACTGTTCTTTTGTCTCACTTATGGGTCATTTTGGTCTCCTTCTGTCTTTTATACTTGGGCACTTGCCAAGTCCTGTTACTTTACATGCCAACATCTTAGAAATCAGCTTTTCTTCCCTACCCACAGAACTGAAAAATTGGTCTCTGTCCAATCCACAGTCCATCAAAGTTAATTAAGTTTCCTTATCACACCTCTCTTTCTGTCCTCCAATCAATATGGTATGCTGCCATATGTCACTGTTTGCTTATTTTGGTGATCATGTTGTGATCAGCCAATGCTGTTATGACCACCTATACATGATTTTGAATCCATGTTTCCAGGTGAAAGTGAAGGTGAATTGGTGGTGTCGCAAGTGCTGCATAATGTTGTTAACCATCTACAGGCTTCTTTCCTGCTGCAGTCTTTTTTCCTTCCTCATCTAATAAACTTGTAGCACAAAAGTTACGTAAAGCCTGAGAAAGATTAATATGCCATCACCGACTGTCCTCAATGGATGACTGAGGGCACTCCCCTCAACATGATTGAACCTGGTAGCCCTGAAAAGTGCCTGGGCCTGTGTATTGACCCATGGTTTGGAATAGCAAAACCAGAGCTTCTGCAAAAAGTGAAAGGGTGGTTATAATGGATCGGGAAGGCTTCAACCGAAGCCATTTCAGGAAGTTGACATCTTGAAAGGAGATACTGTTCTGCGATTGATTTACTTAGCAGACCAGGCCAACGTAAAAGCTACGTACCTGGAAATGGCCACAAGTTGTGCCGGAGGGGGGTGGTGTTTAAATTGGATATTTGGAAAATATTTTTCACGAAAGGGTTATCAGGCATTGGAAACAGCTGCCCAGGCAGGTGGTTAAGGCGCCATTCCTGGAGGCATTTAAAAGGTGCGTGGATGAGGCGCTTAAGGACATGGTTTAGTGATGGACTCGGCAGTGCGAGGTTAAGACTTGATGATCTTAAAGGTCTTTTCCAACCTAAAAGATTCTACAAAGATATTTCTCTGAATGTTTTATGATTTAGGTGTTAAATAATTACAAATGACATCTTGGCAAGTTGCATCATGGTGAAGGCTTGTCTACAATGAATCTGCACTTTTGTTGCAGGTTTCTGATTACTGAGGACAGAGCTGTCTGGGAACTGCCGGGAATGTGAAGACATGGACTATGTCATTGCTAAGCCTGAGCTGGGGTCAGCAAGGACTAAGCATTGGCTTTGCCCCTGTCATGTAATTTTCTGTGGTTTATCCAAATCTCTTCTATATCTGGCTAATATTCGCTCAAGGAAGAGTAATGTAACTTGGATGAACGTGAAGGGAAGTAATAACAGAAAATTAGACCAATAAAACCCGCTTAACCCAAATTTAATAGCTTCACTGTAGAAGCACTTATGCTGCCTGTTGTGTGCATTCAGTGAACATGCTTTCCTTCAACACACATGTGGTATCGACACTTGTGTGATTAAGCATGGTAACTCATAGCCAGAGAGTGAAACAGTAGAAAACAGAACTATTTTTTAAATTTTAAATTAAGACATCCATTCATGTTTAAGAATATCTAAGATTTCTTAGATAACATCACAGGCTGCATTGAGTTGAAACCTGTGATGCTACTTTTTGGAGCATCGAGGTGTTTTTAAGTTTTTAAAATTTTGTTAGCTGTGGTTTAGGCCCAGCTGGCAACTCAGCCCCACACAGCTGCTTACTCACTCACTCCTCCCCCCAGTGGGATGGGGAGGCAAAGATACCAGGAAAGGCTGGTGGGTCAAGATAAGGACAGGGAGGGATCGGTCACCCATTATGGTCATGGGGAAAACAGACTTGACTTAAGGAAAAAAATCAATGTAATTCGTTATCAATCACATCAGAGTAGGGCAATGAGAGACAAACACAGATCTTAAAAACCTTCCCCCACCCCTCCCTTCTTCCCGGGCTCAGCTTTGCTCCCTATTTCTCTCCCTCCTCCCCTCCATCAGCACAGCGGGACAGGGAATGGGGGCTGTGGTCAGTCCATCACAGCCTGTCTCTGCTGCTCTTTACTCCTCAGTGGGAGGACTCCTCACACTCTGCCCCTGCTTCAACATGGGGGTCACTCCCACGGGAGACAGTCCTCCATGAACTTCCCAGACTGGAGTCCTTCCCACGGGCTGCGGTTCTCTACCAACTGCTCCAGCATGGGCCCTTTCTGTGGGATGCAGTCCTTCAGGGGCAGCCTGCTCCAGCGCGGGCTTCCCACAGGGTCAGGGGCTTCTTTGGGCACAGCTGCCTTCTCTGGTGCGGGGTCCCCCCCCGGGCTGCAGGGGGATCTCTGCTCCCCCGTGACCCTCCATGGCTGCAGGGGCACAGCCTGCCCTCTCACCACGGGCTGCAGGGGAACCTCTGCTCCGGCCACCTCCTGCCTGCCTGTCCACACAGTTGTCTCTCTCACATCCCACTCCTCTCTCTGCTGCAGGTTCTTGTTTTCCTCTCGTAAATATGTCGATCACAGAGGTGCTAATTGGTTTGGCTGTAGCCAGAGGTGGGTCTGCCTTGGAACCATGGAAGCTTCTCGCACCTTCTCATGGGAGCCATCCCTGTGGTTCCTCCCTTGCTACCAAAACCCCACCAACACAGCTAGTAATTTGAATAATTGCCTAAAGGTGTTGCCCTGAGAATTCTTTTTATTAGCAGTTTAATTATTTGATTATTTAATTATTTGATAGTGTCCACCTGTGTCAGTGAAATATTTTGAAGGACCTCCCATTGACCTTCTAAGGGGGAGTCCATCAAGCAAATCAAGGTGACTTAACATCCCAGAAAATAAGAAATTATAATGGAAAAGAAAAATAATTTTAAAAACATTCATCACATTTTATCTGTGTGTAAATTAGGATTGTGTTCTTAACTGGTTCTTTGTTGTTGGCAGATTTTGTTTTTCCCTTTATCTTAGACAAGGTGTCGATGTAATGTTAAAAACATACCCATTCTTTCCCACAATAATCCCAAAATTCAGTGCAATGAATTTCTAGTCCTCAGTCATCCAGGAAAAAAAAAGAGCATGTTTTTGGCTGCTTATTTGGATCACAACACTTTATAATTAGTCATTTTAATGTAAAAAGTGTTTGGTTCTTTTGCTTGATTAAAGATATTATGGCATTAAGCCCAACCAGAGGAAAAAAACCTGTTTTTCTGGTGGTCTGAAGCTGCCTAATAATCCATAGTAAAATGGAAATAATTTTGCAAATTGTTGCCTTACAGGCGATGACTGTTGCTTGTAAGCGTGTTAAAAAGAGGGAATTTTGTGTTTAGTTTCAGTATAACTCCAAGCTTTTCTTTTACTGCTGCTGTTTCTTTCATCCTGGTGTGGTACTAAGAGCTATTAGTAAGCTGGGAAAGAAATGCATAATATTCCTGTTCTTTTGAATGATTGTTTCTGTGAATGTAGTACCTCAAAGTCATGTTTGTTATTGTTGTGATAACACTGTTTAAAGTAAAATTGTTTCTTAAGAATGATTCAAGATGTTCATTTTAATAATGCTTTTAATTTTTAGTTAAATTACCATATTTTGGCAAAAACAGAGTAAATGCTTTCAGAGCTAGAGACCAGTCAATTTTGGTATAACCTCTCTCCTGGACTGGTTAACTTGTGGGTTATGTTTAAGTTTTCGGAACCTAAATACTGCAACATTGGACTTTAGCTCAAAATAGTTATAAATGCTTGCACTGCCAAAAATAGTCGGACAAATATAACTTTAGAAATTTTTCCTTAGTTCTGCTAGTATGACAGCTATGTGTCATTTTGTCTTAAGAGTCAGGGTTATGTTTTGCTGATCTTTTTTATCTTCCCCAGCTTTTGTATAGTACTAGTGCCTGTCTTAATGAAACCACCTTCATAATAACAGACTGTTTGTGTGGTCTAGCTGCTGGTCTTGCCAGCATTGGCTTTTCTGAAAACAGATCAGCACAGTGGTTGCATGGAATCTGCTCAGTAAGTTGTAAGATGTGCAGCATCTGCCTTTCTTTAGAACTGCTAAAGCTGTTGAAGTAGTCTTGCCTCAAGCTTTACTACAAGGAGAGTTGCTTATGTATCTGTCCTATCCAGTATGCTGGTTTTGGTTGGCATAGGGTTAATTTTCTTCATAGGAGCTGGTATGGGCTATGTTTTGGGTTTGTGCTGGAAACAGTGCTGATAACACAGGGTTGTTTCAGCTGTTGCTGGGCAGTGCTTACACAGAGTCAAGGCCTTTTCTGCTCCTCACACCACCCCACCAGCGAGTAGGCTGGGGGTGCACAAGAGACTGGGAGGGGACACAACTGGGACAGCTGACCCCAACTGACCAAAGGGATATTCCATACCATATGGCATCATGCTCAGCATATAAAGCTGGAGGAAGGGGGGAATGAAATTTGGAGTGATGGTGTCTGTCTTCCCAAGTGACCATTATGTGTGGTGGAGCCCTGTTTTCCTGGAGATGGCTGAACACCTGCCTGCTGATGGGAAGTGGTGAATGAATTCCTCTGTTTGCTCTGCTTGTGGCTTTTGCTTTACCTGTTAAACTGTCTTTATCTCAGCCCACAAGTTTTCTCCCTTTTACCATTCCGATTCATTCCCCCATCCCACCGTGGGGGGTGAGTGAGCAGCTGTGTGGTGCTTAGATGACAGCTGGGGTTAAACCATGGCATCCAGCTAAGTTTATCTTAACTTCTGCAACAGTTTTTTAGTTATTACTGATGGTTGTTGCCGCTTTGTATTGAACTCTTCAGTTTTGGCATTCCATGTGACTTATAAGTGAAGTTCAGCTCTCTCAAATGTAGGGAGCTTGAGGTGTGCTCAGAGGTGAAGTCTCCCTCATTGCACACAGGCGTTAAAGCTTATTGGGCAGTGCACTTCTGTCTTACTGCAGGCTGAAACCAACCTTAAAGTCACTTTCTTCTTTTATGTACTACCAAACGTTTCTTCACTCAGCTGCTGGTACAGATTTAGATGAAAACAACATAAACATTTCAATAAATATATGTTATGGGTGGATTTTGTGATTATGCACTGTAGGACTACAAGCAAAGAACTTGCATGCCTTTCTCCACCCCCAGAGAACAAAATAGTTAATACCAGCTGTGCAACATTGGCCTACAGTGTGAGGGAACAATACAGCTATGGTTAAATATGTCTAAATTAGTGATCTGCAGACTATCAGATCCATGAAAATTGAGAGCTCTTATCTGTTATACTAAAATGGACAGGTTGTTTTTGAAGGTGATCGTTATTAAATAGGGAAGGAGTACTCCCGTAAGGTACTAGTGAAATTTTGGAAAGTAAGTTTGTATTGAACTGAATCTTGAGGCTGTATACTAGGTTGTTGTGTTGAACCTAGTTGGTTCCCATGGGGTTTTACCTCTGCATGTTTTGAATGTAATTTAGATGGCTATTTCTTTATTTTTAATCCTTGTCTCTTTGGGATTTTCTTGGGATTCAATCTTTGTGTTTGATTTCTGGACTGAGATTTGTTCTGATGGACCCTTACTTAGTCTTTCTGTCATTGTGTCTCTGAATGACAGACTCTCAGCTGATTCCTTCTAGTTAGCCGTATGCAGCACTGAGTAATGTATTGTGAATCCAGATCATAGTGATAACAGGTTTGCAGCTGAGTACTTGAGGCAGATACTCCTAAATTATCAGCAAAGCACAAGAGGTTTGCGTGTATGATTAGCGTAAAACCCACTGATTTGCAGACACCTACTTTCAGTTTCTTTAGCACAAAGAGCTTTGTATGTTTTGGGGTCAAGTGTCCTTTACTGGATCTTGGGATGCTGATCCATCACTTCTCGTTCAAAGTGCTTTCTTTGTGTTCATATTTTAGAGTGAAATCTTTCTATGCTTCTCACTTAAAGATTTAGTAACTGAATTGCTTTCTTTCCCATCTTCTTCTTTCTCCCCACACAATAAGACTCTGACCTTAAAAATATCAGTTGATCAGCTACCTAAGACCGACTAACTTCACGTTGCTTGAAAATCAGGATGCGGTTCTGTTCCAGCCCACTTTCCTCTTTCAAGTTGCTAGCTGGTGTGCGTGGGTCAGATGGAGACATCTGGAAACTGGTATTTGTCACTCCTGTAATTTTAATCTACTTGATTTCATCTTTTGTGATATAGAGCTTGTATACGCTTTGCATCATGCTCTAAAATCTCTGTACGATTTAAAAATATCGCTGTTTTGCTGAAAAGTCATCTCCATAAGTGAAGTACTCCACTCTGCAGTGGTTATGGAGAAAGTAACCTGGGGAGAAACTGAGCTGTGTTGGTGCTGAAACAGTCCCACGGTACATGGTTTTGGGATCTGCGTGAGCATTTTGTTTATATAAAGCCAGCAACTGGAGGTGTTTGAGTAGCTGTTTATAGTTAGTATAGTAAGCTTGCATGCTGGATTTTATCATGTGGCAATGAGACATCCTTTTTCTGATCTGGAAGCTAGTGTAGGTGTAAATGTTAACCGCTAGTATGGTTTTATGGTTTGCTTGGAAGCTTGTTCGTTCAACACTCAGGATACCATCAGTGATGTAGGCAGTTCTTTGAAAGATAAGCACTTCAGTAAGGTATTTGTTGCTAAATAGAAAGATAGTTGTTTACTTGTTGCAAGTCTATGGTGTCTTTTCAGACTTCAGCTCTTTTTTCCTTGCTCTGACAGCCAACTGCCCAGTTTCCCAGGTTACACTCAAGAGTGGTATATTTCCACCTTCAAATCCAAGGACTGCTCTGTGAGCTCTTTTCCTGTTTTCATGGTGTTATTTGTGGAAAAGAAGCAGACCAGAGTGAGTTTTCAAAACATGCTCCAATTATGTCAAGTTGTCATTGCCGCAGCCTCTACACAGAGTAACTCTTGAACTCCGAAGGCCTTGCTCCGCTCTTAAGGAGTTACTTTTAGACTTCAGCCCTTTGAAGCTTAGGAGTTGTGCTGATATAACCCTAATAAAGAGAGTTTACTTTTGATTTTAAGCTGTAAGCTAGTGTGTTTGTGTATTAGCCTTTGCTTGTCAAGACTTGGTAATTTAATATCTGACTTAGAAAAGGTTTTGCATTGGCATTTTATTAATAATTTACTGTTGTCTTGTTTTTTTCAGCACTTAAGAGATGTCAGGAAAACAGAATGTCTTACTTGCAATATAAACTCTTATTATCAACTTTTTTAGGGGATATACTTGTTTTCTGGACTTCAGAATCTGATAGAGATTTGTTCCAGCCAGAATTCCCAAGATGACCAACCGCCAGGATGTTACTGACTGCTGCAGGAAGGAAGGGACTTTCACTGGAGTTCAGTACCTTGCAGTTGCTGTGTTTCTCTGTATTCAAACATGAGGCTAAGAAAAATTCTTTCTGCAGCACAGAAAATAATTACAACAAAGTCGGCATGGACTTTAGTGTTTAGAGCTTGATTACTTTTCTTAATTCCCACCTAAAATTTGTTTTTGTTTTTACTTAGGAGTAAATGGCACTAGTATTCTAAGAGTTCATTTTATTTTTGGACTCTGATGTTGTCCGTTGCAAAATAAGGAAATTTGAAAAGCAAACGTAATCTATAGGGGGTATAATGTGATGCTCTGTAATTCCACATTCATAGCTAGGAGGATGTGTTTTTCTAATGAAGAGGGATCATTATTCAATAATTGAAGTACAGGGCTGAGTTACGAGATTCAGCTTCTCCCCCCTGGTTCTGCTGGGAACTCTCTGTATGGGTAACTTACTTAACTTCTTACTTGCTGATGAGAAAGATGACAATAATCAAAGACAGTACAACAGCCAGCAAGCATCAGGAGTGTGTGCTGAACGGGAGTATCCTGAAAGCTTAGAATTTGTAGAATATTAGTAGCTACTGTTATCAGGTTTTGGGGGTCATTTTTCTGTCAGTATAAGCATTGCACTTGATCAAGTTACATATACTTTGGCTGAAACAAAGTTTTGTGCTTTGTTTTGCACAGACATCCACAGACAGTCAATGACATGGAGCTCTTACTGTGTGTTATTAAACAAGTTGGGGAAAGAGTGGGTAAAATATGTAAGTAAAGTAATAGAACGGAGACAAAATACAATTTGTAAATGCTGAGAGGTGAATTTCCTTACTGATGTTCTGAGTAGAAAGATGACAGGAGTAGGTGAGACAGTAATGTGAAGGAATAGGTTTGGAACAAGCCTGCAGTCACAGCAGTACCGAGAAGGGTCTTGGCCCTGCCGTAGGGCAGTTGGTCTTTCAGGCTGAAAGTTGATCTGTGCATGCCCTGCATGTTGTTTTCCCCAAGGCACGAAAGGAAAGAGCAGATGGCTACCTATAGCTTCTAGGATGTATGCATTTATGTGCACAATACACAGTGTCACAGAATAAATCACTGTGTTAGGTCTTTCCTGGGTGCTTCTTCTGCCCCTCCCCCCCCCCCCCCCCCCCAGCCACAAACCTTTGTCTTTTCACTTCTGTTCTAATTAACTTTGCTTGTCCTCCTCCATCTCTTTTTTTTCCTTTTTCAAAATACATTTATTGTAGAGATACTAAAATTTTGGTGATATCTAATTAGAATGTAACAGTGAAATTTTGAGGTGTTTTGTTTCTATGCTTTGTTCACAGAACTGATACAGAATTAATTCCAGATGGGCGGTGGAAAACAGTTTTTAAAAAAATTTTGTTTTCTACTGTGTTACATCATCAGTGCCAGTGTGTTAATAGATTTTTTTGTTTGCTTTGGGTACAGTTTTGCTCAGTAAGAAAACTTAGGAACTGCTGCAAATGCCTGCTGTCCCAGATTAAAAAAACTTGTATTGAAATGGGGAGGTTTCCCTAACTGGGATTGTACTACACAGTTCTAAATTAAGTCAAAGCACAGGATATGTGTAATGTGTGTGGTCTGTGAGGGGAGTGTATGCTTTTTCTGGGTCTTATGGGGTATAGATGTAATTCTATAATAGACTTTTCTTTTTTCAAAAGAATTGTTCTTTTTCCTAATAATTTAGTAGCATATTCCTGTTGCAGTTCTATTTGATACTTTGTCTTCAGACCAAAAAGTAAAAAGTTTTGGTCAATTATTTTGTTCTCTGATTTCAAGCCTCTGTTATATAGGATAATTAAATCCTGGACACAGGTAGTAGGTCAGAAAAAAATCCAGAAGACAATCCCATGATTGATAAGGGTAGTTGGGAGCACACTGTACACAGTCAGGAAGTCAGCACACTAACACAGGTGTGTTAGTGTTGGTAGGACTTTAAAAAAAACACTGGTGTGACTTCAGTTAGGACACTTACAAAAGTTGCTTAATCTGATTTTTATGTTACTGCATTTTGGGTTAGGTTTTAGAAGTAGCCAAATTATCTGGTTCTCTCCTTTTGAGTATAATTTTCCAAATAATTCTTCCTTGTTTAAGTACTTCGATGAAGCCACCCATCATTGCAATTTCAGTTATTTGTCGTTTATGCTCTATCTTTTAATACAGAAGATTAATGAATTTCTTCCATTGCTTTTCTAAAGTTTTCCGTTACTCATAAATGTCTCTTCGGAACTTTAAAAAAAGAATTATCAATGTTAAAAAAACCCCAAAGCCTTCAATAAAATTGCAGGGACAAATGGCTGCACTGCACGGTGCTTCTGACCTTTTACATGTGTGTGCATTTGCATTTTATTTTGAAAAGTGAACAAAGATTCAAAGTGCTTTGATATAAAAGCTCTTTGGCCTTAGTCTGCCCCAGCGTAAGAATTTGGGTTCTGTAGGAGTTTCTTTCCGAAAGGATTTTAATCTTTTGCTAGCATAAAAGAAAAACAGGTGTTGAAAATAAAAATGCTGTGCAATGATGCTGCAGCTTCATACTTATAACCTACTTTTGTATAGTTTTCAATAATTACTCACTTAGACTTAATGTTTTTAAGAAGCTACATATCTTGTTTGTCATGTAGGGTAATACCAGTTTCCTACTGACTGTGTTTTCAGGAATATCAAAGGTGTGCATGCAGTTGAGTTTTTATAGGGGGTAGATCTCTAAATGGTCTCTACTGTTTCAGAAAAGCATCTACAAATGCTGGGAAACTCCTGTTCAAAGTTCACTGGTTTAAGCATTGTTTGATCTGTGGACCACAGCTTAAATTCTAGTATGATGAGAGTTGGAGTGTTAGAGGGGGTACGGTAGTATGATTTCTCACAGTACTAGGAATACTGTAATGTAAATTAATGTATTTCACATGCGCTTGCATTGCAGAAGTGAAACAATGCCTTCCAATTTCTTTATTTGCTTATTTATAGAAAATGGAATAATCAAATCAGACAAGGTATTTGAAGTAATGCTGGCTACAGACCGTTGCCATTATGCGAAGTACAACCCTTATATGGATTCCCCACAGTCTATAGGTAAGTGCATCTTGTAAAAAATTTTTGAGATAGTTCTAATTTACATAACTCTGACTGCCTTTGTCATATGTATGTTATGAATGTGAACATCACTTTTAAAATTTGGAAGTGTGTTTAGTTCTTTATCTGGTTATTCAATACCTTTTAACCAAGTCTCAATTTGTTTTGGAATGCAATTGGCATACTTGGGTACATCAAGTGGATGGATGACCTTTAGTCAATATGTGTAAATACATGTTTATTTTTTAAACCACAGCAATTTGTGGTGGAGCAGCTGATGTTTAAATACTTAAACATCATGTGTATCCAGTTTATGTGAGAAACAGTCTCTCTTTACAGAAACGATTCAGCTGAGATCAGTGTGCAGTTCCTTAAACTTCTACGTGAGATTTTTTAAAATATGAAAATAGTCTTTAAATGGGAAGATCTGCTGTTAAATCTGTTGTTCAGGACAGTTGTTTTCCTTCCAGATGACAGTTTTATCTTTCAAAGCCAAGAGAATGAATTATGCAAATGTACTAATTTCTTTCTTCTTAATTTTTTTTTTTGTTTTAATAGTGGGTGATGAGAACTATGAATTATAATAGGATTTTCTTATTTGTCTAGGAAGATTCTTGAGTTTTTTCTTTAATGGTGGGTGGTGAGAATTATGAATTGTAATAGGATTTTATTTTTTGTATAGGGAAATTAAAAAAACTTTTAAGGTACATACTCAAAAGCTTATAGAACTCCACAGAAACAAATATAGGTGAGTGTTCCTCCATGTTTTCTCATAGGTGTGTGCTGTTTGCAAAATAGATGAGGTTATTGTGTCCAGAAGTTTTATGGTCCCCATGACATCAAACTCAGACTAACAAATCCAGGTTTTTACATAGTGACAGAGTGAAAAAGGCATTGCATTATTCTGGAAGACATTGCTCTTCTGAATTCAGCGTCCTTGATCAAGTGAATGAAATATTGTGACAAAATGGCGATCGTAGCAGAGATCAAGGATAGAACCTTTTTTTTTCCTCCTGTTCAGAGTTGACATGGCGTAACTTTCCGATTACGTACCTTAACTCACTTCTGGAGTAAAAGTACCTATGCGCCCTACCTATGCAACCATTGAGGTGGGTGTGCGTAGTGCCCTGAATGAGGGCAACAATTAAGGTACTGTGTTTTACAGTCACAGTAATAAAGATTGTAACGCTGCTGTCTGAACAACAATCAGCATCTTCTTCCTTTCTCTTGTTTTACAGGTTTCCAAGCAACAATCAGTGCGCCACATATGGTAAGCTTTAAACTTATGTGATTAGTATAGGTGAGTTTATAAGCATCCAAATGCTTTTGGAATAAAATATTTATCCTAAATAAATAAAATAGATTTTATTTATCATAAAATTTAATGAACAGGTGATTGCAGTGATGCTGTCATGAACTGTCTAGTGGAAGGGCACAGAGAAGACTGAGCTGGACTTTTCTTGGAGATGCACAGTGACAGGATGAGGGGTCACGGACAAAAAAAATGCAACATGGGAAATTCTGATTAGTGTCTAGGGTGAAAAAAAAGATCCCACTGGGGGTAGTTAAGCACTGGAACAGGTTTCACAGATTATAGAAATACTGTTCTTTGATATATAAAGATGCTGACTGGACAGGACTCTCAGCAGCCTAATTTAAATTGCCCCTGTGTTGAAAGCAGGTGGGACCACAGGATTTCCAGAGATCCTTTCCAACCTAAATTATTCTGACTCTGTAATTTATAGAAATGTAAGAATTCAGGAGTAGATAACAGTGACTTTTACGGCATAGTATTGCTGTAGTGTCTTTAATTCCTTGGACTTGGAAAACCAAAACCATTGTACTGAAGATGCAGGGTTTTTGCCAAGTGGTTTGGGACCGGGGCATTCACGACTGGGATTTCAATACATAAATCTAACACAGATGTTAACTTTTCTATGTTTCTTTCTTTGAGATCAAGAATGAATAGAAGCATATATTTTGTCCTTGCAATGTTTGGGAAGTGTCAGAAGTCTGCTCCTCTTGACTAGAAACTACCTAGTTGGGTTAGAATTTACCTAGTTATCAATATAAAAGTATCAGGAATTTCACTTGGAAATGTTAATGATTTTATTCAAGGAAAGATGGAGAAAGAATTACTGTAACTAAAGGAGAAAATCGGTACTAATTAAGTTCTCAAAACTAACTCACTTAAGTCATTTTCTTTGAATTATCCTATGCTTAGCACTAGGAGTATGTGAAGTGTTAGAGCAAAAAGGAAATGGATCCTCTAAGCAAATGTTAACAGTGAATGTTCTAACAATAAATGTTCTAATTATTTCTGTTTTCCGAGTGTGAGGGATGAAGTCATGAGAGTGTGGTAATGACTATCTCTGAAACATTAATGAAGGAATTGCCCTTTTAGTGGGCGACCTAAGCTTAGCCTGTGTACTGGTCTACCACACAGGAAAGCACAACTACTCAAGAGGTGTGTCTGTAGACTACTGCATTTCATATATGAGCCTGCCTGTCTGCCTTTGTAAACGACAACTTCTTTTTCCTGCTCTTTGATTCAGCAAGTGTGCGAGTAATACAAGAAGTAGTTTTAACAGACATTTTCCTTGATGCTCCAGAGCTGCCTTCTTCCTAGCTAGCCTCTGCCCAGCTTATTCCAATGTATACAGCATAGTGATAGGCTAAATTGTTTATGGGCCATATACTGCCAGAACAGTAAGAGCCACCAGACCTGATGAGAGTTGAATTGATTTATGGTGTCTGTCCCAATACCTATATATAAATTGAGTGTGTGCTAGAAGTCTGAATGTTCAGATGAGTCTGTACATACTAAAATATATATATACCCATACACACAATTTGTTGAAGTAGGTGAAATAACAACGATTATATCATGCTGTTAACTTCTCCCCTGCCTTTTCTGTAATAGAAAATGACTGACATTTCCTACATGATTCCTCGGTGCATTGCCCAGAATCACTGAAGAAATGAACATATATTGCATAAACCAGACACTTGAAATGTTGAAATTTTCTGTCTCTGTCGCCTTCTCTTAGCATGCGTATGCTCTTGAACTTCTGTCTGATCAGTTACATGAAGGAGCCAAAGCACTTGATGTAGGATCTGGAAGTGGAATCCTTACGGCATGCTTTTCGCGAATGGTGAGATATTTGGTTTAATCACTTGACCATCAGAACTACTTGCACTGTAGCATAACTCTGAATTAAAGGGGGGGAAAAGCCTCCTTCATATGGTGGACTGATGTAAATTATACAGAAAATAATTTACTTTCCTGGGTGTTATTAGTACCCATTTCTTACCCTAGCTGATACTAGATGCGTAAAAGGCCCCAGTGAATCGTGTGATGGTTAAGAAACTGCTTACAGGTGAAGTTTTCTTTCTTGATTACATTTTAGGGATTGCTTTATAGTTCAAAGGAAGGAGGTGTTTGTCTTGTCCAGCCCAATTTTTTATGTCATCTTGTGTGGCTATGAGTGTTCTTATTGTGATCAGTTCTCATGTCTTGCTGCTATGATGAGAGATTAGTGAGACCTAAAAAAAACCTGTTTCCACAGGAAAATATATTGTATGTATCTAAATTGTCTTTGAATTTAACTTCTTTTTTTTTTTTTTTGTTATTGTATTATGTAAGTATCACTATAAGTATCCATTTAATCTTTTCTAAGTTAGATAATAATTTATATTCTTTTTACATCTTCTCCAAGTAATTTAATTGCTGGGTTGTGTAACCTCTACATAAGGAATTCTCCATGGTTCTACCCTATCTTACATCAGGAAAAAAGGATGAAATAATTTGTTTTGTGATGGATATAACTACAGTGCTGTTAGACCAATTAGTGTAGTGGAATATAATTAGTTCTTTTCCATTCCAGGACTTTATCACTGCTTTATAACTAGCAGAGACCTTCATTAAACTGCCAACTGGACGGGTTTTTTTGTCTTTCTGAGAAGTTAATTTAGAACAAGGTGATGCACATGATAAATAACCCCTATGAAAATTTTGCTACTTAGTTTTTCTGTTTTCAAGCACTGCTCTATTGAGTCTCTGAATTCTGGCTTCTTGGGTTAAGAATTAGATAAGAATGTTTAGGACTGGGCAATGTGCTCGCGAAAGTATTTAGGGGTTTTTTTAAGCTGCAAAATTAAAAAAAAAAAAAAAAAGCTGAAATAAGTTAACCAAACTGTAGTTTAGAGGAAATCTTAAATGTCACTTACTCAACTTTTACCTATTACTTTTGGTCTAACTTTGTAGTCAGTTGTCAAGTGCTAGTGTCATGCAGAGGAAATCCAATACTGCAAGCGTTAGAACTTTCGTTAGTTATGTGTATTTCTTGCTAAAAAGTTATGAATGCATAGAAGAATAGCCATTTCCAATAAGACACTATAAGATGTGGTTGTGCACTTTTTAATTTTAAAACAGCTGTATGAGAAAAGCTAAAAACATCTGCAGAGAAGTCAGAATTGCCACAAAAAGGAAATTTCTTGCCAATTTTGCTGAGGTTAATCACACTATATTTTTCTTGCCATATAAATGTCATGTTCCTCTTCTGAATTCTCTTTGGTGGTACGCTGTGGAACACCTTACAGACGTGTTTTGTGAAACGCTGGATAAATGCTTTTGTTCTGTTTGATAGCATTACTGCTGCACAGTAAGGATCTGGCTTCATCCACTTGAATGGATGTAGATAAGACAGTATGTACTGCTGTGGCTTTCTTTCTCTGTAAAGTTCTTCCTGACAGTAACAAAAGCTTGAAAGAAGTATATTATGGGGAATGATGGTAAAGTGCTTTGCTATCAAACTTGCACTTGGCATGTGCTTACTGGATCATGTGGATGTTGCTTCTCAGTCTACTTGATCTAGAATGAATAGCTGACACTTGTGGCATAAGTGCCTGAGTGCACATTGATGTCATGACAGCTCTACTCCTATGATGGTAATCTCGTTTGTGTTACTTCTGGCAAAGCTTTATGTTTACATAGACTAGTAAAGCATCTTTGAATTTTTTGTTTGGGTTTTCATGTTAAATTGCTGTGATAAACTTATCTACATAGCATACTAACTTAAATGTGTTCACTTTTAAAGGTTACTGGCAAATGAAATGAATTGTATTTTTCATCCTACTAGTACTGGATTTATAAAAAGAGTGGGGTATATTTTTATTCCAAACAGACCATGGAGAATCCAAAAGTTGTGCCATTTTGCTATTGTCTTGATTGCACACACTTCAGAGTTCCAGGGTAATAGAGGTAATTTCACGCTACGACCCTTTTGATAAATTTTAATTTCTGTGATGTTACGCTTTGTTGGACCATGCTGGATCTTTTGACAGCTTCCGGCACAACTGACCGCTGGGCATTCCTCCAAACTACAACCTGTGGTTGTCATAGTGAAAACTTGCGATGTGTTGTGCTCTGTTTCAAAGGCTATGCTGGTGGTCTTCCAGTTAAAAAAGAAGAGAATATGCTGCTGTTTTGATGTTTTTTGCATAGGACTTGTCCATAATAAAACAGAAAAAAAAAATCCCCATGATACCAATAACCAGTTATTTATTTTCCAAGTCTTGGCAACATTAAAATGTAAGACAGAAACGACCAAATGTGTCCAAAGACAAAGTTATGTGACAACATGGGCTGCTAGGACATATTCTGCCACTGTGTTCTTTGAGCTGGATCCTGTTAAAAATGGTCAGATATCAAGATTTGGATTCTTTGTCCTCTCTCCAAAATTGGAGTATTTTTTCTTGTATAAAGACAAAATTCCAGAATAAATACCTGTAATGGATGAGTTTTTGTTAGCGGGCCTTTTTTCCCTCCTTCAGAACACGCAATCTCTTGTGACCTTTTCTGAGTTATGAGCTCCCAAAAGTTCTGCTCTTCCTGTGGAAGAGAGCTGTAAATCTGAAAACACATTCATGAATGCAACAGTAGGTGGAAGGTAGTTTATCCCTGACTGTTAATTGCTGCATTTGCTTCTGAAAGAATAGGACTCAGATAACTTAGAATAAAATGTATGACTTAGTGTTTTCCTTGAAGTAAGGTCTTCTCTAGAAAAAAGAAATTAAAGATTAAGCAAATATATTCAGCATGAAAGGAGATGAGTTCTAGTCTTTGTCCTTGAAGTTGTTATTTTCTGTCGCAGGTAATGCAAACACTCATTATCAAATTTAACTTCTAAAAAATCAGAGAAGAAATCTCCACTAACAGTATAGCTTAACTGAACAACATCTCAAAAGGATGACTATAACAAGTATTTATGAGACTATACTGACAACCTTTAATTACCAGTTGCTTCCAGCAGTCAGGATATGTCATTCCGAGAAGTAGTTTTAATAACATTGGGAAAACATACTACAACTTTACTGGTTTTGTGTTTATTTCAAGAAATGGGCTCAGGTGATAGAAACACTCATTCTACAAATACCTCAAAACTAGCAGAAATTATTCAACTGTATATTTTTATTCCAGGTTGGTCCCAAAGGACAAGTTGTAGGAATTGATCATATCAAAGAACTAGTAGATGACTCAATAAATAATGTCAAAAAAGATGATCCCACATTGCTGTCTTCAGGAAGAGTGAAACTGATTGGTGAGCATCAGACTGATATACTTACTAATGAAACTGATATTCTTTCTAGCAGCTGGTTGAAAATGACTGGAACAGGATGTGATTAAAAATTCTAATTTTAGAAGTTAAACCAAAGAAAGAAGAGCCAAATGAAAATTTTAAAATCCAAGTAATCTTTGGGCCTTTGAAAAACATGTTCCCACCGTTTTGAGAATATGACTTCTTGTAATCTTAAAATATGATATGTAATCATTCTGTTAGAGAAGCTTAACAGGGAAGTGTTTTCCAGTGAAAATGCTTTACATGCGGAAGGTCTGTCTTATTGAATTTGCTGTTAAAAGGATGAATGCATTTTCTTGAATAAATGTAATATAATCTAGGGTGTTTTAACAAAGTCTTTATACTTCTGATATAGTAACGGAGAAAGCGGCACGTTAGGAGTTGGGTGGAAAAAGTACTAGGTTGGCAGTATGCATCACTGAAGCCTCATTCACTTGTTTTTAAATTTAATGGTATGAGTATGTTAGGGAAGTGATTAATTGATGCCAAACTGCCTTCATTCAGTTAGAGTTACTGAGAAGGAACAATGGACATTATTCAAGGACAGTGAATTGGGGTTTTTTGAGTAAAAAGAAAAAGATGCTGCTTTTTTTTTTTTTTGTTAAGAAAATGTAAAGCTGGCAGAAGGAAAGTATCCCTTTCATTATCATTCTATTTAAGTTTGGAAGAATTTGAACATCTGGGTTATTCTGAGGCTTGTTACAAGAGTGCTTGGAAAAACGATTATTATATGATGTTTGGCTCTTACCTTAATTACCATTTTGATTTTTGGTCTTTTTTTTTTTTAAATGAGGAAATTATCTAAATCTTGTTTAAATAAGCCCATCAGCACATGTAACTGTGCATGTGTATAAAATGCAGCGACCCTCACTGAGAACACTTATGCTTTAAACTTTCTTGGAAAAGGAGTTATACAGTTGGGACTGGAGAGGGGGAATGGGGGGGATAACTTTCATTGTTGCCGTACAAGAGCAACTTGGACCTAATGCTCCTGGTTATACCTGAAACAAACACTGATGCTCTTGGGACTTGAGCATTCTAGGTAAACATCATCATCTGTATTATGTTTGGCTGTGCAGTAGGATGACTAAGAGACTTCTGAATAGTTTTGTTGGGAGGCACATTTAAAAAAAGTACAGATGGAGTAGTACTTTTGTGAATTAGGTAGAGAAGAAGAATGTTTCAACTGTGCTGGATTCCTGGGAGCTCTTTGATGTGGAGCTAGAATCCAGACAGAGCTGTTTTTTAAAACAAGACAAACAGAAAAAACCCCCAAACACCCGCACACAAACAAAACCCACTGAAAAACCGAAGGTTAATTGGTGATGGGAATTGTATGAAGACTAGGTAAGTCAGTTGCTGGCTTTTCAGAAGTATGCTTCAGACACTCTCTGTTGCTTTGTCACGCCTCAGATCTGCTGTAACTGCATTTCAGAAGCATCAGCATTATGTTGGGGTGTCTTGGTGATAGAACTGCACTGCAAATGTGGGAATAGGTATACTTAGGGATGTCTATATATGTGGGTTTTTTTTGCTTTTGTATCTGTGGTTTGGCTGGTTTTTTTTCCTTAAAATCAGGCCAGTGCCTTTGAGGTCGGTCTCAATTGCTACCACTTACCACAGTTTGGCTCACATGAGAGTACTCCTGGAGAGCACAAACTTTGATTCCTTTTGTATGAAACTAGACTGGGTTATGTGCTCAGAGAAGCAACCAAATACATGTGATATGTTAATTGATATTAAGCCAGTAAGACTAGAATTAGATCAGAGCAATCATTCTAAAATGCATATGTTGCACGGACATCAGGTTTTCAGCAAAATCTGTTTTGCTGTACAGATCTGCCCCTATTGTACTGCACTATTTGCTGATGCAGACATAGCTGGAGGGGATGATGAGGGTATTCTAACCACAGTGAAGTAGTTGTCTATTTCTGTGCTTTTGCTACAACTCTGTGTGAAACAGGTCTGCATAGAGACACTGAGGGCTTGAGTACCATGATCAGCAGATCAGGTCTAGGTTCAAAAACCAGCTACAAAACCCTTTTGTGTCAAAAAAAACCCTTTTGTGTCAAAAAGTCCTGACACTACTTTTCCCCCTCATCACCACCCACCACTGTGATTACTTCATTAACAGGCCACATGAAACTGGAGATCGGAGTAGGAGGGGCTATTCAGAATGTAAGCACAAGCTCAGTGTTTGAGCTGCTCTTTCCCCTTGGACGCTGAATAACATAGTAATTTGTATCGCACTGAATGTATGAATGCTGACCTAACTTTCTGGGTTTTTAAATCTAAAAGCGTGCTCCCACTGTGGGTGGATATGTACCTAGCTGCTGTAGCCAGGAGGATTTTTCTGGATGTTAGAAGAGCCAAGCTGTGCTTGATGCATATAAAGGAGTGTGATTTTTTTTTTTTTTTTTTTGGGTGGATGTGTTGTGCTGATTCTGAAGATGGTAGCTTTGGTTTAGACTATTGATTCTAAGAGCAAAGGGTTTAGATTTTTGGGTCCTTTTTACCACGCAGTGCTAAGATGTGCGAAGGTCACATTCAGACTTCTCTGGACAGCGCGTAAGGTCCATTGAAGTCTCAGAATACATGTGTTCTTCAGAAGAGAACTTGGCAGTTTCTTTCACAGCTGTTTCTTCAACTTAGCCATCTCTTCTTTTGCCAGCAGTACGGGAGATTGCTGCTTCTAATGCCTGCTCCTACATCTTAGGGCATGAGGATCTGTCTCCCTGTGTAACCAACATCATTCAAAGCAGTATCTGTATGCTTGAGCTAAGGAAGTCTTTCTGCATTGTCTTCTCTGAACAGCAGCCTGATACAGTAACATATCACTACTTGCTGTTTAGAGGAGTTGTAAGGTGCTACTGAGAAATATATACTCGACTGCATTGAGGTGGCTGTTCCAGTAGAACGCCCTTTGGCACAGTCAGAGCCCTGTAAATACTGGAACTTTTATCTTCATTACTGGCAACAGTAATAAAAGCTGATTGAGTGGGATTGGTGATCAATAGGCGTGGGTTCTCCTGAAGCATTGCCAGTTCTTGCTTGGCAGCTTCTGCCTGTGGCTTTGGTTGGGGCTTGTTCTGGTCAGAATTGATAATATGAGGAAATAAGTCACTGATCTTTAAGGGGCTTCTCAGCTACTGGGGAAATGTGCTCTCTTCTTGCAGTCGTTAAGCTTTGGGTGTAGAAGGTCTTTGCGGGGGGTCTTGTTTCAGGACCTAACATGAAAGATGACAAACTCCCCAACTTCAGTTGTTTCAAGGAGCTATCCAGCTTGTCCTGTACATTCTTGGATAATTAAGAGTGTTGTTACTGTCCAGGTGGCCCTCCCTGTCACTGAGGTCAAAATGAAACCTGCTGTGGCCACTGTGTATTTTTCCCACCTTGTGAGTTGTTGGAAGGCAAGAAGTTGACAGACTTTCAGCCTCTGGCAGGACCTTCAAACTCATTGGTTTTGACTCATTCAGCCTTTTAATTAAACTGTGATAATGGTGATTGTACAAAAGTTGAAGCTCATCCTGAGGACCGGAAACCCCGAACACCTACTTGTGCTGAGCAGAGGATTGTGTTCATTAGCCTCCTTGCTTTTTCTTCTTGACTGATTAATGGGGCTTCTGCACTCACAGAGTATGAATTTATGGATGGTTTAGCTTCATTTACTACTTTTGTTCCTAAATAACTCCAGAGAGATCTTGCCTAACTTGCTCTGAATTTCCCGTTGGTTTTCTGTAAATACTGTGGATGCCACATTCACATCAGCGTCTTTCAAAACTTAAGATCTAGTTTAGTTTGCTTCATTTCAGAGCCTTAAAAAAACATAATACGTTCCCCTTTCATCCTGTATAACTGAGATATGGTATGAGACATCTGTGTTAGGGTGGTTCTCCATGAGTTCTCCAATAAAGCTGAAGTTGCATTGGTAGTCCTCTGAATGATTACTCCTGATATCTTCCAAGCAGCCTTTAGCTACAGGTCTGACCTGGCTATCTCTGCTAGTCCAGCAGCTGTCAGCAGGAAGGATAGGGAGACTGACATGCTGGCAAAGGGGGCTGCGAAGGGGTTAGTGTGGTACTGTATTAGTGCGTGAATGCCCATTCCAGCCTGTAGTGCAGTTACAGATGTATAGTCCATATGAATACTTGATTTGTCTTTTCCTCACCTTTGGAGCCTTCTGATTTGTGCTTCTGAGATGCAATACTTCAGACTTAGGTTTTACGTTATATTTAGGAATGGTGTGCGTGAAGGCGAGGCGTATGTTCTAAGAGGGTAAGCGAGAGGAAAAGTCATCTGCATTGGAATGGTAGGAAAATATATATAAATAACTTTTCTGGGTGGACTTTGTGTCTCCAAGAACTTCTGTTATAAACCCATGCTTTCTAATTTCAGGTGTTTCAGTGGTATTTCATCTTTTATAAATGTGTGTATATACGTGTGAGGGTGTTTTGTTGCATCTATTTTATGGTTGTGTTAATAATTTTAAACCGACTTCATCATGGTGTTACTGCTTAGCAGAGTTTTAGTTAAATGCGAGGATAGCCTTTTATCTAACTATAGATATGGCAGATCAGCTGTTTTCTCCACTCCTTTTGAAAGCGTTAAAAAAAAGTGTTTTCTTGCAGTGGGAGATGGAAGAATGGGATATGCAGAAGAAGCTCCCTATGATGCGATTCATGTAGGAGCTGCAGCACCAGTTGTGCCCCAAGCAGTAAGCCTTTATGTTTTGTATGTGTGATTCAGTAATCTCTTAGCTGTAAAGAACACTTTAGCAAGTATTTTACATATATATGTATGTAGACTTGGAGTGCTGGGGGTATCAGTGGGCAGGGTGGTATTACTTTTTTTGTTTCTGTTATAATTGGGCTTCCTGTTGGTTTGCAAAAATTGTATGTTCTAATAAGTAAATAAACATATTTTAAAATTACTTGTGCACAACCCTCTATTGCAACAATAAATCGGAGCATTTTATTTCGTAAATGAATTTGGTTTTATCAAACATTAAATTACAAAATATAAGTGGTTGTTTCCCAGGTTCCAAGGCATTGAGCCTTTTGGAAAAGTGGTATGCTCAGCTAGAAATGTGTTGGTAGCTGTCAGGGTGGATGCAGGGCAGTTCTTTCTAGAGAAGCTGAAGTGTAACTAGGGCCTTTAGGGTGTATATACAAGAAGTCCATCCTTGCAGATAAGATTTTTCTCCTCCTTTCATCAGGTGAATGGAAATATATAACATTGTTTTGATACGCTAGATACCAGTTAAGTTTTTTTTAAATCTGAATTTTAATGAGGCCTAGTGAAGGACTGGAGGTTTGAGGTGCTATGGACAGGTTAGACATTTCCTGACACTGGCTGTTGTTTTGGGTTTTTTTTATTTTACTTTGGGGTAGAGGGGAGGTGTTCCCAGTGAAGTGCTGACAGACAGCAATTAAAGAGGTAATTTAAAGCTTATTAGTGAATGAAACAGTTCTGAGTTGTTAGTAGTTCTCAATTGTCTTGTTAATAACTAGGATTAAGATTTTTTTCATGGCATCTGGGAAGTACTGAATTTTCCTTGAGACTACTGTGATTAGCCTCGTCCTTTACTTATGAAAGCAAAAAAAATCCTAGCTTTTCTCTCGCATACTCTGTCACTTATCTTACTCATATTCGTGTGTTTTACACTGGTTTCATAAAACGCTGTTCCATTCACAGAATGAAAGAGGAGCTGTAAGGTTGTGAGTGTATTGTAGACAACTTAATTATTCCAGGAAGATAGATGGACAGGCAGACTAAAAAAGTCACAAATCTTAAATCTTATCCTGAGGGCTTAAGTGGAGATCATTTATCCCAGAAACGTTAGGCAGTAGGTCTCTACTGATACACAATAAGTATCAAAGTTAAAACTGGCAGTTTAAAAAGATAGAATCTACTGTAAATAATTTGTGATTTACATACTTTTCTCCCTCTTATGTAGAGACTAAAACTGCAACCAACCCAATTAATCCAATTACTGTTTTATCTTCCTTTTGGAATTATATGAAATTACTGTGAATGTTTCTGTAACATCAGTTGTTGTACCATGTTGTTGTGATATTCTTATTTTCAGTGCATTTTTTATTTTTCTTAATTGAAGTAGTTATCAACTCCATTAACAGCAGATAGATAAATTATGGCAAAGCTATTAATCTAATGTAGCAAACTTTGGATCCAGCTTCTCTGGAGTGGCTGGTTACATTCTAATTTCTGTGTTGTGTTCTAGCTTATAGATCAGTTAAAACCTGGCGGAAGATTGATATTACCAGTTGGCCCTGCAGGGGGAAACCAGATGCTCGAACAGTATGACAAACTAGAAGATGGCAGTGTCAAAATGAAGCCTCTGATGGGAGTGATATATGTGCCTTTAACAGATAAAGAGAAGCAGTGGTCCAGGTGGAAGTGATTTTCTGTTCCGCTTACTTCTTCCACACACACGCAAGGTGAAAGGGTGTGAATTTTAAGCAGATAGACTGCAAGGCCTGCCTTTGCTGCTGTCATTGCTTTCTGCTCCTCCATACCATGAAAAGTGACTCAGTCTGCATTACTGCATCACCAAAAGGAGGTTATGCTAAGGTTGAGTTAATTTAAAAGCAGAAGAAAAATATTGCATGGGTTGCACTTTGTCTTTTTTGGACATGGTTTCTTTAGTGTGTTGAAGTTTCTTATTTGTTGTTTTGAAAATGGTATTTTCCAAATTTAAACTTCCCTTTTAATGAACTCTTGATAACTAGCTTGCCCAGTAATTAGGGTAAAGTGTAAAATACTACTTAAGAATAAATATTGTCTTGTCCTGCAAGTTAGTGGTAATTGGGTGTTCATTTTTTATTTTTCTGAAATGTCACAAATGAAGAAAAATCTTTGTTAAATCCTTTGTGGGAAATACAGATAGTCTTGTGAGCACTTTTCCCTCAGCCTCCAAGTAGCAGAAAGTGGAGAAGGTAACCCCTTCTTCCCTAAAGTGTCATTGTAGAGTTGAGTAGCATTCAGAACATTTTCTCAGACATGTTATTAAAAGGCTGCCATCTGTCTCTGATGGGGGGACATATTTGTGTTTGCCAACACAGCAAACCAAAGGCCTTTCCAGAGGTAGTAAACCTTCCAATTTGTTGAATTGAATGGCCAGTACCATAGAGGTAACACAGCTGTCAGCTGAAACTATGCTAGGCATTAGTATGCGAATGAACAAAGCAGCAGTCCTGTTGTGCTGCCTGGCAGAAAAGGCTTGTGAATGTATTATCTGCGTTAATGAAGTGCGTAGATGTATATCGCGTTCTGAAAACAACTGTTGAGCTTTATAGCTCCTAAATTCAGATTTTTTTTTCCCCCTTGATATTCTGGAGTATAGCTTGTGATTTGGATAGATGAAGACTTAACGTTTAAGCTGTTAAAATGTCCATTTAAAGTACAAATAAAGCAGTTTGCATTACTGCTGCTTACTGAAACTTCATTTCAGTGTTCCTTGGGTTACTGTATTGCCACCACGTACTCTTAGATAATCTTCAGAGTTACTGCTTAGTTCAATGCTTGTGAAGCGTGCTTGCTATTCAGATGTTTTGTATTTGTTATGCAAATTAACACCTTGTTCTTGAATATTGCCGTTATTCCCTCAGTGTGGAACTTGGGAGTTTCCTGCCTCTTGTAAGGCTTTGGAAGTCTTGCTTTGTGGTCGATTTCCTCCTCTGGCAAATGCAGTGGACTTTATTCAAGTTTGGAGTCCATGCTTTGCTTATTCTAGAAAAAGAGAAGTATTATTCTTAAGCCTTCCTTTCTACAGAGAGGTTTTATAGATTTTTCTCCATTTCCACCCGATCCAATTATAGTAGCAATTGTGGTTTTTCATAGCAGCAATGTGTGTTCTTATAAATAGCGTTTATTGAAGAGTGAGTGGAATGGCAGTGGTTATCCTCTGCTGCCAGTGAGGGTGGTGTAGTGTATCGAGGACTCGCATTGAGGACTCTCCTGTGCATTCTTGTACTCTGTTTTCTCTGCTTGCTAAGGAAGAAGTAATAGATTGTCTTTGGGCCTTCTTCAGTCATGAGTATTGTGGGGTTCTTTTCCCCAGATTTTTCTTACCAGTTTCTGTCCTTTTCTGAGATACTTCTTGGGTTTAAGTGTTCAGAATATAGATTGATGTTACCAGAAAAGGTAAGTGCTTAGCCTGAAGGGTTACCTTGATCACTGAGTGGCATAGAGGCTGTTTCTTGCTACGCACATTTGAATTTGGTTCAGACTTGGAAATCTCTGTTAAAGAAAATTTCAGAAGTCCACTCCTTATGTTTGTTTTTTCTTTAATTGTTCTTTTTGTGATCTGAAGAAAATTCCCATTCCCTTCTCAAGAATAACTGCCAGCACACTGCTGACCTTACAGGAGGTCACATCTGCCTTTTTTTGTTGCTCTTTCTTTATTGGTGAGTCCAAAGTGTATGGTCAGCCAGCTGCTGCTAAGGAAACTCCTAATTATAAACCAGCATTTCTGACCTATGCCAGCATCAAAGATGAAAGAGAGATTTTCTTGCACTTTCTAGATTTCAGTTTATCTTTCCTAAATTGATGAAGACCTGTGAGTGGAGATCAGTTAGAGACTCCTCTGAAAAAGCATCTTTAAGTCTTTCGGTAGTAACGAGCTGTAGCGTGTGAGAGACTCTCGTTGTTGTAAATATAAATTCATTGAATAATCTTTTCTTAGAGTAGCTCAAGACTCCTGCGTGTTTAGCCTTTTGTTCTCTTGGTTTACATTATGCAGTTTAATTCCTAGTGCACGGAACTGTTTCATCACATTAAGAATTGGTGTCCTTCCACAGAACAGTCGCCTAGCAGACCTTCCAGTTGGCAAGAAAGAAACCACTTGGATTTTTGCATAGCCATTCCCATGTTAGTGCAGTTCCTTACTAGCGCTGCAAAGTGCGTTTTACAGAACAGCGCAAAAGTGACTTGGTCTCAAAGTGGTATTTGAGGTCAAACCTACCTTCAGACACTTTGCATCGTTCTTCATTATGTAAAACTGGAACTTCTAGCAAAAGAAAGAATGGCCTAGCTGGAAGGAAAAGACTCCTTCGATTTCAATAAACTGGTGCTGTGGTGCTAAATATAAAGAATCTTACTTAGTGAATATTGTTGGATTTCTTTAGTGAATAATTTTCTAGTTTGGGTTCAGCTGTGGTAGTATTTTTAAGCTCCTAATATTAGTGGGAATCTTCTCAAATGTGACTCCATAGGACATTTGGAGGTATAATATACACAGGAACCCTATCTCTGCTACAAGATGAGACGCGTTAGTGTGCCAGAGATCCAGCAGTAGGTGCCCAGTTCCGTGACTCTGCTGGTAAGGATGTTTATCTTGTCACATAATGCTTCCCAATTATTGGGTTTTTTCTTACTGTAAGTAGAGAGGAGCGAAAACTTCTTGTGCTGCAGAGTGGAGAACACAGCTTATTGGCTACCTTATTGGCAGGTCTTGTGTAAGTTAGGATGTCTCTCGTTTTACTTCTCTGTAAGAGTTCTCTTGCTTATATGGAGAGACGATGTAAACAAAATAACAGTGTAAGGAATGCCTAGCAATGAGTCTCTTGCAATCGTGGATTTTATTTCCAACCAGGCAGCTGTTTTAAAAAGTTAACAAATTACTTTTTAAAATGTAAACTATTGTGTTAGTCGAAATTATTTATAAATATTGTGCTAAATTCATATTTGTTGGTAAAATACAAAATTATTATGACAGTATAACCTTTCTGAGCAAAACCGGAAGTGACAAGACTGGGGCTGTTACTGTATCCCACTTATCTGTACATATAACATGACTGAACACCCTTCTGGAAAACATGTCTGTTAGGAAATACTTTAATATGTTTCTGCTTAGAAACTTACTCAGTGTTTCAAATGCCCCTAATGAGACAGTTGTCTAATTTCAACTGAAATGAGCAGGACTTGTTTGCCCAGAATTCCTTAGGTTATACAGACTGATGATTGTGGATGAGGTTTTAATTTTACTTTGGCAAAAAGAATCTCTGCATAAAATGTTTTAGGTTAAATTTAAAATGTATTTATTATGCAAAAATGTATGTGATGTTGCAGAGAAAATTCCTTTTGTTTGTCATTTCAACCTACTCTCTCAACTTGATAATCGTAGCAAATAATTAATACTTTGTAACAGCAGCTTTCCATGTTAAAATGCTGCAAGTCCAAATATTGCATCTAGTTACATTTAAAATTGCGAAGAGAGAAATAATTGGCCGCTGAAACACTGTGGAGATACTGAAATTCAGAGTGTAGTCTAATATGAATTAGAAATAAAGTATCAGTAATGACAGCATATTTTTCATAGATAAATGATGTATCAAAAAGGGAAAGTCAGATGCTGCCTAATGACAAGAAAATTAAAGTGGATCAAAAAGTGCGACTCAGACTTCAGATAAATTTATAAATGCTTGTTCAAGTATTTTGTTTGAATGCCTTCCACCAAAGAAGTGGAGACACATCGCAAAACTTAATGATTTGCCTGTATCCCAAACTTCTGTTATTTCTTACTGTTGGTAGGATTTGTGATTTTTTTTTTTTCCCCCGCAGTGAATTCTGACATTTATCTGAAGTGCTACCTATTAGATTTTTCCGAGAATGTTTGTCAGTTTGTTGTTGGATGCTCCCAGTGAGAAATGTAGAATAATCTTGTATATGTTTTCCCTACTAGTAAGCTAAAACTTTTCAAACTTTCTTAAAACTTTATTTTTAGAATAATAATTTTGAGCTGATGACTTCTGACATTTGCTTTGACCTGAGCTTATAAAGTTGCTTTGATGCCTCAATTGACAATATCAGATGAGTTGATTCCCTTGCTAGAAATCCAAGGGCCTGAGAAGGACCACTGTGATGACTTAAAACCTAAATATGTATGTTGTTTACTAAGCAGGAGCTGGTAAGCAGATTGGAAGGAGTGCACATATGAAGGTGGAGGGAAATGACGTGAGTTGTGTAAGAATCACAGAAAATAGTTGTGGCCAGGAAAAGGGAGAAAAATACAAATTCATTAGTAGGTCTTTCCTGTGGCTCTGGAGGAGAACAGGGTATTTTTAACAAAGAAATATCAGTCATCTTTGACTCTCCTTTTAAGCTTTGTAGCAGCATAGATTTGTTACTGCTGGGAGGATAGGTGAGTATCCTGTTTTTTACAGGTAGATAATGATAGCTTGGCAGCTTCTGATCCATACAACTGAAGTTCCCATCAACTGATACTGTTTTGCAGTATGTATTTAACTCTGCAAGCTGTTCACATTAGGTGGAAAGCAGAGAGGTGTTACCTACCTGCATGTGTAACCCAGTAGTGGATGCACAAGCTCGGCTTCTCATACCAGTAGAAAATAAAGGCGTAATTTCGACAGACACATTATGGATTGTTTTGGGCTGGCATGCTGTTCTTGAATTAATGAGTAGTGAAGAGCGAGTGAAAAATGTCGTGAAGGAAGGTGATCAATACAGTAAGTGCTCTACAAACAAAATATAAAACCCATGATTTTGAAAGTGACATCTAAGATATACTTAAATTACATTACTTTTAAGCTATTCTTGAGCAAATAATAATGTAAAATACCAACTATTAAAACGTTGGCATGTTAGCACTTTCCTGAATTCTAATACCATTTTGTAAAAAAAAAAAAAAAAACAAAAAAAAACCAAACAAAAAAGCCCCCACCACACTTGAAATACGTTAAGTGCGTTAGCACCGTTACGCAAAAACCTTGGCAACATCTGTGGATGGGCAAAATTACTGTGTTTTGTGGTAAATACAGAATTTTTTGTAGGCTCACAATTTCTTGAGGATCTAGCTTTTGTTTAAAGGATTAAGAATTGTTTGTCACAGTAAAAGGCCAGGCTTTTACAGAGCGATGTGAATATATGGCAGGAATCAGGATGCAAATCACATCAGCAATTAGGCAAAGGAGACTAAACCAGCAATAGCAGTAGTCACTACTTACGCTTTTTGAAGGTGCAAATGTTAAGTGATGTTGCAGCTCCTGGAAGCATTAAGGATGAATGGAGTGCGTGTCTTCAGTTCACCAGCACTGCATTTTAATCTGGGTATCAGATGTTCATTTATTTTTATCTGTTTAAGCAAGTAGCCGTTCTGTGGAATAGGCAAATATGGAGAACTTCCAAGCCTTTGGCTATAAACAGATTTTTCTTTACCCCTGCCAAGATGTTTTCCTTTCTGCCTTTTTTTTGCTTAGTGTAATTACTGCAACACTCTGAAGCTGTGTGATTAGTACCTTCCCGTTAGAAGGCAGCACAAAGTGCAAAGAATGCAAATATTTATCGGTAGCGAATCACAAGGCTTGCATCCCAGCTGCATTAGATAGAAAACTAGCCATTTAAGCACTAGTTGCAGCAGCCTTTTCAGTTGCTTTTAAAATGTTTTGCATGCTGTCATTCCATGCTATGTGATTCCTGAAGGATAATGCCTTTGTAGCTTTAAAGCTGTTGCTTGTGTGCATGTAGCACTCTATTTTTGTGGGTCACTTTGCACGACAGCTGGAAATACTATTGTGTATTCAGCCAGCAATCGCATTAGTGAAGTTTTTCTTAATTCAGACGGTGTTTGCTTTGGCTAATGAGGGTGATGAACCTACTAAAAGAAAAATGGCATCAAACTCATTGTGAGTTTATAGATGATTTTTGCCTGGGGGTGGGTGTTGGGGGGGGAAGCAAACACTTCTGTTTGAATTTTCCAACACAGCTTTCAGATTGGATGGACACTTTGCATTAAAGTTAATGATTCGGACAAATTTAAGTGAATCCCTAATATGTGATCATTTCACTGTTGGAATATGGGTTCTCTGGGTTTCCTGTTTCCAAATGTCTTGCAGGAACAAAAGCCTGGATTTTCTAGATTCCTTGTAGGGATTTAGAGAGACTTCCTGCTGCATCCTTTCTCCTACCTGAATCTCCTTGTAACACACACGCACACGCTCCCCTTCCATAACCTAACCCTGAGTTAGCATAGTTCCTTCAGGAGCTAATCGAGCTCCCCTGCAAAGTAAATAAAACAGGTGGTACAAACTGCATGAAGCTGATGTGAGATTCTGTTCCGAGCTTTCTTGAGAGACTGCAGCTGAAGCTACACTTGCCTCTGGCAGCCACAGAGAATGTTGTTTGCCAATACTCTGTCTAGTAAGTTGGCTCAGTCTCTTGCCAGCGTGTAGCCAACCGTTTGGATGACAGGTAGCTGTGTAACTAGCTGTGTGGTGCGGGGGATGTTCATTGCAGCAAACGCTCCATCAGATGTAAACTAGAGGGACCCATATTTCACAATACATCACGTAACAGGATGAGATGGGATTGCTGTTGCCTTTCCTTCCTTGTTTTGTTGGGGTTTTGTTGTTTGTTTTTCTTAACCGCTTGAAGAGCCTTCTGAGGTTTTGCTGATGTGCTTGAGCACTTAAACGTGATCTGATTCAGTATCAAAACTTTTCAGATAGGATTTCCAAGGGGAGGAGAAACATAACTGCATGTGTTTTCTTTCTACAGGGATGAATTGTAAAAGCTACATCATCTTGACCCAAACATAGTGTTACAGTGGACTGCTCATCTCCAGTTCTAAAAGCTTTTTGAAAACCAACAGCGTTGCAGCTTGTTTTGGACTTCGTTATACTGTTGTTATCAGCATGGAAAAGCGTGGTGTTTGTTTTATTTTTTTTAGATGCTCAAGGCAAATCTGATAAAGGAATGGTGGAAAGTTTTATGTGGGCACTGTTTTATTTAACATGCCTTTATTTTACTTTCATCTGTTCAAAGTGAATTTCTGCAAAACTGCAGATGAAGACCTGTAGCTTGTGAACTCTAACTTTGATGGGGGTACTTGAACACTCACTTCTCTCGGCTCCTGTGTCCCTTGGTAAAACTGCTTCTGTGTACCTTACGACACTACGTAGGTAGTACCAGGTTTTCTGTGTTCCGGTGTCTGCTAGATGCTACTAAAAGGAGATGAACTTCCGTTTTAAGCTTTTGACATGGTGTCATAGACTAGCATGTAGTAGATACAATCAGCTGCTTTACACCTTAACACCAGGCATCTGTATATATTAAACGTCAGGACATCAGAGGTGGGTGGCTGCTCTCATCAAACATCGCTGTTCAAGCTGGATATGACAGACATGGTTTTCCCCTTCCTTCTAAAATTAGTTAATGGCGTCCTGAAATTCTCTTTTGGTTTATAGCTCACCACTGATGTGATGCACACGGATTTAACTCCGTAAATATGATGTAAGCGCTGTCCCAATCACTGAACAGTTTATGCAATGCTGCTTTGCCAAATAAAGTTAAAAGCTTTGTGTGCTTGTGTGGGAGATTAGGATGAGTATGTAGTGGACTACTGAGATATGGATTGCTAGATTCTTTGTTTAAAAAAAAAAATCAGTTTGGTTCTGACAGGGTTGCTTTTGGCAAAGCCATTTGCTGTAATTAATGCTCATTTTTCTAACTGTGGGCACCCAGGCAAAATTCTGGCTTTTCAGCAAGTGAATTCTTAATTGCTATACAAGGAAAACATGATACATGCAGAAGGAATAACAAATCCTGGACTCTGAAGTACAGGTAGAGATGCAATTTCTTCAATTTCCATATGGAAGAGTAGTTGGAAGGCTATAAACCTTTTTTCTGCACCAAGTTTTCTGTTTTGGTACTGTAACATGTCACCAGGAAATTGCAGAGCAGTACAGTAAGGTGAGCTGCTTTGGGAAAGGGGGGGGGGATTGTGTCTTGAGTAATTTTGCTCAGATTGGAGCAACCAGGAATTAAAGTAAATGGCATGTTATCTTTTTTTTTTTTGTAAAAAAGGATTATAGAATAAAACAGCATTTATAAAACAACCCATAGTGGTCACTGCAAGAATATATTGGACATTTTGTGGTGGAACAGCAATAATTTTGTGATAGGATTAATCCCTGAAAGCATAAAGGTTCAAATTCAAAGGCCCCTGAATATGAAAGAAGAACACTTTTAAATAACCTCCCTTCTGAAGGTCAACCCCATCCTATTCCTGTGTAAGGGAGATGTATCTAATTTATTTTGATTCCCAATCATCTGTGTACCACCTCCTCATCTCACTGCAGCCTGGGAGCACATGCACAAAGATTAATCTTGCAAAGGAATTAAATATAGTCTGTATTCTAGAAAATGCAATTCAGAAAAACCCACTTGCGTCTAACAAATTTGTACTAACCCACAATCGACTGTGAATCTTCTTCTTGGTGTTGAAGTGAAGTATCTTAAATGATGCATGCTAATGTTCTACCTTTTGGTCACTGTATCATTCAGTTTGAGTTCAGCTTTATTTACATCTTCTCACTAACTTAATCAGTTAATGAAAGATACGAACTCAACTGTATCCAAATTCTTGTCTGGACACAGTGTGATAAACGAGCCTAGCTTGGAAGAGGTGGTAAGGCTGAGAGCCGGAGACAACTTTTTTTGGAGAGAACCATTTCAGGAGGTGTAAGACTTCAGGGACCAAGGCTGTTGGGATTAGCGCACCCGTTCCACTGAAGGGGTTGGTGCAGTCACGGTACTCTGGCAGAAAGGAGTATCCAGGAGTAGTGTGTAGGAATTGGAAAGCGAAAACCCCTCTGTGGTGGAGCAATGGTTCTGAAGCAAAACCTTCTTGGAGAAGAGGGCAAGTGGAAATGCAGATTTTAAGAGCTTGAATAAATGCTGTGTGAACTGTCTGAATTGCTACTTTGCCAAATAAAACAAATTGAGAGGAAGCTGTCTCTAGGTGTCTGTTTGGTTTTGTTGTCACCTTCGCAGGACTTCACGTGTCCGAAAGGAAAGCAAGCGTGTATAAAAACGTGTGCTGGTTTATGGAGTGACCAGAACTGCGTGTCTCTCTTCAGTTAACGTATTGCAGCAGTTACTGAGCCTGGTAATACCATGTAGGATGTAAGTGGAGTTTTACTTGGCTCTTCGGAGTTTTTTTGGTTCCTGTCTGTGTGTTTTTGGGAACAGCCTGTGCACGCAGCGCGTGAGTTCTGCCTGCCGCGTGTGGCTGAACCCCGCTGCCAGGAGTGTGTGTATCTGCCACTCCGTGAGGACTGAAGTTACCGTTCTCCAGGGGGTGTGGTGACGTTTCACTGATGGTGACCGTCGCCTCTAAGCCAGAACGATGTGGGAGAACAGACTGGCTGAACCAGTGACAGTCGCTGGTCCGGTTGTTTCCAGGGATCTGGCAGAAGGAGCCCTCCAGAGTCTGGGCAGAGGAACCAAAAGCCCACACCTGTATCCTGTACCTACAGCCAGCTGTGGATGCTCAGCAGAGAAGAGCAGTCTGGTGTCCCGTCGGGATGCTTTCTGTTCCCTGCACAGGAATTGCCTGTTCACTGTTTCCGCTCAAGCGAGCTGCTGCTGTGAGGGCATGGAGACCGTTGCACTGTTCGGGGGTGTTTGGAGGGACAAATGCCTGGGGGGTGCATGGGCACTGCTGGCCAGAGCCACCCAGGTGATTCCTGAAATGTTCTGTAGGCTTTGAAATGGGCAATAATGCCGGGTGGGGGGGCTCCAGGCGCTGGAGCCTCCAGCTGGCTGAGGTGCTCTGCATGAGCGGTGGTTTTGTGACAGGGTGACGAGCTCCAGGGTTGTTGAGCGTGGAGGGACCGTGGAATTAACCATCAGCACAAAGGTAAAAGGAAAAGCTCTGGGGAAAAGTCTCAACTAAAACCGGTGTGCCTGCCAGAAAGAGGGGTGTTGGCCTGTTCTTGATGTGCTGCATTTGATTGAAATGCCATTGACAGAAAGGAATTCCTTCTTGATTTTGACCTGATGCGGAGGAGGAGTAATGCAAACCAAGCTCGTGTTCTGTATCTCTGGTTGCGTTTACCTGATTTTTGAGGTGGAACACATTATGATGCCGTTAGATCAATAATTACCTTTGTGGAACCCTTGTTCTTTGTCCCAAGGGACGTGGAAGAGGTATTCCACTGAGGTGAGTGAGCAGTGGTCCTGGCTCAGCAGAACGGTGCCCTGAGGGCAATGCAAGCACAGAACAACAGCCAAACAAAAAAACGGGGAGGGGAAGCGCTCCCCACGGTCAGTATGTGTGGAGGGGGTGAGGTCTGAAATCGGTCTTTTGCGCTTCAGGACGCCCTGACTTTACGCATCGGGAAGCGTGAATTAGAGTTTATGCGCAGTAGGAGGCAGCAGGTGGTTTCCAGGCCTCGGCCAGGCCTGAGGGGATCAGCTTGGGCCGAAGCTTGGCCTTACGCTGACAGAGATACTGTGAACTTTCCTATATGTGTCCTGTTTACCTCCCGCATTTCACCCGTGATACCGAGGGCTGCTTTCTGTGCCAGGTGGTAGTTTTACACGCAGCGCAAATTGACAGCGCAGCTGATGCGTTCTGAGTTCTCCGTGAAAGGCTGTTATTGTTCCCCCGCGCTCTTGGCAGGGCGTTAATGAGATGCCCGGCAGAATGTGCTCAGGAACTAAAATCGTATTTCTTTAAATTATTAATTGAATGGACGTAATTATTGCTGAAATATGTATGGAGGAGTTCCAGCTGCCTGTCAAAAATGGCCTGGAGGTTTCGGGAAGGAAAAATGGCAAGAACTCTTTGTGTCTCGGCACACCAAACTTGAAAACTGGAAAGACTTAATCCCGTGCCTTTTTAACAAAACTCCGGTGTAGCAACAACAGATCATTTTCATAAAGACTGTTGACAGACTTTCTGGGAGATGTTTCTTTGTACTCCAGCCATTGTCATCACACGCTTCTGAGGAACTGACCTGCTGCGTAACCTTGAAACCGTTCCCTGAAGCTACTGAGAAGCTGAAGCCTGGTTTGCAGCTGCATTTAGCTAAGCATATGTTTGTGTCTGATGTGTCTTTCTTACAAACAGATTCTTGTTTACTGTGTTTTGCCAAATCCTCTCATGGCTGTGATGGAAGAAGGGCATCCGAGGTTAATTGGTAACTGTTGTTTCAGGTGCCTTAGGGACTAGGAGGACACTCCCAAGGGCTTCTGGTTGGGAAAATGGGTGATTCAGAGCATCTGCTTAGACTAATGCTGTGATCAGAGCTCTATGGAAGCTTGTCTCCTCTGAGGCAGCCTCGGTAAAGTCTTCTCTTGTGCATGGAATGAGACTTCAGGGATGCTTTCCCCATGGTCCTGGATGTCCCTTGTGCTGCCGGCTTTGAAGCCCTTCCCAGTCCTGCACCCACTATATCGACATTGTTCAGCCACTTGTTTTGAATGTAGATATCTTAAATGCATCTCCTTTGTGTGCTGTGTTAAAATTTCTTGCTCTGCCCTCTAAAATGGGATTAAACCTTCCTGTTGGCCAAGCAGCTGGTGATAGCCTTGCAACCTGGGACTCTCAGTCCTTCACAGCACTGAACCTTTGTGGATGTTCTCAGCCTGCGCAAAATACACTTTTCATTGATTTATGGGCAGTGTGTAGCTGTCAGCCAGGAGTCTTACAAATGCAAACCCATAAAATTCTAGCAGGAATCTTTAAAAACTTGTTTCTGAACTGGCTTCTTGTGCTGGTTCAGTCCTTCTAGACTTCTCTCCGTTGGCATTTCGGAGCACCAGCACGGAGTGCAGTGCTCAGCAAGTGTTTCTGTTGTAGCACACGTGTATTTGTAGCCTCACATACATTCTCACTTTTTGACTTGTTTCAAGTAACTATTAGTTGGAAAATACATAGCAAAGTTACTTCTACACATTTTTCCCCTCTAAATATTCCGTTTACAGTATATGTTCCTTTTCTTACTCGGGTCAAGCCATTTGTTTCGTGGACCCTTTTCTTTCGCACTAATTACTACGTGTTTACCGCCTCTGTCGGGTCTCTACGTCCATCAGCTCTCCCTGAAGCTTTTCCCTTTGCGTTTACTCTTGCAGCTTTTGCCATTAGAAATGAAAAACCCCAATTCCTGATGCTTATGAAAGCAGCAAGCGTAGAGCTCAGCGATGCGTGACTGTGAATTCTGTTGGGGCTTACTAGAAAGGCGCTCTCTTTGTTTTGGGGTGGCGTGTTTGCGTTGCTATTGGTCCCTGCCTCTGACTCGCTCTGTGGAGTTCGGGATTGAAACTCCGTAATGCTTTATCTAGGATTTAAAAAGCAAATGGAGCATCGAACTGACCTATTTCAGCCTTTTTGTTTTGCAAATGTGCTTTTGGAGCTGCCCCTGCTATAATCCTGCGGTGCTATGGAAAGACATGGGGATGCTCAGGCTAGGATCCCTTTAGAAGTGGGCAGCAGGCAACCTGCATCGCGGGGGGAAAAAAACCCTGATTGCTAATTAGGGGTAAAACTCAGGTAAGTATTGCCTGTTACTTTGAAATAATTTGTACCCTCAGGCGTATGCAAGCTGGTCTGAAGGGCAAAACAATGGAAAATATAAAAAAACGGTATTAGCGTCTTGATCAACGTTAAAATGCACTGACAAAACAACTTGTAACGGCCTCTCCAGATACACAGAGGAGCGATGGCCACAGGTATGAGCCATCAGGGCTGTCCATACTTACCTGTCCAAAGCGTGCTGATAGGAATAGGCGGACTGAGCGTACTCGCAGAGGCGATGTGTGGATTGATGCATGTCAGTGTTTAGGATGGGAAAAACGGGTCTCACAGGCCTCAGACGGTGGTATCTTTCACACAGAGCGTCTGACTGCTCCCGCGGCGTAAGCACCGTGTAACACTCGCTAGTTCCTGAAGGTTGTGTGAGGAGCCGCAAAAGCAGCGAGCCGTGCGACTGAGAAGGTGGGGCCTTCGCCATCAGAGGGCGAGCCCCAACCCCGGGAGTGGCTTGGAGGGGGCTGTGGAAAGGGTGTTAGCAGGAGGTAAGGGCTGGGAGCAGCCTGGGGAGAGGCAGGCAGCACCCCAGTGTCTCAACAAAGGTGCCTTGCCACAGCTTTTACTGCTCTGGCTCAGTAGTTCAGTGTCACTTATTTGAAGTCAAATACCATGAAACCTGTTAAATGAGAAGACACATCATATATATGTATATACTGGACACATACATACCAGTCGGTGTTGGGACCGGTCCTGTTTAACATCTTTGTCAGTGACATGGACGATAGCATCGAGCGCACCCTCAGCAAGTTTGCTGATGACACCAAGCTGTGTGGTGCGGTTGACACCCTGGAGGGAAGGGATGCCATCCAGAGGGACCTGGACAGGCTGGAGAGGTGGGCCTGTGCCGACCTCATGGAGTTCAACAGGGCCAAGTGCAAGGTCCTGCACCTGGGCTGGGGCAATCCCAAGCACAAGTACAGGCTGGGTGGAGAATGGATCGAGAGCAGCCCTGAGGAGAAGGACTTGGGAGTACTGGGGGATGAGAAGCTGGACATGAGCCAGCAGTGTGCGCTGGCAGCCCAGAAAGCCAACCATATCCTGGGCTGTATCAGGAGAAGCGTGGCCAGCAGGTCGAGGGAGGGGATTCTCCCCCTCTGCTCTCATGAGACCCCACCTGCAGTGCTGCGTCCAGCTCTGGGGCCCCCAACATCAGAAGGATATAGACTGGTTGGAACGAGTCCAGAGGAGGCCACGAAGATGCTCAGAGGGCTGGAGCACCTCTGCTATGGGGACAGGCTGAGAGAGTTGGGCTTGTTCAGCCTGGAGAAGAGAAGGCTCCAGGGAGACCTTATAGCAGCCTTCCAGTACCTGAAGGGGCCTACAAGGAAGCTGTGGGGAGGCTTTTTACAAGGGTCTGTAGTGACAGGACAAGGGGTAATGGGTTTAAACTGAAAGAGAGGAGATTTAGATTGGATATCAGGAAGAAGTTCTTCCCGGAGAGGGTGGTGAGGCACTGGAACAGGTTGCCCAGAGAAGCTGTGGGTGCCCCATCCCTGGCAGTGTTCAAGGCCAGGCTGGATGAGGCTTTGAGCAACCTGGTCTAGTGGAGGGTGTCCCTGCCCATGGCAGGGGGGTTGGAACTAGATGGTCTTTGAGGGCCCTTCCAACCTAAACCGTTCTATGATTCTACGATTATTGAGGCCAGTGTGTGGTAATTGCAGGAGCTGCCAAGCCAGTCTGTTACTTTGCTAACTGACTTGCTCTGCATCTGGCTGATGGTGCCCAGGCTTTCTGGGACTGTGCAAACATTTATATTTCAGTCCAGCTATGGAGTTTGCAGTTACCCAGGGAGCAGGAGGCCTCAGGCTGGTGCTCGCACAGCAGCAACCACCACCACCTCGCCTCCTAGAAGGAAGGGTCCCTGGGAAGGCTGTGGCAACTAGAACACAGCGACAGCTATGTTCCTGTGCTACGCTCGCTGCCTGCCGCTCTGCTTGGAGGTGTTTTTTCTTGGCTGTCGTATGTGACATCTGTGCAGGCTGCCGCCTCTTGCAGCAGCACAGCCACAAAGCCTGCTGTTGGGTAAAGCGAGCAGCTGTTGGGTAAAGTGTTGGGCAAGCTGAGCAGCTGCTCGCACCGCGGCTGTACTGCCTGGCTTGTGCTCCAGGCAGGATCTTGCTGTTGTAAGAACAAACCCAAACCCTTTATTCTGCTGGCTGTGTGCCGGAGTAACGGGTTTCAGTAATAGAGGCACTATGGGCACAGCGAGAGAAGACTACCTTTCCTGCTGCTATGGTAAGGTGGTGGAGAAGAATTAGGGACCTAACTAAAACTCCAAACAAATTTCAAGGATGGGAAGCAACACCCCAAACAGACGGGCAGTGTGTCTTTCCTAGAAAGGCTGTGTTTACAACGTGGCTTTTCGGGTCTTGCGCTGTTTGCCACGCCTGCTGCAGGCTGGGATGGAAGACAGGCTGCGCTCCCAAGTTAGAAATGGGCAGCAGCAGCCTCATCATCCATCTCCTGGACCAGTGTTAATGCTTAAGCGCAAACAACCAGACCTGCCTAACGTGATGGCAGGAGGGCTCTGAGCAAGGAGCACTGGCAACCAGACGCCCCGAGGGGTGGGCACAGCCAGCTCTGCGGCTGCTGTCCTGCTCAGTTCAAGGACTGCTCGAGAGACGGGCCGTGGAGGTATCGCCTTGTTCTTCTCAGTCCTTCTACAACAAAATCTCACAATGCCCCCCACCAAACACTCTCCAGCTTCCTTTAAGGCTGTTTCACAAAGAGGAGCAATGTCCTTCTGCCTGCTCTCATGTGATGGTCTTGTACCACAAAGTTCGGCTGGGAGCTGAAAATCACAGACTGGTTTGGGTTGGAAGGGACCTCAAAGACCATCTAGTTCCAGCCCCCCTGCCATGGGCAGGGACACCCTCCACTAGACCAGGTTGCTCACAGCCTCATCCAGCCTGGCCTTGAACACTGCCAGGGATGTGGCATCCACAGCTTCTCTGGGCAACCTGTGCCAGTGCCTCACCACCCTCTCTGGGAAGAACTTCTTCCTGATACACAACCTAAATCTCCCCGCTTTCAGTTTAAACCCGTTACCCCTTGTCCTGTCACTACAGGCCCTTGTGAAAAGTCCCCCCCAGCTTCCTTGTAGGCCCAAGGAAGGGCCTTGGGCCTAGAAGGAAGGCAAAACAGAGGCAATGCAAGAAAAGTAAGAATAAAATAGGTTTATTAGAGCTATTTTACATAAAGTAATCAAGACGGAGGAACTTGAAGAACTATTTGCATACCATGGCAATATTCTCGCTGACGGGAAGTTACTGAAGTACAAAAGACGACATACAAAAAGATGCATGCCTCACTCGCCTCTGTTTGTACTGGGACCCGTGACGAATGTGACATCCTTGGACAGTCAGACCAGACAGACAGCACAGTGCGTGTACACATGTATGTATATATAACAGGTACTGTACAGGTTCACTGTTAACACATCTGAAGTTCACTCACGCACACCAATTACTTGCTCTAATTCTATGAGAATTTTGCTAGGGCGAGGGCAGGCTGCCGAAGGTTTCGAGCTTCGCAGGGACCTATGGGATAACCAGCAGGAATCCTACACTCCGGCATCTCGGCTAAAAGCTGCTGCGTGCTTCTCTCTCAGGCTGCGAAGGGTGTCGAGCTAAGGGTGGCGAAGGCTGAACAAGCCCTGAGCTCCGGGGAGGGACACAGCTCTGGGATCGTACGTGACCGATGTCGAGCACTGGCAAGTCCGAACTCACCCGCTGAGGACTCGTGTTTTTTCCTTTTAGCGTTTAGTAAGGATGACTCTATTAGCTGCGCAGAGGTTTAAACTACGCATGAAAAAAGATGCTTTGTTCCTTAAATCCCGAATTTCGTTACAAAAGCTGGTGCTTAGATAGCGATTGCTTTTCCTCAACAAAGCAAGACAAATTCTTTAATGGAAATACTCCCAGTGCACCAGGTGGAAAGTACACAAATCAGTCTCTGCTGGACAGTGATGCGTTGGCCTGGAGTGTCCGGTTCCCAGGGCGAAGCACAGCGGCGGCAGTGCCGAGAAGAGCAGGGTGGCACAGGCTTCCCTCTAGCCCTCGGCCAGGGCTGCTGGGCCTTGGCTGCTCCAGTGCCCTGGCCCCGGAGCACGCTCGGCTGCAGCTGGGACCCTGGCTGCTGCATGGAGGGCAAGGGCACCCCGCATCCCGTTTGGGGTGTCCCCACCTTGCAGTGTCTTCTGCACAACAGCCGACTGGAGCCTGAGCGCTGCTCGTTTTCTGAGCACGGACACGTACCCGCTTTTTTCTCACCGAAGGGGAAGAACACGTTCCTCATCTCGTAGGCTGCTTCTACACTTGAAACTTGACTAAAGGTTTTGGTCCTTTTATAGAGGCAGAGGTTCATGGACACAGGAGAAAGGGGAGGAAACGACTGACCTAAATCCAATTTTTAGAGATACATCCCATTGATGAGGTAATCGGACTCTTCAGATGTAATGGGTCGAGCTTTTTTAAGCTTCTGTCTCACTAAGCGCAGTCTGCAAGCAACCATGAGCAGCAGTAAAGCAGTGATGGCCAGGCCTAAGGCTAAGGGTAACACAGCACCTACAACGAGGTTGAGAGAAATTACACTTTATTTAATACAGGGAGGAACTGGTAGAGAAAACCTGACCTTTTTCTCTAAAAGCACAGCTAGGCTATCACTTAGGTGCTAATACTTGGAGCAGCTCATGCTGAGAAACTGAACTGCATGCTCATACAAGTCAGGAACAGTTGAGAACGTGGAAGTACGTTATTCAGTTCTCGACTGTAGTATCTGGAGCTGTGGCACCTGACTGAAAAACTAACGTAAAGCAAAATGGGTTCACATGGTCCGTCTTACCTGTTTCTGGGACTGGACGACCACCTCCGAGCTCATCTCTCTTGGGCACAATTATGCCATTCCCGTTTTTATCATCTGTTCTTTTCCCTGAGGAGCTGTCATCTGCACAAAGTCAGCAAGATAAATGAACACTGCAGTTCAGTGGCTTAGGAAGCCTTATCCACAGGACACTAGAATTAAATACTGTCAGAGTGCTTAAATTTAGAAAAAAAAATTTCTTTTTTTCAAAATTTTGAGCTTTGCTATGTACATAAAATACTTCATAGAATCACAGAACGGTTTGGGTTGGAAGGGACCTCTAAGACCATCTAGTTCCAACCCCCCTGCCCTGGGCAGGGACACCCTCCACTAGACCAGGTTGCTCAAAGCCTCATCCAGCCTGGCCTTGAACACTCCCAGGGATGTGTGTTGGGGTTTTGGTAGCAGAGGACAGAGGAGGGGTTACAGGGGTGGCTCCTGGGAGAAGCTGCTAGAAGCTCCCCCGGCTCCAAGTCAGACCCACCTCTGGCCACAGCCGAGCGGAACACTGCAAAGAGGATGACTTGGAGCCACTTCAGATTTGTGTGGTACGGAGGACAGAGCAGAGCACTGTGACTACGCAAGAAGAGACAACGCAGAGTTTGCTGCTGAGAAGCGTTCATCACCTCGGGAGTGCGAGCGGCTGCGGTTTCGCTTCACGGGAGCAAAGAGCAGCTCAGCCGGGACTCCCTCCTCCCCCCCTCCCACTGAAGTCCTACACGAATAGCTGTGGGGACATGTTCTGCAAGAGGGACAGCTTGATCCACCGACACTTTGCAAAAATCAGAAATACGACCGGTTTTGAATATAATGACTATATTTGGTTTTTACTGATTGAAGGGCACTTTGACTGTGCTGTGATATATTTGCCGTCAGCCCTTGGAACCGTGACAATGCCAGTGAAAACACACTGCGCTACGGGAGCTGTAAAATACGAACGTGAAACGTTGCAATTGGAGTTACAGAGAGTGGTGGGCGTTAAGGAAGCGTTTAAATCAATTAGCTTGGCACACGCACCACCCCTCACTCCCACACACCACCACCAGCTCCAAAGCGCTGCAGGACGCGTCCCTGTCGGTGGCAGCAACAAATACGCACCACCGTTAATTAAAGCTTAAATTGCTTCATTGATGCTGGCACGAGGTTAGTGCTAACGTCCCCGCCCAAAGGCACAACACAGCCTCCCAGGCTGTGGTTTACTGCCCTGCCGTTAGGGCGAGGGGTGCGGAAACATGAACTTCACCCGGTAGGGAATGCCTTGGAGAAAAGCTGCAGCCCTCCTCCTCAGCAGGGCTCTTCCAGCTGTCCTGGCGTGTAGAGGGCACCCAAGGAAATCCTAAGGGTAAACCGTACTGCCTTTAAGGTACGGTGTCAGAGCTGTGCAAAACAACTGAGCATAACTGAGACCAAAACAGCAGCTGTTTTCTGCTTCTGTCTTCCCTAAATGAATACTTGTTATTTTGGAAGTACCCAAAAAGCATCAGCTCTTCCTAGAGCCCATCCAGCCTGTATGACAAAGCTAGACCTGAATGCCTGTTTCACACATTTGTTTCCCTGCCATTTAAGTAAAGGGAATGTATTTAAGTCAACTGCTTGCAAAGGCATTTGGCAAATACACCTGGAGAGAAGTTTAGCTGGAAAATTTTGGCAGGGTATAGGAATAACAGAATCCTTTCAGTAGAGCTTGTAGGGTTTTGTTAAGACTTGTGGCTGTTCTTACAGGGCTGGAGGGGCTAGCAGAGTCCATACTGCTCAATGTGTTACCTGCGATCGACTAGGAAACCAAGAGACATTTCCCCAGGCAGGTTTAGGAGCCTGACATAAAGCACGTTATGTGGGTTTTGGTGTGTTTTCACTTTCTCTTCATTTTCTAGACCCTGCCCAGGAAATTGCGATTTACAGCCCTTTCCAGTTACCCTGAATTAGAGGCCTAGGTTATGCCTCAGCAGCAAAAACATGACTAAGGCTTGGGCACTCAGTCAAACGTCGTAATCCCAGCCCTGAACAGTGCAGCACAACAGCTGGTGCGGGCATCCTGGGGACGGGCAGAGATCCCGTGCCAGGGGAATGCAAAGTTGTTACGGTGATTTATACACTTGAGCTGGCTATGCTGGGGAAGGCAAATCTTCAGGCTGCTCGTGAATTCAACCCGTCTGCGTGGCCGTGCTTGCTAGGCTGGCTATTGCTGGCCCAGCCCGTTGCTCGCTCCAGCGGGCTCTGCTGCAACTGTGGTTTTGCTATATTCCTTTACAAGTGCAGCAGTGCCAGAACATGCAGCTGGGCTTGACAGCGTCGCTGGGAAAGGATGCAGGGGCACCTCGGAGGCAGCCATGCAAAATGCTGTGCTGGCCTTTGGAGGAGATGCAGTGTGGGTTACTTCACCACGGCGGTATGTCTGCAAAGGGATTACTGACAGCAAATGCCTCTTCCTGCATCTGCTCCCAACTAGGGAAGAAAATGTTTGGCCTGCTAACTTGGGCAAAAGTATACTATGAGTCTGTTGCAGAAGACTCCATGCCCTGAGTGCCTGAGGAGGTTATCTCTAAGCTGGACTTGATGTTCCCCTGGAGTCACCCTGCTGTAGAGGAATCCCACTGGAAAGGCAGGAGTGCAGAACAAGATTCACCCATTCTCAACAATTAATCACTTCTGGGGTTTTCTGCATTTTTTTTTCCTTCTTCCTGTGAATAGAACCCCTGCTAGTCTGGTAGAAGTTTTAAACAGTCCTTACCTTGGACTTACATATTTTCACATTTTTATACTTAAGCACAAATCCTTAAAAAGCTTGTATCAAGCCAGAGCCAAATGTGAGGGCTACTGGAATAAAGCAAGCAGGTTAAGGGAAATTTGGAACCGACTAAACGGATTCTGTGACAAATTTCCCCTAGTACTACTCTCATTGGCAGAAAGCTCATATTCCTGCTTTGAGGAACTATCCCGCAGCCCAAAACATTATAGCTTAGCCCAGCTCTTCGTAAAGTGGAGCAATGATAAATACGGTGGTCCTTGACAAGGAAGTCCCTCTATTGGACATCCTGACTGGATTCTTGGAGAGGAAAGCTGCTTATGGGGAGGTAAGTAGCAGAAGGGACCCGCATTGGTACTGTAACCACCAGTGTAATAAAAACAAATGTAGAAAAGAAAACAAGGTACCTCCCCAGTTCAGCAATTTCTTGGGAAAAACTTGTTTCCCTTACAAGTCAGCGGCAAGCTCCCTATCAAGCGCGGTGTCTAGCAACCACTGAGAATGTGCCACATGCTGTCTCCGGCAGGTAAATTACCCTTAACATCAGCACCTCCTCTTGCTCTGCCTTGCAGCCACTGGATCTAAGAGCATCACGTTTTCGGTTCCTGGCTTGTATTTCCATGATGATCTGCAAATGCCAACTAAGAAATAAGACAAATGTAGCCCTGAACGGAGCGCTCTCGGGCGAAAGGCTGGAACCTGTGCTGCCGCTGTAAAGCCATATCCCTTAATATGTGTCTTAAGTAGACAGCTTTTCACTGTGTTGACACCAAAATCATTAAAGCTTACTTTTGAAATGTGTTAGTGTATCAGGAGCCTGGATGCAGGCAAAGTCAACTCTAGGCAACAAGCAACGATATTGTCTTGGTCCAACAAAGACCTTCACAGCGCGGCTCAGAGGCACAAGTCGTGCCTCAGCACCAGCAGCAGGCCCAGCACTGTCTCAGGAGACAGTCCCTCCCGGAACAGGATTTCTGCCCGAGGAACTGCTGAACTGTTGAGGCGGTTGGTATGATTTCTGCTCAGGGCTGCTCACCTCTCCTCAAAAATGCATCTAGCAATTATTGCCCTCCTGAAGACTTTTCCACGTGGGCTTCACGGAGTGGCTCCAGTGTCTCTCGGTTTTGTAGCACCTAATTACTGGATTTGGGCTGTAACCTCCTTGAGATGGCAGTGATGGAGAGAAATCTGATTAATGGATCTGGGTGGATTTTTAGGAGTAGCTTAGATACCTGTCTCCTCAAGTCCGTAAAGACTGTGGTGCTTGCCCCGTGGGGCAGGACTCGAACCTCTCTGGACCCGTGGGAATCATTACCGTACAGCATGTGACTCCTGCGGAGTTGAAGGGTCTGCATGAGAAGGCAGCAACTCGGGGCAGGTTTTGGCAGTTGCCCTTTGGACCCAGGTACCCAGCACCTCTGCATGTCCCACCACAAGCACCCTTTTGGAACTGACCCGTAGGCGATTTAAAAACGCGCTGAGCTGTTTGCTGCTTTTTTGGTTAACAGTACTGGGCTCCTGGGTCAGTAAGGACTGGGTCCTTTTACAGGGAAATCCTTAAGTATCACTTAACTGAAACTCTGACTGAGCCTTGTCAAAGGAGCAATATTAAAACCCCAAGAATTAGAAACAGACTCGGTCAGCTGGAAATCTTGCCTGTTTAAAATGGAAAAGATTACAACAGGTTCTGGTAGTACTCTAATCACTGAAGGCCCATCACCTTTTTTTAGCATTATAATAATTCTTTTATTGTCTACTGCTGTGCAAAAGGCTACCTTGAGAGCAAAACCGGTGTCAGTAAGTCACTGCGCAACAGGTGAACACAGAAAACGACCCTGCAAAATGCCACGCTTTTACTTCCAATTATAACCTCTGACTACCGGCTGCCGACGTTGGTGACCTCGACGCTGCTTTTACTTCTGGATTCATAACCCCAACGGTTTTTGAGACCTACTTAGCAGCTGCCTTGCCATGGCAGCCTGCAACGCCCTTTGGCAATCTGATGTGCAGTTTGGGTGGCCCCGTACCAGGTGTCACTCAGGACTGTGCGAGCAAGAAGGCTTTGGGGCACACTTCACAATTATGTCATTCCACTAAGGAGCACTGAGGTCACCTACGCTGCCAGAAAAGGGGGAAACATGTGAGAGAGGATTTGGCTATCAGTTCCTACACATTCACCGAGGCAGTCAAATTCTGGAAGAGTGTTGTTTTGACACCCTTTGCGGTCTCCACGGATGAAGTACAAGCATGTGAAGAAACAGCTGAGTGCCAGCCAGGGAAGTGCCCTTCACAAGAGTCAGCAGCAGAGGGCACTGAGCATTGCTCTGCTCTAACAAGAAAATAAAGCTGTTTATAAATAGCTGCATCTTGGGCAGCAAGAATCAGTGTGAACTCTGAAGAAATACAGGTGGGAGGTCTCACACCCGTTCTAGGCTCCGTGCACACAGTTTTGCTTTCATTCAATTGCCATTTCGGATCACTTTAATTCACCAGCAAGAACCTTAAAAGACACACCAGTTTCACTGCAGCTTCTGGAGTTTTACCAAGGCAGGGTTGGTGACTCTGCCTGTAACATCACTACACACTGACTCACAACAGGCTTGCAGCCACTGTGGAGAACACTACTGGGGACTGGGGGTTGTTTGTTACCAAAGACTGAGCCTTCTCTATAGTGATAAAAGGTTTCTCCTGCCCTGGAGACAGGCTTCAGGAAAAAAAAAAAGTGCCCATAATAATCAAGATATTACTTCAGGGGGAAAAAAAAAAAAGTCACTGATCAGCACCAGGAGAGATGCCATTACTCTCACCCAAGCTGAACTGTGCTTTGTTATGTTCCACTGACGTTACCCTTCTACAGATTTAAGGAGCCTTGTCCATCGGCTTACACAGCTGAACCTGTGGCAGAATTTGTGTATTTAGCTCACTGCAGGTTTTGTTCCTTCAGACTGTATTCTTTTCCTAGCATTTTTACATTTTAACTTTCTTTTTGCACCTGGTAAGAACCAGACTTGACTTTATAAAGCAATACCCAGTTGTAACTGAATTATTACAAGTTTCTTTTGAATTTTGAGTATTTGCAAATTTTCACTCTTAGCCAGGCATCAAATGACAATTTAGTTAAATTAAAGGTACAAGACATTCCCTTCCTCAAGAAAGAAACATTTACTGAAACTGGTTCATTTCAATTCTTACCTGGCACAAATCCACTGATTTGTTTCTTTGGTCCCTGAGAAAGCGATTGGTTAGACATCTCTACATCCACTGAAAGAAGTGGTTGGTTTCTGGCGGTGGCTTTCAGGGTTTTTTCTGCAGAGTCGTCTTCATCTGTGTTTTCTGTCAGTCCTGCAGTCCTTTGCTGGGTAGTGCCAAGAGCCGCATGAGTCACCGCCTTCCGGCCTGGGCCGACTGCGTTAACAGAAACAAAAATCACAAGATTTTTATTTAGAATTGAAAGGAATGGGAGTGTACTGATTGAAGGCCCTGTGACACGGGCCTTGAGGTGGGCTAAACAAGTTCATCAGGTTCAGACATATAATGAAATGTGAGTTCCACACAGACAGCAAGTTGACAGTTGCCCGCTGTCAGCTCTTAAGCAAGAGGACACACATGAACCCTAAAGTGAAACGCAGCAACTGAAATATCAATGGAAGAGTCATAGGCCATCGCGCGCATTCACCCGCTGTTGATCTCTGTTCACTTAGGTGAGCACGGGCACACGCTGAGGATGCCTAATGGAAGCAAACAGAGCGATGGTGAGTCAATTGGTGCTCGCACTTCCAGCGTTTCAGATTCTTGCGAGGTGTGTAACTGCACTTTGAAGAAGTCACCTCTGAGACACCCTTTTAGATCAAGACCAGGGTCCTTGTTTCCAAAATCATCATGCAAGTAAAGGACCGATCTTTTAAATGTTGGGAACTCTAATAGATAATCTGTCATTTGGGGACCCTGGGCAGTTTTGATATGCTTCGAAGAGAGGGGAGTTAATTTCTGAGCATCTGCTGTGTGCGGACATGAACCCTTCCCATGTACTATGTCCAGTGAAAGGCTCCATGGCGGGCGCAAGCTGCCTGCTCACGGGAACAGAGACTGCAGAAGGGGCATAATTTCCTTTTGGTCATTCAGGCTGCGGTTCCTTTCACAACCTACACTGCGGCCCGGTGTACTTACAGTTCTGGCAGAACGTTTCATCCGATCCATCGGGGCACTGTCTCACGCCGTCGCATGCAAACGTGATGTCAATGCAGCAGCCGTCATCGCAGATAAACTGGTAGCGAGAGCAAACCCCGACACAGGCTGTTGAGAAACAATTTGCAAATTACCAAAATCCAAGCAGTAAATAGCAAGTCAATGACTAAAACCTGCAGTACCAAGGAAAAAGCAAAACTACACTATGTCAAGAAGGACCATGAACAGCATAGAATGCTGAAGGAAGGCCAGGCTCAGCCATATGATGCTATATTGACACAGAAGCTAATATAGCTCATTGTTGTTCCTGCACCCTCATCACTATTCTGGCAATCTCTTTACTATAGGAAATTCAACCTGGAGGTTGTAGCACCTTACATCTTTGGGAGCACTCCTACAACACTTTAAACTCTGCTGGCCCAAGCTGAAAGGACATCTTCCCAGGCTTACAAGACCCAAAACAGTCCTGAAATAAATTACATCTCTGTGGTTGTAATGGCATTATTCCTACACAGAATTCCTACTACATACCCACTCTGTACTTCTGACAACGTGTTATTTTACGTGCACACATATGGACTATATGGGATCTTTTATGGCAAGTTTTCTGCAACCTCATTAAAACACCAAAAGAATGCTTGTCCTTCACTCCCGTAAGCAATCCACTAACTCCAATACAGCGCATGCCAGACGGGAGTGAGCGTGAAGTCTTTCAAGCGACCTTCACCAGAGAACTGCCAGCTGCCTGCTTTAATATTTAGATTCTCCTGGAAACAGGGAGTGTCCTTGGACACTTCATTTTGCATACTCCAAGCTTTCCCGAAATCCATTCTTGACATACAATTGACCTTGTAATTATCAAGGTCAATTATTTACATTTGTGCTTCTGTGTAGTTCATTGCTTTGTAAAGCACTATCAAATTCAGTGTTTGGTTAATGTTGTAACAGCAGATCGATTTGCATAAGCCAGTCACAGCCTTTGTTACCCTGCCATGCACCAAAAAGCTGAGCAATGCTAAGGAAAGTATGGCAGTAACACAGGTGCCTGTTTAAAACCCCTAAACCCATACTTGGAAAATGCATCTCCTAAATTTCAGTAGTGATAGCAGCATTGGTCTTGCATGCCCCTGGCATCCCTGGCTGTCTTCAAGGCCAGGCTGGATGAGGCTTTGAGCAACCTGGTCTAGTGGAGGGTGTCCCTGCCCATGGCAGGGGGTTGGAACTAGATGATCTTTAAGGTCTCTTCCAACCCAAACCGTTCTGTGATTCTATCCCTTAAGGCACCGTGGACTGGTTTCACTACAGCAGTAGCATCTGAATTGCCAACAAACTTGGGCAATTAAAAAGGAAAAAAAAAGGGCAGCAGCAAATCCTCTCTGTGCACCCAAAAGACACCACAGATACCCACAGCAGCAAATAGATGAATCAGCAAACCTCCCTGACTGCTTCAGCTGAATTAAACTCTATCATCCATTACTGGAACACAGGCGTTACTAAACAGATTCTTAACTGGTTTTCTGTAATACCAATTTATTGCCGCTGGGACTACCCTCTCACGTAGCAATACCGCACTGGTGCAGAGCAAAGCTTTCACGGGTTCAGCTGCTATTTACCTTTACTTGGTGCCAGAGCCGCAGATCTGTATTAGCAACTTGCTAATTACAATGTAATTAGAAGTTACTATGTTCAAAAGCAGAGTTGACAGCTACTGGAATCTAACTTACTTTCTACCTATTACACTTTTTACATGTTTCTTGAGCTCATTTCTAGAATGACGGGTCAGTTCCAGTTTCAGCTTCCAAAGTAGCATAAGGCTTCAGCAGCAACCATTACACAGACAAGCTTAAATGCATGAAAACAAGAAACCATCCCATCTTTCAGACTGCAGATGCAGGCCAATGTTATTATTAGTCTGTGTGTCACACTGCTTTTAACTGGGTCTTCCCTATAGCACAAGGCTTCTCACGTTCCACGCACCGTCTGACCACACGAAGAACAGTTAGGGTGAGCCTGATACATGTGCCACTATTTCATTTTTCCGACCCTGCATGCTTATTAGCAATACAATGACAAACCTTTAAATGCTTGGAAGTATGGCTGCTCTAACAACCAAGCGATGCTTGCCTGCTTCCTCACTTTGAAACAGCAAATCAAAAGTGAGAGATATTATTATGTAATGAATAAGGGCCAAAATAAAACACTCGAAACGGAAACTAAGATTTCTGCCTCCACCAAGAGGCCCTGGCTCTGAACACCATGCCCTGGGTGTCACACAGGCAGCGGCTCCGGTCGTTTTCTCACCTACTGCAGAATGAACCATGGGCAGAACAGCCACAGAGACGTTGTCAGAGCTCCGCTGACCTGCAGTGTCTGTCACGGTTAGCTGGAAAATATACCTGCCTTCCTGCATGTGAGAGAGTTTCAGTGTTCCTGCTTGTGGTACCTGATAAAACAAACACAGAGAAGAAAACCAAAAAACACATTAGTATAAGGGGTCTATCCGTGAACTTCTAGGAATAGGGAGCTCCTTTCTGCCCAATGCTTTTCATGCAGATTAAATACTTGTCTAGCCAGCCCTCCAAGCATGTGTATTGACATGTAATGTTTTGATCTTCTTTTTTTGGCATTCATCTGTAAAAATAAACACACAACATTCATGTCCCCTTTTTCATGGTACATTCAGTTACCTGGAGCTGTGAATCTTAGCGCTGGAGAATAAATGGAAACATACATTTAACTCAATTTTTCAGTAATTAGAAATGTAATTTTAGAGGGTAGGCAGCAAAATATTAAAGTGTTCCGCTCTCTACGGAGTTAGTCTGTAGACAATACACATGTATCCACAGAAGTTACTTTTGATATATACTGATTTACGATAAGGCGACTGGTAGTATTAACCAGACTGCCCACCTCTCCCCAGTGTGATGTTTGATGTAGTCACAACGTTTACAAATTGCCGGACTGAGTTTTTCCACGCCCCATGCTGAATTTCCATGCCTTGCTCTGAACCAGAAATAAGTTCATCTACAGTGAGTGACCTAAACATTAGCTTTCAGAAAGTCATGTGATACAAATACAGAAACAACTTAAATTGGACTAGATCATTATGAAATTAATAAAATAACTTATGACACTTTAGAACAGGTACCAAACTGGTACAACAGTCATCTAGAAATAAGTTTGTATAAACTGTGATATTTGTAAATGCGGAACGTTTTTTAACCTTGACAAAATTACCAGCCACAAATAACTCCAGCTGCTTGAGAATTCAGTAACATGTCATTCAGTAACTACAAAGAAGCGCTGCAGGTTTATTGGAGATGTAGTGCATCTCTACAAACGAAGCACCCACGGCTGTTTTCATAAGTAACTGAAAGGTACGTTAAAATCCTCTGTGATTATCTTTAATATTAAATAAAAATTCAATAAAGATCTTTTTGCTGTTTAAAAGCCTAAAAGAGAACAGGAATTTTTGATGAAGATGATAACAGAGTCCTAGACCGAGCTTTATAGCAGGGTGTATTGATAAATGCATTTTTCTCTTCTGGTAAGTGAATTTCCTAACTGAAATTTCTTTCCTTTTCTATTTACGGGAATGCACTCAGTTATCTGATCACGCTGTCGATTACCTCCTGATGGAGTACACGACCCCTTAGAACTTCATTCTTTAGTGTATTACAGAAATAAATATGCTCTAAAAAACACCTGCTGCTGTTCACCGTGACTGCTGGGAGAGCAAATACGGTATTTGAAACTCCTGAGCCATGGAGTCCAACCCTCTCCTCAGAGCAGAGCCAGAGAAACGCCACTGACTTCTGAATATACTGCTACCCCTCCTGGCACCCTCTGTGCTTTCTTTTTGTCTTTGTCCTGCCTTGGAGAATGTCCGACCATACCTTCTTTCTGACAAACTCTGGCTCAAACCAGACAGTAAATTTCCAGATAATCAGCATTTAAAAAAAGCCAGCCCATGATTGCCCCTCAGTGTCACGGAGCTGCGCAGCTACGCCACATAGGTAGCAACCTGAGAAGCAAATTATCGAAAAAGCAATAATCAGTCACAATAGGAAAAAATTTTCCACTGGCTTCCTTCTACAATACGGTAAAATCTCTTTATAGCAGTCCTTCCCCCTCCTCTGCCTTCTATTTATTCTTTGGTACGTAAGTGCAATGCAACAGCTGCCTTTTATCTTATTTAAACACAGTCCCGTTCTCCCTTGTAGCTATGGATTCATGTATCTTTTTCTAAGAATAAATGACGTTAAATCAAATAAATTCAGGATAGCCATCAAAGCACTAAAGATGGCAATTGAAAATTGCATGAAAAAAATCACAATTATGAATTCAACTCTAAAAAAATAAAATTATCATAGGTAATCATCAGGGTACATATCTGTGGGAGAAATCCCTGCTCATCTGAACACAATGGAAAAGTATTTATTTAAGCATGAGTGTGTGTCAATTCGTTTTCCGTTACAAAATATAAAGAAATCACCAAGATTAATGTGAATTTTGCAAGTTTAAACAGATATCACACTTGTCTCTATATTATGGAGTGACTTTTGAGTAAAAGTGAAAACATGAACTTTAAATTTTTTAATTGAATTCTAATTTTTGTCTTACATTGGTGTGTTGGGTTCAGTCAGGAAGGAGTTAACTCTCATTACTGTGGTTGCTAGGAAGCTGTGTTCCTGGATGCAGAGAGAAGCACTGATAAGCTCTTAGCTGGCGCTGGGGAATGCCTGCACCGAATTCAGGGCCTTTCTCCGCTTCTGACTCTGCAGCTGCGTTCCCAGCTCTCGCTGTCTCGCCACAGGCAGTGTGGGGGACACGCAGTTCAGACAGCTGACCCAAACTGACCAAGGGAGTATTTCATTCCATAGTACACCATGCTCGGGGCTTAGGTAAAGGAGGGGGTCTGGGAGCCATTACTCTCTCTACTCCCTTGCTTGTTTACTCCCATACGCTTGCTAACACTCTCCCCGACTCCTGCATTAGCTGCTTTGCTAACTCCTGTGCTGGCTCGCTCGTGAGGGAGTTGGTGGGTTTGTTTAGTTTTCCTGGTCGTGCTATCGCTGATAGGGTTCATTCAGAATCTGCTGTGACAGCTCCCGGGCTCCGGCCCCCAGGCTGCGGCTCTCGGGCTGCGATCGCTCTCGGGCTCTCTGGCTCTGACTGTCACTACTCAGCACCTGGGTGTGCCCTGGTCAGTGGGTGGTAAGAAATCTTATCATATTGTATCATAATGGTTTATTTTCTATTATTTTAATTATTTATTATTAGTGGTATCTGTATATATTAATTTAGGTTTAATTAGTAAATAGTTCTTATCTCAATTTTACGAGCTTCCTTATTTCTTTTCCTTCAATTCCTCCCCTCCACTGAAGGAGGGGAGGGGGATTTGTGAGAGCGGCTTCGTGGTATTTTGTTAGTCGGAGTAAACCATGACAACTAGACATATTACTACATCACACATTAATTTAAAGAGTATCTAATTGCTATTTAAACAATGGTGTGAAGGGTCAGATTAACAACTCCTGATAATAAAATGTTCGTTTTATCCAGATGATGTCTAGCGACTATTCTTAAATCACGTCTTAGTCTTTTCTTTGTATTATGCTGTTCACACTCCTTATCAAAGCCTACTGACCTTTTAATTTTCAATTTTAATTTTATTTAAAGTAATAAATGAAGACAAACAAACTCACAGTGGTCTTTGACAAGACAGTTTCAAACCGCATACAGCCTCAAGGCATTCAGAACTGGCTGACTGCAGTCACCCTTCTAAAGATGCGGATCTTGCAGTAGAAGACAACTTGCAAAAGCACGCAGCACTGGCACAACTAATACTTTTGAATACCCCTGCTGTGTTTTCTGTGAGGACTATGTTTATAACAAGTTACTTGTGCATAAATTTCAGTAACTGTTAACCAGAGAAACCCCATTGTCTTCTTAGGGTTCATCCAGCTGCACATGTCCTAACCATGACACGGTGATCTTCAACTACCTACATGTTACCTACACTGCCCTCTGGGCGACTAAGGAATAATGAATTGGCCCACGGCGTTTTTTCATGGATGACAATTTTAGGTTTCAATGCATTCAGCTCTTTGTGTTGGGTGAAACTCGGGTTTGTTCCACCACTGCACATCTTGAGTAGCTTTGTGGATACCGCGGTTTTGTCTTTGATATTACTGCGCTGAACAGACACAAGCAGCAACTGTCAGGTACCGCTTATGGTGGCACTGGCACACATGCCCTCTTGGGTTTTGGACTGTTCCCGTTGCTAATCCTGTCCTGTTTAAGTTCTTCCTATCCACTGGCAATATCTCAGCAACAGTAAAGTCTATGGTCTGCACCCCCTCCCCTTTATGTGTTTCTCCCGCTCTAGGTGGGGATCCCAGTGTGCCCTGAGTATTGTGGGCTGTCAACAGACTGAATAGACTCTATGGGTTTGAGACATGTTTCTTTTCCTTTTCTGCTGCTCCTAGAGCATTTACAAGGATGGAGAATCCCTCTCTTAATGGTTAATTTTAAGCTGAAACCCAATTGCAGCAGAAATTGTATGGATGTAATAAACCAGTATCCCCAAGTATCTCATAAGGACTACGTCACACATTTCTTCGCAGTTTCTCCGTAAGCACTGACAGAAGACTGATGGTGAAAATACCTTGTTATTTTCAGTAACTGAGTTACTGAGGTGTCCCTAACCTGGATCACAGAAGCCAAAAAACAAGTGCAGTAAGAACACACAACACCAAAAGAAAGCAGAGCTGATATACAGTAAAGTATTAGCATCTACTTGTTTGCTACTGGCTGTCTCATGCTATCCTGGGTACAGATGAACTGTACAAAACACTAGAAATATTCGCTGGAACAACCTCCCCAGGGACATGGTACAGTCCCCATCACCAGAGGTTTTCAAGGTGTGACTGGACAGGGTACTAGATAATCTCATCTAGTCTTCCTGACTCACAAAAGGTCGGACCAGATGATCTTCTGAGATCCCTTCCAACCTGGGCTGCTCTATGGTTCTATGAAACAAGTGCTCAGATTGTACAGTCATCCTAATTTTGGTGCTGGGAGCCATTTCCATGTGAATACATTCAATATTTTTAGCCCTACATTTAAAACTGTGCTGTAATGAACGCAACAATCTGCGAATGATTGGCCCTGCATGAGACCGCATGTGTACCTTCATTTCAACCGATGAGTCACCTTGCAGCAGCGTCCACTCGTACTGCACAATTCCATGGTCATCTGAGCTTTCTCGGCCATCCAAAAGCACCCAGTCGACAGGTGACTGCAGCACAATATCCTGTCCCGCCTTGCACCGTGGAGGCTCGTCGTAGTCGTCGTCTTCTTCAATTAAAAAAAAAAAAAAAAAAGGGAGAAGCTCAGCTATTTATTGGGGAAAACAGTGATTATTTACTTACAACATATTTTTCTTGGTCAGGGTATTAATTTACCACTGTGCAACTTCGTGAAAAACAGGACATGGTCATTAGTGCACATTTTGTTAAGTGAAGTAGTATCTACTTAAATTTTAGTTAACTGTTCCATAGTCCATGATGTCACCAGGAAAGAACCGCTACACGAGAAGCACATTGCATAGAAAACCTCTCTAGGTACATGGCTGTTTCACTAGTCACAGAATCACTAAGGTTGGGAAAGACCTGGAAGATCATCCAGTCCGACCACCAACCCAGCACTACCACACCCACTAGACCATGTCCTCAAGCTCCATGTCTACACGCTCCTTGAACACCTCCAGGGATGGTGACTCCACCACTTCCCTGGGCAGCCTGTTCCAATGCCTGAGCACTCTTTCAGTGAAGAATTTTATCCTAATATCCAATCTAAACTTCCCCTGACACAACTTGAGGCCGTTTCCTCTTGCCCTAATGCACCAAACGGGTTTGTTAGCATAAGTGCAGTTTTTCAATCTGAACTAAGGAAAATGGATTTAAATATGAATTACATACATATTCGGATGACACTTACTGCACAACTTTTATAGCACTCTGCATAACTTAATATGCTTTTAGTCTTTTTATAATACATCATTACAGGAGTGAAAGACTTATTTAACATAAGCTGGCACACAGTGCACATAATGATTAAAACATCAGAATCACTGATTTTAGGTCCCTAATTTAAGACATTCAAAGCTTGATTTTCAGACTATTTAGGATTTGTAACATTTTGCTATATACAAAGCACAATTCTTATTGATTAAAATTATAGGTACCAAGTACTTTTGCCAATCAGACCCGAAGTTTTCCAGCTTAGACTAACAAAACCCACGGTATGTTAAGTGACATGCCTGTGAGAAGTGGTTTAAGTCATTTACTCTGCAACCTTCAGGGGGTGCAGGGAAGAGAGAGGGATAAAATCTAGTTTTACAAGTCAGCATTTGACACCTTTAGCCACAAAACTCTATCTTTCTGCAGTTCCCTGCTCAAGTTTCATTTCTCTGGGCATGGGGTGTTCCCAGCATCCTGAAGTGCCAGGGTGCTTTCTGCTCTTCAACCTCTGCATGGGTATCCTGTATGGGATATTGGCGTTGAGCTCAGAGAAGCACCTACTGAATGCAAGGCTGTAACTTCACGCGGGGTGGGTAGAGCTGCACAAGGAAAGAAAAGGCACTTCCCCATCACTGTAGGGATTCTGCCTTGCACATGCTCCTCTCCAGTTTCAAGAAGGAGCTTGAAGGCACGGAGCTCATCAAAGGAGTAGGAAAGTTTTTTTATCACTGACTAAACAGCAAACTTTTTATTTCTCATTTTTCTCAGCAGTAGGTAAGGCGTAGAAAATTTCATGGCAAATGCCTTAAGTTAGGAAAATGTACAAATAACTGAAAACAGGGTCTAATAACAGAGAGTATGAAACAGTTCCTGCCCATCCAGCTGGCACAGGAAGCTTTGCCTGGTTTGTATAGGCTCAGTTCTCAAAACCAACTATGTTTAAAAAGCAACATTTAGATGCAAAAAAACCCCAACTCTTTGTTAATAAACACTATGGTGCCAGGGCAGCTTTTATTTGGTATAGATGAGTTACGTGCAGTCGTCACACAATTACTTGCTTTACTGATCGCTGTCAAAACGAGACCGACCTGGGTCTCAAACAGCACAGCCCATTCTTCCACTTCGACCTTGGAAAGCGGTTTCACGTCACCTGTCTGGTTTAAATGACTCGATCAATGCCCTGCAAGGGCAGAGACAAGTCCCACTTCCCCTGGGCCTTAAGAAAGAGGGATATTCTCTTCCCAGACTAACTTTAAACTCCAGCAGCCTGAGCGGCAATGGCAGGGCCACTTCAAGTTGGGACAGGTCACAGAAATTCATGCCAGCTCTTTGCTAAAGGTGAGTGAGGGACCACACTCAGGCCTCTGGTCCCAAAGGATGGAGGCACCATGCCTGTGCTTCTAAGACACCAGAACATCCTTAGAAAGGTGAATCGATGGCAAATCAGCTTGTCTCTTGCCCTAGTGAAATAAAAACCGGCCTGAGAGAGACATCTGGTATAGGAGGAGACAGCCTGTTGAGCTAAAGACTTTTTTTTTCCACAGCAAAGTTTTAAGCAATGGAATACATTATCCTTAGGAACGCCTCCAAATATGGGGAACACATGCTTCTAAGAAGTCAGCATAAAGAAGCAAGGAGGCATACTCAGGAGTCACTTACAACCACCACTCATGGGATTAAAGCACTATCAGGCACACGTTCGCAGAAAAGTCAGGCTCAGAAAGCATCTTTTAACTTCCATTTCTAACGATTATTTAGATTAAATGTAAATGGGCAATATGAAACTGATATACCAGGTCAACACTCTGAGATGCTGGAGCTGGCTGCTTTTTAGAAAAGGGGCTGCAACTTCATGAGAAACCCTTTTTTCTTAGGGGAGAACACAACAGGCTTAATTTGTTCCACTTCCTCCATCCTTTATACAGACTTGGCCTGCCAATAATGAAGCTGCCAGCCAGTTCTCTCAATAAAGGCTCTGTTATAAAAGGTCTTTTTACTACTGACCCCAGTTTCTTTGTTATCAGTTTACCTTTGTGTTGAATCCTCCATTGCTCACCGCTAGTGAGCATTGCAGAAAGTAAGTCAGACATTTCTGGTGAGGCACCCAAGTCCCCTTTCTACGTCAAAATTTTAAAAATTTACCTTACGAAGGTAAAAAGGATTACCTCTTCTTTCAGCATCAGCATATGGGGTTTCATTGTCAACCCAGCACAAACTGCCTGGAAGTGAAAAGTAAATCCACAGCTAAACCAGCACAAACTGGGCGCAAAGTGAAGGGCTAGGACTTACACTGGAATGTCCGCTCCAGAAATTCATCCCAACGCTGACTGTTCTGAAAGTACACAGAGATAACGCTTGATCTGAAGATCACCTATCTGTCATTAACTGCTCCCAGAACTGAATATGCAATTGGTTTACTGAAGATTTTTAGAACAAATAAAACCACAACACCCTAGAGATCGCTGTATACCAATGCTCAGAAATATTTTAGAATTACAAATACACCATGTTTATGGATAAATGTTGGTTTGGGTTTATAAAAAAGAAAACAGTAGATGACTCAACACCACAGTACTCTGAAAAAAAAACCCAACTCAAAACCCTAGAGAAAATGTGACAGAAAATCTTGAAATGCAAAGCTCTTTTCTACATTTCCTAAATTCAGTCATGGGGTGCCATAAGGGAAAAGAGCTGTATCTTCATCAGCCTGTGATGCACTGTTGTCCAGATTAATTTTTCCATGTAATTTGAGAATGCAGTGGTAACATAACATCACAGAGCAAAATAATTCAATCTCGATTTTATCTCTCCTGATCTATGTCACGGCTGACAGCTGTTTGAATAAAAGTTCATTCTCCTTCGTGGCTCTGCTTTAGCTCCAGTGTAATTGCATTAAGAAGTCATAATCCCCCGTTTCCGATACCACCATCGCCCACAAGGTGTGGAATAAACCCAACAGGACACAGAGCAATTTGTAGATTAGGAACTGAAATTGCCTTGCAAGCCCAGTGCTGGTAGTCACGAAAGCTGCCTAAAAGGCAAGGCATTCCCCAGTTCAGGAGCTCAAGGAATTTAAGATTTCTAATAGGTAATCCTTCGAGCAGTAGTAGTATTTGTATCATGCCATAACTGCACACTACATTAAGGCCAGGTTTTAATGGAATTAAGGCAGTTCAAAAGGATGAAGGACACTGGAAAATATTTTCAAAGACGCCTGATTCTCTGTGACTTGGATGCAAAATCTAGTCTTAAGCCTTCTATCTTGCAAGTGCATAGAGAGTTATAAAACATAATTGTCCAGAAGGTGCTGCATAAATAGTGCTGTGAATCTAATACTTGCCCCACTGACAATGTGAAAATCGTACCTTGGGGTTTTTTGGCATCCTAATATCATCTTTACTGCCACAAGTTCCTCCCTATAGCTCTCTCGTCTACCTGCCTGTGCACTTTGCAAAAAATATTTAGGCATCGTAACTCCTCTAAAAATTAGGCCCCTTCTCTCTCTTATCTCCAGGGGATTCCCGTTGGCATTCTCACAAACCAGGCAGGACTGGACGGCCCTCAAGCCCGAGGTCCCCCTGCCAAGGGAGCAGTAACGGCAGGTGCCATCTGGACGCACAGTTTTCTCTCGCACCACCACTAACTCGGCTTGCTTCATGTGCGAGCAGGGGCTAATTCACTTAAGTGTGGCTACATCGCTGACGAAGATCAAGAAACGGACACCTAGGAAGGTACTGAATTTCATTACCAGAAGGTAATGAAATTAAGACAAAACGAATTAAGATGCAACTGTTCGACAACTGGGGGGGGAGGGTGGGGGGGGGGAGTGCAAGGTCTTTGGACCAGACGCTAGGAAATGGATCCAAATTTAGAAATCCAGACTTGTTTTCATCTACAGCTGCTTGTTCTGGGTTATGTTGTTCTTAAATACGCCTCAGGGGTGCACAAGCTGATGCTTTTGATGCCGACCAGACTCCAGAGGTGGTTACACTGACCCCCACGCTGCCTCTGGACTACCTGCGTGGTATCCTTCTCTCCTCCCGCCTAGCTCTGAAGCTCTTAAGCAGGAAAAATTCTGAATTAAGCGAATGAGAAGCCCACTTAGGTGCTAAGTTTTGGACGGTACCCCTAAGGAGAAGGGTATGCTCCTGCTCGGCTGCTGTGTAAATCCCTCTCAGGCTACTGCACGGGGCTCCAGCACAGCTGGCACCAGCGGTTCACGCTTTACGGGGTGCCCAGCTCCCCCGGGGAGCCCGATCCGTGCGGCTGGGACCTGCCTAGTCCCCCACCCCTCCGGCAAGAAGCTGACCCCACCGGCCGGCTCCCAACCACCTGGCACGGACACTGCCAAGGCTTCCGCTGGGGCAGCGGGGCGAGGGCCGGGTTTTCCCAACCGGCGCACCCCACAACGCCCTGCCACCCGCGGGCAAGCCTGGGCCGCCTCTCCCGGCTCTGGGGAACCCCGCCGACAGCCACGGCGCTCCTCGGCCCCCCCCTCCCGCGGGCCATGCCCCATGACCCGGCCGCCCTCGGTCATGAGGCACGGACGGCCGCCGCTCCCACGCCGGCCCTCCCCACAACGCGGGGCGGCAAATGGCGCCGCCGCTCCCCCGGGCCCGCGGCGCGGCCCACCCCGCGCGGAGCCATCTTGGCCCCGGGCCCCGCGGCCCAGCGCCGGCCCTTACCCGGAGGCGCGGCGGGCGGCGGCGAGGCGAGGCCGGCGGGCCGGCGGCTGTAGGTGCTGTAGCCGCGGTGCGGGGCGAAGCGGCAGACGGGGCGGCCGCGGTAGGTGCAGTTGAAGAGGTAGCAGCCCAGCTCCTCCGCCGGCCCCCCCCGCGGCCGGCCGGGCCCCTGCACCACGGCCAGCGTGCAGCGCGGCTCGGCGCAGCAGGCATCCAGGCACTGCCGCCAGCCCGCCACGGCGGCGGGGGCCCGCAGGAAGGTGGCGCCGGCCGCGATGGAGTCCTTGGTGCGGATGATGGAGTCGGGCCTGGCGGAGAAGCTGCTGCTGCCGCCGCAGCGCTCCCCGCTGCCGCTCGCCGCCGGCGGTCCCGGCTCCTCCTGCTGCAGCTGCCGGCGAAACTCCTCTAGCAACGACTCCACGCCGGAGATCTGCGAGCGCAGGTCGGCCAGCGGCGCCGCGCACCGTCCGCCCGGCAGCACGGTCCGCCCGCCCAGCGCCGCCAGCAGCAGCAGCGGCACCAGCGCCGCCATGGCCCCAGGCGGCGGCGCGCAGGCGAGAGCGGTGGCGGCGGGAGCGGCGGGAGCGGCGGGACCGGCTCCCCCCGCCGGCACCCGCGAGCGCGGCGCGGGGAGGCGCCGGCCCCGCCCGGCTGGCACGAAGCGGCGCGGCGGCGCTCAGCACCCGCCGCCCTGGACAGCTCCGCCGGGCGGGGCCTCCCCAGCCCCGCCTCCGGCCCCGCCCGGCGCGCAGCCCCCTCGCTCCGTCTCTTCCCAGTGCCTTTTCCTCTCCCCGTGTGCCTGAAATGCGTGTTGCTGCCTTGGCAGGTGCGGCAGGGGAGGTCCCGTGTGTGTTTTTCGCCACGTGCGTGGGCCACCGGGCATAAACGCTGGGGAGGGACTCTGTGCAGGGAGACAGCATCCGCCCGTAACGGGGGTGGGTGGTCGCTGAAGCCGCCGGTGGGCGCGTGAACGTGAGGAAGCGAAACAAACCGAGAAGGTGGGGAGGGCCTCGCCCCAGGTGTAGGATTTCTGCTCCGAAATGAAGGAAGAAAGCCCCGTAGTCGGAGATGTAATGGGCAGGATGGTGGCTTCTTCGGTTTCAGCAAAAATAAAGAAGCCCGGGGGGAATCTTAACCATCCGAGGGGGTGGTGAAGAGCTGCTCATGTAAGTTTTTGAAGGAAAAGCTAAATGAGTTTTAGAGAAATGCTTCGAGTTAAAAATAATCAGTTTTACATCTGTCATAACTTTTAATTTCATAATGAAATTAAGGCCCTGCTGATTCTGTGACACAAATTAATAACAGTAAGACCACCTTGAAAATCAGCAACCCTCAAAACAGCTGCCTTATTTTATTTGGTCAGCTGAATGGAGCCTCAAAGCACTCCAGTGGCAGATGGAGAACCATCTACTAGCAGTAAGAAACATGAACATGCTGGCAAATATATGGAGACGGTGATGGGCTCTGTATTTTTTTGTTGTTGAGAGGTCAGGTGGTAGCGCTGTGTTTCCATGTTGTTTTGTTTCATTCTTGCAAGCCTATTTAAGCACAGACTGATACGTTTCTTGACTTGCTGGAAAAGTCTTCATAGCTCCCTAAAATGGCAGGGTATTTTGGATATCCTTCATGGTTTTGGGTTGTTTTAGGCCACGTTCCCAGCATCACTCAGAACTACTTCTAAGAAAAATCTCTTAATATTCTGGCATCCTGGGTCCTTAGGTGTTGCCCAGGAAATGCATATGCAGCTTATGGTTTGAATTATGATTTTTCCTACTCCTCCCCCAAATCGTGGGACTGTAGCTCAGCGATTCTTGGAAGCAGGTTGACCCTGTCAGCAGCGAAGATTGCTATTCTCTGGCTGTATCCTCTATGGTTTCTCTAAATTTCTAGAAATTATATTTTTGAGATTTTCAATTTCTTATCAACTTTAGCTGAAACTGATTGATGCATTCAAAAGTCATAGGAAGATGGAGCAGCTAGACAGTAAAATGATATAAGCTTCATTTGCTGTGAAAATCAGGCCCAAATGCCATGATTTTATTTTTTAGGAAGTTTCTGGAGAGGTGATCCATCTACTCATAACAGAGGTACTGACTGTGAAGCACTGATTCGCCAGCAGTGACACTGGCTTGCTACTGCTCTGCCATTGTACCTGCTGATGCTACCTGTGCTGCCAGAATGTAAACCTTAAATAAAGCTCATGCCACCACTGTGGTGGCTGAAGTCGGCAGAGGGAGCAAATGCACCAGGTCATCCCTTCCCCACAGTCTCCAGAGACTTGGGGACCCTGTGCTTGAGCAGAAGCTTCCAGTTTGGGATCAGCACACAGCCAGTGTTGATTAGCAGGGGCCCGTTTGCAGGGCATAAGGGGTTGCTCATGCCACCAGCCCTTGATGTATCCAGTTCTACCAGAAGGGGTAAAGAAGGGTATGGCCAAGGAGTCACACCTGTGCTGCTGGTTTGCTTCAGGTTTGCCTGTTTGATGGTTAGTAGGTGTCAAAGCGTTTCCTGAGTTGGGATGAGGATGACGTGCCTATGGTTGCACTTGGAAACGTTGAGGCCACCCCCAGCGTAGCCTCTTGGGCAAGAGTATGCATGTGTGGAGACTTTTTTTTTTTTTGTATTTATGCTTGAGCAGAATTTGTTGCCTAATTTTCTTGGCTCAGAACACGTATCTCATGCTACTTTGGCTTTGTGAGAAAGATGACATTCGTAGCCATGCTGAGCTTTTTTCAGAAGGTGGCAGCAGCTTATTGCTTAAATAAAATAGATTGCTGCTAGGTGGTAATGTCTGCCTAAATGTAAATAGATGCTTATACTTAATTTCACATTTCTTTACTGGTTCGTTGTTGTGAGAGCCTCAGATTTTCCTTAGGTTGTGGAGCTGCAAATTCAAATTAATATTTAGTTTGTAGTAATACTTAAGATATTTTATACCTGTCTATCACTGAAGAGAAATTTTGGGAGGATTTGATTTTCAAGCAGAGGGCATTAGAGATTCATAATGATATTTGTCAGATTTCAGTTCTTTTTGCCTTGTCAAAGGACACATGAATGCACCACAGTTTATTGTCCAAAACATGCACTTCCTAAGACATGAGACAGTTAAAGAGGCTCCTACCTTCCTTTCCCACAAGTAGTGGTTAGACAACAAGTATATTTTTTTTTTATATCTAAACAATACCTGGCAGGGTAATACAGGGATTCAGAATTCATGAATATTCATGTTCCCAACCATCTGTTGGTTAGTTTCAATCTCTATTTGTATCCAAAATCCATAAATCATTGAAACTATGAGAGTGAGATATGAGTGCATCTGCTTTTCTCTTCCTTTAGAGATATTTTTTCCAAAGTAAGAGAAGAACAAAAAGCAGGGGACAGACAGGTAATGGAGCAGGATGGAAAGAAATGGAGAAGCTAGAAAGGAAGCGGGAAGGAAAGCCAAGTTACATCCAGGCTTCCCCATCCGCAGTGCTTTCCTATGGACTGGTGTTCTCATTTTTGTTGGAATATGTGCTCAGAAAAAGAAATATGTCTTCCAGATGCTCTGCAAACAGTAAACGCATAATGCAAATGTTATCTGCAGAAAATGTGTCATCGGCATGATGCTGTCATTAAGCACATTTTCTCTGCTCCAGCTTGCTTGTGAGATGCTGTCGAGTAAACACCTGTGATAGATACAAATCGGCTCCGATGCTGGAGTGGACTGTTGATTGACAGCTGAGTCTGAGCAATTTGCCCACGAATGAATTGAAGTGATAACCTTTTCTTTGCAGCTTGAGGAGTCAGGTTTCTGACCGTGAGAGTGAGAGCCGAGGTGTTCAGCAGAAATTACAGAGGGTAAGGTGGTAAATGTTAGCAGTGGGAGCGGAGGAATTACAGGTATATAACTCAGCTTTTGTTTTGTTGTTGGTTTTTTTTTTTTTTTTTTTAGTATTTTCCATCCCTCATAAACAAAATTGCATAATGCTATGGTCCTGGTATTATGAAAACAGCAGGACAAATCATTTTGCAGACTCCTAAATGAAAAATACAATGTAATCATGAAACTGTTTCATATCGTATTGTTTATATGTAAATCACACTGTGATGCAAGTTAAAAAGGTACGACTGGTTACATCTTGAGGTGGTTTTAGACCAAGTATAGTAAACAGTTTTCCTTGCCCTATTTAAGAAGAGAAAAATAGCCAAGCTCAGTCTTGGCAAGGTGTCTGTGTATAATCGTGCTTGTCTTTCTACTGCTGTATTAAATATCAATGTACAAAACAGGAGAGCCGTGCTTGTTGGTGAAGTGGAATATTACGAACAAACCCGTTGCCTTTCTGTTTGCCTGACTCTAACTGTGCCTAACACAAAGCAAGTGTTTCACTAAAAAGGGGAAAGAGACAGAGAATGAAAAAATATTTTGTGATGGTTTTTGAGAGACTCTTTCCCACTAGCAGCAGTGGTAAGGATACAGTTAAGAAAGAGGTATCAGGTGTTTACTTTAACATTACGCTCATACGTGCTGTGATTGCTTCTCTGCCCAGATACTGCATAATTGGCTGCACAGCATTAGCCAGGCACCACGTGGTATGAGAACAGATACTCTGACGGAAAAAGCACCGAGGCTGTGGTACTGATAGATCTTTTTTGAAAAAACCTCCTTGTAAGGAGCAAGGATGGGTAGGGGTGAGAAAGGGGAGCCTTTTCTATAAAGTGAATTTATTAGTTGTGTTTATTACCTGATGTAAGGTGAAATTCACTGTGAGATGAGAGCTCGGGGAGATTTAGATTGGATATCAGGAAGAAGTTCTTCCCAGAGAGGGCGGTGAGGCACTGGCACAGGCACAGGTTGTCCAGAGAAGCTGTGGGTGCCCCATCCCTGGGAGTGTCCAAGGCCAAGCTGGATGAGGCTGTGAGCAACCTGGTCTAGTGGAGGGTGTCCCTGCCCATGGCAGGGGGGTTGGAACTGGATGGTCTTTAAGGTCCCTTCCAACCTAAACCAGTCTGTGATTCTATAATGATCGTGCTCATCGCTGCCATAGTATAGGCACTACTAGGGTGAACTGACTGTTTCAACAAAATCATGCATGGATGTGAACAGGGAAAAAAGAGTGGTAGGGGAAAGCTCAGCAAAGAAATCCTAATACTCCTGACAGAGTAGTACCACTCTTACCACATTTCTTTGGTTGGATGTTGGAAAAATGCAATGCTTCTTTTCAAGCTGGAATCCACCAAATGCTTCTTCAGCTTCCTTCTGGTCAGTGTGATAGTATTGGCAGCTGCTTCTTCGGGCAAGAAGACTGTAAAGCTGCAGTCTGAGAGCTGAAGAACAGTCCTGATTTTATTTGGGGGGGGTGGGTGGGGTGGGCAGAAAACCCCAAAATACAAAACAAAACCAACCCACCCCACAGAAAGGTTCTCTGGGAAAGGCAGTGTGAGAGCAGTAGAGTTGTAACTAGAATGTCAGCCAGTTCTGCAGAGGTAATTTAACACTGATTTACAAACAGTAAAAACCTACTTTAACAGCCAGAGCCCAGGTTAAGATGGGAGTAGAAAAAGACGTTTTGCTTGTAAACAGCACCATTGGTAGGGGAATGGTTGAGAGAATGAAGATGGGTCAATACAATGCATTTTTTTTACAGTCAGCACATTATAGGCTTTGAGGACACTGACTCTGCCTGCATTTGTACTGGAGCAGAACAACTTGTGCTCCCAGGTGTTAGCTAAGCAAAGGTTTGTATTATCTGTGTCCGCCAGTCAATGAAAAAAAAATGCCTACTGCATATTGAAAAGGTGGGATACTATTTCATGTACTGGCTGAAACCACATAACTGACAGCCTAAATCCGTGATACTTGGGTTTTCTTTAAATACACAAAGCTTTGATATTATGCGTAAAACTACAAAGGATCGCTTCCCTGAAGGAAAATATCTAGCTGAAAAATTGACTCATCGCTATTTCAGCCGTGCGTTCTTCTGTGGTATGGTATGTTGATAAAAATCAATTGGGTAATATGCTCATGAGCAGTGAGTCAAGGGAAGCTGGTGGCAGCTTTGATGTTGATCAATAATGTCAAAATTTTGTAACAGGTTACAAAATAATAGCGGGATCTGCAGATGGCACTGAATTAGTGAATAAACTGGACATTTATTCCAACATTCCTTTTTCTGTTCGTAGCCCCATGTGATTATTCATGCAAAGGCCAAAAAAAAGCCAATTAATTGGTCACTGGGAGCAGTTTTATATGAAATTCTTCATTTTATACACTCTGAATTCAGTATGCTGCTCTTAATGAATAGGTTGAACTTCTCGGCACTTCTTTTGGGCAGTTCTGAACTCTTCAGACAATATAGGTCTTCAGGAATGTTTGCAAGGACAGCAGACCCTTCCCATCTTTACTTATTCTACAGGAAACCAGAAATATAATGATGATAATGTTTGACTTACTGGCAAGGTAGAAATCCTGAGCTGACAGGATGGCTTTATCTGCAGTGGAAGATGTCAGCATTCTTCACTCTGTTCTTTTTAAGTCTTCTTTTTAACATCCATTGCAAATACAAAACTGATTGCAAACTCAAATCTACTTCTATTTTCTTCCCAGGCACTTCTGTTCTGTTTTTTTCCTGGGGATGTTAAACAATAAAAATGAGTGTAGCAACCGTTATGGGTAATTTTAACCCATTGTGTTACAGCTGATAGATCTCCCAGTGATTTTTCTAAAGTGATTTCTTGAAGCTTTGTCTCTTAAAGCCAAGAATGCATTGGCTAGTTTAATAAATCAGCTAGCGTGGGGAGAATGTGCAGTTCAGTTCAGTCAGCAGCCTGAATTGCTGCTTTCATACTTTTCTATTGTCTGAAGTACATGTAAAATTCACGTAAAGGATTGTTTTAATTCTGAATCTCAAAGTTCAAAAATAGCCAAAGACTGTTCTTAGGTCTTCGTGTTATTTTTAATAATAAAAGTGATACCTTGTGGCCTTGCCAAGTTGGTTTGCCTAGCTGTTATTTTATCAAAGAAGCAGGACCTGATGTGTTTTTCTGTTGCAGGCATAAAAAATGAAACCCTGGTTGCTGGCAAGCACAATGGTTTTTTTTCTTAGTCTGGAGGTGTGCAAACATGATCGGTAGATCCTCTGTCTGTCTTGCAGAGCAGATCAGAGAGCTTGCCCTCCCAGCTCTGAGGAAAGACTTCTGCTGGATTTAGTAGGCTTTGGGTCAGATTCATAATCTGCATCTCTTATTTGCAAATTGGAATTACTAATAGACAGCTCCAAAAGGAAAGCTGGAATACAAAAACTAATTCCTGTTAATAACACAATTTGAGGTCATGGCATGGAATAATTAAATGATGCAATTAAAAAATATTCTTGTATCTTTTTTCACCCAGTGCAATCCAATTCCTCTTTTGCGTTTTAAGTTGACTCTGTTTGCCTTAGATTACTATATTTACGTTTGTGTTGTTCTTTTGAAGCACTCTGGCTGTACAATTCTAGCAGTTCCCTTGTATTTCTGGCAGCTGTCACATTAGAACTGCTGTTACTGTGGCATTGTAGGTCACACACACCAATCTCTCCAGGTGAAATCAGTGGTGTGGCTTAGTGGTGGTCCTGCTTTGCTAATGGTGGAGAAATGGGGGTTAGGTGTGCTGTAACCCACCTGTGAATAGGAGTTCTTATATGAGTTTTATCCTAGGCATTTTACTTCTCATTAAAAAAATCTTTCTGGACTTCAAAGCAGGAGGGCTGTTAAATTAACTTTGATGGATGAGAGAGTGGGATTTTCTTTAAACTGGGCTGCAAATCACACATTTTGTAGTGAAGCGTGAGGCAAAATGACTTGAATGCAGATAATCCTCCAGCGTTCTCCCATATGTGTCTTGGAGGACGCATATGTTTCCTTACAGGTGACAAACTTGGCTCAGCAAATACCACAGAGGGTGTCAGCATAAAAAACCCCCAGCCGTTGTGTCTTGGTCACCTATCATTTAAACACCATCACAGTATAGAAATTGTCATGGGAGAAAGTCTGGCTTTTGGTTAGGCTCAGGTACAGGTTACCCAGGGTAGCCGTGCAATGAAGATGCACTGGTTGCATTAACCAAAAAAGGTCCTAAATATGATATAGACTTTGTTTCAGGGAAATCTGAAAACTAGCATTTAGTTCAGACCCTGAGAAGCAACTGCCCTGAAGCTCAGTTCTGGCAGGAGGTAAGGATTCCAGCAGGCTCATGGTTTGACCAAACCAGTTTGCCCCTTCTTGTGTTTCTTTTAGAGAGAGCAAAAGAAAATGGCTTGCACTTGAGCAATACTGCCTCTCTGTATAGATATTTGCTCAAGATACTCTGTTCCTGCTTAACCAGAGAGTGCTTTGGTTGGTGTAAGGGGCTGTGAATGAATGCAGTTCATATGCATTATACTTCTCACTCAGGTGGTTTTCTTGTTGTTACTATTGTACAGAGGTTACTTATACGTGAAATTTGCAAACTGTGGTTAGAAGCAGTGCAATTCACAGCAAGACTGTATTCGGTTTGTATCATGAAGCCATTTAAAAAGGCTTTCCCTGCGCAGTTAGGTTATTGTGTGGTGCATGCGTGCTTGGCACTTCTGGAGCTGAAAGCCTACCCATATTTTTACATCTCCAGCAGTTGCAGAAAAGACAAAGGACCAGTCCTGAGACCGTAGCAGCGGTGTAGTAAGTTAGGTGTCTGAGTGAGGTGTGTGTGGCTGGTAACTCATACTGATCATATCCAGAAGAGTTACTATAGGATTGCTATAGGATATTATGTAGCTACTTGACTGTGGAATGTTATTATTGTTATTGCTTGATTATAAAGTGTGCATACAGGGCAATAGCTCATTTTGATAAAACTACTGAATTTATTTATTCTTCTAACCTCAGTAAGTCTTGTAGAAGAAATCTTTGAATATTTTCCAGCAGGGCCAGACTTCGATTTCTTGTTCTTTGCTGACATATAGCCCACAAGTGTTCAGGTGCCTAATACTTGAATAAATACCTTAATATATAGGGGTTTTTTCCATTCTCCATTTGTTCAATAAAACCTGAATGTCTTCTCCAAGGACAAAGAAATTTGGCTATGCGTGGGACAAGTATCCAAGTGTATTGCTTAGCTAGATCAACCTCACAAATCACACTCTTAGGTCCATCCAGACTGGAATCAGAGGAATTTTCTCGGGTTCTGTGTAAACTTCCTGCCAGATGGTATGGAAAGTTTGCATAGCGTGTGGGATTGACAGTTTACTTGAGAGGTGGATTAAAGTGGTAATGGTATGTGCTATAGGGTTTTCTGCTATCTTCGAACAGCTCTCAATAAAGCTTAGGTGCTTTGTTTAATGTGGTGTTTGGCTTTTTTTTTTTTTTTAATCTCTCCTCTCATTCCTTAGCTATTTGGGTTTGCCAGCAACTTTTTTAATCCAGAGGAGGCAAGAATGTGTCTACCTTCTCTTTTTTCCTAAGAAAATTGTCAGGAGAATCATGTAACTTAATGTTTATATGAATTAGTAATTTAATGATATTATAATAACATTTTATTTGAACAACTGTTACTCAGCTCCTATTTTCAGGAAGAAAATAGGTGAAATATATTAAGGTAATTTCCATACTTTGTAGAAAATTCTCTCAGTTCCTGCAGCAAAACTTCCCTCTTCTGAGTGCAAATACCGTTTTTATGAGTGAGCATCCTCCAGGAACATACTAGTGCAAGGTTTTTTCAAGAACGGTGCCATTAGCCGGGTCAGGTTTTAGTTAGAGCATACGTGACCAAGAGGCAAAGACTTTACTGTTGTTTTGTCAGCGATATTAATAGGGAATTTCAGCTTTGCTTACTCACTCTTCATGAGCTGTTGCTGAAATTTCAAGGCTGAAGATCATTTTGCTGATATTATTCGGTGTGTAATGAGATGGACTATTGTCTCAAGGTAAAGACTTATTTAAATCCTGTATTTGATTCTGTGGGTCTTCCATGAGGCTTCCTGTGAGGCTCTGGATATTTAGCCTTTGTATCCCCAGTGGTCTGACACAGAAAGGAGTGCCAGATACATTATATGTTTAAGTATTGCTTAAGCATCCATAGGCTGTTTGGGGAAATTACCACACCTATCCATAGGCTGGCATTGCATTTGGTCAAGGTGCCACGCAGTCACACACCTATGCTCAATGGACTTTGGGATCCTGCCATATTTTGCGTCATTTGTTACTTGATTACAATGAATTTATCCTCCTATCCTTTTAAGCGACTTCAATTATTTATTAATCTCCGTGTTGCTTTAAACAGCTTAGCAATAGCCTACATGAATACCCAGTATAATTTTCTCCACTAACAAAGCTGCCAAATTCTTGCAGTAGATTGCCCAGCTGTCACCCTGCAGTGCCCCAGCTAGCTCATGGCCTTTCAACATCCAGCCAGCCAGGCTAATCCAGGTTGCCTTTCCAAACCCAGAGACACCGGGTAAATGCCTGCACAGCCCTTCAGCTTTAGAATTTGAGAAATAGCATATTGGGGTTTTTTATTTATCTTGGGTTTGGGGTTTTTTCTCAGTTACAGGATTTTTCATTTGTTTCCTTTATGCTTATTGTCTAATATCTGCTTAAACAACTTCCACATTCAATAGTTTCATGGCATGATTTTTTCTTTAAGTGAATTCCTGGGTACCTTTCACACCCTGAGTGAAATCCTCAGTGCAGCTGTTGCAATTATTCGCCTAGGTTGTCCCAGTTCTAGATCAGGACTTAGACACGGTTTGAGTGGAGCCTGATCAGTTGGAAGAGTCTGGCCTTGACTATCCAGCTTTAATTTATACTAGAAAGACACTTGCAGTCCTCACACCTCAAGTCTGCACACTGCACAACTGTGTTCTTTTCCCTCTCCCTAGCTGCACACCCTCCCTCTTTTAAACAGGACACTACCCTTCTGCATCTTCTTCCCTACTCTGGGCAATATTACAGCTCACCTCTCCCAAGCAGGACACAACCATTTTATTCCCTTTTACCCTGTATAGAATAAAGGTAAAACCTTTATTCTATGGAGTACAGCGGTAGGTAAGGGAGTACACTAACATACTCACCAATGTCCTTAAAAGGCTGGGGTTTGCCTCATTTCCTCACCAAGGTTCCAGGCGGGTTGCATTACTTCTTGTTTAGCTAAGAGAAGTTCCTGCATCCTCTCCCTCTACTCTGTGCTGGTGAGGTCTCACCTGGGGTGCTGTGGCCAGTTCTGGGCTCCTCAGTTCAAGGAGGACAAGGAGCTACTGGAGAGGGCCCAGCGCAGGGCCACTGAGATGATGAAGGGCCTGGAGCACCTTCCATCTGAGGAAAGGCTGAGAGAGCTGGGTCTGTTTAGCTGGGAGAAGAGGAGGCTGAGGGGGATCTTATCAATGCTTATCAATATCTAAAGGGTGGGTGTCAGGAGGATGGGGCCAGGCTCTTCTCAGTGGTGTCCAGTGACAGGACTGGGGGCAATGGACACAAACTGGAAAACGTGAATGTGAGGAAACCCCTCTTCCCTGTGAGGGTGACAGAGCACTGGGACAGGCTGCCCAGAGAGGTGGGGGAGTCTCCTTCTCTGGAGACTTTCCAAAGCCGCCTGGACTTGTTCCTGTGTGATCCGCTTTAGGTGATCCGGCTCTGGCAGGGGGGTTGGGCTATATGATCTCTAGTGGTCCCTTCCAACCCCTAACACTCTGTGAATACTTCTCAACTTTGATTGCATTAAAATGATGGGATAAGAATTTAGTGATTTCATTTGATAATTTGTGATACCTTCTGTTGAAACAAACTTTGTGATTCATTTGGGGAAGGACAACATGGCTCTCTTACCCTGGTCTGCTCTGGAGAGAGGGGAACTCACAATCTGCTTAACAGTCATTATAGAATGAGACCAGAGTTTTCTGCAACCCTTCTCCTGAATTGTGTGTGGGTCAGGCTTGCTGTGGTGTGGTGGGGTGCTTGAGAAGATGCCAGTTAAGCCTGAGCACCCTCTCATCAGTCAAGCTGAAGGAAAGGGCCTTAAGCAGCTAGCCACGTTCTGATTTGCACCCCAAATGAATTTTTTATTTTTGCACCAACCCATTTGAACCACACAGGTTACCACAGCTCTGCACCTTAGCCTGCACTTTACAGTCCCCTAAAAACGTGTACAGCCCCACCAGCAAGCTTTTACACGGGAACCTGCCGTTGGGCCCCCGATGCCACCTAGCACTGCCTCCACACAAAGCGACCCTGTCCCCCAGGCACCCAAAACACCCCAAGAGCTGGGGCAGTGGTACGGTTGCCTGACAGCACAGCTGTGTTGTCGTGAGTTGAAGTAGAGCTGGGTTTGAAGGCTGGATGCGAGTGTGACGTTTTATAAAGCGACCAGGTTCTTGCTGGGAGAAGAGCAGGTAGAGGACTTGGTTAGAAGGACGGAGAGAAGCTGCCCTTCTGGACTCTGAAGGTGAGGGAAATGAGTGGACCCTGTATTGGTGGGTAAAATCTTGTGGTCCCCTCGCTTCCTCCCCAGTCCAGGTGCTGCAGGAAACCTACAGGTTTGGGACAGGGTTAAGCACCTGGTAATCGTTACCCCAGTGCGTGGTTACCTGCAGGCAGCAGGTATGTCTAGCTCAGAGCTGTGCCCACCTCTTCCTTCGTACGGGGGTGTCCTCTTCTCCACGGCCACCAGTTCTGGCCCATGGAGAGTGAGTGCTCCGTTATGCTTGATGTGGCTTCCCATTTCACTTTCTTCATAATAATAGCCAAGCACAAGCCTGAAGTGATGGATCTGCTATTTGCCACTAACAGCTCAGCCTCATCACTCTCTTGGGGAAAATTGTGTTTGGAGTAATGTTTTGTTTTAATAGGGTTTTGTTTTTCCTTTCATAGGGTCTTGTTTTTATTTTATATATATATACACACACACATATAAACCAAACATGTTTGTATGTATAAATCTATGTAAATGTACTCTTTTTTTCAGAGAAGGCAAGGCTCAAGTGGAACGCCTTTTTTGAAAGGTGGAGGGTGGTAATACTTAAGGTGGTTCTTGGTGGCTGCACTTCATTCTTCAGTCTCAAGCTCCATCTTGAAAATGTTGTTAACAGGTGAGCTTTATCCACACAGTAGAAATTGTCTGTCTCAAGAATGGAGCTGTTAACTGCAGTCTTTGTCTTATATAAATGGATGAGAAACTGTTATCTCTCCCACCTGCTTTTAAAGACCAACACAACTCCCAAAATTATAGTTTAAGAGTCTAGGCCCTTGATAACCACAATCATCTGGGATTCTGCCAGCATCAGTCAAGAAGTTATCACCCTGCTCCATCGGTAGGCTGACTTTTGGCTTTGATATCAGTTGAATGAGTTCCTAAAAAACAAGGCAGGTTTGCATTGGGGGCGTGAGCTCGGTGAGAAAAGATTACTGTAATATTTTAAAATGAATGTTTCCTATCCACCCTCAGACATTGTAATTAACCTGTATGTAAAACTACGTATTATAAATGAGTGGGGAGCATCCAAGCTATTTGTAGACTAGGCAGCTTATCTACTTTACAAGCAGCCGTGCAGCACCTCTGAGCATAGGCTTTAAAGCCCTTCGTTTTCAACACTACTCGTGTGATCTGCAATTGCGATATACGGCTGTAACCTGTCTTCACCATACACTGTAGTATGTGTGTGACTGCTCCTTCCTCACTGGGCTCTGAAAGAATAATTCAAACAAGTTTCATTTATTGCTGCTCCATGCTCCTTCAGCACAATAATATGCCTTGTTAGCAGGTTAGCAAGCACTGCCTGCTCCCTTTCTTTTTATAGACAAAGGTTGAACAGGTTCTAGAAAGTGCCTTCTGAATCGTATAGTACTCCCCATATCTTCTGGCATTAATAGCATTCCCTGTTCATTTCCAGGGTTTTTTTTCGTCTGTCAATCCCTAGCTCTGCGATCACACTCGGAGACCTTTTCATAACTCCTGACTTGGGCACTGCTTTCAATCCCTCTGGAAGCTATATTGTGTGCGTATGATTCCGTGAGACAATATGTGCATGTACCACTTCTGTCTTCACTGAAGGGGAGGCTGCCGATCTCACCCAGACCGTGCACACTGACTGTAATGTTGAAATTGCTTGTCATTATCTACAAATGGAAGTGTGAAATTACAGGAATTGTAATTTGCATTGCACTGAAAGGACACATAAAGTGGGTGTAACTGCAATGAGAAATAATCAATAGTTTTTTTTTTTCCTTTATGCTTAAGAAATATGTTTTAGAAATACTTTCAGGTAGGCCATTTTGTATACCGTCTTTTGGACAAGTGAATGAAAATCAAAAGGTGGCAATCTGTGCATCTCTGAAGTTCTGGAAAGAAATGATAGGCAGAAAGCTCTGCTAGCTCGGGGAAGTTTCACAATTGACTAGATACTCAGCCTCGATAGGGGTTGAGATACAATCTGGTGTGTAAGAAACATGCAGCGTGCCTTTGTATCCACTTATCTATCCTTATGTAGAATCCTTTTCCTGACACTCCCTCCCTGAGACCCCAAGCCATGCTCACGAGCCCCACACAGACGTGTTGCCAGACTGCACGCTGCCGTGTGGCTGATGGCGTTGGGGAAGGGGAGGTTGCAGCCAGAGCCAGCCGGCTGACTCACACAGTGACACAGGTAACTTCTTAAAAAGACTAAACAGTGTGCAGTTTTCTCCGGTTTTACCTGTCCATTGCTAGTCAAGAAAAGCTGTTCGGTAGCGAATGAAGACGGGCTGAAGTCAGTAAGGTAGTTGAGAGGTGCAGAGGGGAGTTGCGGCTGTGTGCACTGAAGGGGCAGGCACAGCATTGGATGCTGTGTGAGCAGGTGGCAAGGGATCCTGATACTTTTAGGGGTGCATGTGGGGACAGATGGGGCTGTACACCCTCCGACTAGCCTGGAACACCCTTGCATTAGGGATGGGCAGGGCTGCCGTGGGGCAGGGGAGAGCAGAGCTTACTGGAGGTGCTTAACAACCCTTCCAGAATGCTTCTGTGATTTTAACAAATCCAATTGCCCCCAGCACAGCCCCGCTGCGAACAGCTGTACATTAGCATGCAGGCCCATGGCAAGATGCGCCCCCATTTGTATGTTTTTCTTGAATTATCTAGTCTTATGAATCCCACTTGGATTTTTGAAGAGGCCATGGACTTCCTGGAGATCTAGGGTAAGGAAACAGCCCAATTATGCCTTAACCACAGACTTTTCATAACTGCAAACCACTCAGGTGTAGATCAAAGGCAATGATGAACATGGAGTAGACATGGTGCAGTGCCAAAACAAAGGGGGGAAAGCTTGTGTAAGAATTACAGACAAAAACCGACGGAGATCAACATTGCCTCTGTCAGTACATCTCCTGCCAGTACCTGCCATCACAAGCTGAGCAGATGCTGCTCTACAAACCACCTCAGGTACTTCAGGGCTCGCTCTGAGGATGCCTGCCCAGCACAGGCAGCCGTGCCTCCGCCGCCCGGGGTGCTAGGCAAAAATGCACGGGGCTTCCTCCATGGATAGGCACACGGCTTTCCTTCCAGGCAGCACCCAACGGGAAAAACACAGATGGTGCAGGCACCAAGCCCTGGTTTGCAAAAAACAGCCAAGAAACGATGAACAGAAGACTCAGCATCTTCCGCTAGTGAGTCCCAGAGGAAAAAGTAAGCCAGAGTTAAATTAGGATGCTTGATGCAGACGGGTATTTGTTCACATCTGCTTGGTAAATGATGCCCTGCATATGAAGGCAGAGACCCCTCTGTTTTCTCCCCTGGTTTGTGAAAGTGAGGAGTTCATCACAGCATATCAAGTGTCTGAGTCATGAATCAGGAGACTCTAGCAGCAGATTATAGCAATCAAAAATAAAATTAAGCAGTTTGCTCCAAGACTGTTTCCATCTCTGAAACAGGGGCTTTCCAGAATCGTTGGGAGTCTTTACTTATGCTGTACAATTAAATATTCAGCATTTCCTGCTAAATTTAGATTTATTGAAGTAAACAATGATGCAGAACTGGACAATTCCATTTTTAGGTATTAATAATTCAGAACCATATTTGAAAACAACAGAGGGATATGTACAATACATCATAGAGGTTTTTATTATATCCACCCACTGCCTATCCACCCACAGAGAGATCTGGATACTGTTTCTACTTGGAAACAATATAGCATCATCATATCTTAGGCTTGTTTAAGTATACAGATATAGAGGATACGTTTACAAGAATGCAGTGTTTAATGTGCAGCTGGGTGAGTCATTCTATTTTTTTTTTTCCCTGCAACCAAATCATCCTCTTATTACTTAAAGTTGGTATCGACAAATATTCATTCTTTGGATAACAGAAACTGTGTTTATCAGAATACACAAAAATAGAGAAAACTGCATTCTACAATGTGGGTGATATTAATCTAGGATAAAGCTCTGTCACTGAGCTCTCCATTTTAGTATCACATTTAAAATCTGAGTACTTTTGTTTATCATATGTCATTATTTATCTTGCTGCTGCTTTAGGGCATGTAAAACGTTCTTTTGCTTCGAGACCCATCTGATAAATTCCTTGTGCAATACTGGGTGTTCTCTGTCACCGCCTCTGACACCAAAGCAGCAACAGAACGAACTATGTGGGGTGTGTGGAAAGGGCAGGAGAAGAAAAGGAGAGACAGTGGATGTCTCTGTTAGGGATAGATTTTTACTGCTGTCTAGAGTTGTGATTTTATTTAAGGACTGATCCCTTAGCTGGCTTTCTACAACTTCAAGATTGACAGCTCAAGTGAAAGAGGTTTCAGGGTGTTTTGATTGCCCTTGGTGCTCAGCAATGCCTGCAGAGACATAAGTGTCAATCCTGCCCCATCGGCCTTGAGACCTCTTCACCCCAGCTGCCACCCCCAAGATGCGCAGGGCTGAGGAGAGACATATGTAAGACTGATTCCACCTTTCCGGAGATCAGTCTAAATGCTGCTCCATAGACACTGCTTAAGAGATTCCACAAGAGAGTTAATAACGTAGGGAGCTAAATTCAGCGTGGAGATGAATTTCTAACAAGTACTGTTCCAGCAAGGGGCCAAATTAGGTAAAGGCTTCAGATACACCTCAAGTGAAAGAGGAAAACAGCTCAGTCTCTTCAATGAAATTGTTTCAGGTTTATCCTGGTGAAATGAAGATCAGAACTTGCCTGGAGGGAGCTTGCTTTATTTTATAGCTATCTAGTTATTTTTTCTGCTGTCCAGACCATCTGTTCCATTGGTGGGTATGTCATCATTCGCACACCCACTGAATGCCAAATTAATCCAAGTCACACAGCTTGCACCTCCCTTCTGACTTAGACCAAACTATATTTTATTCCAGCATAAAAAAAAGACATCAGAGCTAAGTTTGCCTCACTCACTTTCAAGGAGGAAAGGATAAGCTTTAGGGCTGACTCTGATCCCGTAAGGGGACAACCTTAAAACACCAGAACTTTGGTAGGGGGTCCCACCACAGCTCGTCAGCGCTGGGCGATAATGGATACCCAGCAGGAAAAGGGATGCAGAAACGGAGCAAGGACTCAGCCACGCTGTCAGACCCCTCTTAAGAGCCGCATGTTTGGGAAACTTTTGAGGCTTTGTATCCAGTATTTCTCAAATGGATTCCTTTTCCATGAATCTTTTAAGCCCACAGAGACTTTTTGTGCCGACAGCCTCCTGTGGCAACACAGCCGAACCGTAGTTTGAAGAATTACCTCCTGTTGCTTTCTTTGAAACTATCACTATTGATTTCATTTGATCTTGTATTGTAAGACAGCGGACTGTTATTCACCATTTGCACCCTTCTAGGCACTTGAGGTTGTTTAGACATTTATCATGTGCCCTCCTTGGTTTTCTGTTCTCCCAGACAAAGGCTTCCTGGTCTCATTGACCATTTCTCGCATCAAAACTGTTCCAGATTTTGAAGCATCTTTGTCTTTTCCCCCACACTGTTTTGAGTAAGGAGGATGGGGGACAGAGCAGCACACACTATTCAAATGCAGTCACACTGTGAATCTGTACAGTGACATGATATTTTCTGGTTTGGTCTTCATTTCTTTCCTAACATTTGATTTGCTTTTTTAAATGCTACTGAGCACTGAGCTGACATTTCCATGGATGTCTCTAATAACCTTAAGATTGCTTTTCACAGTGGTAACAGCTATTTTGAAGCCTGCCATTGCATATGTATAGTTGGGCTTTTTTCTCCCATGTGCATTGCTTTACGTTTATCAATATTGAATTCAGCTGCCTTTTTATTTCCAAGTCGTTCAGTGTGATGACATCCCTCTGCAGCTCTTAGCAGTTGGCTTTAAATTTACTTCTTTGAATAACTTAGTATCATCAGCAAACTTTATTACTTCATATCTTGTCCCACTTTCCAGGTCACTTAGAACTAGATCAATCAGTGTATTCCCGTCAGACTCCACTGGCGATCTTCCTCCACTGACTTTTATCCTTTGTGTCCTACCTTTTAACCATTTATTTCTCCGTGAGAGTACCTTCTTTTTATCCCATTGCAGCTTAGCTTCTTTAGCTTTGTCCCACTGAAAACGCCGCTTAATGACTTTGAGAGGATCTTGAACATAGGTTGTATCCAAAAGCAACTGAGTGGGACGATGTGGAGAGGACCAAACTGAGCCTTTTTTGACACTATTCAAAAAATGCCATCTCTCCCAGTGATCATGAAAGGATGCCTGAGACAAGCTGCTGCTTGCACAAGCATGCCCCAAGGATGTCCATGTTCAAACCTACAGGTCTAGGTTTGCTCCACATTTGATCTGGGATTCACTGGGGTGTGCTGGAGCTTCCTGGCAGTAGAGGAATATGCTTTGGGGAGACGATTTGTTGGTCTGAGTTGATGTCAAGTCTGAGGGAGACTGTGGCCAGCAGAGATGAGGTCACTGAACTGTGTGGTTGGGAGAAAACTGTGGGAGCCACTGGCAGATTTGCAAACCTGGGAGGAAAACGGTAATGATGGCCTTGGGAAGAAAGGGCGGTGGAGGCAATTACCGAGTGAGACCTTTCACACGGCAGCACTGGACTGAATGCCAGAGCAGCAGTGATTTAATGTTAGGGGTGGTCAAACTAATAGCAACAAAAGATATTTAAAAATACTGAATTGTGAAATGAAAGGGTAAATGTGTAACTGTCACATAGGACTCATCGTTACAAGATACTGCTGAAATGGTGATTTCATCAGAGCTCAGATTTAGCGTGGGCTAAATCAGCTTGCCTGGTGGCAGGTCTGTCTTTTCAACTCTGCTGCTGATGTTGTGAAACAGCTTTCTGTAGTGATCATCCCTATCTGTCCTCCAGGTCTCCCTGCATAGTCCTAATACCCTTTTTGATATGCCTGTTCATCCACTGAAGTCTATATTCCTTTCCAGCACCCTTTTTTTCCTTGAGGAAAAGATAAGTTCTATATAAATTTTCATCTTTTACTTTAAGAACCATGGAGTATTGTGAATATTCAGTTCTTCAAGATCCTCAGCTGAATGGGCTTCATCTCCGAGTTCCCCTGGTTTATCAAAGTTGGCCTTTTGCATGGAAAACCTTAGTTTCACCCCTTTTTCTGTCTAACTTAAAGTAGGTCACTCTGCTCAAAATAGCAGGGCATGTAAAAAGAAATGTCATCAGGGCACAACAGGATTGAACTCTCTGAACTGGAGTGTGAGTCAGGGAGGGTTAACCGTGAGTAAGGCAGAGGCGAAGGCAAACCCATTACTTGTAAATGAGCAGGCGTCTGGCAAGAAGGCTTTGCAGCCTGGCTTAGGAAGCTTTAAATGAAACTCTGTGGCTGAAAGGTGGGTTGTAGCGCAGAGATACTGCCAGCATGGAGGCAGGGAGCCACAGCAGGGATGTGAAATAGCCTCCCGGGGCATGGCAGCTGTAGACGAGGAGACCCCAAAATGGTCATTCAGGTGCAGCTCTGAGAGGCAAAGCAGTGACTACTCCTTCTGAGCCCAGGAAATGGGGAATTTTTTTTTTTTTTTTGATTCAGAGAGGCTGTGGGTGACAAGGGAGGCTGTCAGCAGGAAGCTGGAAACCCAGGGGGAGAAAGGCGGGGAATTCCTATTACTGGAGCTGCAGGCGGGTGTGAGGCAGTGCACCTCCTTACTGCGGCACCCATCTCTCTCACGGCAGGGCTCGGTAGCTGTGCAAGGAGGGAACAAAATGTGCCTGTCTTCGGGAGAAGGGGCTGCTTAAGTGTTGCTAGTGATCCAGTGTGAGCAAGTATGACCAACCATGGTCCGGTGCTGCTGAGGCAGATGCAGCAAAGTACCATCAACAGGTCCAGATGAGAGAAAGGTCTCAGAGAACAGCAATTTGATACAAAAAACCTGGTACCAGGGCCCTGTGGAAACCACCAGCCTCAACTGTCCCTGCCCAGCCTCCCAGGGCTCCTCCATGGCCCAGGGGCACATCAGCCCCTGCCCCAGCGATGCCGCAGCAGGGTGGGTCCCTAGCTCCCTCAGCTTTGCCCTGCCTTGGCCGTGGCCCTGCCTGGCCTGGCCCACTCATTGTCCCATGTCCTGTCCTTGTCTTCAGGCAGGTGCCTGGGGCTGCCCTTGTGCCCCCAGCTGCCTGCTCCCATTTGGGGGGTAGGATTGGCCCTGGCTGCTAGACCCTGGCCTGATGGACCTCCCCACAGGGAGCTCCTGGCCAGGAGGTTGCTGAAGCAGGACTCATTTCTGGCCAAGCGACTGTCTCCGCATGCTCCAGTCAGGGCTGGGAGACTGATTTTGTAATGCCTGGCCATTGCGACCATGGCAATGCTGATTCGTCATTGTTATCACATTTCTCAAGCAGGAGACAGGAGAGGTTTTGTGCTAGGCAAAACTCTTGGGTTGATTCCTGCCTGCACTAAAGCATATTGCTGCACCTGTATGTCCCAACTCCCTGTTGCCCTGGGGGAGGACTGTTCTTGCTCCCCTCATCACCATGGCTTGTGTCTGGTAGGTGCTGGTGACTCCAGGATTGGGAAATTTGGTAGGTGTTTGTGGGAAGTCATGGGGATACACAAGAGGCCGTCTCGCTGTGCAAGAGCTGCAGGGATAGGCAGCCATCCCTGACATCCGTATGTTGTGCAGGCGAAGCCACAGAGCAATCCTAGAGCCTACGGAGCTGGGATGACAGTGCAGGCACGGCGCTCCAGCCTGAGGAGCTGACTGCAGGGCACTGGAGTACATCCACAAGACGGTGCTTCAAGAGCAATCCAACAGCTGGCTGTTGTTTCTCCAGTTCAAATATTAGACTGAACAGCAAGGGGTGCTTTTGCAACCCTTACATTATCATCACTTGTCCTTTTGGACAGACCGAAAATGGAAAGAGAATTTCAAATTTGTTTTTGTAATAAATGCTTCAGGGCTCTGCGAGCTGATTCTCAGTGGGTGGAAACAGGTAGCAGTGCAGAAAATAATCTCTTGCTGCTAAACTGAAAACAAGTAAATGTAGATGTGGAGTATAAAGGGTTTCTGGCAAATGTAGACCTGGTACCTGCGATAGAAATGGTGGCACAGCAGAGCAGAGCTGAACTCCATCCACGCAGGTGTGCCGCCTCTGACAGAAGCCCAGTATCAGCAAATTCATCTGCAGAAAGCAAACAGAATAGTCCCTACTTCAGTTCGTGTGTGGGCTAATAAGACTGAAGGGGGGAATTATGCGATTCAGGCACAATATGGAGCTGCCTGACAGATTGCAGACAGATGTAAGCTTGCTTTGCCTGTGCTTTGCTCCGACTGAAGCTCAGCTAATATATTCTGTTTCTCTGTCAGGCTCATTGCATCAAGATCAGTATTGTGCTGATAATGCAGTCACGTGGCTTCTGCATCTGAACTGGCTTGCTTCCTACCAGCTTGAAGCAAACTTGCATCTGTCTTCAAAATTTGATGTAGACGTAACCTTATAACAGGCCAGCACTTCTCAGCCTGCATAACGCGGAGCTGGGACATGCTCAAAGCAGGAGGGAAGGGATCAGAGGTTGTCTCAAACTCTTTGAAGTAGAAGGGATTTGAAGATATCTGGTAGTACATAGGCAACCTGTAAGGGGTTACAGAGAGTGGGAGCAGATGGTAGCTTGATTGGCAGGTGGAGATGCTCAGCATCAAAGTATACTAAACTAACTGGGTCCCTGGAAGCAGAAAATTGAACAGTGTATGTTTTTCACAGGGGCTTGTTACTGTGACTGTTCCCTGACCAGCACACTACACACCCGTGTATGACTGTCCCTCTCTGTTGCTGTTATGTGTTCCCTACTTGTTATACAGAGCAACCAAGCAATTTGATTACTGCCATGCTGATACGGATGCTTTGAGATCTCTCATTTGGATACAAGATGTCATTTTGTCATAAAAATGGGGATATTGATAACTCCATATATTATACTGATTGTAAGTTGGAGTATAGCGGGGACCAATGAGATGGCTAGAGAATGTCAGAAAGAATATGCCTACTTACTTCTGAGCAGGAGAAAACGTAACTCTTTCATTTAAAGTATTAATCAATATTCCTATATGCACCCACAGTTAACTCTTAAGTGCTTTTTTACTTTAAATTTGAAACTTCAGGTGGGAGCTCTTTGTCTTAAACTTTATTTTTTTAAAAAAACTGAAACAGAGAGCAAGATTCTAATGTTCTTTCATGCTCTAAGTGCCCTATTCCACTATAAGCCCCATCTGTTTTATGTTTGGAAGAACTACCTGTATAGCACCATTACCAAAAAGACAAAAAATATTGGGCAGACTAAAATTTCCCCTTTTTTCCAAACAGTACACACCATTCCTATAAAATACAAACGGATTTTTCCGCATTAGTCTTGTCCCATTATGTAAACGTATTTTTTTTTCCTGTACAATGGAGATGCTTTGCTAAGCTTAAACAGATTTTATTCGGTGTAAAAATGTGTATTTCTGCCTCTTCCAGCTAATTTTCCACAGAAAAGGGTGTGATAAGTGCAAACATTCATAATCCTAACAATTGATGGAAATGAAAACAGCAATTCTTGCGACAATAAAACTCTGTGTGTGTGTGTGTGTGTGTGTGTGTGTGTGTGTGTGTGTGTGTGTGTAGAACTCAACCACCAGTGAGAACATTAAATTATTCACATGAATTTCTATAGTAACAAAGATGGACGCAATTTGGCAACCATTTTATTTTTATAATGTGAAGTTGCAAATGTAGTTATTTATGAGGCCCTATATTTAATCTTGTGTTTAATTTGCCACTTACCTTTTAAAATAAGTATCTTCCATGCCTCATAAAGCTTGTACACAACTGAGCTTTCTCCAGGGCCTTCACTCCTTAACCCAATGCCCCTGCTCTGCGCTGGTTTCCACTGTGGCTGGATTGGTTCCTATGCCTTCTGCTCTTCGGAGATTTCTGGTGTAGAGTTGCTGAGTGTTTTTACCTCCAGGTGACACTCGTAACCTAATGTGTTGCTTAACCTGAAGGACCTTTTCTATAAATAAAAGGCTGTTGTGTATCAGACTTCCATGAAGTGAACACAGGTGGTTTGGGACTAAGGAGAGCATGCAGGTAGTGTAAGTCTCGGGTGCTCTGCCAGATTGCTTATTACGTTAAACTTTTTTCTTATTTCAATTCTTATGAAACTCTTGAAGATAAAGATCTGCCTTGAGATAACGTCTCTGAAAACCCAAAAGGACTTCTGAAGACTCTGATGATTTTGCATGTGATTTATAAAGCAAAAACTTGCTTTTCATTTTTGTTTTAATTTCCTCAGGCCCTTGTTGTGGTGTCTCAAGCATAGTAGTGCGAATTTATGGTTTCAAGACTTCAAAACCACAGCGTAATTAACAGTGTTTACTAACCAGCTGAACGAGTCACTTGCCACCTGAATACTGGAATGATTTTTTTTCCACTTCAGAGAAAGAGTGAAGGGTCCATAGTTCTGTCACACAGAATTTTTATCAGCCAGTAAATGGAAAGAAAGCCCCGCGCGTTGCAGCAAAACAGGCTGCAGCAGCAGCATTCACTATGCTGAAGATACATTCCTGCTTCTCCCTAGGAAGCTGCCATCTACAGCCAGATGCCTTTCTGAGCGGCAAGAGATGGATGTTCTAGAGAAACACATTTAAACTTTTAATAATCTTATGTCGAGCCCACAGTAAAAGCAGCAGATTTATCCCCTATTACTTCAGTGAAGTACTCCACTCCCTTCACGGTGGATACTCCAGTGTTTAACTACCACTAACCCTTAGAAAGGTTTTCCTAAAGATCATCTTCAGTCTCTCATGCTATAGCACAAACCAGTTACGTTTTTCCCCTGTCTTCAGTCACATGGAAATTAATTCATTCAGGTTATTTTGCAATAATGTTTTAAATCTTGAAAGACTTCTCACATCCCCCATTTTCTAGACTTACCAACCCCATTTTCCCTTTTCTTTTTTCTTATAACTTCTTCTCTTGCCTTCCCTAGATTTACTCCAGATGATCATCTCTCCTAAAGCATGTGATGTGCTCAGGTGAACGCAGTACTTCAGCTGAGCGCTTATATACACCACCCCTGGCTCTGTGAGACTGCCTTTTCCTTGAGATATTCAGCTCTGAAGCTACGTCAATAAAATGCATACCTTCATGGCATAATATAGACTACATAACAAAATGTATGTAAGACAGCAAAGCAAGGTTCTGTGGGAATCTTCTTTGTAGGGTTTTTTTGGTGACTTTTTTTAAGGGAGTGTAGATACACTGCTGAGATCTTCCAGTTAAACAAAAATATCCGTAACTGGTGAGATGCATGGGAATGGATGATGTGGCTAGAAAAGGTGAGAGGTACAAACTGGCTTTGACGAAAAACTGGTACTGAGCAAAACGTGGCTGCATGTGGGAAGAGTTATAATGCATTTTGTAAGACCCTGGGGTAGGTATAAGGAGGTAGAATCATATGTGGAAATGGAAATGAAGCTAATTAAAGGACTTTGAGAATTGATCTGCCTTCTTATTTCGTACTCTACCCTGTCAGAGGACTTCTGGTGATTACACCCTACAGCATGAAGAATTAAATCCTGTAGTCTTATTCTAAACAAAACTAAATCAGGTATCAGTGCGCTGGCTGTATTTTCTGTCCTTTCTTCAAAGTGGGAATGTCTAAATATTCAGGACCCCAGCCTCAGCTGCTGGAAAACAGCAGAGCAGAGGTGTAGAGAATAAGCCTTACGTGGCCTTGCAGCGAATGTTTACTCCTTGAGCCATGTTTCAGAATAAGTGGAGATCCCCGTGGGTTCAAATGCTTCCTTGCACTTCGTTTGGATGTATTGCTAAGAGGTTCTAAACTCAAGCTTTCTGAGTCCACGTCAGGAGGGCAGATTCCTGTCTCTGTCACTGAACACTTGCAAAGAACCAGTAAATCTCAAGTGCTTCACCTCTTCTTAGAAAAGGGAGTGAAATTTGAGCAATTAAACAAGTGACCAGAGAGGGAGAAAGAGATAATGGTGTTCACAAAGGGAAAAGCAAGATGTAGTCATTTTGCTTTCTCTGTTTTCTTTAATGTAAAGCTATTTGTGGAACAGGGAAACGTAGTCTAGAGGGACAGACTCTGAGGCAGCAATAGTTTGCCCGAAAGGAATCCACTGCTTGCTTTCCCCAGTTCTCTCATGCTTTCCTGACAGTTCACAGATTATTTCACTGCCATAAGAAATGGGTCAACTCGGCAGCACTGTAGCATATGGGTCATCTCAGCAGCACTGTAGCAAACGCAGCAGAGCAGAGAAGGGACTCGGGTTTCTGAACCTTCTCAGCTCCCTCTGGGCACTAACAAGCAGCCACCTTTTCTCCTGACACACCTCGGTACCCACAGCTTTGGGGCAGCGGTGGTTAGAGTGGCTAGTGCTAAAGGGATTGATCCCTCTCTGTGTTGAAATATCTCACAGATCAGGAACTCATACTGATTTTACCCCAGCTGGCTATACTCCCCTTTGATTCACATTTGAGTTAGACTTTTTTTACCTTCTCAAAATGGAAGCTTTAGTTGTCCTTGTGCTACGTCTCATAGCGGTTGCAACACATTGTAATTAGATGACCTCAGGCAAAAACGGAGTCTTACAGTAAGTTGGCATTGTTACTGGCCGCCAGTCTACTGCCCCGCTGCTTCTCATCCCTTGCATTGACTCCAAAAAACGGAGTTTCACAAAAGATCAAAGTGGTTTTGTGTTTCAAGGGTATGCCAAAGAGGTTTATGTAGACTTCTACCTACTGCCCTACAATATTTGTCTTTATTGCACATATCCAGTAGGCATATAGCACAGCAGCCATTAAATGTAATGTTCAATACATATGGCCAAAGGAAGTGTGTTTAGAAAGCATGGCTAATAGTGTAGGGACAAATTCTAATTTGTTTCCCACAGATATCAAGGCTGACAGACTGTTGGTTGCATGATCATTAGCTAAAGTGGGCTCCACAGCAGTGCTTGAGGCAAAATAATAATACTACGGTGGCAGATGCAGCAGGGACAGCACAAGTCAGCAGCACCAGTTTGTAATTCTTTTGCTTATTAGCAGAACATTCAGATTCCGGCCAGAATCTTTAGGTTGGCGTGTTTTTTCTTAATTTTTTTTTCTTTTAGAATTCTTCCTGCCTTCAGGTCTTACTGCTTTATTGACATCAATTTTTCAAAGCAATACCCAGAGACTATAAATTCCATTTTCTTTGAACAAGCATATGGGTAAGGGAAGTTCTTTGTGCCTTAGGAGAGGCTGTTTGTTTTCTAACGGTGTGCAGTGTTCGGGTTCCTAATTACCACTGCATTTTAAAAATAATTTGTGCATGTTTATTATTAGTACTCAAAAATTATGATGTATAAATCTGTGTCCTAATACTTTCCCCTAGGACTGGAACACAAAATTACACCACAAACCTGCCCGTAAATGTAAACCACCCTGCTCTTTATCATCTTCCTACTTGATAGCCCAAAAAAGAGAGGAGGATAACAAGGATTTAAATACATTCTTCATAATCTGTGTTTCTTACACCAACTCCGGTAGCAGTAATAGATTTTATAGGTTTGCTCAGTGTCAACCAAATGTAAAGCCATCGATGCAGAGTTGCGTTTGGTCCCTGAGGGACACATCCACGAAGAACCGTGAAGTCGTATTTCATAATGGAATATCTGCAACGTATGGTTCAAGTTTCACAGGCATGACAAGTTATTACAGTTCAATTCTATTTTTAGTTCAGCTCCCAACTGAAATCAGCCACTTCTCCACGTTATTCTAAATTTCTTTAGCTGCAGTCTGGTTTCCCGCTGCCTTCTCAAGCGTGAGTCGTTTCAGCAGCACCGCTGTGACCATCTCAGTGTGGTGCTGCTCTGCGGGGGACTTTAAGACACCCTTCATAACGTGGTTGAAATAGGACTCCCAAAAAAACTATTCCAGGAGGTGGGGGTGTGCGTTTCAGTCAGACTTTCCCTTCAACACAACAACTAGCCAAGGCGTTAGGAGGTACCTGATTTTTTTTGCTACTACATACAGCTCATAGATGTTGAGAAATTTTCCCCACTTTTCTCTTTTAGGAATGTGTCAGAAGTCCTTTCTCTTCTGCTATTAACCATGGTGCCTGCAGTCTGGTCTAAAAGGGCTTGATCACACCAAAAAAACCTCCAAAAACAAGTGCTAGACTGCTCTGATTTTAAAGTGATGTTGACAGAAGTGACTAAATAATGCTCCTTAATTACAGGACTTCTCCAAGCACTTGCAATTACTCTTAAGATGTATTATTAGAAATTTTTCATCACTCACATTTATAGTTCTGTTTTTAAAGTTTCTGGGCAATAGCAAGGTGTCAGCTATTTAGGCTGATAAGTCATATGGCACCCAGCCTCCACCTCCCCCAGTCTCATTACACCTTCAGTTCTGGGGTCCCACATGTCAGCAGACGAATTTAGAACTGGGCCTGGAGGAAGTCTTTGGGATGTGAGCACACATTTCGACACTGCGCGCGACAGGGATGGATACCTACCTGCTACCCTGAATTCAGTAACGCGTGAGCATTTCTAACAAGAGTAATTACTAACACTCATGCAAAGCTCATTAACCACGGATACGTGCATATGCAGCTTCATAAGAAATGAAGTGTAAACACTGCTGTCAATCAACATTTTAATCGCCCACATGTCTGTGGAAAGCCAATTCTAGATGATATATACATGCTAAAAGTGAATTCACCCTGAAATTTCGGCATTGCGTTGTGAAAGTGTTTGCAGTACTGACCCGTCTCCACCTGGATTCTTTTAAAACACTCTGGAGCTTTATCACTGCTATGAATTTTTTTCTGATTCTAAAATTGGTCTTGTAATAATGGAAACATGAAATTTGCTGACAGATTTCCCAGTGAGCTCGGATGGGCTGAAGTTGCTATTTTAAGCACCCTTGTGAGAAAAATGGTTGGTAGTATATGCACTGAGCCCTGATTCAGCAAGAATGAGTGCAGGATCCCTGCTTCATGTTCAGGCTACAAGAAACACTGAAGAGGAACTCTGCTTAAATGAATAGATAGAAACATTGCAAGATGTTTGGAAAAGACAATTACTAACTCTGTTAGTAACAGAGACCTGACAATTACTCAAGAGTCCAGATGTAGTCAGAGCCTTAGCTGATGAAAATGGGCAGAAATTTGGTGAATTCAAGAGGATTATAATGATTTTACACTTACTCAGGATTTGATCTGATATCTGAATGTGAATTTATTTTAACCACAATTTAATCACAACTGCCGTTGGTTGAATCATAGAATCACAGACTGGTTTGGGTTGGAAGGGACCTTAAAGACCATCTAGTTCCACCCACCAGCCATGGGCAGGGACACCCTCCACTAGACCAGGTTGCTCACAGCCTCATCCAGCCTGGCCTTGAACACTGCCAGGGATGGGGCACCCACAGCTTCTCTGGGCAAACTGTGCCAGTGCCTCACCACCCTCTCCGGGAAGAACTTCTTCCTGATATCCAATCTAAATCTCCCCGCTTTCAGTTTAAACCCGTTACCCCTTGTCCTGTCACTACAGGACAATACCCTTATACCTCATTCTGCAACAAAGACAAAACTGTTTTCCATCTCTGTATGATGAACTTGCACGAAGTGGGAGAGCAGTGGAACCGGCAGTTGAACAGGCAGTCTGAACATGGCGGGATAGCTGGCTTTGACAACCTAAGCCTATGGCAGATGAGACACCTCTGAAAAAGATATGATTTTTGTTTTTTTTTTTAATTTAGTAAGTCAACTGCACCTGGAAGTTTAAATTGATTTTGAGGGTGATCATCCAGATTAGCTTCCTAAAATGGTCTGGGAAGGGGAGGAGGTTTTAAAAATGGTTAATAGTAGTAATAGTTACTGTGCTGTTGAAATCTGAAGCGTACTGAGCTGAATTAGTTTCATATTTCTTTTCAGTCGAGGCTGGATTTAGCTGGAGATTATCTCCTGGCATGAGCATGAAGCTAAACATGATTCAGAAAGACATTCTCTATAATAACTTCAGTGGTTTTGTGCTTACTTAATTTTATTTTGTCAAGATCAAATTAAGCCAATTCTAGTCCATTAGGAAGGTGTGTGCACAACAAGCCTGGGGACGTGGAAGGGGGAACCAGCCCTTGGACTACGTGGATGCCCGCCCTGACAGCTTTCATAGTCTTCCTGGCGGGGATGGAAAGAATGATGTAGCACAGTAGATTTTATCTGTGTGTGATACTTAGTGTTATTAAAAGGGAATTTCAGGGTGTGGAATTAACCCTCAAAGGTCTGTGTACTTGCCTGCATATGTCATGTAAAACATGTTATGTAAATACATTCAGCATTCCCTGGGGAGTCTGTCCTTTTCTCCTCTTGTATAATTGCCTTGATCCACCAGTGATCTCCCCAGCGCTATTGCAAATGGAGAAGCTTAGGCCCTCTCCACCACCCACACTTTCCTCTGGACCTTCAGCATCTTCCTGCTACTTTTGTCTCGTAATGTTCCTGGTTAACTGCTAGTTACTCCCAAATCCGCTCTTACACAGAAGCTGTATACCACTTACGCCTCAGTATTTCATGATCTAAAGGAGGGAAGGAGTGCTTTTCAGCATGCAGCCTTCATGGAAAACAAGAGTAATCTGGGATGGAAGAGCTTAAAATGAGCAACATCCAGTCTGAGACAGGGCTTGAGTTTGGGTTTGGTTTTTTTCATTAACAGCGGTGTATTTTACAACTTGGGGTACCTCACATGAATGAAGTCTCCTGCGTTTAAAAGAACAAAACCAATGTGTGGATAATACTCTGCAGCTTTAGTACAGAATAAATGAGTTTATCCTGAAAGGGTGTTTGGAAAGAAGAGGAAGAGGCAGGGTTTAGTTCTTTACCTCACTGAGTTTTTCATGCAGTAAAACTGCCATGCCTGGTCTCTCTGGCAAATTTATCACAAGCCCATTATTTGCTCCAAAGTAAAGAAAACATCTTTTTTCCTTGGGAAGTGTTAAAGACAAAGCCCTAGTCTCCCTTTCCAAGCCCGCCTGCCTTTCTGGGCAGCCTGCCCGCAGTTCAGGGTCCCTGTTTATTCCAAGGAGGGCAAAAAAGCGCAAAAGGCTTTTCTGACATCCGCAGCTTTCCAGGCATTGGAGGCCAGGCAGCACCTGAGTGAGGGAGGACGTGGGAGCCATGGTGCAGGGTCACTGCTGAGCCCACCTCCCACAGCTGGCAGAGGGGGTCCCTAGGGCAGCAGCAGGCAGAGAGTCACACCAGCCACAGGGAAAGCGTGGGAACAGAAAGCACCCCTGCCCACCTGTGTAAATGGGTCCTGTTGGAAAACATATCTTGTGCCCTGTCTTTAACAGCGCAGAAGAGCCTGGTGTTTCCCTGCGGTTACCTCGGGAATCATCCCTCTCCAGACTTTGTCTGGGCAGTACAAGTCCACGCAGCCTGTCTTGAAGGCTGTGGCTTACCATCTTGACTGGCTCCTAACTATAGGTTTGACTCCGCATGTTGCCTTGCCTGTCAGAAAGTAAAAATCAAGCCTCCATTCCTTTGTGGGTTATCCTTTTTTTTTTTGATCTCTGGAAACTGTAGCCCTGAACTGTATTTTCAGTAATTGCAAGATTTATTTTTGTGCGGCTGTACATTAATCGCATTGGAATGGAAGGAAAGCAAAAATAGAGAGGGAAGTGCACAACCATTGAACAGGAAGAATAAAATCAGAACAGTCATATCTAATTTTCTAAGACTCTTGAAAACAATGGTGCAGCCTGCGAAGGAAAAAAAAGTAGAAAGAGGAAAAAAGTACATAAAAGCAAGTCAAAACTGCATGAAAAGGCATGACGTTCCTTTAAAAAGCTACGTGTAATCACCAGGGTACCTGACTAACTGGTACATAACATGTTCGTCTAAGCATAGTAACTCTCCCACCGAGAGAAACACCGTGAGCCGAACAAGAATATACATGCTTTGGAAATACTTTTTCAGAATCGTGATGCTTGTTCCATTAGTCAACCCAGTGTACTTTCAACGGGTAGAAGACTGTTCAGCCTTAAATGAAACAGTCACACAGAAAATACAGAGAGAAACTGGGGAGCTTAATTTTAGAAAATTAAACTTCTGCAGAGAAGAAAACATAAGGACAAGATATGATCCTGTTGGGGCTCTGCCTTAAGGTCCTCCAAATGCTACTGCAGTCCAAGCCGCAGAAATGCCCACTGTTTATTAAGCAAAGATAAAACTTCAATAATCCTGTGGAGGAAAGAAGCAGAAAGAATGAAGAAAGGACTGAAAGCTGTAGCACTCTTACAAAGATTAAGTTTTCGAATCTTTCTAAATGTCTTTGACCCTGTTATGCCTGACTTACTGCTGCCTTTGTCTTTTCTGCAAATGAAGTCCATTTTTCTGAATAATATTTTCTTGTCTTTGAGGTAAAAAAATACATCAACAACATAAAAGCCAGCCATGAGGAAAAAAGGATTCCCTGTAAAGACCCTGATTTTTTGCTCCACTGATGGTCAGTGCCATCTTGAAGAAGGGTGAGGGCAGAAGGGCAAGATCTTTGGCCCGATGTCTCTGAGAGAGGCTGAAATCACCTGCTCCCTCCATCCTGCCGCACCAGCAGGACCCTTTGCCACGTCGAGTGTGGGGAAAGCAGATAAATCCTCTGAAGCCCCTGTTGCTTCACTCCAGCCCTGTGCGGTCACAGGGGTGGCATTGTACATGGGGCTGCCGGGCTGGGCAACAACGAGGGGCAGCGGGAGCATCTGGCACCACGACCTACTCAGGGCTTCGGTTGTGCTGAACAGGACTGGCTCCGCTCCAAAACCGCAAACTGAGCAAAATTTCCAATCCCTTTCTGAATAAAATTGAATGCGTTGTTGATGGGGCCTGAAATATTGATGAACCATCAAGATTTTTGTTTCCTGCACTCTGATTGATTTCTGGTGCCCAGTAAATGTAAGAAAAGCCCTACAGATGTGAAATGGTTCCCAACTAAACAAATGGGGAGAAAAAAAATATCTCAAAAGGACAATCAATAAAGGCTTGATACTTCCTTGACCTAGCTGGCTATAAAGGCTAAATTTGCTCCAAATCAAACTTGTTTCGTTATTAACGAGAGCAGATGAAGTGGATTTGAGATGTGAACAAGTGTTACAGAAATACAAACATCTAAACATCTCTTTCCAGTGGTTGTCAGAGGTCGTGGCGTGCAAGGGAAGATGTGCGTGACTGACACCAAAGGCTCACCAAGGGGTCGTACTGCCACAAACGGAGGAGTTGTGATGAACTCACCCACCGAAAAAAGCTGTGAACCTGTATTTACCCTAAAGCTGTTCTTGAGCTGTGGTCTCGGTTATAGATTTCAGCAAATGTTAAGTGTTCAAGAAAGGAAAGAGCAACGATTTCAAATATTTTACTGGCTCTTGGACTAGGCAGCTTGTTTGACTCTACATGGTACTTGCTGCTGGTGAGGCCTCAAACAGGTAGGATGTCCCCAGTGAAACATGGGGACAAAACTGTAGCTATTGAAGAACACATTGATGGTTTTGATCCTTTCTTCGGCTGAGACGCGCGTTGACATATTTGAATGCATTTGGGTTTTGACGTTGTTTTAGAATACCTTGACGATATGGTGGGGTTTTTTTTGTGTGGAATCACAGAAAAGAGGATCTGGGAAGCAGGGAGGCACCTCATCCATCTCTGTCCTGTTCTTAAATAGCCACAAAGGGAGATGCTCCACTTCTTCGGGGCAATCAATTTGAGTGCCTCATTACCCTTACCAATTTCATAGTGAATCTTGTATCCAAGTACTGGAATTGATACTGTGCTGGCTAATGATCTATTATAGTCTGATCTATAACCTCAGGTTTGTGAGATCCAGCATTATGCTCTGAAAACACAACGGGCGCACACACTTTGCTACCTGAGTACGTGACTTAACCATCATTTTACGTTGACTTAAGCACTAGCTACTTCCAAAACGGACTCTCACCTTTTCCTATCCCCTGCCCAAATATCGCTGCTTGCTACTTCCTGGGTATTCGTGCAGCTGCATCAGCTGTATTGGGGTCAAGTCCTTCTTCCTTCCCTACCTCACTCAAGGAAGGAATGTTTCCTGCTGGATCAGGCCCCCAGTCTGGATGACTGTGCAGCTGCAGGAGTGCTCACATTGGCACCAGTGGCAGTCAGAATATGTTGCCCAGCTTTGGGCAACCTCTAGGTTAAACGGTTGATGATGCAGCCTTTCACCCCTGTGCAGTAAGATCCCCTCTGCTGCTGAGAGGGGAAGACCAGGAGAAAAACTTTCCACGAGACAGAATGGTACTGCAAATTGTACTGCAAGGTCAGGTGACAAGCACAGACATGGATGAACACTGCGGAACTTGCTTCTGCCACAAAATCAACATGAGGGTTGCCAAGAAAAAAAAAAAAAAAGAAAAAGAGAAGAATGTAAGAGGAAAGGGCCACTCTGCAAGGCAAACCACGGCAGCCCAGTTTAATTGCCTAATTCAAAGTTCCCTGCTAAATAAAGATGATAGCTCTGTAGTTCTCTGAAGTGGCTCATCTCTGCAAAAGGCTCAGAAACGAATAATACTCTGTGTGGGGAAGGGAGTGTGGGAGAAAAAGTCATAGGAATAATCACAGAAATTATGAAATCAGTATTTTTCCCACTCAGCAGGTAAAATTAGAAAATAATAACAATAATAACAAAAGTAATAATAATACTTTGCTGTATTTACTGAAACAACACCAACCTGGACCAGAGATGCAGCTCCGTAGGAGTTGTGCTGAGAGATGACATGGCCTGTGCCCTGTACCCAGCATGGCCTGGGTAGTCAAGTGGCTTCAGGAAGTCCTCTGACACCAGACAGGGTCCTCCTGTTGCCTCAGTGCCATAAATCTACTTTGGTCTTCCTCCCTGCTATGCCCTCTGGGAAGCAGACCACAGCGTATAGTCCCACACTCCTAAACATATTAATGAAAACTGGGACTTTATCATGATCCTCGGGACTTTCCTGGCATTTTATTAAGTTGCATGGGTACATTACCTCAGTATGACAATTAATGACAGTTAGATATAAATGGAGGATTAGTATCTGCCAGCTTGATATGATGTAGCCCTAACAGTTTTTTTAAGCTGTTTCCTACGGAAATCATTATTCTTCAATTACAACCGTTTCAGCTTTGCCAGCTAGCGTGTAACCTGTGCACGTTGTTTTTCAAATTAAAGCTTAGCATTACAACAGGGAAGAAGCATGGCATCTGCAATAGAAATGCCAAAATCCTGGAAGCTGCTCCACAAGCATGAGTATTATGTGCAAAGCAGATGGTAGGAAACTAAGCACATAAGAAGACACAGAAGAGGTGTGTTTTGTGTAACTGTATTGCTACATTTTATTGAAGGGATTTTTTTTCAATGATGTGTGCAATATACTGGAGTACATATTAAAGCACTGGCAATGCTCTGTGTAACAGGCATCTTTATTAGCATTTGTGCCATAATTTGTGCAGAAAGAGAGAGAAAACAGTTGTGAATCATAAGGATGGTTTGGAAAGAACATGAAAAATGCTGCCTGTTCAGCAATCAAGAAAAGCTCCAACCACGGCACAGGATGCAGTTTCCAGCCTTCATCCCGGGTAAAACAGGTTATACATGTTACCAAACACTTAATAAATGTTTCCATAGACTTTCCAAGTGCATTAGTAATCCAATAAAATAATGCCCATGCTTCAATTAGATATGTATGTATTTCGCCCCCTCTGTCTAATCAGGACAAGCTGAATTACATCAGACGAGGCCATCATGCCTCCTTAGGCATGGAGTGGCAGTTATGAGATAGCAGAGCACTGCTTTGTTCTGTAGGCAGCAGACGTTCCCGTTGCAGGCAGGGGATTATAACCTGTCAAGTCAAAGTCTTAATCTCTTCTCAGTCGTGAGTCAGTGTTGAAATGGCAGTCAGAGCATGCACAGGCAGCAAGAGAAAGATTTGTTGTGGCTAATGGCAACACTAAAGGAGAAAACACTTCAACCGACGTTACCGGTAATATAGAAGACCCTGCTATGAGGAACAACATTTAATGGCAGTACTCATAAGAAAATGAAACAACCTAGCCGTGCTATAAGGACAGCAGCTTATTTAAAATCTTCTATTAATTTTGGTCAATATGGTGTAAATGCTTTGACGTAAAAAGAAACATGTCATGTCATGTCAGCCTGTGAACCTAGAGGACTCACAAATCCCATAGCCAATATAGGAAAGATGGAGATCAGCCAGGTAAAAACACTAGTAAACAAACAGCTGGTTATTGCTGAATTACTTAATGGTAAAATAGTTACTTCTATTAATATCATATCTCATAATAATAATATTGTACAATCTAATATATTCATCCAGGTATGGTGCAATAGAGAGTACTATCAATTCAGAAGAAAATCAGAATGAATTTCTCCACCTCCCTTCAGCCAATAAGGAACATCTCTTTTCTTTTTAACTTACTTTGAAAGAGAGACCTAAAAAATGTAACTCAGACGAGCACTGTACTGCCTTCTTTTGAATGATGCCGGGATGTGCTTCTGCTAGCAGGTATGTCAGACCAGAGATGACGTCAGGCACGTGTCTTTTAATGGAAACGTCTTTTATTTTTTTTCACTAACACAAGATAGGCCAAAATCGTATGGCCAAATCTTATGGGCCAAAATCCTCGAAGGAGAACTGAGAAAGCCTGGCAGGAGCACTGGCTCCAGACATGAATGAGTACAATGCTTCTATTCACTTTAAAACCTATAGAAAGGGTTTAAGGGTATTGTTCAAGACAATTGCTGGCAGAAGGAAGTAGTTTAGGGTGTGATGAGGGGTACCAACTGCTAAGGAGATGTTATGAGTAAATGTTTGGTTTCCACCAAGCAGCAACCTTGTAGGTAGAGAACTCGTGCAGAAAGCTGGAGAGGTCAATTCTTGGATCTCTTCAGAGTCACCCTAAAAAATTGCCTCCTCCCAGGAGACTGTTCTAGACATCCCAGTGATCACCCATGCAGCCCCCACAGCCTCTGCTGAAGTCACGCTGTGAGAAGCAGGGTCTATAAACCCAAATAAAGTGCTGCAGTGATGCTGCTCCACTGCTCCTAGCTCTTGCTCAGGGTCAGACAAGGCAGTTCTGGACGAGGCTCACCGCTTTGGACTCAACTGGGGCATCTTCTGCAAAATGGAGGGGTTTTACGGATTGCTCTTCTGAGGTGCCTCCTGCACTGTGTTGAAAATGTAGCTGCCTAACCAAGGGCTTGGAAGTCAGCTCTGAAAGGGGAGGGCAGTCAAAGTGGATTTATTAACTCTGCCTATAATTGCCTCATTTCCTAGTGCTACAGAGCTGTACTATGTGTCATTCCAGGAATAATGAATATAAACACACTGTTGCTAGAAAAAAAATATGAGTGTGAAGAGCACTTACATATCAAAAAATAGGCATCGATAGATAATTCGATGACAGCATGCCTGAGCTGAAGGACCATTCCACAGAGCACCAACTATGGGTTCCATCCTTCTTGTATCCTCTGCCTCTCTAATTTTTTTCAGTCACCTGATGTTTTCTAGAGCAGTTGCTCTAGATCCAGCCTCGTCATCAGAAAACACATAATGTAGCAGGTGTATCCTATCAAATTCAATTTCTGCCTTTTTTTTCTTTGATGCATTAAGCTCCTTCTCCCATTCTCAGGATGATCCATGGCAGATTGCAATCTTTCCCCATTTACAACATACCAGGGACATTCTATTGTCTGTTTCTGAAAGATGAATTACTAATGTACCAACACACAGAACCTAACATATATCTGCATTTGATTTCTTCAAATGCCAAGGGTTCCTTTTCAGGTCAGTCTAGTGAGTTTTTGGGAATCAGTACAGAGGGTCGTAGGAATAGGGATCATTAGAAATGTCCTAAATGATTAATGATTTATTTAACATTAGCTAGGATACCATATTTAAAACTAGTAACATACTACCACTTTTTAATTGCAAAATACTACAAACATACCTCGATATCATGTCTTTCACATTACATAGGATCAAAATATAAAGAGAAATAACAACTTTAGTTTTTCATAACTCACCTTTTTATGCAGTAGTGTGTGATGGAGGGATATTTGCAGGCTGTGGGGCAGATGGAGATTGAGCCATGTAGTAAAATTCATGCATAAATTACTAATTGTACCCTATCTAAGGCTAATATATTGACTAACCCTCCTGTGAACATCAAACAGGTCAGTGCACTGAGAGGTTACTAACTAGCTGATGCCTGTGGTGTTTTTCTTATGGTTTGAAAGGAAATGAAAACAACCCTGCTGTAGATGGTATTTTCACTACTGCAAGAAATACCTGGGTCTATTTTGCAACACTTCTCTGAATTTCACTTTAGGAAACAGTTTTATGAACTGCTAATACCCAAACTCTCAGTGGTCCTTAGAAATGTGCAAGGCCCCAGTGACAGAATAGCTTTACAGTTAAAAAGAACTTGTGTATATTGAACAAAAAAATAGACTTAAAACCAGTTTAAAATAGACTAGAGTTAAAAAGAGTAACTTGTGTTTATTGAACCTGACAGTGTTTCACCCTCCTCTCACTACAATAAGAAAGTTAAATATAGGACGATACCTGTAGGTGAAAGCTCCTAAGTCATCTCTGTACTATCCAATTCTCTGAAGCTTGTTAAATGGAGGCAATCCAGACAGGCATTTAACAAATCAACTAATATGTATATTCGTACAAGAAAATTAAATTTTGAAGCAGTCATACCATTGTATAAACCTTACAGAGCTGAACCTCCTGGAAAATGACTTAAGCCTAAGTGGGGGAGGAAATGCTAAATTGTGCCTTAAACTGAAAATTGCTACAGACAATCTCATTTTTACACTTGAAAAAATGTCCTTTATTTATCCAAATGCCTTACGTGACCATGTGTTTTTAACCTCTGCTCTGTTGTCTCAAACCATACTGTGCAACATTTGGGGCAGGGAGGGTCTCTTGCTGTGGATTTGTAAAAGTACTCAGGATAATGGGACTTTCATCTTGGTAACATTGCAATGAATTATTAGGACTATTGTGTATTTATGAACATCCTATGCTTACACATGGAATATTTCTTTTCATATGTTATTTATACAGGGTTGCTAAGTGCAGCAAAATTGCATGAATGCCCCAGAGCTGGATGGTTGTTGTACACATAAAAGCTTATTCATTCAAACTGCACATATTTAGAGAGGGCTTTTGGATTCTCCTTGTTAAAAATAGTTTGGTACAGAAATACCCGCAGAAATTACGACTGGAGAGCACTTTTAGACTTTGCAAGAAACATGGCCATGACCTTTTCTTTTGCCCTGAGGACAAATACCATGGTGCAGTGTGCTGGGTTCAGTCAGGAAAGGGCTAACTCCCTTTACTCTGGTTGCCAGGGAACTGTGTTGCTGGACAGTAAGTGAAAACATTGATAAGGCCTCAGCTGGTGCTGGGGATGGCCTGTACTGAACTCAAGGTCTTTTGTCCGCTTCGGATACTGTAGCTGACCCAGACTAACCAAGGAAGTATTTCATCCCATAGTACGTCATGTTCCGGTCTCTTTGGGTGGGGAAGAGGGTCCGGTAGCCATTACTCTGCCCTTCTCTCTCTCTCCATTACTCCCTTGCTCGTCTCTCTGGGCACTTGCCCACCCTCCTGCGTTAGCTGCTTTGCTAACTCCTGTGCTGGCTCATTCGTGTGGGAGCTGGTGGATTGTTTTGAGTTTTCTGGCCGTGTTATCGGTGATAAGGTTTGCTCGGAATCTGCTGCGTAGGATCCCGGGCTCCGGCCTTCAGGCCGCGGCTCTCGGGCTGCAATCGCTCTCGGGCTGTGGGTCTCGGGCTCTCGGGGTCTGATTTTCATTCCTCAACATCTGGGTGTGCACTGGTCAGTGGATGGTGGGAAATTGTATCATATTGTATCATATTGTATATATTGTACTATATGTTTCATTGTCTACTATTTTAAGTATTTATTAGTAGTAGTACCTGTATGTATTGATTTAGATTTAATTAGTAAATAGTTCTTATCTCAATTTTACGAGCTTCCTTATTTCTTTTTCCTCCGATTCTTCCCCTCCACTGGAGGAGGGGAGGGGGATTTGTGAGAGCGGCTTCGTGGTATTTTGCTAGCTGGAGTTAAACCACGACATGCAGTTGAATGCTTTTCCCCCTGAATGTCATGGCCTTGTTCATAGTGACTGTTTGGGACAACCTTTGGAGATTTGGTCCCAGGGACAGTGACCAGTGCAGGGTCCAGCTCTGATGGGGGCATCATTAGTAGCTTAGCCAGTAGTTGGGTACCAGTGCTTCAGCCTGCTCCTGACCCTGGAGACCTTACGAGGATAAGTATAGCCTGGGAGGATCCTAGTTTATCTCGTTGCCTTTGGGCTGGATAAACTCTCCCTGTAGACCAATAAATAAACAACAAATATTTTCCTTTTTCTTTCTGAAAGAACTCTGAATCATTGAATTTCACAGCCTTCCTAGGCAATGTATTTTGCGTATCTCTATCCCTACCGCTGGAAACTTTTTCATCATGTTTAATCAAAATCTCCTTTGCTTCAGTTTAAGCTCATTATTCCCTGTGCTCGCCACATGAGATTGAGAGCACATTATTTCCCTCAGCTTTATTGTCACTTCTGCATTTTATAAACAAAATATTTCTGGTTCTTTCAGAAATATTTTCTGAATAGGTTTCAGAAGTAGGTTATTTCCTACTTTCCCTGTAGGTTATTACAGAAAGGGCATGTATTTTAGACCTTTAATCATTCCAGTTGCTTTTCTCTCATTTCTGCCAAATTGGTCCAACTCTTTCTCGAGTCTCACACTCTTAACCCAGGCCTCACCCACAGAATCTCGCACAGTAAGGTTACTTCATGTCTCATGTATACGACACTCTTCTTTACACATCATGCTGTGATGTAGCTTTTTTCACCACAGCGTGTTTCTGACCCTTGCTCGGTCTGTGATTCAGATCTCCTTACTCCTTGTTGGTAGAACTGCCATCCAACTTGCATTTTTCAATCATGCGTTTGAGCATCTGACTACTCCAGACGAACATGGAGCGTTTGCATTTCTTTCATTGCATTGCATCTTGTGATATACACATAAAACTGATGAACTAGGTGTTTTGCTGATCTCCTTTCTTCAATGCCTTCATCCACCATGTTCTTAATTTACTAGATTTTGAGCGGCAACTTAGAATATCCTTGAGGTTTGAAAAGTGTGATGAGCACTCTTGTAAAAATCTTCCAGAAAGGCACCTGAGCGCTAGAGCTTGTTCTACTTTTGCATGTCATTTTGTTCTCCATTCAAGCCATAGCTGATAGCTTGCACCAACTAGCCCTCTTGATTGTACATGCATCCTCCATCAAAATAGCTTTTAGCTTGGAAGAACATGCACGGGGATGGCATGCATTACTCAGTGCTTCTCACAATTCTGTGCTCTTGACATCTCTTGTTATAGCCGGAGAGACCACAGTCTCTTCCCCTGCTAAACAGACCAGTATCATTCCTGCTTTCTCAAAGGAGGTAACTAAGGACTCGTGAAGTTTAACATAACTTGTACAACAACCAAGGACAGCGCCAGGTTTCAGCTACACACCCAGGCTTGTTTTTAGACACTCCTGGGGTCACTCTGTATACATTCTTCTGCAGAATGCTTTGAGGTGCAGGGATGAGGGGACATGAGGCAAAGCAGGACTATTGGCACCCAAATTGCTAAGTGATTACTTTCTGCCTAGCTTTCAGGTTTTTCAGGTGTTTTTCTTCCCAGATCCAAGAACCTGAGTGCTATCACTCACCACTAATTGTCAGGCAAAATGAGTAAAACTCACTACATCCCTCCTCTACAGGCTGGCCAAGCTATACAGAATAACGTGTTATCATTCTTCATTATTTCTTGAGTGCAAGTGAAATGGACTGTGGAGCAGAGCTACCAGTCTGGGAGAAGACTGATCCAGAATATTATTAATCCTGATATTGTGAGCATCTCACTCTTTAACCTATATTTTCTTTTAATGTTTTGTTTGTCTCTTTTTATGGTCTAATACAAATACTTTATCTGTGTCACTCATTTTCTCCCTTTGTATTTTACCAAAGGGTTACTACTTCTCTATAAACAGAGTGGGATTCAAGGGCAAAACAACAATCAATATTACTAGAGGCTGAGGGATGTTAATTGTCCAGCTCTGCTTTATGGGTTGTTTTGCTGTTGGTTGGTTTTTTTGGTGGTGGGTTTATTGTTCCCCTCCCCCCCCCCCCCCCCCCCCCCTTTTCCTTTATTGATTCCCTACCTCCCCACTAATCCCTTCCAGAAAACAGGAAGGCTGTCCACATCTTTCTAAATAAAAGTGACAGCCTGGGTGGTCGTGCTCTGATGAACAATCATAGCTTATTTGTACCAGGAATTGCTGATGTTACTGAGGGCAAGTGCAAGGAAACAGAGGTTACCTACTTCTTTAGTTGCTACTTATCCTCAAAGCAAAGTACCATGACAGCACGGCCGATGTAGCCTAATGTGACTGAACAGCATACACCAGAGATGTTGTACTGGATACCTGGGAGTGCTCTGAATTTCTGGCTGTTTTCTGAAACCCAAGAGCAGGCACCCAGACTGCCCACCTTTGCAAACTGGAGCCCGTCCAGAGAGATCTCCTGCTCTAAAGGACCTGGTATCCTCTCGTCACTGCCGCTGCAAGAGCAGCTGGGAGAACCAGAGCTGAATGGGGCCTGGGTCCCATCCAGACTGCCAAGACATGCACCCCAGAGGGCAGGTTTCTCCCCGAGGACAGCTGCTGGGCAGTCAGAGGCAGGACTGGGGGAAGGGGAGGGTGCTTCTATGGACAGCTTGTATACAGGGGTCCTGATTAGCCTTCTTGTCTGGGAGTGGATACCTAGATGCATCATGTGGTCCTAAGCTATGTGTGTAAGGTGAGAGTTTGGAGGCATTCCTCTGCAGAGGAATGGCTACCATTAGGAGACTTCAGGGCATCATAATCTCCAGCCATTACTGGTGTAGGGAAGAAATGAGGCTACAGTTACATCACATGCTTGGATCTCTGCTCTAAGACTGGAAGAGGTTGTCATTGTACACACTTTGTAGGAAATAATGTATACATACAAATTTGTTTTTCCTTCTATTTTTTCTCCCTCTTATGTACCGGAAAGTAGCTTGGCCTGTGTAGCTCACAGATACCCAACAATCTCCTCTTGAAATGCAAGTCTTCCAAAGTTTCATTATCAGAAAGTCTCAAGCGATAAACGGATTATATCATAAGCAAGAGGGACCAGAGCAAACATTCCAATGTAACAAATATGTGCTTTGTGACATTAGTTTTTCAGTGACTAGTATTAGAATTACTGCTTTGACCTCAGGTATTACAACTAGGAGTTGAGCAATGAGCCAGTGGCGTCTCCTTTACAAGAAAGGACAAAGAGGAAAAAGCAGCTCGCGGTAACACACATTTGTAAGAGCCAGATTCTTTTCAGTAAAGGCAAAACAAACTAAAAATGTAGGGGTTTGGAGCATCAAAAGGATGGCTGCGAGAACAAAAAGTCGGTGGTGCTGAGAATAATAGATCGACACAAACACAGCATCTTTGGAGTATGAAACATCAATATCACAATCAGATGAAAAGCGATTGAAAATGAAAACAAAATCATAATATGTCTGGGGAGAGAAGGAAGTTACCAGTCAGAGGGAGGGGCATTAATTAGGACATGCAAAGTAGAAATCACTTAGAGACACAGAGCCCATTAACAGCTCATAGCCCCAAGCTAAATTCAAATAGGAGACACAAAAATGGCACTTTTATACTGGCTGACACACCGGGGCTACTGCTGTGATGAAAGCAAAGCTTAGTTATGCAGTGGTTTATGAACGATGAGCGTATTCCCCCAAACTGCTCTTGCTCACTGATGGGTAGGATGGCAACACTGATCCAGACAAGGCAGTGCACAAGCATGACCCCAGTACCCACACCACAGGCTGAAACCTCCTCTGAGCTGAGCGGGGTGTCAAGGCTCCTCACTGATGAAACACTCTTCTTGCACAGAAATAGCATTAAATAACTCAGGACAGTGTCTTCACACTCCTCAGATGCAATCACCAGGCACAAGACAGACTACCTGGTTGTTGGCAGTTTCCAATAATTGCACAAGAGAAGCCCAGTGACAGTAAATTGTGTGCCTGGAGGAAAGGCTCACAGCTCACCAAGATGCCATGCAGACCTCTTAGATGGCAGGGTAGCCGGTAGGCAACAACCGTCTAGTGTTGCAAAAATAATGGAGTCTATCCTAACACAGGCAGGAGATTCCCTGGCAACTCCTAACTCAAGTATTTTGTTAGCAAGCCAAGGAATACAAGCACGAAACAACTCCCATGATTCTGAGAACACGTAAAGGCTAACGTGCATTTCAATAAGGAAATAAAATCACCAACTGGTGTGTGCTTTGCAGTTTTAAACAATCCTGAGTTGCTGAAAATCTCCAACTAGTGGTCAGCCTATGAGTCTCCCACTCGACTCCAACTTCCTCCTGAGCACGTTGTCACGTGAAGCAGAAACCACCAAAGTCACATACACATGAATCCCTTGCAGAGCAAATGCCTCAGGAAAATAACAGGTACCAAACTGAATGAAATCCCATGACGCTCACTGATTTTTTTCAGAGTCTAGCAACTTCTCGATTCCAAAGTTGTTCAGAAAAGAGCATGGAAACATCTAAGAGAACCTGCTGTGGAACAGTGGAAAGCCATGGAGAAGAGGGAAGCTGCAGGGGTCCTTCCTTTGAGCAGCCTCTGGGGAAGCAAAGCTTGTGGAAAGCAGCATAGGTCTTGGTTTCGGTCAGTGTAGTATTTGACAGCACAGGAAAATGGGGATGTAAACAGTCACTGAAGACAACAAGCCTAAACTTTGTTTCCTAAACAGCAAGCTTGCCTAGAGAAGAACCTTCTAGCCACAGAAATGAGTCAACACTGACATTTGTGGCCAGCACTGATGGAAGTGTCAATTGTTTAGGAAGAGACTATATCTGCTGCCAAACAGAGTTACTAAAGGTGAACACGCAGTTAAGGCTCAGGGCCTTGAACCCTCCAGGGTCTCTGTGTAAGCCTCCTGAAAAATTAGTCCAGGTACTGTTTATCATTTTCTTTGACAGGAAAAAAGGTTAGGACCATGCAATACCTGCCTGGGAAGTGGTTACAGCTTCCTGTTGCTTACATTCATAAGGGATTCCCACATCCACTATTTGGGAAAGAAACAAGGAAGTGCAGGTGATGCAAGTGTTCCTCTGCTGCCTTGGGTGTTTCCTGATTCATGTTGTCTGCTCTTTACTTATCCTGCCACCTGATACAATGTTCTTATAAGAGAGACCTGGACATGATCACGCAGAGGGCACAGCATTTCAGTGGTGCTGTATTTTATCTCTCTCTTGGTTTTATTGGTCAACCATTAGCTTTAGATGAAATGCAGCACTGTGATTTTGGTTTAGCTGCTGGGAGACTCTCACCTATAGAAGCCCGATCTCTTATGCATTCATTCCTCAAGGTAGGCCTGAAAGTGGGGCTGAAGGGTTGGGAAGGGTTGTTCCTCCCTGTGCCATGTTTTCACTTGTCTTTGTTATGGGTGTGACCATTAACGGTTCCGTTGTGGTATGGAGAAATATTTGCGAGGAAACTTCTTGGGCTAAGAAATGCTCTCGCACGCCTCCAGACACTCGGGAGTGAAGTACAGATTGTGCCCACGCAGGGCTGCATTGCTCAGTCCCAGGATGGTAGCAGATCTAAACGTTTTTGCTCAACTTTGACTTTAAACAACTAGCTCTTTCTTTTAAATGAAGCAAAGCCATTGCAGGAAAGGATTCTTGGCAGCACTTTTTGCCCTGGCTCCCTGAGGAATGCACTTGCTTTAAAACTGAATGAAAAAGCTGTGGGCACATAAAACTGCCTTATGACAATGCTGGCAGCTCTACCAGTTTCTCATCCACCCACGTTTACCAACCTCTGTGCATTATGTTAGAATTGTAACTTTGAAATTATAACCTCTGAGGACATGCTTTTTAATCCCCTGTAACCTCATTTTCTATTTCAGGTGTTGAGGAAGTGCTATTGGAATAGCAGGTGCCAGCTTTTAAATGTCTGCAGTGATTACAATATCCTATTAATAATAGTATTGAAAAAGTCCTTCAGGTGGAGACCTTCTGGGTTCTCGCACTCAGAGACAGTATTTTAGACATTTGTACACCTGATGTTTGCTACAGCAGGGAAGAAAAATTAGTGACAATTGGAGTATTCCTGCTTTACATCCCATGGAACAGCAAGTATGATCTTAGTATGGCTTTAAAAAGCCTCTTGTGCAATATTTATCTTCTTTTGAATTAATCTATTTTTTCTCAGCAACCAAAACCAAAGTCACTCGATAAAGATGAAAATGTTCCTACTCTAAACAGGCAAGTTTCAAGTTTTGTGGTTGAGAACGTCAGCACCAGACTTCCAACACAACAGGCAGAACTGAAAGACCCAAATTATAGGCCACTCAAAACACAAAAGTTTAAAAGACAGCCACTCCCCTCCTTCAAAAACTCCTTTGCAGCTTTATGGTTTCTCTAAGAACAAGTTGTTGACGATGGTATTTCCCTACTGTATTTACCCAAGGCGAGATTTGTGAAAGCCAAGCAGGCAGCACTACCCAGCTGCAGCTGGAAGACAGGATTTGCTTGGGTAACAGCAGAGGCGACTGCCCAGGAGACAGGACAGCCTCCTTGCCCCACCTCAGGCCTGTGAGATGGGACTTTCTCTCAAGCTCTGCCTGCAGCCCCAGCTTCACGTGCAATGTGCACCGGTGCCTAGTTGTTGTTGCTCGGTATCTCTGGAAACCACGTGGTCCCTCCGTACAGATAAGGAGCTTGACAGCATGTCCTTTGCTTTGAAGAACTGGCACTTTTTTAGATGAAAATCTAAGAGCTATCGTAGCATTTAAGACCAATAATAAGATTTTATCTCTTGATTGTATTAGATTATAATCTCTTTAGTGGCACAGGCTGAGTTTTACCTAAATCGCTTGATGAGGCCCTAATGCCTCATGCTAGCCTCTTGTTCAGTGGTGTGTCATACCTGGAGAGCGAGGCTGAAGTGCCACCGCAACCGCCCGGGCATGCCAAGTGGCAGCAGCAAGGATTTGCCCCAAGGAGATATTCCCAGGTAGTTATGGCTGGCAGGCAATCCGTGCTCCCTTCCCCTCCGCCTCTTGCTGACTTAGGACATCCTGCCCCCAGTCAGTGTGTGCAGAGGATGGTCCTCACAGCCGTACCGAGCTTTGGGACACGGGGCGCTGCCAGTGCCCGGTCTGCACGTGCCAGGGGTTGGCCTCTGCCCCTTGGCACAGGCAAAGCTCTTTGCTAGCGGAGATGGTCGAGGGCCCGTACCCAGCACCTGCCTTCCGTCGGCTGCTGGCTGCGGCCTTCGGCACGTTTCGGTGGGGGTGGCGATGGAAACACGAATGCCAACGCGTGCCTTTTGGAAAGGCAGCTATCTCCAAAGGGCTGATTGCTGCGCTCACTGCTGACCGCTCGAAATACTTGCTTTCTGTTTGGGCTCGCTGCCCTGAAATCATTCCCCCATCCCCCGGAGAGAGGAAAACGATCGCGTTTAGCATTTTGATGCTGCAGCTATACAATATTTATAAACGTCGCGTGCATGATGGGGCAGTACTGCGTTTCCTTAAAAAACCCAAAAGCCATAAACCACCCAGCCGCCGGAGCCCCTGGGGAGGCTGCGGGGAGCGCCCCGCCGCGGGCACACGCCGCTCCGGCTCCGGCGGCAGCGACCGGCAGCCGCCCCCGCCGCGCTGGCATCGGGGCGGCCCAGGGGCTCCGCCGCCGGCACCGCGCCAGCCCCGGGATGCTCCGGGATGCGCTCCGCGCCGCTGCGGGGTCGGGACGAGGCGCCGGGATGGGCGTGCCCTGCCGTGCCGCACCGCCCCCTCGGCTGTCCCCGCCCCCCCCCCCCCCCGCCGGTTTGGGCCCAGCCCTCCCGGCGGCGGGGCCGGCTGCGCCGCTGTGCCATGCGAGGCTTTAAACGGCAGGTGCGGGGGAGCCAGGCACACGCGCAACCGGCGGCTGCTGCGGCCCGGCGGTAGCGACGGGCGCCTTTCGGCTCGGCGGGAGCCGCGGCGGAGCGGAGCATGTCGGTGGCGACCGGGGGCAGCGAGGCGGCGGCGGCGGCAGCGGGCGGCGGCGGCGGGAACCGCGTTTTCTTCCAGAGCCCCCGCGGCGGCGGGAGCGGCGGCGGCTCCTCCGGCGGCTCCTCCAGGGAGGACTCGGTGCCGGCGGCGGTGGTGCAGGTCCAGCAGCGGCGCCACCAGCAGGGGAAAGTGACGGTGAAATACGATCGGAAGGAGCTGCGGAAGCGGCTGGTGCTGGAGGAGTGGATCGTGGAGCAGCTGGGGCAGCTCTACGGCTGCGAGGTGCGGGGCCGGGGTCGGGGTGGCAGGGTCCCCGGCTCCGCCGCAGTCCCCCCAACCCCCCCTCCCCCACCCCGCCCGCCGCTGCCTCCCTCGCCCCCGGCCTCCTCCTTCTCGTTCCTCCTCCCCCTCCGCCCCGAGTCGCGTTTCGGCTACGGGCAAGGGAGACCTGTCACCGCCACCTCCAAATGACATTCCCGGCTCGCAGCCCCTTCCCCGCCGCCGCCCCGCGTCTCCGCGGGGAAGGTGTTCCGTCGCCCCCGTGGTGAATAGGAGGGGACTGCCCGCTGGGGACCGACGGCAGCTACCGCACAGCTCCGCACGGAGCCCTCCCGGGGTTCGGGGGGTGCCGGGCGGCGACGCCGGGCTCCCGCGGCTGTGTGCCCCGGGGCGGTGTTGGGCCGGGAGCCGCTGTCCCTCGCAGCTCCCCGGGGCGCGGAGGCGCTTTCCCCGGGATGTAGCGGAGGTGCCGGTCCCCGTTAGACGCGAGTTGGCCGTGCAGCGGGGCTCCCGCCGGACCGGGGTGCTCCAAGCGGGGGGGGCTGCGCGGAGGCGGCTGCTGCGGAGGAAGGATTCCGGTGCGGGTACGGTTCCCGCTAGACCGGGAAGATACCGGCCAGGAAATTTCAGTGAGCAGTTGGAAGATCCTTAGGATGAGAATTGGAAATACGGGGTGTGTGTATCTAATTTGTAGGTGTCAAACCTGGTGTTCTGTTACTCTGAGCAAGAAGTGTTGCCAGCGTTAATTCCCTTCTCAAGGGGACAGGGGAACGATGATTTTTCAAGATTACTCAGAGGAGTAGTAATAGTTATTTTCCATATAGAGGTGACAATGTTGTAAGTAAAGGAAGTACCAGTACGTGGTGTCGTCAAAGCCTCGTTAGACATGTTAGACCCCCCCCCTAGACCCCAGGGTATCCTCCCTCCCTGCTACCTCGAGTATTTACTGTTACAAAGGATCAGGATGTTAAGTCTAAACTGAGGTTGGCACATACTTTTCCCATCTAATTCACTTTTTTTAGAGACTTGTGAAGGTGAGACTTGTTGAAGCCAAATGTGAATTTGGCAGTTAGCATCTCTGGAGCCAACATCTCACCCCAGGGCTCTCTGGGTGTTCTGGAGCGAAGAGGGCAAGGAGGTGACAGTTCCTGAGGTGCGGATGTCTCGAGTGGATGTGAAGGCCCAAATAACCAGACCTGATTATCTAGCATGTACGTAATACAGATGTTTAAAGACACTTCCTTTCATCTCAAAACCAGTTTATCAGCAAATTTGCCAGAAGGACTTGCCCTCGTAAAAAATGTGCATGTGACAAGTTAAACCTTCGTAACTATTCACATCCATGAGCTAAGGAAAGGAAAGATACAAATGGAAATTCTGCTTATAAAAAAGCAGTTGTTACTCTTCACCTTGGTGTGACTTGCCTCTCCAGACTTGTGATTTGTTAGGCCACGTAGCCTGTAGGCTGCAAGGATTTCTTTGAGGTCTGAAGCTCTTACGGCTGTTTGCATGAACTGATGTTTTTGTGTCTGCATGAGCTGACAATGTAGTTAGTAACTGGCCTACTGGATTTGTTTCCTCTGATTTGACTTTCATTGTTCAAAACCACTGGGCCTGTTTGGGCTGTGTGCTTTTGACATACAGGAGTAGTTGTTGTGTATGTAAGAAAGGATGTGATACATGGGACCAAACCAAGGTCCAGAGGAATTCTTGCTGCTTATCACCGTATTCAAATAACCGTCTTCCTGGAGGAAAAAAATCTTAATTCTTCTGCATATTGTGGTTTCTGCCTCTGACTGAAATAGGTCTGCTTCAGGAGTGCTCTCCATTAAGATGAGGAGCATATATAGCTGCATAGAAAGGAACTTTATTGACGATTTGGTTTCTAGCGTGACTTTTGGGGGGGGGGGAAGAAAATAATGAAGTGCTTTCAGCTTTGAAGATTGAGGGCAAAATGTTTAATTCGTCGATTGAGGGCAAAATGTTTAATTCGTCTTCTGCTTGTCTTTGCTGTTATGCGTGAACTCTATCCAGTGTCAGCGCAGATGACAGCAGTGAAAAGGTCAAGCAATTAACATGCTATCAGAATAAAGTTGAAGATGCATGATGAGTGTAGTGATTAAGGACAATAGCAATTTAATGCAAGATGCTTTGCTTGAATCTGCTTGAATTACTTTCAGGCTTACAGATGTAACTCTCAGGCTGAAACTTAATCACCTATGCAGACAGTTAACCCTGTCTGAAGGCAAGTTGGGGTGGGGGTTGGGAATTGTTCGATTTAACTTCCGTGGAAGATCTACCATAACTTTGTGGTGGTGTGATGACACCTAAACTCTGAAGCAACCTGAAATCTTCTGGAATATCAGAAATAGGTATTGGATTGCTAGTCCTGGAAGAGCTAATCAGTGACAGTGTTTCATCTCTATTCTGATTAGGAGCTCTGTTTCTAAGGGGCAATGCACTCTGTTTCTGGGAAAAGTAGAAATAGGAAAATAGAGTGCTCGTAGTGTGGTGCCCTGAACGTCTACAAGAAGACCTGGGTGTCTCTTTGTGGGACTGCGTAAATGTAGTGCCTGCCCGCTGTTTTCCATTTAAATAATGTTTTCTATTAACTTATGCTGACATTCATCAGTAAGTGGGCACTTGCAGAAAGACTCCCTTTATTCAAAGCTAAACATGTACTCATAGTCTCTCAAGTACTTGCAAGTTATGTCAGCTATAAGCTTGTCTTGTCTTGGTGGCAAAAGTTAGGAGACAAGGACAGGAAATAAGGAGACAGGTTTGGTTGTGTTCTTCTACTGATGGTTCTTGTCGTTGACAGTACAGTTTGTTTTAAACATTGGATGCCAAGCAGGATAATAGAGTTGGGAGGAAGTGGTTTAGAAAGAGCTCTCTGAGGCTATTTTTAATGCTGACCACAGATGCATGATACAGAGATCAGCTTTAGAAAGGTTACTTCCATGTGATGTAGGCTTTAGGGGTAAAAAAACTGGTCTGAATGGTAAAGGGTTACCGAGGTCGAAAACTTCAGTAGACTAGAGACTTGTTTGGCACCAGAATGTGACAGACTAACATATCCAGGTCAAATGCTTCAGGTGAGCATCAGTCTGGCTGATTGCTCTTGAAGCTGCTTCATTTTAAAAAAAAGTGAAGGTTTATGACCTGTTTGTATGGTTTCTTTGAATTCTGAAATGGAGGTTGTGGTCACAGATTAGTATACTGAAAATGCAGTGGCTTGATTGCATGACTTGAACCGACTTCAGTGTTGACCTTTACTAAGCACCTTGTTTCTAGAAAGTTTCTCCACAGATGCCTCAAGTTTTGGGCTAAACCCATTATTGGTTAAGAATTGCTAAATGATGCTGCACAGAATGACTTAAATCATCACTGTTCATTCCCTAATGGTGTGCAACTTGTGGAAGTGGTGACAGTCCAGTGTTCCAGATGTATGTTCTGTGTTGAGTGCACATGCCAAACTTGAACAAGTTTATATATGGAAAAAAGCCACTGGATTTGTCCTCAGAAACCATTCAACTTTACAGGTGAATTACTGTGCTCAGGCATCCTGCCTAGCCATAACTACAGCATTTGCTGTAAATGGCAGAATGATGGTGGAATGAGTGCATGGAAGGCACACAGATTTTTCACAGCATTAGTAAACAATGGAGAAAGGTTTTGCTTGTGCTGTGGGTTTGTTGCCAAGTATTTTTTAATGTAGAGACATGCCTGTACAAATCAAATAAGCCCTTAGATTTTTGCACTCTGAAAGCTGAATAAAAGACTTACCTTCTCATATGAGATATTGATGAGCTTAGTTGGATAATCAGTTATTTTATTAGAGTACGTGTAATCGTGTATGCAAATCAGTGCTTGGCAAAGGGTGTGGAAGTAACGTGGAGTTATGTCCAAACTTACCCCTTTTCCATTCCAGGGCAAAATACCCTGGAGTTCTGTTTAAAAATTTGACGTACAAGAGAATATAACTGAGTGCTGACCATAAAAGCTCCTCAAGCATTTCCTTTAAGAGCAGAAAACCATGCCATACTGACAGTTGTCGCATGTAGGATTCTCTTTCACCTCCCAGTACATGTATTGCAATGACAAGAATGGCATGGAGCTCTGAAATTGATAAGGGATTCCATGTTGGCAGGGCCAATCTGTTTAAAAAAAAAAAAATTTGGGTTATGGGAGGTGAGGGAGCAATTTAACTTGTCCCTGTCTGGATTGAGCTCTCTTCCCCTGGGAGCTCTGTAACTGCAGTGCTGGAGAACACTCTTTGCCATCTTCCTGAAGCTGCTGGGATAGGCAAACAATGATAGTTTGTACCTAATATAGCATTGGAGTGTCTGTTGGTCTGTACACACTTCAGTTTGAGCTGGTTGGTGCTAGACAGGAGTCAAGAAGGCCTTTATCTAGGCTGGAGAGGTGGTTACAAAAGCAAAACTTTCCTAGCCCTCCCTTTCCTCTCTTGCCACACAACTGCGTTGGCTGTAGTGGTAAGGCTAGTGGCAAGATATAAAATATGAACAGAGGGTTGTGGGGCAACTCTGAACAAATTAGCTGCCTTGAATATATTTCCAAAATCTTTGTTCAATACTGGTTTCAGTTGTGGACTGGTGGGTATTGATGGCCTACCAAGACCGGTGCTGCATATGCTGAATAACTAGATGCTGTACAGGGTATCAGTTCCTCTGCATTTGCATCCAAACAGGCATGTCTTGGGATTCAGTGGACTCTGTTGCAGCTGTTTCTCTCCCTACTATTTGGAACTGTATTTATATGGGGCACTGACCTTCCTCACAGTGTGGACCACCTTCTCCAGCCCACTCACTCATGGGTCAGTGGCTCTGCACACCCCGCAGATCCTGTGTATCTGAGGCAGTTGCCATGGTTACCAGTGATCTGTTTTGCTCTGGATTCTGCTCTGGAAGACTGCAGAATAAAATGGTTCAAGGAGTACAGGGCCAAATTCTTCCCCCACACACTCCAGACTTGCTGTCCTTTCCAGAACAGCCTGGTCAGCATGCTGTTAAGGCTGCCATGTAGTGATGTGGACCTGATGGTATGATCAGGTCCTCAGGCTATGGTGAGGTAATGTTTGAAATTCATTATTCATTTCTCAGAAAGGTGTTTGTTAAGGAAACCCAATGAATAAAACATTACAGAAACCAACTTTTGCTGACTGTTTGACTCTTTGAATAGACTTCCCCTAACCTGGACTGAAATCTCACAAGTAGTAATTGTGTGTAGGCTCCTTTCTAAATGGATCAAAACTAGAAAGAAACTGAGAGGGGCCTGAGAAATTAGTGTTTTTCTGTAAAAGGATGCAAGTCAGTAGGCAGTGTAATAAAGTATTTATTTCTTCAGGAAATAAAGTATTACAGTCTAGATGCATTGGAGTAAAGTACTTAGGAGTCCATCAAATTGCTTAGAAATGTATTTGGGTTATTTCTTTTGGGCAATTATTACTGATGTCAGATCTCCACGTGTACAGCATGGACTTTGAAGCACTCTCTTGAGGGCAGGGAGGGTCCTCAACTTATCCATGTCGCTTGAGTCCCAAGAGTAGAAAATAGGAAGCCCCAAATGGCCTGTAAAATGCATGTTTCTGTAAAACAACCCGTGTAAAATGCATGCTGCTGCCTTCAGAGGAGTGGGCTAAAGTACCTGTGAGGGTGCCAAGCACCTGATGGCTGTGAGGCCAGAGCCTTTTGTCTGTAAATTTGCTGCTTAAACTCTGATCTTAGGTTCTAAAGAGCCTAATCTAATAGGAAATGTACCACCATTCAGCTATTTTCCTCCTTTTTACATGCAAAACTTGCACTACATCTCAAAGGAGTTCAAGAAAATTATTTTTCTACTACTTGAGCTTTATATAGTGTGGATGTCACTTTTGCGCTGGTTATGGTTCACTGTTTTATCTTAAGTAGCAGCAGTATTCTTGACTTCCAATTTAGAAGCTTCTCAATATAAATCTTCATCTTCCATTAGCTATTCCATAGCAAATCTTTTGGCCTTTCCCTCTCTGTTCAAGACTCAACTGGTCTCTTTGCTGAAGCGGTAGGTGTGGTTGTTTTATAGCAAGGCAAAGAAATAATTGATTGCTTACATCACTTAAATTTTTATAATTGTACTTGTTATAAACAGTAGCCTTTCAACCGTTGTGGCTATTAGGCTCTTTTGCCTCTAGGCAAATTGCTTTACACAGAGTCAGTACTTGATTATCCAGGGTAACAAGGGTGGGAAGGGGGGGAATAGAGAACACGGATACAATGGAAAAGAGTGTGGATTTAAAAAAAAAAAGTTGTAAACTATGCTGCAAATCATGCAGTGAAGATAGAGCTGAAGGGAGAGGAGGGGGAATAAATCATTAATCTACCTCTATCTCCCACTAAAGTTCATCACACGTGCTCATCCACATTGCTCTTGGACCTGTGTCTAGCTTGGATGTGTCTGTACTTGTACTACAATTAAAGTCCAACGTGGATGATCCATCCACAGATAGCTGAGAGCTGGTTATATTCTGCTTTCTTGAAGACACTGAGATGACTTGAGCACTCTCTGTCCCTTGTTACCCCTGTATTCTGACAAGGTAAGTTAGAGGGGGGTCTCTCCCATTATTCTCATAGCTTTGCATTAGCTGTTCTAAACTGTGCTACGGAAACAAAAATAACCCTGTTTAAATGAGGAAAATATGTATTTCCTGGCACATCTGCCCCCTCTTAAAAGACATAGGACATGTTTCTAAATAGGTGGTGTATCTAAATAAAAACATCTTCTACTTGAAGGAAAACTTTTTCACAAGTAGTGTGATAGTTTAGGGTTGTCACAAGACTAAACTAATTTTCTGTTGACCCATGCCTTGCAAAGGCTGGCTGGGCTCTTGTTTGCATTTTCATAGCTCTCCCTTTAGAGTAGTTGATGACCAGCCACTTAAAAGGCACTGGACTGGGCCTGCAGATCCAACCCAAAACACCTGATCTGTTCTGCAGTGCATATTACTGTATGTGTGTGTGAAGCAGGTCTTGGAGTACAGGAGAAGCTGATGAAAAAAATATGCTATCCTGTCTCTCACCTGATTCAGTCTGAATTATGGTCACCTTGTCACCACAGGTGATAAAGGAGCAGGAGCAATATCAATATATCCATTCTTCCAGCAGCCTTGTGTCTTGCCTGCAGTATAAGAAAGCAAAGTTCTCATTTTTCCCTTCCTTTTTAATTTCCCTTCCCTCCGTCTAACTCCAGAAACTTCTACTTGACACTACAAGTTGAGTGGGTAGACATGGCCGTCTATCTGTGTCACTGCAACTTTTGGCTGCCTGTTGTAAAACAATGGCAGTTTCTTTGGCTGTCCCCTCGTGTGACACGTGGAATTATGGAAGTCAAGGTTCCTAGAAGTTATTAATGTTGCAGAAGCGAGGGGATAAAATCTTAATAGTATGCAGTCCGTACACCAGCAGTATGACTATATTTCAAGGGTAGAATAAATTTAGCCTGTTAAAGATCTTCTCGGAACAAGGAATTGTTTGGGCAGAGGTACACACTGAAACAAATCAAATCTTTGAAGTGATAAGTGTTTAATTCTGAGAATCACATTTGAATAGCAGAACTGTTACCTTCCCCCTGCCCCTGGGAGCATGATATCTATTCTAGGAACCAGCTCAACATGGTATCTTAAACTATTTTTGGGGAATACACAGATCACAGCCCCAGAAGGCATCTTGTATCTTTTCAACCCACGTGATATTTATTGGTAGTGCAGATCTAGTGGATCTAAACCTAGAGAAAAATCATAACGTATACTATAGATCTTTTAATTATTAGAGTGCTGGTAGCTTAATTAGTTCAATGCAATGCTGTTCTACATGTGGAGCAAAGCTATTTCAAAAGATAGCATTGATTTAAAGTGGCCTAGTGGTAAATAAGGAAATGGCTAGCTGGTGCAGTGGTGCTGCTCTACAAGGGATACTTCCAGTGGTGACTCGAAGAGTTCACCGTTCTGAGGGTGTTGCCAACAAGGGAATCACGCACTTTGGTCCTGTGTGTTGGACTTCATAAATGAAATGATGGCACAATCGATGCCTAACGAAAATCCTCTTAGCAGACTGTCATAATAAGATTACTTTCCTGAACACAGAGTTGGGAAGGATCTCCTAGGTCACAGGGTCTGCTTTCTCATTTGCAGTTAAGCTCTTTGCATTTGATATAATTTTTTTTAATGAAGTAACTCAGTAACTCATCATATATGATGTTTCTTTCCACACTTTAAATATACCTTTTAAACCTTTTAGACACTAGGCTTTTTCCCTACACTTCATGAAATATAAAGGACCAGTGCTTGCTTGGGATGGGCTTGCCTGGACTTTCACTCTGGGGTGAAGTTTAAATAGATTTTAAATACACTTTGCTGTCTGTCCTTACTCTGGTCATCAGCAGGTCAAGTGATGACCACAGTAGAGGGGCAGAAGTATCAAGACTGATTCTGCGATAGGTCACTTACTACCTTATAACAAAATCTGTCTTTTGAGTAGATGTCTGCAGACTCTGGGAGAAATGTGCTCACTAATATTTCATGGGATTAATCTAACAGGGCTTGGAAAATCTCATGCTAGCTGCTCAAGGTCCTAACTTATTTTAGCACTTGAATGATAACTTCTTTGAAGCAGGTATCTAAATTAACTCTAGCATGGTGCAAATGGTTGGTTCTACTTTGTGACTAATACAACATTTTTACACGTTTAAACATGAGGAATGCCTTGGGCTTTTACAATTAGTTGCTTTGTGGTTTAAAAGATAATACCTGAAGTTCCTATTGCATTTTTTTTTGTCAGAAAAGAAGTCCAGATTTTTGGTGATAAATTCTTTCCTTTTTTGGGGTTATGCTGGTAGTAAGATCTTTTAGGCTTTATTGTCTAACTGTATTCCTGTTTCAGGTGCACTAAGGCAAAACTACTTAGTGTTCCTTCTAAGAAATCTAAGAAAACTCCCTAAATTTGGATTACAGTTGAATTCCCCCTCTTAATATTGAAAACAGAATCCCTTCTGTGTGCAGAAACTAATGTGAGGAGGAGCGCTGGTGGGAAGTAGCTCAGTGGCAGCCAGAAACATCTCAGCTCTTACTTCAGCTGCCACTGTAGTACTGGTTTGCTAGTCTGCTTAGCTAAAGATTTAATCGACTTGTTTATAGGTATCCAGCTGCTATTTGTTTATCAAGACCAAACTCTTGGTCATGATTTAAAAAAAAAAAGGCAAACAGGAGATTTGATTGGGTGTTGTGAAGTAATTATGGTAACCAAAGAATGCATTTATACGAGGAAGCAAGGTATGAGTCCTTCACTTTCTAATCTGTAGGCTACCCTGTCAGGTTGCCTGCAACGGAGACTTCCAGGACTACTACTGTAAAAGCAAACAGCCAAACAACCTCTCAGTTTTGTCTTCTTTTTCAGGTCTGTACACACTTTTTCCTATTTCTGTTTTTTTAAGTTTATATCAGATTTCACCTTAAAATACGTAATGACTACATTTCATACTAGAATCATTAGCTCTTACTCTAGGTTAGTGGTTTGCAGTGTGTTGGATGTAGCAAGTGGAAGAAGGCAGGCCCATGTGCCAAAATACATTTTTAGGATTCTGACAGTGAGAAGCAGCACTGTAATCAAATGGGGGTCCCTTAGAGTCTTTACTTCCCTTCTCCCAGGGTTTGTCATCCTCAGTGGGATAGTTAGAGCAGATTATCCCACTTCCTAGATCTGAAACTGTTTGGCAAACTCATTTTAAAGATCCCTCAGGCACTCTTCTATCTTTTTTGAAGTCTGGGGACTTGCCTGGTGAGTGCAGTGGTGTCTCTGGCCCCCGAGGAAGAGGAATATATGGTTTAAAGCATGTTAGAACTCCAGCTGATACTACTAGACACTAGTGGACCAGGGCCAAAATGCATTCACTGCCAGTCCTTGGCCTGCTTGCTTCTCAAAATTAGTGCAGCACATATATGCTGCAGGATGCATGAGCACTTGTTTTGATACCACTGAATAAAACATTTCCCACTCTTCCCCCACCTCACCCAACCCCCTAGAAGGCAGACTTCCTGTCTCCCATGTCAGAGCTGACAGGACCTAATACTTTTTTTTAAAAAAAAAAACCAACCACCAAAACTGACATTTGGAAATCCATCTTTTATTCCAGCCAATAACACTTCAATTGTCTGGTAAGACAAAAATGCGGTGAGAGGAGCATGAGTGTCAGAAGCTTGATGTACCCATACTGTATGACTTTTATTGCAGAAGTCAATTTACACACAGCTTCTCAAAGCAGAGAAAATCAATACAGGAGACTAACATTATTCTTACAGGGCTGCTGAAGCTGAGGTGGGGAGAGCCATTTAGAGGCCTCATTATCTTACGTGCTTTTTCCTTATGTTCTTTCAAGCGATCTGATGGAGTAATTAATCTTTGAAGTGCCCCAAGAGGCAAACCTACTTAATTGCACTGCTGTTCAGCATAAATTCCCCGAGTGGAGAAGATCTGGTGTTGATCCTGTTTGGTCAAAATGTTTTCTTAAAGTGTATTCCTTGGGTCTTTTTCACCTCCACTCTTAAAGCGGTCAATCTGTTAAATTTGACCTAGCACGGAGTGGTCTTAGTTGTCAGGGGTCTTGCTAGGAGAGCATGGCACCACAATGGTGTGAATGAAGGAGGAAACTGCTGATGAATCTTGGGTCTCCTCTGAAGTGCTATGTCAGCACTTGGGAATCCTAAGCTACTGCTGTGTGAGTTTTATTCCTTTCTGAAAGGGGACTGGATCTTTCTAGGGTCTAGAAAGTCAGTTCCAAGCATGGTATGAGCTTTCAAAGTAAAGCTGTATTACCATGGAAATGCAAGGATGCGGTGTGGTAACCTATAACTGTAGAAAATGCTCTGCGTGTTCCTCCTGTGTTGCTTGGCTGTGGAGTTCAGAGCACACTCCAACTTTTGATTTCATGTAGTGCAGCTTGCCCTCACAAGCACTTTTTTTCTTAGACAGGAAGTCCTCTTGAGCTTCTCTAGCTCACCATTGCCCTCCATGTGGTCAACAACATGGTGTGGGCTTAGCAGGTATCAAACTGTTGTGCTCCTCCCACGTGCAGAATTGTGTACAAACTGCAGGGAGGCAGTCAATTGGGCTTCTGTCATTTGGAGGTGGAGACTGACTTGCTCCTGTGAGTCAGGCAGAGGTAGGGGTGTTCCTGTGACTGCTGTGTGGAAAGTCATTCTGCTGGTGTAATGCTCAAAGTACCACCATTGAGAAGGTTCCTGATGGTTTAACTTACTGTGCCTCTCAAGGATGACTATGTAATGGTGACTTCGCCTACGACATGTATTTGCTAATAGCAAACTATTTCTGCCCTGTGTGAAAGTGGATGATAGCGAAGAACATGATGTGCCCTTCCTATCTGCTTTGGAGTGTTTTGTTTAACAGAAGTGACAACCAAGCATAGACTTAGCATGTCCTATTTTTATATTGAGAACACAAGGCGTTTGCTTTGGAGACAGCACTCGATTTTTAACAAATGCCTTGCTGAGATTGGATCCATGTTATGGGTATGGTTAGGAAGTGCTGAATGCTTCTCTCTTCCTCTGCTGAGTGTAGTTTGTGATCAATGCCTCTTCTTCATTTAGCAATTTCACACTCTAGCGATTCCTTTAGAATTCTGTAGAGATGCACAAATGAGACAACAATTCTTTAACCAGCATGCTATGGATATTTTTGGATAAGCTGAAGTTGTTTTGACAGTTCGGTTATGAAAACAGTAAAATATCAGTGTTGGTATTAAAGCTAAATGAAGTCTGAACCTTAATGTGACTGGATGTCAGTTCCTTCTCTGCTTACTAATGACACTGCAGTTGCAGAGCATAAGATTCTTTACTTTCCCTGCATAATGAGCAGAGGCGTGTTTTGTTTTTTTAAAACTGACCTTATGGTGGAATGGAATGCTTGATGTGCTGTATTATTGCCAGTTGTTTTTGTGGAAACAGGTATTTTGGTGTCCTAAAATCTTTTCCCTGTAATGACATCTCACCAATTGATTTTATGTTGTGATAAAGATGATAGAGTTGCAGCCATTGCAAGAGGGGATTGACTTATCAGAGTTTTGGGCACCATGAGGTGTAGGCTTCTCAAAATTCAGGATCTCATGGCATCTGGTCTTGTATTTCTTGTGGTGCTTGTTTTCTGTAATATAGTAGCAATGGCATGAATCCCAGAGAACTTGCTGCTCCACCTTGTGTCTTGCCCACACCTCCACCTGCTGGCTACATCCCTGTTTTCACTGCCTGTGGCCCTAGGGTGTTTTACCCTCTTAGGATGCATATCACAAGGACACATCTGCCTTGAGAACTGCTCTGAAATTGAAGTGCTTAAAGAGGATGGAGTGGTTGGGAACTCTTGTGGGAACCACTGTCTTAGAAAGTGCAAAGGCTGCAGTTGTTGATAGAGCTCTGAGGAGATGGTATTTGGGACAGCAGAGAACTTGATCTCCACTTGCTAGTAGTGGAGAAGTAGGTGGAGAAAGGGTGGGAAAATCCCCATGTCGTTCACTAGCGGAGAACAAATATTCTTCTCTCCTCTAGAATTTGCTTCTGTCCACCTCTGTATTAGGTGGTAGAAGGATATCCACTGCCTGTAAACCAGTGGAAAGTGTTGGGCTATCAGGGCCGGGTAGGAAGAGATTGGAGAAGCAAAGGAGGAGGTGGAAAGTTGGGTGGATCTGGAGAGGCAGAAGTAGGGTAGAGATGGTGGAAAGCATATGGCAGGCCTTGTCTCTGTTTTTCCATGTTATTTCTTTCAGTAGTGTGTTCTTCTGATTCAGGTATGTGGGCAATATCTCCTTGCCTAAATTCTGCTGGCTTGCTTCTAGCTGCATAAGTACAGGCAGTAGAAGGTGCGTATTTGATAAATGTAAGCAACTATTCAGTAGCCTGCTTTCTTCCTGTGCCCTAGCTTGTCCCCTTGTGTCTTTCTCGTCTTCATTAAAGACTGACAGAAATGGTCACAGTAATGGAGGAGAGAACTTCAGAAGTCAGGGGTTGTAGGGACAATGAGATTGACAGTATTTATGTTTGAGTTTGCTTCTCTGGCTCTAGAGGTTGCTTTTGGGGCAAGTGGGTGATGGAATTTTGTATTTTAGAAAAACTTGTTGGAATAATATTTAAAGCAATGCCAGTATTGGAGAGTCCACTGGAAGCAGATTAGAGGAAAAAGTAATATGATCATTACCAGCAACTGCTGGCATTTCTACAATTAAGAGAGGATGTCTGTACACTGAACTTGGAAGGCATGTGATGTACCCAAATGCATCTAAAAAAATTGTCCAATTTTTTTTGTAACTTGTGTATCAGATCTGGGCAAATGTCTTCAGGTGCACTTGTGTAGTGGCCATGTCACTGCAAGCCTGTCACTTAACAGGTGAAATGGTCTTTGTAAATGGCTTTTCCTCAGACTTCTGTTGGCTGGCAGGTATTCAGTAAGATAAATTGTTGATGGCTGAAAGGAGTTTTCTCGTGGGACAGGAATCACCAGGTCCAAATGTCTGAGGTACAGGCTACAGCAAAAATGAAATAATAGACAGTTCTGAGCTCATGTTCTGCGCTCTGTGCATCTCAAATGTGTGTTATGAGGCAAATTTTTAATAGAGGCAATTTTCTACTCGCCAAGCCCAATGTAACACTTATTTAATTTTAGTACTCCAGCTATGGTACAGAGAGTGTGTTAGAAAATGAAGGTCTTTGAGCATTACTCTCAAAGTGACCTGTTCACCCTGTCACATTAAGGCATCTGCTGTTATTCCAGACTACCACTATTTTCTCATGCTCTTGACTTAAAAAAAAAAAGAAATCTTTACAAAAAGGCAAAACCTGAACTATGCATGTAATTATTTCCACAGTGCTGAACAGGAGCACTAGGGATGTGCTTCTGAAACACTGCAGCAGACTGGCTATGCCTTGAAAAAACAGGTTTCTTCCCTTCTGATTTTCACAACTGCACTATTAAGCATAAAAGCAGTGAAGTTAAGAGTATGTCTGACTTTGTCCTCCCACACTGGATTGTTTTTGATGTTGCCTCCATCCTGTATGATTGTTTCTCTTGGCAGTCATCCAGGCTTCTGAGATGGTGGGTTTGTTGCGGTGTTTTTTGGTTTGTTTTTTTTTTCTTTTTTTTTTTTTTCCTTTTCAAGAGTTTAATTAACAAATTGAGGTGAAGAAAGTTGCGTTAAAATCTAGTGTGAGAATTTCTTGTCCCAAAAGAGAAAATACAGAGACAAGGCAAAAAGAAAAGCCATCTGTGAGTAGTGAGTTAGCAGACTGGGTTGCAGAGGAGCTGTGCAGAGCAGTTGCTTCAGCTCTGCCGCTGTAGAGGTGGAGTCTGTGCTTGCAGGAGAGTAAGGAGATGGGGAAGAATAACAGCAAGCAGAGGGGGTGTGTTATAGGAGGGGAATGAATATTTGCAAAGACATGCCCGTTTGGCATTACTTCTGGTGTTTGAGATGCTGTAGGAAACAAGATGTGGAGTGGAAGCTGGGAGAAAAGGAGCATGATCTCTCCCCTCTCCTAATTTACAATCCCTCCCTGCTCAGTGTGGAGCTGCAGCAATGCTGAAGCTGACTTGTGTTCAAAGCATGGCTGCAGAGCAGTGGTAATGCTGGCAAGGCTGGTGGGCACCAACGAAGGAAAACCCAAACACCCTTGACAAAGGGGGAAGGTCAGCAGCAGCCCCTCGGCTGGCTGGCTCTCCAGTGCTGGGCAGGAGGAGCTCCTTGCTTGAGCTCAGCTGGGGATGCCTCTGCTGGCAAAATGGGCATTTGGTGAGAGATCTTGCTTCTCACAGTCTGTTTTATGAGGGTCTTGCAGCGCTGTGCAGGGGCTCAGGCACAGTGCGCAGCCCTGGGTCTTGCTGCTTGTCATCCAGTGTGCTTGTACGGCACCTGTACCATGCAGGCTGCCTGGGCCTGGCAGTGGGCACCTCCCTGGGGATGGGCTGAGGCCAGACTGGGACTGGGCCTGCAGGTGGGCCTGGCTTGGTGGGGCCCATGGCCAGGCAGGACTGAGGGGAGCAGGGGCTGATGTAGGGCCCGGGGGAGGGCCAGGCAGGGTCAGTCAGGGCTGGTGATGCCTCCGAGGCCCTGGCACTCAAGTGAATTTATCTTCTGGGACTGGCTTGCCTGTGAGCAAAGCGTGCTTTTGGATACATTCCTATAAAAGCCTTTAGTCCTGGATGTTTCTTAAGGCTGTCAAGGGTAAATGAGAGCTGCAGGTCTGGAAAACTGGCTGTAATATTGGGGTGTGAGGTATGTCAACATGCATGTCAGACTGAGCATTTGAAGATGTCAGTGTAGACCCAGAGTGGCCATGTGGACCCAGACGAGAAGGTGTGTGTTGCACTATTAATTTAGTTCTTATGTGAGGACTTTTTTTTGAAGAGCCTTTGTTTAGTCATTAAACATCATTCCAGAAATTGACATTTAAATATGGTTTTTATCTCAATTTCCTCATATCACAGCTGTTTGATGTGCTGAAAGATTTGGGTTTCCACACACTCTCGGTACTGAAGATGAAATAGCTGTACAAGGCAGAGTAGAAGGGAAGGGAGCAGAGAGGGCAGGCAAAGCCCAGGGCCTATGAATACTGTGTGGAGGGGCAGGTGGAAGCACCTGGAGAGGGCTGCTGTTGGGGGTCCTGATTGCAGTCCTGTTGGGGACTGGGGGCTGACTGGAGGTGTTAAGGAGAAAAGATACTAAGAGTTTGAGTACTATTTCTGATCCAGTATTCCCCAGAAGTCAGCCGTGCAACCCTCTCCTGTCACTTTGTCATGGAAGTGCAATGGCAGATAACACACAATAGAAGGAAGTACAGGAATTGATGACTTTTCTGGTTGTATCTTCATAACATTCAGAGTACTTCCCAACCTGCAAAGATTCACTGAGGTAAGGGAAAAAGGATTAAATGCATTGGATAATAGTTTCTTTGCAGCAGTGTAAGCTGGTCTTGGCTGCTGCTGTGTTAATGGTGCCTTAAAGAAAACTATCAGCAGGCTAATGGCAGCTTCAAAACCAGAAACTTACCCTGCTCCATCCTATTCATTTCCAAAGAGATGAACGATTCCAATCCTAATGATCCATTTAACTGCCAGTATTAAACACACATCTAAAGAAAAATTATGCAATTAAAAAGGAAGAAGCCTAATAATGTAACATTGAGGCTGTGCAACTGAAAACAGTCAAGCAACTGGAAGATTTTAATACTGAGGTTACCTTTGACTCTTGCTCACAGAATTTTGTTATTCCCATTTCCCAGGTAAATATTTACATTGCTTTAATTCTGAAGCACAGTCAGTCTCAAGTGCTCAAAGGTTAATGAATAAAGCTTCAGAACTAAGGGCTGGCTAAGTATTTCCTCCATGTCAGATGAAAACAATCACATTATGACTTGCCCAATGTCACACACGTACTTTATGGCAAGATCTGAGTGTAAGGTTGTTGGACTCATTCATCTAGTTTAATTGTAAGACTACCTTCATTCACTATCTGTAATTCTTGTTTCCTAAACGTGGAGGTCCTCACTCTTTTTGAGAATACACTTTTCTTGTGAATTGTAAGCTTCTGCATGCCCTGGATAGCAGTTTTGTACAAATGAGTGTGGGGTTCAGTTGGCATTTTTCTTCTGTGTGCAAGGTAGCCTTGAATGTAAAATGCAGCCAGCTGCAGAGTGGGTGGACTAACCTGGGCTCCCAGGCCTAGTGCACTCATAAGCAGCATGGATCACTCTGTGTACCTAGGTACTTCACTCCCATATGCCTGTTGCTAGGAGTGCCAGTGTTTTATTCCCATAGTTTGTGGTTGGTTTTTTTTTTTTCTGCAGTAAATTGAGCTGCTCTTTATTTCCTGGTGAGTTGTGGGAACTTGTCTGTCCTTGGGGCATGTTTTGAGGGGGAAGGGAGGAAGATATTGTGGGAAAGCATCAAATGACTGAAATTGCTTTAGGGCTGTAATCAAAGGGCTATAATCATCAAAAGGGGGAAGAGTACCAGCCCACAAGTAAGCAGCAGTGGGGTTTTTGCCTGTAGCTCTGGATAGGCCAGGGCAGGTGGGAGTGGAGCATTGAGTGCATGGTGGACTACTTGTGTGGATAGGAGCTCATTAGCAGCAATGCATGAGTAAAGGCCAAAGCTGACTTGCTATAAAATCAAGTGTCATAAGAAGGCCAGAGTAGTTTCTTTGAATAAAAAGAAGTCAAGCAAGAAAGATACCATTACCTTGGTTGCTAGGGCAATGTAAGATGCTTTGATGTAAAACATTGGCCCAGTGCTCAAAACAATGCTTATCACCTGAGTGCCAGATGTGTGTATAACAGAAGCCACTAAGATGTGCTTACCATGGGAGGAGTGATTTTTAACTGCAACTTTAATTTACCCTCACTTGTTCCTTTGTGTATTTTGAGTCTTCCATGTAGACTGGAAGCCCAACCAGCTGTTATTTCTCCTTTGGCTCCATCTGAAGTATTTCAGGATTTCACATGAATATTCCTTATTTGAGTGCATACATCCTGGATTCTCCTCAAATCATAAAAAGCAGTTCTTTCTCTGTGTACTTTTTGCTTATTTAAGAGAAATAACGTGTAGGAACTTAAAAATTAACCTGCTTTCCTTACTGTCTTTGCATAAATAGTCATCCAGAGCTACATCTGAAACCACAGCAGGAAATGAGTTCTGGTCTGCATAGAAACAAGGTGAAACTGATGTCCTAATTTTTCTAATTAAGTACATAATTGTTTAATCCCTTTGGTTGGGAAATGGTGTTGCAAGTTTGTGGATTTTGTTTTTGAATATTTTTGTGTTACAAAGTGTCTTATGACTTGGCTTGTTTTTATTCAGTGGTAGATGCCAGAGGCATGATGAAGAATTTTAAGCAATTTTTGAAGTGGAATACACTTGAGTACTCTTGGCATAGCTCATCTCCTGCTTGCAGCTCTAGGTAATGCAGATTTTAAACAAAGGAATATTGGAGATGTTTGATTTTTAGTGAGTGGCAAAGGATTCTGCCACCTTTTTTTTTTTTTTTTAACTGGTCTATGGAATAGAGAGTTAAAAGCTTGGGTTAGATTCTTTCCTGGTCATAAAAGGCCCCCAGGATGCCTTGTCTTCTGCTGTGTTGCAATTACCAGGCAATGACTGCTGCAACTGTTCCATATATTTAGTAAAATTGGGCCTGTGAACTCTTGTTATGGAAGGTGGCACTGCTATGAATATAGGATTTATGAGGGTCCTGACACCTGTGTTTGGCACCATGTGTGCAGAACTGGACTGACACTTTGTGCTTTATCTAGGCTGCCTGCCTGTGGGAGGAATATGGATACAGTGTCCTTCACAAGTACCTTCTACAAGCTGTGAAGATGGGTTTGAATGGGTTGCTCCATCTTCTTTCTTCCAAACTGTCTGGGTCTGGAAGAATTTGAGGAGGATTAGAAGTACCTATTTGGTAGCTTTGGGCAATAAAGAGAAAGTGGGGTCCTCAGAGTCCAGATCTAGCTACTTTAGAAACATCTCAATGCGTTTCCCTTTAGTTTTAGAAAACATTCTCCCTCCCTGTCATGGTTTAACTCTGGCTAGCCAAATACCACACAGCAGCTTTCACAAATTCCCCTTCCTGTCCTCCAGTGGAGGGGAAGAATTGGAGGAAAAAGGAAATAGGGAAGCTTGTAAAATTGACATAAGAACTATGTATATATTTAGATTTAATTAGTAAAAATACTACATAATTAAAATAGAAAATAAAACATATGATACAATTTCTCACCACCCACTGACCAATGCACACCCAGATGCTGAGTGGTGAGAGTCAGACCTAGAGAGCCCGAGAACCACAGCCCGCAGGCTGGAGCCCGGGAGCTGTCGCAGCAGATTCTGAATGAACCCTATCAGCGATAGCATGACTGGGAAAACTAAATAAACTCACCAACTCCCTCACGAGTGAGTTAGCAAAGCAGCTAATGCAGGAGTCAGGGAGAGTGTTAGCAAGCGTATGGGAGTAAACAAGCAAGGGAGTAAAGAGAGAGTAATGGCTCCCAGACCCCCTCCTTTACCTAAGCCCCGAGCATGGTGTACTATGGAATGAAATACTCCCTTGGTCAGTTAGGGTCAGCTGTCTGAACTGCGTGTCCCCCACACTGCCTGTAGTGAGACAGCGAGAGCTGGGAACGCAGCTGCAGAGTCAGAAGCAGAGAAAGGCCCTGAATTCGGTGCAGGCATTCCCCAGCGCCAGCTAAGAGCTTATCAGTGCTTCTCTCTGCATCCAGGAACACAGCTTCCTAGCAACCACAGTAATGAGAGATAACTCCTTCCTGACTGAACCCAACACACTCCCCCAATCCTTAAATTGTCTTTGAGCCAGCAGATAGAGACCTTTAAAATGGTCTGACCTGTCCAAGCCCTTGGTCACAGGAGTCAGACTTTCTTAAGCTGTTGCTCTGTCAACTTTTTACTGTCATTGTCAATGGTTGACAGTCAAGCATTTACTGAAGTCCAGTAAATGGGTGTGCAGGGGTGTGAAGTGTGGTTTCTGCTGTTCCTGGAGGAATTTGTAATGTCTAACCACATGATCATTTGGGAGACATTCTGAAAGTGGTGAGGTGAACATGAACCTCTGATGTCACTGGCCATTTGAGTGGTTAACAAGGCTAGAACTAGAGTGAAGGTGGGTAGGAAGGAGCTGATGATACCACCTTGTGCTGACTGCTATGACCCAGCCAGTGCTGCTTCCTAGCTGGGTTGAGAATGCTTTGGCTTGGGTTTGCTGGACCAAACTTGCCTTTGGAGGTTGCAATATGTGTGCAGCCCAGCTCCCCTTAGTTACAGGGAAAAGTTTATCCAGGAGGTTGGATTCAGGCCAATTACTGCATGAGAAAATTCTCATGCTGCTCCTGTGTTTTGACATGCTCACTCCCCCTGACCAGCCCTTGGAAAAGCACTAGTGTTTCTTTAGCATTTGAGGGTATTAGACTACTCATCCAAACTTTTAATTTGAAACTGGGTATTCTATTATTAGCTGTAGCCTGAAGTGATTTTCAAAATCCACCTGTCATTTTGATTATGCTTTTTTCCTTGTTCATTGATAAGAAATTAAAGAAATGTGCATCCCTTGCAGCTTGTGGCTAATGATGTGGTATGCTAACATGTTTTAGAATGCCCTATGAAGAGAGTTTTAAAGAAATCTGGTAATGTAGGTTGGACAAAGAATGATTGCATGCAATCATGATGCTGCATGGGGAGTCCTCTAAATCTTAGGCTTTTAATTTTGCAAAAGAAAGTTCTTGGGATTACCTGAGCATTGGTTTACCACAACAGATTTTAAGAGATGGTTCTTCCACTGCAGAAAGTCTTCAGAGCTGGTGCTACTAGGTATTTAAAAGCTGAGCAGGAGCAGGTCATTTCTGTGGACATTAACACTTTTCTAAGCTCAGAATAGCTTGCTGAACCCATTCAAATACAAATCTTGAAAGCTGCTTCTCTGGCCAATAACAGTTTGGACTGTCACTAGAACAGGCTTGGTTATATTTTAAAGGCACTGTGTGTCTTTCTATTAAACTGCAATGGCAAGCTAAAAGTGTTTGGCAGAAAATCCATGTGTGTGTCTTCTGCCATGCTAACTCTTGTAGCACTAGCTTGAAATTGGGATAATGATATCATAGCATGATGGTAACTGTAGAATTTAGCTGCCTATTTTCATAAAACTTAGAGACCCCATGGGTGTCTTAACTGAAGGGAAGATCTTTGTGCTTTATTAGATGGTAGTTAATCCATACAGGTAAACAGTTACAGCTTCCTATATATTCTTAATAAGGGAAGAGCTTTATTTGGGCACCTGAGAATCAAGACATGAATTACAAGAAAACCAAGCTTACTTAGCTCCAGTGCTCCTTAACCTGTGTCACTGTTTCTGCTGCCTGTAAGAAGAGACAGGAGGAATCCAACCACAAATGTGATACATGGCCCTCTTGAGTAGCTCCTGTGTTGGCCTCTGGCAGATCAGACATGTCTGCTACTCATAGCAGATCATAGTGCCTTTTCTTTTTTTTTTTTTTTTTTTTAGTTTATGGGAGACAATGTTCACTTTAAAGGGGACATTGTCTTGGAGAAAATTACCTGGAGAAAATTACCTGTTAGTAACAAGTCATTCTTTGATGTGAAACTTACTTTCAAGCTACTCATCATCCCCCAAATCTGCTTTGTTGATGGCTATGTTACTGACAGTGGTTGCTCTTGTGTGCCACAGTGTAAAGCAACAAACAAAAGAACAAAACACCCCTCATAATACACACACACACACAGCCCGGCCCCAGTGGTCCTGTACATTTTCCTTGGAGCTAGGTGAACACAAGTTACTTCTACAAGAAGTCTTGTGGAAGTTAGCTGTTTCAGGACACGTTGAATGTAGTTTGTGCTGAAAACTGCTGACTGAAATCTTTTAAAGTGGGCAAACAACAAATATGAGACAGGAGCAGCATGGAGCTTCCTCTCTTATCTTTTTTTCCCAGGGATGGAAAGGGAGTGCCTGACTTTGATCTTATTCCCTTCCTTCCACCTGTTTCTGCGTGCATGTTCATGCAGTTTCATGTCTGAAGACTTGATTGTCTCTGGTGTTCCTGGAATCTCTCCCATTTGAGAAAATCTGTAGGTGGAAATAGAAACAGGTCTGAGAATCTGGAGGAGCAAAGATTAGAGGAGTCTTCCTCATCAACATGTTTGTGTCCAGGCTGATCTCTACAAGTGCCTCAAATCTTAGACTTTGGATGTTTGTAAGAAAAGTAGCCAGTTAAAAACAGGTGGATTGTTCCTTTAACACAGTATTATACTTTGAATTCAAAGTTCCTTTGCACTGGCAGTTCTGTATTAAACTGACTAGCACACAACTGGTACTTTAAAGATGTGCAGGAGTGCTTCTGGATTCCTTTTGATGGCATCAGTTCTGTACTGTGACTGTGAGGTCAGACTCAATAGGGTTTCTGTGTGCAGAAAGTGTGTGATTACCTATGGCTATCATTTTGTCCCTAGAACGGAAATAGGCTGCTGCAGGTATTTGGTTTATGTGCAGGTGTTTTGCAGGCCTGGGTCATCTGAAGAAGCTCCACTGAAGGACTTTATGTTGGATTCCTTGGAGTTAGTTCCGTATCTATGTCCCATGCGATAATGATGTTTGTTTCTTACACATACTTCACTGCCACCCAATGACTCTGGATTTGAATGTATATGCTAAGCACGGTGTCAGTGGGAACACTGCTGTCCTTTACGTATACTATTTTATTTTAAGTTACAATGTTTAGCTGCTTGAAACTTTCTCCTGTATTTCCAATCCTATCCTTGATTTCAAAGATGGAATAATGTGAGAAGAATGCAGAACACTTAGCTCCTTGACTGTGGTGTGCTAATGAGAAAAAGCTAAATTATGTTTAAGAACTGGAGCAGAAAGGGTGCTCAAATTGCATTACTTCCTTTCCTTGGTATCTGGAAGTAGAAAATAATTTTCTACAGAAAAGACTACTGCACTCTATTGAGTGAATTAATTAAAGTCTGTCCAAGTTAAATGTTTTACTTGAGGCAGGCTAGGGATTGTTTGGGGTTTTTTTGGCACTGAAACTGACTGGGCAGTCAAAGTAGCCAGCTGGTAGTACTCAGCTTTAAAACTTTTGATGTGTTTCATTTGATCTGGTAGTAAAATTTTAGTCTTAAAATACAGTGTTAACAGATGGAAAAACTAAATGACATTAATTGTCATTTGTAACATGTCTCTTTCGGCAAAGCAGTATGAGTAATGCAATCAACCAGACTTTAAGACAGTCTGTCCGTAGTCTCGTGTCCTGACACAACCTTTACCAAGGTATACTGGTTAACTTCATCAGGATGTGAAGGGCATTGGCTCCAGCCCTCACAGACTAGGATAATGCTGTATGTTGCCTCCAGGATCAAAAATAGTAAACTCCAACATACCTTCAGTTACTCCCGTAATAGAAGGATACAGGTCTTCCATATAAGTATATGAGATGTGATTAGTAAGATTCATCTGCTGTGAGACAAACATCTATACTATAAACACAGAATGATTTGGGCTGGAAGGGACCTTAAAGATCATCTAGTTCCAACCACTTGAAGCCTCCTGTTTACTGTAGATGGATGGTAGACATAGAAAGGCAGGTGAGAGAAATCCCAACTTGTGAGTCCTGGGTCTTGGTTAAAAAAAAAAAATGTCGTTTTTGTAGCTTTGTTTTAAAAAGTTGCCCAGCACAATGATTTTAATCAGATGAAGGTCTCATTCTTGAACATGACTGCTCTTAAGTATGACTTTATATACTAAGCAGTTTCATGTGCATAAGTGTTGGTTGTCATGTGATCAATGTGTTCAAAAGCAGGGGAGATGAAGGAAGGAGAAGGCTAACCCCGAAGTGCTTCCAAGATGCAAGACAGTGGAAGGAAAGTGAAATTCACAGGAATGAGTAGCTGAAGTGTGAGTCTGGGTAAATTCTTTGAATGGTTTCTTGAAAGTCTGCCAGAGGCTAGAAACTAGCCAATGTTGTCCAGAAGGAGGAAGCCCATGTTGTACAGCCTTACCTGATGCTTGCTCAAGCTGGTCTATCTCCTTGCTGCAAATATGTTGTATTGGCTGAGTTCAAGATATAGAAATGTTGAGCCCATGTTACACAAATCCTGAGATAATGTAGACAAACAAAGTTGATCTGTCTCTTGACTCCTTAATTTCGCTTGCCAGCAGCTTCTGAATGATGCCAGCGAATTTAGGATTAAAATTACTTTGGCTGCAGTTGCAGGAGCTTTTGCAAGATGAAGCAACTAAGATCAGAGCCCTACTGTGATAGGCATTTAGTTGCAAACACAAATGAGAAATACCTGAAAAATGTGGTGCTGAGGTGTCTAGTGATGGTGACTGTAATGCACTGAAGTGGGCTGGTGTAGAATCCATCCAAAAGCTGTTGATAGTCTCCTCTGAAGTGGTAAGTCTCAAAGTAGTATGCTAAAGATAAGGGCCATTTTGGATGCTGGAGGGGTGGCAGAAGGCTGAACAGATGAATTTTTGCTTGTGAACACAAAGGTGGCTTTGTAGAAGGACATTGCAAGAACTTGCCTTTCACAAGCTTGCAGAGACAGGGGCATCAGCTCCCTGGAAGCCCTCTCAAGACTCTCTCTAGTAAAGCTTCCAATTTGTCTGTTAAGGGAAATGTTCCGTTATTGTAGATATACATGTTAAAATGCAGTAAGAAATGGCATCATCAAACCAACTTCTAACTACAGTATTATTGCAACACTATTCCATGTGTTTTGGGACCTGAAAGGTGTGTTTAAGCTTCTAGCCTCCCCTCATGGGGGTTTACAGAGGACTGGGCTCAAAACTTTTAAAACCTAAGCAAACTTTAGCTACCGTAGCTAGCTGTAGTGCTAAAGCAGAAGGCGCATCTTGTGCTTAGCCATTATATGACCAGGGAGCAGTACACATAGACATTACCTGGGTTCCTTATGGCCTTGGGAGCAAAACATGCTGGCATTGTGACTGTCAATATGATACCCTGTGTAGGTGGGACTGAAGCCTATGGATATAGATACATAAGCCTTTGAGTGGTCGGTTTGCCTTCACATATGATGAAACTTCAATTTTTACCTTGTTCTAAGCAGAATATTGACAGGACTGACATTCATTGCAGTGCAGTCAATGACAGGACAGCAGAACATTCATTATTTGTTTGGATCTGTTGAAGATGTTGGTCTGTTGTACTAGAGACTAGTAAAAGTTAATTGTTTTTTGTCTCCTGGTGTAGAGGTTCGGCTTCATTTATTTGGGAACGCAGAAGTTGCATCTTCAGGTAAATTGCAACATACCTTGCTTGGGCACTGTAGAAATACCAGTCTCCTTATTTGATGCTTCATTTCAGAAGATCTCTGTGGAGCCCCAGGGCTGCATGTATGTCATGTTTTGCTGGCAGAGTTTGCTGCAGCAGGGATTAGGGCTGTCATAAGTGCTCTGCTCTAAATCCGCACTTTTCCTCGGGTGAAACACAGAAGGTAAACCATACCACCTGAATGCCTTGAAGGAAAGTCTGCTGTCAAGGGAGGTGTAGGCCTGCTTTTGTCAAAAATGTGAACACTTGTCTCTGGAGATGCCTCAGAACCAGGGCCTACATGAATATCTCTTGGGGATCAGGCAGAGAAGCTAGTGTAGCAGGAAGAGGTGGATTTTAGCAGAACAAAGTAAGGTGTAGCTGTGTGCCCTGCCAGAAACCTTCTCCTCTAACCTGGCAAAGCTGTTTGCTGAACCAAACTTCAACTCTGCTTGGTTATTTGTTCAGAACTCCTGTCTTTGTGATGAGTATCAAAGTACTATGTGGAGGTACATGTGAGGTAAAGTGTCTGAGGGTATTTCAGAGTTTAAGTGTGACAACAAATTTTTGGTCAAGATCAGAAAGTAGCTTGAAATTTGACTTGTTAACTGATTCATCATTTTAAGTAAGACTCATGCTGTGCTGGTCTCCCTGTTGCAATTCAAAGGCTGCAGAATTAATATTCGACTTTAGTCCTGGCTCTCTTGACTTCAGTGTTCCTCTTTGTTTTAAAGATGCAAAACAGCTGACTTCACAAGTCGATGTTTTCTTGGTGTAGTGCAGATGATACTGGCTGTTCTCACATTTTTGTGTACCTTTTAATGAACTTGAGTATCTTTTAGGATGGGGCCTGGCGTGCTCTAAACTTCAGCACTGGAGCCTTGGGAAAGTTACTAGTTCAATCATGATTCTTTTAATGTCAACTTTTCTAAGAGAAAAAACTGAACTGAGGTTGCAGAGACTTAGCTTAAATTTTGGAACTGGTAGAGAGCTGTTTTGTCTTTTCACCATAGCTGGCCCTGACAGTTTAACAGAGCTTATTGACCATCTGCTTTGTCTAGTTTGCCACATGGCAGGGTAATAGCTAAGCCAAAATAGTGGCTGCACAGTGTATTAATTAAACAACTTGCTTGTGAGTACTATCAGGATACTAAATTGATTGATGTTGTACATTTAACTTGAAGAGTTTTGTCCTATCCTTTGTTGCGATTGCTGGATATTGGGCCAAAGAACATAAGATAGGTGGTGAGAAAGCAGCTGTTTGGCTGTATGTTGGAGTCCCTGTTTGTCTCCTTGCCCTCTGTCTTCTGTTACCCATTCTCAGCAGATGGGACCTGGAGTATATTACAATCTTGTTCCCCTGCTGCTACTTCTGACTGCTGCTCTTTGCCTCTCCCAAAGCTGGCAAAGGCAACAGCTGTTTCATAATTTCTCTGAAGAGAAAAACATAGCAAGGGGAGGCGGGGAGAGACTGAAAGACCAGACATCTTGCTTGCAAAGGACTAGAGAGAAATGTTGTTCTTGTTTCTTTTTCAGGAGCCAGTATCTCTTCTGAGAACAGATTTCATGTTCTTCAGTGCTGTGTTCCTGGAAATACAATGCATCTTTCTCAGAGAAGAGAGCAGAAGTTGAGAGCTTTAAGCAAATAGCGTTGATTATGTCTGCATATCTCGCTAGCTGGAGGAACCTGACTCTGGGCTGCTTGTTAGTGTGACTAATTCTGCTCAAAGGCACAGCATCCTGGGAAAGCAATTTTTAATCCATACTGTGCTGGTGGCAGACGTATAATGTGTTCTCTGAAAGGGATGTGGCAAGACTTTGGCAATATCCAACAACTGTCTGCTTGATCAAGGGATGTGCTGTAGGTAGCATCTCTGCAGCTAGAAGCTGAATCCTGTTGAGCTTGTTATAATGAACAGATGGCTTGTTAATATGCTCTGCTGTGCTATGGCAAGCTGTGCTTCTCCACAGCCTTGCTACCTATACTTTCATTGCAGAAATCTGCATACAGATTCTTTTTCTTCTGGTAACTTTCTGTAACAACAGGTAATTGTTCATACATATGTGTATGTAGGTGCATATTTGTGGTCTGTTAACATGCTTCTGAAGGGCTAGTGTATATATCTGTGCACACTGTGTATATACTATGCTGTTGGATGGTGTAACATGAAATAATATTGCAGTTCAGTATAACATCAAACTGAATGAACCTACTGTTTGCCTGTATTTTTAATACACCTAAGCTGCTGGAAATGCTTTGCATAGTAGGTAAATTACTTCAGAAGAGAACTGAAAGACTGCTGTACAGGTTGGAGTTCTGTCTGAAAGCTCTGTAGTGGTTGCAGACAAAGACCCTGCTAATACCAACTTAGTTTGGCCTCTGAAAGCTCAGTGCTAGCCCTATGCATTGCTCTGATGGGGTTCTGGACTTCCAGGAATTGCAGAGGATCTTTGATTTACACAGAAGTGCTTTGGATCCCAGGTAGTCCTGGTTTGTGCTGTCCTTGAGAACCAAGAAACTATTTAGGAAGTGGGATCTTCAGTGTGTATGCAAGTTTTCTCCTTTCTGGGAAGTTTTGGTGTCCCTGATAATTGAAGGTGGCTCCTTCCTGCATTTAAGGGATACTTGAGAAAATTACACTCTCCTTCAAACAGTCTTCCCCTCCCCAGCTTTCCCCCCGCCCCCGCTGTGTTAATAACATAAGAGTCTATCACTCTTTTGTTAACTTGAAAACGTGAGGATTATAACAGGTCTGCCAGTATGCTAACCCAGTAATGAAGGGTTAGTTTTGATGCAGCTTTTCAAAAATAGCCCCTTCCCAGAGCTGTGTTTTAGCCACAGGAAACAAGTTTACGTAGTTGTTTTCTTTAGCATGAACATGGGAGCTGTGCTGTTAAGAAGGCGGGGGTGCTGGGAAATGGTGTTCATCCTTCAGCAGCTTGTTGGGGTTCTTTCCCTTCAGTCAACACAATTGTGATTTCTCTGGTCTTGATATTGCCAGTCTCTAAGTTTCTCTCACTTAAGAGCCCCCATCAGCCCTGTGCTGTTTGCCTGCATCATCTTTCAGCTATGGTGATTTGTGAGGGCTAGCAGCTGTTGCATAAGCATTTGGAATTTTTACAGTTGTGCTGGAAAATACTGCCTGTTTGTGTACCCGAGGAGCAGGGGGGACACCTCAGCACTTTGGCCCCATTCTGTTTTGTGCTTACTAACGCTGTCGTGATCATGTAGCCCACCACAAGTTTTCATTTACAATGTGAAAAGGTCTGCCACATGACTGCTGCTGGCAAGATAGCATGTCCTGGAAGATGATGGACTTTTTAGCATTTACTGTGAGTAAATTAGATGCTTCAGAATGACTTCATTTTTTTTACTTTTATACCAAGCCAAAACAACAAATAACTTGCCTTATGTTATACTTTTCTTCTTCAATATGCCTTAAATGGCTCTTCAGGCTATGGTTATGGAACCACAAAGCTTTTATGCCTTTAAAAAAAGAATTCATATCACCCATAACTCTTACTTCTTCTGGATTGCCACTGGGAAAGGAAATGCATGTTTTTCTTCAGCCTGTGACCATTTCCAACAATGCAGTTGATTAGAGATCCCTGACAAGTCCTGACTCCGCATGTTTGTGTCTCTGAAAAATGGAGGAAAATATCTTAACATGTACTTATGGCATCTGCTTAAGAAAGATAAATCTTGAACGTGAAAGCAGAAGAACAGATTTTAGGCTGACCACAGCAAAGTGAGAATTCAGTTGAAGTGCACTGTTTAAGGATCCTGGGAGCTGATATGGGAGGTCCTGATGCTGCAGGCTACCTTGGAAGGCAGTTAGGCTGGTATCTGTTCTTAAAACAGTTGTTGCAGATCATCTTCAGACTGTCAAATGACACTTGCTCAGTTTCCATTTTCAAAATGGGTAACACCATTTATAAGGTTGGCTGGCTGTTTAGAGTGCAATTCTTTGGCAGTGAGCAAAGGTTTCCTTCTCTTGGGATAGGTAAATGTGCTGATAAGGATGTAGAGGGCTTCATAGTGAGATGGGTAGAAGGATGCAGGAGTTGGGACTCGGAAGGGAGCTTTTCTTTTAGTGGTGCTTTGGACTTCTCTGCAGTGAACTCTTCTCTTGCATTCAGTGCTTTGGTTGCAAGGGTGTCCTCTTAATACAGAAATTTAGTGGCTCCTTACAACTGTTTTTTCAGAGATTCTTGGGGAAGAGTGAATGTGTATACTTGCAACTGAATGAATGGGAAGGTATTTTTTGCCAGACTTAATTTTTAATTTTGCCAGATATAATAAAGGGATGCTGGAAAAGAGTGGGCAAAAACTTACTGGCAGTTAGATGCTAACTGAAATGGGATGAGATGACATATAGGACCTGTGAACGCATATGTCAGGTAGTGAAATGGTGCTTTTGCAAGTGTGAAAGAGGGGGTGATGCTGCAAGACAGAAATCCCAGTTAACAAACCAGCTGGGAAAACAACGCCTCAATGCAAGAAAGAACTGAATGTTTCCATTGAAAAGCCCCATTTTGAAAGGAATTGCTACACCTATGTCAATATCAGAGAATAACCTGAACTTCATGTTCAACTTTCACCTTTCTGCACTTGCTGGTTTGCTCTACCTTCCATTGACACAAACTTTTTAGGTGAGGTGCTTGTTAAAGTGTCAAAAGGTAGAGAAATGGAGCTTTCCTTGTGTATTTCTTACTGGCTTGTGCTATTTTGTCCATAGAAAAATGTTGGAGAAAGATGCCTTTTTCTAACTGAGCAGCTGTGCCTGCGCTGGCATCATGGTGACTTTTCCTTGTGGACTAGGCAAGCCAGGAGAGGAAAGCACAGAGATATTCTGCCTGTTCAAGAGAAGTGGCCATGTTTCTGTTGGACTGGGCAGCTGCATCATTAACCATAGTTAAAACCACCATGTTAAGGGCTGTCACAATTTGTCTGAAGTTATCAAATACCCATAATGGTAAAATGAGAGTAAATAACATGTTGTATCAGATTCTCAACTTCCGTTTTCCAAATGAACCAATGGAAGTATTTAAATGAATGATGGAGCAATGAACTAAGCAAGGCTTGCCAAACTGTGGTTTTTCAGCCAGCGTGGGGTTCCTAGAAGCTGTTCTGTTCCCAGTCAGAGCCTATTTTGGTTTCTCACTGTTGGATGTTTTGTGGCAGGAGATCTGAGCAAGTGCTTCCTAAACAGCTGCTTATACAAGAACTACTGTGTGTAGACAGCCCGAAGTTGGCACTGCAAGTGTGTGACCCGTGACTTACTGTTTCAGTTACCCATTCAAGCAACAGATAAATGCCAAACTAAAAATAGCAACTCCAGGGCCCAGGGTAAGTATTTTCAGTCACCTACATAATAGGCTTTTTCAAAAACTTGTAGTTAAAACAGAGGATACCAAGAAATTAATTTGCTTAAAAAAACCTAACTGTGTACGTGTGTTTTTACTTTTGTAAAAGCCCATTTAGCAGTTAATTAGAAGAAAAGTTACTCCTGTTAATTATTTGCAAATTACTTCCCTAGCACTGATAATTAAAAACAAAAAAACAAGCTGAGAGGGAGAAAAAAATTCTTGCACAGAAGTGGGGAGAAAAGTAAAAGGATCTGTTATTTATCTTTATTGGCCGGGGTGCACGCGCAAGTCTCCGGTGCTGTTCTCGGCGTTGCAGGCTGCATCCATACGTACGGTTACCTCCCTGCTGCTGAGTGAACGCAGCCAGGGAAATGTGGCAGCCAGCCCACGCTTGGCTCTAAGGGCCTCTGAACAAAAAGGCATGGCTTTCTGAAAGAGCATGTGAAGCCTTTCTTCCAGCCGAGAGAGCCCCACAGGTGTGTCGGTGACCAACAGCAGGCAGGGTGTCTGCTAGGCGAGCCCAGCCTCAATGGAGTTGGCAGTCTGAAGCGCAATAAAACTTCCGTTTAGCTCTCCTAACACATTCTTCTTTCAATAGCAGCTTTGTGGCCCTGCTAGAAAGCAGAACAGAGAACTGTGGAAAGAGGACCAAGGTTTCTCCTTCTGCAGAGACAGGTTTAGAGCATTTGTCTGAGGTCACCCTGGCATTCTCGTATTGTCTATATAAACACAGAGGTGACTCTGACAGTAGTGGTCACATTGACACAGCTGTCCATATACAGTGAATTTTAATGGCTGGTTAGCCTTTACTGCTTAAAGAGAGCCTCTGAGCTCCACTTGAAAATTCCCTTGCCATCACTCCTGGTCGTAGGTAGGCCAGAATCTACACTGAAACAGCTTGTGGAAATTATGGTTCTATTACAAACTACTAATGTTATAAAGTGCTAGCTTCGAGTAAGTATGTCAATGGTTTTTCAACTGCTTGCTCTTTTCTTGTATGCTGAGTGGTATCAGGTTTTATTCCAAGCCTTGTGTTGGCATAACCGCGTGGCTCTAAAGCAGTTTAGATGTGATGTGCAGCATCTGTCTGCAGTGCAGCAGAACACAGTAACAGGAGAGGGGTCCAGACTTTCCATTACCCCAGTTCCAAAACCCTTTAGTCGCATAACCTCTCTATATTGAGCTGTTCTCTGAAATTGGCCCTGCTTCCCTTCCTCTGAGTAATTTCAGTGAATGGTTTGGCAGTACTTGTACCAGTCTCGCTGTGCTTTAACTTTAACTTTCCCTTTCCACTATTCCAGCTGACTTTTGACACAGTTGGCTGTCTTATTTCCCCACCCCCCCGGCCCCTTAAACAGTGTAAAATATCATATGTGCTAACCATGTTCTGATGTAGGACCTAAGCAGCTGACTTAAATTTAGTGTTTGGGCAGCCTGTAGCTGTAAGGAGTTTGTCCAGAGGAAATTGTGGTGTGTTGCCATATTCTTTCTGCCCTTTAGCCTCCTAATTGAAGGAAAGGCAAAACTGCAGTGGCATCTGCGAAGACAGCAGCTGCCTCTGTCAAGTGTCAATGCAAGCAGGCTTGTGTTGTGGGAGAGGGGTAAGATATTCAGGGAAGCTGGGTGGGGAGCTGTGCTCTGGATGTGGAGGTCCTTTCCCTATCCTCTTGCACCAAGACGTGCCCATAAAGGGAGCTTTCACAGGAATTGCATTGAGGGATGGTGTTCTTATCTCTGCCTGTAACCCTGATCCCTGTGTGCTGACAGAGACGCACCAGCTGAGGTAAGGGCACAATGGAGTCTTTTTTTTTTGTGTCACCGAAGGCCAGGGTTGTGCTGTTGCTATTTTGGTGTATTTGTGTGCTGTTTTATAATAAAAACTTGGGCTGAGTTTACTGCTTTAGAGGGGCTGACTCTTTGAATGGACCTTGTAATTGGAATAACATCTGTCCGCTTCATCTGCTCTACTGTCACTGGAGAGCCAAGAAGGGAGGCCAGTGTGTTGGCAGTGCCAGCTTGAAACAACAGTTTACAGTGACTGAGGGAAGAGAAAGAGCCAGCTTGGGTAATGAGATGGAAGAACTTGGCTTGACTGGGTCCTCCTCCCCTGCTTATTTAAAATATCAGTTGTTGTTAATTGCTTTAATGAGGTTCATAACTAGAATTTCAAGTGTTGTGTGTGCTGTATAGTCATTGCTGTGTTAGTATATTTTTCATTTCAATTTGAATTCTGAAGATACAGCTATACCTAACTCCTGGCACATACATGGACATTAAGATGCTCTTATACTTAAGTGATTCCCAGAAGTTGTTTTAAATTTGTTTTTCACCATGTTTTTTCTTTATACTTATTCTAAGTAAGGAAGTTAGAGCTGTTCTTGGCTACTGGCAAGTAACATTAACATAGAGGATTAGCATCACGGTTTGACTAGGGTAATATCCTTATACAGGGATTGTCCTGCTTGACATCACTTTGTTCTGAATTCCTTCTTCCCTCCCATTGCACAAAACCAAATCCCCAAAGCTGTGACCTTCATGACTTAATCTTGCAAGCTGCCTGGAAAGCCTACAGGTGGACAAGTTATATTGTCAGTTAGTGTAACTCACAGGTGAGTACGTGCCTGTTGTTTGACTGCATCCCTTTAGATTTTGAAAATCTCTAAACTTGTCATTGTGGTGGCTGGTTAAATCCAAAATCCTTCCCTGTAAGGGATAAAGGGAAAATGTGGGCCCTCTCCGGAAGGAAACGGGACACCTGGTCACCTAGGATATGGAGAAGGCTGAGGTACTTAATGACTTTTTGGCCTCAGTCTTCATCAGCAAGTGCTCAAGCTGCCACCACCCAAGCTGCAGAAGGCAAAGGCAGGGACGGGTGAAGTGCCCACTCTACAAGACCAGGTTTGAGACAATCTAAGGTACCTGAGTGCACAAGTCCATGTGACCAGGCAAGATGCATCCATTGGTTCCCACGAGGGAACTCAAGCCACTGTTCGTCATGCTTGAGAAGTTGTGGTAGTCTGAAGTTCCCGCTGGCTGGAAAAGGGGAAATGTAGCCCCCATTTTTAAAAAGGGGAAAAAGGATGACCCCGGGAAGAAGAGACTAGTCAGTCTCACCTCTGTGCCAGGCAAGATCGTGGAGCACACCCTCCTGGAAACTATGTTAAGGCACATAAAAAATGAAGTGATTGGTGAGCACTAACAAGATTTCACTAATGGCCAATCCTGCCTGACAAATTTAGTGGCCTTCTACAATGGTGTTGGTGGATAAAGGAAGAGCAACTGATGTCAGCTACCTGTACTTGTGCAAAGTGTTTGATACCATCCTGCATGACATCCTTGTCTCTAAATTGGAGAGGCATGGATTTGATGGATGGAGTACTCTATGGATAAGGAACTGGCTTGATGGTTGCACTCAGAGTGGTGGTCAGTGGCTTGATGTCTGAGTGGAGACCAGTGATGAGCTGCGATCCTCAGGGGTTGGTACTGGGACCGGTGCTGTTTAACATCTTTGTAAGTGACATGGACCATGGGATTGAGTGCATGCTCAGCAAATTTGCCAACGACACCAAGCTGTGTGATGCGATCAACATGCTGGAAGGAAGGGATGCCATCCAGAGGGACCTTGACAGGCTGGAGAGGTGGGCCTGTGCCAACCTCATGGAGTTCAACAAGGCCAAGTGCAAGGTCCTGCACATGGGTCCGGGAAATCCCAAACACAAGTACAGGCTGGATGGAGAATGGATTGAGAGCAGCCCTGAGGAGAAAGACTTGAAGAGGTTGGTTGAGAAGCTCAACATGACCTGGCAACATGTGCTTGCAGCCCAGAAAGCCAACCATGTCCTGGGCTGTATCAGGAGAAGGTTGGCCAGCAGGTTGAGGGAGGGGATTCTCCCCCTCTACTCTGCTCTTATGAGGTCCCACCTGGAGTACTGTGTCCAGCTCTGGAGCCCTTGGCCTAAGAGGGATATCAACTGGTTGGAGGGAGTCCAGAGGAGGCCATGAAGAGGATCAGAGGGCTGCAGCACCTCTCCTATGAAGAAAGGCTGAGAGAGGTAGGCTTGTTCAGCCTGGAGAAGTCTCTGAGGAGACCTTATAGCAGCCTTTCAGTACCTGAAGGGGGCCTGTGAGGAAGCTGGGGAGGGAGCGGGACAGGGATGACATTTTACAAGGGCCTGTAGTGACAGGACAAGGGGTAAATAGCTTTCAATTGAAAGTGGGGAGATTTAGATTGGATATCAGGAAGAAATTCTTCCCGGAGAGGGTGGTGAGGCACTGGAACAGGTTGCCCAGAGAAGCTGTGGATGCCCCATCCCTGGGAGTGTCCAAGGCCAGGCTGGATGAGGCTGTGAGCAACCTGGTCTAGTGGAGGGTGTCCCTGCCCACAGCAGGGGGTTGGAGCTAGATGGTCTTTAAGGTCCCTTCCAACCTTAAACCGTTCTATCATTGTATGATATTGCTCAAACTGTTCTGCTACCTGTATAACAGGAAATGATAATGGAGACAGTAGTGGGTATGGAGTAGTCCAAGCTACTTAGAGGCTGCCCTTATACGTCAGCTATGTCTCTTCCTCTGTGTCTCTCTTGGCTAACTTTACACCTTTTCATATTCTTCAGAAGTAAATAAGTGATCCTGAATATTCTAAACTCAAAAGTGTGCCAGCATTAACGAGATATTCTCACAGGATCCCTTTCCTTTGTCTGACTTTGACATTTTGACCAAGGAAACCGTTTGCTTCAGATGCACCGTGGGCTACTGTTGTGGTGGTTTGTGTGTTGTTTTGTTTTTTTTTTTTTTAAACTAGGATTAACTTTATGACATCTTACCAAGCCTATAAAAAGGAACTGTATTTTTCACCAAAATGCCTTCAAATGGCTTATATGAAATGTGAGTAACAGCCCTTCTAGCCCCTAGTCTCATTTTCCCTTTGACTCCATATCCTGTGTGTTGGAGAACATGCTCTACTTTGTTCACTTAGTTGAATGTGTTAGACCAAGAGATTACTGTCACCTTGTGACAATACCATTTTGCAGTCCTATGTTTTTTTTCAAATATTTGCAGTTGGCAATACTGTAAAAGCTATGGAGTTTCTTCACCAGAAATAATGAATGAGTTGTTGATCTAAAGCTAAAGAAGGAGGTTCAGTATCTTTTTTTTTTTTTTTCTCTCCTCATTCAATGGTGGTCAAGAGTGAGCTCACTGTTCTTTGAAGCTTCAGCTCACAGGACTCATACTTTCACAAGTCACTTGTTGATCAGCTGCTTAAAGTGATGTGTATGGACAAACTGATATGTTGAAGGTATGCCTTAGACAGAAAATACTAGCCTGGAAAATACAAAGGGATCTAGTCACAGTCATATCCTCCACCCAGTCAGTATGGTCCTTCCAGACTTTGCTGACTTAATTTAAAGAAGGCTATTTATGCAAATCTGTCTCTGATTTTGAAACGGATGTGTTAGAAGGGTGTGTTTACTTGTGCTGGGATAAGGGGAGGAAGGAGAAGGAAGAATTCCTAACCATGCTGTTTCAGTGAAGGCTGGCTAGGTGGTGGGATGGGCATGCTCTTCCAATCGTCTAAGGAGCATGGTGGTATCCTTTTTAACATGCAATCCTGTGCTTTCTCATAGTGTGTCTCTAGTTGAGGGCAACACGCCCCTATGTTGCATACTGACATGAATCTGGGATGCTGTTATGCTACGCTTTAGACCTGGGAGCTTGAGAGTGTTCCCTGGGTTCAGACATGAATCTCCAACAGGTCTCCTCTTTGGGATTTCCTTGGAGTAAGATGTGCTCTTCCTAATATAAGCTTCAGACTATTTGCCCACTTATCTACTAACCACCATCGGGTGAATTGGCAGATGCAGACAGGCTTTATCTAGCTCTTTCTTCTCTGAGCCAAGTGTATGTGGGTAAGCTTTGGTCTGGGAACCTGACTGCTGTGTTAATAAACTGTGGCATCTGAATGTGAATACTCTGCCAACAGGGTTGATTCTCTTGGTCTGAAAGCTGCACTAATGCTGCTCTAGCTTCTGGACCATGCAGTTTGTGCACACTGGCTGGGCATGCAAGGTCCAGCTGTACCTGCCTGTGTAGACATTGTCACTGTTTGTGCCTGACCATCTTTTTCATCTAGCTTAACAACTTTTCCCCGCAGCTTTGTTGTTTCCTCCTTACTGACAGACACTGAGGATTCATAAGAAAGCTCTCCCTCTGTTTCACAGCAAGGGGGTATTCTGCCTTGCAGAGCCCCATAAGCATTGTTCTTGGCATTACCCTTGGCTTAACAACTGGAAAAACATGCTTTTAAAATGTTAAACTTTCCCAAATTGAAACAATCTAAAGAGATTTGCAGTAGGTGCCTGCCTCAGCTGGAATGTATTGGAAAAATTTTTAGGTAAGAGTTCAGTTATTTCTGATATCGAGATTGAACTTGGGGAGGTGGGGGGGAAGGTATTTTTCCACATTGCATGAGGGCTTTCAACAGCTTAGTTGAAACTTGAGTATGTCTGATCTTGGAAGTTTAGGAGGGAGCAGACTTGCTTTGTGTCAGAGATGCCTGTGGCCAGTTTATGAAAGTGTTTTCAGTTTAATTGGACATCTCCCCTCCTCTTTCACTTGTGCTTGTCATATGCCCAAACTTGCTAAAGTTTGGCAATAAGCTCAAAGATTGTCTGATGTGAACAAGCTTCCACTATAGCGAACTAGGAGGGGTTGTGCTCTTGCAGTTGTTCTTGGCAGGGAGCCCTGGTCACAGTGCCTGGGAGCTGAGGGTCACTCTTTTCTGCTTGCGGTGGTCCTTCCCTCCTCTGGCCCTCAGCTGAGGAGAAAGGGTGCATAGGAGGGAAGCAGAAGCAATACCCCAAAAAGTAGGAGCAGAGGAGGTAGTGAGATTTAGCAGGAACTGAGCTGTGAGAGTAAAAGCTGAGGACTAAATGTTTAGGAACAGGAGCAGAGGGGAAATGGGTACTTGAGGACAGAATTTAGGCTGCTGCTGTTCTCCGGACTTGACAGGTGAACCTAGGTCTTGGAAGCTTTTTCCATGCTCTACCAGCAATTCCAGGGGCCTTGGCTGTGTTTGTAAAGTGTGACCTCCCTCTAGTGGTGTGTGTGCAAGGCTATGGGTTCCCTGCCAGCTCCACTGGAGAGGGTACATCAGATCTAGACCACACAGATAAACCACTGTGTCCTTGACTTATCCAGCCATTCGTACCACGTTACGTAGACACAGATGCACTTCGTGCTCCTGTGAGATACTGGGCAGCTTGTGTAACCCATTCTGTTGACAGGTGGACACTTAGTGTCCCTCCCTTCCTGGGTATTTGACTGCATCCACATGAGGTCAGGCTTGAAGACAGCCTCAGCACCAGAGAAACATTCTGTAAATGGCCACAATGCAACAGAAAAATTATGGTTACTCAGAAACAGTAGAATCACTGACTCAAAATGAGTGGCCAAATCTGGTAGCTTTGCCTTTGATGTCCCTACACTTTTACTTAACGAGCAAGAGCGATGAAGGAAAGTTAGACTTGGTTGGTGGAAGAGGCTGCTGCTCTGGTTAGAACAGCCTGGGTGCAACACAGACTTTTCTAACTTTCTTGGAGCCAAGACTGGATGGCAAGTGTTCAGAGGCGTGGGGACCTCACACTGTGTTGCCTTTTGGATTTGACATTCGACTGACTGGTTGCGAATGACTTAAGTGTCTGATGGGGGAGAAAATAGTATATAACCGCATGGTAGGGATTGTATCCTGCTAGGTGCAGCATCCTAAATGTGTTCACTGAGTATCAACTGGGCAAACTAATATTCACTGTTGCATGAACCACTTCACCTGCACAGAAATGAGTGATTTTTTTTTTTTATATGTCCAACATTAGATCATCATGGCTGCTATGGCATTACTACAAATGGCTTGTACCACTGAGGATTCTTGTACCTACTGCAGGTGTCCCCAACCCTGTCACTTCTGAGTCTCGCCATCTTTAACAACCTTTCCTAATCTTCTGTTCCTCCTACCAATAAACAGACACCAGCAGCCTTTTTGTGTTGGAAGCAGCTTTATTTTAGATGTATTTTGACTCTCCACTTAACTAGGGCTACCTTTAAGCTGAAAAGAGCTTTCTTTGATTCTGGATTCGTATTTTTTGATCACCTAAAATATTCTCTTTTTTGTTTCCATTTTTATCTACTCTTGCTCTGACCCATAAGTTCCTCAAAACAACTGAATGCTTTGAAACTAGGAATGCATGGGTTTTTTTGTTTCATGCAAATAACTACTTGGTAGTATTCTTACATCTGTACTAAATGGAATCCGTTCATAATCTTACCAGGTTACATGTGCAACCAACATCATCTAGTCCTGGTGATTTCTGGCACTTTTATCATCCTGAGATTTGAACTACTGTCTTGCATTGGGCGAGTGCCATCCATATCTGCAGATGAACTTGTTTAAAGCCTTAGACATCCAACAGATGTCTCAAACCTAAACACAACCCCCCACCCACCCCCCCAACAAAGCCATTAAATGGACACTTCTAGAAGAACTGGTCCTATTTTCTAGTTTGGTTTTGACAGCTTATGCTGGCCATCTTCCAGAACTTTGAGAGAAATCCCTGACTCGTATGGTCTGAAACTTTAATACATCTGGACTGTATGGTTGTCTTTCCCTCCTTTGCCTTCATCTTTCTCTTGCTGTCCTTTCAGTTGGCTTCTAAACTCACTATACAAATGATATCTTAAACTTTTCTTGCTGGTCTGAAGATTTTCTTGCTCTCCCAAACTTGAATTCTAAAATAAAAGCCAAGCAAACCTATTTCACTATTTCCTAGCACTGGGAATGAAATGATGCCGTGAATGGGCAGTGAGGATGAAGCTAATCTGGGTGTTAGGTTTATAGTGGGAAGCTATCAGTAGGGCAACTTCTGCCCTTTAAATTTTAAAGCCTCAGATAAATGTTTAATTAGTAAATACTTGTAACAATGTCAGACCTGCTCTTGCTGTGCTGGAGGTGCTGTCCTCAGGGTCAGTAAACTAGAGTGTGGAAGTGTTCTCCTGCTGCCCCTGCAAAATCCAGCCCTTTGGCTTAAGGTATGTGGGAGGTGGTTTCTGGAGCTGTGGAGACCCTTTCACTGATATCACTAAAGGATGCTTACCTGTTTCTGTTCCATTCTCTGCTGGGGCTGTGATCAGCTCTGCCAGAGGGTAAGACATTACAACCTCTCCAACTGTTTGCTATTTAAACTGCTACAGCAGTTTACTACTTAAGGTATGCCTGTGCCCCAAGGCCTTTTACCAGTAGCCTGCAAAGAATTCATGCAACCTAAATAACCACGGGGCTGTCTTCCAAGGCAAGGTTGCATTTAAATTGCATTAAATAACATGGAAGCTACATTTGGTGATTTTTGCACTTTGGAATTACTCGAGCAGAAATTGGCTCATGTCCTGCCTACATGGTTAATGCAAACTGGAGAAGGTGCTTAAAAGGAGAGTGTCCATCCTCCTCCCCTCACCCAGCTCTTTCAATTGATGGGTGGTTTGCACTTGCAACCTCACACCTCTTCTATTTTAGCTTTTCTGGGGGTTGCTCCTTGTCAGCATTCTTCTAATTTTTCACCCCCCATCATCTGATATTTGCAACACCTTGTCTCTCTCTTGCTGGAGCAGAACATAGCAGTGCTTTGGTTTTCTCACACAGCCCCATGGCACTAACAAGACCCTTGAAATACCACCCTTCAGCTATGCACAGCCCCTTTCAGGCTTGCCCCAGCCTAATCTGGATCTAGCTGCTTAATTGTAGTAGGATCAACCACACTTATCTCACCCATAAAATCAGGCAAACAGAAGACGAGTGTTTCTTCCTTCCCTCTGTCATTTCAGCTGTTGTGGAGTGGTCAGGCTCCTGACCTAAGCACATGCTTTTCATGCCTAACACAAAACTCTTGATATCATGCAGGCATGGTAGTTCAGATGAGGAAAAAATGCTTTGATTATGTTTGTTCATTCAGCCATGTATAAGAGCAAGAGTTACCTTTTTGCTTCCCCCCTCCATTTGTGTTGTCTTTCAGAGTTCAAATCTGCTGTGAACTGATGAAGATACACATGATCTTTTACAGAAAATGTGGCTTAATTGAATGCGTGTATGTCAGACACAACTGTAATCTCTCGTTTCTGAATTATTCCTCATTTGTTCTTTGTTATGGCTTTCCTTGATGTAGAGGAGCTGTCACCTCTTACACCAAAGCTTCAGTGAGTTACTGGTACAGTTGCCCTCTGGACTGACGGCAGCATGAACCTCGAAGATGTAGGAGGAAGTTGATTTGAAGAAGAGAGTGAAGAGGGATAAGTGAGGATTTATCCCACGTGACTGGTACCAATCAGAGTGAAACTAACCTTTCAGGAGCACTCAGCTTCAGTGAAGTATAACCACAAAAAAAAGCTTTAGTACCTTCTAGGGAATCGCCTTTCACTCTCAACATCATTTCAGTTTGCCAGAATGCCGCTCTGACAGGGAAAAGTTCAGAATGTGTATCTGACAAAATATTCAGTGTGCTGAACAGCACAGGCAGCTGTACAATTGGCATTGGCACAGGTCCATGGATATGTATCTTAAGTTTGCAGTATTGCCGATAATTCTTAACAGCATTAATAATGAGCTGCTTAGATAAAATATTGAGGAGGCTTACTGTCTATTTGGGGAATTTCTGGGTCTTAGTGTGATATGCGTATTAGTGTAGAGTTGGGATAGTAAGCTACTAAGTGAGTGCACCACTGTTAGGGATTAATTTTTATCCTTTCCAATTCTGATGGCTCTTACTGAGTATCTTTACAGTCTGTGGAAGAGTTCTTTTTTCTTCTCTTCCCCCTGTTGTTTAAATTGCTAATGAGTCTGTAGCATTAGGTTAGGAGCTTCTATTGCCAGATTGTGTTACAGTAACTGTTATTTTTGATTCATCTCAGTGAATGCCCACACTTCCTTTCTGACTAAAATGCATGGTGAAAAAGAGTGAACCAGCTAACTGGGCAAAGGGTGTGCTTCATATATTTTTACTCATTGGGTCTAACAGCCTGCATGGCTGCGCTATCGTGTTCCTGCACGCTTTCCTTCAGAGGTGGGGAAGGGGGAACTTAATCATCCTACTTCTGTCCTTCTTCCTCACACCCAAGTAAATGCTGAACAGTTGGTGTTTTAGCCAGAGCTTCTGATACAAGTAGTTGTTTGGCACTTCGGTAGTTTACTTTCATTAGATCAACTCGACCTAATTTATCTTCCTTGCTAATGTTTGGACTCTTGTCCAATAGAAAAATAATTCTGGTGTTCTCTGCAGCACTTGCTATTGGAACTGTTAAATTATTTCACAATTGGCGAAACTCTTACAAATTGCTGGAACCACCACATTTTTTGTCAAAGTGCTTCTCTAAATGATCTTGAAATCAGTGTTTTGTATGTGCAGTGAGATGCTGCTTTACTATTTTCAATTGCCTTTAATGATGAGAACATAAAAATGCCCAGCCGCAATTTTTTTTTTTTTGCATAATTGTAAATGCAATCAATGGTGATATCTGTGGATGATGAATTCTCACTGGGATTCCAGAGCTCAGGGATCCTTCAAAATGTGTGGACTGCTGCTCTGACTCGGGGGACAATGTCTGATGTGCTGGTGATACAAAGGGAGAAGTGTTTGGGTGGAGAAGGTTTAAAAAAACCCTCTAAAATACTCTATGCCTTAGACTTTGTGCTTCACTGCAGGCACTGGAAATCTGAGCTCTTCTGATGGGGTGTTTGTCATCCTTGTCAGGCAACTTTAAGCAAGGGAGTTCTGTGGTATAACAAAATAAGCCATCAAATCAAGAATGTTTTCAAAGCAATTTTGTGGCTTGCTGCAGCTTTTATCTACTTCCTCTTCATTCTGTTGCCCAGTACTGTGAGAATAGCATGACTTGTGCTGCTGGGCATGGGTTAGTATCACGACTCCCAGCTGTGAGGGAAGGATTGCTTAAGAGCTCTCACCTCCTGTGTGGCTGGGGCTTTGTCTTCTGTTGTCCGTGGAGCAAGGAATTGAGCCACTGTCCCCTTACTGGCTCCAGGCAGATGGGGTTATGTGTGCTGCTTTTGAGGTTAGATCCTTTAACTAAGTAGGAGTTTTCGCTTTTCAGGAAGAAGAGATGCCAGATGTAGAAATAGACATTGATGACCTTCTTGATGCAGCCAATGAAGAAGAGAGAGCTCTCAAATTACAGGTAAAATTTTCTCATTTTAAATCAGAATGTGACTGAATTAATGCATCTGGGTCCATATCTTGTGTTTGAATCCACTGTAAGCATAGAATTAGAACTGAGAGGTTCCTAGGTTTTTAGCATAATCTATTGGACTGTGCAAAGGTAATAAAAATCCTTTAGGATAAAAAGATCTCTGGAAGGTAGGTGATAACAGGAGTAAGTCAGAGTTCAAGGAGTCCAGTAATATAGGGAGATATGCTGAGACAATTACATTAATTGTAATTTTTACTAATATATAAAATAAAGAACAGAAAACAGGAAAATAAAGAACAGTCACATACAAAAATTATGTGGCTGAGAGTCGGGGGGGCACGGAACTTTTTACAAGGGCCTGTAGTGACAGGACAAGGGGTAATGGGTTTAAATTGAAACTGGGGAGATTTAGATTGGATATCAGGAAGAAGCTCTTCCCGGAGAGGGTGGTGAGGCACTGGAACAGGTTGCCCAGAGAAGCTGTGGATGCCCCATCCCTGGCAGTGTCCAAGGCCAGGCTGGATGAGGCTGTGAGCAACCTGGTCTAGTGGAGGGTGTCCCTGCCCATGGCAGGGGGGTTGGAACTAGATGGGCTTTGAGGTCCCTTCCAACCCAAACCGTTCTATGGTTCTATGATGATCACTGCAGCCACAGAAATACATATGAATGCACATACAGAAATCCTCCCTTGTCCTTAAGATACTGGAAACTGTTTCTCTGTCCATACTAGCACTAGTGAGAAATTGGAACCCATAGAGTTATCTTGTAATTTGTCTAAAAGCTTGAGGAAAGGATAAGATGGCCAACAACAGGATTTAGTAGTGAAATTAAGAAGCTCTTTGCTGAAATGATACAATTCAAACCAGCTGTCTAATTCTCTGAATCTTGCTCCAGGTAAAAGTTAATGAATTGAAAAATGAAAGGGAAAAGAAAATTGTAATCATCTTAAAGATACATATATCTAAATCAAGATACTGAACTAATATGAGGGTTTCTGTTTATAATCTTTCCAGATGCACTAAAAGAAGGAAACCTGTCCCAGAGCAGTGGTTTGCCCTCAGCTTACTTCTGGGAAGTGACTGTGGTGCTTCAATGCACCACACCTGATTTGCAGTGCCTAGTGGAACTCTCTTTTTGATGCCTGCTGCCCAGCCACAGAGATGTGGGGCATGGCCCCAGGCTGTTTACTTGGCGATCATAAATAGCTTTGCTGCTTCTGCCCAAACTGTCTGCTGCACCTGCCCTGCTAGGAATGCCTGACCTCGCTAATGTCTGTACTTCTGCATTGTGAAGGCTGTGCTGCCCTCGCGGAAAGCTACCTTTCACATGTGGATTGTTGGGAGAGATGTTCTTGGATTCTGCTCAGTTTGTCTTGGATAGGGGGATTTTGTAACTTCCAAGCTGGAGGAAGAAGCTATAATTTATCTCATTATTGCAAATCATTTTGATCCACCTAGGGAGCAAAGGTGACTTGCTATAATGCTTGATTTTCAGTAGCATCTCCATCCAATGATTCCTGGATCTTGATCTTTTTCTTTCCCCACTGCCTTGCCAGGTTTTGTACTGTAGACTTGTTTATGTTCACTGTTACTCTGTATTGGAACTGATGCTTTCATATTTTGCTTCTAGGAGACACTTGTAGATTGCTACAAACCAACAGAGGTAAAGAGACTTTTCTTAAATACTATTCATGTATGGAAAGTGTAGCGATGTTAAAGCTAAAGTAATTCTGATAAAGTGTAAATAGGAATATTAATGGGGAGCTGATGGGCTTGGGTCTTTATCCTGGGAGTGTTTGTGCCTGTCACTTGACTACAGTAACAACAGGATTGTGCCACACGGAGGAACTGCTGATCATTCCAGCTGAAGTATCAATACTGTCTTCTGCTACGTCCTTATTTACTTTACCAATGCTTAAAGCTGTTGTATTACAAGAGGACTAAACACAAATCTCATCAGATGGTTAAAACCCTACTATATTTGCATGAAATTTCAACTTCAGGGTTGGACTGTGTGCCCTTCAATGTAAAGCCATTTAATTTTATCTCTGACAGTAAAATTGTTTATTCTGGAAACCGCTATTAATACATGCAGCTCAGCTAATTGTTGTTATCCATTGATGTGTGCAGTGCCAATATAGCTTGCTTATGATATAGTAATGTGTGCTTACTAGGAAGAGCAAATATTGTAACAGAAACTTGGACTCACTTAAAAGTCTAGGTTGTGGATCAGTTTCTTAGTTCAATTTATAGAGTCAGTGCTTTCCCACCAGTGGCTGTTGTGCAGTATTTAATAGAGCAAGTGGCTTACAGGACTTCCCTAGGCAGGGACCTTTCAGCTGTGTGTGACTATATGTGCATGCGTATGGACTGTGTATGTTCTTCCGTAACATCTGTAGCTGTAGCCGCTTAAAACTGCTGGGGCTTAAGGATAGTCAGGCTGTCAGGAAGAACCACTGCTATGGCTGAATAGACATTTCCCTGTTCATGAGATACTTTATTCAAGGCTTTTGCATTCTTGATTCCTGTGGTAGACTGGGAAAATTCTCCAGAACTGCTATCACAGTTGCTGGTACTAACCTTCTGACAGTGCAGGGAATTGACCCAGAAAGACTCACATGGTAACAATTGTATATCTTGGTCTGTTTTTTATTTTGGTTTCTTTCCAGCACATAACACACATTATGGAGATGCCAGGCCAAAAAATCAAATCTTTAGATGTCTCACTGTAGTAATGTTACACTACAGATGACCTCTGTCAGCCTCCTCTAGCCTTCTCTCAGCAAGTGCCGTTGAACCTTAGTTTTTCTTTGTAAGACAGGTGTGAAGACGGATATGACACGTGGAGCCTGACATGGTTCTTGTCACAGGCCAGTGACAGAAAGTGGGGGTCATGAGTGGGTGGGAGGAACAGGTTGCCAATAGTCTAGCAGTCACTCATGTGCTGACCTCTTATTTCTGTTATCAGAAGGCTGGTGAAGTCAGAATCAAATAATTACCATTCTTCCTCCTTCATAGAACATAGAAGATGCATTATTTTTCTTGGCTGTGAACAGCTAATGCAAGGACAAATTTCAAAGGTCTGATAGAGGTACATGACAGATGTTAGTGAGGTTTCCACAGGAAACCTTGGACACAAAACTGCAGAAGAGACTTGTGCTTTGCCGGTAAACTAAGTGGTCATGACAGTTTGCAGGAAACAACATTGTGGATATGTGTGCTTGATTAGCCTCAAGGCACTTGGATCAAGGTGAGATTTTAATACTGAATTTGTGACTTGTCTCTTTGGTCCTCATCTGATGGGATGGAGGCAGCTCCTTTAGCTGGGAGAATATCCATCTTCCTTGACCATCTTTTGTGAGGATAGTTGCCAAAATGGGAGTAATTTCCCAGGGCTGTTTTTACAGTAGCAGCTTTTCTTCATCTGTAGCATGGTAAGCCCAGTAATCTGCATGACTGCTTACTTAGTCCACACATGGAAGGTTAAAAATCACTGTGTTAAAGTGGCCTAAAAAGAACCTTTAAGTTGGCTTAAACTTGCTATATGAGGATCCACACCTTGTCTAGGAAATGCTGTCCTTTCATATTTGCAGACCATTCAGAACTATTGAGGTAATTGGTTTGTGAAAGGACTTCTAGAAGATATGTGGAGAATAGATGTGAGCTGATGGAATTTCTCCTCACCAATCAAATACAGTCAGTCAACCGCACTAGGGATTTTAGCATCAAGAGTTATACAGTTTTCAAAATGCAGTAATCCCTAACTGGGTAAAAATTTATGTAATATGATGTCTCCACTATTCAGAACCTAACCCTAGGTTTTATCCTATCTGTTAAGAATAACAAAACAGAAAAAAAAACCTCCCCAAAAACCTAAACGAAACTCCCAAATTGCAAACCCAAGTGTGTATCTTAAGTCAGTTTTGCTTAGTGTCTTCCATTTAGACTAAAGGTTACGGAAAGACTGAGGAATTTTTTGCATGTATTCTGACTTCTCAGAAGAAGCAGAGATATCCAGGTCACTTGAAAGGTGGAAGGAATTCTCAGCCTCTTTAATAAATTGGCCAAAGATAGGTGACAGTAACTTATGAGCAACTGCCATGAAACCTTTCTTCTGAGACAAATACAGCTAGACTGCTGAATATGCTCTAAAACGTTAACAGCTTTTCTAAGATGGCAGTTACAGCTGTTGTTCTGACTTGCATGGGAATATGCTTAATGTGGGAACCTTCATGTAAAGAGTCACGTAGCTTACTCAAGGCAACTAAAGGTTAATCAAGAAAGTGCCCACTTTCAGTATGATTTTTGTGTGCTATTTAAGTTTACGTTAATGATCCTTAAATTAAAATCTTGATTTGCTAATCAAGATTCATATGCAATGTGACTGATGTGTCATTCAGTCATTAAAAGTTGGTTTTGTAGAATGTGCCAGAAACTAAAAATAGTTTCTGGGCACAGTTTGCCAACTTGGCTGTTTCTACAAATGTAATAATAATTAAAAGAAAAAAGGTGGCTAAGAGATACTTTTGGTAATTAGCAAACTGTAAAGTTGTTATTGGTGTTAATCACTGCAATATGTGATGCTTCTTTATACTTTACATCCTTGAGCCACAATTTCCTTGCTCTGTGTAGTTAAGTTGTACTTGAAGAGAAGTTGAGTGCCTGCCTGACTCAAGGCATGGGGTTTGATCTCAGATGTGGTCAGTGCTTTGACATATGATGGTCTTCCCACCATTGAAACTTAGCGCTATAGGTATTCTTCAGATAGCTTACACTTTCTCTGCTTCCCCTTTTCTATTTTACTGTCATACCTAGTTCAAAAGCTGTACATGTCATGTAGTCTTGACATAAGACAAAGCTTATGTGAGAGAACAACAATTCATTTTTAGGACTGCACAAACTTAAAGGTTATGTTATTGGCAAAATCACTGCCATAACAAAATCTTGGATCTGAACCTGTGGTTGCAAAGGAACAAGGAGCAGCAGAATTACTTGCATCACCCGTGTGCCAGAGCAGCCACTGCTTTACTTGACACCAAGCAGAAAAATCCCACTCAGACCTTTGTCAGGGTGCTGTCTTGGTTCTGCCTGTGCAATGGAGAATCTTAATGTAGGTCACAGGGAATTTTGAATCTCATGTTCACAGTGAATGCAGCAAAAAATTAAATATAATCTGTAATCTTGATGGTAGGACTTTGATACTTGACAATAAATAGACTCTTATTTAGAACAGAAAGACTGTTGTGGGCATGAAATCAATGAGGTTTTGTCAAGACATATACTTTGAAGGAGGCTGGCTAAATCTGGGTTATTATATCTTTGCTATTGGTAGCAGCAAGACCACCCATTTAGGCTGGGCTTTGGAGAAAATCTGAAATATTTGTGGCTGATGTGAATTAGAGCTTCCACTGATGGGACTGCCAAAGTGATGACAGGAGAAATGACAAGGAGACTCTTAAAGTCTGGAAGAGAAATCCAATGAGTGGACAATTTTTGTTTACTGACTCAAAGATATAGCTGAGCTACGCAATGTCTGCACATAACTAATTTTTGATGAGAACTGGATAAATTAGGTTTGGAGTTTCTCTGCTTCTCTTCTAGAAATATACAAAGCTTCAGGCGAATGGGCTGGAGATCTCTCCCACTCAGGCAGGATTAAATCTGTCCAGACTATCATCTCGTTAGTATGATTCTTCACTCAGTACAACATGGGAGAAAAGGAGATCAAGTTGCATTATAAAAGAAAGTTGCTTTGCTGGGAACTTTTAATGACAATTTCCAATATGATTGCCAAACAAACTTTTTAAGTTTCATGCATATTCTCTGGAGAATTTGGTCAAAGATTTAAGTCACTGACTACTCAGTTACTTCAGTGGCTGGATGATTTCAGCAGCTTTTAATGCTTAATTTGGAGAAAGGTAGAGATGCAGTTGCCTAGGTATGTTTACCGAAGTTTAATTCTGATTTGGAGCAAATGGCAGGTTTGTGGTGCAGCTTTTTAAAGTGGTCCAGGATCTGTGGTTTTTAAAACTAAAAACTATTTTGAATATGGCTTCAAATCTTGTATGTATTTAGTATGCGGACATGAATAGAAAGGGAAACCTTTCTAAAATGGAACCTCTAAACTTTTGAGGGATCTTTTTTTTTTTCTCCTACTGTGTCATGAATTATTTCAAAATAATGTTACTATTCAGGATTTTAATATTATTGCAAGGCAGCAATATGTAGGACACCCATTTGGAGCAATAGTAACTAAAGATATGTCCTAAAGCCTGAGTGCAGTGTACTGCCTTACATTCGGGTGGGCCTAGGAACTTGTAGACATTTATTGTAGCTCAGCTGATGGGTGGTAAATTATTAAGCCACAGTAGCTGTATTATGTGTCCATATTACTTGAAATCAAAAGGGACACTATGTAGAGGAAAAAAGTTGAGAAACATGCATATTTAAAAGCAATGCAGACAGAGGCATTTCTAGAAAAACATGATTTCTTGTTCATCCATTTGACCACTCGGAATTCAGTGAACTGAAACTGTTTATACGCCCGCTGAGATCTGCCCCATATTGTACTCGTGTTGGAGGGAGTTAAGCTTGCCATGTTTTCATTTCTGCAAGATCTCATGAATGCAACTTACAACTACACACAGCAGTACTATAAGAATGGAGGAGCAAAGGGTATGTTGACAAGAACAAGCTGTGCTTGTTTATGTGCTGCCAAAATGGAGAATAACTGGACTGCATGTCTTGATCATGGCTCAGCTTTGTGGCTTGTGGTCAGTGCTGTCTACAGGGCTCACCAAGAAGCTAAATTGCAGTGTATTGTCTTTGTTTGGGCACTGATGGAGCTGTGGCCTCATGGGAGAGGCCATGCTGATGGGGTTGCTCAGTGAGGCTACAGAGATGCTGTACCAGTTCTTGCTAATAGAAAGCAGCTTCTGGCCCTGTTCTCCCAAACCATGTGTGCCTTGTCAGTTCCCTTCTTCCCATACGATTGGCTTCAGGTTAGAGCCTGCGGGGTGGGTAAGGTGTGTTTGGCAGTAGGTTTTCCTCTTTTTTGATTGTCTTATTCAGATGGAATTTTTGGGCTATTGTTTAGTTTCCAGCCCAGGTAGGGATTGCTTTCCAGGCTGACTTTACTTTTTACATCCAACCAAGCAGGCTCTTTCCAGGAAATTTCCTTCATGTTTGCCCAAGGCTATCTTGATTTTTGACTTGTCTGCAGGGAAGTAAAGCTGTGGAGGAAAGCTGGGTGAGGGATTCATTTAATGCTCTAGTGAAGCAGGAGTACTAGAAACCCTAAATTCTGGTTTAAGAAATAGTCATACTACATGTGTACTGCTTGCAGAAGAGAAATCTGGAGAGACAAAGTCCCCAGAATTAATTGGAAAACTCAAACAGGAAACCTAGAATTCATTGTCTGTCAAATGACCTCATTAAAACAATGAATCACACCTGCAAAGCAGAGAGGTGAAGTGATTTCTTCCCTTTATGTGAATTATCATTTCACCTTTGTTTGTTGTCTTTTTTTATTTTATTCTACATTAGATGAATGCTTGTGCTGAACTGAATGCCTTTCTTTCAAGGGAAGGCCTTAGAGAAGGGAGAAGGCAAATGCCTAAGGCTGAATATAGATGAGTTCAAATGAACTATAGATTTAGTCTGTCTCTCATTTCAATTTGCCTTTAGAATTGGAAGTCCTCTAGAAACAATTTTGTACTGTAAATTAACTGGACTCTCAGTACTTGTAACAAAACTGTACTTAAAGGTAGTCTCCATGCAGATAATATGTAAAAAGAATTTAAACTGAGTTTGTGTATGTTTTTTCCTTATTTACAAAGGCCCAAAGTGCTGGTAAGAGATTACGTGTTTTTCTTCTGCGGGAAGTAGATGTGGCCTATGTATTTCTTGCTGTAGCCCTCCAAGGAATAATTGATAAGTTCTTGAATCTTTAGCTGAATTATTGTTGAAAATTTTCCAACTCTGTGAATTAAATATAAGTAGATAATCCAGCCTGTGTTACAGATCTACTTTTAACATAAATTGGTACATTAGCATCATGCATTTGAAAGCTGATCAAGTTCAGCATATCTCCTAGAGGGGATTTCAATAAAATGCACTGTGTAAAATGAATTTTGTGTATAAGGCTGAGATAGATGTGGATATTAAGCCTTCTATTAAGCCTCGACTGAAATGTCCACAAGGAATAAAACTGCAATTTTTGAGTCATGTTTAAAGAAAACAAATGAGTATTACTGTCATAAAGTTGAGTTGGTTAGTTATAAAGTGAAGGCTTATTGTAATGCCTTGAAGTCTTCTTTCCTGCCTCCAAGAGGGAAAATGTGCTTCTCTTCTAGAATGCTGCCTTTCTTTGATGGGGAGCTGCACAAGCACCAGAGCACAACTGTGTTAATCACAGCTGGCTCCATGCAAGTGTTGGATGCAAAATGATGCTTACATCGGAAGTGTACTAAACCAGTTCTGTGGTTTTTGCACCCATGGGATGTACACAGCAGCCCTACTGCATTATGTAAAATGCCTGCTATGTACAAAATGCTCTTGTTGGGTTTTACTCGTTGGTACCACAGACTCTTATTTCAAGAAAAATAGTTATTGAGGAGCAATGCTTTTTCAATTATTACATGTACTTCAAGTGAATACAGTTCCCTTCTCCCCCAAGAATAGCCTCACTTAGCTCAGATCTGCTGAGGGGGTTGTCCCTACAGTTTGATTTATTTTGGCAGCACTAACAAGGTTCTAGGTGGCGTGAAACTGGCTTGAAATTTTCAAGCAAATATCTTGTTTTGCAAAAGAAGGTGCTTGTGGTACTGCTTCAGAATAAAAGGGGAGGAATTCCCCTCCCTTGCTGTCATGTCATCTCAAAAAGCAGCTCACATCTGGCTGGGTTTCATATCTAAGGGAAATTTGCTCCAAACACTTCTGAGTTGTGGGAGAATATGGACGGAGAAATGGCAGAGGTGCCTCTCAAACAGGGATATCCCAAATAGGTAGAGTTCTATGGGTTTCCTTGTCTACTCTCCAGATGCCCCTTCCTGTAATGCTCTTAACTTTCAACTTCTGTGAAGCAGTTGGGCAGCTTCCAGTAGCAGTGTCTTGTTGCTGCCTTGATGGTGAGTGAAGGTGGTGTGGAGTATTTGTGGTTTTAGCAGATGATTAATCAAGTCTTCCAAAGGGAAGAACTAAACTTCAGCTGTTCCTTCCCAAAGCTGTTTTGGCATGGGAGTATAGCTTTTTATGGAAAGAGCTGTTGAAGGGCAATACCAATTGCATTAATTCCAACTAAAAATCTTAGGAACACTTTAGAGTTTATTTCTATAATGAGTTCACTGCAGGGTTTAAGTTTGATAGTAAAAATCCTGAAGTGTATTTATAAGTTTAAAACAGCACCATGCCACATTAGTTTTTGTGCTCTACAGCAGGCCTTTACAGTGATGAAAGGAGAACATGGAATGAATGCATAGTGCATTGAAAGCTCAGAATTTTTAGAGTAAACCTGTCTCACTCCTTTTTCTGACCGCTGAATGGCTAAGTACTGTACTCTGACAGGTTTAGAGTAGATATTGCTGCAGTGGCTTGTGCCTATGTGGAAAAAGACAGTTTCTAGAGGATGGAGGGGGAGGATTTGGGGTCTTACCTGCTTTTCTGACCATCTTTTTAGGCTATCTGTCTATCCAGATGGGAAGTGCATATTGATAGGCATAGATGTATTCCTGTACTGGCCTTGATCTAGATATTCTAGCCTCCACTCCTGAACTATTAAAGGTTTTCAGTGAGCAGTTGTAGCTCACACTCATGTGTTTGCTGTTCTGCCTTTGCTGCTGTTCGTTGAAGCCACAGCTGGTGTTGGTACGATAACCATGGTGCAACAGCATGTGCAGTACAGTATAGACACACATAAACTGTAAGGGAAGGAAATTGCTGGGAGTGTGTGTGTGTGTTACCTGCCAGGGTTGTGGTGCTGCCAGAAAAAAGACATCTTTCTCAAGTTAAAATAGACATTTACAGAGACTTCCCATATGCATGGTGTAGCACTTGGATAATAGGTGTTTCAGTGTGATTTTTTTTTTTTCTTTGAAAGGTAGTGTTCCCATTTAGATGGTGACCTTGTTCACTGGAATTTTTAGCCTCAAGCATTCAGCTAGGAAGTCATGCTTTTTGTCCTTTCACATCAACCTGACTAAATCCATAATTATATTCCATGTTTATAGCTAAATGATTTCATAAGAACCTTTTTGTAAGTGTATACATAGTTCTGTGAGTAAACGTTATTTTCCCACTGTGACAGTAAGGGAGTGATTTAACTTCTAATGCATCTGCAGTTATTGTAAGAAATTGTATACCAAAAAGGATTGCTTCTCTTCTTCCACAATTTAAAAAGAGTAAATCTGCTGAAACTGGGGAAAACATCACTGTGAATAAAGACCTGGTCCATGAATATATAGTTTGGTTTTTTTTTTTTCCAGAGTAGTGTCACTGACTGAGCTCCACAACCAGTTTCACCCAGCAGAAACCAGTGGTTCTATCTCTGGCTCCGTGTTCCTGCTTTACCTCAGACTGGCACAAGTGTTGGTGTGGGGCTGAGTGGTTGGAGAGCTGAGCCAGCTTGGAAAATAGCAAGGCAAGAGGAAAAACAGCTGAGTTTTTAGCCAGATCAGCTTTCTGTTCCAGCTGAGTATGCAGCCAACCAAAATGCTAGTGCTGGCATGGGGAGTGGTGAGAGATACACCTCTTTTGGCAGGAGTGCTGATTTCTGTGCAGGCTTAAACTGTGAAAGTCTGCTGTGACTATTTGCATTGTATCCAGCCATAGATTTTGCTTGACTCTACAGTTGGTAGAAGGCCCTGTGTAGTAAAAGCCTGAAAGATGGCTAGCGACTGAGCCTGGACACTCATGCAGAAGAAAAGCTAGTTGTTCACACCTCCACTGTGTGAGGAGAGTATGTGTATAAGGTTCTTGGAGATCAAGCCAGAGAGATTCCAGCTTAGCAGTAAAAGCTTAAATAAAAATGTAGTTTGCTTTGATTTTTTTTTTTAAACTCACAATCATGGTATTATGGGATCATAAAAATTACTCATATTTTCTAATCTTTTTTCCTAGGAATTTATCAAAGAGCTGCTAACTCGGATAAGAGGAATGAGGAAACTCAGTCCCCCTCAAAAGAAGAGTATATAAATAACTCAAAGTAGTAGCACTCTGTAAAAGACATGACAAGGGAAATGGGACTTTGAATACAAGACCTTTATTAAAATAGTTGTCTTTTCTCCTCAACTTTTTTGATTTCATTCAGTTTTGACTCAAGGAATTTATTTTGTGTGTTTTAAGGGTTCTTTTTTAAGTGTCAATTTTTTTTATCAAGAATATCAACAATTTGGATGCTGCTCAACTTTCACTTGAGGATTACTGAAGCAAGTGAAGAATCCAAGAGTTAGTGATGAGGGGCAGCAAGCCTACGTGGTGAACCAGAAGATCATGTAAATTCACAGAGCTAGGAGACTTCTCCTTGCAACTAGTTGGATAACGTTTTTTAAGTTGGTTGTACATTTAACTCATGGATGTCAAGTTTCTTGTGCTTGTCTGTACATAAATTATAAAGTGGGTTGTGAATACTGTTTCACATGGATGGAAGGAAGTTTGTTAGAGTAAATTATTTAAATGGTGATTATAACAAATTTGCTACCAGAAGGTACCGATTTAGATTACTAAAATGAGTGCTGCCATTCTTCTAAATACCCTTAAAGGAGCCCAGTGAGGAATTTCATCATATCTCCTTGTCTAGACTGCAGCATATGAGAACTGGGAATTTTAAGGGCTTAATTTGTAGACTTAAAATTATTTGATTGACTGATGCTTTGCCAGATCATTTCCTCTCCACCCCATGGTGACTTGGAACTCTGCTAACCTATACTGAATAAGGGCCTGCAGTGATATCTGGAGAAATGTCCATCACCATTTAAAAGGTGCCTCAGAGTGGAGGAAAGGCAGTGCTACCACAATTAATTACAAGCACTGTCTTGCATTTAGTGATGTGGTCTTAATCAAATGCAGATTCCTCTTCTATTAAGGTAGGCAAAGAATATTGTAGTCTGTGTTTATGGCTCTACCCTGGAAGGTGGGGAAACTTCTTAACTTGGGCTCTCTTACTTGTAAAAGCAAGAACAGAAGAGAGATCCTGGCTCCTTCCTGGAAAATGTCCTAATTGAAATGTTCAATAAGCTACCATATGCTGGTAGGTGACACTAGTCAGGCATTTTATATCAAGGGTGCTCTGAACATATTTTATTTTTCAAAAAAAGTACATGTTTGTGAATTTTATGTATACTGGCAAGCTTTTTTAATGTATTTAATTTTGTAATGTTTATCGATGATTTTATTTACCAGATATTTACTCAAATAAATGGAACAACTTGTGACTTGTTACATGTACACTTTACAAGACTACTGCTGCTGAGTAGGTTGGTAAATGGACTTGCCTGTGAAAAAGAGAAGCCTAGGAGGTGGTAAGTATACCTCAAATAAGAACCCAGCCGTATAGACCCTAACTGGCTTTTAATGTGCCCAGTGTCACTCAAACTCCTGCAACCTGGTGCACAGCTTCACTTTTGAAAGTCTTTGGCACATGAGGCCTGTGTCCTGGGGGACTTAAAAAGGGGATGGAGGTAAGTCTGGGAATTATTTCAGATAAATGCTGCTCCGTCCTTTTTCTTTCCACTGAAGATGAGTGTAGGGGAGGACTTACACTGGGTGACTGAAGGTGTGGCAGAAGAGGGTATTTCAGCAGGAGGCACTCTACCTCCCTTCTGTTCTGCACTCCTCTGAATTCTGAAAAAATTCTAGCAGCCCTAAAAAGACTGTGTTGGTTCGCCTCCAGCATCTTAAATTTGTATCTTGTACCTTGCTGAAGTTGCAATTCAGCTCTTGTTTCCTAAGGAGTCTTCCAGCAAGATTTTTTTTAAAAAGATGATGTCACATATGTGCTCCAGGGAAATTGGGGAGAGCTTGTGATTTCATCTGCTTTTATGTTGGGATGTCCCACTATTGTTGTCAGCATTATCGGTTGGGTGTGTTTGGATCTGAAAGAGGCGCGTGTGAATGACCTGTCTTGCCCCAAGGAGATTGCCTCTCCTTGGTCTGTCCTCCTTGTGAAGGATCTGATGGAGCTAGATCTAAATGACCAAGTTTGTATGAACATCACCCTTTGAAGGAGAGAGATACAGGAAAAGTTTCCTTAACTCGTGAGGTAAGGGGCATTTTGTTAACTTTTTCACTCAACTCTGGGAGCAGAGATCAGTGGTCTTGGTAAGAAGATTTGATTGATAGCAAACTTTTGATGTTGGACTGGGTAGGTGCTTTCCCAGGCCTTTTTCTGGAAAGCCTGTTTGTTTGTAAACCATTGAGAGCCTTTTGTGAGCACTAAGTTTATTATGTCCAAAACAGGAAAAACCTTTTTGATTTGAGACTTGTTAGTGATGTTTAGAGTTTTGAGCTTGTGTCTGAGAAGCTGCCTGCTCACAGGTACTGTTCCCTGTCTCACTTACCTGCATTTAACACGTGGGCTGCAACAACTGGGAGCATGCAATACACCTTTTCAGCTTCCGAGGTGGCTATAACTGCCTACATTTTGCAGGTGATACTTGGAAACAACCAGAGTCTGAATATTAAAGATTCTAGTAATTTCCCCATCCACAGATACATTTTGTGACTTCACTTATGATTTCAAATAATTTTCTTTTAATCCTTTATAATGATGTTGTGTAAAATGAGAAATGTCAGGCGATGGCAACCGCACCAGTTCTCTCACCCCCTACAGCAGAATGCTACTGCACAAATATTTTTGCCCTTGTGTTACTTGGCTAAAAAAATGCCTGCCCAGCTGTGCATGTCACATTTTGTCTTTTGTCTTATTTGTCTTGCACTGAAGTATCTATGGAAAATAGAAGTCTACCCTTTCCAAAGCCAGTTGGTTTGGTGACACCCTTAGAAACAATGAAGATTGGGACAGTCTTTATTTTTTTCTCTATGTGGATGTGACAGTCACTTCTGTGAAGGGTTTTTTCTCCTCCAGCTCTGCATCTGATAGTTTTGCTGTCTTACGAGTGTCAGTAAGCGGAACCAAACTCTGAATAACTTTTGTTTGCAGCTGGCCTGATTTTGCTGGAGATGTACAGGGCCTCATTCTTGCTACTTTTTACTTAATGGAGATATTCTTGGCTTTGGTGTAAGTGGGGGGAGAATCGACCCATTCACTGAAGACTCCATTGTGCTTGATGTCTTTATACAGTGTGGGTGTCCTTGGCTCTGGGCGATGTTCAAGGGACATATCAATAGCACACTGTTACTGAAACAACTTGAAATTAAATCTTGCGGCCCAGGCTCTTCACTGCCTTGACTGGACAGCTTTCATGAGGAGGACCAAGTCTGGCTGCAATGAGAGCTTCCTCAGGGCTTCTTAAGTGGCTGATGAAAAGAACTGAAGTTCCTTCTTAAACATGTAGTGGAGCTGAGGTTTTGTTTTGGCACTGAAGTGCCTCTCCAGCGTACAAAGACTGCCTGCATGAGCACATGTTTCTGGGGTCTGCTTCGTGCCATAATTGGCCTTTGCCTGTTTCACAGCAGGAACGGACAGTGTGATTTCTCCTGTGGTTGTTCTTCCAGTTGGCTTAGAAAGAGGAGGAGAGTGCTTGTAACCAAATTTAATGTGCCTTGTGAGGCTGCAGTGACAGGATAGTATAAACCTGTGGCACGGAAGAAAGGAAATGGGGCATTCTTCTGCCAGCCTTGCTTTTGCCCCTTCCTCCCATTATTCCTATGATGGGTTTTACTCCTCAAGCTGCCATTAATGCAGGGAACATCTGGGGAGAATGTGGGAGGAAAGCCGTACCTATTCTTGGAGACCATGACCAAGAAAAGCAGGAGCAAGATATCTGCTCCGTTTGCGCACTTCAGACTCTCTGACACTGAGTTAAGTCTTTAGCCCATTACCCTGGTAGGTATAATAGTGTGTGTGGAATAGGAATTACTCAGCAATCTATTTCTTTGATGGTTTTGCCGATTTAAGACAGCCTTAATGTAAGCAAAAGAAAACCGAGAAGACTGAAAACTGGGAAGATTCTTGCAACACATAAACATGTAACAGGTAATTTATTAGTAATCTTTTTCCTAGACTTCCCAGCACTTGATTTCTGTGATAAACATGCACTTCCAGGGTAAAAAAAAAAAATCACATGGGCCACATCAACAGAGAGTGTTCAGACTGAGACCTGTACCATCTTCCAGCTTCCAAGCAAAAAACCAGTGTAACTTAAACTCTAGGTTAAGTGCTGTAACAAAAGGATTAATTGTTTCTTGGCCACATAAAGTTTGTCATTGCCAGCACAGTGCACAGATGTTAAGCAGGTACCCAGTCACTACATGCACTGCGTTTTAAAGGATGTTGAGATTTAGGGAGGGAGTTGGAAAAGAAATCAAATGCTGGGAAGTCCACGAAAAAAGTAATACATTACTTGTTTACCTATTGGCAAAACTCTTCCCAGTTTTCATTCTACTTTTTTTTTTGCTGCATATATTTCTGTATGTGAAGAAAATGAGATGTAAGGATTTTAATGTGTGGGAGAAAAGCATGAGGAGGAGGAAATGGGAGGTAAAAGAATGATATCTGAAATGTTGAAGAAAGTGTACCTCAATGGTGAGGAGCCCTTGAGCCTACTACCAAGGGAATAAGTGAGATCACTGTTTATTAGTATCTCCAAATTGAAATTGGATGCTTTTCTAGGTAAGCTCTTATTAGCACAGTTATGCAGTCTGATCAAGATGATCAAAGGCCTTAAAACTTCATAGATATCTGCCTAATTTTTTTTTAGTTTTGTAAAGCAGAGGAAGCAAACTGACTTGTATATTTGTCTTGTGGCTATGTCACACATGCTGATGTAGTGGTCAAATCAGTTTACCAGTCCCAGCTACTTGTATACAACTCTACTGCTTTTTACTTCCATGTTACTTCTTTTTTCTGGTGGTAATCAAATAGGATGTGTGAATGCAATTGAAGTTGCTGTCAAAAGCTAGAGACAAAATGAAGAAGAGAAAATGTGCCTAGAAAGTACCTGGTGCTGCAAAATTTATTCTTGCCACTGTAGGTGTCTGCCATCAGTGTAAATATGGAATATTTCTGAAGTTTTGAAATTGCTATTTACAATTAATCTTACCTAGTTCTGATGGGATTTTATTTGCCTTTTTTTTTTCCCCTTGGAACTAATGACCAAATTCTGAGTTATTAGCTTACATTGCTTAAATATCTTTGTTTTCAAAAAAACCATGACATCTGTTTAAAGAAACTGACCTATTTGAAAACAATTTCTAAAAAATCTACTTACTTCTAAAAATGAAGGCTTGAAACTACTTTTGGAGGTGCAGTTAACAGGCATTTTTGATAGTAAAAAATGTCTTCTCTCACTGCATTAGTATTTTAGTTGAACTCTTTCTTTTAAGTTTAAAAGAAAGACAAAGAATGTTGTAAATTTTAGTGTTTTCTGAATCATGGCCTCATACTGCTGGAGCTTACTCACTTTTTGCCTTATTTCTTCACTTTCCCAAGTAAGTCTTCATCAGTGTGTGAATGCAACTCAGCCACCCACTGTAAGGGGAGAACAAAGCTTCTCGAGCTAATCAATTTCCCTTGCATTCTGGGGGGGGAAAAAAAATTGTGGCCTTTTTTTTCCCCAAATATCTGGAAGACATTCTAGCATTTGCAGGGCTGCAGAAATGTTCTTGTTTAGAAACCTGAGGGTGTAGTGCAAGTAACAGCAAGGAAAATAACTGGTGGCAGACACACAGACTAGCCATGTTAGAGACCTTTGTGTCCTTTGGGAAAAAAAACATCTGTCTCCTGAGCTCTGTGCTTGTCAGATTAATTTGCCTTCCTTCAGGCTTAACTGGGCTTTGAACTGGGTCCAGGTGGTGGCCCTGGGAGAGGTGGGGACTGGTTTTTGAGGAGTAATGCAGATATAAGCACACTTGTATAACCATGTACCAGATGCCTTGTTGAACGCTGAATCCATTGTTTGGGCTGCTAATAATCCAGTGTGTCAGGCAGAGCCTTGGTAGGATGTCGTTACCCATTTCCATTTCCCAGTGGCTGTGATGCGTGTAGTCTCTGCTGTCACTGCTGGGAAGGAATACTGCAGCTTTTCAGCCTTGAAATTAGGAAAAGTGCGTTGTGTCGTTTGGGAGAGACAGGAGTTCGTTGCCAACCCAAACATAAAAATAACACTGTTCTTCTGTACCTAAAAAGCAAGAGCATATATAGCTCTATGTATGTTACTGCTGACTGACAGTGTCTGGTTTTGAGAGAAGGTGAAGCTGTTTAATGTTCTTTTACCTGGACCCGTTTAATTCATGCCTCCAAAACTCCAGCTGTCCTTCATATAGCTTTCACAGTCATCAGAACTGCTCTAACATGTTCCTTCGGGGAATTTTTCTGGTGCTGGTTTAGGCTTCAAACAAGCACAGAATGATCCTATATTGGAAAAAGGCTATGTATGCTATAACTTGCTTGCAAGATCTCCCTCTTTATGCTTGTCTTGAAGGTGTTTGTTTCCATATCAACAATGTACCACAATAGTGTGTGTTTTATAATGGTAAATCCTTGGAATTTTAATAGCCTACTTCAAGTGTTTGCTGTTTCTTTTGTGCTCTGATGTGCCTTGGTCAATAGCTGCCACTTAGCATATTGTATTGATTATTTCTTCACCTATGAAGCTGTACATACTGCTCAGCACTTAATCATTCTGAGGCTGGATTTTCTGTCCTTGGCACAAGGACAGTGTGTTTAAAAATACATGTAAACTCTTCTTCAAAAACCACATTTTAATGCCAGACTTGAGTGAAGTGATAATTGTTTTAACTTTTTCCGTTCTGGTTACCTCTTGCATATGAAAAGCTGAGTGCTTCCTGAAATTAGTCTGACTTTTTCAGCTCTGATCTTGTTAGCTGCTTCCTAATTAATTTAGTACTTTTATTTCTTACAGTTTTTATTTATGGTTACGGTTGGTTGGTATCTGCTCTAACAACTGTTCCCCCCTCCCTCAAAATTCCTCTCCGGTGCTCTCATCCTGTTTGCAACTGAAATTCAAGTTATGTCAAAATTATGCCACCTCTGCAGCACCGACGAAGATAAATAGGCAGGGATTCAAGAGAGATCAAGTAAATCGGATTAACCCATGTTATTGCTGTGTTTTCTTTGCTGAAGACAGGCTGCCCAGCCCCAGTCTGGAGTTTCACATCTTCTCTTTTGCATAAAAGCCACATCTACCCTAGGAGATCGAGTTTGTTTCTAGGTAGGAAGCACCTGAAAGAAAGTGCTTTTTTAAAACTCTGGGAGTTGGTTCAAATATGTCAGACCAGGCCCATGTATGAGGTTGGCTTAAAAAAAAAATTTAAAAATTTAGATGGGAACTCACTGAAGATTCTCACTGTCGTGGTTTAACTCACCTTTCCGTTCAGAGCTTTTGTATCCAACCACTGGCTCTTTTTAACTAGAAATTGAGGAGCAGCTGGCAAATATGCATCAGGGCTGGGAACCCAGATCAAACAACAGGTATTGTGCAAGGATATGCTGACCTCCCACTTGTTTTCAAAGTTTCCTCTGCACCTTGCTAGTTGCAAATGCTCAGAAATAATGAGGTAAGTAATGTAGGCACACTCAGGCTAGAGTCTTGAATGCGTGTTGGATTGGTCAACTGCTGCTTGAGATGCTTTCTCAGGGGCCACTTGTAAGTCACTTGCTCTATTAATGGAGGGCTGTGAAACTTCCTTTCCCATCTCCAGCAATTTCAGGAACAGAAACCCTGGGCAGAGTGCTGGTCTTGTGATAAAAGCATTAAGGTCAGGGGCAATTGGGAAAACAACATTTGTAGATGCTGGAGCTGACCATGTTCCTGTTCTGCTACTATGCCCTTCTTGGTGAATCCCACATAGCCCGTGGAGCTCCCCGCATGCTGGTAGGACTCCAGGTCTGCTTGAAACCCATGAGGTAGACAAGCTAGATAAAATTAAAATGTGCAAGCATCAGTTGGATTTAGAGCTGATGTAGTATACTTTCTGTCCAGTTAAATGTAGGCTACTTGTTTCATTAACTAGAAAGCACCCTTCCTTTAAATTGGGTTAGTGACAGGGGGCTTGTGTATATCCCATCTGCGCTTTGCTGCAGTACATAGGGACCCTGGTGGAAGAAACGGTTCTGGGGTGGGTGCTAAAGACAAACAACTCATTATTTTGTATAAGTAATTGAAGACTGAGAGAAGCAAGCTAGATTTTAATTTGTGTTTAGATTGAAAGTGTGGTGCAGTTGAGCCTCCCTAACATCCCAACCAATTATACTTCCAAATTTTGCCCTTTGGGGACAGGAAAAGGCTGTCAGATGCTGGACTGTCTTCAAATCATGCAAGTCTTGGGTTTTTCCCCATTGTTAAAAGGGTCACTTAGTGAGAGCAAACAACTCGAATGGTAGTTGATGCTCAAAATTTGGCAGGAGGTTTCAGAACCGTGTAATGACTTTTGGGAGATGGATCCACAGTTTTCTATGCTATGTGTTTGTCGGCTAGGGGGAGCAAACTAAAATGGCAAAGTTTCCATTATAACATTTTTCTGCAAATGACAGATTAGGTGTGTGGTTCAGTTACCCACACATCTTTCTCCCACACAATCTGGGACTGTTATACTGCTGAGGGTAATGCAGGGAAAGGTTCCCAGAGAGGGAACAGGCTGGGTGGAAGGGCAGGGGTCCCACCTGTTTGTCACATCTTGGGCAACTCGGAGCTGAGCAGAGCTAAGTGCCTGCAACTTACTTCCCTGGGAGTCCACAAAAGTCTTGAAGCCCCTTACTTAGGGATAGCAGATGAACTTTTATATTCAAAATAAATACCACAAAATATTTACGCCCTGTCTGTTTGCATTAATTAACTTTAAGTTCTCTTAGTCTGTTGTTCTGATTCTCCCTCAGCTTGTCACAGCCTGAGGTTTCTGTCCCATCCTAATTGCCTCTTACTGTCTGCTGTTTTGTTCTCTGTCTTCTGCTTTGCCCATCTTGGAGAACTGTTTTCCACAAGAGGTTATGAGGCACCACTTTGCATTAAGCCACTGCCATGACACAAGCTGGCTGTTGATTCCTACTTCTTGCACTATCCCTGCTTGGATCATGACAGTGCATTATCCATCACAACTCAGGGAAAATGGAGGGTTCCAGTGAGCACAGCATGCCTGATTGTTCCTGTTGGGACTCAGGGGAAACCTACAGATCATCACACCCTTATGCAGGGGCTGCCTAAAGTGGTATCAGCAAGTCCCACAGCTGAACATGGGTAGCGCTCCCTCCTTGTATGCATCTCAGATGGGCATGTCACCGGTTCTTAGTCAACAGCAGTATCCAAAAGCGAGGAGCAGCACTTCCTCTCCTCTTCACGGAGCTCTTAACAGTCAAGGTACCAAAAGCTTTGTGTACTAGACGGTCTGCTGCCTATAGGAAAACAAACATGCAAACTCTCCTGCATCTAAAATTAGGTCACATTGTCAAAGCAGATTGTGGTGATCGTCTCTGAAGAAGGAAAGGAAAAGTCTTCATCTCAAGTCTCATTCCAAAGCTTTTCAGGACAGCAGTCTCCTAAACAAGATGCTACTAGTATCATATGGTCTATGAGTATTTTCTTTCCTTATTCCCTTATTTCTAGTTTCCTAAAAGAGTGGAGTCATATTTTTTAGTAGCTGACCTGTCAAAAACATCCAGGAGGAGACTTCAGGAAGCTGGCAGTAACTTGGAAAAATGAAGCAAATCTGCAGGGAGTCTCTTGGCTGATTCAGTGGCTTTCTAATGTCTTTCCCTCCCAGCTGGACCTGCCTCCTGGCAGCAAAGCCCTGTCTAGGCTGAACACATCAGAGGCAGAAGCAGCACACTGACCTCTTTAATTTCTGAGGATTAATGTGTTTTACTGTTTAAGGTGAACATGTCAATGAATGCTGAGGACCCTTGCTCAAGTTTCTCTCTCCTCCATCACCTCTGTTTCTTACTGGCTGGAGTCCCAAATAATGTAGTATTTTAAAATAACTTTGGAAAAAATAAGTTGTGAACTGTGTAGTATAAGATAACTTGTGAGGGGGAGCTATGACAGGTGTAACAAGTGGGAATCCTGCTGAGGGACTGTTGTTTGGGTATTTTTCAAAGGTTTAAATAGGATTCAGGTATTATTACTAATGGGAAAACCATGTTTATTCATCCAGAATGCTAGAGATGCACCACTTTTTGTGCTGCAGAGGAATACTCTATGGGCAAGTACAAAGTTTCTGTAGTCTAAATAGTCTAGCCTGAAGCTCGTTCAGCCTAACTGAAGACTTCTTGTAACACACACTGCTTATTCTGCTGCTAGCTCGTTAAGCCCAGTGGCTGAGGTTCATAATTAACTACTGTTTTGAAAGGCCTTAATTTCTCAGTGTTCCAATGTGGGGCACTTTAAAGGAACCTTTATTTAAAAATATGGTTCTCTTCACAACGTTTCTCCCCTGGAGCACAGTGAATCTGAAGTTTCCCCAAACTCACTGGCCATTCTTGAAAACCATCTGAATATTGACAAGATGAATCAACACTGGTTTTAGGTAGTGCCTGTGACTGGTTAGTGCTATAGCGGCAAATAAAAAAAATAATAAAAAGCCAGGCTTTATGGTTACATAAACTGCCTTTTTCTAACAGGATAATGTTAACATCTGATTTGTATAGCAGGCAGTAGGCTTTTCTGTCCTATAAAAATAATTGCTGGAACTAGGAAAAAAACCTCCCAAGCCACCTTCTGTTACCCTGACAGCTCTTAAAAATGTAGTAGGTAACATTATGTATTCATGTAGCACTGACCACTGCTTCCTCCCTTGTCCCTAACGTGTATGGAGCCCTTTCTGCAGTTCGAAGGGGGAGAGGTGTTTCTGTGTGTTTGCGTGCCTGTGTTCAGGGCATATGTGATTCCTCGCTTGCAGTGCGTGGCCTTCCTGTGGTGCGTGCGGCAGATCAAGGTCATTTTCAGCAAGCTGAGGAAGGGAATAAATCAATGAACCAAGCAAAGGCTGTCACTGGTAACTAGCTAAGGATAAAAAGAAGGGCTCAGGTATGCAGTGTTCACCGTCAGCAAACAGACCTTGAAATCCTCAAGCCAAATGGTGCATTTCTGAGCTCGGGGTGAGGCTCAGAGGAAGCCCGAGTTGTTATCAGATCTCAGGATGCTGTGGCCTGAGTGAAGGTCAGCTTCAAACAGTGTTCGCTGACAAGTGCAATGTTGAGTTGCTGTGTGAGCTGGCTTTAATGGACTTGAATGAAATAAGAAACGTTGGACCCTGAGTGTTATTGAAGGGTTTTGTGTATAAAGCCATTAACTCTTGGTTTTGTAGCCCCGCTGGTTTTGCCTGGCTGGGAGATGGCAGGAAACCTCGGGGGAGCTCTTTCTGACCCAGCTGGTGGGGAAGAAGAAACCTGAGTGCCTGACTGCAAAGTTTCCAGCCCAGTGGGCAGCCTGAAAAGAGCTGGATGATTCAAATGCACTATTAAAACACTACAGCTGCTCTGGGAAGGAAGTAGTATGTGTGGGGTTTCTTGGGTACTCAATCCATTTTTAGTTTCATGCATTGGCCTCTTCTTCAACTGGCTGCTGTGTCTATGTAACACTGCCTCGGCACATCTCCTTTCAGAAGCTGGCAGCCTACGTTGGGCCAGAGCTAGATCCAGCTCAGTGCAAAGGCCAGATGAGATACTCCTGCCGTGGCCTAGAGCCAAGCCTCACACTGATCCTGCTGCACTTGCCCCTGTGGGGTGCACCCCTCTGCTTGCTCCCATGGCCCCCCATGAGGCTACACAGCATCAAACCATGAGAAATTCCAGGGATATCCCAAGCAATCCCAGGGATATCTGTGATGTACTTGGGTTTTGTTCTGGGTTTTGCATGTTTGGAAGGGAGGTTGTTGCCATGAAAATGAGCTTGGCTACAATGGAGGGAGAAATTCATTCAATAAGGGATCATCTCAGCTCTGGGAAGAGCAGAACAGTGATCTTGAATCCTTAGCACCTTCTGCGTGGCCTGGAGAAAGTCACATCAGCCCCCCTTGCAGGGCTGGTTGTGTCACGGGGTTATTGCCAGGATAAAGGAAGCTGAGAGAGCAGCATGGTGACACGAGCCACTTGTCTGTCTTCTATCGAACGCAATACATGAGTTGCGTAACTCACCCATGTAGCTTCCCCTTGGAGAAGTAAATTTTCTTAGGTTGCCTCAAAACTGTAGTGATATATTAAAGTGGAAGACTAAACCAACCCCTGAAGTCCAATGTAGAGAGACAAGAAAGGTTATTTTTAACGGTGGGAAGTGCTGTACTTACAAGGCTAATGCTACCCACGGTATGTGCCTTGCATTTTGCTCAACAGAAGTAGAACCCTCTCAGATTACGGAGCTGAAAGGGGAATAGCAAGCTGGTGTGCTAATAATTCCCATGTTACTATTTTTAAAGTTCTGCCTGAGTTGTTTGTAGCGTTGTTACCCAGCAGTGCCTCCTGATGCCAGGTTACTTGAGGCAAAGTTGGTGTTTCCACTTAAGTCTGTATTAATTGTCTGGCTTTTTGTTTTCTCTCCCCCACCCCTTTTACTTCCATTATAGTCTTATGCTTTCGTACGTGAAAGTAACAATGGTCTTGTAGCCAGGAACTTGACTTTGGTCTTTGTTGTCCGCTTCAAATCCTCAGCGTTGTATTTGCAGAGCGACCTTAGCTGTGCGTACACAAAATGGCTTCTGTGACTTCTTTTGGGTTTTTCGGCCTGATGGCTCAATGCTTTTGTGGTCCGCTTGGGTGTGCAAACACTGCTGGACACGTACAGGCAAGTTGACAGGTCAATTAATTATAGGCAGAAAGCTGCTTTCTACACGCCTGCCCTGGTCCCCGGCAGAAACTCCCGGGGAGGCACGATCTGCTGCTGTGGGGCTCGGAGAGGCCTCTGCACTGCTGGGGGAGCTGCCTGGGAAACCTGGCTCCCTTTGCAGGGATCAGCAACTGTGAGGATGCCGTGGAAGGAGAACTGCTGAAAGAGCAGATGGGACAATTACGAGCAATGAAAGCTGAAACATTCATAAGGATTCCCTTCAAATACAGGAGATTTTCTGCAGGATTGGCGATGGTCAAGTGACAGATTGTCCTCTGTGGTCTCTCTCCCCTTCAATGCGCAGGGAGATGACTGCATGTCGGATGCTGGTCAGGCTGTGGCACTGTGATAAAGCATCGTCAACCCGGAGGATGCACGGTTGCCTGTCTGCCACTGTGTTCCTGGGGTGTTAACAGCCTTCCCAGGTGCGTGGGGCAAAGAAGGAAGGGGGAGAGCTGAAGGGAGAAGTGAGCAGCCAATTTTTGGAGTCCCAGGTGTGGGTCTGACTGATCTCCATGGGGGCAGAAGGGGTGAGGGAGAGGAGAGAGGGTGCGAATGGGCTTTACATGTCAAGCCAGCTTGTCATGGTCTCAGAAGCCCCTTGCTGTAGTCTCCCACGTGGCTGTGCACAGAGGTGTAATGTAAGGGTTATACCAACGCGCTATTTCAAGCTTCATTTTTATTCCAGGGGGGTTTAAATTATTAATGTGTGGCACAGCAACAACTGAACCTGCTGTTAGATGGTACCTCGTAAGACCTTTTCAAATATTTAGTATTTACTAACAGAATGAAACAAGCAAACATGAGTAGATAAAGGGTTGAGGATGCACTTAATTTTTAAACAGTTAAAAACAAATTAGGCAACACTTCAGAACACAAGCGCACAAAGGCTGTTTGCCTCGTGCTGAGCGATCTGCCCAGCGATAGGAAGCCATCTGGCTGATCTGGTTTTCAGTGTGGGGCTGATGGAGTAGTTCAATGGACAGTGCTGTTAAAACAATGACCCTGTAGACTCAGCTGCTTGGCAGCTCCTGGATTTATCTTTTTGGTCAGGCACCATGGGAACTAGGCACTTTCCTTCCTAGAGGTTCATCTGCAATGGGCAAATCTCGCTGTGGTATGTCCTTGTAGACCTGAGCTGGAGCCCTCGCTCTGCCAGCTTCCCTCTATTTTCCCTTCTGCGTAGGTGGATGTTGCCAAAGCGAATGGGTAGCAATCACACTTCCCCCAGGCAAAGAAAATAGAAAACGTTTTCCCAGCAGCTTTCTTGATTCCTTATTCCAGAGTCCTGTTTATCTTATCAATATTCATGGTGCTCTATGTATTTTCAAGGTATCTCACAGGCCAGTGGGAGTCTAAGTAGGTTCAGGAAAGCATCGTTTTCATTAGGGCTTGCAAAGCAGCTCAAACAACTTGCCCCCCAAGATCATGTGGGAAGTACAGGGTGGGGGCTTTGCCTCCAAGTTTGCTGGATTTATTGTTCTCCCTGACTGCTGCCACAGGAGCTCGGCATGGTGTCCCGCCCACTGTCACTAGTGGCATCCCGAAACAGCGAGGGGCAGATGTCTGTGCTGGCTTGCAGCAGCTGGGTGGGAGGAGCGGGTATGACTTACTGACCTCAGTCCTGCAGGGAAGGCTGGTGTCTTTCGTAGCAGGTAAAATGCTGTTTTAGTGCCTTGCTGAGAAGGGAAAAAACCCACAAATACAATGCCCAGCTCAGGTCTGGATGCAGGAGCAGCTCTGCTTAGAGCATCTCCCATCTGTCCACTGAAGCCAAGGCAGCAGTAGCTCTCCCAGAGCCCCGAAAGGCTGGTGGCTTGCGGGTGCGCTGAGGACACGCCTGCACGTGGGGCTGGATTGCCAAGTGCAGGCTGCCCAGGACAGCTGCTGGCTGCAGGGGATGAGGGGTGAGCTGAGCACAGGGAGGGTGGGAGCGAAGGTGCCTGAGGGAAATGCTGCACTTGAGCCTGGTCTCTCCCTGTGGCAGGAGGGAAGGTAATGCCCAGCACAGAGTTGCAAGGGAATAAAATGGGTAGGATGGATGAGAGCTTGTGTCAAGGCAGAAGAGCTGTGTCTGAGAAGATAGGAACTGATAGTGAGAGAGAGAGAGAGATGCAGAGGAGCAGCATGTGTGCGAGGGGAAATAGAGGGAGCTTGAGAGGTAGGGAACACCTTGAGGTCAAATGAGAATAAGTGGAACAGAGTACAAGCACGTGATATTAGATATAACAAAAATCCAAATAGAAAACTCAGCAAGGGCCAGAGTGCATAAAATGAGGTGCGACTGGGGGGTGGAGATGAAAATCATGGAAATGAAGTAAAAATGGCTAGGGCTGCAGAAATAATGGGATACAGTATAATAACATTAAACAGCAAGCGTGCACTCATTTACTAGGATGAATCAATACCGTATTTGGGTAACACACTTCAGGATTGCTTAAAAGGATTACATGGGGCTGGACAGAACGTAGTGCTGGCGGTAACTTGTGACTATAAGTAATTATAGATGGGAAGGATGGAGTTACTAATTATTAAGATTTCTTGACTGTTCCTTATAAGTTCCTAGTTTCAGTTACTTATAACTCTAAGAAACTATGACTGGGCTGTAATTTTCCACACCAGCTGTGTGCCTCAGGCTGAATGTCTTTGAAAAACAGCGTTTTGAGACAACTGGGATGAGAATGGGAGCACGCAGGAGATGGAAGCGGGGACAGACAATAGGAGTATAAAAGTAGCACTGGTGTGCCTAAGGACAAAATCGGGAAGACAAAAGCCCAGCTGGAGCAAAGACTTGAGACAGACATTGAGGGTATCAAGGAAGAATCCTGCAGGTATGCTGGCTGCTAAAAGAAATTCAGGGTAAATATGAATCTGCTCACATGTGGGGGAGGCAGCCCACCAATCATTGACACAGAGAAGGCTGAGGTGCACAAGCACATGAAAAATAGTCCCAAAGGACCCAAATCCCCCTCGGTAGTGCCAGGCAGTGTATCAAGGAGCAGTGCCCACAGATTACACCATGGGGTCTTTGGGTTGGACCTCAGGAAAAAGGAGAATGGTGCTGCCCGGGAAAAGGTACCCAAAGGGCCCTTGGAGCTTTTTGGGACTGAGGTAGACAAAGCTGTGACTGACCTGATGCAGCTTTGCTGATAGTCCTGCGGTGAGTGGGGGACGGGCTGCCTCCCAACCAGCATCTTTGTGGTACTGTGATTACTGCAGTGAAAAACCAGAGCTGTGACCATGCCAGAAAAAGGTCTTTTTATTTAGGAAGCTTTAGTGCCTGTGTATTTTAGCTTTGAGAGGCAAAAGAGGTCAGGTTAAAGCCATGGGTAGAGGACGCCGAGCACTGTCCACCAAAGCAGCCATTACTCTGAAGCCTGTAATGACAACCCAAATTCTTCCCTTTTACTCTGCTGTCAGGAGGCATGTGGGAAAGCCTTGGGCAAAACGTCCCATCTTCCCGGGTGCCACAGATGATAACAGAAGCAACCCAGGTCTGGAGCTCAGTTGTGCATCTCTTTCGAGTGGCAGCAGTCAGCTGATTTCTAAACTCTGGCAGGGCTTGCACATAATTTTCCCATTTGACATCTGAATGTTTCTGACATGCTCGGAGATCTGATAGGGATGACAGCCATGAAAAACACAGAAGGAAGTGACTAATTATTTTTTCAGAGCAGGGATTAAATTGTGCCTCATGCAGAAAAACAAAGGGAAAAACAAAATATTGAATAATTGGTAAGTGAAACCCAACTATTCTGCGCAATAAAAAGGGAACAGTCCTGTAGAAAAAAGATGTGGTCACAGTAAATGAAAAACACTGGCAGTAGTGGTGTGTGCTTTCTCTCAGGTTTTGATCACCCGTGTAGTGCTTGGAGTCAGGTTTGAGTAGGAAAGATCTCTGCAGCAGTCCTTCACACCAGCCTCTAGTTTGCCCTGAAAACAGGAGAAGAGTATCTTGCTCAAACAGCACTGGTGTACTTGTAGACCATCCTTTTAATTTGGCAGGCAGTTGGTATGTGAGGAACGGGTGTAGGCAAAAACAGGCAGCGTATCTGTGTGTCTCCTGTCTGCAGGGCAGAACGGTCACTGATGCAGGAATTCAGAGGTGGTTTTGAGTGTTAAGTGTGAGAGATGCTAGAGCCCAGCTGAACAAGCTGATGGCCTGAAGCCTAGATCAGAGTAGGGGGTGTTCACTTGCTGCATCCCAGAATATCACTCTTGGCCATCCCACAGAAAGGAAAATCCTTATGTGTGTTTAAAGGCACGAAACAGGGTGGGATAAAATGTGTGACTCTTGCAATAGAGGAAAATCGCCAAAGGAGCTGCTGGGGGTCTGTGCAGTTCAGCAGATTTATATGTGACCTGGAAAAGGGGGTCAGCTGTGAGCTGCCAAAATTTGCTGATGGCATGAAATCGTTTAAGTTAGTAAGAAGCAGGACCAGCTGTGAAGACATGTAGAAGAACCTTGGAAGACTGGGTGGCAGAGAAAAAAAATGACACATGAAATTCAGTATGGTTGAATGCTAAGGGATGCACATAAGAACACATCAATTATATCTCTGCGTATACAATAATGGCCCAGAGGGAGCAGGATGATGCAATTCAGGTGCTGGGGTTATATCAAATACCTGAAAACATTGGTAGCGGTCAGTACTCTCTGATGGTTAAAAAAAGCCAACATATCAAACATTAGGAGTTATTAACATTGTGCCACTGTACACTTATTTTTTTTGTACCTTCTTGAATTTTCTGGGCAGTTCTGATCCTCTCACCTCAAACAGGTTATGGTAGTCCTGGAAGAGGCTCAAAAGAGGGCAGTGAGGATGATCCAAGGTGTGGCAAGCCTTTTGCACGGGAAGGAAGATGCAAGACTAGAGAGAAGAGGTGCGTAAGGGTGGGTAGGGTGGAAGTGTACAAAACCACAGACAGGGTAGGTAGGGACAGAACTCAGCTAACATGAGAACTGAGGGGCATCAGATGGAAATAATCAATCCAGATTCCTGACAAACAAACAAGCAGGGGGTTCTTTAAATAGCAAGTGGCTGACCTGAAGAGCCAAGTCCTTACCACAGGATGTTGTGGGTACCAAAATTTCAAGGAAACACTGAATGATTAGTAGGAAGAGTCATTGGTTACTACAGAAAGATAAACCCTCATGCATATCTGATTCTGGGCAAGCCTGAGCTGGAACTAGGGAAAAGGTGTGACAGTCGTGGGGAGAAGAATCATACAAGCTTGTCTTATTCCTATTTTTCTATAGACATTTGCTTATGGTGACTTCTTGGGGTTCTTGGGCTAGGTGGCGTTAGGTCTGATGCAGTTGGTCTGATCTTATCTCCTGGAGAGAGCAGTTCAAGGGGCAGGCCCTAAGCCCGTTACCACCTGCTATCTGAATGAAGTGTACAAATTTCTCATGCAAACCAACAAACTGGTTAAAGAATTATACTGAGTATTTCTATAATCATATTTTAAATTGCTATTTTGAAATGTCCTAACTAGCTCTGAATGTTCCTGACTCTTTTAAAAGCACATCTGTGGTGAACACTCGTTTCATGACAAATGAAGCTGCATAGCCCTTGTTCCAGGGTTATGTAGGCAGCAAATACGGTACTTTTACAGCAAATATTCATTTGGGTAAAACAGCACTTTCTGCTCTCACCTTCACCGGACTGGTTTCCGAGGCTTTTTCTTGAGGGCTGGATGATGATTGCACACAGCCTTTTTGTCATTTCCTTGCCTGAGAGCAAGAATGGGGAGGGCTAGTGAAGGAGGGGTTTCTTCCCTCAGTATGTCCTGTCAATTTTCCTTTGATACAGAGACAAACTTGTTCCTTCACACTGTGCAAAACTGGCCTCTTTTGACAGAGGAACAGCATGAGCTCTCCAATAACGGCTGTGATGGGCAACTCAGTAGTTCCTACTCTAGTTCATCTCACCACAAAGACTGTGAGGATTCCTGTTAATTACAGTAAGGTCAATACAGTTAAGAACTGACCTTGGGGTGAGCTTGTAGCTCAGGATGAGCTTAGGAAAGAATGGGAATCTTCAATGATTTTTTGTGATGGACATAAAGCTCACGTGGGACAGCTAGAAATGATCAGATGCAATAAGTAGTTATTGGAAGAGTAGAGTTAATAGCAGCTGTACTGGAAGGAATACTTGGAGATCCTTTAATCTAACCAATTGCCACAAGCAGAGTTAACCTCAATGTCAGATGAGGTTGCTGAGGGACTATTTGTGATTCAGCCACTGCTTTGTGCAGTTTCTCTTTCAGCACTCAGCTGCAGGCTGGTCCCAGTGCAATGATCACTGTGTCTTGGTCAAGGTTGTGAAGAAGTAATGAATCTTGCAAGGTCAGATTTTTTTTTTTCTCCTTGTATCCACTCGCATTACCTGCTTTTCACTAGGACTGTGATGCTGGCAGTTCATGCAATACATTGGGATAAAAGGACAATTAGGCTGCCTGCCTGAGCTGGGAGAGTCAACGGCAAACGTGTGCTACAAGCAGAGTGTTTCTGACACTTGAGCCTGTCCCACTGGAGAAGCGATTGGGTAGGACTGACCCCTAAGGGCACTGTACAGGGCTGAGGGAAACTAGCAGCTTTTTCTTGTCCACAAGAGCTAGTCCTTGCCCAGCCATTGGGTGGAACGAGGACCCTGACTCAATCCAGACTGATTGTCTGAAGTGTTTCCTCTGGTTGTGTTGAGAGTATCTTCCTGAACAGACACAAACTCTGGGCCTTGCTGTCTCCCAAAGAAGCTGATCAGTAATTGGTCTGTAGGTGAAGCTTCCTACTTGCCCCCTCTAGTCATTTATTATCAGCCCCCATTGCTTGTCTGGTGCTACTGCTTCCAAAGGTAGGTTTGTCTTGGGAGCGAGGGACAGGGTGTGAATCAAATGAGTGTTCAAAGACAGTAGATGCACAATTGTGTCTTAAATACTACTTTTGGCTGCCTTCTGCATGGTTTGTTGAACAGGATGAAAAAGCACAAATGAAACCCAAGTACGCTGTTCATCACGTGTCCCCTCCTAGACCCCCATCTCAGCCCCCCAGCTGTGTTCCTGGAGCTTCTTGCTGGTGAGCCCTGCTCTTATGATCCTGACTGTTGGCAGGCTAGTAAGCTTGTATGGCAGGGTGATGGCTGTGGGTGACCTGTGGCTGGGGGCTGTGGGAGGATGGTGGCATGGGGGGCCTGCTGCTCCCCAGCTTTGTTCTCTGCTGTGGCTCCAACAACAGCTCATGAACTGGTTTTAATATCTGCAAACTTTCTGCTACCTGCTTGCAGAATGAAAAATTAATATGCTTATGCGCTGACTAAATTATGCTGTACTCTAATTCCTGAAGAAAATGTTGATAAGAGTGCTTTTGAGCAAGGATTTTAATATCCTTTCCAAGTGACTAAAGGAATTCCAATTAGAGACCTTACATGTCATTTTCATTTCCCTTGTCATTGCTGTCTAATTCTGAAAAATGCTTCCATCTCTACTGCTTTCATGTATCACCTGCTTTTCTTATTTGTCCACCCAGCCATAATCCTGGTGGGTGACATGACAGCTATTTCCATGGCAAGAGCATTACAAATTCTAATAATATCTTTCACTGAAGTAGCACTTTTATCCCTGGTGGAGCTGTGCAAAATGAAGTTATATATACATACTTTCACCACATCATATGGTTTTCTAATTTCACGTTGTGCAGCTTCTGGTTACAAAATTTCACGTAACTCGGAGGAAGAAAAACCCCACAACCCTCTTTTCCTTTGTGTTTTTAATTAAAAAAACCCCAACGCTTTAGCTTCAAAGTAGGATTTATTTAGTTTTTGAATTGGAAACAAAGCTATTCAGTGTTTAAAAAATAATAATAAAGTGTGCTGTGTGATAAAATAGGCTTATTTTTTTTGTGTAACGAAAAGTAAAACCCAATTCAACCTGTCTGAGATTTTGCTGGTCAGTCTTGCATTTCATTGCTGCTATTCCATGAATCTTTACTTTGAAAAGGTCAAAAACATATTCCTGTGCTGAAGCTTTTATATGAAAGAATTGTTTAATCTGCCATTGAAATACAATGATATTTTGAAAGGGATGTGGCCGGCACTTAATGCCAGGCTGCAACGTTGAGCAGTAGCTGATGGGATGCGATGAAGGGAGTACAATGCCCAAGTGTAACAGCAGCGAGGATTTTTGTGGGCTGAATATTAATGACTCAAACTGCAATTTTCCCATGGCACTAGGGTTAACTTCTCTAAGCATGGAGGGCAACAAACAAGACATCTTCCTGGACAAGTGTCATGGCTTTAGTTAAGCACAGATGCAGAGGGAAGCATGCTGCCAGACCACTAGCACCAGTTTCTTTTGCAGTACCTGTGTTGTTTTTTGGTTTTTTTTTTTGTCCTTTCTAATTAAAAAATGTCTGTGAAATGATGAAAAAATATTCAGTGACTTCTTTGGGTTTTGGCTTAGAGAAAAAATGGTATTTCATAGACTCATCTAATAATTCTGCTCCGTGCCTGGGTGTGTTGTTTACATTGCATAACTGCTGCTGCAGCCTCCTATTGAGGCTACAGCTCGTTTGTTGAAACTCTTCTCTGCTGCATTTGTTCTCGTACAACACAGGGCCCACTCTTGGCTGGATTCTTATGTAATTGATGCTGATCAGGAATCAGCATCAGAAGGTAAAGGACTGACGCTGCAACGTGGTCCCAAAGAGGACTTGGTCTCCTTGTACATTAATTTATTTATGATAATATGCTTGAGAACTAAGAATATAATTTGAGTTGGTGAAATGTGCAGTGAGTCATTACTGCATAGCCCCATCAACTTTCCAGAGGTGGCTGTGCAATTTGCATTTTGTCCCTGGAGAACCTGTGAGCTCAGTCCTGTCCAAATCAGAAGTACTTATGTATTTAGTCCACACTTCAGTTCATTTTTATTAATCTGTATTTAGGTAAGGATTTCTCTGTACTCTGTGCTGTTACATCATTTGAAAGAAAACTTTTACTTTTAGTAGTCCTATTTTGCAATGTGTAGCTCTGAATATCCCATAAAGGAGCTATTTCACAAGGAATAAGTACATGTTTCTTTGTAAATGCACCCACAAAAGACATCAGTGAATGATGTCCTAAACTACTGAAATGTAAAGTGAATGCTTCATGAAATTCTGGGAGAAATCCCAGCAGGACTTGTCTAGTTCTCTCACTGGCCTTGGAGCTAGAATCCGAAGAAAAAGCATGTGCAATGCTTTAATGGAAAAGGGATTACACAGTATACAGGAGTATGGCAAAATGTACTGTGGCAGTAGACAATGTCCTTGGTCATGCAGAAGGACATTTTTGTAGGGGGAAAAATTTCTAATATATATTGTGTTTGGAAGGGTCATGCAGAAACTGTAACTGCGTGAAAGAACAAAGCAAATTAGATTACGTGTTCTTCAGCAAGATTGCCGCCTTTTGATGCTTTTGTGTAGATGCTGAATGCCTCCTAAAGGACTGAAGTTATCCTACAAAGCCCTCGGTCATGTATACTGAAAAGCAAGGCTTTGAAGGACCTTTAATTATGAAGTTAGAAATAGTTATCTCTGATATTGTTTGAGAACCCTTATTTCATGCTTAAAACAACTTATGATGCAAAAGTGACTACAAGTCTCATGACAAAGAATTTGTGACTAATAACAATGTGTAGCATGTAACATCCTTGATCTCAGAGATATGAAACCTGCTGGAAAGAGATTATCAAAACTCTGATGTCAAACCCCAGAGCATTCTTGGCTTGACCTAAAGTTAGGGGACTTATTACCTCCTTTGTTGCTCTGCTTACAAAAGCTAATTCCTGCCGGGAGGTGCACATCAGGGACAACCTAAAAGAAAGCACCAAGCCTGGAAACTCTGGCTGCTTTTTCACTGCTATGTCCATTTTCACTGCTGTCATAGGACTTTTTTTAAGCATCTGTGTATAAAATCAAGTTGAATATCTCTGCTCTGAAAAACTAGTTCTTTAATTCTTTCTTATTCTTTACATTCCTCAGAGGAAGTAACATCCATTGTATACTATAACTAGCTGTGCCAAAGCATCTCTCTGTTTCCAGTTTGGGATCCTTTCTTTGCTGTTCCAGGGCAAATCTCACATTCCTAAAGAGCTCAGTTCAGTTGCCCAAACAGCAGCCATCTAGTGCTGTTTGAGTGCTATGGGGTTTCTGACCAGTCTCTCAGCATCAGCAGATGTGATGTGGAGAGCACCAGGCGTTTGTACCCTACTGAGGGGCAGCTGGAGTGGGATGGGGTGAACTCTGGTATCTCAGGGGGCCTGAGGCTGCTAGCTTAGCAGAAATGGACCCAACCTATCCTGGTGCATCCAATTGTGCAGGTGTGAAAGCCAGCACTAGACAGATGGATAAGGCTTAATCTTTTATCAGCATCCTCCCCTTGCAATTTCCATAGGCAAGAGGTCTCGCTGTCCTTCCCTGCTTGGGTAATGAACAGAGGAGAGCAAACAGGGCCATTTGTGGGGCAGTTTTTCCAGGGAAGGGAGGAGGAAGAAGAAAAGGGGGATTGGGTCCTGGAAAGCATATAAGCTTGTTGAATTTCTGCCTTGTGAGGTTGGTGGGTGTCCTTTGGGAGTGGCTGGGAGATTCAGGAGCTTCCAGCTGAGCCACTGTGGACCGTGCTGGGTGGATGCTCGTTGAGGGTGTCAGCACGCCTGGAAAGTGGCACCTTGGTGTTGAAAAAGGGAGGCAGCACCTTGGGACTGTACGCTGGGACTTCATACTTGGGTGTGTTTTGGCTGTTGCTACCTAGCTTGCTATGGGCGTTGTGAGTGCATTAATGAAAGGGGAGATGCTAAATTTCTACAAACTGTTCAAAACCAAGCGGACCTTTCTGCTGAAGGTGGAGGAAGAAGGCCAGAAAGAGCTGTGGTTTCCCACAAGATTGCACAGGGTGCACTATGGGTGATCACCTCCTGGGCCAAATTTTGTCAGTCTGGGGAGGCCGTGGTCCCCAGTTTCCTTCTCCAAAGTCTGGGCTGGAGCAGCTGGGAGTGATGGGAAGCTTGCTAGCTGAGGTCTAATCCCATAGAGAAGATCAGCCCCCTGGCTACTGTCACAACATGCCCCTGTACCAAGGGTGTTCCTGCAACCCAGCAGGCCGCCAAGGCTAGGAGGAGGCAGGTGATGGAGAGAGAGACTAATATTAGGCAAAACGACAACTGGATCTGTGATGTCTGGGTGAACTGCATCGTAACCTGCCTGCTGTGCACAAAGGTAGGGGACCTCATGAGTGGCTTACAGTTTTCACTTGAGGGTGCTGGGAGAAGCTAGTGGCTGTGGTCCCAGTTGGTACCTACAAAGGGATGTTCTGGGGGATGCCTTGAGGTTGGAAGCCAAGAAATTCATATCTCAGACCTCTGCAGTAGCACTGTCTCAAATGCTGCCAGGGCTGTAAACAGAGCTTAGGAGACGGGCAAAGAGCTGGTGTCCCAATGCACAGAGGTGATGGGACAGAAAGGTAGGATTAAAACACTTTGGGAAATTAGCAAGCTTCAGGGAAAGAGAGACCTTTACAGGCTGTAAGGCTTGTGCCATGGTTAAAATAAGGCCAGGCTGTGCACCTCTGAAAAGACAGAGAGGGAAGTAAAAAGCCCAAGTGTAATAACCAAGGCTGCCTGCAGTCCCGCTCGGCCAGCAATGCTGAGTGATGGAGCTAGAGCAAAACTTACTGTTTTACAGAAGCGTTTGGTGTTTAAAAAAATAGGATGAGGGAATGAGAATTCCTTGCTCAAATGGCAACCCTGATGAAGCAGTCATCCCAGGGACATGGTGGGAGGAGGATAATCAGTGGCATACGGTGTTGCCAGGCTACCAACCTTGCAAGATGAGAAAGCAGGACATATTGGCGGGGGAGTGACACTGTATTTGAAGGATAATATGAAGTGTAATAGCGTATAAATTTTCCAAGGAAAAGGTGTGCGGTGGAACTCCTAATAACAAGGTGTCGTGGTAAGATCGAACTGACCATCTCCTTCTTGGGCCAGGGACTGATCATCCTGACACGACCAGAAAATGTCACGCGAGGTGAGAGGAGCTGCAGTTTTAAGGCAGGCAGTAAATCTGATTGTTGTAACGTCCCTCTCTAGACTGGGTTGATGCCTTGTCGGGGCAAGGTGTAGAGGCAAAAAGATTTTTACATGCTGTGCGATTGCTTCCTAGAACAACCTGCAAGAGAAGATGCTGATCCGTGTTTGGTCCCAAGTGGTGCATGAGACCTACTTCAAGAAGTAGCCATGAAAGACCAGCTCTGTAACAGCTGTCTTGACATGATAAGATTTCAGCAAAAGCAAGCCAAATGAATTCAGAACGTGAATATTCAATTTCAAGAAAGGAAATTGTGAAAATCAGGCAATTTGTCAAAAAAGAAAATAAAACAACCTTGAAAACAGTAGTCTAGGAGGTGAGAAATCTGGAGGCCTCTCAAAATTACTGTATTAGAAGTTTAAGTAAATTTTGCATTGTAATTAAAAAAAAAAAACCAACAGATCCAGTAAAATCCCTTCAAGGCTTAATAGGGAAGTTGAGGCTATCACAAGGAGAAGATCAATATTAAAAAATGGGAAAACTGCCCAAATGAGAAGTACTCATAAATTATGACTGGTAAATAGGCATTAGGAAGACAGGGTGAGGGAAAACAAAAAACCAAAACACCACCCAAACCCCTAAAACTTGAAGATAGCAGTTCAAGTATCTTTTGCAGGGCTAGTGAAGAATTTGAGTGCATCAAAACTGGGAAGCCAGACATGGAATTGATGGGACCACTTGCTGGCCAAAGGTGAAAGATGGTCTCAGTGCAACTGTGTGCTCGGTGCATCATCCCCGAGAAGCTCAGTGTATTCATGTTGATTTTTGCTTCTGGAGATATTCCTACATCCAACGTCGTCTTCACGCCAGGAAGGTCATAGGAGCCAGATCAGGTTTGACCAAGCAGGTAAGTTGGCAAGTCCCTGAGACTAGATGGCATCTAGCCTGGACTTTGGAAGGATCTCCGAGGTGAAGTTACTGAACTTCTGCCTGTGTAACGCATTGTTGTACGTAACCGCTGTGCAGCGGACTGGTGGGTTGCCTGTGTAATTCCTACTTGTGAAATGGGTCTGGAGAAGATCTGCGGATGTACAGAGCAGCAAGATTGATTTCTACCCTTGGCCAGTTAGTATAAGAAACAGCAAGATCACTGAAAGTGTGGGTAAACTTGGAAAGTCTCCATCACTGTAGTGAGATCCTGCCTTGCTCTTCTGCTGAAGTTTTATACATGCATCAAAGAAGGAATGTTGGGGAAGCTCTAGCTGGTATACTGTAGCTTGAATCTTCTAGATTCATTGAGCCAGCCTAGATGGACCATTGCTCTAACCGAACAGGGCATTTCTTATGCTCTCAGGCACAAGATTTATGCTCTTGTGAATCTTTGCAAACAGAATGAATTCTGTTATTCGGGGCACTGTGTGAAGAGCTGCTGTGGTTGGTGGTATGACACTGCAGTCTTTCTTCTCTTGGAGTGTACCTGCTCATAATGCAGACAATGTTCTAAGTTAATGGAGGGTACATTTAGATTGGATATCAGGAAGAAGTTCTTCCTGGAGAGGGTGGTGAGGCACTGGAACAGGTTGCCCAGAGAAGCTGTGGGTGCCCCATCCCTGGCAGTGTTCAAGGCCAGGCTGGATGAGGCTGTGAGCAACCTGGTCTAGTGGAGGGTGTCCCTGCCCATGGCAGGGGCGCTGGAACTAGATGGTCTTTAAGGTCCCTTCCAACCCAAACCAATCTGTGATTCTTCCTTTCTCCTGTTTTGTCTGGACACTGGACAGAGGAACAAACAAGATCTGATTCCTGAGAACTTGCAGCTAATTTCCCCAGTCTGACAAATCACCAACAATAATTTGTTTGCTGCTAAGGATTGGCAGAGATGTCCCAGCAAAAAATGAACTCACAGATTCCTTCAGAACAGGATGGGGGTTTGGTTAGCCAGGTGTCTGTTGAAAACAAGATGACAGGACAGGGATGGTTTCTTAGTGTGCTGATGGAGAGTTTTGATAGAGGGTGCTAAAAGCAACTGGGAAAGGAAATCCTTAAAGATTTGTTTCTTACTATTAGAAATATTTGAGAATTTTATGTTGGAGAGCAATTTATAGGGTGGTGATCATGAAACAATAGAGTTCATGGAACTCTGGAAGAGAAGAGGTGGTGACAGGACAGCCAGGCCCTTGGACAACTGGAAAATGACAAATGTGATACTGATAATTAAAAAAGGGAGAAGCAGTAGGAAAAATATTTTTAACCAATAGCTTCAGTTCTCTGAAAAATTCTGAAACAAATAGTTATGCAGCATTTTGTAGGCACCCTTGAGATAACAAGGAAGTATGTAGTATCCATTATGAATCTGTCAAGAGCAAAGTGTGTTAGGCTAGTTTAAATTATTTCTACAAAATGGTGACTCGTTATAGGTCAGAAAGAATCAGCAGAAGATGGCATTTAACCTTTTCACACATCCTTATAAGTAAGCTATGGAAAAATGGTCAGAATGAAATTGTCCTAGTGTAGGATCAAAACTTATTGAGTACACATTTTCTCAGGTGGAGTCAAAGGTTTGTAGTCAGAGTGAAAGGAGAGATCAAGTGGGGATTTGAAGAGTATATATTAGGTTTCCTTCCTAATCCAAAATATCTTTGATCATTTGAAGATCCAAAATAACTTTGATAAATTGAAGAAATTGCTGGGAAAGACAAGGAAACAGTTCAACAGCCACAAGTGCACAGTAGTACCCAGAGGTAGTTAATAAGTGCAAGCTGTCAATATTTGCCCTGAGGCAGTCAATGCAGGTATGAGAAGGGAGGCGAGTGCCCAGGTAGCAGCCTGCCAGAATAGAGTCTGGGGGTTGCAGAGAAGCAGAGGCTGAAGGGAGTCAGCAACTCCATGCGAAGAAGGCCAACCTTGCAGCTGGTGGGTGGAGAGTGGTGAAACACCAGGAATTGGCCAGACACCTGCTGTTTTTTCTGAACAGGCTAGGCTGGGGGTAGAGATTTGCACCTCATTTTGGGCGGTAGGCTTAAAGAAAAATGAGGACTGCCTGGGAGGATGAATGTGAAGACGCTGGTAGCATGATTAGAGGGCTGGCAAACATCACCTGCTGGGATGAAAGAATGAGGTTGGTTAATGTGAAGCAGGGGGATGGAGGGGAACAAAGGAGCAGTCTTTGAATATGTGAAAGGTTCTTACAAGGAGGAGGAGAATATGATAATTCTGTAGTTATGGTAGATATGGCAAGATGTAGTGGGTTTGAATCTACTGGAAGTGCAGCAGGGATGATTCAAATTAGACATTAGGAAAATGTTTCTAAAATGAATATAATGAAGGACTGGAATAGATTCCAGAGTAACAATGTTGGTGATGAAAGTGTTTAGGACAGGTAAGCAGAGTCTGTCCTGGAAAAGACAGGCATACAAGGTGATTCTGCTGTGGGACAAAATTGTTCTGAGACTCCATTTTCTTCCTACACTATGTTGTTCTGATTTAGTATTTTCAAACTCAGAACCTTTTCTGAACTGCTTTCCCTTCTTCTGTGTTCTATTTTGTGTTCTCTTTGATGTGATGCTTTCTTTGAGTAGTGCCGCTGATACTTTTCTGCTCCTCTGTTTTACCCAATTCAAAACCTTAGAAATTGTTTGTGTGACACTTGTATCCCCAGTCTGCAAAAAACAAGCTGATACTTGGTGCAATAATCACTGAGGAGAGAATTGTTTTGATGAAAAGCTCAGGAAAGGGTTATGGAATTAGAAATATTTTCAGTGTTTGTTTTATGAATACCTCGACTTTTTTAGGATTCTACCCTTCATGTTTTTTATTCTTCTCCTCTAGCTGCTCCTGCTGTATTCTGTTCTCCAAAGCCAGTAAGTGTATAGGCAAGGCATTTCTTGTTTCCTGTTCTTGCAGTCTTGTTACCTCTGCAAGCGTACTGCTTCCCTCAGTGTTGCCTGTGCTAAGTAATGGAGGAACACCATGTAATTTCTTAGTGAAGTTGGAGAAATCTTTACATCATTGGTAACTGGGACTAACTTAGGTGTTTGCCATATTTATGTCTGAGCAGAAGGAGGTTGGATGGATAAAAGTTTGGTCTCCTGTGTGCAGAGTTTACTCCCAAGGTAATATTCTTCCTTTGCTAACCACCATGTGCCCACCCACTCGACCTGTCCCTCTTCTTAGGAGCAAAAAGAGCAGCGAGTCAACGTTTGTCTTTTGCTGGTAAGTATTGAGCTTTTCACAAGGTTTCCTCTCATGAGATAGTGTGGTGAAGCATCTGTAGCTCTTCCCGTCACTATAACTTGAAAGTTTTGCCTGGAAAAATTGGTTTCAGATCTGTTCAGCCATTTCATTCTGCTTATGAAAAAGGTTTGTGAGACTTGTGGAACTTGTGTTAGAGCCACCTGTTAAAAGTTAGCTATCAAAAAGCTGTGAGAGGATGTCTCACTGCTCAGGTGGGGTGTTTCCAATTAATGGATGAAATAGGAGTGGGACTGATGCCCATGAGCAGAAATCACAGGCAGCTGGTACCCTGCAACCCATATCAAAACCTCATCTGCGCCTCAGTCACTGCGGGTGAGAAAATGGCATCACTGTTCACTTCAGTAGCCCTGGGAATGGCCAATTCCAGCTGCATCTCGGTGCTGATGTAGGCTATAGAAGACAAAATAAATTCGCCAAAGGGCATAGGGAGATAATAGTCCTAAACTGTTTGTGTTGCCCTTCTGTTGGGTTTCTTGCCTCTGGAAGCAATCAGGGCGCCCTTATGAGACTTGACATAGCTTGTTTGTGACGGTGAGTGAGGGTTAGGTCACCTCATGCTCTCTGCGGCCTCCAGCACAGGGGCAGCAGTTCCAATGGAGGATGAGCAGGCAGCTGGGTGGAGTATAGCCAGAGGCAATTTTTGAACTGCCAAAGACCATGAAAAAAATCTCCTGAATGTTAAATTCATTGCCTGACTGCTGGTAAATCTCTCCTCTGGGGCCATTGCAGGCAGCCTTCACCCTTTGATATGGAGTGGCTGGTCAGACTTACCACCTGTGTCCCGGTGGGGCAGCTTTTTAAAAAGATGCACATAGGCTGGGAGGCGGTTTTATTCTCTGCTTGGTTCATTTGTTGCACAGCCACGCAGAAGGCAAGCCAACAAAAGATTCAGCAGAGTGGCTTTGAATGGCAAAAGGGCTCTGATGGAGATGTATGGTTGTATCTGCTTAGTCTTCACGCTGAAGTGGTAATGTTCATCAGGGAGTATGAACCAGCTTGGCAGATGCTGTTGTCTTGGAGAGAGTGTTAACACTGATGCCCTCCTTATTGCTAGCTTTGATCAATGATTTCAGTAATAAAGGAAGAATCGGTGCTTGCTGATTAAGATTCCGCTGTGGAGAGAAGTATGAAAGATAGATGATAGACCTTGATGGGTAGTGACCTTTAGTTTCCTTAATAAATGCAAATCAATTGTATTCCTCATCCAAAAGCAAGCTAACAGATAGCTACCAAAGGAAAGCACTTGTATCCTTGTGCCCCAGAGTGTGCAGAAAACGAGTTGCAGGGAGAATGTGAACACCCAGGTTGCTGCTGGTGGGAACAGGGAACCGTGGTGTGGGGCCAGGATGGGGTGAGCACGTTGATCGCAACAGCAAGATGGAAGTACAGAGGCCAAATTAGTATGAACTTTTCTGGATGGAGGGGGATTCTTTAGCACCTCTTTTCTGGGAGTTGGCTCTTCTGTTTCTGGCTCTGGGGGGGGAGAATAGCAACCAGAAGCAGCAGAGATTAAATTACCGCAACCTGGGATAGCAAAGCAGCATTTGACAGAAATTCTGAGGCTGAAATTCTTGCAGACGTCACAGCTGGCATCAAAATGTCTGAGCTCGGGGAAAAGAAAATTATTTCTGTGTTGCTTAGTTCTTTGCGACAGGGGGCTTGCTTACATCCTAAAAATAGACCAGACCTCTCCACAGTTTTGAACGGAATCATTTTAACATAATGTATTTCCCTCCACACAACCCTGTTTCTCCATGAATGGATTGTTTTCTATAGATGACATTTTATCATACAAGACATGTCAAGGAATTTCCCCCTCTAATGTTCATTATTAAATATGATTTAAATTGACTTAAGAAACCATTCTGTGAGCTCTGTAGCACTGAAGCCTTCTGTTTCTATTTTTTTTTTTTTTTTTTGAGAGGGGAAATACCCCAGGTCATTCATGTGTTATGACAAGATGTTCATTCAATGATTTCAGGCAAGCAAATGCCCCCATTCTGTGGTTTTGCTTTGATTAGCACCCATTACATACTTCTGTGCATGAATGCATTATACCTTCCTTTAGCTCTCAGGAGTCTAGTGCTGTTCAGGCAGTGCTGTAAGAAAGAACTGGACCTTTTCTTTCACTGTGTGCATTGGACTAGATGGCAGTGATTTACAGCATGCCTTAGAAAAAGCAAGAAGTCGTCAGATTGCATTTATAAAACCACTGCACTGGCACTTTGCAACGCTCTCTCCTGAGTGATCCATTGCAATTCCAGGCATAATCCCTTCTCCTACCAATGCCATCCTACGTGATTTAACCAGATCCACTCCTATGCGGAGCTTGCTTCTCTCTGTGTCAGAAAGGAGCTGTCAGGGTTCAGATTTCCATTTTGGGAGAGAAGGGGGCTGGTGCAGGCTATGAGCCTCAGCCCGTGCTGTAAGGCAGAGCTCTGGGGCAAGGGGCATGCCACTGCTGGGATCCAAGAGGGATGGGGAGGGGGGCACGCGTGGGCGCATGCAAGTGGTGTGTAGGAAATAGGGACAGCCAGCGATCTTGCATGAGGACTGATGCATATTCAGAACTCGCCGAACATTGACCTTGAGACACACAGAAGAGTCTGGAGGGTTTTTCTTTCACAAGAGATAACACAGTCGAATAAAGGAACAGTAGGCTTTCTGTATATATTTCATCATATTCAGGCACAGATGAATGGGTGGGGTGTGCTCAGACCTCTGCAGCAGCTTCTGCCAGCTTTAGCCGCAAGAAACGATACAGACCTTGTTATCACCCTGTTAGTGGCCTTTAGCTTCTCCTGTTTAAGTTCCTGTTTCTTTCTTGTTTCTGTATTAAATGTGGTGCTGCATTTTACAACCGTGCTGTTGGCCTGTTCAGTGCGTTCTTCTTTATCGCAAGAGCAGTGCTTTAGACTTAAGTATCCGCACTGAGGTAATGTGAGCTATGTGTTGTGTCAATGACTGCTAAATAATTGAGGCTGTAGTTCCCTTCACAGTAAGTGTGAGTTATTCCAAATTCTGCAAGGCCATCTGTGTGCTTCAAGCTGAACGTGGTGCAGAATATGTTTGATAGACAACGGTTCTATTAGATAAATTAAAGGTTAGCAACAGGATGTCAGCTAAATTATGGTTGCTGGCTGCTCTTACAAAATCAGTGAATTATTTTGGGTGGAAGTGTCGGTGTGATAACCTTTTCTAACTTGTAACAGTTTTGGAAGTCAGTGCTGCAAGGCAGGGAAATGCCTGTGGCAGAGCCCTGCTCGGATGCCTCATTTATAGGTTCCTATTAGCACTTTCTGTTTTGACATGTGGACCAGCCGTTGACTGGAGCCATGGGATGAGCTCCACAACTACTGTGCCGCAGCTCTCTGACAGGCACTCAGAGACCCTCTGCTCTTCGGTTGGCTTGGCTGTAAGTTTTTTTGTTTTCTAGTTATCAACCCATTCATACCAGATGCTCTGTGTGTGAGCAGGAGGCTTAAGTGGAAAATAAGGACTGGCATGAAGCTTCCTGGAGATGGCTTGTGGTCTCTGTGGGTACTTGAAAAATACACCTGCTCTGCAAAGGTCATCAACAGCACTGGGTTTCTCAACAGGACTAGTAGCAGAAGTGTATTACACAAGTGTGTATGTTCTAAAGCAATTATTATGGCTCTGTTTTAAATGATCCTTGCATAAGGTCACCCATTGCATTTCAAGACCTCAGTTCAAGCAATAGCCAAGAGTCACCAACCTGACTGGAATAGGGTGCTGCACCCTGGGAGGTGGAAAAGGCACAGGAGGCTCTTACAGGCAAAGCTCTGCCAAGTCTGCTCAGGGATTGACCCTGTGCTGGCTGCAGGACTGGCTGCATGACTACCTGATCAGGCTTTTTCCCTTGCTAAACTCTCCTGACAAACTCTTATTCAGTGAGCTGTATGGGCTCTCCCAAACAGCTTTTAATGAAACCTCTGTCTTTGCCTCTTTGCCCATTTACGTGAAAAAATTGGGTTCCTGTGGCACTGGATTTCTCCCTCCTTCACTAATGTTAGTTACTATGGGAACTGCTAATGGGAGAAAGAACAGTGCTTTCCCCAAATACAATATGAAATCATTTCAAGTGTAATGTTATGCATTGAGTATCTAGGTTCCTGATGGATGGGGATATAAGTGAGGATTGTTGGGTGAACAGCTTGTAAATGCTATGTATGTGGAATGCTGTTCTTGCCTTCAATATATCTGACTGGCATCATAAAAAAAAGTGCTCCCATATTTTTGTTTCCACCTGCTGGGTGCCATATAGTAGCGGGGTTTGCATATGAAATCATATTTTACCTCAGATTCAAATACTTGTGAAATGCACAGATGTCATTTAACTAGCCGTGGCTGGCATTTTTACGGTACACTAACAAATCCTACTACATTTCAGAGATTTGGGCAACTGAATAGTAGTATTTTAAGAAAGTTTCTCCCACCATAAACAAAAAAGTTTGGACAGGAAACAGCCCACTACTATACATCCCTCCTCCCAAGCATATTCAAGATGGGTGGAGAAGAACCTAATGAAGTTCAACAAGGGCAAGTGTAGAGTCCGGCACCTGGGGAGGAATAACCCCATGCACCAGTACAGGCTGGGGGCTGACCTGCTGGGAAGCAGCTCTGCAGAGAGGGACTTGGGAGTGCTGGTGGACAGCAAGTTAACCATGAGCCAGCGTTGTGCACTCATGGCCAAGAAGGCCAATGGCATCCTGGGGTGCATTAAGAAGAGTGTGGCCAGCAGGTCAAGGGAGGTCATCCTCCCCCTCTACTGTGCTCTGGTGAGGCTGCATCTGGAGTACTGTGTCCAGTTCTGGGATCCCCAGTTCAAGAAAGACAGGGAACTACTGGAGAGAGTCCAGAGGAGGGCTACAAAGATGATTAGAGGACTGGAACATCTTGCTTATGAGGAGAGGCTGAGAGACCTGGGTCTGTTTAGCCTGGAGAAGAGAAGACTGAGAGGGGATCTCATCAATGCTTATCAATATCTAAAGGGTGGATGTCAAGAAGATGGGACCAGACTCTTCTCAGTGTTGCCCAGCGACAGGACAAGGGGCAATGGGCACAAACTGGAGCACAGAAAGTTCCACCTGTGCTTGAGGAAAAACTTCTTTACTCTGGGGGTGACAGAGCACTGGAACAGGCTGCCCAGAGAGCTGGTGGAGTCTCCTTCTCTGGAGACTTTGAAAACCTGCCTGGACTTGTTTTTGTGTGCTCTGCTCTAGGTGAACCTGCCTTGGCAGGGAGGTTGGACTAGATGATCTCCAGAGGTTCCTTCCAACCCCTAACCGTTCTGGATTCTGTGATTCAGACCTTAATCAATGACTTGTTTTGACATGAAGCGCAGCAAGCAACAGATTCCTGATACATCCCTGCAGTGTGATGTCAAGTGCTTTTATGTGGAGGACGCACCCTGAATGGTACCAGGCAACTGTTCAGAAATCTGATTTTTTTTTTAAAGTAGAAGTTGCAGATGATTGAAAGATATTTCAAGTGTGAAATTTCCCCTTTTGGCACGTAAGATTTTTTTTTCCCTAGGTAGAGATTTTATTATAGAGGGAAAATTAATGAGAGTGAAGAAGCTACTAGAACGAGTTTGCAGAACAGTCCAGCACCTAAGTTCTGTTATTTGGCTGGGACTGCCAGTAACTGTCCTAGGGATGGTAGCTTCCAGGTGGCCACCGGCTGCATTGCCCTGTGTAGTGTGCTGAAGGGGGGTGGATGTGGCTTTGAGGCTTGTTGCCTGCCTCTCTGTGCCACACGGCCGTGAAGCAAGGGTGAGTACCAGCCTCTGTCTTCGTGCCATGTTTGTTCAGGTTCGGGCGTTGATTTTGGAAATACAATACAGGATTAGCATGTGCAGAGGTGAGTTGAAGAGGAGGAAGAGGGACGTGTTTTGAAGTATTCTGGTTCAACCTTTAGCTTTCCTTTGGGATGCCTTAGATATGGGTTTCTGGGCTAAATTCACCAAATGCTACTTACATTGTTAAAAATAATTTCCCCCCACCATCTCTCAGAAAATACACAACAAGAAGAGGGTGGTGTGAAGAGTTTTGTACAAGAAACTTCTCCCTCCCCTCCCCCATACAATACCTGTACCAAAAATAGTGATTTGGAGCCCTGTTCTTCTCCAGCCAAGCAGAAAATGTATGTAAGCTTTGCCTGCTCAGCCCTGTTTCAGTCCTTTATAGGATTTCTCCCCGGTGACCTTTCCCAAGTTGGCATTTTAGATTCTAGCAGGGGTTTTATATCTCCTTGAATCCCTCACCTTCATCCTGTCTCCCTCTGCTGCTTGCATCACATGGAGATGGTTGAGCCAAGGTGGAGTGCTGTTTCCCCCTCAGACTAACCAGGAATGAAAAACTAAGTCATGCAAAAAGCTGTTACCCAGTTCTGACACTCAGTGAAGACAGGGCCCCATGGGCTGGTCTGTGCAAGGAACAAGCTGCAGCAGAGAGCAGTCTGGCCCGAAATCCAGAGTTCATGGGGAGCAGGAGGCTGGAGGAGCCAGAGTTGCTCCTGGGCAGGAGAAAGATGGCCCTGCTCTGCCTCTGGCACAGTGAACATCCAAATGCTTCCTGGGAACTAGAGCAAAACATGCTCCTAGAAACCTCTGCGGTCATCTGGGATGTAAAAGGCACGGTTTGACTCTCTCTGTGTGCAGGGAGGAACCCCAGCTTTGCTGCAACCCCCCATCTGCAGGATCAAAGAAAAGAGGCTGCATTTTGGAAGGAGGGGAATTGTCAACAGTCTGTTAAGAAAACATGGGGCAGAGGTTTGGGAAGTTGGCATTTCCAGGTGGAAATCCCTGTTCTCAATCTGCCTGCTTTTTCAGGGGTCCCTGGCAGCTGAAGCTGCCATGTTACTGCTGCGGCTGTGCTCGCTGACGCAGGGTGATGTTGTCCCCCTGAGCTATACCGAGGGGTCCACCTAGGGCCTCTCTGTTTTGGAGACTGAAAGTGAGATTCAGGCCTTCAGGCGTAAAAGTCCACTCCATTCATGTGGAGGGAGTGTAGCCCATTTCCTATTAATAACAAATAAATCTGACTTTTATGATAGCTAACCCAAATCACCCTTGTTACACGTGAGCAGTTCTCCTTCCCCAGTCTTACGACAAATATTTCCAACCGCAGTTCAGCACAGGGAATTTTCACATCCAAAGAAAGTCATCCCCAAACACTAAAACCTTGAAATATTTCATCTGTCCCTTTTGTAGTAGAAGGAGAAAAGTCTTTAAGTGGGGGCTTTTCTAGTGTGGGTGGCAACAGAGCATATTTTGGGCCAAGAGTACTTTTATGACCCCAGCTTTGCCCAAATGTAGCTCGTTTGAAGGGCTTTTTCAGAACCGAGATGGGGGGGAGTAGTTGTTGGTTTGTGTGTGGAGGGGGGTTTAATTGCACCTAATGCAGAGAAACTTCCTGTTACTTGCCTCTGTTATCGATATAAAGCTCTGCTAAGGTTTTCTAAATGTACTGCCTTTCATTTCTTTTTTACACAGTAAGAATTAATTCTGATTGAATACTTTGCTTCACTGAACTGCAGGTAAGATGAATGGGGAACTGCTGGTTAAGAAGGGGCTCTCACAAGGTATTGTAGACCTCTACTTCCCTGAGCACTTCATCTATTGATGGGTTTTGCAATGCTATTGCCCTGCTGATCTAGTTGCAGGATTTTCCTTTGTGCTGCCAAGGGCCTGCAGAAGAAAAAAAGGGAGGAACTAGTAGTGGTGACCCAGTTGAGTGTGTACATGGTATGTCCTGAATGTCCTCTGACACATTTTGGTGGACCGTGTTCTTCACTCTGGGGTCTGATCTCAGTTTGTTACTCCTACTGTCCGTGAGGAGAAAGCAGCAGGACAGACTAGATGGTCTGCGCTGTGTTTGAAGTATATCCTGAAAGGTTTTACTTGGGAATGCCTACAGCTGTGGCTTTCATACTACCTTGTAGTAGCTGAAGTTGGATTTTCAGCACCACTGTAGGAACATCCTCAGACATGCCTCTTGAGGCTTAATGCTCCTTGGTGGGAGCTGTGCAGAGTGAGGGAGAGAATCAATTTTAGCAGTTGTCTTTAAAAAGTGTGGTGGCTAGCCCCCAAAACCCTAACGCTGGAACTGCATCTAGCTTCTTCCAAATGCTTTCCCAAAGCATAAGCTTAATATTCACTTGGAGGGAAACCAGAGATATTTTTAACTGGAAGTTACCAGGTTGCAGGGAAGGAGTGTTTAGCCCAGGAGTAAGAGCACTTAGTGCTACTTCTTGGCTCCAGCCTGCCTGAAGGGTACAAAAGTTGTTTGCCTTGTGCTTGCACCACTGAAGCAACACAGCACCAGTAACAGCCCCATTACATTCTAGAGTACTCCCAGCCTAAATATTTCTTAAAATCAGAGACCAACAGGGCCAGATGCCAAGTAGTGAATCACTTCTTATTAGATATACACCCCTACGGATCACTTAGGTTTCAGGCACTCTTATAATAAAAGTTTTTATTACAAGCTATTCTTCATGAAACAACTGAGAGAAAATCCAAAATGTTACCTGCTAGCATGATAGGCAAAATCTGTACAAATAACGAATGCTTTGGTCTTAACAGAAAAGGCCATGGCCTCATTTCACAGGCAGGGGCTACGCTGTGTCTGACCCTGCCGTGCAGCCTGTGCCATAAATCACCTCTGACTGGCCCAGAGTAAGATCCTGTTCAAGTTCATGGCAATCTTGCCATTGATGCCAGGGGGGACGAGGTGGTGGGGTTGAGGTGTAGCTTTCAGCAGCTGTTAAAATTCTTATTCTTTTTTGTCAGACATAAAATGTATTTGATACCTACCCCAATGCCTTCAACAAGTTTTCACAGCTGGCACGTAAGTACATTTATATCAATCCTTTCTGGTACCTCTGGCTGGCTGCCAGAATCACTGAATACAGCTACAGTCCTGTTCGAATCTGAACACGTCTTGACTCCTCTGGGATGCTGCTAAATAAGTCATGAGCAATTGCAACAGTCAAACTGGTACTTATCCACCCCCTTGAAAGGAATTCTGAGATAGCGCTGCAAGAGACAAGTATCTTCACACAGCATTTTACAGTAGTAGCACTGCTTTGGGTGCAAAGCTGCACTTAGTTTTTGTTTGTTTTTTACTGCCACAATAAATGGACATTATCTGGGCTTAATATAAACGGTAAACGAGAGGACTATTATGAGTCATTGACCTACCTAACTTTCCCTTCAGCAGCAGTTGGGTGGGACATCCAGCTTCAGTGGATCAGGACATTGGAAGAATAATATGAACTACTTGACTGGCCTCTGCATTTGAGGCAGAAATACTTGCAACTAAAACCAGAGGGTTAGGGTCACTAGCTTAAGTCTTTCATTTGCATTACCTTTACATGGACTAGCTTGCCTTATTCCAGAGAGTATAGATGTATCATAGAAAAAAACCAGATGTTTATGAATATATTTCAAAGTTGCTGCTTGCCAATATATATGTTCCTTTCTGATCTAGACAGCAGCCTTTGAAATTAAAGACAGCACTGAGCAAGCTTTTCTGGTAAGTGGGGCATTTCTTAGGCCCCTTCCAGAGAGTTTCCCTAGTTCCTAATCAAACGCATATTCAGCTGGAGCAAGAAAACGTCTCCTCTCTTGGTGGCTATCGAGTGTGGCTATCTATTTTTAAGCAACTTGAAATAGCTGAAAATTAGTAAACCTTCTTAAGGGAATTCTGTTCTTCTGTCAAATTTGGTTGAATTTGGCCTGTGGGTTTAAGAAACCCCTAGCACTATACATGCGCACACACAGAGTGCGGTTGCGCTAGCCATGTTTCCACAAAAAATTGGGCTAAGAAGGTCAAGCTGTATTTAGCCCTGAGGTCAAATATGTCGGACTGGAAAATAAGCCTCTCTTCTTCATTTGGTTCTAAATGAAAAAATGTTTGTTTCTAACAATTCCTAGCACTCCGGTGTTTCCCCACTCTATTTAAGAATTTCTGTAATTAGAAGAAAATGAATAATGCAAAAATTGATTTGCAAATTAATGGGCTGACTTTATTATGGTGCTAAAAATGAGGCTGCATTATAAATTATTCATGTATACCTGGATGAACACTAACTTTCCTTAAAATGTTTTTTGAGGTCCAGAAGATTCAGTTTCTCTCCTCATCAAAACAGGCTTCTTTGGTAGTCAAAAATAACAGCAGCAAAATCGCATGAGAATAACAAGAAGAAATAAAATAAAAAAACCCCTAAAACCCAGATGAAATAGGTTATATGACTCACAGTCATTAAATATGTAGAAACACCATGATCTGTTTTAAATACAAACTAAATTTGAAGGAAAAAGTAGTCTAAATATTATACAGATCAGCATGAATGTTAATTGTTGTAGTGGGAAAGGTGGTTAGATGGTGTCATGAGTTTTTGTTCAGGGACTTATGTTAGGAGATCTTTAAACAGATTCAGCATATTTTATAAAAGGGTAAAAACCGTATTCCTGACTTAAGGAGCTGGGGATGTGCCATTGAGAAATCATAAGTAGGTTATGTCTTACTTGCTGAATGGTCCCCATGCTGAAGAAACATTTGCCTGAAGTGGGTAGCCAATATGAAGTATGCCAATTTTCAGGAAATAAAGAAACATTTGGGAATAACTAAGAGATAGAAAGGAATACCATGTGCCTGGTCATACATAACTATGCTCTAACAAAGAGCTAAACTAGTTGTATGTGCAGGCCGGTTTGGGATTTAAATGGCCTGTGGATATCTTCTCAGTAATCAACTTCTGCAGCTCTTCACATTGTTGTCTTTTGGTTGGACTTTCCACAACCATGGCAAGACCTAACAGAGGTGATATACTGAGTCTTGACTTCTAGCCTTCAAATTTTTGGAGGAGAAAATATTTAGCATTACAGGAAAGTGACACATGAATGTAGACTTACTGACAGACCATCTTTACCAATGTGCCAACTGTATCCTGGGGGGTATCAGGAGAAGCATGGCCAGCAGGTTGAGGGAGGTGATTCTCCCTCTCTACTCTGCTCTAGGGAGACCCCATCTGGAGTGCTGTGTCCAGCTGTGGAGCCCTCAGCTTAGGAAGGATATCGACCAGTTGGAATGAGTCCAGAGGAAGCCACGAGGATGCTCAGAGGGCTGGAGCACCTCTCCTATGAAGAAAGGCTGAGAGAGTTGGGCTTGTTCAGCCTGGAGAAGAGAAGGCTTTGGGGATACCTTATGGCAGCCTTCCAGTACCTCAAGGGGCCTACAGGGAAGCTGGGGGGGAGACTTTTTCCAAGGGCCTGTAGTGACAGGACAAGGGGTAATGGGTTTAAATTGAAAGCGGGGAGATTTAGATTGGATAGAAGGCAGAAATTTTTTACTGTGAGGGTGGTGAGGCACTGGAACAGGTTGCCCAGAGGAGCTGTGGATGCCCCATCCCTGGAAGTGTTCAAGGCCAGGCTGGATGAGGCTTTTAGCAACCTGGTCTAGTGGAGAGTGTCCATGCCCATGGCAGGGGGTTGGACCTAGATGGTCTCTAAGGTCCCTTCCAACCCAAACCAGTCTGTGATTCTATGATTGCGTTTATATGTCCCATGTATATCCTGCCATCAGCTGGTCCAGAGGTCCCTACCTGAGGAGATGCTCTAATCTGTGCTCGGTTTCAGGGCTCTGGGCCTGAATGACTTGGTGTTAATATCTCTGAACTGCAGGAGGAAGCAAAAGGCTTAAAAGTTTCCCCTTTTTGGCTTTGTACATGTGTAGAGGATTCTTGAGTTTGTAGAGAGGAAAGTGAGCTCAAGTCCTGTTGCCTTCCTCAAGTCCTGCCCTTTAGGTTCCTCCTATTCAAGGCCAGATCAGCCTTATGGTCCTTTGGGTGATCTCTGTGCATGCTGGGCTTGTTCAACCAGCTTTCTGAGAGGTTGAAAGCCCCAAACTTGCTATGAGTTTTCTTTCCAGTAAGTCAGTGTCCCCATCTTCATCTCACATAATTCCTTCCTCTGTGGCAAAGTGATTTGCAGCTGCTACTGCTTGTGGTAATGAGCAGACCACTTTGAACAAGAAGCACTTCACACTGATTTGATGGTAGGATAAAGAGCACAGACAACTCTCAGGGTGCAGGCTAAATATGTGCTTCACCTGGGCCTCTTTCTTCATGCTGATGATGGGAGAGGAAAAAGAAAGGGTGTGGGGTTAAATGCTGTTCTACTTTCAGGTTCTGTTGTTTAAATACACCTTTTTCATTAGTAAATGTCTTACTATTTCACTGTCTCTACAGTTATAGCACCCCAGGCTTCTGTCAGTGCTGAAGTCCTGGCTTGCCAGGTGCTGGGCAGTGGATGCCAAGTTGTTTATAGCCTAATGATGCCAAGATACTATGAATGGACAGAGCAAACTACTGAAAAGGAAGGAGAAGCACGAATGGAAGAAGTAGTCATGGGAACAGATGTACACTTGCGGGTTGGCAGCAAATGTAACTAAGTGGCTTTGAAGGATGCGTAGCACTTGCATACAAATATTACTTCTTTAACTTACTTTGTTCACTTTCTCTCTGGATGTCAGTATGTGGCACGTTGGGCTGACACTCAAGTGGAATTTTGTATAAAAGGGAGTTAAGTATTATAATTTTCTTACCCCTGGGACACTCTTTACATCTGTTTTCACAAATACTTACTGGCAAAAGGGTGTTTTCCAAGTGCAGAGAATTTGTTTGATGCCAAGTTCTTGCTTCATCAACATGGTGGGGATTTGAACAGCAGCTGCTGTTGTATTTGAGACTGGAAGGAGGGGAGAGGAGCAGTGTTAACTCTGGACTGGGAACTTCTGAGAAAAGCAGTCGTTTCTAAATCTTCTTCTAAAATGTGATGGCTTTGCATTAGAGACACTAACTCTTTCTGAAACATCTCTGTGTCTTTTTTCCCTTTTGTAATACTAACCCATTTTTGAGACACTGGGCACGGCTTCCTTCTCTCCCCCCGCCCCCTCTCTCCCCCTCCCCCCCCTTCTCTTCTCCCGTGATGTTTGTCAGTGCTTTTGCAGCCTTTGCCAGCTTCCCAGCCAGAGCAGATTCCCTGCGAACAGACTCCCCTCATGACTTCTTTTATAAAGGGCTGATTGCTTTGATGGATGATAAGGCTAAGGAGAATGAAGGAACAAGGGATTTTATTTTATTTTATTTTATTTTTTTTTTAAATAAACCCCCTCTCCGTTGCTCCTGAAAGACACATTGTAAATAGTCACTCAAAACCTTATAAGTTTTTAGCATGAGGGAGCCCATCAGGGTTAGGAGCTGCTCCTGTGGTGCTCTGGGTGTGATACTGGCGATGGGAGGTGGAAACATTAAGGCAGGAAAAGTTAGGAAATGAAAAGGAAAACAAATTAAAATCTTAGGCTATGAGAGAAAAATATAGTGAGTGGAGAGATGACAAAAATAATTAGTCAAGGGAGAGGACTGGAACAAAGAAGGAAAGAAGTGATAGAGTTGAGAGGGAGCAACAAAAATGGATTGAAAACAAGGGAAGCCGAAGAGAAGTGCTGGAGGAAAGCAAGGCTGGTAGATATGCAGTCCTGTGTGCACATGTGATAGAGGAAGAAGGACGATCTGAAACAAGGCTGAAAAATCACTAGAAAAGATAACAAATCTTAAAATCAGGCAATAAAAGAATAAATCCGATATGAAATAAAATATTAGCTGGGACAGGAAACAGCAAAAAAACTATCAAAGGACTCGCTCCCTCATTCCTACATCTGCCACCCCTGAAAAATTTACTAACAGCAATAATTAATGGATGTCTCCACAGCGCCAATCTTGCCTTGTCAAATTTGCTGTGGGTTCACGCGAGATCGTTTGCTGCTCCTCATTATTACTAGGACTGGCTGGGCAGCAACAATTAATTTCAAAACAAATTTTGAAACGTGTTCATTCTATATTGATTTGGAAACAAAATAGTTTGACTGTGTTTGATAATTGTCCTAATTGCATCTGGTTTTATGTCAAAATTCTAGCTTGTGGATGGAAGAGTGGATGATGCATCCTGTTAAGAGTGAAAGACACTCAGGTGCCAGTCCTTGCTATCTGATACCATTTGGAGCTTTTTTAATTATGTATTCATCAAAGCAGGGATGTGCTAAACACCTGGGAGTGGGAAACTGTTTCTCTTGTCTTTTTTTCTTTGATGAAACCAACAGGTTTCTGCACCTTGTTCAGTAAAACTTTTTTCTTTTTTCTAAGAATGCTCTGCCTACATCCGATTGATTTGCATAGGCCTCCGAAGATTTGTGAGAAAAACTGTGCTGTTTGCTGTCCTCCCTTCTCATCAGTTCAGCTTGTACCCTAGGAACAGAGCTGGTACCTCTCAACATTGAATTTATTCATTCAACATTGATGTTTAGCTCTGTGAATATATCTGGTTGAGCCTTCAAGGCCACGATTATATCCATCTTGTGGAGATTTGCCTCAGTGCTTGTAATTATTGCAGGCACAGAAGAAAATACATATTTTTTTAATCAGTCCAGTGTTTCCTTCATTTTATGTGTCCTGTTGGCAACTAGTTAAGCTTTGATTATTTTAGGAGTTATGTAGTTTATCAGCTATTCACATCTTAAGAAATCCAGTGCAATGTGAACATCTCTTGTGGGCAGTTTTTCACATCCTCTGGCTGTACAGGGTAGAAACACGACACGTTCCTTCAGCGTACGTACGATCTTGCAGCAGCATCCATATGCCACCTCATTTCCTTGTTCATTCCAACAAAACCACCCTTTTGAGTGCGATTACTCAAGAGCATGCAAATGGCAACTTAAGGGACAGACCTCTACAGATGTCTGGGCAGGAGTAAACCTGTCCTCTGTGCTTGTGTAATGCTCTCCCATGTCCCATCTAGACTAGCTCGTACACTGCCTTTTCCAGAGGCAATGTACAGTGTATTAATGGTTACTTTGTCAAGTGCTTTTTTTTCCCCAATGGATGAGGACTGCAGGACTACTGTTAATTCAAGGTAACTCCAAGTGACTAGTAATAGAAGTAATTCTGCCTTCTGGACACCGTTTTCCTCTACACCTGCAGCTCTTGGAGGCATTCCCATTCCATTCACATTCACTGCAATAGCAGAGACAAGAGCTCTCTAAAAATGATGTATAAAGCCTCTCTCTGTTTGTGGTAAACTTTTTCCTTTAATGCTGCTTGTTGCGTTCTCTAGTTCCACACACAGTCGGTGGAGTTGCCTGCTTGCTGCAGGCTGTGTTGTAGAGGTCGGTGTTGGCTCTTGCCGGCGGCCAGCTGGGATGGCTGAGGGCCCTGCTGCACTGGAGACGGCTGCAACAGCAGAATGGAGCAGTTTCTAGGAGAGAGCGATGCGCACGTGGATACATTCTAGGTGACTGGAGGCTAGCCTGGAAAAGGTTTCTACAAAAGAGAGAAATGCAAGGTGTTTTCTTGCCCTCTCCAAAACTAGGTTGAAGCAAGCCATGCTTTTAATGTATAATGACCTTCTGACTTCTTGTGCTGGATCTGAAAAAAGCTCCCATTTGGGCTTTTTTCTTGGCTACTGGTTGCATTGTCTGTTATAGTGATGAGGTAATGTGTTTATACCGCAGCCTGGTTTGACTCCTTTTTGGCCCCATACTCTGGGTTTTGTCCTTGCTTTTGTCATTTATCCACCCAAGTTTACAAATCAGTTTCTTTGGGATATAGAGGGGAATTTTGAGGTTTAAGTGGCAGTTATCTGCTTAGCTACCATCAAGATTTTGTAGGACATAGGCACTGACCTGGGCTCTGGACTTTTCAAGACAAGACCCTGTTTTCTGTCCTGGTTTCTGTGACCTGTGCTCACATCTTCATGCTGAAGGGCAGGCATTTCAGCCTGCTGTCTGAGTGACATCGCATGCAAATCCTTCCCACCACTGCCTGGCTGCACTAAGAATTGTGTCGTCTTGGATTTTACAGACTTCAGTTTCAAAAGGGCTTAATATGACCATCTAGTCTGACCTCCTATACTTCAGGCTCACTCCTGTAGATGAGGTCATGAAATAATATAAATGAGTTTAAAAGAAACCAAGAGTAAAATTGAAATTATTTGCATTTTGCCTGTGCTTATTTTGTGGATCTTTGCCTCTTCTATCAATCAAAAAGAGATTACACTTCCTCACTTGCTTAATACTTGGTTAAATATTATACAGTCCATTGGCTCTGGCTAAATGTGCCCCCAATTACGTGGGACTTCTACTAATACTACTCCAGTTAAGCATTAGTCATTGGAGTAAATCAGGCATCCCAGTAAAGTGGCCTTCGGCTGAAGTTAGGTGAAGTGTAGTCACGGCCTTAAGGGTATGTGGCTTGATTGCTTACAGCTTTGCATTTTTCTCTCTAAGTGTCATTGTTCTAAATGAAAAATGTCTGTCTTTTTTTCTGTAGGTCCTTTCAATTCATAATAAAGGAACTAAAGTATTTCTTCAAGCCTCCTTGAGGGAATTCTAGTTTTACTGGGTTTTTTAAAAGGGAAATAAATGGGAAAACAGGGAGTATTCTTGTATTTCTTCTTGCTTACCAAAATCTAACAATGCCTGAACTCAGCAGTCAGAGTATATTCAGGGATCAGTGAAGCAGAAAGTATTCAAGTTTGTGGAATAATAGCCCTATAAAATCCGGAGTGCTAAATATTGAATGCTTAGCTGAATGAAACCTCTAGACCTAGAGGGTGGGACATTAGCCAGACTTCCCAAAGGAAACGAAATGAAAGGGAAATGAAGCTTGTGCAGCCATGCTATCTTTCTAGGCTGTCTATCCCTCCTCCCCCAGGAGTAACTTTCAAGCCCACTGGTCACTTGAGCAAAGCCAGGTGGAGGCACGGCGTTTCAAAAGGCAGGGAATTGTTCCAAGTTTGGTGAAGGTGGTTGGTCATAGGGAAGGAACAAAATGGCTCTGCAGGAGCTCAGCAGCTTCCCTGTGCCGGGCTGAGGGCTCAAACCCCTTGCAGCAGGTCCTGCCCTTGGTTTGGCTGTCAGAGGGGAGCAGGATGAAGTGGGGGGATGTGGAGACTGGCAGGAGGGTGTGGGGAGGTTCCAGGGGGTCATGGTTATAGAGGACCGTGGGCTGGAGCTGGTGTCTGGGGCCAGGCGGTCACTAGGGCTGTAGACATTAACCGTGAGGAAACCAGCTTTGTTAATCTTGGGAATGGGACAACTGCTTGTCAGTGCTGTGTGAAGGGAGGGAGATGGGAATCGTCCTTTGCGTATTATGTAGATAATTTCAGTGCATGCTTCAACCCTCAGAAATGCAAAATAACACTTGGGTCCCCTCAGCCCCTTCCCCTGGTTCCACTAATGAAGTGCATGAGGGACAAAGAGGGCCAAGGCTGGGGGGGCATGGCCAGGACAGTGCAGGAGGCATCCCGAGAAGGCCTGGGTACCAAGGCTCTCCTGCACCTCAGTACGATGCTCCTCGGACACTGCCTGTGCTGTGCTGGCCCTGGCACCACCTGGTCCCACAGTCATGACCTGTAACTGCCTCTGGGGTTTTGAAATATGTGGTTGGTTGGTTTGTTTGTTTGTTTTGTTGTTTGTTTGGTTTTTTTGGGGTTTTTGTTTTGTTTTGTGTTGTTTTTCCAGGAGTAGAAGTGGGATTGCTGCTGCTCAGCAGGAACAAGATGTCTTCCAATTACAGCTGCTCCTGCAGAAGCTCTGCCTGGTGCTATTTTGTTTATCTTCCCTGTGAAGGTTGCGAGAAGGGAACCAAAAATACCAAGTGATGCCTGCTTTAAGGGATAATCTCTATTGTATCTACTCCTTTTGCATCAGAAATGTGCAAATAGAAAATGAAAGTCTTTTTTTTTTTTTTTTCCTTTTTTTTTTCTTGCTGCAGTACAGTTTCTCCCCTGCCTGGCATACTGATTTGCTGGAGAATCCAGGCAGCAATTCAGTGGAAAAAATCATTAAGATTAAGCACAAGCAGGTCTTGTTCAGCATTATGTCATGACTGGATATGTATTACCCCTTAATTTCTTCCCCCCACCCTGATCTCAAAGCACTTTTTGTGTAAAACTGTCACATTTCAACAGTGTTTCTTCTTCTTTTCAACCTTTAGATGAGGAGGATGACTGAAATAGAGCTCACAGATCAACTCTTGGATGTCTTGGAGATCTCCCTTGTCCTTGTGTGACATACAGTTCGTTCTTAGAGCATTTTTGCATCGTTGAGACAGCATCTTACAGTGCTAGGATTTTCCAGTTGCAGGGCTTTTTCTTTTTTGTTTAGACTGAACTGTACAATGAGTTTTATTGCTTCTGCTAAGCCTTAAAATAATTAGGAAAGTGGTTTAGAAGTTGTGAGTTAAGTTAAAATTGAGGTTGTGCTCTTTTGTACTCTTATTTCTGAACCTGGGAGGTGCAGCCAAGATTGCCTCTGCTATGAAGAGAGCTATGAACACTTAAGAAATGTGCCATTCAGACAGAATTATAGAATGTTTGGGGAAGGATCTAAGGAAAATGGCAGATTTAACATAGAACCCCAGAGGTGAGTTAATCCATAAAGATGTTGAAAATGCATTGTAGGAGAGATTTTAGTGCTTTTAGAAGACAACATTGGTGATGTGGAGCTTGGCCCAAAGCTCACCTAGCCTGGAGTCTGTTCCTAACAATGTCCATAGGTGAACAAATAAGGGAGAGCCTTCACAGATATGTGTGATACTTGATGCTCTCCCAGCCGTCACCTTTTTGCACTCAGACACTCCACGGCCAGATGTGGTCCTTGGGCCGTTCCCCTCTGTGACAATATATCCAGCCTTCCCCTGAAGCCACAGAAACTTGTATTATATGCAGTGCCCTTTGCTGAGGTTTTTCTGCTGCCATTTTTTCTGTTGTTTCGAACCTGGATGCTATGAGCTTCAGTTGGTGGCCCCCCGGTGTTGGTACGGCTAGAGAAGTGGACAGTCAGTCTCGATCCACCCTTCTTATGCCCAGCTACAGTTTTGTAGACTTTTTTTTGTACACTCAGAAGTCACCTCTTTAACAGACTGCTGTGTCCTACCTCACTGCTTTGCTCTCTGTACAGCAGCTTTCTCTACCATTGATCTTCTGTCCTGCCTTTCTCTGAACATTTGCCAGTTCTGCTATAAAGCTTTTGAGGGATTTTCTTGCTCAGTCACATATAATTCCTCTGTAATTCTTCATGGTTGGTGCTAGTCCTTACTACCCTGAATACCTTTTATTCTTGGTAACATTCCTCACTTCACCCTTTTCTAAATTGCCTGTAAATACACTGAACGGCACTGGTCCCAGCACAGACCCTTCTAGAACTGTTGTTTTCTTTCCATTGAGAAAATGCTGCCTACTGTATTTCTCAACTGTGCCAGAACCTTCCATGGATGCTCGGTTTCTTCTGACCCTTTGGTAGACACTATTGAAAAATCAAGACAGTCTGTGTCAACCAGATCACCCTTATCCACGGGTATGCAGCTTTCCAGTGAGAGCAAGGCGGACTTTGCCATTATAAAAGCTATACTAACTCTTCCTGGCATGATCATCCCAATCAGATTGTACTTCTCCAGATGCCCACTAATTTTAGTCTTTATCACAACTTCCCCTAATTGTCCTGGTTCAAAGGTCAGGCTACCTTTTCCCTTCTCTTTTCTAAAAATTGGTGTCACTTGTACATGTAGCTGTGACTGAATGGTGCAATGCATCATGAAGCTGAGGAGATGGTCTCCAGGAGCTCAGCACCCTGCTGGCATCCTGACCCTTCTCCAGCCAGTCTGCAAGGACGCATCACACTGTTCTCAGTGAAAAAACATGTGCTCAGAGGGAAGGGCTTTACAGGCGCATTGTGCAGCATCTTTTATCTTAAAGCATGGGCAGGAAGCATAGGCTGGGTGTTCACGTGGGAGGAGAGGTGTTCAGTCCCTCTGCGCTGCAGCTTCGTCTCTCCCTGCCTCTCTCCCCTGCATGTGCTGCGGGCGTAGTGGTATTTTCCTCGCTCACAGAGGTAGGGTTGGATAAACAGACTGCAAACAGTGAGGACCTTATTTACTACTGGAATTGGCATCGTAGTAGAGCCAAAAATAGGTGGGAGAGTGTACATGGAGCGCCAGCGAAGCGTCGCTAACCTTGTGTGACGGAGCGAGGGCTAACGCGCAAGGAATGTGTTGCAGGGAGGGAGTCGGAAAGCCCTGGCTGAACGCAGCAGGGTCAGCCTCTCCTCTCGCAGAAGGCGCCTGTTTCCCTTGTCAAAACTTTGCCTTAGGCGCTACTTTTCAAACAGAGCAATTTTTGTCTGATGTATGTGAACTTTTGGGCCCTGCTTAGAACCGTAAACCCCTACCTTCAGACGTGTCAGTGGTCAGGAGTTCGTCATGGTCCGGAGATGAAGCTGGATGGCACAAGGAGCCAGGCCGAGTAGAACGTGGACCAGGAGTTCTGGACCATCACAGAGGTGCACGCTGGCCGCAAGCCTGTAAGCAGTAGTTAAAACTGGCTGGAGTACGGTTATTCCTTATGTGGAACTGCACCTCTGATTTAAACTTCCACGTGGGAACCACTTTCAGCGGGCAGTGATTTGCAGAAAAACCCCTCATTTTATTTCGTATTATGAAAGATCCTTCAGACCTTCTGGACGCTGGAGTGTGTGCTCTCCTACTTCCTGGATTGTGCATTAGTCCAGCCACACCTAACAGAGGCATTTGCATGAATAATTAACTGCCATTTCCTGCAAATCAAATTACTTTGAATTAGAATTTAAAATTACTTTACGATTACTGAACCATACTTGTTAGTGAGAGAGAGAGAGCAACGTTTTTACTGTGCCGAATTTAGAAAGGGGCACAGGCTCTTAACTCTTTCAAGAGAGCAATTATTTCTGAAACGCGTGTTTTGAGAAGCACAGTGTGTGCAGGGATCCAAACCATGTTTGCTTTACGCTGTAAATACTACTGGAGCTGGTGACGCTGCTCTCACAAGTGAGAAAAATTAATTTGGTGCTTAAACCTTATGAGTAGAAGAACATAAAATGTCCTGCATTAGCATCACATTTCAACAACGGATGTATGGGCTTCTGGACAGAGTTGTATTTTGTTTTTAAAGTATCCAGCGAGACTTTTCAGGGCTTTACGTGATAGGCTGTATAACTGTATGCGCAACTGTGCGTATAGCGGTAAATTAAGGTGTTCCTATTATCACTTATAGAAACAATTTAAATTGTCAGTGGGAATGTTCCACTTATATTAGAGAATTATATTTCCCAAAAATACTCTGAAAATTTACAGACCCTGAATTTCCTCCTGTCTTGTGTCAGAGGATGATCAGAGAAATCATCTATCTACCTGGAACACAACCAAATAATAAAAGGGGCTATGTGAAAGTGATGAAGCTAGGACATCATATTTTAAAGTTATGCTGTAGGGACTTTGGCTGGCATCAATACACTGAAGAAAATAAATGTGTTTGTGTTTCTTAGTTCCTGCAAACCAGATCTTGCATGTTTCTTAAATGACTTCCTGACTATCCAGCATGATTTCAGAGAGTCAAAGCCTTATTATGAATGTCTGCTTGAAGAACATGGTGCCTTGTTAACCATTAATAGGAGTCAATGAAACCTGATTGATTCAGCGACAAGGAAATATTTGATGTTCAAGATAATAAAATATTACGAAAAGAGACGTTAATTTTCCTATCTGCTGCCTAGAAAAGGAATAATAAAAGAACAACTTGGTTTTCTGTGTAATATGAAAACATAATGGCACTGTGTAGCAGACTTGAACCGACAAGAGCAATGAAATGTAAAGTTAAGACTCTTACTACCTTTAATGTTGCTGTGGCTGGAGGTAGTGCAATGTACTAAGCAATAAAACTGTGGAAATAATGATACCAGTATAATTGTAAACTGAGGGGGAGCTGGAAAAAGGAGAGGGTGACATGTTTCTTGTCAGATTTATTGGCAAAATGTTAGACTAATCCCTCCTGAAACCAATAGAGGTCCCCAGATTAACAGTGACAGAATTTTACTTGCTTGCCTCATCTCACCCCAAATGTCACTGTTATTTTAGCCTATCGAGTTATAGAATGTTTTTAATGGGGTACTGATGACAGGACAGGCATTTCCTTAGTGCTGTCTTTCTTTTGCTCAGAGAAGGTCTGGCAAGCGATTCACCTCTGGGGAACCAGAGGTGCTTCTTGGGGGGCACCTGTGGTATGGGTGGTGGCTGCTGAAGGTGAGCTCCTCTGCCAGCACCCAGACAGCTGACTCTTGTGTCCTAATTGGAAGGGGATACTTGGGCTGCTAAAGAGCGTTTGGATGTGTGATGGAGGCTGAAAAGCAAAATGTGTTATGGACTTGGATGGCAGAGAATAAAAGGAGATGGGAGAAATGGGGGATTGAAGCAAGAAGAAGATGGAGAAGCAGGATAGGATGGGGGCATGGAGCAGATGAGCAGGCAGACAGTAAATGAGCAGAGAGCTGCTTGCTGCCAAGCAGCTCCCAGAAGACGACATGGGGGAAGAGAAAGTCATCTCTGGGAGGCTGAACTTACAGCCTTCCCCTGGGCTATGACTGCTGTTGTCAGCTTGTGTCAGTGTGTTGTCAGCATATCCCCAGAAAGGTCTGATACAAGTGTAATGAACAGTGTGGAAAAGAAACATTTTCTCATGCCACCCACTAGCACAAGGAGCTCACCAACAAGAGGTTCATGGCAATACAATCCTCTACTGTCTGAAGGTAAGATTGACATATTTTCTGACATCTGTTACCTGCAGAAAGCACTGCCGTGGAAAGGACCTGGTTTTGAAGGAGGTGAGGATTTAACATCATCTCAAGTGTTTTGTGCCACCGTTGCCAGGATGCTGGAATAGCTGGACCATTGCTTGGATTTGTCAGCCTGGTGTTTGTTCAGAGGCTTGTCACACGGTTTTGCTGGACAATTAGCTTCCTGAACCTTCTCTAATATGAATAATGCTGGGCAGAAAACAGGAGGGACAGTGCTGTACAATATGTTTAGTCTGTGAAATGGTTAACAGCAGAGCTCCTGTTGTGATTCAGCCATGCCAGTAGCATAATGCCAGCTTCTGTCCTCATCTGACACTTTCGCGCTGCTCGGAAGGAACCGCTGGGGAAATACGCTTTCACAGATTGTTAGTTGTACATTCACATCCCTCAGAGCCTTGTATAATAAGGTATTGGCTAAGGAAGGGGAAATATCTGAGTGCTGGTCACATCCCAGCTCTATTTTTGCTGTCAGCACAACCTCAAAGGCAGCTCGCGCTGGGTGTAAGGTAAAGCTGTTTAGGGGTCACCTCAATTAACAGTAGGGCTAGAACAGGGTCCCTGCCTGGCTTCATAGATAAAGCTCTGCTACATTTTCATTTACTGAGAAGAATCTGACTAAAAAGAGCAATTGGATTCTTAGGCTACAAAAATCGACTGGCAAACTGCTAAAGCAGCATCCTCTGTGTGTGGGTACCTGATGGCAAAGCATGTTGCATGATGACAGACTACCTCATGGTTAGCAGGGGAGGTCTGTAGCACAGACAAAGCAGTAGATAGGTCCTAATTATTGTTTAATTTGGGAGCGAAATCAGGCTGTAAAGCAAACAGTTGCAGTCAATATTGAAAAATGAGCTTACTTATCTTTTTGGACACAGAAGATGCCCCAGCATTGATTAACTGTAACGAACTGCAGTGCACTGATTGCAAGGTAAGATATGATTGATCACCAGTGGGAAGACGCTGGGTTTTGGGGCAGCACCTAGGCGAGCTTTTAAAGAGCATCAACCATAAATGCAGAGCCATCCCAAACTGTATTTAACATGTGGTAACCAGGGACTCTTGTTGCTGGAAGATAATCTGGGAGCATCAGAGAGGGCAGCAGCCTGTTAGTGTATGTGTGACATGGCAAGGTGAGGCACAATGCCTGGATCTCTGAGTTTACTCAGCCATGGTGTGCATCATATTATTTAGAGATACCCAAACACAAATTTTAAAGTAAAAGCCTCTGTGAAGCCGGAGCCACCTCTTCCTTGTACCACTGGCTGCTGGCATAATTAATCTGTGGTGGGGCAAAAATTTGAATGTGAGATCCTCCAGATAACACTGATCATCATTTCCCTTCATGAACCTTTCCTCTGTTGTCAAGGACCACATTCCAGCTTCAGAAAGAATGAGAAAATTTTTTTTCAGTCAGAAAATAGACCTTTTCAAATGGCTGTCATGGCCTGAGCTTCTATATTGTTTTACTGAGACAACAAAGGGAAGAGTTTCACAGTAGGATGCAGAGTGGATTTTGCCTATGTAATTACAGTTTGAGCTTTTCAAAGAATTTAGATCCCAAAGATCCCAAGGAAAAATTTCAGCTGAGCCTATTTCCAAGTTCTGTATGCTTAAATAAGATCTAAGCACACTGAAGAAACCACATGTAAAGTCCACTGGTTGGGGGAGTAGCAAACCTCATACAGTTTAATTGTGCTGCATAGCTGTATTTTTCAAACAGTCCACCACTGATATCCAGTTTCACTTCAGAGAGTGACTGTCTGTAATGAAGTGTTAGCTTAGTAAAGTGAATTGTTTGAACAGTGCTGGGGTTTTGGACCATGTGTCATTGTGAGAAATGCTGCCTTTTTGCAGACCAGCCAGGGGAAGCTGTACCTTCTTTCTTCAGGAGGGAAGACAGTAAATGTTAATCACCCTTTGGCAGCCTGTCAGGTGGTGACTGCAACCTGAGAGAAGTGATTTGCTGATTAGCTGATGTGACAGGTTATGAGATAAATATTTACACACAGGGTAAAAGTAACAGTGGAGTTGGGTAAGAGATTCTGCATCTCCTGAAGCTGTAGATCAGTGATTTGGGGAACTTTGCCCTTAGGGAAAAGGGCAAAAATACCTTTGTCAGGTTCTTTGTGGTGGTCTGTTAAATTCTCTGTGTGCTTCGTATTGCTCTTTAAAAGGATATCCGCTTGATGGGAAGGATATCTGCAATGCTGGGACACTTAGCATGTGGCTTTTCAGCTACTGGGCCTCTGTGGTGCATGCCAACCTGACCACCCAGCTCTCAAAACCTCCCCGGATACCAAGATCCTTCAGGTTATCAGATATTCTAAAAATGTCTCCCACAGTGTCTGATCCTTAGTGATTTACCTGAGAGTGGGGTCAGCCTAGGTGCTGATCTGGAGGACTCTGTGTATGCATGGGCATGGCCATCTTCACTCCTCTGTTTCCCTTTGCAAGCAACAAATGTTGGGGCAAGGGAGAGGGAAATACTGGAATAGCACTGTCCTTGATGCAGCTGGACCAGAGTCACGATGATGTTTGGTCACTGATAAGAAGGGAGGAAGGGTTTTGCTTGGAGACATTTCTAGGGTGCTGCAAAGGCCCCTTAGGGAGAGCAAGGAAGGGGAGAGGCTCGCTGCTAGGCTAAGCAAGGAGCTTGTGTGACCAGTCCACTGTCCAAGCAACACTGCAGACAGCAAGGTAGCCCCTGTGAAAGAGAGAAGTTGGAGGGTGGTTGGAGCTACGGGTGGACAGACCTAACCCATGGAAGAGAGGAAGCTGCAGATGCCCTCCACGGTAAGGACAGGGCTTCAGCCTTGTGATGGATTTCCTCAGGAGGCTGTAAGACAAACCCATTCAAAGCACATAAAGAAGAAATGGCCGGGGGGGGATGGGGGGCTGGGGAGAAGAAAACCCCACAAAAAGCCCACACACTCTTTGAACATAGCTTTTTAAGATTACACAGGAATTTAAGGCTTCCTTCATGCTCATAGCTAGAAACTGTTTTCCTAGATGAAGCTTTTAGAGGCTGAGATGTAATCAGCTAAGAAACTCTTCAAATAAGTTTGCTGCGTTTTGATTTGGTGCAAATAAGAAATGAAGTAATAGGAATAGCTATTCCAGGAATAGCTGAGGCTTTGAAATGCTGATTTTTAAATGCTGCATGCTGCCATTCATCTGTCCTGTTGTAACAGTATGGAACAACAGACAATTTCCCTCTCGGTAAGCACACCAAAGAAAAATATATTAGCAACTGGAAATAAAAATGTACCTCTGAAAAGTAGGGGGGATTCACTCGTTTTTACCTTTTTTTTAATTCTTCCCCGCCCCGTATTTCTCCTTTGCATCAAAAAGACAATAGCAGTGTTTCTTACGCCAGCTACAAAGGATATCCAGTTATCATTTCTCTACACTTGACTTCACATCATGATTTGAAAAGTCTGATCATATGGGGCACTGCTATAAATTCCCTGTAAACACTCATTCTCCTGTGCCGTGAAGTGATGAGGAAGAGAGATCTGGGCTGATGCCTGTGCTGCAGCCAGAAGCCCAGGCAGAGCACGTGTAGGCTCTGTGTACCTGGGGATGAAGGCTGGAGAGCAGCAGGGGTGCTGGCATGAGGAGCTATTGACTGGTTGCCCAGGGTTGTGGGTAAGCTGGTACCTCATGCCTTTGGTATTATGATAACTACATGGATCTGATAACGGAGCTGGTCTGGGTCTACCTATAGATGTGCTTCAGCCCCACATCTCTGGGAGTACTGGCATACGGAATCTGCCTTTCGAATTTCTGACTCTGCATTTTGCCCCTGCCTTCCTCTCTTTGGCCTGATGTGCAGGGAATTAGTTTCCTGTGATATTTTATCTGGAAGAGGCTACACTCAACTTGCTATGAAGGGGGGGAGAGGGGCATTGCTATCTCTCCTTCCTCTTCCCTAAGCACCCCAACTCTGGAGAGGCTGTAACAGTGTCTTAGGCTGTGCTCTCCCACATACCCCATGGCGGTTCAGGGGGTTCAGCACTTTACTTTTCCTTTCTTGTCCCAATGGGCTTGTGTCAAAGGTAAGTTACAGAATAAAACAGATTTTAACAGTCTATTAGGAGTCTATGCCTAAAAGTGATTATGGAAAAATAATATTTTGTCTTTGATGTATATATGTATCATCACAGTTGTGATAAATAACTCTCAAGGTCTGTGTTATCTGCAGACCCTTATCATGTAAGTTCAGGGATCTTTTCAGGTTCTCTGTGTAGAGAGCTGAAAGTTTTAGTGAGATCCTACAGAACTCGTCCATGCATCTTTACTTCAGTGAGTAGCACTGTTAATGTCTACCAGACTCCTGCCATGGGTAAACTTACTCCTACATGTTCATGATGGTAACATTGATACAGCACTAGCAAATGGTGCTTTCTGGTATAAACCTGGGCGTAAATTAGTCTCTGGGTTAAAATTTAAGTTATTTTCTGAAATCATAAATATTTTTAGGACTCTTATTGTCCCGTTGAGTATGAGTAATGGTTTATCTGGTACCACAGATCCTAATAAATGGATTATTTTTTAGAAAAATATTAGTGGAACATTACCTATTGCTAGCTTATTTCTTCTGCCCCCTAATACATAAATACAGGGAACTCACAACGGAAGGGCGGTATACTGAGGACAAAGGGAAAGAATTACTCTTGCACTGTGAGTTGTTGTCTCATGCTTTCATTGCTGTGGGATGTAATTTTATTACCCACTGTACTGTTAGAATTCAAGAGGTTAGTTCATAAGCAGTAATAACATTTGTGGCAATCTGAGCTAAGTTAATGAAAAAGATAATCAAATCTAATGCTACAGGGCCAGATATCTGATATCTCCTGGGGTCATAAAGTGATCATACAGCTGACTCGAGGGAAGGGAAGGAGGAAGCTCTATGTGTGGAGTGCAGAAGAGACAGCAGAAAAGTGAGGGTCACCTTGCTCAGAAGCACTGCGTGCTGGTCACAGACAGAGGCAGGAGGGTATGTGCAGATGTATCACAGAGATAAAGATGCTTATCAAGCTAATGGTATTTTTAGTAATGCCAATACCTGATGATGTATACGTTTCAGCTGATCCCAGACATTTGTCTCTATGTGTTGATTGGGAAACTGGATTAAGTAGTTCATGTGTGCTTCTGCCTTGCCCATAGCAGACACATACTGAGTTGGGGGCTGATCATGGATAGCATGGGAATAGCCTTACGTTCTGTTTTTCAGTAAGTAACAGCTCCAGTCTGAACCCCACTTCTGTGCCTGATGCCAATGTAATATTCTATTGCATCTCAAGACAATACTCAGTGGTGGCTTTTTCCCTGCTTCTAGCTATAAACACAGCAAGTTGTCTGTGTGGACTATTTTACCACCATGTATTGGTGTATCACTTGAGGGTCCCAACAGTGGCTTATGCACTGACTAGTAGCAGAAACACTGCATATGTTGCTTATACGTGTGTAAGTCATGATGTTCAGCAAGAGACATGCGCGGTGGTAACTGTAGTCAACACCTAAAAATGTGTTTTCTCTCACAGACTTGTGCTCTATTTATTGCAATTACCTCCTTTATCCTGCTCTGCTCTTTTGTACGTTCCCTGTTAACATTCTTCTTTTTCTGCAACTGCTCTCCTTTACAGAGATCTGCTTTTGGCTGAAGTAAGAATTCTCACACCACGTCCTAGCCATCTGAGGCCACCTAGTGCTACACTCTGTGTCTGTGCATGGCCAAGGGTAGAGGATTAGGAAAAACTAGAAGGTTAAGGACTGCATGAAAGAGTCCCTCCTTCCATATATCTTCCCAAGCCTCTAAGATTTCGTAAATTGGGTGTTTTAACTACCATACTATACATTTAATAGATAATATCAATAGATATTATCAATATCAATCTGAATAGTTGTACTGAATCCCTTTTTGGATGTGTACACTGTTTGTTTGCTGTAGTGTCCAATAAGAGGTCTTAAGAGTTCTCCAATAAAGGACTGATAGAAAAACATAGGAAAGACTGTGGGGGCTGATGGTTCTGGCTCTGCCTAGCCATTCCCAGTCTCTTCCCCTTCTACCTCTGTGCATTTATGTAGCTCATGTTCACCCTATACAGTTGTGTTCTTTGGTAATCTGTGCATTTGAAGGCACTCCTAGCCATTTACATCTTTTGTGTAACTCTCCTATTAGCCCATATGCGTGTAAGAACTCATCAGGAGACTTGCCCCAGCCTAGCTGTGACACTGTCTCATAGTAATGCTGTAAGACTCCGCCAAGCAGGGTGAGAGGGTGTGCTGAGGTCATGGGAGTGATGGGAAGAACCAGTGGGGAATATCCAAAGGCAGAGATGGAGCTGTATAACTTAAAGCCCATGGCTGGGTGCTAAAAGGTGGCTTTGTTTTCACTCAGTGCACCTAAAGGAGGATGGTTAAACAGCGGATGTTGTTGTCGGTCTCTCAAACCTCAGTAGCAGAGTCATATAAGCTTAGTGCACAGCTAACACCCTGCATGGTGCCATCTAGACTTGTCCTTGTAGTCTATAAATGACACTTGATCATCACATATTTGCTTTGAGAAAAATAAAGGGCCATAATTGATACTTGAAAACAAGTTTTTTTCCTCAGAACAACAGCTATGTACAAAATTTAATGGGAAATGAAACAGAAAAAACTTTTGATTTTATCTTTTAACAGTGTTTACATGGATTTCATGACTTAGTATTTGAGTACTTTGGTGTTCTCAATAGCTGCATATCTATCAAAATTTTCTGCCTTCTTTCCGAGTCTGTCAGAAAAGGTTCATTAATTCCTAGGAGTAGGGTTATTTATAATGTTTCTCCTGACTTTTTTGAAAATAAAAAATGAAAAAAAACCCAACCAAAAACCAGCTGCTAGGTTTTAAGGTTTACAGTAGAAAAGAAGAAATAATGGTAACAAATTTGCTTGAACTTGTCATGGTAATAATAATTACATTTCTGCAAAGCTTGGATTAAAGAAAATCCAGCAACAACTGATTAAAATCTACCATACAAAAATTGCTTCCACCCACTCCTTCCCACTGTTCCTCAGAGCATCACTGTGTTTATATTTTGAATGTCTATGTTATGGAGTTATTGAAAGTAAATCAGGTTTTAATAAGATGAGGTACCGTGGGATTTCTGTGGGGCTGAAGTTTAAGCTAACAGTCTTGCATATTTAGCTCCAAATATAGATCTTAAGTTAATAGCAAAGGGGCTGTTATTTAGCTTGCATTCATTCTCTGCTCTATGAGAGAGAAAGTGATATCTCATCACCTCTAAGAAAGTCAAAGTTGTTCCAGAAGAGTGAAAGATTATTTGCAATGCTGGAAATTTTGTAGAGGTAGCTATTTTAAACAATAACATTCAACCTTCTATATTGTTTCTCTCCCTCTTTCAGCAAGGACCTGCCTCTCTGCAGGATGGACTCTCAGCTGCAAAGCATCCAGATCCTAATTTATGTGTATGTGAATATTCAAGGTTAACAGCAACGTATTCCCTGTGGGAGAAACAGTACCATTCAGAATGCATTTCTTCCTCCTTCCTTGCTGTTGAAAATGTGTCTGATGAAACTAAAGGTCCCTATTCTACTCTCATGAACAAATGTAAAGTTTCTAGTTGGGATTAGGTGAAGTATCTCTTCCCATGACTGGACAGCCAGCGGGCAGGACAAATGAGTTTAAATATCTGCTCTAAATTGAGGAGAGAGAGTAAATGTAACATTTTTTTTTCCTCCACGTGTTAATTGTTGTCTTTTCTATTTCTGTACAGTGTATGGGTTTTGTGGCCCAAGATCAATGGCCCATGCAGGTGTCCTAGGTCACAGTTTGACTGGAGAGTAGGGAAGGGAAGATTTATGGCCTGGGTTTTCAAGCAGGTTGACCTCTTAGCCATAGGTAAGTACCTGTGTATTGCCAACTTTACTGGTTTAGGTTAGAAACCTAAGCACAACTTTTGCCTGTCCTCTTCATTGCATCTCTAATGGACTTATGCAGGCATTTGGCTAGTTCTGGCAGTACCCTTCTTATACAGATCCCATGCACTGCCTGGAAGGACTGTGACCTACGGGGACCCAGGGACTGTGTGTTGGAGTAGGATGCGCTGCAACAGCAGTAAGTATTCATTCTGTATCTGAGCTGGGCAGCTGAGAAAGCCCAGCCTGGGAACAAGCCGTGAGGCAGGTCCATTTTGCCTGTAAGCGCATCTAGACAATATGTGCACAGCTCAGCAATTTGTTTGGAGTTGCCCTTTTTAATAAAAGGAGCTTGTATTAAAAGAGGATACGTGTCCGAACCATCAGCCAGATTATCTTCACGCATGGCCAGCCAGTATGGCCATGAATACCTCTTCCTGTGCAGCGACCTGGTCATTAATCTGTGCATCCTAAGACACAGACCCTTCCTCAAGTTAGCTGGCGGTACTTGCTGAGCATGGGAAGGTAGGGAGCCCTTGGAGGTGAAGTTTCAAAAGGCACCAGTCCGGGTGTGCCCATTGCTGCAAAACCACTGGTGCAAGAGATGCGAGTGGCTAGGGACTGAGAACCTGTCGGGATGAAATCTGTGCATACCCCAAACTTTCTATCCCTGTGTGCCCTGGTTTCCACATTAAGGAAATGGAGGGTGACCTGCAATGCCCCCCAGCCGGTGCCTGTCACAGCGCATGACGTGCCAGAGTCCTGGGGGACACTGTCTCCTGGGATGGTTACAACCACAACGGTTCCCACTGATCCTGGGTGGGCTCCTCCAAAATGCGGAGTAACTGGCCATGGATGCAGAGACTTCAGAGATGCTCTGTGCAGCATGAGATAAGGCCTGGCAGGGCTGTTGGTTAGCTGGTGCTAAAAAAGGCTGTTGGGTGCTGGTGACTGCATGCAGTCAGTACTCCTGTATCCTGCTTTCCAGCACACCTTTCAGCACCCACTGCCATCTGGCGTTTCATTATCCAGTACTGTACTGGTTTTGGCTGGGATAGAGATAATTTTCTTCACAGCAGCTACTATGAGGCTCTGTTCTGGATTTGTATTGAAAACAACATCGATAACACAGGGTTGTTTCAGCTGTTGCTGAGCAGTGCTTACATAGAGTCAAGGCCTTTTCTGCTCATCACCCCACACCACCAGTGAGCACACTAGGGGTTCACAAGAGGCTGGGAGGGGACACAGCTGGGACAGCTGACCACAGCTGGCCAAAGGGATATTCCATACCGTATGACATCATGCCCAGCATATAAAGCTGGGGGAAGAAGGAGGAAGGAGATGAAATTTGGAGTGATGGTGTTTGTCTTCCCAAGTAACTATTATGTGTGATGGAGCCCTGCTTTCCTGGGGATGGCTGAACACCTGCCTGCTGATGGGAAGAAGTGAATGAATTCCTTGATTTGTTTTCTTTGCATGTGGGACTTTTTCTTCACATATTGAACAGTCTTTATCTCAATCCACAAGTTTTCTTCCTTTTACTCTTCTGATTCTTTCACCATCCCACTAGGAGATGAGGGGTGGGGGGGCAAAGAGAGGGGAGCAAGTGGCTGTGTGATGCTTAGTTGCTGGCTGGGATTAAACTGTGACGTTCTTTTGTGGTGCCCAATGTTGTAGACAACCAGTTGGGCAAACAGGGGCAGTATGAAAAACTGAACAAGTCCCTGGCTTAATGTAAGCATTGCTTGGCAACAACTAAATCATCAGTCTTATCAACGTTATTCTGAGCACAAATCCAAACTGGAGCCCCATACTAGCTTCTATGAAGAAAATTAAATCAATCACACCCAAAACCAGCACAAGTATTGTCACAGCAGTCCCAGATGAAGACATCGATTCTGTGCTGCCGTGTTGATTCAGTTCCCAAACAGCTGGCTGAGGTAAAAAAATGGGTTAAGCGTTTAGACTTTGACTATTCTTGGATTAGACCAGGGTCCTATCACTTTTTAAACTCTCCTTTGATAAGAAAGCTGAATCAGTTTTAAAATTCCCTGGAGCATAGATTTTCAGCCCTCAAATACTTATTTTTTGGGGTTTTTTATCCCAGGAATTCTTTTGTCTTCCCACAGAACATACAGGATGAATACAGGGGTCTGTGAATCCTATCATTCATGCTTCATGCAGAGGTAATGCTGCCACTTTCCTTATCTGTTTTATTGACCTATTTACATAGCCAAGGGTGGTGCTGCAAACTGCTATTCAATTGGTGATATGCTGATTTCCTGAGATACGTGCAATACGGACTAATGTTAAGAGTTAAACATTGAAGAGATGCCATCAGTTTTTAAAAGTCACATTCCTCCTTGGCACTTTCTCATAATCATAATATTATGGGATCACCATAATGATAAAAATAAGGGAGAGAAGCTTTTTTCCTTAGTCTGGGATTTTGGAAGGGTTTTTTTTTGTTATTGTTTTGTACTGGACAGAATTTATGCATTTGCATATGGTCTGTGTCTCTGCTTGCTGTTTATAAGCAGATTCTTCCCAGAAAATATGTAAATCTAAGTCTGTTTAACAGCAGAAGTACATCACAGATGAAATTTTGGGGCGGTGGCTGGAAAGTAGAAGCGGGGATAGGGTCAAGGACTGAACCTTGGGTCCACCCCTTTCTGCTTACTGCCATTCCACGCTTCCCATTTCATTCTCTCCTTTTCAGGAGAAACTATTGAACTTGGAAGGAAGGCTCTGCATTTCCATAGTCATGGCACCCTTTTCTTCCCTAACTCCCATCTTTATAGCCATTATATGTGTTTTGATTGGGTTAATACTGAAGAAGACTAATGGAGAGAAGAAAAAAGGTGAGACTAAAAGCAAGGTTCTTTCTCGCCCATGGGTGGATGAAGATTTAAAAGATGGCACTGACCACCACTTAGAGGAAGAAGGTAAGAAAAATATTATACATCTGAGCAAATTTGTTGCTTGAATTTGATCTGCTGATATGGATAAAGGAGATATACAATCTTCTCGAATTCTCCACAGTGATAGAAAAGCATAGTGCTGTACTGCTGCTGTGCACTGAGCTTGCCAGCTCCGTGGAAGGAGGCTGTGCTGATGTCATGTCACTTGGCGTAAATCTCTATTTCCTCCAGATCCCACGGGTCAGAGAGCAAAAAGAAAGTGGATTTTCAAAGACCCTCATCTGTCCCTCTGCACAGTGGATCTCAGACCTATGAGGAACTCTGGGGAATGTAGGGAAAGAAAAGAGATACTGCTGATGTCCCCTGGCCTCTTCCCAGGTCTCATTAGTGGGAGCAAAGGGAAGACGTGAGAGTTTCTATATGCAGACTGATTTTGTAGACTTCTCATCCTGTTTTACTGTCCAGTGCTGCGTATTTGGTCTCAGTACTCGCTGAAAAGTTGGAAATGGGTTTATTACAGTTATTACAAAAGTCCTCCATTTGTGACTTCTGAGGATGTCCATTTAGCTGGATTAGCACTGGGATCATAGTATTTGGGAGACATGTTGATCAAATGTTTAAGAACAAAATGTGATGGTGCTAATCTCTGTTCACTCAACTACATTTTTGAACCTGTACAGGATGCTCATCCCCCCTGCCCACCCCCCCACCCCTTTTTTTTTTTTTCCCCAGTAGTAATTTCTGATGCATGGCTTGGGCAAAAGTCTGAGCAGAAAATGTACATTTCCTTGTTTATTGCTTCCTGACTACCCTTCCTAAGTTCCTTTCATTTCCCTGTGAAATAAAAATCTACAGAGTTCTGTTCCTATGAAGTTTAACTTGCAGTTAATATAGCCTTTTTTTTTCCCCCTCAAGCATGTTTCAAAGGCTTTTTGTGGTTGTTTTTTTTTTTTTTTTTTGTCCCACAATGACACATTTCACAATGTGCTTCCAGGACTCTTGAAACTTACATTGTTTTTTCTGCACATATACATTTTTCTTTATTTCACAGAGTTTAGTGTATTTTGAGTTAGTGTTGTATATCAGTTTCTAGAAATAGTTGATACTTGGAACCTTTTAAACCATATTGACTCTTTCCCAAATATACAAAACCTCTTTAAAAGTCAGTTCATATGTTGAAGCCTCCTTTGTACAATGCAAAATAGGTTCTGTATGAAACTATCCCATATTTTTTGTCACAGATGGCTTACTGGTTCAGTTAAATAACTGCAAATTAAAATTCCTGTGAGTAGTTCAAGTGATAATCTATGAATTATCAGTGATGTCTTTGACTGCTGCTGTTTCTGTCAGTTTAAAAAAATTTAGGTCCTCTAAATAAACAAACCTATTAGCTCTTAGCAAGGAGCCTCACTGCCACAGTTCCATATATAAAATGACATTCTTTTATGTCTTAGTTGTTTTCCCTTTTATTCAGGTGCTAATTCAAAACTGTACTGGTTTTAAATTGCTTACAAAAAATGGCAAGTAGATAGATATGTTTGTTCTGGTTTTAGGAGAGTTATTTATTTCTAAACAAAACTTCTCTCGATGTACCATGTAATCCAACATTAAATTAGGCTTTCATGCTATGTTGCTTTTAAAAACACATAATTATCTTTCCCTTAATACTGTGTGGTTCAAACCCAACATCTTCGTAAAACAGGCGTGTCTTTTCTCTCCAGAATAACTGGAGTTAAAATAACTGCATCATGCTTGGGGAAATTTTTCTTCAGCAAAGGTAAAGTCCAACCTGAGCAGAGAATGTGGCCAACTTGGTAAGGATCTGCTACTCTGCTGATACTGTAATTAAGGATCAAAATATATTCACCTTATTGTCAGTGTTAAAATTTTCACTGGTTACACTAGATGCTGAAATGCAAAGGTGGATGTAAACAGATCTTCTGAATGGTAGAGAATATTTTGCCTGCTGTGCAAATTCTACTATTTTACCAATGTATCTTACTTTATAAAGAAAAGCTAATTTCTACTTAAATGTCTCAAACTGGCTTGTGTTTAAAGACCAAGCTCCTTCGAGGAGAATTTGAGCTAGGTGAGATGAAGCATTTTTAAGGCCTTGTGTAAAGGTAGCATCTAGGGCTGTTATAGGTGAACAAGGTGAACTTTGAACAGCTCCCTGGCAGGAAGGGGCAGCTGAAGATCAATCCTTTGGATACGTGTCCATGGCCAAAGTGAGGGCATATTGCCAAGAGAGCGAAGCGCTCAACCTACTCAGGCATCATCGGGCCCCTGAACCTTCCCACAAGAGGCACTGCAAGTGCTGTTTCTCCTGAGAGGGGCATACCTTTGAGCTGCAAAGTTCAGCGTAGTTCACCGAACTGCTTGGACAGGCTCAGTAGAGTCACTTCATGGTAGTGAGGGGCAGGGCCAAGTGTTCCCAAGCTTGTCTGTGTGATGCTTTGGAAGCTGAAGAGAAGGGTATTTCTCAGAGCAGCCAGAAACCCGGCTCTTTGGTTAAGTGCAAAGTATTCACTCAGTCTGTTTGTTTAATGCCATGGCTGGCAGCACTTCAGATTTGTTTGCATACCCATCTGTCCTACAACTTTTTCCTTCATTTGTGAGATCCAGAATGAGAGATGGTTGTGCTGTGGATTGTTAAGCATGGTCTGCATGTGTGTGTCTGGTCAGGTCTTGTATTAGGCCATGAGTAATTACCAATTAGATACAGATGAAAAAGATACTGCTTCAGCCTTGTCTTGAACGATTAGTCACAAAGGCTCTCTTCTAAGGCATCTGATCCCAAAATGGTGGTAGCTAGTCTCCCACCACTTCAGGTTTACACAGTTAGAACAGGTTGCCCAGAGAAGCTGTGGATGCCCCATCCCTGGCAGTGTTCAAGGCCAGGCTGGATGAGGCTTTGAGCAACCTGGTCTAGTGGAGGGTGTCCCTGCCCAGGGCAGGGGGGTTGGAACTAGATGGTCTTTAAGGTCCCTTCCAACCCAAACCATTCTATGATTCTATGATCTTGCAAAGATAAATTTTGGCATATGATTCAGTCTTTATCCGAGGGATCTTGTACTGAAATAATTCCCCAGTTAATCGCTACAATACACCTGGTTTAGGCTCAAGTTAAGAACAAACATAAGTCACTTTCTTGGTTGTATGGTCCAGATCAATACAATTGATGGATAAGGTAAATACAGACCCAGTTTACAGTGGCACGCAGGATGAGGATGAATTTTATTTGTATCCTTGTTACACTGGGGATCACTTGCAGAGATAATTAGCAAAGGCCTTTTATTACTACATATTTAATTGTGGGGACTTTGCTTGGTGATGTACTCTACTTAAGGACTATAAAGCAATGTGCATAAGGTGCAGATCTGCCTTCTCTTCTGAAAATGCAGTTGTCATTGCTTGTGATATTTCTTATAACAGACCTCTCCCACCTAGAAGTATTTCTCGTCTTCCCAAGTTCAAAGGTTTCCTATATCTTTTTAAAAATACTACTGATATGAATGAGGCAGTAGCAGTTTAATTTTCCAATTCAGTGGCATTTCACGCTTTGTGTCATTTAGGAAGACAGGACTTACATGGACATGATCTGTCATGCTTGTCTCCCTGCTGCTGCAGACATCTCCAGCCTTTGTCATCAGCTGAATAAACTTGAAAACTGGCCTTTGTGTGTTTCTCAAACCTTGCTGGAAGACTATTCTAGAACTTCATGCTATGGGTTAATAATCCTTCTCTGCCTGCCCAAACTTAGTTAATACTAGCCTATACCCATTTTTCCTGTTCCTTCCTCTTGTTAGTTTAAAGGGTACTTTTTCAGCCATGGTGTATACCCTCCTGTGGTTTATACACAGCGATCAGATTACCTCTCAGCTTTCCTTTTCCTAGGTAAACCAGCAGATCTTCTCTTTATAAAAGAGTCACTCCATTCCTCTGAAGATCTTAAGAAACCTTCTGCAACTATATTCCAGTTTGAGGTCATTGTCACAATATTTTGATGCTGGCTTCTTTCTTTCAGGATCTGTCTCTTTCACTTGATGCTTCTTTTGCTTAAGATCCCTGACCCACTCTTAGGGTTTCCAGGATCAGCCTGCTAACCACTACTAATGCTAATAGGGCACCCCATTAGCCCCACAGTCAGTTCAGGATTGGATTCACTACTGGGATTCCTGTAGTGGCAGATTATGTAGCAGTCTGCCAATAATCAAGCAAAAAACCACGGGGTCAGTTGCTCAGCATTTTAATTACAAAGATCTGGAAACTTCCGTTATATACATTTGGTGTGGTTTAAGCCCAGCTGGCAACTAAGCACCATGCAGCCTCTTGCTCAGACCCAACCCCCCCACAGGTGGGATGCAGAGGAGAATCAGAATAAAAGGTAAAACACATACGTTGAGATAAAGACAGTTTAATAGTACAGCAAGGGAAGATAAGATAAAATAATAATAATAATAGTAAAAGAATATACAAACAAGTGATGCACAAAACAATTGCTCACCACCCTCTGACTGATGCCCAGCCAGTTCCCCATCTGCAGCTGCTGCTCCCCCAGTTTATATACTAAGCATGACTAGGGGGAGTGCCAACTCCCTCTAGTTTATATACTGAATACGATGTCATATGGTATGGAACATTCCTTTGACCAGTTTGGGTCAGCTGTCTCCGCTATGGTCCCTCACAGTTTCTTGTGCACCTCCACACTGGCAGAGCACGGGCAGCTGAAAAGTCCTTGACTTAGTATAAGCACAGCTTAGCAACAACCATAACATCAGCGTGTGGTCACATTATTCTCATGGTCAATCCAAAACACAGTACTATACTAGCTACTAGGAGGAAAATTAACTCTACCCCAGCCAAAACCAGGACAACAATTAATTGTTTTCTTATGCATCGGATCTTCATATTGGAAAAGATGATAGGAAGAGGAATTCTATGCTTAGGAAGTAATTCCTCAGAGAAGAAACTGAAAGAACTGGTTTGGAAACCAAATGCATTGGTCTAGACTGAGGTTACTAGTGAGGTGTCTCAGGACCAATTGTTAATATTGTTTTGTGTTATTTGCATACAACCAAGAGCGTACAAGTGAAATTTCTAAATGACATACAAATGGGAACCAAGGACATAGGGAAGTGTGAGTGTAGGTAAAATAAGTAGCCAACAGAACTGAAACGACAAGTCATTGTTCTCAGTGCGAGTTTAAGTTATTAGGAACTCATGGTAAGGATTTTTGCCACAAACTGAGGCAATATTTATTACATGATATGTAGACTGATTATACCCTCCCATATGAACTGCTGGAATGAATAAAACCATCATCCTAAAATGTATCCAGAGAGGAATTTCTGATAGAGAAATAGTACTACTAAAATGAGATTTCACTTGGGATATCTGAGCCAAAGCCATTTCAGATTTGTTTAAAAAGCAGGAACCCTGATGACTATTGCAAACAGAATTGATGGCAATCTTGAGAACGTGGCTAACAAGATAATAGACTGACTAGCAGGATGTCTGTTGTCCATCAACTGATAGAATACACAGAGATATTAACAAGACATTTGTAGTATTGTATAACTGTACAAACAGGAATTAAAGATATAGAGAGCATGCACTAAGCAGATGGTGCCGATAATGACTTTAGCTTAGCATATGGATAATGTTAACTGCTAAGAATGAATGGTAGACACACAGTGGAAGAGAAAAAGTAAGAGATTAATTTATTTAAAAAAGAATGCCAGGAGAGTTTTGGTTCTGTGTGTCAGTTCTCTTTCTTCTGGGTTCTTCTGCCTCAGCCAATATTTAATTTCGTGTGTTAAGTTTAAGTTTTGCTTACACAACTTACTTAAGCTTCGATATCATAATTCTCACCTTTTTCAACCTCACTAGTTGCCTCGCCTTTGTCCCATGTCCAACATTTTTGAAAGCACACTTCTTTTTTATAGGCTAGTCTTGGTATCTCAAACTCAAAATGATTGTCGAGGGGTTTGCAATAATACTAGAAGAAGAGATGACTAAGCAAGGCTTGGATTTGCTTAGGAGTCAAGGTTAGACCATTAGGTCTCTTCCATCAGTGGCTGAATAAAAGGTATAGTGCATTGAATGTACACTATTTCCTATTTTCTGGACTTTGATAAAACCTCATCATAAGAAAGTAAATGGTGAGAGCACATAAGAACTCTTGGATCCTGGACTTAGTTTAATGTGACTGTTTCTAGGCTGAAAATAGTCTATTTCTATTTCCTAGGACAGTGAGCATTGTAAGCTTGGGAAATGGATAGGGATGATCACTACAGCATGTAGTGTATATATATGTATAGTCTGACCTGAAATTTTCACTAAGACACTAATCCAATATGCACTTTCAGCATAATTTTCTCATTAGATTCTGCCTTCTGATAGACAATGTTCAACATCAGTGGATTTCAGGAAGTTTTTTGTTATAAGGATAATATTTCTCCCATTTAGAAACTCCTGCGAGTGCCTACGGATAAAATCAAGATGTGCATTATTCTGTGTAACTGCTAAGGCTCAGTTCAGCAATGAATATCTTTGTTGTAGTAGCAGTATTGCTATACACAAGATGGATTTGGAGAGGGAGAATTTATTTTATTGTAGCAATCAAGACAGACACAGGTGGCTATCCAGCTCACAAGTCTGTAAACCCTTCAAGAGAAGCTTGCCCAAAGCTTGCATGATTTTCTGTCCTGTCTATATCAATGTGCCTGAGAAAAACGTTATCTCTCTGCAACCCTCCTGCTCTGCATCACTTTTAAAGCATGTGAAGAAAAGCTGCATACAGGATATATACAACTTAAAACTGTAAAGTGATTATGTATTGGCTAGTATACCTAAGAGAAGAAGGGATAATGAACTCCTAGGCTGAGCAGTGGTGTGTTTATCAGTCCTAATGTGGCACCCTCTGAATTTCTCTACTGGCCACACAGTCCTCGATCAAATCAAGAAGGGTTGCTGAGTTGCCACCTCCCAACTCCCTGTTTTTTCTCTTAGGGTTTTATATGTTTTTGGGCCATCCCTTTTTCTCTCAAATCCTTTGGCTGCTAGCCACCACTGTCTCAACTTCTGTCTGTGAAAGGTGTTTTACTTTTGTTTTTACCATTGTTTCTTTTCTTATCTAGTATGGCTTTAACTTGTGTTCTCACACCTTCACAGCAGTTGTTCCAGTAAAACTGAACTGAGGTCACTGTGCCGGATTATGTGTGCCCTGCCCCATGGGCTGAGGGTTACACCTTCCAAACCACCAGGCAGAGGTGCGAGAGGCAGGGATATGCATCCTGTGAACTATTCTGCAACGGTATTCCCTGGGAATCTTCAAGGAGAGGTTGCATATTGGCTTTTACCAGCTTAACATAGTGGTCCTTGAAAATGGCATCCTATGGTACCATGCCTGGCAGGGAAGAGGTGGGAAGGATGCAGAGCTCTATCAGTCTTCCTGCCTGCCTTCTCCAGCTACCCTACCACTCTGAGACATGTAGGATGTTGAACTCTGGGCCTCCAGCAGAATCTCCTCCTGTCAACATCCTATTGCACCACACTACTTGCTAGTGTAAACATAGCCTTTGTAACCCTGTGATACTGCCTTCACTGATTGTGGAGGAGCAACACAAAAAATGGGGTATCAGTGTTTAGGAAGGAGAATAGCACCAGAATCCTAGCAAAGGGCAAGTCCTGGTCAGCCGGTGGCTATTGACTAGTGAAAGATCTACTTTACTAAGTGTGAACCACAAAGGTAACACTAGGAAAAGGCATCCTATTCCTTTTTCAGTTTGAGTGTGAAAGATGATACCCACAAAAATATTTTTTACAATGGGTCACTGCTTCCCATTACCCTGAAGCCAGGTCCTTGCAGACTGTGACTGAGAGCGCTTAACACAGGCATGAAATGCTAAACAAAACAAACTTTCTGGGTGACTTCTTTGTATGCACAATGAAATGTATGTTGTTTGGGGACCAGAATCATTCTGTTTATATTCAACATATGAAACTGGATATATTGCAGCCTCTTGCGCATGCTGAGACACACTTGTGAGTATCTCACTGCTGTTTATACAATGAACAAAAAATCAGCCTGGTCTCTAAGGCAACTGCATACTACTAAACCACAAAAATAATTGCTGTTTGAATTTGCACAGCAATTGCTATGATTCTGGACTAATAGCCTAGTGGCAACTGAAAAAGAACTAGAATAATTTTTTCCTGACTCAGGCCTCTGTAGCAGATTGCTCGATATTGTTGACTAGTGGAAATGCAAAATGCAAATGTCTTTAACTTGCACATCATAGTTGTAAAAAATGCTACTCCCGCTGATTCTGGGAATGCAGAGGAGAAAGAAGATATCCCAGAGACAACAGAAGATGCATTTTGTAGTACAAAAAAACCCCAAAGAGACAGATTTCAGTGAAACGAGGAACCATTTTGAGTTCTTAAATTAAAGACAAGAAACACAATATCGTACATTTGATATGTTGTTATTCAGACTATAGGTGCCTGTCACCCATTTCCCCTTATGCTGAAAGTATCATGAAACCAAAGAACTTAACCACAAAGTCACATTTGTGCAAAGCCTAGACTTGTAATGCTTCTGCTATGAAACGTGAATATGGGAAGAAGCTGACATTCAGCTCTTCAGAGGAGATTTTACACATCTTGGTAGTTAAACCCTCTCCTTAACTTCAATAATTTGATTGATTTTTTTTTTTCTTATTAGGCTGCTCAGGAAGGAACATGTTTTCACACTTACTGAGAAAAGTGGGCTGAAACTTTGTCCACCTTTTCACTGCTGTTTCAGCTTGTAACCCAGTTTTATAGGCAGGCTTGCAGACTGAAGTGGAAAAGATCATGACTTCTTCATGGATTAGACTTGCTACAGCAAGTCAGGACACATCCTGCCACTCAGTATTTAAACAAGGTGTTTATTCAGTAGCTGGAGCTATGGATCAATGAGCTATGTTAACTGGGACCTCAGACTTTGCCTTTTGAGTGGTCTAGAAGTGCAATGTATGCCATTGAGGGCTAAAGTGCATTACGGTGGTGAATGCTGAAGGTATAAACAGCGTCGTCCAGCAAAAAAATCCCTAACCGCTTTTATTTTCCTGCAGAGGCTGATGAAGAGTGGCAAGGACTTGATGAAAATGTTGCCCATGTCCCCTTCTTCGTGGAGCGCTACTCTGAGGCTGAAATGATTAAAAAGTCACAGATGTTTTATGAGCTTCTCAATAAAAGGAGGTCTGTCAGGTTTCTCAGTGATGAGCCAGTCCCCAGGGAGGTTATCGATAATGTCATCAGAACAGCAGGTATGGCATGAGCAGTTCAAGGTCTGGAAACAAAAGAGGAAGCTTAACACTACCATTCATCCGTGTAAAAGTGGTGTGGAAAAGCCAAGGGATTTGGCACTTGGCTTCTGTTTGTATTAGATTCACCTGTAGCCATAATGAATGAATCATACAGTCATAGAATGATTGGGTGTTGGAAGGGACCTTAAAGATCATCTAGTTCCAACCCCCCTGCCATGGGCAGGGACACCCTCCACTAGACCAGGTTGCTCACAGCCTCATCCAGCCTGGCCTTGAACACTGCCAGGGATGGGGCATCCACAGCTTCTCTGGGCAACCTGTTCCAGTGCCTCACCACCCTCTCTGCGAAGAACTTCTTCCTGATATCCAATCTAAATCTCCCTGCTTTCAGTTTAAACCCATTACCCCTTGTCCTGTCACTACAGACCCTTGTAAAAAGTTCCGTGCCACGCCCAGCTTCCTTGTAGGCCCCTTGAGGTACAGGAAGGCTGCTGTAAGGTCTCCCCGAAGCCTTCTCCAGGCTGAAAAAGCCCAACTCTCTCAGCCTTTCTTCATAGGAGAGGTGCTCCAGCCCTCTGATCTTCTTCGTGGACTTGCTCCAACCAGTCGATATCCTTCTTATGTTGGGGGCACCAGAGCTGGACGCAGCACTCCTACCATCTGAGGAAAGGCTGAGAGAGCTGGGTCTGCTTAGCTGGGAGAAAAGGAGGCTGAGGGGGGATCTTATCAATGCTTATCAATATCTAAAGGGTGCAGGAAGATGGGCCAGGCTCTTCTCTGTGGTGTCCAGTGACAGGACTGGGGGCAATGGACACAAACTGGAAAACAGAAGGTTCAGCCTGTGCTTGAGGAAACCCTTCTTCCCTGTGAAGGTGACAGAGCACTGGGACAGGCTGCCCAGAGAGGTGGGGGAGTCTCCTTCTCTGGAGACTTTCCAAAGCCGCCTGGACTTTTTCCTGTGTGATCTGCTCTAGGTGATCCTGCTCTGGCAGGGGGGTTGGACTAGATGATCTCTAGAGGTCCCTTCCAACCCCGAACACTCTGTGAATCTGTGAACTCCAGGTGGGGTATCACGAGAAATGAGCTCTAATTGACTGATTATTGAAAATTACTCAGCTTGAACAACTGTGTGTTGGGGACTAGTTTGGAGAATTCCCAATTCCTTTGTATTTGCAGTGCACCCAAAAGGGAAAAAGAGCATTTCAACAGTGTGAAACAAAAGATTTCATTTTCAAGCTGCAGAAGAAGTTTATTAAAATAAGATTTATATACAGTTTAGTGAAACATGTCTCAGCCATGTGAAATATTTTGGTTGACATGAATAGTTGGGGCTTATTATGGGAAAAATTTTCAGTCTAGAATGTCAGTGCCAGACCCCTACCACGTATGACTGGAGGGTTATGCTGATGACCCTGATCAAGGTTATTTGACTGAACGTCACAAAATAATTGTCCTTTTTTTTTTTTTTTTTTTTTTTTTTTTTTTTTTTATGAATGTATGTGTTTCAAATAATTACTGTAATGTCCTGGCCTAATCTCACCTCTGCTCACTAACATTGACTTCAGCCAGGAGTGGTTTTGACCCTCATTATTTCTCTCATACTATCAACCAGTCCCTGTTGTTATAGAAAATATTTACAAGCTGCCTTAGAGAAAAGTTCAGTAGCCTCTAGCAGGATTAATATTATAGAGATTCTTTGCATCTGAGGTGCATTGCTTTCCCCTTAAAAACTGTAAGCAGCTTTGTTAATGCACTATAACGAGTCTCCATCTTCCTCTAATTAGCTGGGAGTCATTAAAACACTGAGCATGTTTTGGCACATGCAGCAAAGCGAACAAGCCTGGCGTACAGATTAAGTACTTGGTAACCCTGAAAGCTTTGGACTGTGTGGAGGAAAAGAAAACAAAGCAAAGCATAAATGTCATCAGTTCTTACACAAACCTGAGGAGAGGGTTCACAATATAAACACACTTTAATATAAAAGGTAGTTCAAACTGCTTATTCAGTGTTTCTCAAACTGAAATCAATGCTTAGTTATGAAAATATAGTATGTGTTCAAGACCTTCAAATATTTTTAAAATATGTGTGAGGGCCTAGAGAGACCTGAGCTGTCTCCTTAACCCATTTCTCTGTGATATTGTTCAGATAACTATATTCTTCAGTTTCTAGCTTTCATCTGCTAGGCAGCTAAAATATTCTCCAAAGGTGTTGGTGTGTAATGATCAGGAGTGAATGAGCAAGTGCAGATTTAATATGTGCACACCTACATACACCAGCTGTCTTTGGGACAAAAATCTCAAACCAGTATGCTTTATGGCAGATGTCTGCATTGTGCAGCTCCTCATCTTTGTCAGTCAGCATCAGATTCCTGTGGATGGTCCATTAGTCTTGTTTCCCTGAAAGCCATTTGCTTTGCCTTTCAGCTCAAACCATGTCTCAGGAGTTGGTTGCATATTCAAAGGGTGTGCTGCTTTGGGTATAATGCTTTGCATTAACATTACTGCATGCATATATTGTACCATAATACTGCCTAATCCTAAGAACCGCAAAGGAATTTTTACAAACCCTCAACTTTTGTTTCCTGTAAGATGGCTCTATGAAAGGACTAACCTCTGCCATTGAATGGGACTTTACATTCCAGGTGAAGTGCGCTGGCAGCCCAGAAAGCCAACTGTATCCTGGGCTGTATCAGGAGAAGCATGGCCAGTAGGTCGAGGGAGGGGATTCTCCCTCTCTGCTCTGCTCTTGTAAGACCCCACATGCAGCGCTGTGTCCAGCTCTGGAGCCCTCAGCATAAGAAGGATATAGACCGGTTGGAACGAGTCCAGAGGAGGGCCATGAAGAGGATCAGAGGGCTGGAGCGGCTCTGCTATGAAGAAAGGCTGAGAGAGTTGGGCTTGTTCAGCCTGGAGAAGAGAAGGCTTTGGGGAGACCTTATTGCAGCCTTCCAGTACCTCAAGGGGCCTACAAGGAAGCTGGGGGGGGACTTTTTCCAAGGGCCTGTAGTGACAGGACAAGGGGTAATGGGTTTAAATTGAAAGTGGAGAGATTTAGGTTGGATATCAGGAAGAAGTTCTTCGCAGAGAGGGTGGTGAGGCACTGGCACAGGTTGCCCAGAGAAGCTGTGGGTGCCCCATCCCTGGCAGTGTTCAAGGCCAGGCTGGATGAGGCTGTGAGCAACCTGGTCTCGTGGAGGGTGTCCCTGCCCATGGCAGGGGGGTTGGAACTAGATGATCTTTAAGGTCCCTTCCAACCCAAACCATTCTATGATTCTACATTCTTCAAGAAAGAAATGAACAGAGGTTGTCTGCCAGAACTTATCTCAGTCCTCTTCTTGCCATTTCATCAACTTGCTTTCCCATTGCCCAGCACAGTGGGTCAGTGTGAAAGCCCACAAGGAAGAGCTGATAACTCTCACTGCGCCCCCTCCCTCAGCATTATGCCAACTGGGTTGTCATCTTTCCCTGTTTTTGTACTAAGGTACTTCACCCAGTGGAGCGCACACTGAGCCCTGGACCTTTGTGGTAGTGCAAGATCCATATTTAAAACGTAAGATTCGTGAGATTGTAGAAGATGAAGAAGAAATCAACTACAAAAAACGGATGGGAGACAGATGGGTTAATGACCTGAAAAGACTGAGGTAAGAAAAAGTCAAACTGAAAATACTCACCTCGATTTTTAAAACCTTAATTTGAAAATGTTCTTTCAAGTCCATGTTCCTTAAACTCTCCCCAGTTTTCTGGTGCTATTCAGGAGGGCAGCTGTAAATATTTCCCACATCCTGCTCAGAGAAAAAGGAGGAAACTGGGATCAGAGGCTGGCCCAGCCAGAGCGTTGCCAGGGTCACTGTATTGCGGTCCTTCTGCTAATTTATAGCTGGGAAGAAGACTCCTGTCTAAGGAAAGTGAAGTTCCCACCTAGCAAGAGATGAAAATAAATAAATAAATAATCAATCAATCAAACAAATAAATAAATAAAAATGACTATCTATATTTTCATTTGGGCTGCCTTGTTCTTAGGGCCAGGTGAAATGCAGCACCTGACTGACATGGCCTACTCGCTGGTGGGGTGGTGTAAGAAGCAGAAAAGGCCTAGAGTCTGTGTAAGCACTGCTCAGCAACATCTAAAATATGATTATCAGTACTATCAACATTGTTTCCATCACAAACCCAAAACATAACACCATACCAGCTGCTATAAATAAAATTAACTCTATCCCAGCCAAAACCAGCACACACACACAAAAGAAAAATCTATTATGCCTGTGTGCTTCAATCCTTACCAGAAGAAGAATGAAGTGACTCATCTGTTCAGTATGTTTTTTCCTGTTGTATGGCTTTGTCTTGATTCTCAAGATGATGGGAATCTTACTGAAAGCACCACAATTTAGAAAGCCAAAGTGATAAAAGAAGCTTATCTTGAATTCTTCTAGTATTCTTATCCATTTCTTTCTCCATCTCACTTTTAATATATTTCTGAGATTCATGTTTAGAAAGAAAATCTTAAAAATATGTATGGCATTGTGCCTTGGTGACTGGGTCATAAAATTGCCTCCAGTAAAAGGAATTCTGTACTCTCCATCTTGAACCTTTTCCAAGCATTTGGCTCCATCGTTTGTTTGAGGTTTCTTTATGTAACCTCTGTTGCCGTAACTCTTGTCGCAGTATTTTCCCGTTGTTTGCCAAACAATGAAGCTCCCAAAATCACTGGGAGTTTTGCTGCCGACTGAGGTAGCCCCCAAGGCTTGTTCCTATGGATGTGCTAAATTATGCAATATTTAACTGTCCCAAATGCCCTCCAAAGTCTGACTGCCTTGCTTAACATCACACAATGGGAAGATGTCTACTGAGTTTTGGCTTGTAAAATGAAGCATATGTGCAAAACTTTATAGGGTTCATTTGACCAGCTTATTTCATAATGTTTTATTTTTCAGGTGCTTATGTGCTATGTAAACAACTAAAATATAGTACTTTTAATATATTGAGTGGGATCAGTAGAAAGCACGCACTTCATTATTTAAATCCCACATCATAATTGTATATATTATAATAAAAAAATTAGGAACTAAGTGAATTCTAACAGGGCTGAAATACCCAGAAACAGAATAACATTTTTGTGCTGTGAGAATATATTTAAGTTTAAACCTTAGAACAAGAAGTTTTGAAGTTTTCCGCCAGCAATTTTCCTTGCAATCACGAGAAAGGTTGGCACCTCCGGTAACAGGTGGAGTTGCAAGTCTGCAAAATTCCAGGAATTAAATAATTTCAAAGGCAAGTGCTCATAAGGCCAGCTCATAGAAAAGAGGTCAAGAATTACCTCCTATTTTTATGCAATTCCACTCTTAAAGAGTGTGCGCATCAACTCCTCAGCCAAATCTGTTAAAATTGAGATCTCGATTCAAGCTTTTTTTTTCCCCTTTTTTTAAGAGATGTTTCTGTTTAAGCTGAAAATACTTAATCCTTTGCAGTAAATGCACTAATCTTTAGTCTACTGCTATAATTGTCATGTACGTTTAGTGTCTCTTTGCAGACAGTAAATGTGATTTACAGGAAAGTGAAAAGTTTGCAAAATAAATGTCTTAAACATTTTTTTCTTTTTCAGAACAAATTGGATCAAAGAGTACTTGGATACTGCTCCGTATCTGATCCTCATTTTCAAGCAGGTATATGGGCAGCTTCCAAATGGCAAAAAGAAGACCCACTACTACAATGAAATCAGTGTTTCTATTGCCTGTGGTATCCTGCTTGCTGCACTGCAGGTACGTTGAGAGAAGCGACATACTGGCGGCCAATATATTGGTTTGGATTACATACTGTCTATTCTTCCCAAATGAGAGTGGAGCCCAATTTAGATTTTAACACTGTCAGTCCTCTGGAGTACTCCAATTCCTGGCAATATGTCTTCGTTTTTCGTTTTAATATTATTTTGCACAGGCCCACATCTGAAAAGGTAATTCCTACCCTCAGTGTGGGTTAAGAAGAAACAAAATGTAATGTAGCTTGCTTCCAGAGCTGTCACTCTTCTCCTGGCACAGGCTTCAGCCCTGTGGTTTCTGCCTTATGCTGACAGGGCTGACAGGGCCTGCACATTACACAAGGGTGGCTGTACAGTGCCACACCAGCCCTTTCTTTTCAGTAATGCCTAAAAAATGGCTTGACCCCAAATCATTTTTAGTACACAATGCAATGCTGGAAGAAAAATCAGGAACGTATTTCACAGAACAGGCTGTACTATTTCCATCAGTCTTTCCAAGGCATTTCTGAAAGTGAACGGATTTCTAAAGCTCGGCATGTTTGACACCAGCCAGTTGGATTTTCTTGGTGGTGGTTTCTCAGTGTTCAGTTCTGCTTGTTGTACCCAATATACTCACACAAGTGTTTAAATAGCAAAGCTATTCTGATTGCTAACGTGGCCTGTCAGCAGGATAACAGCAAGGTGCCACCTCTTATATTAGGCCAATTTCCTACCAGGAACTGTCAGTTCTTCTCCATTCTGTTGTGAGTGACACTTCCCTGCCTGCATTGCTGGTCCTCAGGAGGATCTTTAGGATGGGAAATCTGAAAATTGAGTGGTGCAGAAGCACATTGCTGGTGTGTTGCTGCTCCGCTGCTGCACATTGCTTTGTATTTTCCCTCCATGGAGCTGAGAGCAAAGGGGATGCACAGGGAATATACACAAGGGATGCACAGGGGAAACAGCACTATGTCACCAGGGTCTTAGTCAGAAGCAGTAGGAATGACAAGGCTCCACTTTCCCCTGAGCCAGCCCACCATCAGATGGGATTTTTGAGGCTTCCTAGCAACTGTTAGGCTCCTTAATTAATGCTGTCTCTTTCCCAGATACTTTCATTGACAACATGAAAGGACACAGTGCCATGGACTCATAATGTTCAACACCGCCACTATTAGCTCCTCTCCTCTGCAGAAGATGATAGATGTTACCTAATTTAAGGGGCCCATTGCCTGAGCACCTCTCCCTGGCTGCCTTTTATATCTCAAAGCCTCCCAAAATGCTTGCATTGTATAGGATGAAATCCACATGAGAGACTGAAATCCACGTGTGCAACTCTCAGGCAGTGCCTCAGTTGGGTGGTCACATCTCTTGTATTTGCCAGATTGTTTTGGGTTTTTGTGAGGTTTTATATGAGAGGAGTGATGTATACATATTATTTTGGGATTCTGATGTAAGCCAGAACAGTGGCCACTGTGAGAGATGGCAAGAGACCCCTGTGACAACTTCTGAGGCAGAGCTTGTGCCCCTGCCCCTGTGAGGGACAGCTCTTGAGCAGGACTAAGTGTTCACAAAGCTGTAAGGCATCTTCCTGCCAGCTGTATGGAGGCAAGAATGGAAATGTTTCTCTGTATGAGACAGATGAACGCCATGGGGTGATATTCCAGTGAGATCCCCACACCTGCCTCTCAACTTCCATGTATCCCTGGGTCCCCCGTTAGACTGAACACTGCAGGCAGCTCCTGCTGCACAGCATACAGACCCAGCACGCTCGTGCAGAATGTGCTGTTGCTGTGGTGGAGAAACGCTGTACTTTTCTGTAAGCAAAGCAGGCATCTGTTACGATGTCACTGAGGCTATTGGTAAATCGGATGTTCTAGAGCCCACAGCAGAGTCTAACAAAGCAGCGTTTCTGGGCTAGTCAATACGAGAATGTGTACAGGCCCGGTGGGAATAGTGGACACAAATAGAGAACACAGCCCTCTGTCTCACTCTGTTGCTGTCTGTCTTGCTGCAGAACGCAGGTCTGTACACCGTGACCTCCACACCCCTCAACTGCGGCCCCCAACTCCGGGTGCTGCTCCAGCGCCCACCAAACGAGAAGCTACTCTTGCTGCTCCCCGTTGGCTATCCCAAGAAAGATGCTACTGTGCCTGCGCTGACCCGAAAGCCACTGGAAGACATCATGGTGGTCATGTGAGCCCATGCCACAAGGAAGAAGCACATCCCTGTGGCCAGCTAGTAAGCGGCAGCCCGCTGAAGTTGTCACTGCTGTTTCTGCGTATCGTCCTCCTACGTTGCTGCTGCTCTGACTGTTTACACCTGGTTTTCTTTTAGTAAACTACCAGTAGCGGTGAGCAGCCAAGCACTGTGCATGTGGCAGGTGCTGTTACCAATGACCCCCGGCAGCTGTTCCAGGGGACACGTACAATGGCATTTAAATGACCTTCATCACTCAATTTTCCTTATGCATTGTAGGGACAAAGCTTTCCTTGAACTGGAATGTATATTCTCCTCATACTTTTGGGATTAGCATTACACAGTTATTTTCACTTCAGAATTTTAATGGAGGTTGTATTAAAAGAGATGAAGAGGTCAAACTCAGCTGTCTTATCTTGATCAAGGTGTGCTGTTTAAATGCCCCTTCCCCTTCACTGTGTTCAGTTCTGCGTAGGAGGAAGCTATTCTTCTTACGTACGGTAGCGTTTTCCCTACCTGGCTGATCTCAACAACTTGTCTCAACCAGGCTTTCTTAAGCTATTGCTGCTACAGGGGTCTTTAGCTGGGGGAGATCTAGTAGAAACAAGGCATCCAAGTAATTTCCTTGTTATCATTTATTTGTGCACATTCCAGGCACAGTGAGGTTGTATGGCAGCTATCAATTGTGCCCCCTATATTTGCTGCTTCCACTGGAAGCACCCCAGAGGGAACCACTATTCTGGTTATCCTGTTTACACCTACAACCATACAGTTTAACTCTCTGAAATTTAAACTTCTTTGGAGACCCTGACATGTGAGATGTGCTTTCATGTCACACCAAATCAGGCATATTTAAGTTTATTTTAAGGTTGTTTCCCACAAAAGCAATGCTCCCTATTAAAAGCCTTGTCTACTGCCAGCATGTCAACTGTGGGGTTGCAGTTCCTGCCAGCTTTGCGAGCAGCACAAGATGAAAACACTGAAAAAAAGATGTCCTTCCCTGAAGCTGCCGATATTCTGTGAAATACTTTCCCACCCTGCTTTCTGCTGCATGTAATTTCAGGTAAATTTAGCCAAGTTGGCTTCAGACTTCTTTGGGGGTTGCTTGAGTTTACTTGCTGCACCTTGTCTGAAGTCAGTCCTTTTAACATGACCTATTGTCAGCTGAGCAAGCAGGGGAGCAGTATTTTGCAGAGGTACTGCTTTTGGCATGCCAATGCTTCTGTCACCCAGTAAGAAACACTGTTTTCCTCTTTGGTAGACCATTTTGCTAGTATTTAGCAGGCATAGCTATGTATTCACCTGTTTTACTAGCTCCATTTCACATCCTCAGTGGTACAGCAATGGCAGGAAGAGTTTCTCTTGCAGACTTGAAATGAGCTGTTATAACTACAGTAAAAAAAAAAGTCCTGTGTCTACATGCTTGCAAGGTCTAAAAGCTAGTCAGGGGCAGAGGGATGAGCTGAACCAAGCCAAGGCTGACTGGCTGCAGGTTCCCAGTTATCAGGAATACATATTAAAGATGCTGTAGCAAGCTTTCTTTATGTGCAGATGCTGCTCTGCCATATTAGACCCCTTCAGCAGAGTAGTTCATACATATAGAAGCCCAATTATGTTTATTATAGAGTTCACATCAATAGAGGACTTTTTCAGGAATAGAACATTCTGGGAGGGATGTCTCTCACACAACCAGTAGGGATTATTTGATTTTGATATTCCTGTCCTTATTATGTTTAAAACCAAGATTAAAATATTTGACAGGGTTAGTAAAAGATGCTGGAAATTAGCGTCTCTCCTCATGACACCTTATGACCACGTCTCTGAAAGGCTCTGGACTTAGTCTACCCACCTCTTCTAGAAAATGACTGTACCACTCAGGTGGGAACTGGGTCCTTCAAAAAACTTAGCTCTAAATAATAGTTTTCTAGAATCACAGAATAATTAAGGTTGGAAGAGGCTTCCAACGTTTGTCCTCTCCAAAACTCTGCTCAAAGAAGGTCTAGTTAGGTCAGGTTGCTCAAGATCTTGTCCAGTCAAATCCTAACACTGGCTGTTCATGGCTTGGATGGGTGCACACTTCACTGGGTAAAAACTGGCTGGATGGCTGGGCCCAAAGGGTGGTGGTGAAATGAGTTAAATCCAGTTGGCAGCCGGTCACAAATGGTGTTCCCCAGGGATCAGTACTGGGGCCAGTTCTCTTTAACATCTTTATCAGTGATCTGGACATGGGGATTGAGCATGGTCATGAGATGACCACCCTCAGTAAGTTTGCAGACAACACCAAGTAGGGCAGGAGTGTTGATCTACTGGACAGTATCAAGGCTCTACATTGGGATCTGAATAGGATGGATTGATGGCTGAAGCCAATTCTGTGAGGTTCAACAAGGCCAAGTGCCCGGTCCTTCACTTGAGCCAAAACAGCCCCCTGCAATGCTACAGGCTTGGGGATGAGTGGTGGGAAAGATACCTGGTGGAAAAGGACCTGGCAGAAAAGGAGCTGGAGTTGTTGGTCGACAGCTGGCTGAATGTGAGCCAGCAGTGTGCCCAGGTGGCCAGGAAGACAAATAGCATCCTGGCTTGTATCAGAAACAGTGTGACCAGCAGGACTAAGGAAGTGATTGTTCCCCTGCACTGGCCGCACCTTGAATCCTGTGTTCAGTTTGGGCCCCTCACTGCAAGAAAGACATTGAGGTGCTGGAGCGTGTCTAGAGAAGGGCAACGGAGCTGGTGAAGGGTCTGGAGCACAAGTCCTGTGAGGAGCGGCTGAGGGAACTGGGATTGTTTAGTCTGGAGAAGAGTGGACCTGCAGAAGTGAGAAGTGTCACCCAGGAGCACAGGAGGCCACAGCTTCTCTTTGCTGTGAGGGTGGATCTAGTGGCAGAAGTGTACGGCACTGACAGGGTTCATGACTTACATGTCACTTTCTTTGAGGGATGTTCGGGTGGGCTCATAGTCCTGTGAGGACAGTGATGATGGGGAATGAGGGGAGACACGTCAGTCAGCAGAAACAGGCACCTGTACTGGCTGTCGTTTGCTCTCAGGGCAGCAGGAACCTGCATCAGGGTGCTGGGGGAGGTGTTCCGGTGGGCACATTGTCTCATGAGGAGGGACCTGCTAGGGAAGGAGGAAGAGGGGCAAGTGTAGCCTGTGAATGTGCTGGGCTTCCCCTTTTCTGTCAAGGGTGGTGTGGGTAGCTGAAGTATGTGCTTTTGTGAGGGAGGGGGTGTTTTGACTGACCATGTAGTCTGCTGTGTAGGCATGGTCTCCTAGACCAGAAAGCATCTGCCCTCTGGCTATCTCAGCAAAGATGCCTTGCGGGTGGTCTCAGGTCAAGCCATTCCCTCTAGATGTATGTTGTAGTGTGTACAATCTGACCTCATTTAAAAAAAAAAACCAACCAACCAAACAAACAAAAACAAAACCAAAATAACCCCTCATCCCTTGATGCTCAGATTCGCACTGATCACTGTGTGGAAGCCTTGGTAGAGCATGCATTTCTTTGAGCAATGGATCTCTCAAGTCACCCTTGTGCCCTTTTGTTAAAGCATGACAGCTTTTCATGGACAGTTACTGTCCTTGTTCACAATCAACAACTGAATGCCACCTTGCGAAAACAAGGCTGTTTTCTGGGCGAAAAAAAGATTGCTAACATCGAAAAACATTTCTGGGATCTCTGTTCCTTGAACTGTGTGGACGAATTTGTGTGCATTCAAGGACCCTCATTGTCTGAGGTTTGCCAGACAAATGGGCTTGAAAACAGGTGCAACATGGTGGGTTGCATCACAACCCAGATGATGAAAGGAATAAGTATCACATGTTATTGGAGCTCAGATCCATGGCAAACTGCCCGTCTCCTTCTTCTGCATGGATGGCTAAACTGGCACTGGTTTCAGCATGCCCTTGGATACTGAGCTGTAAGCTATTGTAGCTCACCTAGTGCTTCATTAGCAACCCAGCTGGCCATGAAGTGAGGCAGGGAAGCATTACTTCCTGCAAAGCAGCATCTTACCCACTCCATCATCATTCTTTCCAGCCAGGTGAGCCAAAACTCAATTGATTCTGTGAGAAAGTAAATTTATTTCTTTTTTTTTTAAAATGTTAGTGATTCGGAGTGCAAGGTCTGAGGACTCTGTTACTGGTATATGTGCCTGCTACTTCTATAGCTTAGAACTCACCTATGTAATATAAGATTCCCATAATCTAACTGGGCTGTAGTAACCCTCTATGGGCACTGCTCTCAGCTTGAGGAAAATAACAGGTTGTTAGTACTGAGCTTCTTTGCAAATAGTTTAAAGCAAAGTGCTGCTATGTTGCATTTGATGGAGACAACAGCCCAAGAACAGGTGAGTCTGAGCTGGTGCAGAGACATGTATTAAGCTGTAGTTGATCTGCTGTGTATTGAGCACTTCTTACCATATGAATTTACACTAGTACAATAAAAGCAAAGTAACTTCTGGGTGTATGGAATTCTTAATATGGTGCTGTGTATCCTGGATGAACAGAAGCATGCAAGCCACAACCTCAGGCTGTGGCTTTGCTCTAAGCTGCAGCACTTCAAAGATCTTTAAGCAAGTAGATATACAGTCACCATCTGATTGACCTTATTTCTTTAATTGCTACATAGATGTCATGGACTCATGAAAAATGAATCTTGAGAAAGCATCCAGATCATACTCCAAGGCAGGATCAGCTGTACCTGCATGCCAGGTACTGACAGTACATGAATCCACAGCACTAATCCCCTGCTCCCAGCAAAACACTTGAAAGAAATAAAAACTCAAAAGCTAATTCTGCCAGCAAATACAAGTGCTAGGAAGGCTTTTTACCAGAAGGGCTCAGCCTTGGCTTCATGTTGCTGTCATTTATCAGACCTTCATGGACATCATTGTGTTCAAAGAAGAGCAAGAAAGCTGGTGAATGGTCTAGAGCATAAGTTCTGTGAGGAGAAGCTGAAGGAACTGGAGAAAAGGAAGCTCAGGGGAGACCTTATCACTCTCTACAGCTACCCAAAAGGAGATTGCAGAGAGGTGAGTGTTGGTCTCTTCTCCCAAGTGACAAGCGACAGGATGAGGAAATGGCCTCAAGTTGCACCAGAGGAGGGTTATATTGGATATTAGGAAAAATTTCTTCACTGAACTGGTTGTCAGGCATTGGAACAGGCTGCCCAGGGAAGTGGTTGAGTTGTCATCCTTGGACGTATTTAAGAGACTTGTAGATGTGGCACTTAGGGACATGGTTTAGTGGTGGACTTGGCAGTGCAAGGTTAACAGCTGGACTTGGTTTTAAAGGTCTTTTCCAACCTAAATGAGTCTATGATCAGGAAGAGGTTGGCTGCTGTAGTGTTTTTGAAGATTTCCACCCACCTGAGCTTAGTCATCTCTTCTGCTTTTGCGGAACAGACAGTGTATTCATGACTCATAACTTTCAAGGCCTTTCATTATTTCTTTGGCTAACATTACCTAGATCAGACACCTAGGAGAGCTATAACCTCTCAGCCAAGTCTTTGCCTATATAGATGTAAGTCCCCTGTGTTTGTGGAGTGTAAATAATAAGGAGAACACTCAAGGGCAGGAAAGCTGGGCGACAAGTCCGTTCAAATGTTTAGATGGAAGAGAGTCCTTGAAGCTTGAACCAGCGCAACAGCGAGTTACCAGTTAAACATCACATCCTGTTCCGGGTTGTGTGTATGTGTGTGTGTAATCACTATTAACCTCAGCTACAAGACGAACTGCGTTGAACTAATTCTGGTAGAAACAAAGGCAACGAAAGCAGTCCAAGACCCGGGTAATGCAGCCTCAAACGTGGGAAAACAATACTGACCAGTGAGGTGGGTAATGACCATCATCTCAAGGCATCAGTTACCAAGTATTTTGGCACACAGCATTGAGCGAGGAAGTGGTGGAAGGATTTTTAAGAGAACTGTGAAGTTCTCGGATTTATTTATGAGGAGCTGTCCTGAGCCTGAGGGTAAGTTCTTGTCTCAGTGACTCAGCTTGAAAGGGTGAGACGAGAGTCAGACAGTTTTGTCCTAGAATGTGACAGTGTTGGTGGAGTTGTCCTGAGGAACACCTCTTGCAAATACCAAGTTCAAAGTACATATATTGAGAGTCAGGTAGACATGTGCAGAGCTGTGGAGACCTGCAACAGTCACAGATGTGCTTCAAAGAGAGGATCTGCTTTAACAGACATTTATTTTCTGTTGGAGAAGCAGTAAGGACACTGGTCTGTAGATTATGCGCTGGATTTTAATGAAGCTTTGTTGTCATTGTTTTTGTAGTGAAAATGGTCCAAATGTCACAAGGCTTTTGGCATTTTCAAACTATTCCTTGAGCTCGTTCATAGGATGGCAACAATTCATGCAGCTTGCGGAAGGCCATCATAGCCAGTTCTCTGTGAGATCAATGCCAAGGTACCACTATTTACCAAAGAAAGAAAAGCATGTTCCCTAGCAGATTGCTGTGAAAGACATCTCTATGAAAGTAGTAACAACAGGTGGAAGGAGTAACAAAAACTTCTGGTTTTGCCTTCCAGGGACAAATAAGTATGAGATGTGATGTAAGTCTCATGCAGCAACTGTTCCTAGTGACATGAAGTAATCTATAAAGCTGTTGTGACTTCTCATTTTGTATAAGCAACATACTCGATGTTCATGTGAGACACTTCTTCTCTAACCTAAATTAATGGCTTTAGAATGACAGAAATATAGATTGGTATCCAGAAAAAGAAAAAAAAAAAAAAAAAAAAAAGAGGAAGGAGAAAAATGCTGAATTAAGTTTTGTTAAAGCTGCAGGAGCCTCTGAGAGTGCTGCTCCTGCAACAGATTTACATGCAATCCTAATGTCTAGCCAGGCTTGATGAAACACAGTACCTACCTGCATGGAGTTAATGAGGGACTTTTTGTGGTGAAGTTTTGGGTTAGGGGTGTGAAAGGTTTCAGCAAGGGTGCTTTTGACATTGCAGCATTAATCAGTAATACTCCACACTGCTGTGATCACCCCCTTTTCAATCTGAAGATCTTAGGCTGCTTGCAATAACAGTGTAACCCCTGCGTACCGGTAAACTTGTTCTTTGGTCTTTATGACTGAGGAAAAAAGAAACAGCAAGACAAAGCACAACTACTAGGTGATGTGTAGGTGTCCACACAAAGGGGTGAAAGAGCTGAGGAGAAAAAGAGCTTTCCTGCACTGCCGTACCAGCAAGGTTTCGGCTTTGGCCATTCTGTTTGTTCCTGTTTACAAGCTGGGATGTGTTAAATTTAAAGCTGAATTAATTTGAGGGGGTTATGTGGCTATTGAGAAATCTGTGTCACTCCTGAGATTATGCATAAAGGCTACTAATGAGAGATGATTTAGCTGTTTCCAAGCAGAACAGTTGTGGCAGAACTCCTATTTGGTATAGGGCTTATTATTTCTTACAGTGCTTCTTAGGCTTAATACAATACAGCAGCTCATTCTCTAATTGTGGTCTCTGTTTCCCTTTTTGTTGGAAAATGGAGATGAGGCATATGGTAGGAGAAAAACCATTTTAAATTCAGTGGAATACAAATATTGGTCAAAGCAAAAAGGTGCTATAATCAATAAGCAGAATATTAGACAGTTACACATGGCTTTATAAACTTAAGTATTAAGTAATCATGTATTTTATGCAGTTTTGCAAAATGGTATAAAGTAAGAGCATCCTCAACTTTAAACTAGGATGAATTACCAATAAATTTTAGTAGTAGCTGGTCCTGCAAAGGGAAGAAAAACAAAATTCAAAATGAAGCACTGAAATATTTATAAATACACTGTCTATTTAGAAATAAACAGCCGCTAGAGATACTGACTCATTTTGATTAACTGCACTTATGAGAAAGCATGAAAAGAATTGTGATTATTTCCTTTCAGTGCACTGGAGACCAAAGCAGCATATGCAAGTGTAATCTCTTGAAGGAGATTTAGGATCTGTTTCATGCTGAACTGTATTTCAGACTGCCCTTGAAATGAAAAGTTGTGTTTCCTGGCTGTCTGCTGGCTAGGATGTCAAGCCAACAACTGATCATCTGTATGTAGGATTCCAGATCGTGTGTCAGCTTAAGGGTATGTTATGAGATGAACAGGGCTCGGTAGCTCATTTCTGTAGCTCAGTGAGATCTGAGAGACAAGCATGATGCACAAACCTTAAATATATTGCGTCTCAAATGTCCCACTTTGCTACAATAGTATCATAAATTAAAGTTGGTCAGTGAATGGTACAAGGCAGGGAGATTTCCTCTTGTGACTGTTAACTCCAGCTGTGCAAGTATGTGTAAACATGTATGTGTAAGAGGTATGTGTATACATATAAAGCATAGCTGAAGAATGTGGTACAGCGCTATTGCTCCTTTCCCATGTGCTATAGATTGTTGCTTCATAAGCAGCTGTAGTTTTGTCCCTTTCCCAGGAAAGGGATCTTAGGCAAACACCAAACACTGCTGGTTTTGGAAGGTATGGCATTAAGTCCCTAGACTTAAGAAAGCTCTAAGGGAAGAAGGACTCTTAAAACATGTCTTGCTTCTTACCAGAAGGTAGGAATGTTTTATATAATATCACCTAGCTTCTCCCTGCTCCCTGGTGCACCTTGAGAGTGTTCATGATGAATGAACAGTGGCTAAACAATAGCCACTTCTTATCCACTTTTTCATGCTATATGTACCTCAACCTATTTTCTGTCCTTCATTTCTCATCTGTCTCGTGGCAGTAGTTTTGCTAGAGGCGCTATCTGAGCTTTGAGCATGGTGTTCTTTCTCTTTAATGGAAACAAAATGTTGCAGTAGCATTAAGTAATAACCAAACGGTATTGAACATCTCGTGGATTCGATTGCTTCAGGGTTTCGGAAGCTCTAAGGCTACTTGTACTCTGTCTTCAGTAACAGGATTTCAACTTGCCATCCCAGAGCGAGTAACTTGATCTGGTTGTATGCATGTTGATTGTATGCTCACAGGCCTGGCTTTTCCCTGCCGAAGATCACGCTGTCAAGTTAATGATCAGATTCAGAACATTACAGGCAGGTGTTTTAATTCTAACCTTGAAGCATATCTCTCTCTCAGTCTGTCTCTAGCTGCTGTTCTGTAATATCAAACAATACCTGATGGAGTATTTACTGTGAAGAGGACCAGAGCTGTATCATGGGTCTCAGGCTGTGTGTGTGGGTTCTGGATACAGATCTTAGCCCTTTCGTGTTACATAGTGTAGCACTTCATGTCTTATCAGTCTTCGCTATGGCAGCAGTCTGCTATGTGTGGTTTTAATAACAGAGTAGAAATACCAACTTTGCAAGGCCGTGGTCAACCCACAGAGGTAAATGACTTAGCCTTCCCCTATTTACTAGGACAAAGGTGTAAGCCATTTCATGTATCTACTCCAATAGCAAAGCTGGTAAATTGAGAGTTTCCCACATGTAACTTGTTTCTGTTTAAAGGGTACGTAACTTTACACTTGATGTACGCGTTCAGAAATATTTGACAGAAACAAGCGTGAGTACCATGCAAAGTGTGTTGTGCTCGCAAAAGGGCTGGGAAAACAGCAAGCACAGGACAGTTGCAAGATCCCCATGTTTGCGTGCTTACTTTTACTGAGATTATTTTCTCTATGTCAACACCGCACCTGAACTCCATTCAGATACGTAACAAAAAGTGATCCTGGCTCCAAAGTTTGTGTCTTCCTTTCAGCTCAATTTGTTATACTATCTGTTTATAATTAGATGACAAAACACAAGTAGAAGTGTGAACGAGGTAATAAACAAAGGTTACAGCAAACTGCAGTCAACTGTTGTCTATTTAATTGCCAGCAGAAAATCTGGCAGGTACCTCCTTTCCTAAAAACAGAAACAAGTAACTCTCTGTGAATATTGTCTTCCCGTTTCATTTATTAAATTGTTGATGAACAAATTGCAAAATTCAAGAATGTAATTATTTGGAATTAGTAGTGATTTTTTTTTAGCACATAATTGATATTCTGTGGATCATTTGATTAACAGCTGAAAACAGTTTGTAATTGATGCTGTAATTAGCTATCACAGTGATCACTCCAAATGAGACTGCAGTGTTATAAATTTGGGTAGACCCAATTATCCAACCAGAATACAGAGCCATGCAGCTTGACTTCTAACTAACTCACACTGAACAAATGTCTTGGGATAGAACACTATGTCTTCACCTGCAGGAATCAAACCTGGGAGACTTGCAACCAGGCCTGGATCAAAAATTGCCGCAGAATTCTCTAACTTTTAATCCTGTGCCAATGTCAGATGTCTGTGGGCTCCCACTTCATGGTTCTACATCTCCCTGGGGGTCAGGGCAGAGTGGACCAAATGTGACTGATGTATGAAGAGCAGCACGGAGAGTAGCCATGAAGGGTGGAAGACCCTCTGAGCAAATGTCTGTTACCTGTGGGATGTTCCTTGGGGGCATGGAGGTCCCTCTCAAGTGAAGGCTGTGTATTTTCACCTGCACAATAATGCAGCAGACCTGTCCCTCTTCTGCCTCTTAGATCCAGGGAAGCAGAGTCCTCCTGTGAGCAGCTGAATGGGGAAATACTATTTTCTGCGTGGAATATTGTCAGCTGATGTGATAGGAGACTGTGTTGCATGCAGGGAAGGATCCCTGCCCACAGTTAAAATAACTTTTGCAAGAAAAGGTAAATAATGTTTTAAATAATCTTTCTTTTCTTCAGTTGCTTTATGACCTGTGTAAATACCCTGGCACGTCTGTTACGCTCCCCAAGGGCTGGATATGCAAATTGAGGGGAAAAAAAAAAAAGAAAAGGAGTTTTTAATTGTATTGTTTAGCTTCTCGAGTAAGTCTGGGCATATGGAATGAGCTTTCTTTTGACCTTTTGTAAATACAATAATCTTTTTATCTCCAGCTGCTCCTCGCTGGCAAGCAAACCCATGGAATGCTCCCCTCCAGTTCCTGCGATTTTCTGAGGACCACTAGGTGGCATGGGAACTCTGTGTAGGAACAGGGGACTTTTGCCTGGCAATGGGTTGGCTCACGAAGCCCCCGTACTCCTGTTACCTTTTAACCGTATTCTCTTCCCCAAACCACGGAGCTAGGGATATGCATCTGAGAATTAAAATCTGGAATTTTGGCCGCGATCAAAAAGGGGCCGTACAGAAAGTCAAAGTTTGTCATGCGCTTCAATAGTCTGTAAACGCCAAGGGTGAGAGTCACCTCAACTTTGATGGCTGGGTTTTCTCTACACTGTAGAAGGAATTCAGCTTTATCTAGTCACGTATTGCCGTGGGTTTTGTAGCGATACAGACACAAGGTTTCACGTTAGCCATCCGGCGCACTAAGTCCACCAGGTGTCTTTAAATGAGAAAATGGTCACTGATTTCCAGCCATTTCCTTTCATTGAATTCGCTCCCCATGTATTTCCCTTCCTCCACTGTGGGTCTTCATGCTCACGTCCAGATGTCTGCAATCCTGGCTAGCCAGCAGCTAAGGCATGGCACGCAGGCACTTTTCTCCCGAGGTGCAGATCCAACTCCTGTCTACTCAAAGGCTCCTACTTGCTCATGTGAAGCACAAGGCATGGTTTGTCCTCTCAGTAAGACATGTAGGTGTTTAATTTCTGCTCTTTGCTGAGCTAAGAGGGAGATCAAGGGAATTTCTTTCTCTTCAGATATTGGTAAGTCATGAGTGAATTATAAGACTGAGAAGAGCTGTGGAGAAAAAGCTTTCCCTTCCTCTTCTTCCATCACACCTCTGAAGTAAATCTTCATTTACTGTCTACTTAAGGGATTTTGGAATGAGCTGTGTATGAAAACTAGAACTCTATTTCCATAAGCAGTGTGAGAATTAAGCTTGGGGCTTTAAATTGGTTGGGAAGTAAGTACAGGTCACCTTATAATATAGACTGTGGTGGCCTCAGAAGCCTAATGGGAGCGTAGAGGGCAAAAGGCCTGGAAGTGAAACACAGATTTGAAGACACTGTGTTCAGGCTAGGTCTATTGTTGTGCTGCAACAAAGAAATTGCAAGTCAGATGCCAACATCAATTGAAGGAGCAGCTGGTGCATTCCCCTTTGTGAAGATTCAGCCACATAATTAAGGCACAGGACTGCCATTCCTGCACATGTAATATTGGACAAATCACTTAACATATTTTTTTCTCTTTATCTGTCAGTGCATGAACAGTGAAATTTGTGATGATAATCTGCAAAGGAAGTGAAAGAGAAAAATTACTAGAGCAGCCCATGATAACCTTGATCTGATAATCTCAAATTTGCTGCCCACATCAGTTTTCCAGATTTCATATTCAGCTAATCTGTGATTAAACCTTATCTCTATTTGATCATTAATCATGAATGTATTCTTCCCGTAATACTCTTGGATGCTGAAAGGATACCAGGAAAGTAGGAGTCTGAAAAAGAACAGATAAACACTGCAGAAATATTTTAACATTGGACAGACTGGCAGCAATGGGCTTTGTGCAGTTGGGGAAGCAAAGAATGTAGGCTTGAACTCCCAATCCATCTTGGCTACTGCTTTCAGCATTTCAGTTCCTCCTGAGGAGGATGCCAGGTGTCTGCTTGAAAATAGAAAGTGTTCCCAGGCAGGGGTTTCTGTCTGTATTCTCTGATCCTGTACTCGAAAAGAAGAAAATGACTTCTTACAAAGGCCGGACACTAGATGGAATACACAGTGTGGATTTTTTAAAGTTGGATGCATACGTGTTTAATGAAAGGCTGCTTATGATGTTGTTTATATAATACTTACGTAAATATGACTGAAGTTTGTCCTGTTACAGTGATTCATTTGTACTTCCTTGCTAATGTACACTGTTTTGCCTTCTCTCACTAGAGGCAATACAGAGCAGTTGATGGAGAAGCTGTGAACTTACACAAGGAGTAGAACACCTTTAATTTTGCCTTGAAAGGGTTGCTAAAGGGAAAAATTGGAGCAGAGGGACCATTGAGAATTAGACAAGGAAGTGGTCTTATGAATTCATGGCATATGTAGGAGAGAGCGGTTACTGTTTTGCAGATCTGCACTACTCCAGAGAAACAGTTCCACAGCACCCTTACCAGCTATTCTTTGGCATTTTTGTAAATTGCAGCAGTGTGAACTCATTAGCTGTATGGCCCCAATACAGAAACTCCCATGAATAACTTTCCATTAGGAGTTAGGTAGAATCCAGGAAGCCTTGAACGCACCAGGATCATGGGGTCCTGGGTGTGTTCACAGCAGCCAGTGCAGTGCAGCTTCCCGGGCAGCGTGGGCAGTGACCAGAGTGTCTTCTCAGAGCCAGAGCCCAGAACTGGCAGCTGCAGTGCCCTTGGGGCAGCCTCCCCCGTGCGCTCCCCTGTTCTGACTGCACCTGGAGCTGGGGCGCAAGCCCACCTTGGCTAGCGTGGCTGTGCCTGAAGTGGCTAAAAGGAAGGAGGAGAAATCAGAGCAATGTTGAGGATTCAGACTAGCCTGTGGCTCTTCATGGGCTTGCATGTGCTGGGTATCAATCAGCCACCCTATCAAAGCCTGTGGTGGTGCGAGGCAGAAGGAACGAGTTCTCCTACCTGAAGAAAGCAAGCCTTTGGCTAAAGGAGGAAATAAAGCACTGATCCCACAGTCTTAGGGCTAAACTCCCATGAAAGGCTGAAGCATTGATTATTTTTAGCAGGGGAGAGCCTAGGGGGAGGGCTAGTCAAATAGATTAAACCATTGTTAGGAGCAGAGCAGAATTCTCCTGCAGCACTTTCCTTTCCATCACACCTGCATCCTGATGTGAAATAAAAAGTGTGTGTGTGTCGGGGGGTGGGTGGGTGTGGAAATGTGGAGGAGGGAAAAGCTGCACTTGGAGAGCTGAAGTGGTAGCAGTTAGTGATGGAGTCACTCTTTCCTGTCACTGCTTTTACCCTATTTGCTTCTCTGACACAGATTTCTTGCTGTTAATCCCCAGGATAGCCTCTGAGAGTTGTTTATCATCCTGGGGCAAAATGTTCCAGCCTCCTCTCACCACTCTTTCTTCCGGCACGCGGTGGTCCTGATATGCCTAAGTGTCCAGAAGAGCCTGAGGACAGAGTGGGAGGATGTTTTCTCCTTTTAGTAAGCTCTCTGGCCCATTGCTCAGGCTCAGCACTGTCCTAGTTTCCCCTGCCTTCTCCTAGGCACTCAGGCTGCGAGAAGCATCGCTGTCATGCTGCAGCAAACAAGATGCTGCGCAGCTGCCAGGGCATTCAGCCACGCTGGGCCAGGTGCTGTCTAACCTTCCCTTTGGGAACACATGTTCAAACATTGTTCAAAGCAGTCTGGTCACTGTGGGATGGCATGGGTGGGTTGGGGAGGACAGAGTGTTATTCAAGGCTGCCCTTTGCTGGTGAGGTTTTACTAATTTCCTCGTTCTGCTGCATGACTTATCTCCCAGACAGAAGGAAAAGAAGGCTGGGAGAGCATGTTTGCCCCAGACAGGGAAGGTATTTGGGAGGGCAGCTGCAGCTTCAGCCAGCTAGGTGTTGTGGCAAGAGAAGCTGGCTCTTTTTATCTGGAGCAAGAGTGTGAATATGAGAGGTATCTTCAGAGACTGGGAATTATGGTCTGACCCAGTTTCAGTCTCTCTTCTCTTCTGCCCTTCTGTTCAATCGTTTAGGTCACAGCTATTTACAGAAGAAAATCTTTTAGGTGGCCGTCCTTCACAGAAGACTGCGATTCTTTAGTCCTGGTACCATGCCCTGGTTTTGTATTGCCCTACAGGTCCCCTGGCTTAGTGTCTTTGAGTCTAGACGAGGAGGCTTGTACATAACACAGCACTGTGTATTTCCTAAAAACTAAATTTGGGGGGGGGAAGAACTGAAAAAATATAAAAGCAGATAAACCATGTACAGACCTGTCATCTTCAGAAGCTCAAAAGTGGAGGCCACTGGGACCCCCAACTGTGAGTGGAGGGAAGGTGGGACCAAAGCCTGTCTCTCCTAAGAGTCTTTCTGAATACTTTAGGAAATGTTCCTTTAAACCTACTCAGATGGTCTCTCCTCCAGAAGTTTTTCCTTCTTCTTACATAGCAGGTTAGCCTGACTTCAAGAAGGTCTTGTACAGTCACATGAAAATGTTTCTTGCCTTGTCCTAGAGTATTCCCCCATCTACTTTATAATCTGAAAGGAGAGATTAGACCCCTCCAGAGCCTCCGAAGTGCTTCCTGAAGGGCTCAGTGATCCTAAGCATGGAAACCCTCTCCAGAACGGGCAGGGAAATGGCTGAGCTGTATGAAACTCAACTGTGCTCTTCCCTGCCTGATGTAAGCAGCCTGTTTTTCAGTTTAACCCCATATTTTTATATACATTAAATTGACTTCCAGTAATCAAACAAACATTTAAAGGATTATATACACAATTACAGGCATCTCCACATCCGTCACAGATGTCCTTGGGGTTTTGTATGCCTAAGGGAAAGTCTTGGCTTTTCAAGATGGTAGAAGCAGGAGAGATGAAAGAGAAGAGGCTAGTTGCTTTCACAGAAATATGGGAATTATCAGACTGAGCCAGACATAGACTGCATGGTCTGTCTTGGATATGTGGAGTGCAGAAGGGGGCTCTAATTATCGCTATTTGCACCCACTGGCGGAGTACATGCCTTTGGTCATGTAGGTTGCTGGTGTCTGCAGAGCCAAACCATCTCCCTTTGGAGCTGGGATCCCTGCAAGCAGAGCTAGAACTTAATTATTCTGGCTGGTCCTCCTGGGAATGGATCCACACACTGACATCTGATAGCAGCCTGCGCTAAAGGAGAAGCAGGGGAAGAGGAGCTGTTGCATTGCTGTGGAACAGCTGCATTTTGGGATCAGTGCCAAAAGTGGGGGAGGAAAATTTCTGGAGGTCTGAAGAGATAGGGAAAGGCAGATCCCTCCAGGTCTGAGGCTTCAAGAGACCAACGCTGTGTGTGGGCAGGAGCTGGGATGCTGTGTGGGAAAGATTCGCTGTTTCAGTGGAAGGGGAGTTCCCTCCCGGGTCTTCATGCAAACTACTTCCCCTAAATCCCAGGCTTTATCACAGATCTAGGTACTCTGCAATGGGCTGCAGGGCTACAGCCTCCACCCATTCCATCCCCTGGCACCAGACACTGTTAACCTCTGGATTTAAAGATGCACTGCCTTTGGCACTCAGGGTCTCAGAGCTGAAAGCAACAGCGGGGCTGTCCGACCCTCTCCTCAGCAGCATGAGGCAATACAGTATGGGGAGCTTAGGCTCAGGGCACAGAACTTGGCAAGGCTATGTAAGGCAGCTGCCACAGCTCTCAACCTGACGTGGCTTTCGCTTTGTTGGGTACAAGACTAGAGCATTCCAGCAGGGCAGGCAAACACGGGGTTCAGTAATACTGGCCATCAGAAATTTTTCTCAGAGCTGGCTGCTTACTGTGAAATGTTGAGCATAAAGATCATGCATTGGTTTTACTTCTGGGTGTTTGATATCAGAAAAGCACATTGCAACTCTGCAGATATGCCTCTGCTTCCAGTGACTTCATTTGGAATTGTCCAGCCACACCTGGGGGAGCTTTAAAGTGCAAGGTGGGATGACAGCATCTTTTATAAATACAACAGGATTTCCTGGGATTATGTTTGAATGCTTGGCCCTCTTGGGGAGGGGGAACACATATTTGGTCTCTGACAAAACCATGAGAAGGCTTTCCATATTATGTAATTTATAAAACTCCTGGCTATCATCGAGCCAGCAACCTGCTTCAAATTGAATGATTTAAGGTTATCCATGTGGTTCTGTTGAATAAATCCAAATTGCATGGGATATAGTTACATTAAAATCTTTAGTCAGTGTAACCCACGTTTCTGTCATTCTTGTTTTTTGGTAAACATAAAAAGAAATGTAGTGCAAACCAGCTAGCTATGTGTTACTTGCAGGAACGTGTCATAGGATTACATTGTGACCGATCAAAGTGCTTTTTCAATGGCTCACAGCTTTCTGGTGTGTTCTTCATAAAGCTTGCTTTTTCTTTTCTCTTTTCTTTTCTCTTTTCTTTTCTTTTCTTTTCTTTTCTTTTCTTTTCTTTTCTTTTCTTTTCTTTTCTTTTCTTTTCTTTTCTTTTCTTTTCTTTTCTTTTCTTCTCTTCTCTTCTCTTCTCTTCTCTTCTCTTCTCTTCTCTTCTCTTCTCTTCTCTTCTCTTCTCTTCTCTTCTCTTCTCTTCTCTTCTCTTCCCTTCCCTTCCCTTCCCTTCCCTTCCCTTCCCTTCCCTTCCCTTCCCTTCCCTTCCCTTCCCTTCCCTTCCCTTCCCTTCCCTTCCCTTCCCTTCCCTTCTCTCCTCTCCTCTCCTCTCCTCTCCTCTCCTCTCCTCTCCTCTCCTCTCCTCTCCTCTCCTCTCCTCTCCTCTCCTCTCCTCTCCTCTCCTCTCCTCTCCTCTCCTCTCCTCTCCTCTCCTCTCCTCTCCTCTCCTCTCCTCTCCTTCTCTTCTTTTTTCAAATTTGTTCTGACTGAACAGGGCAGAATAAATACATCCTAATGAACACTGTAATGAATATGGAGCTACTGTGGCAAACCAATTTCATTTTCATGAATCTCCTTGTTAGTTGAACATATTAAATAATTAGTGCGTGTCCTCTTTGAGGGCAAACGCTTCTCTTGAAATTAAAGCCATATTTTGTGAGCATAATGCCTAGCTCTTGTTGAGTGGCAGTGGACCATGTAAACCGTGCTGGTTTAGCCCTATGGTGGTATGTATAAGCTTTCTCACATACACTTAAAGCATAGTATCTGCAAACAATGTGTGTAGCTTTAAAATAAGCTTTGGTAAGCAGTCGGTCTGGTAGCATTTGGCTGGACTGTCAGTGAAGTGCAGGCAGGAAAGAACACGCTGTTTGGAATTTGCCCTGTCTGTTGGTGGAAATAGTCCTTACGGTATTTGTCCGATTGTGTTACCGAATCCAATCACTTCTACATCTCACAGACATTTTCATTAGTTGGGACTAATGCACATAATATCTGACATTGTGAGAAGGGGTTATGGGAAAAATATGTTCTAAAGAATAAATCTCACTTGCACCAGTGGTTGTGGTTCCAATGCACTGTGGCATAGCTTTTAGTACCACGCTGAAGTGGGAGATAATCAGTATCTGTAGCATTGCCTATAATGTTATTAGACATCTGTCCTCCCTAGCATAGACACTGTCCAAGTCTAAGCAAGGCAGTCAGTTTTATCCTCCCGAGGTTATTCTGCTTCTAAAGTGAAGGGACTGAAATGTCCCAAGGAAGGGGTTCATGTGGTTCTTTGTTTTAAGCAGCCATTGCATTTCAGCAAACATCAGACAATTTTAGGCAGCTCCTTTCCTGTCTAAGCTGTGTCTTTTCTGGCATGGGATGTACAGATATCATCTTTTTTTCCAGTGTGGTGAAGGGAAGTATACCTTGGTCAAAATTAATATTGGCAGGAGATTACATTTGCTTCAGAACCAAGATGCATTGTGTTAGCACAGTATACTGTAATTTAATCATTCACAATGCAATTACTTCTGTGGGTCCAGTATGCAAATTAAACCAGAAACTGGCATTTTAGCTGAGTGCATTCAGTTTCAAAATACTGAATACTGTACGTAATGTCAGCAAGAACCCTCATTGTCTTGCATCACATAATATTCCTAACTATTGGAACCTCTTTCTTTGGAACTATTGCACCTCTTTCCTTCTCCATTCGAATAATGTCTCTGACTTTGTTTTTTTTATCCTTTGTCGTTATGGACAAAATACTGTAATAATACTGTTGGCTTCAGTATTCTTGTCTCAGCTGACCTGGTTTCACTTTGCTATTGCTAGGCGGATGAATGAGTCAGTTTTGTCATCTTCTGAAATCAAAGAAGTCTGAGGGTACCTGATGCTCACTGCTGCAGATGGTGAAGAAAGGAAAGTGAATGAGCTGCTTCTGAGGACTGTGCTAGCAGTGTCCACTGAACACTGGAGCGAGGACCAAGAGAACATGAAAGGCAGAAGGTACAAAGAGGGGTTTCAGAAGGCTCATGGCAGGGGGGTTGGAACTAGATATTCTTTAAGGTCCCTTCCAACCAAAGCCATTCTATGATTGTATGATTCTCCTCCAACTTTTTCCAGCGTAGGTTTCTCTCTCACCCCCATCTGCCACCCATTTACCTCTTCCACTATCTTTTTCCAATGCATCATTTGTTCTTAGTGCTACACGATTTGGATCAGGCGATTCACTTATATGCTCCCCCTGCTGAATAATCAGCACGAGGCAGGGAAGTCTGCTCTCTGACTAGTGACTGCTTGTTTCCTACTTTGCCTTTTTCAGCGTGGGCTTTAGTCCAGTTTTTAATGGAGAGAAGGGTGAGGGGTTATGCAGTGCCACCAAATTGAATGCCGCCTCCACTCAGTTTTTGTGCAGCCTTCTGAGAGTGTTAGAGAACAATGTGAGGAGACAGAAACCTATCACGTTTAACCATATTTAAAGGTTTTCCTTTAGATCTGTATATCACTGTTACAGTCCACATTAACAGACTGCAAACCTGGATCTGCCTTTTTTTGAAACAAGCCTTAGCAGCGTTCTGTTTGTTTCCTGTGGTGACATTTGAGAGATTTATTACGTACGGATGCACCATCCGAAAAAGATGCCAAGGCCAAAATGGACTTAATGTGTCACAGAGTCCACAGGCACCTATGTAATATGGATTGCCCCACACATCACTGTTCTGCTCAGTGCTTGGTACAATGGAGTTTCCAAGTAACAATTTTCTGATGATATATGCTAAGGATAAACCAAAAGTGGAGGACTGTGGAGTGATTCCTAGGTCTTGTGTAAGGAACTGTGCCCAAGCGTGTCCTGACTTCATTCGTGAACCAGCTTGTACCTTTTCCTCCCCACCCTCAGGTTCCCAAGCTTCCAGAAATATGAAGGCCTGAACCCTGCACAGGGTTTCACTGTGTCGCAGTCGGATGGTCAGGAAATCAAGACTACAGTCCAGGCCAAGGGAAGTGCTCACCTCGCAGTCTAGATGTGGAAGATGATAGCTATTTTCTGCAAGAGGAGTTGTTCCTCCAAGTAATTCTTTGTTGCAGAAATCAGAAACCTCAGGTGCCTTCTGACTGGCACTCAGCAGGGTTTGGGCAGGGTCAAAAGACTGGAGCTGCTGTGCCTTCAGGGAGATGTCTGAGACTCTCAGAGATTCTCTGCTCTGTCTTAGGACCTCAGTGGAGGCACCTGATGTGCACAGAGGCAATGTACAGCTTTCTGCATATGGGAGTCGGGAGCCTGTCACCTCTTTGAGAAGTAGTATGTGGTTTATCTCTAGTTCAGTAGGGAAAAAGAAATCTGGCATGTCTTTCTGTAAAGGTTGCTAGGCCCTGACCTCCTCTGACCTGATTTAATTGAGGATTTTGCCAAGCTTATTACATGGGATGTTCTTTGGCAGCACTGAACGAACAAAGCAGGCTGATCACAAATTATCATTTACACGTGCACAGACTGAAACATAAAAATAGCTCTTTAAAAAAAATAAATTTCCTTTTCAGTGACATATAATAACCTTCCTTTAGTAGCCTGTCATAGACCTCAAGATCTGTATGACAAGTCATCTCAGCTTCCTCAGTTTTATCTGTCTTACCAGACACATTACTAACACGAGGTTGAATAATGCAAAAAAGGCACATCTGAATATTAATTTTTTTTTTTTTTTTAACTACATCATTGGTCCTGTAGAGGTGCCTAATTTGTGTCTGCCTACCAGGAATGTCAGCCAATGTTTACTGATGTACCTGCTTCTCAAAAACACCTTTTACATATTCCCACGTAAGTATTTCAGACAAAAACTATCATCAGTTACATTCACAAAGCATTTGCTTTGGAAGTGCTTACGTATTCATCACATCAGGGGTGAAAATGAAGTCCAGAAAATAAAACTTACTTGACCAGCGACACTGAAACACTACAGTTTGAATCTCAAGCATCTGTTCTGACTCCATAAAATAAGATACTTTTTAAAAAAATGTATACTTGTGAATAGCAAATACCTAAAACTTCCTGATCTACGCATAATCTGGCAGAAAACAAAGTTCAGCTCTGGGCAGAAATGAGGCTGAAGAGGTTTCATTCTTTTGTCCTGTTGAGAGGTGAATGTGCAGTTGTTGCATGTAAACAGTTTGATAACACAGCCAAGGGGAGCCAGTGGTGATGCAGTGGTGTTCCAGTAGTGGCAGCACTGCCCCTGATGCAGAGAAACAGCTGGATGCAACTTAAACCGAATGCACCATCAAATAGACAGTAAATAATAGTGTCTGCAGGACTAATTCTGAGACATGGCGGGGGAACAACTGTCACATATAAACAAAGCTCTTTGCGAGTATTAAACCTCAGGTCGATGGCCTGACAGCTACTTGCAGTACAGCACATTTCATGGTGTGAATGAGTGAGACAACAGGATAGGTTAAAAAGCAATGGCAGGAGAAATTACATTTGCTTACTGTTTCTAGGCAAAATCTCTTTTTTTTTTTACAGAACATTATTTATTAAGTGAAAAGGCCGTTCCACACTCTGAGAAGTAATATTTCTTGATGAAAAAGAAAAAAAACACGTTACACTGTAACAGACTGGTTTTTATTCAAAGAAACAGTCCAGAAATTCCCTCATTGTAGCTCATCATCTCCCTGATAACAGGTATATCTCTGGGTTTAGGACAGTCAATAAGAAAGCAGGTTCCTTAGGTAGCATTGTTCATGAGTGATTTTTATTGTTCTCATAAAAATCAAGAGGTGATAATGTCTCCCGGTGACTACCATACCGTTAACAGTCTCCCTTTCTTGTCTCTACAAGGTTACAGCAAACTGGTTGTCATTGAGTTGTATTCTTTTTGTCAGCTTTTACTTAGAACCTGTGAAAATAGAATAATAGGAAGAATGTGGAATTTTACAGCTAGAATGTTAGTATAGCAGTAAGAGTCACTATTTTACAAAGCAAATTTAAAGAAACATTCTTCTCCTGTATTCTAAGGTATGCATCTTCCAGGACTGAAGAGCTCTGAGTTAAGACAAAGGATTTTAAATTATATTTATATTTTTTTTAAAAGTAAAACATTGTGGACAGATCTGCTGAAGACCCTGTGTCTCAATGAGTTACAGGCCAGATGCAAAACACAGGCCTGAGCAGTAGCCTCCATGGTACTATGCAGCTATTGACTTTCAACCCTGAGAGAAGGTGGGAGGAAGGAAAGCATCGAAAGAGAGTTATTTTCCGTGTTCAAAAGCTAACGAGACTACAGATTTTCACCTTCACAGAATGTTATTAGCTGCCAGACTGAATAACTTGCCAAATCTATGGAAGAAAAAATACTGGTGACGTAACAGCTCTGGAGTCTTAGGGCTCATTCCAGGATTGCCTTTGGTTTTGTTATTTAGGACGTGTCTACATCTGACTTATGGTAACTGCCTACAGTATGATGACATGAGTGGTATTCTGAAGTGTCAGGAAAGGAGACTAAACAATAATTAATGGGCTGACAAAAGTACTAAAGGCTGACATGGGAGCTGGCTGCTTTTCCTTTACCTCATCTTCACTTTTCTGCCCTCTTCTGTTTGGCTCTTTATGTAAGATTCAAGAGAGAGATGGAAACAGGAAATTTCTTGTGAGTATGAGGCTTATGCATTGCCCTTCAATCTCTATAATTTCACAAAATATTTTAAATTTTAACCAAATCAGTCAGAAGTAGAAGTTGCAAATATTGTTAAGTTCCTAAAAATATTATGGAAAATTCATTGTGAGAAAAAAGAAAAAGGGAAAATTGGAGTTCAGTCCTTATCTTACCTGCACGATCTGCAAGTGTTGCTGTCAGCGCTCATGTTCTAAATCAGCCGTGACCTGTGTTGCTTCTTGCCCAGTCAAACAGGTAACGTGTATGGCAGGGAGATGGAAGTATTGTGAAAGTCAGGGCAAGGGCTGGGAATATGGGGTACCGACAAACTAGGGCGATTATTGTGGAGGAGATCTGGGGGACATAAGAGCAATCTGGTAGTGCAATGGAAGCTTTGGTTAGTATGGTGAGGGGGTAAAAGTCTTTTAGTGACTATAAGGATATGCGGAAGACATGAGCGCCTTGTGGTAGCAGGGTTCATGGATAAACAGTTCCTTTCTGGCAGTGCTGTATGTACGGATAGCAGCTTGGATTTGCAATACAATCTACTTTTTTTGCACACTTTCTGCGTTAGCCAACCCACACCCTTTTCTCTCCCTGCTCTGCTTGACAAGCTTCCTCACTTACATCACTGCCAAGGTAGTCATAAGTCAGCTGAGAAACGAGGAATGACTAACTTCCTTCCCCTTGAGGTATTAGCACGCTGCTGCTATAAAACAGTTAGGTCACCTGTCTTCCCAGCAAGAGAACAGCAAGCACACAGCATAATCCAACAACTTCAGTTGTCTCTTCCCTTTGGAGAAGCCACTGCTGTGGCTACCAGGTTGGCAATTTTTTAATACTCTTGTTGAGTTCCACTAATTGTTACCTGTAAGTTTGTTTTGGTTTTTTTCTCCAAGTAAAGCTTTCTCAAGAGATTCACATTTTCAGGTATCTCTATAGAACCCTATGTTGTTACAAACACTGCAACACTTCTGAATTGAAAACTGCCAAGAAATTAGGTATCAGCAGCTCTACAACAGAACTATATGAAATTATAGAAACAAAAGAAAATACGGAATCAGAGAGGAATTATAAAGCAAAATGAAAGGAGAATTCAGAACAGAGCACAGGACCACAGCAAGGCTGGTAACAGTAAGAAATGTAGGCTGCAGAGCAAGCCTGGCCATGAAATTGCATGACCCATCTTGGAGATGTCACTTTGTCATCTGTGCCCAATTTCCCCTAGTTAGGAAAGGGGCTAGTACTCCAGTGTCCACAAATGCAGTGTGGCTGACTTAGCTCATCTTTTCAGAGCATTTTGTGATGCACAGCTAGAAGGCACTGTAGAAATGTAAATGACTGTTTGGGAAGTAGTGTAGTTCTGTTACCATCCCATTCAGCTCCTGGAAAAGAGTGCTCTGATGTGTCTAAGAGAAAATAGAGTTCATGTCAGCAGTTGGATGGAGCAAAGAAAGAAGATGATGCCAGAGATGGATAGGGAGAAGAAGGAAGTATGCAAGGTAAAAAGAAAAACATGGGTGAGTGGCATCTGCCTGACGAAGTTGGGAGATGAATGGAGGAGGGCAGTGAACAAATGCAAGGGGTGTACCCACCCACCCCGCAGCAGCACTGTCTACCTGCCCTTGGTGGAATGCAGAGGAGAAGCTGCATCTGAATGCAGAGGTGGTGCCAGCCCTTGTCAGAGGCAGAAGGCTCAAAGTTCATCAGCCATTGGTTGGCACTGTGTGCGCTTCTTGGCTGACATGCAGCTGATGTGCTCTGGAACAGAAGCAAATTGTTTTACAGCCTTAGGCTGCCCCTGTAACACAGTGAACGATGCTACTCTGTTACAGCATTGCCCAGCTGCAGCAAATAGGTAATAGCACTTGTTTTCCTGCCTCTGTGAACTCATCCTGCTTTCCTTCCCCAACTTCCCTGGTAGAAACAAGGTAATTTAAAAATGGACCTAAACTGCAGCCACTGAGATTCATGTCAGACCTTAAGAAAATTTCCTGAGTGCAAGCCTAGGTGACTTACAGAGATCACCTTTCCTTGACTGGAGGTGTTTTAAGAACATGTTAACAGCCTATAAATTAAAAGGGGATTGAAGGCTGGAGCTTTAACACCAATGCCACAGGACAACAAGCCAGTACAAGATCAGGCAGGTGCAGAAACAAAATCAAAGGGATGTCAGACTGATTAAGAATAAACCACATCAGAAGTGCAACTGGTGAGAGACTTAGTCATTCAAAATCAATTAGGGTAGGGAATATGGTGTATTCTTTCACACCGTCTCTTGGGGAGATTTTTGTGACCAGGTTAAGAATGGGAGAAGGTCGAGTATGGTAGGCTGTGGTCATCACAGGAAAGATGAAGACTGGACTTAGCTGGGCTAAACAGGAGCAGACAGAGGGATGTGTAGTGGCCAGGGATCTGTAGTTCAATCTTCTACAGAATACATTTTTGAGTTTTGTTGGGTTTTTTGTGTTGTGTTTGGTTTTGGGGTTTTTTTTGTTTTGTTTTTTTGGTTTTTTTTTCAATTTCTCCTTTGCCTCTGCTCTGGGAAGTGTCTTAACTGTAGCAGTGGACTAGCTTACGTTTGTATTATTCTTGTTTCATTATATTCCGTAGAGGGCTGTGTTGTCAAGGAGCTATAAAACCTGCGCTCCACATTTTTCAGCATGGAGAACGCTTCTATTTGCTGGGCTGGCAGCTGCTGTGTAAGCTTTTCAGTCGTCTTTAATCACTCTGCCTTCTGTAGCAAGTTGCTGTGAATTAGTTCGTTAGGTCTTATTATCCAGGCTCCTTCTCCACACTCGATAAGGAACAAGAGGTACTGAAGAAGGGCCCAGGGGATATCCCCTGCCTAAAGAAACTCTGCTGTGCCTGTAGAGCCACAGTGCCAAGAGGAGGGTGGAGGGGGTCACGGCTGGGATGTGTTGTGTCCTGGCTGATAGCGCATGAGAACGGATCAGAGCAGCCATGAAGCTGCTTTGCATTGGCAGTGGAAGTCAAGTCAGCTTTGAATGATACCAGGGAGCAGAAGGATAAGGATGCTGAAAGCTTCCTTTACCCGTGTCCTTCTCACACCGTTTGCAGTACTGAAGTCACTGATGACTGAAAGAGCAGTAATTGGAAAGAGGAAGGAAAAAGCCCAGGCTCTCTGTTTTTTGCTGGGGTTTCCTCTGATTCCAGGGAACCTGACCTTGAGAAGTATGCCAAGGGCAGAAGAGGTAGGGCTCTGCACAAGCAGCAGCCACCCTGATTAACAGAAGGAAATGAGATCGTATGCCCTTTTATCCCAGTGGATGGAGGTGCCTTACCCAGATACTGCAGATTTAGAGTGAAAAGCTGTCTGACAGATTTTGAATGAGGCTACCTTTGACCCCCTTGCTCAGCAGATGGTGAACAAGAAAGGTTCTCACTTCTACAATGGAAAAACAATTCTTCACTGTTCTGCTTTGTGGTTGTTGCATGCTGATTGGGAACCTGCTGAGGACAAGTGATACAATATAAGGCTCTTTTCCTATGTTAACTGAATCATCTTAGTTAAGTGCAGGAAATAGGAGGAAACAAGTAGTTATAATAAATGCTGAAGCTTCATACCTGACTCAAACCTTTTCATAGACTGAAGACACATGCTACTGTTCCAGGTTTTTACTTCAATAAATCTCCAGGGATTTGGTGTCATTAAACATACTAATCCCAGGATCACTTTTTAACTGCAGTTTTTAACTGACCTGTTCCACTACCTGTTGCTCTATCAAACTTGTGCTCATGGGGAAAAGCATGAGAAAAGGAACCAAGGGAGATTTGTTCCTGTGGTCTCAAGGAGTGGTGCAGTAGCTGCCTGGATCTTTCTCACTGGTTTAAGCATCTTGTGAAAGCCTGACTCCGGACTGAAACAGGTACATCTTAGCAGCCTAGGATGTGAACACAGAGGTGTTCTCACAGCTAGCTGCATCAGTATGAAGCGTGCAGGGAGGCATACCAGCTGTGCACAGCTGTGCCATGTTCAGCAGCAGACCACTTAAAATGAACAATGCTTTCACTTTGGTCTCAGTCCTTTCCCTCTCTCCTTGATGAATAAATAAATCTACATCATTGCTATCTTTGTGATACAAGTAGGTAAGAATTAGCAGTTTGGGATTACTGGTTTGGGCTATTAACTTGGGTTCATGAATAAGCAGAATGACTAGTGTCAGGGAATTGTGCACTATCTACCCTTGAGCTCTGCTGAAGAAAGAATAGTAGAGAAACAGCAAGTATACCAACAGCTTTTGACTTTTGTTTTATTATTAATTGTATTGCTAAAAGGAGCAAAAGTAGAAAAAACCTGCTTTTCCTGTCTGGCTTTGGACTGTGCATGGGGCTGCAGTTAGTTCAGGGCACCTCCTCTAGACAGTGAACGACAGATATGTTGTAGAGATTATTTTTTGTCACGGTCATTGCCAGCTGCTCAAAAGGTGCTTCTGGCTGCCCTGTGGAGGGAACAGATCCCACCCTGATACCTTTTGCCCTGGATATCAATTCAGTTTCCACAAAACTGGTAACTGTGAAGCTTCATCTTTCTGCCAGCTTTGGTAATGAAACAGTTAAGCGAGACCTGCAGACAACCCAATAGAAATGCACTGATTAAACACTTTAGTTATCTTCTACTATTCTTCTTGCCTGCTCTTTTTCACCTTCTTCCGGCCTTGGCAGTGAGTGCTCTCGTGGTTTTTTTGAAAAAGCTGGATGGGAAATTAGTAAACACTTTATTTGGTTCAACATATGTTAAGGAAGTGGAAACAGCTGGGGGCCAAAGGGGGAATGTGGCTGGCAGGGCAGGTTGTTATTTTTATACAGAGCTGTTGGGTTATGTCTCATTGTGTAGAGGTGACACTCCACTCAGCCCAGTTTTATCCTGATACCTCTCGCCTTTGAGCATTTTGTCTTAGCAGTTTGCACACCTGCATGTTTACACCCTCTGACCCATTGCACAACAGCTTCTCCTTATCTCTCCCTTTCCTCAGCGCCTTTCTCTTCCTTTTCCTTCCCTACAGCTGTTGCCTGTGGTGCACACCCCTACAGATACCGGGGCGATGGGAGAGGTCTGGCCCAGCTCTGTCTGTCACCTTCCCAGCCCTTCCTCTTTCAGAGGGCGAGAGAGCCTAGGGGGAAAGCTGGTCGGAAGGAAAAGAGCCAGCCAACCTCTGCCAAGTTTGAAAAGACAAACCAAGAGTTGAGAGGAAATTATTAAACAGAGGAGAGGATGGGATATTCATGATGCCCAGAAAAATGGTCTCACTCAAGTAATTTGCATGAAGTCATGAGACAGGATTGAAAACTTTAATTTTATGTCTATATATATTCTACTCTCTCTTATTATCTATAATTATATTTATATATTACATTATTATATATTCTAGAGTGGTAAGTGTCCGAGCAGAAACTGCTAATCACCTGTCTTGTGGCAGGAGAGAGCCCTGAGTTACGCCATTAGGAAAACCGAGATGTTACTCTATTAGGTGAGAAAAAAGTAATGATGTAGTGAGTGATGCTGTATCAAGGAAAAGGATAAAATTATCTCCTCTCTTTTTCCTACACCTTCTCCGTGTGTTTTAAAAATTACCTTCAACTCTGTTGCCACTTATTTCTAGTAATGAGTTCAGCTGAGCAGGCTGGCACATTTTTGCCTGTCACATGGGGATCCTGCATAATGTAGATTAAGGAAACAGATATTCCTGGGCCTTGATTATACCAATGCCATTTAGTGTGGCTAGAGGGATCGCTCTTGGTGGGTTTTATTCAAACATCAAAGACCAAGGCCACTCTGTTATTTCTTCCTGGTTTGCTAAGGAAAGCAACTTAACTGCAGAATTCTTATTGCAGTTTTATTACTGCTGTGTACAAACTCTTATAAATTCCTGGGAGCTGAAAAACAATTCCAAGCAAAACACAATTTTGATTCTTGGCTTCTGTATGGGAGTTTTGTAGCCTAATTCCTATGTCAAAGATCATGTAAGACTTATCCAGAGACTTACGAGAGTCAGCATGGCAAGACTTAACTTTTTTTTCCAACACTGACTCTGAAACCGGAGCTCAACAGCCTTGTGTGGAGAGGAGAAACAAGGCCCAGAGCCACCTTCCTGACCACTGCCACAGAAGTCTTTAAAACAGGCTTAATTCTGATGACCTCCTCGACGTATTTCAAACCGTTTCATTAAGTGTTTTACTAACAGTGTTTCTGAAAATCTATTTTAATGACTTCTAATGGTTTAGTTGTTGAAAGACATTTGGTACGTTATATAGCCCAGCAATAACATCGCTATTCCTACAGGTTTCATGTACAAGACAAGGTGGCCTCCTGGTTCTGCAGTACCATTAAATGAATACAGGAACATTAAGCCTAACAGACACGGCAGTTACTTTACCTGCTTATTTCCATTTTTAAAAACAACTTTTGAAGTGTTTACTTGTTACATAATTATCACATGCAATAAGACGTTCCAAGGGCAAAGAGCAAATATGTTAAACCTATGTAATAAGTAAAGCTAGTATCAGTTAGCTTGCCATTGCTTTCTCCCATTAAGCTGGCATGGATCTCAGCCCTGGTTGGTGCACAATTTTTTGCAATGTTCGATTTAAGGATTCTAGGTTGCAGACATGCTTTTGTCAGTAATGATATGCTGTTGTTATTAATGCCAACTAATTGCTTCATTCCTACAATCAGATGTTTTCCATTTTAGAATCCTTTGATTTCCTATCAGTCAGATGGTAAAAAGAGAAGAGAAGTTCTGTAATAAAACCTTCAAAGAACAAGCAGAGAAAAAAATATAATCTATTTAAAGTCTAACAATGTAACTCTTGCCTTCTTTTTAGTTCAAAGCGACAAATTACCAGCAGCCTCTGAAAAACCAGAACATGTACAAGACTTCATTATAGCCAAAGATTTCAGGAAATATTGACAGATCTACTTCTGAGGCAGAATTTCCTGCTTCCTGCCTTGATGGGTAAAATACTGACACAGAAAGATTCATCTGTTCACATTGAATATGTGCTGACAGAAGCAGTGTGACTTCCAGAGCAGTATACACTCCAGGTGTACACACTTGGGATGTCCCTGACTACACAAAGCAAGTCTCTTGCATCCTGTTTGGCATCCCCGGGGACTTAGGAGAGGAAATCATAAGCTGTCGTGGACTCAAGATGGCAGGGGTATGAAGGTGACACCCAGCTTTGTGTGCTTGCAGAAGGAGCATTGCCTCCTGCCAGCCTTCAGACCGTTTCTGTCTGAACGAAGAGAGGCTGGCTCAGTGGCTAAACTTTAAAAGTGGTGGTTCAAAATCTGTCACTTTCTTTACATCTTTGGTTGTTTATTGCTACCTGTCTGCATCGTCTTGGTCTTCTTTATTGAGGACTAGTTATGATCACATGAAAAGCCTTTTTAAAAAAATCTAAACCTGACTTGGCTGTGGCAGCATAACATACCTAAAATTTACCTTTTTTTTTTTTTTTTTTTTGGGCGGGGGGCGGAGGGGTAATTCAAATGGTTTCAACTAGTCCTAAAAATATCAGCCAACTTCTTAATACCCGAATTTTTTGGTTTTTTTCATCAATTTGGCATCAGTAGCGCTGGTCACACTTACCAGACTGTCTCACCCCAGGCTGTCACAACTCCCAGCAGTTACTGCACACTTAAATGATGGACCTGTTGGTGAAAACCAACGGTTGAACCTGAAGTGAACAGGCAAGGAGAGAGATCCGTCAGGAACATTTTCTGTCCGTAGGCCTTTAGAAAAGCTTAATTTATAGGAAACAATATATGGGCGTTTAAGCTGTCTAGACATGGGTGCCTACTTTGAATTAATTTTGATGGGAGTTAGGCCTGGGGTGCTTTCCAAGTGCCCAAACACCATTAAAAAAAAGCTATGATTGTCTTTTGGGGGCTGTTAAAATAAATAGCCTGTTCAGATATTGTGCTGACAAAGACAGTATAAAAAAAAAAAAAACAAACAACCTAGACAGACTGTAATGAAGTGATATACAGTGAATGTAGTTGCACACATCAGGGGATTTAATTCTAGAGGAGTATCATTCTAGTCATGAGCATGGTGGGAGTGGAAAGTTCTGTGAGAAGATAACACACTTTTAAGATTTGCCACTTAAAGGACATCTAAGCTATGCATCTGAAAGCCACTCAAAATGCCTAACTTGGATAAGGGTGCCAGGAAACACTACTTTATTTGTAGACATCCTGGACAGCTGTTGGCAGACTCTAAAGAAGAAGCAGAGAAGGCAAAAAAAAAAAAAAAAAAGGAAAAAGCCTACATTCAGTGTATCTTTTGGATTGACAATTCTGTTCTCTTCTGCTTCTGAAACACTGCAAGCTTAAGGAGACTTCAAATAGCTAAAAAGTTGTAATTAGAGCCTTCTTCTGAAACACGCATTTGCTTCCCTGATGCTATGCAGGAGAGTTCCTGTTTTCCTGTTGTTTCCTGTGGCATAAACATTTATTTTAAATTTCTTTTGTCATCTGGGTAGATGCTGTCTGGAGGAGACGTGCTTTCATGTAACACTCTTCCTTCCCGCTGCTGTTTTTGTGACCTCAGAGGCAATTGCAGGATATTCCTCTTTCAGTTCCTTCAATGCCTCTCCTTATTCCAGTATCTCTGATCAATCAATATGTAGTGATGTTGGTGTTTCTAAACAATTGATGTAATTACCTGAAAGAAATGTAGAATAGACTGGTCCTGAATTTCCTAGAAAGAGATGAAATATTCTTCAAGCTTGTATGGATTATAGAGGATTTGGACAATCATATAAGTATTTGTGCTGGGTTCAGTCAGGAAAAAAAGTCAACTCCCTCATTAAACCACGACAGTATTGTAAGTACCGTAATGTAAGTATTATTCAGAAGATAGTAAAATTAGATGAGGATGAATGTCAGATTAACTTAATTTATCTAGACCCCTTGGGGTCAAGAACAAGCTTGGCAAAACCCTCAGAAGAGTGTTTATTAATTGGGTCAATGTAAATAAAATTGGTCCTCTCTCTAAGGCAGAGGTCTGATAGGCATGATGTCTCAAAGTCTCTTCCTTGCTGTGCTTCTGTGATACTATGTATGTGATACTGTATGACTCTCTGGGGTGGCTTAGCAGGTGATATGCTGTCCCATCATGAAGAATGGGAAGGATGAAAGAACTTCAATTAGCTACTGGTGTGCACTGATAATCATATTTAATATTCTAAATTGCCTTCAGCACATCATTTCTTTATGGCTACACAGCCCTCATCTGTACCAGGCAATCCAGTGGGTAAACTGTGCTAACAAAGCATTAATGGGAAATGTCTCATAGGTTCATAAACCGGGAACTTCAGAGACCCCATTGTTAAAATTAGCACACAGGTGTATTCCTATGAGAAGTGCTTGGCCTGATTTAGCACATGACCTAATGACTCATGACCACATGGTTAAACACTGCTGGATAATCTAGCTTAACTTTTTAATAGTTGCAGTAAATCATTTAAGTAAACCTTCAAAGAGGCAGGTTCAAAGAAAGACTTGCTTGGTTGAGGCTATTACTACCTTAGAAAACACAGAAGACTGCCATGAGGAATCCAGCCTCTTGGGATGACTGGTAAAGTCCACTTTGTTTAGAATTAACAAGGGAAGAGTTTCTGAGGACTGTTACTGATGAAAGCATTGAATTTTCTGTTCATCGGGACAGAAAAAGGAAAGGGGGATGGGGGCTATCTTACTCTGAAGGAATGGGCAGGAATCATACTTAAAAATCATACGGGTTTACCTCCTGCCAGGAAATGGGCAGGAATCATACTTAAAAATCATATGGGTTTACCTCCTGCCAGGAATTTCACGGCATTAGTTGACCTTGGCCTTCATTGAGTGATGCTCTTTGTTCTGTAGTGTAGATGACTCTAAAATTGGTTTCTCTCAGCATCCTGTGAAGGAGAGAATGTAGTGGCAGAAAGGGAATGTGAATGGTTAGGTCAGTGTAGTGAACAGGAAATAGGCAGGACAGGTTTTAGATTGAAGTACCCCTAAGGCACATCTAGGAGGCTATAAAATGAATTAACCCCTGTGGATGATCAACATCTTTGTACAAAGACCTACATTTCAATAGAAAGAGATGTAGACTGCAAAATAGAGGGTGGATGCAGCTATCTTGCAACAGTTTACTCCACTATTGCATGAAGACTGTGATCAGGAGGAAAGGTGTTTTTATCTGGTGTCAGTCAAGGTTTCAGCATATAGCTCCACACTGTCCTTAATTGCATCGCTTTGGCTGCCAGGAAACCAGCCTGTGTGATACCTCAGAAATTTTTGTTTATTTTAGAAAACTTGGCCTATCCTTTCCTCAAGCAGACTCCGCCGTATTCCCTTTCTTCTGACCACAGTGCCGTCAGCATGCTGGCCTGCCTTCCTAACCACGAATGGAGGTTTTCTGTGTGTCTGTCCCCACGTACGGAATTTTCTGTCCTGGTTAAGGGACTGACATAACACTGAAAGAGTTGTGCCGGTGGAAGTTACAAGACTACGCAAAGTTAATGAGTGTAATGCGTTTCACTGTCCTTTCTGTCACTTTATGACAGGAGTAGACCACGCTGGCAGGAGCAGTACCCCCCATCACTGTCTCTGTGCCGGCACAGCATGACACTTCCATGTTACCAGGGCCAGACTGTAACAGGTGGTGATGTGGCAAATCAACCATAAATGGCAAGACCTTTTCTTAGGCATTCCCTTAGCAACCGGCAGGGCATTCTGGTCTTTCAGCAGGGTCGGGGTGCGGGCACTGGGCTCTGGCAGAGGAAGGCAGCGATTCTGGGGTGTGAGCCTGAGTGGTGGGGAGGAAAGGGCTGCCTGCCAGCCTGCACGTTGGTGCTACAGATCAGGGGAGAAGAGGCGGCAGAGGCTGAAGTGGTTTGGGTGGTTGGGATGTCAGTGGGCTGTTTGACTAGACGATACCACAACATCTCCAAGTGAGGTCCCTGCAGTTGGACTAGGTCTCAGTATTGATGGGTAAAGTAAGACATGAATTTACAGTGTGGGTGTCAGCTGCGCCTTAGCACCTGCCTGGGAATGTGTTCTTACTACATGATAAATTTTATCTCTGTTTCAGTGATGATTCACTCTCCCCAAATGATAATGTACCTTGTGCCTACCACAGAGAAGCGGCACGTAAATAAGCAGTTAATGCAAAGTAGTTGGCACTAGCACACCACTACTTATAACCTGAGAAATGTGACTTTTCTGATGAAAGATTTAACTTAGCGTATTTTTCAGCGCTATATTGATAGAAAGGTGTCTCTTCCCCTTCTTATGACACTGCTTTATCAGTAGCAGTGGGGTGTGGTTTTGCAGCGTGGAAGATGAATGAGGAGGGTTATAATAGATGTCAATAAAATTCAGAGTAGGAGGGAAAACGTCAACATGAAAGAGTGTTTCTCTGTTGCTTCCATTATTAAAGCAGGTGAGTGTGCCATGAAGCTATCAGGTGGCAGGTTCAAAACAAACAGGAGATAACGTCTTCACAGGCTGCTGCATGTTTAAGCTATGCAATCCTTGGTCACAGCATGTCCTGGGGTCCAGAAGATCTCAGAGCTTCAGAAATGGGCTGATAAGGTTCCTGGATGAAAAATCCCTTGGAAGTCAACAGGCACAAAGATAACAGCCATGGTTTGAGGTGTGTCGTACACAGATCCATGGAAACTGGGTATGAAATCTTGCAGAATGTCGGTCTGAGCTTTCCATGCTCTTTTATTCCTCCCCGGTATCCATTGCTGGCCACTGTTGGGACATGACATTGTGCTAAATGCCATTTTTGATCCACTGTGGCATTTTTCATGTTCTTAACCATGCTGGTATACGTCACATTTGTACCAGTACTACTGCATCTGTACTTAAGAGAAGATGGGAGTATCTTGTACTGTTTTAACTATTGTTAAAGGGATCTAGTTTTTCTGTGTGGCTGTGGCTGCAAGGGACATTTTGGTACCAGCATATGGAGTGTGAATGGAGCAACAGACTGAATCAACAGTCCCTCCTAAGCTCTGAAAACAGAAATGTAGTGGGAAATATTTTTAAGTACAATCTTTAATAACAAAGTAAAAGTCACATTTAAAGTCATATGACAAAGAATACCTCTTAGGCAGAATTGCCATTTTGACAGTTCAGTTACTTGTTTTGAGTAAAGAAAATAATTGTTTGGATTTTGGATACATGGGGAAACCCAGAGATACTCAGATTTGTTATAAGGAAACTTTTTAGTCTGTAGATACCAGCTAAGTTAATTTAACTGGGACTTCATTTCCTGTTGGCACATTTGTGTGAATAGGAAAATGACACTGCTGTTTCTGAAGACTGACTGGAAATGTTATCACTTTGGCAGGAGGTCCTCATGGTTTGCACACTGCAGGTGTCAGGCTGGAAGAAACTTGCGTGCAGCTGCTCACAGACAAGGAAGAGGAGGCTTTCCAGTCATTTTAATCACAGACTAACTAGGATGAAGTAAGGTATTACCCTTTCTCCAATAGTTAATGGGCTACAGGTCATTTGTTGTGCACAAGGAGAGGGTGAAGAGGATAGCTGATCAGACTAATGTCCTTGGATCCTGTGTTGTGCAGCAAAGAAGAAAAGTGGTAGATAAGGCCTTAGTCATGTGGAATCAGTTGCCTGCTACATCTGCCTTCAGGCTGGTCATCAGGACAAGTGCAAACTGCAGACAGCAAGTTTCTGATAGGTTATTAAATATCTATGTCCATGCTATAAATCAGCTGGGGAGAAAGTTGCCAGGGAGATTTTCCTGGAGCTCTAGAGCCCTCCATGCTTCCCACCTAAGACCTGCACAAACACCTTGCTGTCCCCCATCCCTGTGCCCCGCCCCCATGCTGAGGTGTCCTGCATCCTAATGAGGAACCCATGGAGTCCTAAGAAGAAATTTGGGCATCATTGGCAAACCTGCACCCAGCACCTTCCCTGGTACCTCCGCCCCTCATCTCTAAATAGCTTCTCTAAAGTATTTCAAGGCCTCTGAGTGACAAGATCCTGGGATGGGGTGTCCCAGGAGAGACTTCTTATGTCCCTGTCCCAGGCCAATGCTGTTGCTAGTCTCTCTTTGTAGCAAGATGGTGGGAATAAGGTTCCACATCTTTTACTTGCATAGGCGGTAGAGACAAACAGAACTGCCAGGAAAGAGGCTGTGAATGCAGCAGTGAGAGCTGAGGCAGAGAAGTCAAGAGTCTCATTGGAGCAGGGAAGTCAAGAGTCTCGTTGGAGCAGGAGGGCCATAGGACAGTGAAGACTGCACCATGGGCTGTTCAGCTTTCAGTCTTCTCAGAGGCAGCAGCCTTGTTTGAAGCTGATGAGACCTGAACCTACTGGCTCCTGTGCAACACCCACCTCAGCTTATGACTATACTAGTTGCCCCTGTTGTTCCAAAAGCTCTGGATGCATTTATAAGAAGCAGGAAAACTGGGGATGGGACAGGGTTGAGAGCTGACAGTTTAGGGAACTGCAAGAGGAAGGAGGAGAGGGTGACATGTTCTTAGCTTCCCTAAATCCAAAGTTGCTAACATGGCCCCGGTGCTAATAGAGTGATGAGGTTCTCAAACCTTTTTCTGTCTCTCTCTGGTTCAGTAGATGGGTAGATTTAGCACACAAGTGTCTGCATTAACTTGGGGACCATACACCTAGAGCCCTAGAATGAATTGGTGGTGAAGGAAGGCAAAAGAAAACAGCAGTTTCTGGGCAGAAGGCACAATTAGGAAGATGCATTTGTGCCTTTCATTATCACGTTTCAAAGGACCTTGATAGGAAACATGCAGGTTTAGTAAACAACCCAGTTACATTAAGAAAATACCTGGCTACATGTCACTCATTTTGACTCCCAAGGGAAACTGACTTCCAAAACATTGTCATTCAGCACAACTCCTAGAGGCTGTGCTGGCTTTGCTTGGTAAACATTCCCTTACTTAACAAAAGCTATTACCAGTGAGGAAAGAAAAGGCCAGGTATATTCTTTCTGTGAAGTGAAAGCCTGCGGGCAGAATAGCCGACGTTTACTTAAAACCCTGTAATTCTGCGAGTGAAGAAAAGAAAATGCACTGAACTGGGAGATGAAATGTACTGTTTTCTTTGTCTTTGTGTAAAAAGTCAAGCAGAAAAAAACCCCAGGAGGTCAGAAATAAAACAGGAACAATAAAAATAGTCCTTAAAGACACTGCAGTGTTAACACAGTGCTTTTCTTCCTATAGCCTGATCTCACTGCAGAGCTAGAAGGAAAAACCCTGAGAACATGTCAAAGCACTAAAAACAGTACCATTGCATTTTGAAGGGCAAGGAAGCAGACTTTGTGGGTAAAGGGCTGTGTCTTTTACCTTCCTTCTCTCTGGTGGTCACCCAAGCATCTCCTTTGTGATTATAAAGGGTGCTTTTTTAAGACTGTTTATGTTGCTTGGGAGAGTTATTTGAACAGTATCTATGCATTGCTGAGGTAACTATAATTGGGTTGCTGTTTATGTGCTGCAATTAAACTGTTGGCCTTCTGATAGCAAACTATCCAAATGAAATGGTCTTGTTTGGGTAAGGGCTGTTAAAATGTAGAGTGGCTTATTGATGTACTACAGGCTTTTAGACCTAACCTTCTGAAGTGACCTCTTGTAATGCAGAAAAGTCCCTCTGTGCGTGCATTCATTTAATAGACTTTTTTCCCTGGTTTGTCAGGGGGAAGAGCTCAGAGCATCCTTTGCTCCCTATTTAGTGAGGGAAGATCCTGCTGGAACTGTGCACCTCCAAAGAGATTCAGTTCTTCGCTTGACCAATGCCACAGGGTTTCAGTTTTTTTCAGCCATCCCTTCTGGGAGGAAGCCCAGGTCAGACACATGGCATGTGATTCTCAGGTTTATGTAAAGGGTTAACAGCAGCTGTTCTTTTGTCCACACATTAGACACGTAAAATTAGAATAGATTCTCGTGCCACCTGGTCAGTTTATTAACATGGAAGGATTTTGCATTTACATTGGATGCTCTGATCAGGCATAGGTTATTTTGTAATGCTTTTCTGTTTGGAGGTAATTTCCAGGAAGAAGGAATAGAAGGCTGAAACCTGGAAGATGACATCAGTGTGCAGAGGATCTGTCCCTTCATAGCTGTGACTAGGAGAGATTAAGACAAGCTAAATGAACTGACCTTTTCCTCTCCGATGTTCATGGGCTACTCTCCATTCTCTGAATTTTGATCAGCTTTTATTCATCACAGCCCTGCAGATGTCTGTGTGTCTGAAACACACTATGCAATCTGGTCTGCTTTTGATATCTATCTGCCTGCACCTGATTCTCCACATGGTTCATATCTGTTCTCACTCTGATAGAGAGACTTGTCCTGGAGGTCTCCTCTCTGCTAGAGCTGTTTATCCTTTATGATTTAACCCTTTTCCCTTCTCAAATCCTTGATTTTTTTTATTAATTGATTTTTTTTTTTTTTTTTTTTTTTTTTTGGTGGTGACAGATGACAGTGATTTTCCATCTTTCAGATGCTGGGCATTTCTCTTGACCTGGCCAATCAGTTTGTTTCTTCACCTGTTCTCCTTGCCACACCCCAAAACACCTTTCTTGATAATTCAGGGTGCTTTCTGGCTTCCTGAGTATGTTTATTCCTTTCCCTGTGGGGCAGTGAAAGCTTGTCCTACCCAGTTACTGAGCGTAGGCAGGACATAGTTTCAACTCCTACTCTGAAGTGCTCAATTACAGGAGCTGGTTTTTTATCTCCTCTGCCCCCAAGCTTCAGATCAAGCCAGAAGAGAAATTAATCTGATGATTCTTAAAACAAATTTTTAATTTTTTAATCATATTCTCACCACAACAGAGTTCCAAATCCTATTTTTATCAAATGAGTGGAAGTTTTCCAGTGGATCCAGGTCTGAGGTAAGTGTCTGTTAGTCAGAAACCAATATGTGGTATGAACTAGGAACAGACATCATCTTAACTGTTTTCTTGCCAGTTTCCTCTCAGACAGTAAGTTCAGTTGTCCCACATGTGAAACTTCCTGTGTGCCTGTTTTCCTGGAGAAAGTCTAGATGGACAGTAGCTTAGCACTTACTCTGTCCTTTACATATGTTTTATCAAATCTTTGCCTGTGAATAATGTAAAGAAAGTGTGTTTTGATAACTCTAGTTTCCTGCCAAACCACCTGGGCGTGAGGCACGTCTTCACAGTGACATGTGCAGAGGCCCAAAGCAGTCCCCATGGTGGGAGACTCAAATGGGAGACTATGGACCCTGAGATCAGAAAGATTTCTGGCTTAGAAACACGCTTCATTTTCCCTAAAAAGCTAAACTGTGGGGTAGCACCAGGCTTGTTAGGATTATTCAGCTCTTATATGGTCATCTTTTTGCTTAATCTTTGGAAGTATTTATGGGCTGGAATACATATAATTTATTCAACATGCTATTGAGACTCCAGGAAAAGGTATTACAGTTCAAAGAAGAAAGGCAAAGTGGGACATTTTGATGAAATCAGATGAAGAAAACCAAAACATAAGTTGGTAGAATTGCCACAAAAGTTTTATTTTGCCAAAACTAGTAGGGTGAGCTTGTGGCATATATTTTTAATTATATATTTTACATGCCGGTTATCCTTGCCTTCACATGTATTTATAGTTGGCCTGCTTTGGGGAGGAAAGAAGCACAGACAGATCTGGATGCCTTTCACGCTCCCTTTACACAAGCTTGATCAGCACTGCCTCTTCATTTCGGGCTCTGGCTGTTGCCTGCAGCAGGCCCAACAGAGGGGCAGCGTAGGAGCAGCACCTCAGAAAGGAAAGAATCAAAATAATTTCTGCAGAACATTTCATTTGAGACATTGACCATTGCCAAAATGGGATTAAATCAATTTTCAACAACACTGAAGAATGACACGTGCCTGGGTCCTGACTGGTTTAGCCATAGAAATTTGTCAGTGTAGTGGGCAGGCGAGAGCTTTATTGCCCTGACAAAACCAAGGTGCTCAGGCTGCTCAAGGGCAGGCCTATGGAGCGTACACCCTGGACGATTCTGGACCCTGTCAGCATTCCCCACTTTGAGGAGGGCTTGCCGTCAATCGTACAGTCAGAGAAGGGTCTTCCCTGCCCCAGCTGACAGACGTCGGGTTGGGCTCTGTACAGCAGGCGTGCGGGCGAGCCCCAGGCTGTGGTCTGCGTGGGACCCCACTGGCTCCCCTCCCAGGGCAGGGGTTTGCGGTATGCGCTTCGGGAGTCCGGAGGCTGTTTGGCGTTGGAAGCAAGATAATGCAAAACACAGTCAAAGCGCTTTCATGTGAGCTCCTGAGGAGAGGCCGTGGCCGCTGTAAGGAATATGCACAGCCTTGGGTTTGTTTACGAGGAGAAAGGGCTGCTGTGGGAAATGGACGCGTCACTGTTCCTATGGTGTTCTGTACCTTGTTTATAGGATAGTGCCAAGTGGTGAGCACAAACACACTTGTGATGTTGCATCTTGGGAACTGCAGATTCCCCTTCTGATCTTGTTCAAAACCTAAAAAGGAGGGAGTTGTTTACTTTTGTACTACTGTAACTGCTATTCAAACGTTTGAAACCCCTCCCCTCCCCCCCCTTCATGTTTGCTTCTCTCAGCTCAGGTGAGTTTCTGGAGCACATTAGAAACAACACAGGCCATATCGATGTTTGAAATCCATGCTTCTATGTTTGACCACAGAAGCTCTGGGTAGTGTGTTCATAGCTGTATCTGTAGCCACTTCTGTTCTCTGTGATTTTCTCCTCTTCTAACGGCATGTTCATAAGTACTATTCCAGAGTCAAACAAAAAGTATTTCTGTTCCTGTTTCATAAGAGCTTAGTACATTGTGTGAGCCCAGGAGTGTAAAAACTGCTGGCTTCTCTATCCATATTTTGTGGAATTAATTTACATTTTCAGATTAGTTTTATTCCCTATAGGTATGTCCTGGGCTCCACTGTAGTAATTATTTTTGATGACTCCACTAACGCCTACTGCTGAAGGCAGAGACGATCTATTTCAGACTCCTCCGCTGAATGAATTTAGCCAACAATCCACTCATGACTCTGGCAGATGTTTCTGCTTTCTTTCTTTCCTTCAGGCCAGTAAAAACTTTATAAATCTATCATTCCAGAAATGTGAGAACTTTCCCCCTTGACACCTAAGACATCTCACTGACCTTGTCTGCGTAAGGCAGAACACGTTTGTAGATGCTGCAGACACCTGAGTTTAAATGAACAAAACCCCAACATTTACTCTTATAAAAGCTTGATTCAGATTAGACTAGGCTCAAAAAAAGTTGTTGTGTTTTGGTTTGTTTGTTTTTTTTTTTTAAGCATACTTATTCCTAGTACTCATATACCTAGAATTCAAAAGTTGTCAACTTAATTACTGTACTGTACCAAGCCCAAAAGTTTATGTTGGTTGCCCCTGCTGTTTGTATAATGGCATGGTGCCTCCTATCCTTTGTATGCATGCTAGTAGCCATGAAGCCTATGGACTATTTCCATTGATCTCAGGAGATGTTAGCCAAAGGTCTATAGAAAGCCATGAGATTCTGCTCCAAAGCAAGCCTGAGGCATGTTCATTACAATTCTTACTTTGTCTCCATGTCAAGATGCTAATACATTCCTTGGTCTGTTCTCCCACTGAAGACCAGGGAGTTCAAAGAAATTACTTCAGACTCCCTTTTCAAATGTTCTTTAAGGCTTATCCTGTTTGGCTGGAACTGGAAAGCAGTCAAATATGTTGATTATTTCCAGGGAAAGAGTGAGGTGAACAGTTACTGGAGTCCAACTCCCTCTAGACCAGTGGACACATTATTTTTGGAACTATGTTTTGCTAAGAAGCCAGAGATTAATTGGTTACGGAGACTAAATTATCCTTTCACTTTATAATTTGTTAGAAAATGTCATGACGTTGTAACCAGAGGCTGTTAGAAGTCTTCATGAAGATGAATAATTATGACATGATAAGACATGGTTGAGGAGGAATTTTTGAAATTGCTCTAATGCAAACAACTAAAATAGAGATTAGTATTCTAGGAAAAATATATAAACTCACAAAACTGCAAATGAAGATTAGCATAAGCTTCCGTTTGATTGGTTGGGGTTTTTTTATAATTGTGAAATTGTTGGAGTTTTTCCAAGGTAGTAGCATGAGGGGAGGGGTGTGGTGGTTTGTTTCTTATTAGCTCTGTGCTAACTGTAGCTTTATGACAGCCACTAAAAAAGAAAATTCCCATCAGTGCAATCCTCTCTTTCTGTTGTTTTCATAAAGCATGAGATGGTGATCCCCCTCTTGTCACTCCTATCTCAGTAACATTGTTTTTCTTTGGCTCCTCAATGAGCCTGAAAGTTGTCTATGTAGAATTTGCAGTATTTGACTCCAAGAATTTGTGCTGTAATTCTTGGACATCTTGGTATCTCACACATACCTGGGTATTTTGTGCCTTTTGTGCATGCTCTGGAACTGTAAATCCTCACAGCTTGCATCAATTAAAGGTTATCGGATCTATGGGATGTATTCACTCAGGTTCTGTGCTGTGCTAATTGAGGAACACCCCACTTTGTCACAACAATGATGGAAGTAGTAGTAATTCCGGGGGACATCTGGAATGAGAGAATGCTGAATGATGAAAATAACCATTACTAACATCCAAAGAGGACTGCAGTGGGATGTCTCCGTGTGCTTGTTACCCTTCAACACCTATTTTATTAATAAAATTGCTGTGAGCATTGTGTTTAGACTATCAATCCTCTATTCAACCTAAGAGCAGACAGCCAAAGCTGTAGTGGTCTGCTGTGTCTCCTAAGGCACCTTCTGCAAGACAGTATGCCCACTGGGGGACACCTGGGCAGCTAATAACCTCCAAATTATCCACTCTAGGCCATCTATCGGCATGTCATGACTGCCTTAACTCACCACCTCTGCAATAGCCTGACCACTTCCACCTGTAGTGGGTTTTCCTAGGAGTGACTTGCTGAATTTGAGCAATTTGATCCCATGTTGGATAAACGGGAGTTTTATCTCTGACAACTGTGAGGCAGAGTTGAGGTTTTGATGATGTATAAGAAACAGCAACATAGCTGTATTTTCTGTTCTTGGCTCGTTGGAACGGTTATCTATAGAGCACGTGGGTCCTCTGAACACAGAGAACAGGTACGTAACGTGCAAAGGTTCTGCTTCTTTGCCTCTACTTTGCTGAGAAGAACACCCTTTTAATGATTTCATCATTAGAAACAAATGTGTTTACTAACAGTAGAAATAAGCCTAATGCCTTAATAGCTGCTCAGGGTTCAGGCTGTGTGTTTGTGAATCTCCTAAGCCTCTACAAGTGTGTTTTGTGTCTGTCTGGCATGAGTAGCCAGTAATATTCCAGCATTAATATTGTTACTGTAATCCTGTATTATTTGTCCATGTTTTACACAGCAGTGTTCTGCTCCCTAAGGTTTAGATTCTGGCTAGTGTTGCATTCTCATCAGTGAGCGATGGCTTGTGCATCTGGGTTTTACATCAGGAACACACGCTCTCGTTCGTGTGAAACTCATTCAGAAAATCGACAGAACTCTTTTCCAGAAGTGGGACGGTATATTTTTATACCAATGGAGTGCCAAAGGATTTAAGTTCACATGTACTGGTTTCTGGTTGCAGGAAAAGACATCAATACAGTGCACATGTGAAATTCTGTCTGTGTAATGACGGAAAATAATTTGACTACACTGTTTTCTGTGTAACTACTGAACTTGCGAATACCAGGTTGCATAGGAGATAAGCCAAACTGATGAAGTCCAAGCAAGATGAGGAAACACAGAGATGGTAAACACATTATTTTATTTTAAAGGAAATATGTGGTATAAAGATTTAGGGTCTTGTCTTTTTATTTTGGTAAGAATAAGCCTAGGTTTTTTTTCTGAGACAGGTGGCAAATTCACCGGGGAAAACATCTGCAAGGGAGCAGAGGTAGGCCAGATTATTTAACAAAAGCCTCATTATCTGTTCTTCTGTATGGCAGAAGACTAAATACTGGTCCTCTTGAAGTCAGTGGCAAAACCATTTTTTTTTTTCAATGGTCCAGGAGTTTATCCCTGGTGTTTTGCTACCATAGTGATGGTCTTACTCACATATGTAGAGAACAGCTTGGTTTAGATTAAGAACTGCTGTTACCAGGCTGTAGTTTGTAACCGAAGGACTGTTGCAGTTAAATTAATTACATGTAATTATTATGAAAAAGTATCTATCAGTACTCCTAGGTATAGATTAACACTTGACAGGACACTGGAGGCATCCTTGCAACACTTACAGTCAATACAGCCAAAGTATATATAATAAGAATAATTTTTACCTTCAGAAACTTATGTCATTGAAGCATATAGAGCTGAAGGAAGCTGGGAAAATCTGGACATGTTTCTAGCAATGCCTTTCATGTTTTTACAATATTTGAGAGTTTTAGATTTTTATTAATGTCCTTCTTTATTGATAACTTGCAGATGCAAAGTCCTAAGAATATCTCTAGGCTGCACTCCAGTTTGTCCTCGCTGACAGGCAGCTGGAGAAAACAGGACATGACCGGGCTCTCATTCCTTCCTGAACTCGCAACCATGCAGAACACTAAGACTGTTATCCTGAAATGATTGTGTCACCTCATACTTCTGGCAGTGCTCCGGTTGTTTATAACATCAGTTTCAGCATTTTTTGTGGTCCTGTCCCTGCTGCATTTTATCACAGTACATGGAAAACAGTCTGGGATACTTCAAATGTGTAAAGAAACTCAATGGGGGCCTGGGGAGAAGGAAGAAAGGAAATAATTCAGATGATTGATAGAAAATATTTGGAGTTTTGCAGTTGTTTTCAAACCAAAAATCTGGTTTTAGTGTAGATGTTAACTTCATTAATTTGAAAATAGGGATGATACATCAGATAAATATAGCGAAAACTTGAAATAAGAATGAAAATTTTAATTTAGTTTTGAGATGACCAGCTAGAGTAACTTTAGAGTAATGTATTTTAAGATATTGTATTAATCCAGATCTTATTTTCATGCCTAGCTCTCATTAATGATATGTAATACTGGAACCTACAGCATCAACTTGTAAAGCCTAATGAAAGTGGACTTTGCACTGATGTCAGCAGCTCTTCAGTGCATGCCAGCTATAGACACTTGTTTGCATCTCATTTATTTTTATTGTGGTCAGAGGCATACTGGGAAATTATTTTTTGGAGGTGCAGTTTTTGTGAGGCAAATAACTCTCATTGACAGCATTGATTGCATATGAGTTTGATTTATAGCGACTTTGCACACGCCACTTCTGGCTTTCCATTGCAGATATCAGGAACTGATTTTTAATTCCTAGTTTCTTTTTGAGACAAAGATAGTTATATTTGTTTCAATTTTAAAATAAAACTGAGGTGTTTATATCTTTCCAAGTGTTTACTGCATCAGCTGTGAAGTCATTTAAATGGCAACAGGACTAGGGAGCATAGTGGAGTGCCAGACAAAAATAAAAGAGTATTTTGAAAGATCAATCGAGGGGTTTTTTTTAAGCTCAAAAGCATCTATTTAATTCAAACCACACAATGTGTGATTGTGATATCATTAAAACAAATATCCCAAATGAGCCATCCCTCACCCTCCATATCAAAGGGATGACATCATTTCTGCATATTGTATTGATAGTTTTCAGTATTCAGTACAGAGGTCAGACAAGTAAGCAGGGAAAGCAAGCTGTGCTCCAAAACACCACACCAAGTCCCAGCATGAGCTTTTCATTTTCTTTGAATATAAGATCATAAGAAGTGAACTTTTAATCTGTTTTGTCCACCTGTGTTTACTGTAGCTAGGGAACCTATTGCTTTCCTATTGATATTTCATTTATTTAAAGGCAAAATGAGAGAATGTGGGAAAACTCCTAATAAAGCAGATTGGACAAAAGGAGTCTGTGTGTTGCCGTCTGTGTGGTACCTTCCAAGGAGTTTGCTGGTCATCTGTGTGGATAATTTGGTACTGTGCTTCCCACTTTAGGGTATGGCCTCCTACTGTAGATGTTGTGGAAAATGGTATTTGCATTGAAGTCACTGGCAGCTGAGTGCATGCACTGCATAAAATAAACACAAGCATTGCTTTCATTGTCTCTTCCTTCCTCTATTGTATACTCTAAGCTTTTGCTATTGTTGTTTTTTTGCTCACAGAGATACCAGGAATATCACTGACAATTCTGTTTGCCAGCTCTTTGAAGGAAGGACAAGGAATCAGTTTTTTATTTTTATGTTTTTAATAGTGGAAGAGTACCAAGTTATCACTCTGAAACTTGTTCCACTATGAAAATAGCCCTGCTGAGAACATAGCATGGCTTTGTTTTGCCATTCCACAGGAAAAAATCAAGACGCTGATGAGCAAATGGAAAAACATGTTGACAAAAAAATTTTTTCTTATAATATCTTACACAAGTTTATGCTTAAAAAAAATAATGGATAAGATATAGGTGTCTTTTGTTGAGGTGTGTCCTAAAACACCCCATTCACTGAACAATAAATAACAATTGAGCTAAATCCTGTCTGCTTTTTTCCATAGTAGCAGCTGAATGCATCTGAGAGTGCCTGTAGTACTGTTCCTAAAGAAGCGTACGCGAATTCAGGCTCGTACTGCTTGCCAGATACAGAACATTTTCTTTATGGTGAGATAAATCAGTTTCCATTTTTATGAAAATTTTCCTGCTTCTTGGCTGTAGAGATCTTCTGTTGTATTTGGAGACGCTGCATCTTAAGCATCGTATTATTTCCAGAAATCCTGCTGAGATATGTGGGTGTCTGTAAAGCAGTCAGAGACTTAAATTAATGCCATTTCTTTTTGTCTTCTCTGTATTTCTTCAGTGATTGAAGAAACAATGGGGGAAAAGAGATTTTTGCATCTCCAGTTGCAGTAGCGTGTTTCTTAGGCCGCTATTGTTCATACAGCTTTGTACGTAAATGTTTTCCTAACTGCGTCTAGCAGACACAGAACTGCAGCGGAGCCATCTCGAGTTGCACTGTGTGGTACAGGCCATGAGGGGAAGAGGAAGGAAAGTTGCTGTGTTCAATGTGGAATGAGTTCTTCGCTGTTGGAATATTTTACTTTAGGAAGTGGTAGAAGAGAGCAGAGGGAAAGAGGAGAGGAATAGGAAGTCTGGCTTGAAAAAGTTCATCAGCAGGATTGCCTGTAGCTCATCTGCTGGAATACTGTCTTGGGCTGCGAGTTCTTGTTTCTCCTCCTGCTTTGGGGATTTGAGTCTCACCTCCTCAGAGATGCCATCCCCTTCTGGTGTTTCAGAGATGAGAGTCCTTCCTAGGCTGTAGCAGATTCCTGGGAAGGAACTGCTGGAACTGCCCTGTTGACATGTAAGCGAGAGGGACCTCAGCCATGGTCCACTCCCCTGGGAAGTGGGACTGTCAGGTTTGAGTTGTGCTTCTTACTTTGGATGGAGTACAGACCAAAAATTCAGATGACTCTGCATATGTCTGAGCCCTTTCTTGAAAGTCAGAAATACATCTTCCACTTGTCTCAAGCAGAGAAGGGAACTAGAGTGAGGTTTTCAGTATCTGGGAGGAGGGTTTGCATCCTCAAGTCCAGGGTGGGGAAAGAAGTTAATGTGCAGTAGCATGCTCCTGTGACATTCCTTGGCTAGTTTGCAGCCAAGTGTTGAATAGGAGACATGGAATGGGAACCTAGAACAGCTTATTCCTACATGCCTTTACCGTGTGAAAGCATTTATTTGGTATCATACTTCTTCCCAACCTCTAATTTAATAAAGCTTGGGGGTTTATAATTATCTTGAGACTTTCAGCCTATGCTTGTTTTGACGGAAGTGTTTCTATATTCCCCAAAATGCCTGGGAGTGGGAAAGGTGATTATGGGAGCCTTGCTTTCTGAGAAAACCAAGAACCTTTGCTTCCTCTTCTGCTACATTTGTTGCTGTAACTCTTGGTATTTTTAACAAATATTTAGCTTTTTCTGGGGTGGGGGGCTAAAAATAATCCCTTGGCTCTGTTATCCATAGAATTTTTTAAAAAATTCTCTTATTTTTAGAAGCTAATCATAAATTGTTCACATAGTATTTGAACTCCTGAATATTACCACAAGGTGATTATTTCAGTTCAGTGCAGAATTCCTCAGCTTTATTTGCATCTTCTTTTTTTTGACAGGCGTCCAACAAATGCATGACACTTAGGTATGTCATTCCTGAAATGTATATGCTCACTGTTTTTTAGTAAAAATCTACTCTTTCACTTTTCTATTATTAGCGAATAAACGAACTTTGTTTCCTTAAACATATTTTACAGCGGCAATTCTAATATAATTTGTATCGCTGAAAACTCCAGATGTTATTAGCAGGCTATATTAGAAACCACTCATACCATCCCTCTGTCAAATGTCTTTGGATTTCACTTTATGCAGACAGGTTCAGTGCAATCTGGCTTTGTGTTGGGATTTTGTTTTAGAAATGAATGCGAACGCTGGAGGATATTACATATGTATACCATTAAATAACACCTAAATGACATGATGTTTGTAATGTACAATGTAATTTAAATGTTAACTGATATCATTCTAAGCACTATATTTTTGTTCTTTTTTGCAGTTTTTCTTAGGTTAAGATGTCCCCTTGGTAGGTGTAGTTTTAATGCCTTCGCAACTTTTTTCAAAATACAGATTTTTTTTTTTTTTTGCTTGTACTATAGGAATAGATATAGAAACCATCTATCAGTTTGTTCCTTTATATAAAGATAGATCTATTGTTTTTTAATCTTGTCTTTTGGCAAAAGAAGTGTGGTCCACTTCACACTTCATCACTCTCCTTTTTATTGATATTATTATTATAAATTTACATTTCCCCTGCAATTTAAACTCATCATTTTCCCCAGGCAATGTTGTTTGGCGTTTTGGGGTTTTTTAGAGATTGAACCTGGTGTGCTATAGTAGAGATGGCAGGCTCTCCACCATCCCACAGAAAGTGGCCCGGTGTATGTGGGTGACCTTAGTATTCATTTCTTCATTATATATTCTCTCTTCAGCATTTTTTCTACATTTCACTGCAATCTATTTTTCATTGGTTCTTCTCTCATTAGTAAATATAAAGGATACAGCAAAAAGGTCAAACTGAACTTTTGATCCCATAATTTTATTTTGCGAGGTCGAAATCAGGCAAAACTAATTGGTCCATCCTTAACTGAAAACCTCTTTTTAATACTTACATTAATAGCACTGGCACCAAAAATAGGTTGGAGGGAGTTTTAATCTGTAAAATGCATTATCAAATGAAAAAAGCACAGTGGAATGTATAAATAAACAGAGAAGCAAGAAGAGTTTCTTGTAATTTTGTTTTTGGTAACTGTAGAATTGGCAGAGCCCAGAAAGACCATAAAGACTTTATTGTGTATTTCAATAAAGTTTTAGAGCCAGAAGGTTACAAGGCAAATTCATTCTCAATATACAGCCTCTGGAACAATGACCATAACATTCAATTAGTCAGATGTGACCAAAATGTCAAGACCCTCATAAAGAAATCATTCACTTATCTGGGTTATTATAGCAAGAGATTTTTTTCTTTAGTCAAATAAATATAGGGCATAGAAGGAATTGACTTATTTATAGTTACCTTCTTATTTCATAGTGATAGTGGGTCCCACAGCTGCAGAGCACTCCTTAGATAGAAAATACACAGAAATTACATGACCCAGGTCATCCTATTTGCTGCTAAAAAGAAGAAATGCTAAAAGGTTGGATCCAAAACAAGATCCAAAACCAGTTCTGTTGCTCTGCACTCTCTGTGTAATATGTTACCATTACTTCTTTTGAACATGATGTTGAAATCCATTTAAGCACCAATGCAGTCCCTGGACACTCACCAAAACATCAGCTTAAGAAGTCCCACACTGGTTGACCATCCCACTGACCTGTCTCGGACAATGGCCAGTACCAACAACTTGGGCAAAGAGCTTAAGAAACAGAGCAATGATCTGTTCCTCTTCCTTTGTTCTAGCGATCAGTGCTGCAGGCATTTCCTCCCCTTGATACTACACTGAAGCCATTGTTTAGTTATCCTCGATAGACCTTTCCGCTATTGCCTTGCCTAATGCCATTTTGAACCTGTTAATACTTCTCGCATCCAAACTTAATTTAGCAGTGAGTCATACGGCTCAATTTCTTGTGTGGAAAAGTATTCCCTTAGTTGTTGTCTGGTTTTAAACCTGCCATTGGATAAATTAATTTGTTTATATGGTGAGAAATAATGAACAATTGTTCCTTATTCCTCTTCTCTGTCCTAGTTATGATTTTATAAAACTCCTCTCCCCACAAACACAAGTCATCCAGAACTGAAGAAAGCTAGCCTGCCTTAGCCTTTTCCATGGGCAGATGCTGAGCCATACTTCCAGTCATCCTTGTCCCCCTTTGGCATATTCCTAGCTCTACTGTATCCTTTTCAATGGGCTGTGATCAGAATTATACCAACACACTTGTCAGATGTGAAAAATATGCAAGATCTGAAGGACTCCAAAACATAAAATTATTTGAGGCTTGTCTATAGATTTAATGAGTAACTGGTTTGGGAGTTTGGATGGTTTATCTTGAATAGAAGCAAGATTTTTTTTCCCTCTCTCTTTCTAAACGAGTTCAAGCTGCTTTGCATTTGGACTAAGCAGACTAGAAAAAGTCACACATGCTCCAGAATAGGCATGTCCACTCATAGTAGCAATCTGAAGCAGCAGACATTTAAATTTGTCTCCCTATCCTGTTTTATATCGATTTTCAAGCCCTCAACCTTGGACCTTTCTGCATTTCTTTCACAGGAGCACTGTGTGGATTAATTAGTGCATACTGTGGGTTGAAATTAATCAGTGCCAAAATTTAATTACCCTCAATACCAGTTGCTCCTTATCTACACATTGTGCATACTATCATTTTCCATTCCTATGGGATATACTTCTCATATGGGCTACGCATGTTTCATAAATTAAAATGTGTTGGATTTTCTCATTATTCTGGGAAATTTGTGTGGTCTGCAAACCGAAAACTCAAGTAGGAGTTGAAAAGGCTTCAGTAGAATACAGTCTGCTCTAGCAGGGTAGATACACAGGTCAATAAACATCTAAGTAAGGTATCTAAGTTGATGCTAACTACTGTGTGTCCTATGTAGACAGAATTAACAGATGAATTGCCTTCTAGAGTAGCCTGACTCTGTTGAAGCACGAATATTCTTTGGTTTTAACTCAATGTAGCCACTGTCCATTCAGTCCTGCACAAATCTGTAACAAAACATAAACAAGTAAAATGGCAAACCCCACAGATCTTTCTAGCAATTGATACTTATGGGATAATACTATACCATTGGAATCAGAATAGTCATTGAACCAAATCTTTTTCTTAAGTCCCGTGTCTAGCATGCATTTCCTGTTCACTTAAATGGTTTCTTCCACATCCTTTATGGATTTGAATTCTGACTGGTAAGAGTTGCAGACACAACAATATAAGCTAGTGGAGATCTTACTAGGTTCAAGATGTTGGGAAAATGAGAGAGACCTAGTGGGCAATGAGCCAGGAGGGCCTGGAAGGACCTAAATATGAGTTCTGATATTGCTGTTGACCTGTAGTGTGAACACTGTAATTTTTTATTTATGGTTTTGTCTAGTTTGCTCAGCTGTAATTTATTTGCAGAAGACAACTTTTCCTATGTATCCGTAGTCTAACACAAAGCAGTTCTCCTCTCTTGGATGGCTGCTAGTCAGATTCCCTGCTTCAAACCAAGTAACACAGGGATTTCCTAAATTTGCATGCAGGACGTCTTTACTCACTTTGTAATTTCATGGCATTAGTAAGATCAAGCTGTTAGCTAAAGTCAGCAGCAAGTGTCCTTTTTAGCAGCTGAGGTAAGTGACTCCAGGAGCCCTTTGACTCATGTCTTGATGTTACTTACTGAGCGTGGTTCCTTCGGCGACTGCCCAACCGAATGGCTCACAGCTGCCAAGGTGGAAGTGTCTTGCCCATGGATATGCCACCCTGTCCCTTCCTATTAATTTATTTCCATGCTGAGGGGAGGCTAGCCCAGTAGGAAATCACTCAGTAGAAGAGCTGGGCAATTTTCTATTAGGTTAGGGCAGCATTCTAAAGAGTCCAGATGTCAAGTGTGTAGCTTGAGAGCAGGGAAAGGTATAAGAGAGGCCAGGGCAGGGTGAAATTTCCTCTTTGACCTTTGTAGGACACTAGGTTTTCTTGGTTGCCCATGGAGCCACAGCTTAATAAACAGCATAATTGACTCTGATTATCTCTTGTGGAACTGGAGCCTAGAAGCTTCTAAAACTCTTGGCTGGTCCAATTTCTGTCTGAATTCTGGCAGTCTGTCTGCTTATTGCTTTTACTAGAGGCTTTACTTCAAATATTCTGTCCTCAGTACATCCCTATTAACAGTGACACAGAGTAGTAAACGTACTTCACTGACTGAGCTCCTTCTGTAGGGAGGGAGCAGTCTATTTTGGTATTCTAGGATGCTCATTGCTTTATCAACAGACTTCATTTGGCAGAGCTGCATACCATGTGACAAAGTTGAATTAACGGTCAGTTTACTACTGGGGGTTTCACCCTTGCAGCTACAAGAGGAAAGGTCTTAGATTTATTTTTTTTTTTTCTTTTCATTATAATCACTGTTGAAAATGTTTGAGGATGCCTACAAGTAATCACTGTTCCATAACCCAGTGAGATCTTCCAACAAATACAAAAAGCTGCCTGCAGTACCGACACCATGCAGATCTGGTTGCTTGTTTGTTTTCTTTGATAAACCAGGCGTTTTCTTACAATAGGATGCGTATTTTGGCTTTTGGAATACAGCAAAGAGCACAGGAAATCATATGTGCTGACAAAAGGATTCTGAGGTTTTGTTAGGAGGAAACAATTTTAGAGCCTCCATTAGGAAAACTCCACCCATCTTGATACATGGTGTTTTAACCCCTATCTATTTAGTAAGAATGAGTTACATGTTATGAAGCCTATGCATGTTTTCTTTTAGAATAATTTTGTATTTCTTATTTTCAACCCTTGTTTATACACAAAATTGCATGGATTTTACTAAATTAAAAACACTTATGTAAATGTTTCTGAAAAAAACCTACTGTACTTTGCTGTTGAGTTCTGTGTTTTCTCAACATAGACAACACTTCTTCCACTATGTAACAGAAACATGGCTATTAACTGAGGCTTCAAAGGGTTGATAATGATTTCCATAGTCGATACCATGTGGGTCCCTCCTTGTATCATCTTTTAATAAGGAGAGGGTCTTTCTCAAACAGGCCTGACGTGTGGTTCTTATTAATCTGTTTTTCTCGACGTGATTTAAAGGCGAAGGACAAAGCACTGCCAAGCACGGTGGAAGAGAAGATGCACTCTCTGGGTGAGGGATGATCAGGAAGGCTGCTGTCGCAAGGCTGGGATTTCCCATCCATGCTGCATGCACTTGGCTGGGCCACTGACCATTGTTTCAAATGATATGCTGTGCTGGCTCCCACGCAAGGTGACTTTTTTCTATATCCCATTTACAGTACAAGCTCTTCTCAGAGTATTCAGTACAAGCTCATTGTGGCTTCCATAAATAGAGGGGAAATTCCTGACATGTGCCAGGAACAAGAAAGTTGAAGGCCCCTCAGTGGCTGAAAGTGGGGTGGAACCCTTGTTGAAGGCACATGAACCATGAATATGAGAGTGGAACTTACGGTCTCCCTTACCTCCCACTGCGGGGGAAAAAACTACTGCTGTCTTGGTCTTCTGCCTGGTCTTTGCTCTAGGGCATCATGCATTTCATGAAATATTCTCATCATACTGTAAAAGTATGGAGGGATCTCTTTAAGTTGGTTAGCAAGGATAGTGTCTGACATGGAGCTGTTGTTCCTCAAAGGTTTCTTTATTTTGAGGTGTCTGATTTATCAAGGAAGCTGCACCAATCAAGGCACCCCTTCTAATGTTAGCCTTTTAAGAAAAAAAATCAAAAAGGAGAAAAAGAGGACCATATCAAGCAGTTTGGGGCTGAAGCTTCTAAGGGAAGGAGTTACGAGTGTTAACCTCATTTAGCCTATCTGTGCTATTACAGCATTGGTTTTGAGTCTTTGGAAATACTCAAATACTACTTTTGGAATGTTCTTTGCTGTACTCTGAGGAGAGAAACCTGTGTGACAGGAAAGAAGACAATAGAATAATGGACAAATAGTCTAAAACCTTTGGCTGCTCGTTCAAAGGACGTAATTTCTTCTTTAATCTCACCTCTAGCCATCGGCTCTCTCTGTCCTCACATGTCAGGCGAACTCTCAGTGGTCACATCTGTCATCTGGTTTTGTGGTGTTGATCTCTTAGGACAAGGGGGACAAAGATATAAAATCTAATAAACTGATCAATATAATGGTAGACTGGTGATGTTCAGTTTAATAATAAAAATCATTACAATTAGAAATATTCTCCTTATTTTAAGAATGACACTTCCATGGGACATAGAAGTGTCCTTACATAAAGGTGGGAATGCCTCTTGACTTGTTTCCTACTTTCAGATTTCCTTTTTAACCATAGCAGGAAGATGGTGGTTGTAACAAGAGAAAGAGGAAACAGTTAGTAGCCCTAAGTTTTCTCATGTTTAGAAATAGCCTCTGTGTGCAAAACCAACTGTCAGCAGCTTTCACTCATTTCAGTGATGAGACTTGTTCTCTCAGACCTGACGACTCCCTGTTCACCAGTCTTTTCACAGGCATCAGCCATGAGTCTGGTTCTCTCAGCATCCCCACACTGAGCTGTCATGAATCATGCTGCACTTTGAGAACTGCTTATGGCTCTCTATGGTGGGCAGAGCTCAGGCAGCGGGGACCAGCTCTGTTTGAGTTCAGTCCATCATAAGTATGCTGAATTTATGACATGTGAAAGAGGAAAGATAAGAAATACAAGTTCTCCCAAACCGTTTTTAGTGAGTTGCTGTCAGCCATTCCAGAGAGGTAAGACAGAATCAAGCCTGATGCCCACTCTTCCAGAAGAGGTGTGTATAGTATTAATCTGGTCTCTGAAGTCCGGTGCAACCTTTGTCATGAAGTTAATGCCTTATAGCAGTAATATCAGATAGTATGCAAGCTCATCAGTGGGGGAACAGGGTAATTCTGAGGTTAAAACACATAGCTAGGAGTCAGGAGGCCAGGGCTCAAATTCCAGCCTGGCTATTACAAATTCATTACACTACAAAACTCGAAGATAAAATTTTCTGTCATTACATTTCTGTGAGTGGTGAAAACTGAACAGCAGTGAAGACTCAAGCCATTGTGTCCTGTAGTGCACCATGCTACACGGGGGTAAAGTCGCACAATGGAACAGTAAATGCATCCAAGCCCCGTTTATGTTCCAGCGTCCACCAGTTGGACTGCAACTACAACGTGGGATCCTGAATTGCAAGTCCTCTTAAAGAAGCCTCCTAAAGAGTGGTACCAGTTATTCACTTATTTTATTACATCAGTCCAAAATACCATAATGACTATCCAAATCAGTTATGCTTTTTCTTATCCACTATGTTTTATAGGTTAGTGCTAAAAAATCCAGCATTTTGACTTGTTACATTCACCTCAGAATGACTATCGTCCTTCTTCATTCAGGTGCATATATGTAATTGTACATGTCAGTTCATACTTTTGGTGGTTTTGTTGGTAGAAGAATGTTTCTGCTTTGTTCTTTCTTCGTTCAGAAGAATGTTCAGTCCTGAATAAGGAACCTGCTACGTCTGTGCTGTGGTCCCTACATGTAAAATGGCATAAAACAACAGCTTCTTTCACACTCAAATGTAAAGTAGAGGTGAAAGGAAAGGTTTAGTTGCAGTAACCTTTGCTGCTTCAGCTGTCTGCACTACTGGGGATAAGGTGCTGGAGGGCATCTGCTTTGCTTTTTTAGTGAGCGCATCATCCTGTCTCCCTTTGGTGCTGGGGACTGGGTGGAAGATTTACTTTGTCTGTGGGGATTCTGTTTGCTTTCATCTGTAATCAGAAGACTGATGTGCCACACCCTAGGTCCTGATGAGAGCTGTCTTCCCATCAGTGCAGCAGACCCCAGGGAGACGTGGGGTTCCTGAGTGTCAAGGGGGAGAGATGTGGGAGGGGTTATATCCAACCTAACCTGGTCTGGTTTAAAGTTTTGGACATGCTGTAACTTTGATTAATGAACTGTTCTGCCCCAAATATTTCTTGGATGTCTACATTACCGTTTTCAATTGTGCTAACTCAAACAAACCAGCAATCAATTGACTAGAATTACAGTACAACCAAAACTGTAGGGTAAACAAAGCCATCGTGAAGAAACTGGCTCTCAGCCCAGTATCTGCTGATGATGGGATGTGAAACAGCCTATTGATTCTGCAGCTCTTGAATACTTGTACAAAAGTAGAAACAATGCTCTTTGCCTTTTCAGTTGGAAAAAATCCCATTTTATTCACTATCTCCACTAAGAAAAGACAAAGTACGTTACTGAACCAATTTTTTGGAGGTTGTTCAGAACAAAGTACTTTCAGCATACCAGGTTAGAGTTATACAGACTTTGAGCCATCACAAAAGAAAGGCAAGAACACTAAATGTTCAACCATATTTGTATGTCTACCTGTCAAAAACGTTGCACGAACTTTTTGTGGTACTTTCAGCTTTCCAAACTTCCAGCACTGCATGTAGAAAGCCATTGGAGAAGATAAAATGGCTCTGTCAAGTTCCTATGCTGGTGACTGGCAGTTTATTGCTAATACTGTGATATTTAGTACTTTTCATCTGGCCTCAGATGACAGAACCCTAAAATTTATCAGGATCTCAACTTTGACTTAAAAGTTTCTAGTATTCGTGGTTTGGGGGAAAAATTTGGAAACTTGGAACAAACAAATGGCTTAAACAAGAAGACAAGAAACAGCAACTGAAAACCTTATTCTCAAAAAGTTCTTCATTTTAATTTATCCTCTGTTCTGGAGGAGCAGTTTCGTGGTTTTTCAGTACGTGAGGGTTGCTAACACAAAAAGCGTGCAGTAATTGTAAAAGCGACAACCAGTCCAGCTGCATTCCCTGTGCAGAAACTGAGCGGGACAAGAAGCCATAAATAGTGGTGTCACCGCCCCTCTTTGCCTCAGTTAAGGAGTATTATTATTCTAAACACAAAACAAACTATTGCTTAGGCTCCAACTGAAAGTTTCAAAGCCTCATAAATCTCCCAGGTCAAAGCCAATTTTCACTGGAATTTTGGAAGGAACTTCTTTTCTTAAGAGAAATATCCAGGGCTAATTTTAATTTCCTTTTACTACTTGTTTTAGCAGCATTGTCCAGAACTGAAGTGTTCTTCAAATGGAAGAATACAAATTTTTGTCCAATTAACCTCATTCTGTATCTGCCTGTAATTTGGCACTAGCTTACTACAACAAACACAGACAACACCTCTACAATGAGTATATATCCCCCTTTAGCCTGGAGCTGCTGAGAGGTGTCTTCAGGAAGAGATTGACTTGACGAGTGAGTGCACACCAGTTACAGATGGATTTTAGGTAGAACAGTGCTGCCTAAGCTGTCGTCTGTAAGAACGCAGCCAAGGCGGGTACATAACCTGCAGGGAGCTGAGGCCTGGAAGGGGCCGTGTTGGGTGACAAACGGGCAGGACGCAGCAGATGAGCATCTCCGGAGCTGTGTGATGCCCAGGGGCCCAGGCAGTTCGGTGGGCACCGTGAAACAAAAGCAGAGGTCAGCGCGAGGTCTGTGGGGAGCAGGGAGGGGCTTGTGCGATAGAAGGTTTGGAAACTGCTGCTGCTGAGGAGGGGTGCTGGCTCCAAAATACGAAGAGGAAGGGCTTTATTACTTGTTTTAATAAAAAGGAAAGTTGTTGCATGAGGACTCAGTAGACAGCTGAGGCAATATTGAGAAAAGTCTGCTCAAAAGAAAGGATGTGTGTATGCACACTCTGTCTGATTGCCCTTTCGAGAGGTGTGGGATGGGGGGGGGCTTGGTGCTACTTTTTTTGCTTTGGGATATCTTCCTAGTTGGAAAGACCAGCCTCCCAGAATGGCATATGGGGCATATCGGAAATGATGGGGGTTTTCTCTCCCTTTTCTTAGCCTATCTCTCTTCTGTCAGTACCTTCCTGCTATAATACTGAAGTGCCTTCCTTCATGCATTACTGGTGTTGTACATGGAAAACCCGCTTGTGGCACAGCATTTTCTAGACCCAGTATTTTGCCTTTGTAACGTGTGCTGCTATAGCAAAAGAAACAAGACAGGCAACGTAAGATAAAATCTGAGGTCTCTTTCTTTCTGGGGACGTTTATTTAATTTTCATGTTTCTTCTGAAAATCTGTTCTGTGTCTGTGTAAACAAATTTGGTCCGGTGCATCAATGCAGTGATAGAATAGATGTGATCAGTTCAAGATCCCCACAAAGAACTTAAAAAATTAGAAAGACAGCAAAAAGTTAGGTTGTAGAGCGAGAGAGATTGCTCAAGAAACTTGGTGTTGTGGGACAATCCTATTCTTTTTTTTCCAGTTGTTCAATCTTTTTCCCTAGGCAGGAACAAGTGACTTCAAGAAGTATTTGGCTTAATTTGTTTTGTGGAAGCATATAATAGGCTCAAAGACTCGGTCTGTCTAAACACGCAGTCCTGGGCCTAAAGAAAAGAGTGGGGTGTTATTTTAATGTAAAGAAAAAAAGTAGAAAAAAGGACTTTCACATAGTTCAAGTGATTAAGGTAGAAAAGACAAATGTTCTGCTTGTAATGTGGATTTAAATAAAGATGTTCCTTTGCTTGATAACTACTGTCTAAAGGGACCTCATTCTGAGAAATATGCTGAAAAAGTGTTTCTTTCTTTGCGGGTCAGCTGTTCGGTAGACAAGATCTCTGTGCCTCACTTGTTTTTATATAGAGAAGCAAATAACAGTTGTCTGCACCTATAGATATTGTTTTCCAGTGAATGTTTTATGTCATAGTGGTCCATAAGATTCAGAAAAATATACCTGTTGGCCATAACAACATGCTGTAGTTAAAACAGTTCTTCATTCTGCAGGTATAAACCCAAATTTACAGGCTTGCCAGCCTTGTTAAGGCTTTTTTCTTTATTAGGTCAGCTCTGGGACTCTGTTTTGCCGTGGGCTGTCCCTGCACTTTTGGACTTGTTCCTCTACCAGGATGTCTCCTAACCTTATTAACACGCACTCTTATTAAGGGGAGCTCTGTGCAACAGTGTACAACACTGACGTGGCTGTCTTTTGGGAAGTACAGCTGTGAGGACGTTCCTCCAGGAATGGCAAACTAGGTAATTGTTGGGTATCACAGCAAATTTGGTGCAGTTATTAAAGCAAGCACTCTTGCTTTTTTTGCCTAGATAAACTAAGAAGTATTGTGCAGCCTACAGCAGTGTCTTGTAGGTGAAACGAAATGTGCAGCTGGAGAGGTGTCAGAGCTTTTTACGGCAGTATTTGTGTCAATAAAACAGCCTGAAATGTTGTTTGTAACCTTGACAAGGCTATTATAGGCTGAATTAGTCACAGCAGCAAAGCTATCTGCTCACCAGTAGAGGATCTTCATACTATAAACTGCTGTAAACCTCTTGAGGTTTAACAGGAATTACTTTATCTACGAGTAAAACCCCTAGGTTTTTACAGACCCTTGAGCTTGGTTTTACTCTTTCCAACACTTTGCAGAATTAAGGTGAGTTCTTCTGGCTCATAGGCCCTTCTCTCTTAGGTTTCTTCCAGTTGCTGCTGCTGACTGTTCAGTCTGCACAGGTGAGTCTGTTCTGGAAGGCACCAGAAGTCAGGGAGACTCAGGAATATTGCCCCCTTTCAGTCTGTCTCAGCACACTTCGCAGGGTGACAGCCTCTCTTCTTTAGCCAGCTGTGTGGTTATAATCCCATCAAATAATTGAGCAAGAATGCAATTCCACGGCATAGTTTATGAATCTGCCTAGATTAGAATTTTCAATCTGTTTCAAATCTGTGGGCCCCTGTAAAGTGAACCTAAGTCTACCAAAGTAAACCTCCTTTCCTCAGTTACCTTTCAAGATCTCCTAAAGGAAGACCATAGGTTGAAGACCATTGAGCTAGGAAAAAAGACCTCCTTTTCAGCTGAAATTTAAGCTACATTTACTCAAAGGTCCAGGACACACTCAACGCCACTGAGATCGTAAATTCTCTGGTGTAAGATTCACCTTTTCATTTTCTATAAGTGCTGCATTCAGCACATTGGTCACTGTGCCTTGTGAGCATTAGTGCAGTATAAATAACAAAGGGTACGGTTATCTCACGGCCTTCAAAATATCTCTCCGCAAGTAAGTTTCTGATCACTGGAGTTGGAATATTTAGAAATTATTACTCTTACTTGCCCAGAAGCAGGATGTGTTTCATGGTGGTTGGTAGACTAGAGGTGTTAGGTTAACACTGTCACAGCTGACTGAATTTGTGTGGTTGCACCCTAAGGTGTACAGCTTTCATGAGAGGAGATGCCAAGACTGAAAGAAAATATACAAGTAGAGCACAATGACAATTGTTTATTCAATTATTAGCCGGTCCTGAAATGACTCACAACACAGCTGCTTAGATTTACAGGCAGTCAACAGATGTGTTTGCTGGCTGTTTTGTTCAACAAAGTGGGACACTGTCCTGGGCCAGATGTATCATAAAGTTAAAGGCTTGAGGAGATGGAACAGACTTTTGTCTCTTTCTTGCATTGGTTGCTTTGTGTGTGGCTGGGGAAAAGGTACTCTGAAGGTGATTTCATCTGCCATGTCTTGAGATTGCACAGTAATCTAGTAACAGTATTCAGTGAAAGTTGGGAATCGTTGGCTCCGAGACACTCAGAAAACTCTGTGAGTCTCTCACCTGCTATTTCCAAAGACTCCAGTTTTTGCTGTGAGTGTATTTGGCAACTTTCGCATCTGCAATAATAGTATAGCATGCTGTCTGCTTGACTGCTGGAATTCTCCTTTCAAAACGCAGAAACTTGATACTCAGTTATGCCCAGAATGATCAGGAAATTTTTCTGTTACATTAACATTCAAATTTCAGACTTTTTTATATAGATAATTGCTTTGCAACCATAGGTAGAATAACCAAGATAGGCCATTCATATTAACAGGTTTTTACAAGATGTTGCAATACATTGCCTTTCCTAAATGATGTTTTTTCTTGGGTTTGATTTTGGGTTCTTCTCTACCAGCCTTCTGTGCTAAACTTCTACATTAAATAAAAGGTTTACTGAGGTCTCTCTTCCGCACTGAACCTGTCTTATCTGAGTTTGAAGCACTGCCTTTTTCTCCCTCCTGTTTAAAGTACTTTGCATTTTTACCTTGCTATATACAATTATTAAAGAATCAAAAGCATTTATCCATACTGTAGGTAGCAAGATCTGTAAAAACTTTAAGAGATTCCCTGTCTTTTTATCAGACAGGTCTTCATTGCAGGGCTCACATCCTTCTTCCGGATAGATACTGATCGAGGTCAATGCAAGTTCTCATTTGGGGGTTAACAGCCTTCAAGGTTACAACTCCTGGTAAAGCTTTGGGACTTCCTTTTCCACTGCCTTGTCTGCACTCATGTAGATATGTGCAGAACGAAACCAGAGCAGGTTTGTTAAATCTTTGTTCTGGTTTGATAGCATCTGATATATCACCTTCCCTGGCCAGTCAGCAGTGGCTGAGCGTGAGTTGTTCGGTGTAATTTAAAGTTGCCTGAGGGCTGTGATAAATTATGCCTGCTGCCTGTGACCTGGGTGGCTTTTGCCACTCCTAGAATTCACTAAGGCACAGGAAAGTCTTTCCTCCAGATACCATTTGCTGCACTAGTGGCTTAGGACAGCATGGGATGCAGCTTTGATGAGGATTGGGATGGCTGAATGGTGGCACAGCAGTTGTCGGATAGGCGACTGGGAACGTGTGCTGCATTAGACAGCGATACAGCAAAGGAGATTACCGTCCTCTTAGCTCCCTCTTGAAATCTGCCCCTCGGGATCTTCTCCAATCCATGCCCAGAGAACTGCCCTGCAAACCACCTGCGGTCTCTGATGCCAGCAAAGCAGACTAACTGGGGAGAATCTTGGGCCAGTCACGCTTGAGAGAAATACTGCAGGGACTGGTTGGTGATCTCCGAACAGTTAGCCGGGGGCTGAATTTAGTTTATTGCTTAAAAAAAAGCATGGTTATTACTCATTACTGAGATGGTAGTTTAAAACAATTAGTCTAATTATAGTGGAGCATTGTACTTTAAAAGGAACAGCTGAAAGTAGAGAACCACAAGATTTTCATGTAAGTGGTAAAAGTTCTTTTAATAACCAAGATGAGCCAGAAGAAATGGTTGTATGTTTGAAGGAGTTTTCTTTAAGTTGAAGTAGATTCCTGTAATCAGATGAGCTCTGCCATCTGAGCAACCTCTATTAGCAGTGTTGAAAAGTCATTCCTAGTTCCTGCTTAAAGGGTTTCTAATGTACTACTTATTGTGTTCTTAAGACCTCAGATTTGGTTCTGCTTTTTTGTGCGCATGGACTCACCACAAAGCGTGCAGCAAGAAAAAAACCTTTTATAGGGCTTGATCTTGCAGCTCCTAAATTAAACACACAAACAAAAGGCCTCCTTGTGATGTCTCTTAATACTCTTTCTCTGAATAATCTATTTAAGCTAAAAAGAGGCAGCTGATTTTTGAGAAATAAGCACAACCTGCGTGCCCAGTAACCTGCCTGCTGTGTGAACAATTAAACAGAGAAGAGGGAACGGTTGGGATCCTCCTGCAGCCTTATTCTGAGCATCTTGTCAAGAGAAAAGGGCTAAGCATCCTGCGGGGGATGTGATGGTTCATCCTTACCTGGTGGCTTTGACATGAGGAGTATGGAATTAGTGGTGACTCTTCCAGAGCAGTGGGACTGAAGGCTGTCCTTCTCCACAACGTTGAAACGAACGGCTCAGTTCTAACCTTATAACATAAAATACTTCCAGGAAAATTTAGTTGGGAAGATGATCAGCCCTTGTAAGACTGAAATGTGTTTTTTGTTTGTAAAGGTGTAGATGCAAAGGTTTTCAGGAATAAACCAGCAGAAAAACTTTCTGGAGGAGAATGGATTGGAAATGTAGAAGGCTATTAGCTACCAAAATGCTTAAGAAAGCCTAATGAAGTGGAGGTTGTGCTTAAGCATCATGACTTATAAGGAATTTGAGACCTGAACTGACAACAAAATTGTGCTAGCTTTTGAATTTACCAGAAGTCTACTTCATGAAAACTGCAGCTGGTCTGCATCTTTTTTTTTTTTTTTTTTTTTTTTTTTATGACATAAAGTTGCATTTGTGAAGGATGCAAGCAATACTGGTATGTGGAAAAACAAGCGATCTCAAAGATGTTTACTTCTGCATGGAAACATTTCCAGACAAAGAAGGAATCCAACCCTCTCTCTGAAAAGATTTAGTCAATTCCTTCTGTGCAATATCTTGTTCTTATGTAGACAGTCCTCATACTTGTAACCACTAAATTTCATAATCTTATTCCCACTCCTTAGGTGTACTCTTTGTTTCCCAAGGCAAGTGGCATGCAAAGTCATCTTGTATTTAAAGTACTTCCCCTTAAACTTAGTGGTAAGATTGGGAGTAAGACATTTTGAACTGTGTAGTCTGTGATTAAAGGTTTTAGCTGCTGTTGCTGTAAAGTCTTAAATATGCTTCCAACCTTTTTCATACAGGCATCTCATCAACTTGGAGGTAATTGAATACCTACAGGACTCAGGTATAAAGTAGGTATGATAGTGTTTTATTTGATATTAATGATTTTACTGGAACATACAATTACTGGAACGGTTGTGTGTTCCTTGGCATTAGTCTACGTGAAAGAGTGTGTTCTATTAAACAGGGGCATAGTTCTAAAAAAACCCACACTTAATAATATTGCTTTGCAAAGCAAATGAGTGTACCTCTGCCTGCCAGTTAAATTGTATTGTGGGTGGAATAATTAATTTGGATACTAAGGAAAGAGCGTATTGCAGATATATGTATATATATTTTTTTTAGGCTGACTGGGGAGTGCCCAGGTTAAGATGATATCTATTTTCCCTGCCTTACACCCTTATGCATAGCATGGATGCAGCTGCTTACTTCTAGAGATCCACCCCTCCTCACCAAACAAGTAAATCTGGGGTGTGTCTTTTAAGTGTATGTGTGGGATGTCTTTACAAGTAGCAGTTTTCCGCTATTGTAGGAACAGATTTTATTTTATTTTTGTCATCCAGATTCTAACTCAGAACAGATAAACTTGTGCTTCTCTTCAAGTGAATGCTGAAATTCATCATCAGTCAGCGAAACTAAAGTGATACAGATTTCTGTATGATTAAGACCACTGCTTAAAATTTTGCTGAGTCACAGCCAAAATGAGAAAAACATTGAATTTCTGCTGGTTCGGTCCTGGTGATGCAAAGAAATGTTATGGTGCTTGAGATCATATGTATATGTTAAAACTCTTGGTTGTACAGCCTATTAATAAGCAGACTTCTTAGAAGAAATTAAAATCCCAAAGGGGAAAATGACGCGAGGTTGCAGATCCCCAACCGTAGTAAGCAAACCACTCTCAAGTGGCACATGAAGGCAAGTCCTGACCACCTGTGTGGAAGATACCAGCTCACTACTGGTGCAAGGGGCAGAGCTGACGGATGGAGCTGGATCCCTCCTTGTGTACGAGGGGAAGACAGGGGTCCTACTGCATGAGGGTATGGGAGATGCTGTGGGAGTGAGTGCGAAAAGATGCGTGCCAAAAAAGATGGAGGCGGGGGGAGTGGAGGCTTGTCTCTTGCAGGAGTGCTGCCCAGGGTGACTGAGCAAGGTGTCTGGGGACTCCCGCAAGACAGGGTGCTCTCTCCTGTGCCCAGGCCTTCTGGTGCACAGGCACTACCCAGGCGAAAGGTTTGCCTGCCTGCAGTCTCCTTGTCACTCATGTCCTTTACCAACAGTCAACTGGATTATCTTCAGAGATAAGAGTTCCCACGGTTTGTCCATGTATCTAATTCCCCCCAAAATGGGTGGTTCTTCAGATACTCTGCTTTGTATTACAGTGTTCTAAAACTTGACCTTTGAACCTCTTCCATTCTTTCTGCAACAATGATCATACTCTACCAGTCAGTGGACATAAAACTGGAGGTATTTGGTCAGTCCACTGGAACGCTATTTTTAGCACAAGCAAACAGAAACCAGACTGGCTTATGATCAGTCCTTTGGGGAAAGGGAGGTAGAAGGATGAAGACAGAGGAAGAGATTTCTCCTCTTGAAGATTTTTCCTGTTAGTCACAGCACTGAGGAAAAACAAACTCCATATGGAACAGATCATGTAAGGCCTTTAAAACATATTTGCAGAGACTGTACAGTTTCTTAAAGGAACTTGGAATACTCTGTGGTTTAGGGTTTTTGTTCTTCTATTTCCCATTTGGGAATGTATGTGCATTTTCATTTGTTTTAATTTGGCCTGAGTTAAATGCACCAACCAGTAGTTTGTTTTATCATCATCTTTGAAAGAACTGTTCATAAAGGAAAAACATTCTCTGATTCCCCCAGTGGGAAGGACTTACAAATGCTTCTCTCCCAGTAGTTTCATTAGAGAGGTTTTTGCTGCGCCTTTTTTTTTTTTTTAATTGGCATGCAAACGAAGGCCAAATTTTTGTCCCCGGCCCAAGACCAGAGTGTAGTGCGCTGAGGCAAGGATGCGCACTCAGTTGGATGCTGAACTCAGACGTGGAGCAGCCACGCGGTGTGGGAGGTCATAACCACTGGGCTGGGTTTAGTGGAGCTACTAGTCACGTCTGAAATGACTTGCCCTTTCCCCGTTTGCCCCGTGGAGTGACTTTGTAGGGCGCCGTTGCAGAACATTAACCGTGGGGTCCAGCCTTCCACGATCTGCCTTGCCTGCCTGATAGGACAGTGATGGTTTGCAGGAGGGAAGGGTAGGGCAGGACTGGCCCCTTGGTGATAACTGTGCTCTAATTCTGCAACGTGAATAGATGTTATGCGCAAGAATGGCTGTCATGAAAACACTCCAGGTCTTTTTTTTTTTTTTTCCTGATGTTAAGAAGCTAATATAGTCCCACTTATTAAATGCAAACCTTTGGTTTGAAACGTGGCCAAAGTTAATTCATAAGTGTGTTAATCTTTTAAAATTCAGCACTGGGCTGAAGCATATTCAAGGTGCATGTTGGGAAAGAGCTCTGGGGTTTTGAATTAATGACACAGAAAGAGACTCTGCCAGAGGTCCTCACCTGCCCACCTTTTTTTTTTTTTTTTTAGAGGATTCCAATGAGAACAGGTAAGATGAGGGCAAACACTGAAACGTCCTGTTTTTCTGAATTGCTGCTGTGATTACTTGTTTTGACATCTTAAAATTATGAGCTATTCTACTAACCTCCCAAATTTGGGTTTTTTAGGGCTCAGAAGAATAAGGACCACTGAATGGGTACGAAGAATTCAGGCATTATTCCAGCAGCTTCTTCGTGCGTCTTACACGACATTAAAATTAAAAAAAAAAAATTAAAAAGTAACTGTAAGCTCACTTTTTCGAAGGAGATGGCCAGGCACACTGCCAGGAGGCAGGTGTACACCCTATAACCTCTTTGAATTTGCTTTTCACGGACTTCGTTCGCAGAAGTTCTCACCGCTTAGTACCAACGTTTGTGCATCAGGTCACGGAGTTTAAAGCCCGTGGGGCGGGGGGGAGCCGGTGGAGCTCGGCGCGGCGGGGGCGGTGCCCGGCAGCGGCGGGAGGGCAGGGAAGCCGGGCGCTCGCTCCGCTCCCAGCGTGAAAACAGTAGCTGGTGGGGAGGGGGCGGGTTGTCTGTTTTTTTCCCTTTCCTCCCTTCTTCTTCCCGGGGCTGTAATCCGACTACTCTCTTTGGCTCGGCTCCAGGGACAAGTCCGAGTGGTTAATCTCTCTTCCCCCCTTTCCCAGCCTCCGGGGGAGGCGGAGGAGGAGAAGGGGAGCGGAGTCAGCTGCAGCCCGGGGCCGGGCCGGGCCTCCCTGGGGAGGGAGGGGCTGTGGCAGCGGCTAGGCTGCGGGAGCTGCATGGAGGAGGGGAGTTTCACAGGCTCCCCTGCCCGGACGGGAGGAGGAGGAGGAGGAAGTTTGGCGATCAAACCGGAGCCCGAGCGCACGGAGGGAGCCGCTGCGAGGGGGGCACCCGGCGCTGAATGAGTTGGGGCGGGGGGATAACCTCCCCATCGCCTGGATTTTAAACGGGAGGAGGAAGAGGAGGAGCGGCTGTGCGAGGGCAAAGGACGGCGAGAGGCTGCCGCCGGTGAGCGCGGGGGCTTTGTTCGCGCGGGGCGCGCCTGATCGGCCCGTGGGGGGGATGGAGGGACGCGGCCTAGGGTCGGGGGTGGTCGGTGGGGCAGTCGGTGCCGCGCCACCCCCTGAAACCATCCGGGCGGGGCTGCCCCATCCCCCGAGGGGTTTGCCGGGGAGCGGGCGTGTTGTGTCCGCAGCCTTTGTGCGGACCCGACCGCCCCACCGGCTCCTCTCCCCGCACCGGGCTGTGCCCGCCGCAGGGCTTTGTGCTTGGCCCCTGCGGGCAGGGCTGTACCGAGCGGGTGGCGCTCCGGGCTCAGCCGGGGGCTGCAGGTTTCGGGGAAGGGGGCAGGGGGTGCTTCTTTGAACGTGACGAAGTTGCACGACGATTCAGGTTTTGTGCGATGCTCGAGCAAACCTGTGTCTTCTGGAAAACTCTGATCAAACGGAACCCCTCAATGTTGGGCGTTTTAAAGTAACGTTAATTGGATTGTGAGAAGTGTGGCCTAGAGAGGGTTAAAAATATGATTGACCTTATCAATAAGTAGCAGGAACTTTTGTCCCGGGGAGGGAAAAAGAGGGAGAGGCGGCGGGGGCAGCGTCCTGTGGGACCCCGCGTGCGTTTCCCCATCCCTTGCCCTTCCCCGCTTTGCGTGTCCCAGTCCTCGTCCCTCCTGTCGAACTTCGAGAAGCCCAGCAGAGCTCACCCTTGGCTGGTGTCCCGAGGCAGTCACCCTGGGCAGACCCTGGTGTCACCCTGGGCAGACCCTGGTGTCACCCTGGGCAGACCCGAGGCGCTCGTTGCCTTCTTTCTGCACAAGCCCCAGTGCCTCAAGTATGAGGGAAAAGGGCCCGAAACAAGCGTAGCTGTACATTCAGCTGGCTTCCAATGCTGTCTCTCTTGGGTTGGCTTTTTTCCCCCCTTTAATTATTAATTGGCAGGCTCAGAAACAGCTGGGCCTCACTTCTTTCTTTTAATGTTTGCTGGTACTTCAGCAGTTTAATAATGCCGCCTAGAGAACCTGATGACTTATAGGTGTTTTGAAAGCTGTGTAATAAGAGCCTACTAATAGTCTTCTTGTGCTACTGTTTCGTTCTTGGAGGGAACAATCTTTGCTGCCGGAGAGTTGCGGTTCAAATTTCCACAAGCGTTTGTTGCCTGTGCCTCTAGCTAAATTTGTAAAGGAATCCTGTTAGCTTCTACAAAGCTAAATCTGGCTGTAGCAGCTCCTGGCTGTGTAATTCACTGTGGTTGGCAAGGCACAATATATAGCTTCCTTCAGATTTATTTTTACCTTTTTTTTTTTTTTTTTTTTTTGGGGTGTGTGTGGCACGTAGTTGTCATAATTTTGGGAACTCTTTACCAAAGTGTGTGTGGGTGCTTTGAGATAAAAACATAAGAGTTATGCTAAGGTTAGAAAATGTCTTAATAGGGCGCTTGTCTTGAAAGTATGAGATGGTAGTTTGAGATCGGCCTCTTAGTGAATATTGGTATTGTTCTCAGGTCCATGCAGATGCTTAGCTATTAAACTTTGACTCGACTTCTCCTCTGTGTTCTCAGCTGGCAAACTAGAAATGATGCAAAGCACTCTGATAAAAGTCTCAGTTTGAAATGTGTTCATTTAAGGGAATGTTGCCTTTTTCTCGCAGACCTAGAGAGCCCTAGGTAGACAACATCGACCTGTGGCTGTATGACTGAGTGCATCCCTGCAAAGGCATGTTATGAGTCTAACGCTGATTGTTCGTGCGTCCATTCTCTTGTTGTTTTACTTACAATTTAAAAAAAGAAAAAGAAGAAAAAATAGCTGTTTAGTCAAGGGGGTTTGTAATTTATAGTCTTACTTGATAACCTCTTGCAAAGACAGTATTTAATGAGGGTAGATGTTAAGAATGCACAGCTTTAGAAATCTTCACGCAGTGAATTTAGTTTGTTGGCAGCTGTCATGATTTCAGGACGTCTGCTAATGTGATCTCCTCCTTCCTTGGGCGGGATGTGAGAATACGAGTTAACTGTCCAAAGCCTTACTTTGGGCCTAAAGGGCTTGATTATGAGGCCTTGGTGTAAACTCTGCCCAGCTCTTGGTACCTTCCTGCATGGTGTGTTTTTTGGTTTGGGTTTTTTTTTGGTGTTGTGGTAGTGTGTGTTTGGTGGGTTTTGGGTGTGTCTTGCTTTCTTCTTTTTTTAAACCTTTATTGTGAAATAATAAGTTAAAGCTAGAGGGGAAGTGAGAGTGTCTGCTTATTTGTTTAATAAGTGATTTAGGCAAGTCATGAGTCTGTGGTACTTTTTGCTACTGTTACCTGTATTGGTTGGTATGGTTGAACCTTTCACTGATGCAATTTGACATGTGGCATTGGTATTAGTATTTTTGCTATGTCATTTGGCACAGTGTGCATGTTTGAAAGCTTCCTCATGTGTATTCGTTTGCATTGCCCTGTACCTGTTGTCCTCTGCCTTTCCTATGCTTGTGATTTCTTGGCTCCAGTTCAGGAAAGGCTTTCTAAGCCCTGCTGACTACACCGGGTTATAGCAACGGATCAAGGCGCATACTTGAAGTAGTGCCTTATAATCTTCACATGCAAACTCTGCAGTGCAAAGCTGATCTGTTTTCTGTACCTGTGTGGCACTAACAGAATTGCAACAGTGATAGCTTCCTCTGTCATTTTACCTTACTGAAAAGGTTATTGGTAACAGGGATAGCTGAGGCTCTGTAACAGCACACAACTAGAAAGCTCTGGTGAGTACTTTGGACATCAGCCTAAAGACAGGGCTAACAAGAAGACAGTTACAAAATCTGCTGTTAGTAATTTTGAAGAATACTTCCCCAGATTAGCCCAAGCTACTGCTATTAAAAAAAAAAAAAAAAGTTTTTGTATGGAGGTATCATCTCTAAAATGTAAAAGTGCCCTTTGTATTTAAAAAGACCAACACAAACCAAAAGAATTCATGGGGAAGGATCCTACAAAATACCTGAACTCAGAATAGAGAGTGTTTTTGGTTTTAACTCTACTTTTTTAAAAGAAGTCCCAAACAACAATCTTCAAGTGTACTAAATATCTGTTAAAAGTATGCCAAAGGCTCATTCAACAGTTGAGTTTTATTTATTTGTTTGTTTCCCTCATGCTCGATTGCCACTCTGGCAGTTACTGGGCACCACTAGGTCTTTGCCCAGCCAAGCCAGAGCTGCAGTTCTTGGCCTTTGGCGCATGGAGGTTATGAAGAGGAGAGGCACCACGTTGCTGGGTGGCAGTTGGGGATGACGCTCAGCATGGCCCTGTCACATACCCCAAGTCCATAGGGTCAGACATGCTGGGTCAGGAAATAATTGGAACCTACAATCTGATGATAAAGGGAGCCGTTTGCAGGACTCTGATTAGAAGCGTTTCTTAGATTAGATGTTTATAAAGCTGTGGCAGTTAGATTAGTCCAAAGGAATTAATCTGATGTGCATTCCCTTTTGTATTCAGTCATATGTTGGGAAGGATGATTGCTGTGTTAAAGAATCAAATTTTATTGAACGCTACATTAGTTACGGCTTTAAGTTACTTCGCCATAAATTTCTTAGGGACCAAGTGTAGTGCACAGGTATTTAGCTAGAATGTACAATGGCAGATAGAATAATGGCATATGAAAAAATGCAAGTTAGTAATATAATGTTTGTTAAAGACACTTGGAGTAGCTGTGATTATATATGGTGTTCCTCTTACAACGAGCTGGAATTTTTGCTTGTGGGGATAATGAAAATGTCTTACTGCTTATTCTAAACAGCACTTTCCTTTTGTTGTGTTAAGGGGGGTGGGGGCAATATTGCAGCCCTCAGCAAAGTCTAGAGCGGCAGAAAAACTTGCAGAGGTGTTGCTGAATGGTTAGTTTTGAGAACCTCATTACTGTGGTTATACAGAAAGAGTCTTTTTTTGTAGGACTGGCATGAGGAAAAAAAGTGGAAGAAAGTGTTATTCTTGTACGCTGAGAATGCAGAGGGGACAGAACCTATAATTCACCCTTTCCCCTCAAAAAAAAAAAATGCTTTTCAAAGCATTTCTAGTAGCTGCTCATTTAATAGTTGATTAAGCCTCTTATTCTGGGAGACTAACCAAGACTACCTAAACAGTTGTGCAGCATCACCAGTCCCAAACAGCTTCCTTCCAGCCCCAATCACGGCTCAGACTTACCAAACTTGTGTTCGGTTTTATTAACTGTTAATCTTATAATATTTTTCAGTTCCTTTGAGGATTTAAGCCTATTAAAGTCATATTTTCCAGTTCTTTTGTTGTAACTGTAATGCACAGAAACTTCTTTTTTGAAAGAAGAGCTGAGATTCCCATGAGATGTCATGGCTCCAAGTCTCGGGCCTTTAGAAAAACACCACACATCAGAGTGAGTGGGTGGAAGCACAAAACCGAGGGGGGAACAGGAACAGAGCATGTGAAGAGGTGAAGTCAGTCTTAGACACATCACCAGTACAGTGGCAACAGTTAGGATTTGAAGTATGGGAGGCTTTTATGTACGTGGGGAAGAATACGAGAGATGAACGTGAATTGGTTAAATAATAACGTAAAGTTTCAGCAATGGGTGTGTTAATTCAATTTTCGGAGGACAGTGAGTGTGACAAACTAGCTCATAGTGTTAAAAGTTTCCCAAGTCACTTTAAGGATATAAATAATTTTTTTAGTTGCGGTCGTTGTATCAAATAGGCCTGCCTGGTCTGATTCACCGAGTCGAGTTTATACGAACTTGGCCTACAACAGGTTTAACTGTGAATTTGGTTACAAGTGCAGGAAAAGAAAGGGGCCTAGTCAGGGTGGACTGGGGAAGGAATGGAGGGAAGCGCTACGGGTACTTAGTGAGGAGGCCTGTAAAGAAGTCACTGTCCGAGTGAAGTTACAAGCTGCTGAAAACCACTGTCAGCTGCTGACTGATGTCCCTGCCTCTCAAGGACCTGCACGTGGGGGTGGTCGCTGCCTGTGTTCTTACTGATAGTGATGCAGAGCATTGCGGTGAAAATACGAGGCAAGGTGTTGGTTTAAAAATTAATCTAAAAGAGATGTTTGGTGCATATGACTTGTTTTCTTCCTTCCTTTCAGAGCAGGACCTCCACTAATCCTGCTTCCTAGTCCTCTGTGGGTCCATGGGTGGTTATGCTAGTGGTAATTGTGTGTGTGTGTGTTCTATAAAGGTAGTGAACAGGTATATTTTGGGCTGGCAGCTGTTTCCCATGCAGACTTGTGACAATGAAGCAGTACTAATTATCTCTGAATCCTTTAAGACTTGCTTGTCTGCTCCGTCACTGAGTTTCAGAGTTGAGTGGTGCCAAGCCTCTTCCTGTAAGCATGTGTTCTGTAAAAACTTGTATGTGAGCCCTGCCCAGATGTTTTAGAACCCAACTTAATGGATGTTAAGATCAAACTAGTTAAACATTCATAGCCGCTCAGGCATTTCAGCATCACGCCCCAGGCATTAACAGCATACAGCTAATGTTTTCTGCTGGTAGGATGCATGTGTCCTCTCCCTGGAAGTACAGAGGAGAGGTAGGAAGAGTGTCACAGGAACAGCGATTGAATCACCAGCCCAGTTGCTTTACTCTGAGCTGTTGTAGATACCTTGATACCTAGCACAGGAAAGAGGAGGCTGTTTGGATTGCCCTAAGGAGCACTGTCAGGGACAGTGTAACAGCCAGCTTCCTTTCACGCTCACGGGTGACATCTTTCAGCATTGTCATTTGGGTGTGGGCTCCAAGGTCAGCTTCTGCCTTGAATCAGCCCACGTGAGTAGTCTCTATCTCCTAGATTTAGCGCATAGGCTGTAGCACTTGTACTTTCTCCTAGGTTTCCGCTTGTGTTAGGTGGAGTTATCTCTAAACACAGGCACGTCCTTCTCGCTAACCTTCTGCAAACTCTTCTTCGTTAAAGTATTTATCAGTGTTTACCCCTCTGCATGTCCCCTAAGATTAGATACAGAGTCTGTTGCAGCTTTGTTGTGATTTCTACATACCCGTATCAACTTGCTGGTTTTCTTTGAGTTTTTTTAATATATTATTTTTATATTTGTGTTGCCTATCCCAGTGAGTCCAGATTCATAGTTGAGGTCCCAATGCATTTTGGAAATACAGAGGCCGAACTACTTGCTTTCTGGTGCCTCCAGTGGCCCGTGGTACTTCAGTCTAAAGTAACATCATGCTTTGTGTCCTTGATACCTGATATAAAGGAAAATTATAGTTCCTTCTGTGTAAAGCATTTTGAAAATAGATGGGTGAAATGAAAAACTACTTACTATGCAAGTCTGTAATCTTTATCACTTCAGTATGCACAAAGCTTTCCACTTGCTGTTTAAACTGCAACAAAGTTAGCATCAGCAGAATCATCATTTTGCCTTGCAAGCAGGCTTGGTGCTGCTGAGATTAGCGTGCTTCACACTCAAGTGTTTGTGAAGCTTTGTCACTGTTTACTTTCCAATTCCTTCTCATTACCCTGATAACACACCTTGTGCAGTTGCTCAGAGCTGTCATACCTTAGTGTCTGAGTGATGTCATCATGGACTTCAGCCTGCTGCAGAAACACTAATCTCTCAGAAGAACCAGCAGCCTTAGACTATTTGCATGGTAGACAAAGGTGTGTTTAACAGTGAATCATTATTGAATTTGGAGAGACAGCTTGTCTTCCTTCATACACTACCAGCATATGAAGTTTGTAATCTCTCCTTTCTGTCAGTCTTTTCTGATAATTGTCAGTCTCTCTCATGTTAGATGAGTCTGAAGTCATAAATCTCTGATTTGATCTATCTTGGTCATTTGGTGCTTCTGCTGCCCAAGGAGGTTGTTGTCTCTCCTGCAGGCAGGCAGGCTAACTTGCCACACTCTTCACTGGATGTAGTCTTTCACAATCCTTGCCTTATCAGGTTGGTTATGCTGTGAGATCTCTTCTGTCTTTTGTTAGAAGGGTATTGTAGAATCATAGAATGGTTTGGGTTGGAAGGGACCTTAATGATCATCTAGTTCCAACCCCCTGCCATGGGCAGGGACACCCTCCACTAGACCAGGTTGCTCAAAGCCCCATCCAACCTGGCCTTGAACATGTGTAGTATTGTCTCCAGTATTTCCTCCTCCTGAGCTTGAACTCATTTGTGAGGTTTTTCCTAGATTTTCCAGAGGAAAGCCATTAACTTCTGAACATCTACCTGCAGCACCAAGTGTCACGCACAGTGGTAACACACTGTAGAATTTTTTAATCTGTTATTAAGTGAAAGATAGTAATTCCCGAGGGCATCAATAACCATATAATCTCCAAGGTTTCTTTCTGATTTATAGGGCAGTATCTTGGCATGCTTCTGTTCTTCCATTGCTTTAGATGACATTGTTCCTAAACGGGTAGCAGAGTTGTCTGCGTGCTAGGCAGATTTTTCAGTTGAAAAGGACCAGGCTTTCTGCAGATGTTCCCGTCAGGAATCACTTTCCTCTTTCATAAAGTCTGCCAAGTGGGGAAATGCAGAATAGAACATCACGAAAACCCCATCTTTCTTTTTGCGTGAAGGACAGAGTGGTTTGCCAAGGCATGAGCCATGCTGAGCGGAGTTTAGAGCTGATCTCATGCATGGTGGCTCAGCCTGGTGATCTCTGTTACTGCAGCTTGCACTTGGCTGCTTTATCTGCAGGATCAGTCTCTTCGGTAGCGTGGCCTTATTACGCAGCTAAGCCATCCTGCTGCTGCCATGCATAGTGCAGATCCAAAAGAAACCACATTGCAGGGGTTCTACCTGCTGGTCTGCATCAGAGAGTCCTGCCAATAAACCACCTCTGCTGTCAAACGTATCCAATGGATTTGTCTCTTGCACCTCTTGGGGCCCTCCAAAACAGTTTTTTCATCCATAGTGAACCATAGGCACTGGCTCAGGTTCCCACAAGGTCAAAGCAAAGCAGCCTAGGCATTTTTTTTCTGCCCTTCATTGGTGAAGCTTTGACGTCACGGGACCTGTGATATGCACAGGTGGTGGGGGGTATGGTGGAGAAGGGATTTCTTCCATATGCCACTGTGCACTCTTTGGGTATTAGCTGTGTCTGCTTTTCAAGGAAGAATGCTGGAAAAACAAAACCAGAACTATCTGGTTTGCTGTCTTCAGAAGAAAAGCTCGTCATCAGCCTTTGTCACTAAAGGTTCTGTTGCTTTCTAGTCTCTTTTATCTCTAGGGGACAGTATTCCATACATGCCCCACAGATTCATCTGCCCACCCTGGCTGTGTGCATCATGCAGCTATTCAAGCTTCCAGAGACGTATGGGTGACAGGGCCATCTGAATGCCTCTTCATTGCTGCTTTCTTACAGTGATGAGGAGTCTGCCCACTGTATGGTTCTCTTTTTCCTTTTGATCTTCTTTAAATCAATGCCTGTGCTGCATGAAAAGACCTTCTGTTTTTAATAGAGGATTGGTGATGGCCGTCCTCTGACAATTTCAGAAAAACGTCCTGGCTTGGTTTCTCTTATTCGTTAGTTATAAATGCTGAGTCGTATCAGGAAGTGATTAGTTCTGGTACTTGGGTCAGAGTTACTTGTCTGTGCCCATACTTGCCCAACACTGACTTCTTTCCTGGGGACAGTTTGAGGTCATACCAGGGATGGTCTGGAGGAGTTCTGGCAAAGATTCAAGCTTAGCTGTTGACCTCATGCAACTCAGCCTTTGTGTTGTTCACTGCTGTGAATGGGTAAAGTGAAGGAGACTGTAGGAGCGCTGCATGTATGTAGCCTGTTAAATTAGCTCAATACATTTGGGAAAGCGCTGAGCTGACTACATGTGGAATAAATCCATTTCCTTGGGACACAGCACATCTGTCTGTTCATCACAGTTACGTCATGCTGCAGTGAGATGGTGCTACAGTATGTGGCCTTCTCTTGATGCTGTAATAGCAAGCTGCTTTCTTTGGTCAGAAAAGTTGGGCTTTAAGTAATAAATAATTTTTTACTTCAGTCCTTGTCACTGGTGATTAAACCTGCATGGTGGTTTGCCATCTAATACGCATAAGCTTCTACTAAGAATTTTATTCTCAGCTTTTTTTTGAAAGGGTCAGTATGTGGAATTGTTTGGCAAGAGTTATTTGTTTTGAAGTACTACAGTGTATGTTGACACCACTTTATTACGTTGGATATAGAACATGATCCAACTTGTAAGGATGGAGTTGTCAGGATGTGAGATGGATGTGGTTTAGTATGGTTGGACACCAGATAAGAACAGGGGTGATAATGAATGGAGTGAATATCTTAATACCTTACTTGTAATTTAAGCAGATTCCCACCTATAATTGTGTTCTACAAACTTGTATGTAGCTGGGTGGCTTTGACTTATTTCGGCCTTTTTCCCCTAGCAGAAACAGGGTAGGGAAATTTTTAAAAAGCAGATTTCAAAACTCAAGCCCATGGTTTGAGGGAACCATTTTATTCGAGCAAGGTGATAATGTTAGCCTTTCACTGAGCATCTCAGTCTGGGACCGTTAGTTTGTAGCACGTAACGGTTGTGTGTCACTTACACTTTTTAGGAAAAGTGAGGTGAAGATGTTCTCAAAGACTCCTAAGAGAATAATATAAACCACCTGTCCTATTACTGAAAATGATTTTGGTTGCTTCCCATGCAGAGTATATCCAGAAAGAGAACCTTGATTTTATGAGTTTTGAAAGATAGTTTTCAAGTTTCTGGGCTTTTCATTTGTTACAGTGAAATCTCTACCTTCCAGGATGTTTTTCATAGGGCAGCCAGTCATTATGGTTCAAGTCAACTTAAATATCTGAATGTAGATTTCTTTGGGTTTTTTCCTTCTTCAGCTGCTACTTGCTTGATGCTCAAATACTATATAGTTTATAAAAGTGATTAAGAATTCAAAGCTTTTTTTATTAATAATTAGGATATATTTATAGAATAACTAGGGCTGTTTTAAAATATGCAAACTTTTTAAAGATCAAATAGAAATTGTAGGACAAATGACAGTATATTGATTAATCAGTATCTTTAAGGGGACATGCATGTGTTTTCTTTGTGATAGTGTTTCTAGTGCAAAAGTGTGCAATATTCTTACATTGATGTTTGAGAAATAAACCAGCTATTTAGCCTAATTGGTCAAATAATTCACAGGGTGAAAATTCCATTTTCTTTATGCATTGTTCTGTGGTGTACCAAGTTCTGTAGAAAATTTTCTTGAAAAAGTTAAAGAAGGTTGATAGGAGAACACCGTGTAGCATTCAATGGCTTGTGTTTTCGTTGATCTGGATGTGAGTATTGGACACGGTCTGAAGTGATCTAAAGGCTTTGAAAAACCTTTAGATACTCTCTAACTGCCAGAGCACCCCTTGGCTGTAGGCTATTGATTTTACTCTGGTACTAAGAAACTGTTATTGATGAAAAGTCTATCAGACAAGAATGTCCCTATAAAAAATTTAGACTTCAAGTTTGTCTGGTTTCCTGATTTTAATTTATTATATATATATATTTATATATACACATATACTCTCTCACACACATGTATATACATTTGTATGTACATATACACATGTGCGTGTATATTGAAGTGGTGGTTGTGTTGCCAGCCTGGCTCTTTCTAGGGTTCTTAAAGAAACTGCTTTCTCTAGCAGTCGAAATGGAGTTCTCTGACTGTGGGAGATTTGAGACTAAGGAATCTTGCATGGACTAAATGGAAAGTAGAATGCTAATTACAGCTCACTTTGTATTTTCGTTTCACTTAATGTACAATCTGAGGTCCGGTCAGGTGGTTGAGCCTTTGAATGTTACAACTGTTAGAGTCTAATCACAGGAGCCTGGTAAGACTACTCACGCATTTCCTTTTGCAGATTCATAGTAATGTTTGTGGAGGTTTTTCTGTGTATTCAGTTATGAACAGAAAAAAATTAAATGCCGTAAATAGAATTGTTATAATTGTCACTCAGTGATTCCGAAAGGGAAAAAATAGACTCTGAATCTGTGAAAGTGCCTTGTAGTGTTGATTTATTGCTGCAAATACAGCAGCTAGATGAGGGAAACTGTATTGATATTTCATTTTAAAAAGTCACCTTTCAGATGGAGTAGTGTTTTTATATTTCAAAAACATCTGTAGTTGAACACTTTGCCACATTAGGAAGATTGAATTGATGGTATTACTGTTGAAGTTGAAAGGAGACCAATATTTTTAAAATGGATTTTTGAAATATAAAATCTTGCCTGTTTATGGTTTGGTTCGCCTAGACCAAATTAACTTGGACACTCAGCATGGACTCTATTTATTCTGGCATAAGAACAAGCATGGAGCAGAGTTTCCTGGTCTCAAAAAACTGGTGATGGTAAGAGGCCTCCGTAATATTCCCAGCCAGCTGAATGCCTGAGGTATTTTGCCATACAGGAAATCAATTGCAGCTGAATGTGCACTGTTTCCACTCCAAGTATATAAACAGGCCTTATGGTGATATAAAAAAATGAAAAAGAAAGTCCAGTCTTACATTGAATAGCTTCTTGAAAGTTCAGAGCAAGAACATCTGATGGTCGGTTTCTGTGGATTCTTCGCTGTCACCTTTGGCTGCGTCCATAGCACAGAAATAGCTAAGGAGAGGTAAATGGATCTTGGGGTCCTGTAGAACAGGCAGATATGAAGCAATGTCTTAGAGAAATGAAAATACTAAAAAAGGTATCCTTGTTCAGTTGCTGGTTGATATTCCAGTCCATGTTCTGAAGCTGGGAAGGGTTACAAATATAGCAAAGGATATGAGTTCTTTCCCTCGTTAAATCAAGAATCCTGAGCTTTTTAGGCTGTGAGATTTGCTAGAAAATGCTGTACCACAATTGTATCTAAACAGCTGCTTTTTCTGAAGTGGTAGAAGGTAAAATATTTTCAATTGGATATTTACCACTCTTTGTTTACCTTGTGAAAATACCGAGATCAGATGCAGGTGCCAGACGGAGCTCAGAAAGTGACCCACAGCTCTGATTTGCTTTAACGGCTAGAGATGTGTCCTTCTGTTGCTCAGCAGCAAAGCGGGGGTTCATTTGGATAGAGATTTCCAGGCATTAAAGACAATTAAATTTAAAATCAGCAAATTTCAGAAGGAGCGTGGCCTGAAGTTTTTGGGGTTTAGCGCTTCCTTGCTCTGCCACAGACCTACAGCGTGGCCGTAGACGCACTCTCTGGTCTAGATTTTTAAAGATATGTAGGTAGGCGCTCGCAGAGGTGGTAAGACTCTTAATAGGATTTTTGGAATCACGTTAGTGTCTAATTCCTATTCAAAATCTGACCTGTTAGCCTGTCTGAACCGGATTCAGCCCGTGCAACGTTTTTTTCAATGACCCTTTAAGGCAGAATGGGCAGACAGAACAGCGAGTGTGGTTTAGGGGGCATAAACGGGGGGTGAGCACAGCCCCCCGCTGAGCTGCGGAGTTGTGCTCCCTTTTATGCTTTCTCTAATTCCGTAATTTTTACCCTCCTTTCTGCAGAATGCCAGAGGCTCGACAGAGGAGAGGAAAAGTGACTCCGCTTTGCCTAATCTAACAGTGATTTCTTTGAGTGCTCTACCAGGTAATTCTTTCTTATTATTCTTTTAATTTAATTTTTTTTTAAATTAGAGATTATGGGTTTTGTGCCTTTGGCTGAGGTGACTGGTGTTCAGTGAACATACCTCAAGTTAATTATGAGCCTGTTTAGTATGCAAATCCTCAGTAGGTCTCTGTCCTGTAGAGGCCTGAAATCTTGGTTAGTCAAGACCACGGGTTTTCTCCATGTGCACGCTAGTGGGGTTTTATGCTAATTAAATTAAGATTTTGGGGGCACCTAAGCAGTTTAGGGAGGTTAAATTTTCAATTTTTCAGTTTCTGTAACTGAAGTTTTGCTAAAGATTATGGCTGGAGTTTTGTTTGGCTGCTTGATTCCTTCTTTTTGGAGGTAGAAACGCCACTTTCACAGAGAAACAATGGCCTCTCCATGGGGCTGGGGAGATCTGAGACTTCTGTGTTCTACTGAGATTTCCTGTGTTACTGCATGTCATTTGAGAAGAAATTGACCTTTCATAGTTTATTTTTTTAGAGGGTTAATTTTATTTACTCTTAATACCTGAAAGTCTTGGGGGACCTGGGGAACTTGAGAGCATAGGAAAAGCTGGTTTAGATGCCATGGAAGTGTAACTTGAATGTAATAACTGATCTCCCTCGTTCAATTATCTGAAACAAATTGACATGCCAAAAACCTTCACAATAGTGCTGGCAAGAGACTTCACAGATAATATTAAATAAAAAGAGGGCTTTAGGCAACATCGTTTGCTCTGTCTTTTCCTCCTCAGTCCTGGTGTCGACCCAAAGGAGTCTTGTCTTCTCTCTGAAGAAGGTGAGTGTTCAGTGATGGGCTTTGTGGGTAACAGCACAGACACTGCTATTTGGAAAAACTCGATGACTTATAAATAACCTACTTCACTCCTTTGAGATGAAGCATGTAATGCTGAAACCAGTGTAGCATAGATTAGTTTAAAATTAAAAAAAACCCCAACCACCAACCTAATAAACCCCTTATGTTAATTGCCACTCTGGCAAGATCCTTCTGTGATCTGCAGAGGGAGTACTAATATGGTATATTAGACCACTAATTAATAATATTTATTATTTTACCCTACTTATAGTGGCACTTGTAATACAATCTTGTAGTATGTATTGATGAGACAATGTGTTAAAATGTTCTTAACATTTTAGAAAGGCAACTTTGTCGGATCCAATGCTTTGGGACTGCATAGCTCTAATAGGTAGACACTACCAGGATTGCGTAGCATTCAACCGAAGCTTACATCTGACAAGCATTAGCGAGATCTTACTTTCCTTTGATCCAAAGGAGAACAGTCTCTAAGTAGGAAAACATTCTGCAGAGGCTGGGAGAGGAAAGACCAGAAATTCTTCTTCAGTATTTTCTAACAATAGCCAGATTTGAATAAGATTGCATGTTTTAACATACATTAGAGAAAAATAATCGGTGTGACCTAAATTCAGTACATTAGTTGCCTGTGTTATTTGCTGATAGTTAATTACTAGCTTATTTTTTGTCCACAAATATGGAGGGGCTGTACATTTCCAGGTTCCGCACAGCAAATAATTTTATTTATTTAACTTTAAATTTGTGCATATCCAAATGTGTGTGAAGCATTTGCACGGTGGCCTTAGAAAGTGAACTACTTCCGCAAATTGTTCCCCCCCCCCCTTTCCCTGATTTCCATTTCATTTCAAATATGCTTCTTGGCCTTGGTTTTGAGTTGTGGTGATTTTAATGTGTTTTCGTGATGAGCAGAAAAGCTAAACCAGACCGTCAGACTCGAATAACCTCTTTTCTGAAAGCTGAGATAACATGATTTGTGCATGTGTCCTAAGCAGCAGAGGATTTCCTAAGATTCTCTGGGAGCCATGGCAGACAAGCATTCACTATGAAGTGCTTCAGAAAATTGTTGTATCAACAAACCTGGAATGTGTGGGAATGTATCAACTGATGGGATAAGGCATTCAAGGACTAGATGAAGTGCATTTAGTAAAGAATTAATTTCATGGGAAAAAGGAAGAAAGCTAAAATACGCAGAGTGGTGTTCCGTAGAAAGAACAGCGTAACGGTTTGGGCAGATACAGCTTTGAGGGACGGATGTTAAATCTGTACCAAAGAACAACCAGTAATTTTGCCAAATTTGATTCACATGCCAGACACTAAATCTGGATGTTTGAGAGTATTTTCATTTCGAAACAACTTTTGTGGGTGGTAGGGGAGACATTTTGTGAAATTTGTTTATATTTTGCTATTATCTATTTGACTTTCGTAGCAATATTGTCTGGTTTTAGTTGTTTCAATAAGTTGGTGCTTGGACTGTGCTAATCTTTGGAAAGAATGAAAATGGGGTTCAGTAGCTCTCAAAATCATGACATCTGTTGCTGCAGAGAAGGAAGCATCAGATCGATATACTTTGTTCTAACAATTCAGGATGAGTTTTGGTACGCACTGTGTTTATGCTAAAAGTCACTGCACAAAAAAATTCCTCGAGCATCTGTGCATCACTGAATGCTTTGTTTCGGCCATGTCTTTAATGGCATGAGGGCTTGCAAATCTGTGTGGGGGTGGAGAGGAATGATGCGTTGCCCACGTGTGAGCTTTTCTGTAAGTCAGTTCTATTTTTGGTATGCCACGGAGCAGAGGTACAGAGCGAAAATAGGGGTTCAGTTGTGGTGGTGGAGATCTGTAAAAGCCTTCCTATTGCCTGAAGCTCCTACCAGGTTCTTGGAGTGGTTGCCTTAGTATCCATGGGAATATTCGGGGTTTAATTTAGCATGCTAGATTAGGGCCTAATACCTTAATTAAGCCTAGCAATTTTTAATGTTTCCCCCAAACCCTTTGTGGCTGATTGTAGTCAGACTGAAAGAGACTTAATATAAAGTGCATCTCTTGGGGTTTCTGTTGTTGGCCATTTTATGAAAACTATCGTCCTACTTCAGAAGGATGAAGCTGGCCAGTGAATGTAATTTTTAACTGAAGGATCCACAGATCTGGCTAGGCTTCTTAAAATATTAATCCAGATAACATATGCCGGTGACTTATTGAAAGTCTAAACACTTAGTACATTTAGACTAATGGTTTTATAAAAATCATGATAACTGCTTTTAAAAAAGGGTTTATTAATTGATAAGCTGCATCTGGAAACGGTGTTTTAATTCGTGTCTGCTCACATGTTTGGGATTTTCTGCTGTGAAAAAGATTAAATGAAAAGAATTGTCTGGACAAATTCAGGAATAATATAATTGGAGTTTTATATGCTCTATGGTCAAAGTGACTTTTTTTTCCCCTTAAGTTGTATATTAAGTTCTTGAATAAAAATTCTTATCTGTATCTTTATTTTTTTAAAAAAAAATCCTAAAAGACAAGCTCACTCACCCCCATCTTCCCCCCACATGCTTGCTCAGAGTGGTCCGTCCTTTCCCGCTGCCATGTCCTATTGTTACGGTCAAATGACCAAGGAGAAGTGTATACTTCCTTTTGTGGCCAGTAGATAGGGGTTCTTAATTGATGACTGCTGCTTTCTTTCTGACGGAAAGGAAATGAATGGGCAGTAGTGATTGTAGCACATCTGTTGTTTTCTGGTGAGCATCCTGTACAGCAGTGAAACTGTCTTGAAGACTACTTTCCTCCCCCCCACCTCCTCCCTGTTCAGGATGAGTTAATAGAGGGGGTACGGGTGACATGTGACAGTATTGTTACTTTGTCACAGGTGTAGCCAAAGCAGAAAAACAAATCACATGCTGGAACAGAATGACTTGTTTATGTTTTACAAAAAAAATGTAAAAAAAACGAAGAAATCTTGCCAAGTGCTCAGGGGTGTACTGCGTTTTGATTGCATGGCATGGGTAACGAGTCCTGTCTTCATAGTACAGTCACTGCATTGTAGGTGTAACATTCCAAAACCATGCTGACAATGGCTTCCTCTGGGGAAGGGGAGAAACAAAATACCACCCACGCCAAGGACCCGGAAGCTGAAATATTCCAGCTGCATTCACTACAGTTTCTAGGGTGAGGTTTCTAATTCCGTGGTATTGTTGTCCATCTCCTGCTTGAATATTTTTTGCTTGAGGTGTTGCAGCATAACCCTGGGGAGCATTGAGGAACTCGCTAGGGAGCTCTGGGGGGGGCTCCTGCCCTGCAGACCTCCTGGAGTGTGGCTAGAGATGGAGCCATGGGAAGCTCCTTACCTGGCTTTGCAGGGAGGGAAATTCTGGGGTCAGATGAATGATGGTGTAGGAAAGGGTCTGGCCTGAGAGCAGAAGGGGACTTGAAGGTGGGGAAGGCAGGTGTCTGGCGAAATGCTTGAGAGGCCAGTAAAGCAGCTGGGTGACACTGGTGCGGGATGGTAGTGGAATGTATCACAGCTCGCCCTCTGCATCATACCAGCCACAACTTTTCCACTTTTTTCTTTGACCTGTATGTTATAAGGAGGAGTGAAAGTGGGATGCTCTCTGTGCGAACCTTGAGTGTGCCTACAGTGAACCTTTTGTTCTCTCTTGCCACAGAAAGTGCTTGAGAACTATTAATTGAAAGAGCTGTGTAAATCTGATTCCATACCACTTTGTTGTCCTTTGTTTCTTCCTTTTGCTTTTATTGTGTTTTAACTGCAGCATTTCTTGTAAGCAAGGTGCCAGCACTCTGCTTTTGCACAGACTAAATATTTTGGTACTCTAAAGTGGTGGTGCTTATGTTGAGCTTGGATGAAGCCCTTTAACTGAAGGTAACACACTGGATAGTGCTGCCCACTTTCTTGGGGGTGTCTGATGTGTGTCAGATAAAATTGCATTTTCAGCCCTTTCTTGTCACTTGCTATCCCAAAAGCTGGCCTGTCCCTGCCCTCTTTAAGAGAGGATCTCCATCACTTAACAAAGAAGATGTTGAGATATACAACTCTGCATCCCTACGTTGCTCTTTAGCTGGAAGCTTACAGCCTTCCTTAAGCTTACATGTTTGTTCAAAATCACAGATGCACACGGCCACTAGAGATGGGGAAAGTGAGCGAGAATATACCGTGCTGTCGGTGAACGTCAACGTGGCTGCATACAAAATTCATGATACCATAAATGAATCATGCTGCAAGAAATGCCCCAGTGATACATATGCCTTTATGGTGTTGGCAAAATAGGCAGCAAAACTGTGATCCTTCCTTTTGTCCGATTTCCACCCGCACTCTAAATTTGCAGACAGTGGGGAGTAATCAATGGCGTAACTATCCATCGTAGATAAGGTTAAAACCTCTGTCATTGCTGCTTTCCCCCGATCAGATCAAACTTCAGAAAATGAAAGAACAGGTGCCATAGAAACAATTCTAAATTGGATAGAGGTGGTAAAGCTGGAGAGGGGGTGGGTTTTTTTGGGGTATGGTGGGGTTTTTTTGGTAGGCTTCTCTAAGGATAATTTAAGCAACTAATTAATCCTTTTGCTTTCTGAGCGAGATACACAGAGACCCTGTTCATGCCTCCAAAGCCTTTTAAACATTTAGCCTATCCCCATAGGATCTCAGATTTATCTTGCATCTGTTGGCAAGGATTGTGTTGTAGCTAAATATTAGTCATGGCACCAGCCGAGCCATACAGGAAAAACCCACAGAATCAGTTGAAATCTGTTTGCTCAAGTCTTTGTAAATTCCATTTTATGGGGCTCTTAATGCATTAGGGTAAGTTTTAAGAAAGATAGTAAATTGTTAATTCGAGATTTTTGCAATTCTAATCACTACATTAGTGTATTATTCTGCACCTCTTGCGTGACTCATGAGAAACACTTGAATATTTGTGTGACTTACTGTGTTCAAATTGCTATGTAGAAGTTTGATAAAACATTTTTATTACAGAATCTTTGGGAACAGGTGTGACTTTTTTTCATCCTGAGCTAAAGATGCAATATGTGACTTAAAGCAGGGCTATAGATTATTTTACAAAACTTTCAAAGACAGCTTTTTGAGTATTGATATGTTGATGACTATACACACAAACCAAAATCCTATTGAAAATATAAAAATACTTGTTCTGTTGAGGCTGATATTATTTAAAGCATGATACACAGCTGTTCAGTGAAAGAAACTTCGGCAAGAACTTCAACCTCTAAAAGAAAGATTAGCTACTGCTTTTATCAGCATGGACATCACTTTGAAGATACTAAACATCTGGTTTCCTTCTGGGAGAATTATGTTCTGTCCACTCGACCCTTTGTAAAAGTAAATATTTTTATTAGTTACGTTATGTAGGAATTTGAAAAAGTACTTAATACATGAAAAAAGGAACCCAAACCACATGCTTTGCTTACTTAGCTTCAGTTGCTTAAGTACAGTACATCAAATGCTATTTTGCTATCAATGAGTTTCTTTTGTAATTCAAAATTATACCAGTATGGGATTTGGTAGGAGCCATAACTATGATTTTCCATTCTTTCTTTGTCTTCATTTTTAAAAGAAAATATTCCCCTTTTTCTCTCGCTCCCTTGTCACCTCCCAGGAGTGTTTGTCAGGCCCACAGACATTCCAGCCTTAACATCTTTCCTTCAGCTATGTCTATAAACTGTACTTCAAGGGTAAATCCAGCCTGGATTCTATTTGTTTACTGTGTAATTTAGATGTGTGAAGTTACTTAGTAAAGATAGTTGTATGTTTTGTATTTGGGTAACATAGTCTTCTGTGATTAGATGAAGGTTAAAGATAATTGAAGATGTAGCTTCTAATCCTCTTTTCAAGGTAGAATAGAAAAGACCTTAAAATCATAATTGGTATATTTGTTTCTTTCATATGGAAATATGTTACTTAGGAAAAATACCCTCCATTTATACAGGTTTGAACACTAATGTTGCTTGTTTTGTGCTAGTATGAGAATGAGTGGATTTTTTTTTTTTTAAATACATAATGTAGCCTTTTCAGTAAGGAAATGCACTGGACTTTATGAAATGTTACACTTGAGAAATTATTTTAAAAGTGAAGCCAGTTAGGCATTTTTCAGCCAAAAATATTTTCTTGGAAAACAGCAATTTATTACAAACAGAACATTTCACACAAACAGACAGTTTTTAATGGATCTATCAGCAAAAGATTTTTAAATACAGGATTGTAAGAAAATGTGGTTCTGTTCCATGGAAAAATAACAATATAATTCCAAACTGAAGAAATTACTGTGTCTCTGGAAATTTCTGTCTCTGTTTTTTTTTTTTTATTATTATTTTAATTTGGATTGCAATCCTTCAATGGTGTCTACCTCTTCCTCAGAAAGAGCATGGATATTTTCAAAATTCTACTTTTTATTTTTCTACAAGTTGGGAAGATAGCTTGCTAGTTGCTTCTAGTATACTGATGTTCACTTTTGCAAACTGTTCCCATGGAAAAGAGTCTTCTGTTGTTTTAATGCACAGTTTGACAAACGTCAGACACGACGTGACTAGAGTCATCACAAACGATTCCCTCGTTTCTTTTTTGTTCCTCATTTGACATTTACTAAAACATGGCTTATCAATGAGGTTAAGACCTACTCAAAACTCTTACAAATTTGATGTATTATAATAATAATTATTGCTTGAAGTTGTGTTACGTATGTACTAGGCACCATAAGTCTATTGTCTCTCTATTGGATGCGCCGTTGTTGAGTCTGTTAATCTTCAGAATGAAGTGAAGCCTTTAAAAAGACTGTGCCATTTTTAGTCTCAGGGTGGAGAGTTTTTGATCAAGTGGGTTGCAGGATAATTGAGGATGCTTGTGCCAAATCTGTCTAGAATCTAAACCAAAAACACAGGGTTTTCTGTGTTTATTTTGGGAATAAGTTCATAGTTTTAAAGTTCGCCTCATACACCAATATTTATGAGAAATGACATTGAAGTGAATTTTAAACAGCATATTAGAATTTAAAATATTATTGTCTCTGAAGCACATCTGGTAACGCAAGATCTAAAGCTATTAATTTGGCCAGGACAATGAGTCTGTTATGAATTGGGGCTAGCCCATTGAAATGAGTTTGCTCCTGAATTAATGGTGATGGAGGGTGGGGAGTTTGGAGTAATGACCATCTGCTGGGTTATTAATGTCCAGCAGGCTTCAAGAGACGCAGTGACGCCTGTGGTAACATGCTTGTGCTGATCTTAATATCTGTGTTGTTACTATGCATAGAACAAGGAAATAAAAGCTGGATGAAACTATAAAATTCAGAGAGTTTGGGGATTTTTCTTTTGGTTTGTGTGTGAGGACTGTTTGTCCAGTGGTGTTACTGTTTGTCCAGTGGTGTTACTGTTTGTCCAGTGGAGTGAGGGTAAAAAAAAAAAAAAATTACCCTTCAGTGGTTTTTTTTTGTTTTCGAGTTATTGTCCATTCTGGAGAACAACTTGATTTTATTCTCCCATCCCCCAGGAGAGATGAGAGACAAAACCCCAAGTGTATTTCAACCTGGGGACTGGAGGAGCCCCACACAAGTGCTGTTGTTTCGTCTGCCATGGAGCAACAGGGCATGTGTGATAAGCAGATGGGTCCCCAGCTCTTCATCTCTGTTGCTACTCATTCCCTGTACCTAGGTTGCAACACAAGACATAGTTTAAATGCCTGAAACAGTGAATCTCAAAAAGCCATTTCAACACTGAGAGTAGAGTACATTTCTTGATATTGGCAAATTGTATTTTGTGTTATCTGCACCCTTATCAGAGGTAAGGATATAGATACTTGAGTAAATTCTTTAGTGTAAATAACTGTATTAATGAGGAAGACATGAAATTCCCCAGCGTAAGCAATTTCCTTCCCTGTTTGCTTGGATATTGGTCTTCACGGTAAATAACTCAAGCCTGTTGCATGCTTGCTGGAAATGAGATTAGTAGCTGGGGGTTTTCCTTAAAATTAATTGGCAGTACTGATAGAAAAATGCATCCTTCATTCTGTGTATGTGGAAAACATAACGTAAACATATATTTATTTATAAATAGGCATAATACAAATATTAAAATATCTATAGTATTGTACTTCCTGCAGTTGATCTTTATCCCTAAAAGTAAATAAATCGCTTTGCATTGATGATTCTTGTATGTTAATCTAAGATTGCAAACCTGTACTTCCGAAGATGCTGTTCATAGTAGATGTCTTGAAGATGCCAGTGTGTGCTGTGTTTCGATATTTTAGGATGAATTAAAGGATGGAGAATTTCCAAAGCGTTTTTCAGACTCTGTATAGTGTTAGTGCTTAATTCATGCTGTTTGGGTATAGGGTTTTCACTGCAGTCTACAATAGCGGGCTCATGCTTAGGAATAAGTGGAGTACAGCCTCCTGGGGCAGCCCAGTGGAGAGGTGGGATGCAAAACACTGCCTGATAATCGGGTACTGAGGAACCAGCTTGCTATTTCCTTCCAGTTCTGAATCTGTAGAGCGTTTTAGTGTTCTTCCTAATGCATCTTTTTCTTAATTTATTTCAGCTGAAAGGTTGAAAACCTTTCTTTCACTTGGTATCTTCTTATAATCTTGCAAAATAAGCAGTCTGCCGTATCACTTAGAGTAGATCTTTGATAGAGTCCTTCCAAGGCAAGGAAAAAAGAGCAAAATTGTAATAAACCTCGGTAAAAAAATGTATGTGGTTGAAATGGACTTTATTATCTATTTCCATTTCAATACATGCTTAAATTGGAAAAGGAAATTTGTATTTTTGTAATTACACCTCTGGAAAGTGGAGCAGCTCAGTTACTTCCTTAGAGAAATATGTTCAGTCTTTAGTTTCAGAGATTTGAAGCTGGAGTTAAACAGGTAATCTGTTTAACTATAATTTTTATAACAAATGAATTAAATAGTTGAGTTTATATGCAAATTTTGCCAACAGCCAACTTTAGAAAAAGACAAAATAATTCTAGACATGCTATAAAACTTATATTAATTCAACCCTCTGGGGCTTATGTAATCCAAACCTTGTTCCTTGGTTTTGTTTGGGTTTGGTTTTGTTTGTTTCCCATATCTGGCTTTATTTGCAAAATAGGTAAGAAGAATAATTTGACAGAAGCACCTCATGGATATGTGTTTTAAAATAGATCCAATTCTTCTGACATTTAGGTGTAAGACTCTCAGAAATAACAGGAAATATTGAAGTTTGGTAGTTACTTCAACCTTTACTGTAGTTATTTTTGTTAAGTATGCCAGGCTCCTATTTTCCACAAATTAGGCTAGATGCTAAAATGACTAACAGTTCTGAAAAATCTGGCCCTTGTTTTTAATATTTGTTGATGTGTTGCAGCTTCTTACCAAACTTTAATGGCTTTTGCTTAAACTGGACTGACGTTGGATTTCAAAAGAAAACCCCATAAACCAAAAAGCCTCCAAACCACAAAAATCTCCCTTCCATTAAGGGTCTGCTTTACATTTCATCCTGGTGTTAGCTTGCTGGTGTCATGGTGATGCCCAGACTCCAGACTTGTGTCTGGAACAGCCATAAGGGGATGTTTCTCACTTCAAAAGAGCTGGGCAGCCGCTTCTGAGGTCTCCCTGTGGGACACCTCTCCCTCTGCCACAGCGAACGGAGGCATCCAGCTGTTGTTGGGCTACACAGGAGCTGAGATGTTGCAGAGAAAGGTGTCCAGAGACAGATAATCATGCTTCTTATTGAAAGGACTGCGTCTGAGTAGTTCTGTTGAATGTAATTACACTTCCAGCCCTCTGAAAAGTCTGGTTGTCTGTTGTTTCCCTACCTGTTCTACTTTTTATGCCATTGTGTGTACACATCCATCTCTGGCTCACCATTTAGAGTTCTTTAAATCTCTGGAGTTTGTAACTAAGTTTAGTGTGGAGGAAAATGCCCAAAACTACATTTCAGCAAAGCTTATAAGCATAGGTAGTCTGAGAGCAGAGAGGGTTGTCCTGTAGGGCTATATGTGTATTAAATTCAAATGCTCCTAAAATTATTCCTAGGCCTGGAAGAAGGTCTATGATGGTCATGTTTGCTGGCACGATTTTAGGGAGTTTACAGCTAGCCTTGTCCCCAGTTTCCAGATGTGGCTCAGACCCTAGTCCAGTTCCGCTATCAGTCCCAAGAGATGGTTTTTGTGCACTCTGTTCTGGAAATTAAGATCGTTCATTAGCACAGGTGCAAGCTACTCTGTCTCAGCTTGCCTTTGTGCCAAGGAACGCTTTTTGGGTGTGTCTAGTGCATGAATTTTAAGTATAGCCTTCATGTTTCCAGTGACGGAGCTCTGCAACCACAGGTTAAGCTTTATTCTGCATGAGGGAATCTGTAGGTTGGTCTAGCAATCCTGTGAATGTTTTCACTGTGGGGAAAATTGAGGGTCGGTTTTCATTTGGCGTAAGCACATCTACACCTCAGTCAACGTTTCTCCGCTGTGCAGAATTTTTAGTCCCTCACATGACATAAGGTCACTCTACAGTGTTGCTATTATTTATTTTAAAAATCAATTTCTGGATTGTTTTGTGGGGAAAATTGGGGGAGCTAGAGACAGAGGATGATAAAAAAAAAATATAAAGAAACAGAAGAATTTGAAACTGGCTTGGGCACTTGTTAGATTGACATGTCTTGGTAGGTCAGCACATAGTGGTGACCGCTGGGCAAAAAGTGATCGTGGCTAGGTGATACCCCCAGGATACTGCACAGGCTGTGTGGAAAGTGACAGGTGGGAGAGAGATGGAGTAACTGCCATCATATCTAAGGGAATAAATGCTTCTTCCTCTACCCACTCCTATCGCCTAAATGCAGGAGTGAGGATTGGAGGGCTGCAGAATCTCATTTGCTGATGAGATAGTGGTTTCCTGCTTTCTGTGGTAATATACATAGTCCTTTGTATGTGAAATACAGCAGGGACTTTTTTTTTCCCCTGCCCCTGTTGCCCTGCTGAATAAGCTGACATCATCTTGGAGCCAAGGCAGGCCCAGGTGGTGTCCTCGTCTAGCCGTGCCTCTCATTGGATTCAGTGGGAACGCAGTGTCGTTAGTATGCGCCCTGAGTGCCGGTGTTCCTCAGGGCGCTAAAGGCGGGCTAGGCATCAAGAATGGAGAAACTGGGAATTCTATGTACCAAAGACAGAATTACATAACTTGAAACAGTGTTACTGGAATACCTTTGTGTTTTTTGGGTTCAGTACATCAGTACTTAGTATTTGAATAAACCATTAAGGTTTATAAATGCATAGTTGCGTGTCTTGGCAGCACATTAGGTTTGTTCCCCAATTACTAAACTGGGAAGGCTGTTTTCAGAAGGTTCACTTAAGTTATTTCTTTCTTTAAAAGCAGGAAAAAAGGAACTTTCATCTGAATTCACTGGGCTTAGCTTTGAGAATTCAAAAGGCTTTGGAAACTGGCTGAAGTTCTTGGTACTTGACTTGAGTAATATTCCCTTGCATATTTACTTTAGTCAAGCCAATTCAGACATCCCCCTCCCGCCCTGTCCTTATTTGCGTTGATTTCCAGTACTAGATCAAATGACCAATGAAATACAAAGCCTTGCTGCTTAAAATAGGTTCCTCAGGAGTTGTCAGTCATATTCCTGTGGCCTGATTTTATGTTCTGTGTTTATGTAAATTGCAGTAACTGGAAAAGTATTCCCATTTCTACTGAACGTACAGTGATTTGTGAAGTTAACTTGTTTGTATCCCTCCACACTTCTAATACAGTGCATGATAGTTACAGGTCTCTTGAAACTTCTTGACATAATTGGGTTATATTTGCTTTAACTTTCTTAATTAAAGAGAACTGAATTCCTGTATGTAGCTGTTTGCTCCTTTTCATAACTTTCTAAGGATAGAAGTGAAGTACTTGATTACCCTTTCTGCCACCTTCTGCTGTTGAAGTACACGTGATGCATCTTTCACTCCAGTAAGATTTTACCTGGTGGGAATAGATAGGAAGAGAGTCATCCCTTTATCAGTAATTCTGGTATTCCAGCTAGAGTGGGGAAAGCTGACTGCTGAATGCATGGTCTGTTTCTGATTCTCTACGAACTATATAAAAGGAGAAAAAGCGTGACTGTTCAGTGGGGTTAAAATGGAATGGTGAGAAAGGTGACCTTCGTCACTGGTGAGAGAAGGCAGAGGAGGTGAAGAGAGGAGAATTTGGCCTCCTTTTATAGGTGAAAAGTCTGTTAGTTTAGAAATTAAAAAAGCTTTGTAATCTTAACACTTCTTAAAACTGTAAGGTAAAGTTAACGGAAACCTCTTATTGATTACCCCTTAATAACCTGTATTCAATCATGATGTTTCTTAGTGATCACTATCCTTGAAATAACTCTCAGTCTAAAGCGTGAAAGGATTTGGGGTGATTTTTCTCCTGTGTTATTGAAAACTACAAACCAACGTGCGGTTCACAAAAAAAAGGTCTCAGCACAAGCTGGGAACTTATAGACTTGTTGAAAGAATCTTACAGTCTCTGACTCAACAATTGCATACTCTCTTATAAGCTGCCTGTGAGGTAATGTCAGATTACTATTATTTTAGCACAAAATAGTTATTTCTTTGTTTCTGTGTTTGAAAGCTAAGTCTGAGTTACTTATTTGATTGATTTTCTGAGCAGGAGAATGCAAGTCTTGTCAAAATGCTCAATGGCTCAGGCTACATGCAGTTGTGGAGAATTACTTATAAACAACTGATTTGTTCAAACCATGTCTCTTAGACTGTAGAAAGGAGAAAAACATTCAGCTGAAGGAAATCACTTTTCCAAGTATAACACTTGTAAGTGATGTTATTTTTTTTTTTTTTCCCCCGTGTGTTTTTTCTGAATGGAACTAGTGTTCTCACATGGGGCCAGTAAAGGTCTGCCTTTGGCAATGTGATGTTTAGTAATAAATCCAGCTTTTCTAAGAAAGCATGTTGGAGATAAGAAGCTTTTAAACGTTTATGGCATTACAGGAGTTCCCCTGTCTAGAGAATACTACATTTTAAACTCAGAGAAATGTTTAGTCAGCAGTTTGTCAGCTGTTTCTGTCAAAACGGTCATACAAATTCTTTTGGAAGTTGTGGCAGATTAAAAATCGTTACTGTGTGTGGCTTCCCTTTTACCAGTTTTAGTCTCCTTAGGCTCTCTACTTGTGTTGCTCATAGGTGGGTGAAATAATTTCCTTTCTCTTTCTAGTTGTATTTAATGTAACATTCCATATTCTTTACAGTGACTATATATATGCATGTATTTATATTTATGTAAGCATATACGAAAGCTGTGGTTTGCCAGAGATGAAGCACAAATGTTGTGTGAAACCATTTAGTTTCTCCACGCTCTGCAGCATGCACATGCATTTCAGTGTCACTAATGTGAACGGGACGAGGCTTGCGGTTACAGAACTCTGCTGAACCCGGGACTTTGTTATTCAAAGCAATATACAGCAAGAGGGCCCTGGCTTCTCCATCAGAACTAGTCAGGGGCTTCCATAGATAACTGCAAACTTTGGCTCTAGAAGATGTTGTTCAGAATCCGTGCTTCTGCAGTTGCGCTCTGTAGTGGCTTGATACGTATTTTCACAGGAAATACTCCAATCTGAGTGATGAGGCCATTTGTTCGGACAAACTGCAAGTGAATGTGCACAGGGCTGTTGGTTTGTCAGTTACTAATTTCCTCTTTTTTTTTCCCACGTGTGTGCAGCGTCTATGTATGTACAGACAGATGTACGTATCCTCAAAGCAGAGAGAAGGAAAAGTTGGAGGAGCATGAAGTGCTCCTCCAGCCAACTGCCTGAGCCAGGCCCAGGTCCAGCCAGGTTCAGGGTTGAGGTGACTGGAACGTGTCAGGGCTCAGAAACCCTTAACCATCGACTCTTTTATGCTGTTTACTGTGTTGGTTGCCTAACATTATATACCCTGTGATGAAAACAAAACCCCAGAAAATTTAATTAATCTAATCGCACTTTACTGTGGTCAAAAAGTTAGACGGGCTTTTTCTGATGGCTGTGGGCAAAAGATGTGTTTCACAGGGGATATGTAAGTAACGTTGTTATGCACAGCTGCACTTTGGCTAGCCATTCAAATGACGGTTTCTGGAAAAGCCGACTGAGTAATACTTGCCTAATAATTATAAAGCCCATGTCTAAACCTCTCATTTCGGCAGCAGTACCGTGCTCAGGCAATTGCAATTGCAGGAAGCGCACAAACCGTCTTTGTAGGACCCCTTTTCCTGATAGTGAATCTGTCACAATGTGCTCGTTCCTTTCGTGGTGGAGTCCCCCTTTGCTAAGGAGAAGAAGGAAGGCAGTGAAGGATCCACGTGTAAAGTGGTAATTATCCTTGTCCTGGTTTTAAGTAGACTTCCCTTTTGTGAACAAGCTCAGCAATGCCAAACCAAACATTCCTTTGTATCTTTTTTTTGTTCTCTTCAGCTCTCCAAAAGAGTTTACAGTTGAGGGGGAAAATATCTTTCTCTCTTGTTTACTTGGGATGAATGTTTAGGAAACAACAAAGTAAATGGACCCTCTGGACAGTGCTGACATTTTTCTCTGCCATCAGTAGTGATCTTCTTTTGGAAGTTCTGTGGCTTTTTTTCTATGATGAGGTCTGAAGTTATTTCTTTGAAAATACATAGTGAAGCCAAACATATTACAAGCATTTTATAGAAGAGGTAAAACAGTCTAATTGGAGTTGATACATACCAATTTGTTATTAGCAAAATTGGAAGAAAAACAGCCATGCCTCAAAAAATGTGAGCATGAGAGAATAAACTTGTGAGTTTGATTTGGTGCAGAGCAGCATTTTGTGTTTTTCTTTTCCTTTTCTTTTTTTCTTTTTAGGGGGCTTTCAGAAACATTTATTCAACTGGAGAGAAGAGATACAGCTAAACAGCTGACATGAATTCAGCAAATCCCTTTCAACTCTTAAAAAGCATTGGGCTGTTCTGTTGTTTGCGTCTTACTTTTGGATGCACCTTATCTAATTGTCAAGTAGTCCGTGAATGTGTTTTCAAGGTTTGCATTACATTCTGGTTATGTGAGTTTAAGAAGACGTCATTCCCTATCTCAGTGCCTTGACTCTGGCCCTACACAGAGTTAAAATACATATGAATTTTGTCATCCCATAGATAGCAGCTCTTCTAATCACCTTAAAATATCAAGAGTTTCTCTGTAAGAAGGCTATAAAGCTTTCTTTTAAAACAAAACAAACCCCAGGAAAACCTTCATTGTTATCACAGTACTGTGATTTCAGGAGAGACTACCCTGCGTAATATAGGCAGCCTGATGTCCTGACTAAGTGGGTAGCAAGGTTGTTTTCTGTTTCTATAAAGTAAGTGTGACAGTGTTAGTGAACTTCGTCTGGGTGTCAAGAAAATTCCCGTAACAGAAATGGAAATGCGAAAAGGAAGTGTCAGGAGGTGAAATGCATGCAGACACGGTAAGTATGTTTCTCCCGTAGTAACAAAATACTTCGGATATATTGGACTTCCAGCACATAGGACTGGATTCAAGTTTGTTTGTCTTTGTGTATTACAATTTACTTTTGCTGTTACTTGTTTGCTGTGATGGGATTTTCTGTACTTCAACAACAGCTTTGCTTCCTCGCAGCCCGTTTCCATTTTATTTCGTCCACCACTTAAGTCAGTGGTGAAATGATGAATTTGCACAACAGTGGTCTTTTCCAAGACAGTGTGTAGCGAGATCCTCAGCACAGGCATCAAGCAAAGAGAAGTATGTCTTTAAGTGCTACTACACAAACTCTGTAGTAGAAAAGTAATTTTCAAGAGACTTAGAGGCCGTGAAAGCAGGTATTGGAGGCTCTTCACTGTGTACGCTAGACACAGCTGTGGAGGTTTTTTTGGTTTTGTTTGTTCTTTCCTGTCTAACAGAAATGGGAATACAAGATGACTATTTGGATCCTAGATGGGTTATTGCCCTTGTTTGTTCTGTTGTTTGGTTTTGTTGGTTTTTGTAATGTTTGAGAGGGTCGTGGAGCAGCAGCCCTTGCCCTTAATCGGGAATCTAAAGCTGCAGCTGCTGAGCACAAGAGACTTGAAAGTGGAAAAGGCTAAACAGGGAAACATCTTGTGTGTGCATCTGCATCATAGTTTATTAGCCAAATCAGCATTTCTTCTAACTGTAGCAAAGTTCAGACCTTTGAAAAGGAATTTGAATAATTCTGAGATCAACACTGATGAAATTCTTTCCTCTTCAGTTTCCTTTCCTTAACCGTGTGCACTATAAAGCAACTTTTGCTACTGCTGAAGTTTGACAGGTTCATATCCAGATGTGGAAGGTTCTTTTAATTTATTAAGCAAGAATTTTTGGCCCAGTAGTGAAGCTTATGTTGTGTTCCTCACTAGAATTAAATCTATCGGAAGTGAGACCTAATGCATCTGCAGTTGTTTTTCTTGAAACTATTCCTGTGAGAAAATACATCTTGTAAGAAGGGGAGATGCTAGTGATCAGTAAAAATACCAAATGTAGATTTAAAAAACAAACAAAAAAATGTGACCAAAGTCAAGACATCTAGCTGGAGTACGTACGTCAGAGGGGTGAATGGTGGGCAGAGCAGGAGCATGACTGTAGAGCTAATGGCTAGAGGCTGGTTTTGACTGTAATTCCTTCAGGTGACATTATAAAGTGACTGTGTAAGTTCTTACAGTATTGGAGAATTAGTCAAGGAAAAACTTGCATGCTGCTAAATGTCATGTGGTCTCTTCTGACAGCTGTTATGGTTTTGGATATGGGTTTGACTCTTCTTGCAATGTGAAGACTTGTGCGTTAAAATCCTTTAGCACTGTAGCTGGTGGATGTTCATAATGCCTTTTTGTGCTATTTCAGCACTTTATGTGTGTATTACTGAAAAGTATCAATTATATGGTACTGGAAATTTCTAGTGAAGAAAAAGTTGAACTGTGTGCTGAGGTATTTGAATGTGGTTGGGTTTTTTTGTTTGTTTGTTTGCTTTTTTCCAAATGGCTTTGTTTCAAATTTGTTTTTCTTTTTGTGGTCCTAATTAGCACTTAACAGTAGAACTAGTAATATCTAAAGTGAAACCGGAAAACAGTGTAATGGTAGCTCAATGAAAAAATTTATTCTCCATCCTTGTAAATTTTTAATAACGAAAATTATGCCATTGGCTGTTTTTTGCAGTATAACTACGTGCAATGCATTACATGGTGTTACTGCTTACATCACCCAAAGTGGATTGCGTCAAATACATTGTCTGCTTGTTGAGGAGCAGATTTCTTTGAGTAGATGACAGCAGTATTTTGTGATACAATAGCTGCACTTGGCAGCTATGACTTGCTACTGCTGTACTCATACTGTCTGTGCTGGGACTTGCCTGTAAGTCCCTAAATATCTTGGGACTGTCCTACTGTTCTGCCTTTCCTTGTTTTTCATCAAAGTGTGTGTTGGGCATGTCCGGTGCTGAGCCACCTTACCAAACCTGTCTATTTTTTCAAGTTTGGATTTGAAAGAAGGTATCCAAAATGTCAGACCTCCTGTGTGTAAGTGAAACATGATCTTCTGATGGATTTTTTCTTTTTTATCTGTGTAGGATTTTTTAAAACTATTGTGAGGACTTGGAAGGGCTACTGAGACCAACTGTGCTGTACAAAGGGATGAGAGAAGCAATACGCGTGTACATGTTTTGAAAAATGCCCAGAGCTTTAGAGAACAGTGGTTTATTCTGATGGGAAGTTTTGAAATAAGCAGAAGATGGTGTAGTGGCTTGGCCTTCAGGCTGTCTAAGCCCAGATCCAGAGCTGAGTGCTAAGCTGGACTAGTCAGGTACCCCAAAGTGATCAGGATTTGTAGCGCTTGCCTGCCACACTGGCCAGAATGGCTTGGCAGTTTCTGTGCAAGCCCTGGGGTTTGCCTGCAAGTCGAGGGCTATGTGGCACTGTAAGGAGCAGCCAGTGCCACCTGCGGGAGCTTTGCAGGAACAGGTGGCTTTGCAGCTCAGGGATGCATCCTCATGGGAAAGTGCTGTCACCATTTCCTGGCACCGCAGGATGGGCATCGGTTGTTTTCCCTCAGCTTTCTGTAGTACGGTGTGGTTGTGTGCAATGTGGGGCTGATCTTGGGCAAAGCTGCATCTGTAAAAGGTGATATCTTCAAAAAGAACCCATTAACAGTTGATATTTGCAGAAAGAAAAAGACAAATCGTGCTGAACTAATTTAATTCAACCTGCACTGAAACGACACGAGTTTGAAAGCTACTGCTTTCGCTGAGCTGATGAACTGCTCTGATCAACACCAAGTTAATGCATCGGAAGGGAAATACATGTATTTCACCATTAAAAACGTGCAGCTTTCTCCTTAGGCTTTCAACTTATGCTCCTCGAGGGGATTTGGGGATGTACAGCTTATCTGATGGGAATCAGTCAAGGTTTTGATCCCGCTTCCTCCTCCCAGAAGACCCTGTGGGAAAAGTTTCCCCTGTTCCACCTGGTGTAGTAGCAGCTTATGTTGGGAAGTAAGGAGTCTTGCAGCGTAGCTGGACACTGAGTAAATGTTGAGCCACTCTCATCTTTTCAGGGAATGCATTCTATACAAAGTTTGGAGGGGAAGATACTGTGTCACGTTCCCTCTTAGAACTGGTCTCTTGTGTTACTTAGTAAAATAAATGTGCTGTCTTACTTGCAAACTGAGACGCAATGCTTAGCTGCTGAACTTGAGCTTTTAATGGGTGTGAAAACCCATGACCAAAGCCTTGGGGTACCACTGGGAATGGATTCAGAGCTGTTGGAGAGATGGGAGGCGGGAGAAGATGTATGCATAGCAGTTAAACCACAGGGAAGCCAGACAGCTCGTTCCTTATACTTGAATGCTGGTGACGTTTTTCACATTCGAACACAATGAATTACAGTAAACCAGAATGAAAGTGACAAACGGATTCTGTGATTTGGTCTTTGCTTGATGGGAAAAAGTCAGGATTTTTTTTTAATTGCAGCTGCCATATAGATGATTAGCTTCCAAAACGAGGTAGAGGATGCTGTAGGTTTATGCTGTTTTGAAGAAGGGGGCAAGAGAGAGCATGACATTTATATGACTTTTGCCGATGGAGCAAACTGTGTAAAGGAGATTTTCCTCCTCCTTGCCAGCATAGCTCAGGTGGTCTTATTTGGACCATCTCATCTTTTGGTGCAGTTATCATAAGTGCCACTGTTACTGGCCTTTCTGTGGAAAAGAAGATGCAAGGGTAACGTGCTCTGGGAAAATCAGCAAAATGTGTAGCATCTTAACAACCCGACCCCCCCTGACACCCCCCCCACCCCCCCACCCCCCAAAAAAAAAACAACCAACAACCCCAAAACATAAAAAAACTCCAACACACAAAACAACCCCAAACTTGGAATGTTTCGGTATGCATTGATGCGCAGGGGGGGAAAAAAGCCTGGGAGATTTTTGTGGGATTTTGAAGGAGGGAGCTGTTGAAGAAGGGAAGCCGTAACTCCCACCCACATCCAGACCTCAACTGGAAGGGAATGAAAGGAGCCATTAGATTTCTGTGCAATTTTGAAGGAATAAATATTAACTTGAAATAACACTTTAATCTTAAACGGGTACTGCTGTGTTATTTGGACGGGCTGAGGGGTTGTGATGAATAGGGACAGCAATGAGGCTTGATGGCATACAGTGGTTTGTGTCCTCGTAACGTCTATCCTTTCTCTCCATGTTATTTAGAGTTTCTTTCAGTGTCACTTCTTGGTTCATGTGAAAGAATTGTGTTAGTGTTAGCATATAAACTTGCTTTTATGGTTTATGTGACCTGGGATCAAAGCTATTCTCATGGGTTTGGAGCAGCAATGCAACTGCTCCAGAAGGGATTTGGTAGGCAAACAAATGGCAAAAACTAGATCCGGGATGGATGTCCTTGTTCACTAACAAAGACATATGTAATATTGTCACAGCCAAATGTCAAGTTCTGGTCACGTTAATGTGGGTGAGAATTTTGCCATAGCCTTCCTTGGAGTCTGGAGTCCATCCTGCTACCTGAGACTTTGAGTGCTGTTTCGGGGCGTTTGTTAGTGGTTCTCCTTTCAGAAACACATCATCTAATACCATTGACCTGAGAAGTGCGTCGATCCGTCCAGGTGTGTGGGCATCTAAGTGTCCTTGTTTGTTTACAGAATATTTCATGTCAAATATACTACTAACATCTATTTTCTCCCCACCCACTCTTGCACTTTTTTTTTTTAATTACTGCAGGAAGAACTCATCCAAACACTGTTTAAAAATAAACCGGCAGATGGCTTTACTGTTAACAGCACAGTGTGTAATGGGGAACTTCAGGGCTTTAGTTGTTTTGCGTGTATTGGTCTGTATTCAAAAAGCACCGTTTAATACATAAAAGTCTGCACTTAAAAACAGAATACGGTATTTTTAAAGGAACACTTATGTTGATCGTGCATAAAGAATCTCAGTATTAATACTGGTTATAGCTCTGAAAGATGGGAAAGAAATGCAGTCTATGGTATGGTACTGTATTTGAAAAGGTTTTGAAGAAATCCAACCAACTTCCTTAAGTATGATCACTTCCAGCTATTTGGAACAGATGTAGTCTAGGCGCCAGGGGTTTGACACAAAGGAGGAGCTTCAGGTTAGGTTTTGGATAGTGATGGTCGTTGTTCAACATAAATACATACTTGGACTCCATAGTTACAACTGCAGACAGCCCTGTGATGAACAATAGTTTCTTTCAAGCTGCTTGATGCTTTTTTAGAGTACAGCAATAAGTTGCTGAGAGAACAAAATTGGAATAGAAGTCTTCTCTCCAATGAAAATTGCTCCATGAAACTTTAAAATTGAAAATTGCAATACTTCAATTAATAGCTCTTTTGAATAATTGGAAACTCAATATTTGTTCTATTTTTTTTAGCAAAGTACAGTTAATTTAAGAGGCAAGGACCGTATTTGTCTGTGAAATGCGGTTTTCCAGTCACTGATGTGCTATAACATCGAATGTGTTTCTGAGAATTCAGCTATAGGATGCTCCTGTGTTTAAAGGAACTGAGATCTTATTTTTTTCATAACATTAAAGCTGATTTGCAATTTCTAGCAGTTCAGGATTTTAAAGGTATATCAGCCTACTGGAAGGAACAACAAATTTCTTGAGCTAGGACCTCCCAGTATGCCCGTTTGGGTGGCCCTGGCTGATTATGGCCTGTGAAAATTCATGGTCATACATCTGAATGTTTTTGGTTACTGTTAAAGAGTTTTGCTTAATTAAGAAATGTAAACAGTATGGCTCTGTTTATTCATAAATTATGAATGCATATGTATTTCAACTTCTCTTACTGGTATGTACTGTGAAAAAGTGCTCAGAGCAGTAAGCAATAGGTGGCAGCTTTGAGTGATGAATTAAGAAATACCAACCATGGATTACTATAATAGCTGAGCCCAAGATGCAGAGACAATTAAAGCTCTGTCAATATATTGCAAGAGTATTTGAAAGGCTCTAACAGGATTGTTATATATAAGGTAATTTATATGATTGAGCTTGAAATTATTAGTAGTATTATTCCAAAGTTTGCAATAAGATTGTTTGGATTACTGGAGATTATTTATGTAGAAAGTAAGCAAGAATTCATTTCTTTTATATCTTTTAATAGCGAGTTTATATCCCAAATGCTGCTTCTCTGATGGATTTTATGTGAGTCCTGCTTGGCCTTACTGCATAGATTTACTTGCCTAGTCTGATGAGATTGTCAGAGATTTCCTTCCTAGGTTAAACCCAGGAACTTTATAAATAAATAAAAGCATGCTAAACTCTGACTTCTTGTTTTTGAGTAATTCAAAACTTGTTATGTTACAGAAAACAAGAGTGGAATTCTGCATTTCTTTTCTTTAAATCACTCCTCCTTCTACTAGCTCTGTTACACCTCCCAGAGAAGAATAGCAAAATAAATCTTACAATAATTGAGTTTATCAGGGTTAAATCGAATGAAGAGAAATCTTGGTTACTGTGTTATGACTGGGACTGATGAAATATGCCTTTTAATAATAAAATAATTAAATGCGGATTTTTTTTTTAAAGTTGCTTAGTATATTCTGCAATTTCTAGCAACAGTGTGGAAGCAGTTTGTGTTAATGAGAGAGGAGTGGTGGAAAGCATACTTTTTAAGATTTTAAAATATATGGATTTCCATGCTTTTTAAAGAAGTCACTCAACAAATACTGTGCCATGTAACTGGACCTGGGTTTTTAGATGTGATTTTAAAATTGACAGTGCTGCAGAAAAATGTTGAAGGGTCTATACAGATCTTGTCATGTTTGCACCTGGTTGAACTGTTCTGGTAATATTATTCTCCTATGCAACTCAGAAAAAGCCAGAAAACAGCACACATCGGAGTGTTTCATTACTGAAAGCCCTTACTGAGACCGACAAGTGTTTCTACACAGTGTTCTGAAGATGCACTTTCCTTGGCATAGGAGCTGACTTTCTTCAACCTGTTATAACTATGTTAAGCCTGCCTTGCTATCACTTACTGTAAGGAATCGCTTACTGTAATGCAGAGCTGCTAAATAGAGAAATCCGTGCAAAACCATTGGTGGGAATTAGTAGTTTTCAAATTGCCTTGGATTATCCAAATGAGTACTTGAAACAGAAAGCTATTGTACCTGTGGAAAGTCCGAACCTATTCAATAAATACCCTGGTTTGTGTGCAGTAGTTGAATGATCCAGCTTCCACTTTACCATTTCGTTATTAAAAATGTCAAAGTCATTCAATGCCCATTTGAATCCCTCTTGGTTTTGTACTGGGAATGATAGGTCATGGTCCACAAAGAGGGATGAGCACAGACACTCTTAAATTCCGGAGAAATGGCTGTTGGTAGGTGTCTTACTTTAGGTGTAATGCTATCTGGTGCTGAGTTTTGATGACACAAAAGCAAGCTTATCACTTCTTTAGAAGGTCAGGTAGAAAGAAATGTTGGCCTACTTTAGACAAAGAAAATGGGACTTGCATAAATAAAAATTAGGGCAGAAGAGGCTAGAAAAAAGGCTTGGTTTTTTTTTTTCCCCCTGGCTTTTAATTGGCGCTTCTACAAAATGTCAGTAAAAACCCCACAAAATTATTTGAGACTACTGATTTTGTCACTGATGTGTCAGTGAGTTACTCCATGAGCATTTTCATGGTGAAGCTTAGTTACCAATTTATTTCAATTCTGTGCGACTCGAACCAACCAAACCCAGCAAAGAAATACATCGATATCCATGTTTTATTATTTTAAACATGTAGTTCCCTGAATTTGTGATACAAATTTATTTATTAAAAAATGTAGAATTTACAGAAAACATTTTCTTGGATTTTTTAAATTAAACACAGAAGTAAATATTTTATTTACTGGTGCAATTTCTTGGTTCAAATCCGCAGTGTGATCAGCTAGTTTCTATCGACTTTACTAGTGAATCACTGGACAACTGGAATTTGATTTATAAACTGGTGCAATATTCACAGACATTATGTAGCGTATCATTGAATGCAGAGGGTTGGACATAAGCTTGCCAAGTTCTAGAATTAGTCAGTGTATTTATTCTAGCCAAGTTTTTTGTGGTGATAAGCATAGATTAAGAAATTTGAACAATCTGAAGAACAAACTAATTTTTTTACACGTCTTCTGGAGAGTAGGTTTCTGTTTTACAGCAAACTTATAAAAGATTTTGGAGATGGTTAGGTATTTATAGCTGTTTAAATCCTCTGTTGAGGGCACACTTAGTTTATTCAGTTTGTGACACCATCCACCTGTGGTTTATGAACTCATGTGCACACACCTTCAGGTGGATAAGCGTTATCACTATAAATTTTAGGGAGTTGAGAGAGGATTTTCACCTAGTTCCAAATCTTTAATATGTGTAATGTTGTGTGGATGAAACATCTATGTTAAGAACAAAATCATCCCGAGGAAAACCTGGTGGATTTTATCTTGAGTAGAGATGAATTGGCTGATAAATAAAATAATATCTAGCAGAGTTTCTATCAGCTAAATAAGAATTAGTTTGTACTGTAGGATGTGCTAATGGATTGTAGCCTCAGATGTATCTAATGTTTCTAAGCTTTTCACATATAAGCAAATTAAATATGAAAAATATACTTACCCTCAATAGCACACCTAAAATACTTTGTGGTATGAATTGCTTAAGAAATCCTGCATATTTTCTATAGTTTGTTTTTAATGTAAACCCAAGCTCTTTAATGGATGCTAGGGCAGAAAATGTCTTCATTCTGGGTATGGTCATATGATTCAAAACAACCCATATGAATTTGAGAGAAAAATAATTTAAGAAGGAAAAAAAAAAAAGGCCATTTATTTGTGTTCAGTCTCAGTTTTGCTGAAGTGTGAGCCAGGGAGGTCTCCCATAACACTGGATCCGATGATCATCTGAAATCTGCATGCCAAATCAGCTTTGTTGCTTCAGCATTGTTAGAAAGAATGCGATTCAGTGACTTCATTAAGAATTGAGACTGTACTGCTAGTACTTCCAATGCTGTGTGCTCTGTGTAGTGCTGTACACAGTACTGTGCTACGTGAATTGTCAGATGAGGTGAAGTCCCTGCCCCGCTGGCGCCCAGTCTCCTTTGGGCAGAGAATTCAGCTCTTGTTGCATTGTCTTTTCTTGATGCATCCTATCTGTTCTTGAGACTTTCATTCTGTAAAATGGAGTGTCAGTCCAGCTGGTGATGAGAAAATATGCGAAAGCACTAAAAAGGAGGATACAAAATCCTAGTTAGTGTGTTGGCCACCATATTGACCATCGGCGAGTACTGCAGAGGGTATGTAATGCTGCTGTAAGAGGAGACAGGCTCACTGCCTTTGTGGGAATCCTTTTCTTCTCTGCACACTGCTGAGATGGAAGAAATGTTGGTGCTCTACGATGTCGTAAAGCCTTAAGTTAATGGGATTTTATGTTTAATGCAGGCTGACGTGACGCTCTGCATGGTCACTCTATCATTAACTTAAGTAGCACGTGAGTGTAAACAGCTCTTCCATCCCAGTTCATAGGCCTCTCGCTAGAAGTTCACCGAGGGGGAAGAAATGTCCAAGCTCAAAGTTCACCAGATGTAATTAGGGCTTTCAGTCTACCACTGCAATTAATGAGAGAGTCCGTTTGTTGCCCACCTACCTGGCAGTATGTCTGGGTGACAGTCGGCTGAATGGTGTTGCCGTTAGTCTCTAGGGAGTGTTGCTTGTTTCCGTATCTTGCATACAGAGAAATGATGAAAACTGAAAATCCATCCTTTGCAAGGGTGATGGGAGCATCCTACTGAAATGCAATGGTTTTGATGGAGAACACTTCTTTGCTTTGTCTCCGTTAGGTTTTACTAAGCCTGTATCTGCAGAGATGCCAGATAAAACACCGGGTGGTACAGAACCTGTCCCCAGGAGTGAAGGTCAGTAGTTTTATTTTTTTGACTAATTATTGAAGAAAAGAAGCATTGTGATTTTTGTGAAGAATTTTTGAAGTCAAAAAGTGAGTTTCCCTGACTGACCTTAAACTTAAGAGAGTTGAATTAATTTTGTGTGTGCGTGTTTATCTAAATAGCAGGAAATTTTCACTTATTTTTGTGTAACCTTTCCCTCCCTCCCTAGCCCATCATCCATGACAGTACTAAAATATATAATGAGCTGGGAGGACCAGTGGACTGCTAGGATTTGGAACAGCTTTGAAGAGGATGTCTTGTCCCCTTTCGATAAAGAGATCTTGTTGACTGAGGCCAGTTTTTTCATAGGGGATACTTATGTCTTATAGAATCAAACCTGACTTTTAAGATATGGGATGATACAAAGAGGAATTGAATATGCATAATTTCCAGTAAAATCAGTGGAATCTTGAAATGCTCAGTCTTTCTGAAAATCAGGTTGTTTTGTTTTTTTCTCTTTGTCTTCGCAAGGTCCATGGACTTTGTATTCCCGCATCTGGAAGTTTGGTGCTTGTTTTTGTCACATTTTCTCTGAAACTATTTCTGACAGTTTTGTGGCAAAACTTGCAGCAGCTTTTGTATACGCTTGCTTTGTAGATCATTGCTGTCCTCACACAAAGGTTGTATTCATTCAAATGTGTGTTTTAATTTGAATAAAGCTCGCAGCTCAGGCTGGTTTATACTGCTTTCTCTCTAAACCTAAAGATACACATCTCAAAATTTAGTTTTAAATATTTTTGTTGCATTTGAATCTCAGTTTTTGAATTTGAAAGCCATGAAGGAACATGCTGCTATACTAATTTCAAAAAGTGCATCTATAACAGCAGAGGAACAAATTTCTTTCCATGTAAAGGGTATTAAGCTATGCTTATTTGCAACAGGCCGTTCTATTTATTTATTTTTAAAATTTTCTGTAAAGCTTAGCATGTTACTGTGAGAACTCTCATCACGAGGGGAGAAGCAGATGCAGCTACTCTTTCAAAGGCTGAGCTCTCTGATTCACATATTCTGTGCCCCCCTTATAAATAAATATTTATGCTAAAAGCACTGTGATGAAGTCCAGTTAAACCAAAGCCTGCGCTTGTGCTGTGAGTCAGCATGTGGAACAAAGTGTCATGTACCTTGCTGGTTTGTTCCCTAAAAGTAGCTCACGTGATCACATCTGAGGTATTAATGCCGTCTAAATGTGTTAAAATTACACTGTTATAACATTATTATGTTATATATTGAATTTCTTCTCAAACATTGCCACGTTTCAGCTCTCCAGCCTCCCAGGAGGAGTTTTGGTAAATTAAGTGAGGTGTAGGGATGATGTAAAACTTTAAGATCAAGTCTGGGGAAAACTTACTCTGTCTCTGAAAGGTAACTTTATTTCCTCTTACTGCATTTTAATGTAGCACGTAAGCAACTTCCAGTAAAGTGAGTCGTAAGGTTTGCTTTGGCTTTACATCTAGAGTTAGAGAGGGTGGGACTTGTGATGGCATAGAGCTGTAGATGGGCTGGGAGCAGGAATCTGGGGGAAGGAAGGGGAGGGAACAGAAAGAATCCTTTGGAGCATCCTTAATAATGGAGTCGTGGCCATCAAAGAAAGATTGATTCTCCTCCTTTCACTGGCAATCAGAAATTGATGCATGTGAGGAGAGATGGGCAAGGACTGAGAGCTAGCGTGCGGGTCTGCGGACTCTGAAAACACAACAGCCTTTGAGGTTAGGACATCCCAATTACCAGGGATGATCATTTTCCTGCTAGCTCCATCCCCAAATGAGGAGGTTGAAACTGAACACAGGTTTGTTCATGATTAGGTACAGGAGAGGGAGGCAGGGAGCTGCTTGTTTCATTTAATCTTTGGAAGACTCGTGGAGAGTGTCTCTTTGTTTCTGTAAATGGGGTTTCATTTCACCAGAACTTGCCAAGAGGTAAAAAACATTCCTGAAACATTTTGCAGGTAAGCAGGGATCTAGAAACTGCCCTAAGGATCTTGCTCAGTACCTTCAAGGTCTTTGTGTTTTTCAGTAGCTTCTGATGTCTGTCTAATCAAGCAGACATGTGGTGTCCTACTCATTATCAAGGAAAGCTAAAACTGGAAAGCTTTCAGATACCAAATTTGACAAGGGTGTTTAGGGATACCACAGCTCAAAATCTTCTCCATGTATGCTTTGTTGTACATTTTGAGGGAATTAGTAGAAGATTCCTGTGACTTGAAATCTCCTGTATACACAGAAAATGATTGCCTGGGTCATTAAGAAACTGTGCATTTAATGTTGCATAACTGTTTAGGTTAAAATCATGAGATCCTAAGGGAGCTGTTCCCATAGTGAGTGCCAGCCTGCTGGGATGTGCAATTTCAAGGTTCCTGAAGCAGTGGGCATGGATGTGACAGGGCCTTCTCTGGCACGTGGCGCTTCAACTTTCGTGTTTGGTCTTTGGAAGCAGTCTAACTTTTCCACGTTATTTTCCTTTCCAGGTAATGCTGACCTTCCCTCCCTAACCTAATAGCTCGGGTGTTTTTGACCTAGGTATGAGCAACCTGAAAAATAGATAAACTTTTTGCCTATGGTTTGCTCTGTAGGTTGTGAAGCAAGTGAAGCTTGCTGCAGTGTGTTGGTTTACACGATGCTCTGTGTAGTATATATACCACTAGCATGAGGGGAAAAAAATCTACCAACAACTTGGAACACTCCTTTCTAGGTTGTAGTAACACATCCTCAGGTACTTAGATGGATTACTAGTGATGTTGGTGAAGTAAGAAGTTCGTACAATGAAATATAACTAATTAAATTTATGAGATAACTGTAATTTGAAAATACTCTGTTGTATTCTGTTGTGACAAGAGCTTATGAAGTTCTTCAAGCAGTTTGTATAAAAATGTGCATCAACAGATACAATGTTTAGTAAAACAAAACAGTTTAATCTGGATGCTTTGTTTTTAATCACTATTCTGAAATTAATTTTTAGATGTTTTAAAAAAAAGGGCAAAATAATGAATATAAATGAATCTTAACTTAGATACCTGTTCTTGCGCCTTGAAAATGTTCCACTAAAGACAAAACATGATACTAGGCTATTCTAATGATACTAAATCGTTAGTGCTGAAAGTTAGAACTTTGAGAGGTTTTGTTGTTTTATGCTCATAAATACTCTTAATTTCAAAGGATCTTATGATAACGTTTACTGAAAAGAATTGCCAGGCAGTGGCTGCTCTAGCACTGACTTATAAGATAAACATACATAGTTTTTTATCATATGCATCTTTCTATTTACTTAGCATTTATACAATTTATTTGTCTGTGGAAATGTTTCACTGGTATGACTGAGTCAGAACTAGGAAGTGAGTGTTTAATTTCTCATGTTTAAAATATCACTGCTACTCATGTGCATAAACATTTATGTGAACTTTCTTAATTATTTCCAGGCATGTTATTGCTGCTTGTTTGGTGGGATTTTTGTTTTTTCCCCCCAAAGAAATATTCATGATGTCATCTTTTTTTTTTTTTTTTTTTTAAAAAGTGTATTTGTTGTCACAAACTTCTAACAATTAACCTTTCACATTTATAATGGTCAAGCTGGGTGAAGCAATGTGTTGGCAAGATAACTGATTATCTGGAAACTTTGAAGAAGTCGGTGTTGCTTTAACCTAGCAGTGCCCCTCCCTGCCCCTCACCCACTGACCCACTGCTCCATATACTCCAGTTAGACCATGAAGCACAGAGAAGCAGACAATTGAGAAATGAGTTTTCCTGTAATTAAGTTACTGTGACTTAGTCCTTGACTCGAGGGTCCCCAGTGAGTGGGCAGACTATTTGCTTTTCTGACACCTCTTCTGTCAAACCCTTTAGAGTCAACAGTTACATTTATAAATGTCACTGCTGGCTTTGTGCTATAGGGGGGAAAAAACCCCAGGACCTGGAGATTAGGCTGTTGCAAAGAGGGAAGTGTGTGTATATCACATGTGAAAATATTTTCCAAGAAGCTTATGTAGTTATCAAGGAGTGGTAGACAAACAAATTAAAGAAAAAAAACCCCTACCATGATCCACATATAACTGTTTCTTAACTGTTTTCCTACGGCAAAGCTATTATATTCTATTTACAATGGATGCATTTAGAACAATGTACTATGTCAATACCAGGAAGTGGATTGAGTGTATTTCTGGTTTAGCTTGCAAAGGAATTAGCATTTGTTCTGCTCATGTTTACTGAAAAGTCACTCTTAAATTTCTAGCGTAACTATTGGAAATTAGACTGTGGCAGGAGTACCCCACCCATTGCACAAATTCCTCCTCTCGCTTGCAGAGAGGTTGCTGTGGTTCGCAGAGACTGCTTGTGATGATGTCTGGAGCTGGGCAATTGCTCATTTGCAAAAATTTAGGGGAATGACTGTAGATTTTTCATTATGAATTACCTGTCTTATAGGATTAAAACATATTTTTTGATAGCTTAATATGGTTTTCCTGAAAAAAAAAAAGGTGCTTCCTCCTGTGGATTGCTGATTAATTTTTTTGTCATAACTTTGAAGAGCTGTTCATAACACAGCTAGGCTTGCTTCCAAGAAACCAGAGTCATCAGTCTGCCTTAGTACCCATTTGGAAGGCTCCCACGCTCAAAGTTCTTGGGGTATCAGTCAAGTGCTACCTTAGCAGTGACTTTATGCAAAGAAAGGTATATAGATGTGGGAACCTTTATTCAATTTCTCCAGTCAGCCTGACTGGTTGTTTCTCTATGCCTTAAAAATAGAAATCTTTGAAGAGAAAGATGGAAGTTCAACTCACCCAAACTCTTCTTCCTTTCCCCTCCATCTTCTTTCATTAGGCAAGAGGCATGACTTCCCCCAGCTGGGTCCTCCCTTGCTGACTTGTTCACACTCGCATCCTGAAGGAAAGGAATGTTACACCTGGGCTTTATAAACAGCAACTGACAAATCCCAGTGGACAACAAACTTATGTCATTGTAAAATATCCTATAGTAACAGCAGTGTTTTTCCTCGCATTGTGTACCTGATGGCACTAGTGGGAGCCTACCAGCTGTTACTGTTGTTGTTCGTGGTCAGAATCATTTAGTTTTATAACTCTTCTGACTTGCGTTTGCATGTTATTTCTGCCGTGACATGTAAAGCCGCACAGGAAAAGCGTGCAAGCACAGCCATGTAAATCTGTAGACTGCCCAATGGATCATACCCTTCAAATGCAGTGGAGAAAAAAGCATCAGTATTTCTGCCTCCAGGTTTTGCTAAGACTGATGAAGCATTTTTTTTAAAGCTTTTTCAGATCTTAAGCGCACGAGAAGTCACAGGTAACTATGGTCACAGTGCGCTTGTAGGCTTAATGGAGTATCACTGTGCTGAGAACGGCACAAAACCTTCTGTGTGCTGTGGAATGGTGATTGTATGCTTTGTCTACCTGCTCCTCTCCTTTGGAAGTAACTATTATTTCTTGCTTAATTCTCTGTTTCCTGCATCTTCTTTCTGCCTTAACTGAAGGGATGTCTCGAATAATGGTGTCTACTCACTGTGCTATTTTGTGGACAAGAACTTGTGGCTATCAGATGGGTGAGATTCAACATAAAAGGCCTTGGCTGTTTATGCAGAAGATGATAGACACTGTGGACTTCCCTGCCAAAGCATATTGTGAATGTACAAAACTCGCATGAGTTGAAGGAAGCACCACAGAAGTCTCTGGCAGACAGCTTCAAATCAATGGGCCACTGCCTTTAGCTGAAAATGGTTGGAAAATAGAAGAATGCTGGGGAAAAATGTAGCACATGCATGCTATATTTACTGTCCCCAGTAATATAATCTTCCTCTGCCACGTTATTTTTCCTTACTATTCATAGCTTCATTTTTTAGCAGCTTTTCATCTCCTGAAAATCATACCATGAAGGAGGAGAAAGCGTCTATATAAAGATGATACCTGAAATTCTTAATCCTAGTGCTTACAAAAGGAGGTGGTGAAGCTAAAGCAGATTTGAAATCTGATTGGAAATGGGGGAAAAGCAAAGTGGAAGTGTGATGAAAGTGGATATTTTGTTTCTGATTCCTCACTAACTTGTTGGCTTCCCTGCACACTGTGAGAGGTTGGCACATTTTTCTTTGAAACATTGGCCAAAGACTGTTGTCATAACCCGTAATGACTCTTGCCATAACTCTCTTGAGAAATTTAGTCTAGCTCCAGTCCACCCAAGCTGAGTATTAGCAACAGCCTAAGCTGTGCCCTGCGAGTAGAGCGGAGCAGTACTTGCATGGCACTTGCTTTGCTGCATGCAACTAGACTGCAGCCCCTGTGCTCCGCAGCGCGGCCTGTGTTCCCTGGTAGTGTTACGATGCATTAAACCACAACATTGAATCAATTTGCCTTTTTCCTGAAAGCATTTTGATGAACTGCCTTCACTGAGCTATGCTGGTTGGGTCCCACTTTCTTTCCCAGTTGCCAACAAGCTGTTGACTGGAGGGGTTTTTAAACTTCCTCAGCTTAGTGAAGAGGTGAAGGAGTTGGTGGTGGCTCCTTTGATCTAGGGCAGTGACGGGTGGTGAAAGATAGACTGTTCTGGACATTGTGAAATGTCTTCATCAGAAGCGAAGATGCAGCTGCTGTGATGTAATGGTGGTTACGTCACTGATTACAAAAGTTGCACTATTAACAGGTAGAATAACTTGTTCTTCAAATGCCAAGCACTTGCCCTGGTATCCTGGTTGGCTGATATCCCACCAGAGATCAGTGTTCCAGTCACCCACAAGCTATAGAAAGTTTATGTTGCCTGAACTGCTTAAACTTGAGGTTTGGAAAACTACAGGGTGGGTTTTTTGATATTGATGATCCCATTTTTAAAGAATTACTTTTGGATTTCTGCCTCAGTGGTAATTAATTCTTAGTTCTCAAGCAATTAAGAAGCGTAGCACTTGAGTTTGATGCACTTTTTTTCTTTTGTATAAGTTCTACATGATACAAAAATAATTGCATCAAGATTTATAAATAATGTGCAAATATTAAATAACCACTTGTGAGTAGTACAAAATTGGGAGACTAAACGTGGCTTGTGTATTCGATCAAATGTGATGTGTCTTGATGAACAGTACTGCAATAACAGCTAGTTACTTTAAAGCACTTCTGAATGCTAATGGTCTGATTTATTTCTGAAGTGATGTTCCAAGTTGAGAGGAATCTAAATTCAAATATTCCTGGAGGAGCAAGGGTTCCTTGTTAAAGCAAAGAAACAAGTGGTGGACTAATTTTCTTTGTATTATAGTGTAAGTATTCCTCTCAGTTGGATGCTATTTAAAACTGGTTGAAGATGGCCCTCTCCTAACTGTGAGCTTTGTAACAATTTTTTTACATTTAAGCTACACACTTAAATGTACTTTGACCACTAGCCTGACTTAGCTGAGCTTGGTTATCCAGAGTAAAATACTGCTAGTGGAATTTTTAACTATATGATTCTCAACTTTATCACATTTCCATACGTAACAACCCCACCCCCAAATTGCTCCACAAACGAAGCCCAGTAATAAAGCACAGAGATGCCATAACTGAATTCCTGGCGCCTGCCTTTCTGGTCGCAACCTAAATGGTAGTGGTCTGTTTGCATCGCTGGTGGTTGCTGGTTGAGGCAGAGGGCAGCTGCCATGGGGCCAACACGGTGCATGGTGAAGCAAGGTAGGGAGCACCAGCCCTCCCTCACCTTCCCAGCTCCTGCCCCAGCCACCTTCTCGTGATGGCTCACCCTTAAGTGCTCCTTGGTGGGTTCGGAGCCAGGAGAATGTTTCCCTTCATGGTGCATGTCCAACAGGAAGGATAGTGTCTAACTCTTAAATGTATTAAATCCTTTGAGCTTAGCTATGTACATAAAATACTTAAAAGAAAATGTTTGAATACTCCATAAATAGCGGCTTTTATTTTTGTCATGCTTAGCATCTGCCTTGCTTACCATCTCAGAAATGTGCTGCTGTTCCTAAAGAAGCTGTTGCAGGTTTAAATTCTCTTTTCCTGTTTAAAAATAATGTGAGTACCATAATAGTTCCTGGAGAAGACCCCGAACAGAGGGTACACTGATATCTCTCTAGTACTGCAGTCTTAACTGTGTGTGACCTGGAGTAAGAATATAGCAGTACTATCCTGTGATGACAAATGTTAGCAGTATACTTTACATCTGTTTTTCCTAGGTTGGGAGTGATAGCCATTGCTTCGCTTGAGATTTCTTTATGGGAAGACTTTGTCACCAAACAACAGAACAGTTATTTTTATTGAATTAATTACTACAATTTAAATTACTGTTCAGCAGTATTTAGAGCATCCTAAAAAGATGCAGTTATTGTGAAATTTTTCATGTTAGAAATAACGATTAAGTAGCTTCCCTTGCCAGTTTCATAGTGGGTTTGGGAGGTCAGTTTGGTTTGTTTTGGGTTTTTGTTTGTTTGGTTTTGTTGTGGGTGTTTTGGTTTGGTGGGTTTTGGTTTGTGTTTTTTTTTTTTCCTGAGGCTTTTTTTGGCTATCATATATTTAATAGTTTTCACTGCTTCCCATATTGTTGTGTGGAAACACAAACAACGGTAAGGACACCAGACAGCTGACAACTGTACATGGTTAATATACAGAAACTGAGCAACTGTAACAGTTAATCTTTCTGATAGCATTAATGTTGGATTTTAATTACACTAATAAGGTGTAAAATACACCTAAGTACTGTCAAGTCAACAGTTTCTTAAATGTAAATCAGCTTTCATCCCAAACCCTCTATTTTTTCCCGCTTCTGAAATTTCCTCCATATTTTACCTTGCTTCTTTATTCAAGTGACATGCCAGAAATCCGTTTTCAGGTTCATTGATTTCCCCTCCTCCCCAGCCATACTTCTTGCAAAGCAACTTAAAGGGCATCGGAAGGATAAGAGGCAAAAATTGATTACCACCAGTTAAAGTGAGCTACAACTCTTAAGATAAATTATATTGTCAAAGTTACATTCTTTCATCTTGGGCAGACCACAGCCTTAAAACAGAGAGATCCGAAGTGGTAAAAATGAAGATATAAACAATTCTGACAGGTACTGTATAGTTTGCAAATTCAAGTCTGCTAATATTATCACTTCAGAGTTGTAGTGGTGTGGTTTTGTCTTTTAGTCACCTGATTATATGTCTAGTAGTAATTTCAAACTATGCCAGTGACATTGGAAGTGGGCTGAGGGGCCTTGATATATTCTAAATTTAGAGAGATTAATACAGAGGAAAGCTTAGTTGTGAAGTTTTTGGGTTTTTAATTGGCTCCCCATAGTTTAATTTAGCTTAAAGAAAGGGGAAATTGCTGCTTGCTGATAAACCAGAAGGGGAGCTAGCTTTGATGTTTTATGAGCGATAAAATATTAATAGAAGCTTTCTACCTGTTTTGGAGCGATATGTCAAACTACTGAAGTCAGCTTCTTGAAGAGTCAGCAAGTTGAAGAGCGGAGGAGGTGGTGGAGGGGGAGGAAAGGTGGGAGGCTGCTGCTGTTGCACCATATCCAGGTCCATTAGCAGTGCAGGCAAAAAGAGCCTTGGAGAAGTTGGATTTAGCATGCAGGAGGCTTTGATTCTTTAAATTAAAGCCACGATATGTTCTGGTAGCCTCTTTGGTCGGAACATGTTGTAAAACCGATCGTGCAGTTCAAGACATTAAAAGTTACCAAATCCTTTGAAAATAGTAGCTGTTCTTAGCTGTGGGTTTTGTGGAACAGGGCTTAATATAAATTCCATTACACACATGTTGGCAGTGGTCCCTGGAACACATATTTTATAGAATAATTAAACATGGACACAACTTCCAGGTGCAATACACGAATTTTCTTCCCATACGCACACAATATAGTCTGTGCTTCAGATGATAGAAGGACTAATAAATCGTTCAAGGTGGTAAGAGATTGAATATAACCTCTCTCCTAGAAAATCTGGACTTCCCTGGTACAGGAAAGCCAGGCAATCCGAGTTATTTGTGTTCTGTTATGTCTAGTTTCTGCTGAGATAGTTACAAACCACATGCTTCCTCTCAATGTCTGTTTGTTAAGAAGGGTGATAATCAGTTTATAGATTTGTACTTTTCACTGTGTACAAATTTTGTGTTGATGGTTAAATCTTATCTTATGAGAGGGTATATCTTACACAGTGGAAAGCAACATTTGAAGAGTCAAGTTATGTATGAGGCTAATCATTAGGGAATTTTGCCTGATGTCTGGCCAGGAGATGGTTCTGTCTGGTCATGTCCGAAGCAAGCCAGCATTTCTGAAAATGGGATGTCCTGCCTTAAATGTGGTGGGTTTGGTTTTTTTTTAATTAAATACACGGTTTGTAGGCAACAGGAAATCCTTTAGGAAGATACCACTCTGCTATGACTCTCCCAGAAAGAAAATGACTGCATTTCAAGGTCTGTCCTTGATTAGGATCCCTTCATAGTGAGACAGTCTGTCTTTGGTATTAGATCCCAGCCCTAGGAGCTCTGTAAGGAATTCAGAATGAAACACACAGATAGCCTTCTTCAGGCTGTAAGTATAGATATGTACAAATGCAATTTTTTCTTTTCTGTCTCATGTCTTCAGTAATTTTTTTTTTTTTTACAATTGAGAAGTAGTAAAATCAATTATTTTTATTTGAAGACTGTCTAAAGTTTTTGGAGATCATAGGCTTTCCACTTCCAGAGTGGCTATGTTAACCGGACGCACTGGTCTATTCCTATAGCACCTGGCACTCAAATATGAATTTACACGTGCCCCAAATTTGCCCTCCTCAACCTGACTATGCAAATGTTTTGTGACCTGCTAAAACAGAGTATTTAAAGACTTGTTGTACTGAAAGATGCTAGCTATAAAATTTTTCCACATGACAGAAAGATGGTTTTCTTGAGTGTGAAGTGTTCCATGAACTTGTTGCTCATTTCTCCTCAGAAATATTTATGAAGAATATCCTAATTTTAATATTAAACCGTATTCATTACTAAAGGTAACTGTTTAATTCTGCTTGTCATCCCATCTCATTTCCACATCTTGAAAGAAAAGAAACCTCACACCCACACCTTCTCATATACCTGAACCATTTTTCCAGACTTCAGTGTTAATAGAGCACTGTGCTGTGAGCTGCGAAGGAGGTGGGTTCTTGCCACTTATGGAGTCATTCAGTTGCAGGACTGAGGTTTTAGCTTGTATCTTAAAATTGTAATTTGAGGATATACAAATATAATTATTTGGCTAGTTGCATATTTCTTGTTAACGTTGTGCATTTAATGAAACGCTCAGAAATATTTTAAGTGTTTTGTAAGAGAACTGCTGAGGGAAAATAACGCCTGCGTTTCATACGGCTCAGAAGCCTAATGCCATTGAGAACTTGAGTTCTCATGTTCGTTACAGTTCTGTGACTCTTACTGCAAGACCTGGGCAGAGCTGGGGTAGCAGGGACTGATGACTTTTGAGCAGGTCTTACACTTATGCCTAACATATTCTAACAATAGAGTTTGTCTGCTGTGCAAGGCTGCCAGTTTGGAAGTGCACTGAGGCGCTGTTTTTTTTGGCTTACACCCAAAGCTCAAGGGGCTCATGGTGATACGACAAGCTTCACTTGATGTGGAGAAGCAGCAATAGGAACTCACAATGCATCCTTCAGGGTGCTGTACGCTTCCAGGGAAATTCCTCCATGCACTGCTTCCAGAAACTTTTATGTTGAGTCTAGTTTTTCTCGCTGAGAACAATTGTTTCCAAATACAGCTGTGCCTCTGCAATCTTTTATTATTAAACTTTCATAATGTATATGGATGCTGTGCATTTATCACAGACGGTGACTTGCTCATCACTTCAGGCCTGGCTGGAATCCACATTATTAATACAGCAGCTCTCGTACATTTTGCCACACATCTTTTGGACAGATGGAGAAATGTGGATAAGATTCAGATCGTGCCTTTGGGGTAATTTTGTGCTCTAAATCCAACCATTCCAGTGTGTTGCTATGCCATGTGCTACGTGGGGCTCTCCTGGCCGGGGAGAGGAACCGTACAACCCTATCAAGCCAGCTTCAGCCCCAGCTGGGTTATGTAACCAGGATGCGGGAGAGTGAGCCAAAACCACCAGAATTACCACACATTTTTAAGTGCTGAGCCCTCTTATTTGCGAACAGAATGAAGACGGTGGTTGAGACTTTGTTTGGAAGGCAGGTAAATTCTTCCTGTCTGTGCTGTCCACCCAGCTTGATGGCTTTTGATTTTATTTTTTTTATATTTTCTTTATATTAGCTGTTAGATTATTCTGTATTAGCTGTAAGGTGGCTTCTGTGTGTCTCTTCCTGGAGAGGTGGGGAAATCAAAGTTTTGCTGAGAATAGAAATTGGTGTACAAGCTTTTAAGGTTAATGAATTCAAAAGCCATGGAGTTACTGCTGTGGCTAATGTGTACGATACCCAAAACCAGGTTTGCATTTATCTATGGTGGGAACATGTCACTGTATTGTTGCCTCTGCTGAATACAGACAAATAACTGCCTTTTATAAAATTGTCCAAGTTTATAGTCATATTTACTTTACTTTTATAAGTTACCCACACCCTTCTCTCCAAGTGAATAAAAGAGCTGGAAAGGCCACACTGATAATGTCATACCAGGAAACCTTTAATGTAAAATACAGAGGACGTAGAGGGGGAGGGATGGGGGTGGAAGGGGTGTGGAGAGGGTGAGGAAGGAGGGAAACTTGGGGGGCAGGGGAAAATCATACTCAAGGTAATGTATGGAGGGGAAAAAATATTGCCTTTACTTTTATGACTCTTTCTTTCAAGTTTGAAGAAAAATGATATAACAGGGACTGCCTTTGACGTAAGCCAACAAATGTGTTTGGAAGCACTGATATACAGGGAGACTCCTTGGCTCCATGTGTGAATGTACATAATTCTGCTAGAATTGAATGCAAATTAAAGAAATGGAGGGAAACAAAAAACAAACCAACAAAACACACACACAAAAAACCCCCAAACCAACCAACCAAAAAACCAAACCCACCAAAAAAAACCCCAAACCCCTGAATCTTGCAGAGCTGAAAATACTGCCTGTTGACCAGATTAGATTCTGCTTAATCTTTTGCTGCCAAGTTAGACATTCTGGCAGGTTTCCTCAAGTCTGAATGTATTCAAGTAGTGTATTTGGCAGACTTAGTTTGTTACTAAGTAAAGATATATGAAAATCCCACTTCAAACATATCAGCCTGTAGTTGTTTTTACTATCTGTCAAGAAGCACAACTAATTGATATTTCACTTTATACATCGGATATATTTTTTCTTACAGTACGTTATGTATCTGGAAGTAGATTTTCCACTTAAGCGTCAAGTTCTGCTACTATATATTTCATCTGAAACACTTCATAACATGCAAAGTTTTTTAGAACATATGCTCTTTCTGCTCAGTGATTGATAGGAACGTTTGGTAAGCCACTAACAAAAGGCTTTCACTTTTTTTTCTATCGGTTTTCAAATTAACATCTTCCAAGTCTTGGGCTAAAAGTGATTTATCTGACTTTAATTCACAGTGTCTTTGCAGAGGTGCCATGCTCATCTTAACTTCGAGTTTATGAAGAACTGCAAAATCATTACATGTGAGACATTCTGTATTTAAACTGGATTATTTGAATACTTGTGATAGTTCTGTTTCTTGTATAAAGCTAAAATTTAAAATTATAAAAGTAAAACTAATCAAAACTCTACGGTTTTGATTGTGAAAGTTAATTGATCTTTATTCCAAATCCCATGCTATATTTTGGTATCCACAGCAGTAATTCTGCCTGTCAGTACAAATATTACCTATGGGATATGGTGCATGGGAACAAAAGTGGGGATTTGGGGTTTTAAGTGAGTTCTGCTTTAGCTAAGGAAAATAGGTGGACTTCCTGATGGAAAGAGTAAACAGTAAATCTGTGTCTATTGGAGAGCTGACTGGAAGTTTCTAAAGCCTGGAAGGACAGCAGTAAGTGTTCAAGCCCATCCTCTGCATCATTGGGTCAGAAGCTGAAGACCTGAAATGCAAGGGTTTTGTTTCTGATATATCATACACTTTAGGAAGAGATTTAGTCTTTAAAGCAACAACTTATGTTTGAGAATCAGCCATGACAAAGAGGTTTTGTCCCTAATTATGCCATCAGTACAGTCCTGTTTCTAGACTGAACATGTCTGTGTGTTTAGCCTCCAACATTAAACTTCTCTTTGACTGAAGAAATGGTTGTCACCCTCAGACAGGTACTTCTGGACTGTGTAAGCTGAATAGATCAAGCTGCTTTTGTCTGTCAGTATAGTGTAGGGTGAATGACACCAAATGATTCTCATGCCTCAGTTTGCAGCCTTCATAATTAGAATTAAGCAGCACAGGCAGAAACTTGATGACATTAAATATTGCTGTGTTCCTAGCCTGCAAGGCTTTATAAGAAAGGTGCTATCTCATTAGCAGATTACAGAGTGTCACATTTAGCCACCCAAATAAGCTAGAAGTTGATTTTCTTTTTTTCTCATAAGAAATCCACTTGGAACAGCCTATTCTATCCTCGTAATTGATGCAAATATCAGGAATTCTTTTCTGCTGACCTGGAATAAAGGCTAATCCAGGTCAGTCAGTACCTTGTAATTAATGCACATTCTTTTTTCTTCCTTTTTTTTTTTTCTTTTAGGTAGGCAAAGGGAGCAATCCCTGGTTTAAAACTCTGAGCTGGTCCATAGTGATTTTAAAGGGTTTTGAATGGAATGCAGATTACAGAGTAAAACTATGCAAACTACTAAGTAACAGAGGGTTTTTAGGCTTTCCTTTTCTTCCCTCTGCCCTCCCCCCTTTTTTTTTTTTTTTGAGAGAGTGTGGGGGTGCAGCCAAGAGGGGGCCAGAGTTTACTGACAAGCAGTATCTTGCATTACTGTATAGTAGCTCTATCAAGGTGTTTGAAGGGTTAAAGGAAATGAAGACAAAACCTACTTTGAGCTGGCTTTGTTACCTTGAACTTTGGGTGCTGTTGAACACAGCACTCATCTGTGATCACAAGTATTTTCACAGTTGTAATCGAAAACTGTAAATGTCCAGATAGGAAATGATCCAGTAATTAGAGGAAACAGTACTGAACCCAATGACTTGAAGTCACTTTCGTTCTTAAATCACACACCTGTAGCTGTTAGACTTTATCCTGTGATCTTTCCTTGGTACCTTGGCAGAGCACTTGAAAACCCTGATAATCAGATTGAAGCTTTCTCTCCTTTCTAACTCTCAGCCAGTTTCTGTCTCGCTTTCTGTAGCTCCTCACCAAGGAAGTGTCTCCTGGCTGAGAGGTGTTGCCTAAGTAGACTGGGAGGATAGAGGCTGGTCTCTCTCCTTCAACTAGATGTCTACTGTTTTGTCTTCGTATATGTCGTATAGCACATATTAATAACAGTGCAAGGGAAGGCTCTTGCGTGGTTTTGTATGCATGCCACTGAAATCTAAACAGCAAACAAAGCTTGAAAAAGAGCTCAGGTTTTTAAGTTGGAGGGGTTTCAATAGACAATAAATCTGTGGCATGCTTGCTGAACAGATGGGAAATACATGTTTAATTCCTGTGTGCCTGAATGCTGGGGTTTTTTCCTTTTTTTTTTTCCCTTTTCCCCAAGCATGTGAACCTTATGAAGCTCATTCAAAAGTGAAATGGGTTTGCCTAAAACTAAGTGGCATTTTGAAAGTTAGGCTCAGAAGTCATTACTGAAGGAATTGCTAGAAGTTGTACGAGAGAACTGTTTTCAGAAACACACAACCCCCGTACCACATCTGTAATGTTGCAGAGTTGCTTAGTTATTTTTATGTGTATAGACAATGGTATTATCTGCTTCTTCAAAGTACTCAAGTATGGTTTTGCATGTTATGTCTATTAATGTTGCACATATGACTCAGTGATCAAAATAATACGTTAAAATAATGACTCATAAATCTGTGTGTTGACTCACTCCTAATTTTGTTGCTAAAAATTCTCTTGTCATCTCTTAAGGTTCTCCCAAGAGATTACTCTAGCTAAAATGCCAAGACTCCTCTTTATCAATATTGGATACTGAAAACACTATATCATTAAACAGTCTGATGCAATAAATATTGAAATATACAGTGATTTGCTGGCTTTATTTACCACTGTGGTAAATAAATGGATACATGGCTTTTGGTTAAAAGTTTTAAGAAAGCCGTATTTAACTCTGATTTTATGCTTAAAATGTATCCCTTTCAAAGGAGTAATACATTGTACTGGAAGATGAGTAATTAGGCTCATCAGTGGACCACCAACTTTCTTTTAAAGACACTGTATTCTGAAGCAAATACACACACACACGCAAAACCTATTTGTTGTCTACTTTGGTTTGCACTCAGTTGACCTACAGTCAGTCCAAATCCCTGCAGCTGTGTTTCTGAACTCTGTGACTCCTTAACAAAGGCATAACCTCCAAATTAGTCCTTGGAAACTTAGCCTTTTGTCTTAAATGGCCATGAGATGGTTAAGCAATTTGTAAGCCAGTTGAAAATGGTCCTCTATGTATGCGTATATGGACCCTGTTCTATTTCCAGTCTTTATTTAGGTGATCTTCTGAGATTGTGCAGAGGACTCTGAAGGTGCTCTGTGTGGAGCAAGGAAGGTTTTGCTGCAGTCATCTGGTTAAGATTGAGGGCCTGCTTTTAAAATCGTGTATAGTGCTTGTGTTATCGCATACTGTATTTCCCTCCTCCTGTATTAACAGACACCGGTAGCACAGCTGGGTTTTGCAGAGGTACCGTCATGGGCAAGGAGACATCTGAGCTGGTGCTGAGTCACAGCCCTGGCACTCCGGAGGCTCACGCGCTGGTTTGGGCACGCGAATGCTACTGCCTTCTTGTGTGACCTTGGCACATAGCTTAGTATCGCTGTGCTGTGTCCCTGTGTTTGCAATACAGTTGTGACTGGTGTCGCAGAATAGTCTTCTGAAGTTTATTCAGTGTATTTTAAGATGCTTAAGACATTACAGCTTGTGGGAGATGTAAGAGATGTGGAGTGGGATGTCCAGAAATCCTATATATACTATAGATGCTGTTTCTCTGCTTAAAAAACCAGCCAAACAACAAAAACACCTAAAAGAAGAAAGTTTTGAAATACCTTCTGTAAGGTGTGCTGGCAATAACAGTGATTCTAGTGTTAGCATGGAGAAAATGTAATTTTTAAATGCTTATCACGAGAGAAATCAACATATTAGGACTGTGTACTACAAAGTTATTAGAAGAATGCATTTAAGCAAGGGAGGAAGGATTCTTATATGTTTAGAGAGGCTGACATGCTCATGGCGAAGTGCTTGTGTTACGATTCCTATCTTGTGGGAAAAGAGCAATGATGGCATGATACAGCTAAGCAGATGTATCACTAGTGCCATAAGAAGGAACAGTCCCATCCTCTCTCACCCAGCGTACAACACACAGTGTTTAAGGACCAAGACCAGCAGGCAACTAATTTTTTTTCTTGATTTTGGGTGGGGTTTTTTGTTGGTTTTTTGTTGGTTTTTGTTTGGTTGGGGTTTGTTTTTTTTGGTTTTTTTTTTTTTTTTGCATCCCAACTGTTTAATCATCCCTGAGCCAACTTGCCATGGAGTTTTGCTGCTAATAATCCGTGTTGGTTATAAACATTCTGCAAGGCAAATCATACTTTGTGACTTTGTGGAGTGGATTTGCCCAACTTTATCCCCTGTGAAGGCTGAGTTCAAGAAGAATTCAAAACTTAATAAGCTCTTCTGCTTCATGCATGCTGAAGAAGTGACTGTAGCTCATTTTCCCCCCTCCGTGGTATTAACTTTGTGCTAATGAAATAATGGAGTTTATCGACTCATGCAATAAAAACATACTTTGCCTCTGAAGTAAATGAGGGGCTGTTTCTCTTCCAGCCAGGGCAACGTGATACTTTTAATGCTTAGCTGGGAAGGGCTGTAAGTGATAGCTTTATACAGAACAACAGGCACAGCCTGCGGAGGGAAAGTGGGGTTTTTGTTGGCTCCTGAGCAAGGCTTTGAAATCTTGGTCTGTTTATTTCCTTGCCTGTAACACTGCAACAAGTCCCTGACTTGCCTAAGGAACCTGATAGGGATTTGACCTGACCGTGTTTTAGGCAACCCATAGAGAAGAATTTAACCTGTCATCTCTGGGGAATTTCCTCTTTCCCTTTTTCTCTTCCATGGTTAGTACTTAGTGATGTTTCATTCTACCCACTGTTCTCTATTCCAATCATTCCAGATTTTATCTTGAGGCAAAAAAGAAGCTGCTGCTAATCATATTTTTACAAAATGTTATGAGGCTCTTTAATGCCTACTGCTCGTGTTTTTACACAAGATGGTTGTTTGCAGCTGGAACAAGGTAGGTTCTGACTAGAAGAACTGAGGCTTGGTGGCTGTCTCTTTCTCAGGTGAAGCTTCACCCATGCTGTAACACAATGAGTTTGTCAAAATGTTGAGAGTTTTGGTTGAGAGATTAAATTACAATGATAGTTAACCTTTGATTCTGGGCTGCAGGTACATGTTACCAGTTCTTGCTGAGTTTCTCCTCATCCAACCTTGTCAAGTCCTTCTCCTCAGGGCTGCTCTCAATCCATTCTCCACCCAGCCTGTACTTGTGCTTGCACTTGGCCTTGTTGAACTCCATGAGGTTGTCAGTGACCCACCTCTCCAGCCTGTCAAGGTCCCTCTGGATGGCATCCCTTCCCTCCAGCATGTTGACCACACCACACAGCTTGGTGTCATCAGCAAACTTGCTGAGGGTGCACTCAGCCCCACCATCCATGTCGCTGACAAAGATGTTAAACAACATCTGTCCCAATACCAACCCCTGGGGAACACTGCTTGTCACTGGTCTCCACTCAGACACCAAGCTGTTGACCACAACTCTCTTGAGTGAGACTATCCAGCCAGTTCCTTATCCAGTGAGTGGTCCATCTGTCAAATCCACGCCTCTCCAATTTAGAATCAAGGGTGTTACGCGGGATGGTGTCAAAGGCTTTGCAAAAATCCAGGCAGAGGATGTCAGTTGCTCTGCCCTTATCTGCTAATGCTGTACCCTTGTCATAAAAGGCCACCAAATGTGTCAGGCACGATTTGCCCTTGATGAAGCCACCTTGGCTGTTACCGATCACCTCCTTATTTTCCATAAGCCTTAGCATAGTTTCCAGGAGGATTTGCTTCATGATCTCTCTGGGAAAAGAGGTAAGACTGACTGGCCTATAGTTCCCCTTTTAGGTCTTCCATTTTCCCCTTTTTAAAGACGGGGGTTATGTTTCCTCTTCTCCAGTCAGTGGGAACTTCACCGAACTGCCACAACTTCTCAAATATGATGGATAGTGGCTTGGCAACTTCATCTGCCAGTTCCTTCAGGACCCGTGGATGTATTTCATCAGGTCCCAAGGACTTGTGCACCTTCAGGTTGCTTAGATGGTCTTGAATCTGATCTCCTACAGTGGGCAGTTCTCCATTCTCTCCCTCCCTGCCTTTGCCTTCTGTGACTTTGGCAAAGTGGCTTGAGCACTTGCCAGTGAAGACTGAGGCAAAAAAGTCATTGAGTAACTCAGCCTTATTCATATCCCAAGTGACCAGATTTCCTGGGCACTTCCAGTGAGGGCCCACTTTTTCCCTAGTCTTTGTTTTGTTACTGACATATATGTCAAAGCTTTTCTTGTTGCCCTTGATGTTTCTGGCCAGACTGAATTCTGTCAGGCCTTTAGCTTTTTTCTATCCTGATCCCTGGCTGCTCAGGCAACTTCTCTGTATTTCTTCCAGGACACCTGTCTCTGCTTCCACCCTCTGTAGACTTCCTTTTTGTGTTTGAGTTTGTCCAGGGGCTCCTTGTTCACCCACGCAGGCCTCCTGGCATTTTTGCCTGACTTGTCTTTGTTGGGATACATTGCTCCTGAGCTTGGAGGAGGTGATACTTGGATACTCACCAGCTTTGTTGGACCCCACTTCCCTCCAGGGCTAAAAATCTCTGTGTCATGAGCAGGAGAAAGGCAGGTGTCATTTTATTGACGGATTAAAACTGACCCAGTTTGAAGAAGTCTGTGCAAGTAAACACCAAGGAGAAAAAAATCAAGTCTCTGGGGGTTTCCTCTATAAAGGGAGGAAGAAAGGAGACCCTGCCTTACACTGAGAATTGGGAAGTGATATAGAGAAATGGATTTGCCTGTAAAATGCACCACAAATGTGTGGGCTTTCCAGGAAAATGTGCTGCTTTGGAAAGTCCTGGGATTGTATTTACTAATAATTTGGTATAATTATTTAGTTGCGTATAGAATGAAGTGCCCAGGCTAGCTTATTTTTTCTGTACAACAGTAATTATATAAAACCTACGCTATTCTTTCTGAAGCAGAGCAAATGGGAACTCTGATTCTAAGGTGTATTCTTGGTGGATTTTCATTTTTTAGCACTATTTGCTCAGTGATTGGTATAATCCTGTTTAAAAGTTTTTGGTTCTTTTTTTTTTTTTTCTTCCTTGAGCATGTTCTGTCTGGCTGCCATTGTTTTATCCATCATTCACAACTGAGTAACTTAATGGTGAAATCAAACAAGTTTGAGTTTCAAACCCTGACAAGGTTTTTTTGTCATCCCGTTTTCATTTTACTTTGTGTAAACAGGTAGTACTTCTGTTGGCTGGTCTGTAGCTAGCAGTCGCGTTGAAAGCATTTCAAGCCAATTTTTGTGCAGAGTAAACATTCTGTGGTTAGAAGGGCTTAATTAGCTCAGGTGCCTTTACCGCTGGTATATAATATATCTCCTTATCTTGAAAGTAGTATCCACCAACTAATCCTTTATTTATGTTGAGCTTTGGAATGTCCCTTGAAATGCCTTTTTGTAACCTCTCCCAGTATAAGTGGGAAGTGAACAGACTGTCAGGTAAACAGTGAGGTTGCAGGTAAGCAAATTAATAATACACATGAATATAAGGTTCTTCTCACTGGTGGCATGTTGGATGCCTGTGATTAACCTCAGAAGGAGTGCCAGCGGTGTGCTTATTCCTGTGATATGGTTTGTTACCCTTTGCTGTGCCATTTCACAAAGGAATCTTTTCTTGTGTTTATGCATGGGAAGACTGAATTTGTGAATCAGGTGTCCAAGGCTATGTTTTCAGTGCTCAAAAGAAGGGAATTGTTAAAACACAATGGCTAATTTGCGATAACAATCTCAATGTGAAATCCTAGTGGGCAGGTGGATTTTTTTCCTCTAAAGCAAGCTGAGATCTCGGTGTATTCTCCAATTCAGCGTGAACAAAACAGTAGCCTATTTCCATTTTAGGATGATGGAACTAACTCAATTTTACACCCTTGGCAGAAAAAGCTATCGTTTTAGTTTGGTTTTGGTAAAGTCTTAGCCCCATTGTTAAATGTTTTTTCTGATTACAGGATTAAAGGTAATCCTAGAGAATCCTGATAGAGGTGGCTGAAAAAGAAAATCTGTAAACCCTTTGTATTCTGTTTCTCAGGTTTCTGGTTTTATAATAGTATATGATTGCACTGACAAATGGTTAATTGAGAGTATCTGGTCATAGGAGGAGAACAAGGAGTATGGCAGAAGTTACTGCTGTCTTCTCTCACACACTGAGAGAAAATGTTCAGTCTGACACTTTTTAAAGGTCACAGTGATGGAAAATTGAATCGGCCAGAAATAATCATAATTTTGGTTTAGCTATAAGCTGTATGGTAAAAAAGGCTTGTGGGCATCATATCTGAAAAAGCTGCCTTCCTATTTTTTTTTTTTATTCCCCTCCCCCCAGTGACTAGGTAGGTTATCATTTCAGATTAGATCATGGTGTATGCCTTGCCTACAAGAAGAAAATAAGTTCTGATGTGGTTTGAGTTTGCTTTGTTTTTCTTATCCAAGATACTGCAGCAGCAGCAGTATTGCTGTTAGTGTGTAATGGAGAAAATGGGGCTAGACTAAGATGTTGTATCTCCCTTGTGCACTGGAGGATAATTGCCTCTGCTTTTTCTCTAATACTCTTTGCATTCAGGGTCTGAAGGGAAGATCATGTATGTCCATATTCCAAGACTTTTTTTGAGCTTTAGGTGGGGGCTGGTAGAAACAGACCCTCAGGCAGGTGTCATGGCCATAGATATATTTTAACTGAAAGTGATCACCCAGGCTTCAGCTGGCAAAAGAGCGCAAGAAGAATGCTGCTTCAGACCCAATAAAAGCAAGTGCTCATGAATGTTATTTCTGCTGTGAGTTTAACATGTAACGGTAGCACAGAATATGCCTGCTCAGAGGCATGAACTTAGAATTCGGGGTTGACTTGTTCAGATCAAAGAGGGAACTCAACCAAAAGAATCGCTCAGATTTTGCAAGATCCACTTTTTTGGTTTTTTCCAGAATGCAACAAGCCACAGGTCTGAATGTAATGCTGATCCTGCTGTAGGACGTTAGAAGAAGAACAACTTGCAGGGGAAAATTGAAAGTGTAATAGTTTTCCGTATATAGTCTTTTGTGGAATGGAGTCGGGAGATCTTTGGTTTTTATCAGAAAAAGGGTCATAACCTCATCAAGCATTCCCTCCCTTCCTCATGACACCCCAAAGGTGCAGTACTCTTAATTGCTTTTGGCAGAGAAAAGCTATGAGGAAGTCAGAGAATATGTTTTATGTTACTGTCATTAGTCTGAACTGGTTCTTAATCTAAAATTACAAGGACTTCATTTATAAGGATATATCTACTGCAGTTTCTATTTGTTTCCACTCCTCTTGGGTGTCTAAGGAAAACAGTGATGGACACATGCTTAATTTGAAGAACATTGAAGATGTTGTAAGTGCTTAAAACTTGGGATTTGCCTATTTTTTTGCAAAATTGGGGAGTTTCTCTGCATATTAGCCTGATGTAATAAGGGCTGTACTTATAGTCTGTATACAACACAGGCTATTTTTCATATATTTATACTTGCTAGATCTGTATTAAGAATCATTTGTGAGGTGATATGAGGTGTTTCTAATCAATATAACAAGTAAACTAAAAATGCAAAGTCTTGTGTAGCACTTGACCCTAGTTTTTGTAAAAAGACTGTGATTCTTAGGTACCTTGATAGTGTGAATCGAGATTGTATGTTTGAATTCTGTATCTAGACGATATTGACAGTATATGCTTAAATTAGCATTAAATATAGCCCAGCAATGATGGAGGGGAGGGACTTGGTGGTTCTGAGCAATGTTGAGAGTTGATAGCCCTCCTGCTGTTACATTTCCACCTGTATGTTGTAACTGCCTGCTCAGACATCAGTAGAGAAGGTTGTCGTGTGACTTTATCTGTCCTTTCCTCAGTATGTCTGTAAGTGCTGCCTTTCATATACTGGTCTTTGGCCTTTCTGTTTATTTTGGGGAATCCCTTTTGTATTTTTACTCTGTAAAAATGCATACTTAAACTAAAAAAAACCACAAAATTTCTCTGTAGGATAATGCAGTTGACAATAGAGCTGTGATATAGTTGCTGTCTAGGCGAGCTGTGTAATTGTGATGGAAGAGCTTTTATTTAAAAAAAAAAAAGAAGGTAGAAGCGTTGCTAGTGAATCAGTGGACATATAACTTCTAAGTAACCTCATGTAGGATATGTTTCATATGAAAGTGAGGAACTCTGCTTAAGAAAAACAGTGAGATTGCTCTGACCTTCATTCTTTGCTCACGAGAACAAAGTGAAGCGTGTCTGATAAAGATTCGAGCGTGCATTGCTGTTTGCTGAATGGGGCTATTTGAACACGGTGGCCAAATCCAAGGCTGTTAAAAATTGGTGAAATTTGGAACTGGGTCAGGTATTACCTGACAAAGATTATTTCCTTTTTGGTATGTACAGCTGAAATTCAAACCCTCCTTCCTTCAAATTCTTCAGGTATATTAGAAAGGTGCATGGAATATGCCAAATAATTCACTTTTGAACAACTGTGATGTAAAATCTCCCAATTCTTGGATGTGGATTACAGTAATGAAAGGAACAAATCTGTTCCTGGTCACACAGGAAGGAACTGAAAACACAAACCCTGTATTTACTTGAATTACCTTGTATTTCCTGAATTTTTGTTCAGGAAGATGTAGCTCATTTGCTTTGTGCTGCCTGAGGGTAGGGATCTGGAAGATGATTAAATTAGTTTTGTGTTTGTTTGTACAGAAGCTTCAAGTATTATCACTGGGTCAAGTTTATTTTCCTTTTTTGATCAAAGTTAGATGCAGAACTGAGAAGTTAAAAATTGCTGTGCTGGTGGTGAGAAACAAGCTGCCTCCTTTGCTATCCCATCTTTCCCTGCCATCCAGCCTAAAACCTTCAATAACTACTTTGATGACTGAAATTATGGAAAAGTTCCCAGTGGTCCAGACCTGCCAGGACTAATTAAACCTCAGGATTTGACGTTTTTTTTTCAATTTCAAATTGAGCTTTGTAAAGCCTATCTGAAGACATGCTTTCCATTATCTCTCTAGGGGCTCTGACTCACTTAATACTTTAATACGATTTCTAGGGAGTAAACTTACCTTATCTTTAATTCGCACAGCTCTGAAGTTTAAGAAGAGTTAATGAAAAACCTGCATCAGTTAGCCTTCTGCCATTTGCAGCTTCCTTGTTGCAAACTTTGATCAGAAAGCATGAAGGGAGGAACAGGTAGTTTCGTCGAAGCTGAAATGAACAGGGTGCTGGCCCCCAACGGTGAATTATTTTACTTAATTTTGTGGAGTTTATTATAATAAATGCAGGGAAGTGTGTAGCTGGTGATGTTCGTAACTGCTGAAGTTAATTTACCATATTTTCCAGAAACTTTCTTCTGAATTTACTGTTTGGCATGCACGGAACGACGTAGCCGCTGTTTGACAAAGGTTGATGGAGGAATGGATTGTAGTTGTTACTCAGTTTAGTGATTAGGAGGTGTATGTATTGCCCTCCAATACAGCTAGAACTTATCTTTTAATGCTAGGGTAGTTTCAAGTAATATTTTGACTATGAACACTTACTCAGGTACGCGTTGTACTACCAATAACATAAGCCATAGGGAGCAACACTGGGTGTTACTGAGCATGTGGTGATTGCACGTCTTGTGTACCCTGCCCATTGAATAGCTGCTTTCTGCTTCTAGGACCTGAACTCTTGTACTCTTTTAAATTCTATTTAATAGGAAGGTCAGTGTTTATTATTACCATGCTTTCAGCAGATGTCAGTGTCTGGTTCCTCATTCTGCAAGGCTCTCTACTCTGAGCTTACGGACTAACCTTGTGTCCGTGTGAAACCAGTGCAATAAGCATCGGTTTGTCTTCACTACCAAGGAGTACTGTATACTGTTGGGATTTTCTCAGTTAATTCAGTTCTGGCTTTTGTTACAAAGTTAACTTTTTGCTCCAGATGGAGGCTTGTACTTAAGTGTTGCTTTTGTTCAAGATAGTATTTTTCTTTTTTCTAAGACGTTCTTGCCTATGTAGCTTCATGGCAGTAATGTTTTCTTTCTTTTCTTTTCCCTTCGTTTCTGCTCTTTCTAGAGATTTGCAAGCTTTCAGTTTTGGATTAGAAAAAACAGTACTTAAAATGAAAAAAACCCCAAAAAAAACAAAAAAAAAAGAGCCCCAAACCAAAATTCCCAGAAAGCAACTCTGTTCCTCCATAACTGTTTGCATGAAAACTATACTTTCCTTTTTTAATACCTTGGGGAAAGAACTTAGGCTACTATATTTTATTCTGGTTTTACTAAAGAGCTGTCCATGTATGTGGCTTCTGGGGTTCCTTGCTAAGTTCAGTAACTTAACCTTGTGTCTAGAAGAGAGAGTGAAGAAAGAGATGCTATATATGTAAATATGTGCATTTAAGAATGTTGAGAGGGTTTTTTGTTGTTGTTAAATTCTTCTAGTTTATTTAATATCCAACTAACTAATTTCCTCTTTTGGTGGCAGAAAATAGAATTTTTCTTCTCGTTTCACTTGCCAGACTATGTCAGTGTAGGTTATTGATGCAGAGTGTGCGTGTGTGGTGGTGGGGATGTTACTATTTTGAGAAAGTCTTTTCCGTCAGTCCTTTATGCAGTCTGTACAGGGAGTTTGAGTCCTAGCCATGGTGCAAATTTGCCAAGCAGCATTTCCCGGACAGCTTATGGAGAGCAATTCTGGAGGATTCCCAAACTTAAATAACTGAGAGATACTGCTTGGTGTGCCTGCAGCTCTCTGGAACTGGAATGCAAAACTGGTGAGGGAATAAACGCACTGCCGAGGAGGCTGAAGATGCTGCAGAGGAGCAGGCAGGGAAGAAGAATTTTCCTGAAGCACACTTTTTTTTTTTTAAGCCATGTTCCTCTAAGGCCTGCAGTGATGGCAGGTGTCCAGCTGTGGTATCAAAACTGCAGATTGAAAACTGGAATGAGAGGATGGCTCTTAGCCACTGGCTAATCCCGTGCTGGACGTCTCCAAGAGAGTAACCAGTTACACGGCTTCACAAGTGCAGAAGTAATCACGGGGGTGTGGGGGTGGGTTTACTCTGCAGGCGTGTTTCTGGACAACAACATTTCTAGAACATTTGAAAACAGCAGTAGCTAATTATTTGTTATTTGTTGGGCTAAATGGGAAGTATAGTGTATATAGCGTTATGCCTCCAGTGAAAATGAACCTGCGTTTGCTGTAGGACAAGCTTTTGGGGTAAGCTTTTTATTTTCCCTTTTCCATCTTCCTCACTTTTGCCTGCTTCCTCTCAAAGTTTTTACCGATATTTGGAGTTCCTATAAGACCCTAAAACCTGAGAATCTCTTATTAAAAAAAAAAAAAAAAAAAAAAAGAAAAGAAAACCATAACTGGTAATGCTGTTCCATAAAAGTATACATGACATTTTTTTGGTTTGTGATTGTTGTTATGGGCCAGCTATATAATGTAATGTAGTTAGGCACTTAGTGACCGTTGAGTAGTTTAAAATAGGTAGTTTACTGTGATACTTTAATTTCTAAAGTAACTTTAAGTTCCAAGAATGAAGTAGCAAGAAAAATAACAAATACTGATACCCTGTATTTTCATGCCAAAAATTTTGAGGAGGGTTTTTCCTGAACTGATCACTGAATTTAGCATAGCAGGGATGACCAGTCCCTTTTGGCCATTGCAGCTTGTTCACCTCAGTATAGATGTGTTCTGTCATCTCAGTGATGGACCCAAATGTCTTTAATTCACAACCTGATTGGCAAATATTAAATGCTGTGGGGCTGTTTGCTGTTTTGATTATCATCATAACTGTGCTTTGTGTGGGTTGACACAGCTGTGTAAGAATGAAAAGCTGTTACAACACTAAATTTGTTATTCCTGGGTATTTCATTTGCCATTTCAATTTGAGCTGGGGGGGGGGGGGTGGGGGGGGGGGGGGGGAGTGGGGAGAGAGGGGAAGAGGAAGATACAGGGAGAAAACTGCAGAGTTTGAGTGTTTCAGACAATTCTTTATGCTGAATTAATACAGAAACAGTAGAATTGCGAAGTATTTTGAAAGTATTTTGGGGTTTTTTTTTTGTGTGTGTCAGTATAATACTTTATTCCTCTCATTGTTAATGTTATTTTATCTCTAGTGATTGATTTGTAAAAGCGTGTTGCACAAGGGCATGTGGAAGCATAAGTCGTCATCTTTAGTCAAAGGTCAAGCAGGATGTGGTCTCAAATACCACTCTAGTTTTGTTCTAGGATCGGATTTGCTCTCTAAAAATTGCTAGCTACAGGGGAAAAACCAAAAATTATTGATTAATTTTACTAAAACCTTTGCAGAAGCCTTCTCCCTTTAACTTGCTGGCTTTCAGGGAAAACTGAGTTCAATACTTCACCATTCTGTGGTTCAAAATGAGTCACTTGTATCTCCTGGCCTCCAGGTAATTGCTCTACAGAAGATGGATTGAAGTTAGACTTCTTGTTGTGGGAGAAAGTGGGAAGAAAGGAAGAGAGTGCATTTAGCACTGCCCAAAGGAACTAGCTCTAGCAGGAGGTACAAATTCCCAAACCATGCCTCTGAAGCTACTCAGGTTTACTGCAACTCTGTTTGAATCAGCTGATAGGAAGTGATGTCTATCCAGAAGCCAAAGCATTGTGTGTGCACTTATGTCCACACACACACGTGTTGTTAGAGTTAGTAATTCTAGTTAAATCAATGAGACTGCTTGCCTATATTTAAATGAGGATAGAAAGAGGATGTGGTCTGTCAGTCTGCCTGTCTCATCCAGTTCTGTTCTCATGCTTCTCAATAACCCACAACATCTCCCCAGAGGTCCCTTGTCCCAAAGGTAAGGAAACAGGCATGTATTCTAGTGGAACCTGCCAAAACCAAGTGTCCAGTCAAAAAATCACAGAACGGTTTAGGTTGGAAGGGACCTTAAAGACCATCTAGTTCCAACCCCCCTGCCATGGGCAGGGACACCCTCCACTAGACCAGGTTGTTCAAAGCCTCTACCTGGGGACAGCTATACCTCATGGTTCGTGCAGCTCCCGAGTGCAGGTACCTTTTGGTTTTCAAACACTTTGGAGCAGTGACAGAGGAGACAACACTTTTCCCCCTGTAGCCCCTGGGTCGTGTACTCCTGCCACTCCTTCCCTCTGGCATGGATGGCCCTGGAGGTGCCCATTACGGGCAGTACCCTGATGCAGGTGAAAACTGAGCTGGGTGGCCACTGGACCATTGCTGCTGTTGTGAGCACTAATGGGGCTTGAGAGGATGTGATCCAGAGTGAGCTGAGAGAGGCAAGCCCACAGGTAGGCTTAACAGGGATCTAAAGTGACTGTGACAGAGTGCCCTGAGACCAAACTGGTCTGAAAATTAAGAACCTAAATACATTTTGCTTGCTGTCTATGGTATCCCCATATTAGCATTTAATCCTCTTACAAGGATTTTGACTAGTACGTAAACCAGGTAAGTATTTTATTATGGCCTATCAAAAAGAGTAGGAAAATATTTAAAGAGTATTTTAAAAAATTATTTTTATCTTTAAAATATATAGTTTTCCTGTGCCTTTAGAGTAGAGAGAGAAAAACAGCAGATGGAAAATGTATTGTATGATTGTTTCCTTCAGGGATTAGTCTCTTGAATGACAAGAGCAAATATTTAGGGAGATATGTTTTGCCTGTGTATGATGTGTTTTTTCACAATGCTTATAAATATACTTTAATCATGTTTGCTAGCAATGTCAAGATACCTAGTGTATTTCCACAACCATGTCTGGATTTTGAGAAAGGTCGAGAGAGTACGTGTCCAGTTATTATAATCTTGGATAGCTTTTCTAATTCATTTATTTCTATAACCTGGGGCTTTCCACTGCACTGAATACTTGCTGACCTTTAATTTCATTTACCGGAGGGTGGGGAGGAAAGAGGAGAAAAGAAAAGCCTTAGGAAATCCCTTTCCCCACCCTGCCAAAGAAGGCAGCTTTCCCTGTAAGTCTTGTTTGGGCTTAAAGGGTGCAAGCAGAGTAAAAAAATACAGATCATTTTGCATCCTTCGTAACAGCCAAATGTTGAAAGCAAAGTATCAAATATTTAGGAGCATTAGACAGATTTGATACAACCTCTGTAATAAATGATTACCTCAGGTTTATAAAACGTTTGTAGTCCCTGCTGAACAACCTTTATTCTGGTACATGATTGTTTCTCATAAACTCTATTTACTATTTCAATAACGCTTACCTAAACTGGGTATTTATTATAATGGATTTAGCTTTATACTCATAATGTATATACTAAATCATGTGTCTGTTAAGATGCTTTTCCTCCTACATAGAGATCATCCAGTTTTCTCAAGTTGAAAGTATTCCTTCATGCAGTTGGTTACCTTTTTGTTATATTAATTTAACCCACTCCTTTATTTCCATTTCAAATCAACACCAGGCATTTGGTTTAGGAACGCCTCTCTCCTGTGATCCAGTGGGTTGACTTTGTCAGCTTCTTTCTGCAGCTGGAGAAAATCTATTTGTTCATTTCTTAACCTTTTGACATGTCTGTTTTTACAAGCCCGGCTGTTTTTGCTGGGGGATTGAAGTATAGAGTAACAACTACAGAAGGAAACATCTTTTGTTATGAGCAGAGTGTAAACTGAGCCTAATGCAACGATGGGAGGGGGAGTATGCTTACATAAACGATTTTTACACACCAAAAAGAAAAAAATCCAAAAGAGAGACCCTTCATGTGATTGCCTGTTGAATTTTGATGTGCTGTAATAAAACGTGACTTTTAAAAAGTTTTATTCACATATCCTAGACATAGGACTGTAAAATTGACTTGCAGTTAGTTAAACCACTGATTCTTCACTATAAAAGCAGGCTTAACAAAGTCGAGACTATCCTTTCCTTCTGTTTGTGGCAGCAAGTGAGGCTGGTTGGAAAAGTCAAGACTGCCAACCTCTTTGTGAAGATCCTAAAATGCCCTTGCCATTGGTAAGAAGCAGGGAAATGCAGGAGTTTAAAGCATTCAGAGGAATCACTTCACAGGACCTGCACACTAAGTGTTTTCTGATGGCGTGCTGTCTCTGACCCCGAGCTCAGGGGTGTCCCAAGTCACTAGTGCGTGTAGGTGCTGAAGGAAGAAGTAGGTTTATCTGCCTACTCACTCGGGGTATTCTATCCATCAAACCTTTAGGCTTCAGCAACTTAACACCAATCCTACTTTTATCACGCTTGGAAAGCATAATGTCACAGCAGAACTACTTAACCTTCTCCAGATTTTCCCCGTAAAAGTGGAGGGTTGTAATAGTGTGGTGTGACAACAGGTCGTTTCTGTCCTTCTCTCTCAAAATAAGTTGTATCATCTAGCAACAGATGATTATTATATTATAGGTGTATATATATCTCTCTCTCAAATGCATAAATATATGCATAAAGTGGAAAGATTTTTTTTTTCTCTCCTTATGGCATAAAAAAAGTGACTGAATATGTTGCAGTGCAGTGGACGCCACAGTGATTACACATCACATAAACATATGTTAGGGCTTCTACGCTAAACATAAGAACAGATAAGGGTCTGTCTGCTGCAGCAAGAGTACCTGAATGAGCATTATCCTGTTCCTAACCCTATGGATTCAGTAGCTGAGGCTTCTGTTGCCAGCGGGACTGGGCAGCTGTGCTGGGGGAGGGCTGGCCATGTCTTAGCTCAGGAGTGCTGGCAGAAGCTGCAGCGTCACCCCTGGGCCACAGTGACAGGGTGACCTCTCGGGTCAGATTGAGAACGGCCTTCTATCTAAATGCATTTGACGTGTGAAAGTACATACATGTACGAACAGTGTAAGGAAAGAAACTAATCTTGTATAGTGGAGCTTTCTTTTGCGTTAGCAAAGTGGATCGTGGCCTCTTTAGGCTCCTGCCTAGCAAGGCTCACTCCTAGTGCTACTCCCAAAGCAGCAAAGGAAGACCTATGGCAGATGGGAACTGCGCTCTGCACTGAGCAGCCATTTAAGTTTTTTTTGTCGACTGTTAAAGTCAATAAGTTATGGTTGTTTTCACAAGCTAAGTATCTGCCTCTGGGGCCTGTTTGCTGAAGCTACCTTACTCCTTCAGCTTCTCTTTGCCTGAAGCCCTGAGTGCTTAGCATTGACAAGGGACGTAAAATCTGGAAACTCTTGGCTTAGGGCTGTTCTGAAAACCGGGACCTAATTCCCTTGCTGTGACACAGAGCTCTACGTGAGAGGAACATCAAAGTTATCAGACTAACCGCAGTGCTAAAATTTTGTTATGTATGATCTCTGCCTTCCTTCACTGTGATCCTTTATTTCTATTTCTTAAAATTGGACTAAACTTCTTCCATTTCAAGTGGGAATTTCTGATGAGCTCTATGGCTGCCATCAGTCAGTATCAGCTTTCTAGTCAAGAGCACATACAAATTTTAGCATCAGATAATCTGGAGAAGCACAACAGATAATGTTTTTTCTTCACTGTGGGTTGTTTTTCATCTAACAAAACTCATGAGATGAACCCTAGGGTACCAGCTGAAGTGGAAGGCTTTACACTCCTCTTGCATCAACTCACTTGTTCAAAGGATGGGAAAGGATAAATCACTCTCATTAAGGGCTCAGGACTTATATGCACAGGGAAAATGTGCCAAAGCCATTTAACTTCTATAGCAGGTTAGAATTCCTCTTTCAGAAACTGTTTATTTAATTTTAAAGCTTTAGATGTAAATATTAATGGGATATCAACTCAATCTTTTAGGTGGTCTACTCCGTGACTGATGTGGTACATCCCAGTGACAAAGAACAGCTTGTCTTTTATGTGGGTAAAAAATTACTTTCTTGAGCTACTGATACCTAGTTAGTAATGAGAAGTAGGATTGGGTTGGGGTTTTTTTCATATTAATGGGATGGCTATTCTAGTTTCTGATTTAAAATCAATAAATGTTAGCTTAAAATTCTTAGGGAAAAAGTCCATGGCTAAGCACTTTGGAAATTTGAAAACCCTGACATACCGCATGCATATCATTTCTGTTCGCTTTGGCAGGTCTGAAGATTTTTTCTTCCTTTTTTTTTTTTCTTTCCATTTTTCTTTAAATGAATCTATTTTGGATGAGAATGTGGAGTTGTGCAGTGAATTGCCTTTCTTTATTTAAACTAACAGCATAAACTGTCACTTCCCACACCCATTCATCTCTCTAACAAAGGGGCTAAATGGAGAGGGCAAGTGGGAGTGTTAAGAAGGGACTCCTAGCTACATCAGTATGTGCAGAGTAATATTACAGGCTCAAAGCAGAACCATCAGTATCAGCTATACGTTCCTAAACCAATGATGTTAGTTTGAAAGGAGAAAAGCAAACACAAGAGGAAGGAATGTCAATACAGGGGGAAAATGGCAGGCTCCAGTGTAACACACTCAGTGCATACTCCACGATTGTTTTCCTGTTTGCTAATGGTGATTATCAGGTCTTTTATCTTAAATATGCTTCTTGCCACCTCTGGATGTGAGAGACAGAGTGCTGAAATAGTGGGACTTGTGAACTATCCTTTTGAGGGTATATGGAACCTGATACCAAAAGACCCCCATTATCCCTCCAGTAAGAAATCTGGCAAATCCCAATGATATTTGTTTTGCTCCCATCCCTGTATGTCAATGTTAGCATGCGACTGCTAAGAAAAATTGATAAAGTAGAAGACCACAACTCAAAATCCTATAAATTTGCAGTGGTGACTGGTTAAGAGTATTGAGCAGGTAGGGCTTTCATTGCAGCTTTCCTAGGCTTTCATCCTCCCACATTCCTCCCTGTGCAGTATTCCTCCAAATTAAGAGTTATCGGCAGATGCAAAAGTATTAACAACAAAGTCTCTGCAGCATCAGGACTTTCTCCTGAATATTCTTCTAACACAGGAAATCCTTCTACTCCCAGGCATGAATAAGTTAGAAATAAAACACATATATAACAAAATTAACATACATTAAATGCAGTTATTAAACTGGATTAGAGTTTGAGCAGTCTTCTAGTAAGCTAGATGTTTTACTTCTAGAAATAGCTGGTGTCAATGCTGTTCATCAAATTCTAAAAATGGATTTATATTGTTGTACCTTGTAGGGCAAAGGGGGAATACTGATGTTGAGGTCCTTTCTCGATAATTCCAGTGGATCTGTGCTGTGCTTGTTGAGAGATGCTTTTATCCTCCTAGCCCCACTGTCTCTGGTAATTTTGCAATTGAAGATCTCCTAACCCATGGTGATCCATTGGCCGTTTGTTTTGTGGCCATCAGCGTACATGTGAACATGAGCTCTTCCAGTTTTTGGTGTTGCATTTTTCTGAGTCGAGGTCGGCTACAGCAGTTGCCATGCAAAAGGCAGCAATATGACCACAGTCAGTTTGACTCTTCATGCTACACAGTGTTCAGGCCTTCAGCTCCAGATGCCTTTGTCATTGTTTTCTAAGAACTTTGCTCTAATTTCCTCAGAAGGGGAATGTTGCTCCCAGATTGTTTTTCTAGCCTTCAAAATATTTTGCAATGAATTTATAATTGGCAGAGTCTGTGCATAGTTTAAAGGTTTAAAATGTTTCAAGTCCTTTAGTTTTGGATTATAAAGGACATGTATTCAGTGAAAAATCATTGGAGGGGAAATTTTAATATCTTTTAGTGCTCTATTAAGTGATGCTGATCAGTAGCAAAAGGGACTTGTTTTACTCTCCTCATGCTACTTGTCCTGGAGAAGAATATCGCCATACTTACGGCTTACTGTGAGATAAATGCTTTTGGATGCAGAAATGAGTATATTCCATCCATGGCTGTGTATAGAAATCGATGCAAAATTAAAAAAAATGGCATGGAGGAGAACCACCATCCTTCTGTGTCACTGAATAAAGTTAATGACATTATTTGCAAGCCCTGATTCAGTTCAAGTATCTTACCAAATAGTTATGACCGATCATCTGTTTGCATTCTGTTACTGATTTAAATCACACAAACTCCACAAATCTTTTGCCAAAACTTTTGTTAATAAAACACTTCAATAGCGACAGAATTTCTATATAACTGTAAAAGAGAGATGCTTCTTACTGAAATTCTGCCTACACAAGCAATACATTATAGGTAATGCCAAAGGACGAGAGTAGGAGAATGCCCAGCTAAACTTCTTTTAACCTGTGCCTCTTTGTAATAAAATAATGGTAGTCAGGGTTTCCAAAGAGATGGGGATTTGAAAAGTGAGCACGCCAGCTAATAGCTGTGGTAACAGGCTGAACGTAGTGGAATAATACCAATGTAGTGGCCTCTCAGTGTGTCTCTGCGCCTCAGAGCTCAATAGTGAATGCGCGGCATTGTTCAGCCGTGAAAAGTTTGGGAGCTCTTGGGATGTCAGGGGCAGACTGAGGGAAGATGATTTTCAGCTTGTAGGCTGCTGGTGACGGGGCTGGGAGAAGCCTAGGGAGGTTAGCCATTCCTCCCTGCTCCTTTGCCATACCAGCTTCATGCTTGTAGGTGGTTAGTCCCCTGTGGGGATCTTACAGCTCAGCAGTCTACCTATGGGGGAAGATGAGAGAGGAGAAGGAATTTTCCCCCCCTCACCTCTTTGTTTGATGAGTTTCATGGTTGAATGTTAGGGGAAAGCTTTCCGTGAAGGAAGTTAGAAGGCGACATTTGAATTTAAGGAAAAGCATGGGCATAACAGAAGTCAGTTCAGGTTTTGGAAAAAAAATGTTTTACTGTGTGAGGTTTTTAAAAAATAAACAGAGACTAGTACATTGTGAGAATGGCTCTTAAATGCTACACCACCCACCGCATTACCTTGTAACTCCCCATATTTGTAGGGCATGGAGTTGAGAAACCTTTGATGTTCATTGTAAAAACAGCAACAACAAAAGGAATTGTTTTCTAGCTTGTTGGGAAAACCTTGCATTTCCACCACAGAGTTATATATCCTCCCCTCCTCACACTACACCACCCCCCTCCCCCACCCCCCCCCCCCCCCCCCTCATTTTACACTGAAGTAGTTGCATTTGTGGCCAAATTTCTCCAAGTCTGTGTGATTTGGATTTGAGATTTTGATTTAGATCCCACCTCTAATATTTAAATAAGAGGGGATTTGCTATTCCTTTCTCAAAGAAAACAAGCCAGTAGAAAACCCAAACAACAGGAAAAATGGTAGGATTGAATGTCCCTATCTGGAAGAAAGATAGAGCATGAAGAAGAAATCTGAGAAAAATAACTCCTTTTACTGTACTGAGAAGATTTAAATGAGGGTTGAAATTTCTCTTTTCCCTGTGTCTGATCTAAACACTGAGAAAGCTCAGCTGAATTGTTTACTGAATACGGGCAGTTGTTGGGGCCACATGGTCGGATTAAGATGTTGTTTATTATAGTTAACAAGCAGCCTGAAATCTGGCCAATGTAGAAGTGTTTGAAGGCTGCAAAAGAGGAGTAATATGGTCCTCACTGTAAAAGTCAGGAAAGCAGGAGGATGCAGCAGACAGTTGTTACCTGATGTTCTTTCATGAATGTTTTAAATTTCTCTTACCTTGCTGTAAAACATGTAGTGGTACATTTTTATGAATGAGGTTTCATGCTCTTGTTTGTATTTTTTCATGGGTTTTTTTTCCTCCAGATTGACAAAAAAATTACATAATAAATCCAATGGTCAGCAAAAATCTGAAGATCCCTTTTCCCTGACTTTGTATGGTGTTATGTGTGTATAAAACTCAATCAAAAATACCTCTGGATAGGAACATTAGAGAATTTTAATACTTTTAAGTCCATAGGATTGTTTTTCTGTAGCTGTTGGTAAAGAAGGCACAGGGGCTCTGCAATATATATAGCTTTAATAAAATGCCTGCCTTTCTGGTTCAAATTAAGGATGTTATTGTTCTAATAATAAGAAAGTGCAGAGAAAGGCTTATGACTCAGTAAATCGATGTGAATTATGCACCAAATGTTCACTGTAAGCAAGTTCAAGCTTCTAATCTGTAGCTTCTGAAGTGTGACTCTTGGCACTGTTAATCTTGAATACTGATATGTCAATGCAGGCATTAACACCATCTGCACAGGGGTGCAGAGAACACGCCACTGCTGTTCTGTACGCCGACACTGCAGTCATCTCAAGTCATCTCTACTCCTGCTTTGCTTCTTGCATGTACAAAAGCTCTAAGTAAAGTATTACTTGTTTGATATAGGAATTTTGTTGCTTGCAATGGTTTGTCTTCATGCAGTAACGGCTAAAAAGTAGTAGGAGGTATTGCACACACTGCAGAATGGCCTTAAAGCGACTCTGAAAGCAATGTGAAGCCACTTCATCACAAGCTTGGTTCTATTGGAGTGGCTTTCACACAGATAACCTTGAAGCTTAAGGGCAAGGAAGGGAAGGGAGTGGTAGGCAAGGTCCAAATCAAGGTAAACAGCAGTTGCAATGCGACAGGATCATCAGTAGAAAATAAAAAATGAAGATTTGGGGCGACTCCATGTTTACAGATCTCTTGTATGTGGCAGCAATGAGACTCCTTGATTTTCTGTTATGACCAATTATTTTGTCACCATTTAGCAGTTTTAGTCGTCTTTAGCTTATTTATGTGAAATACCACACCTAGCTCTAGAAGGCATATAGTGAGAAGAGCTGCATTATGTTGTACTCCTTTGAAAGTGAACACCTGCTTAGTTTCTTCTTATTTACTTTCATTTAAAGTGCTGTGAGATTTCAAAATACTAATTATTATACGCTGCAAAAATCTGTTGCAGTCATTTATGACGTCCTGTGTCCTTCAACCGTCATATAATATATTCCTATTGAACTGGGGGTTTGAAAGAGTTATTAAACTTACCACCTTAAAAATAAGACCTACTGCTCCCTTTTAGCAGGCTGGGCATAAGAAAATGACCTGTGACTTGAAATGCCAGAGCCAATCTGTGGTGGAGCCAAGACTATCAGTAAGTCTTAGTTCCAACCTGGGTAGAATTTAAGGATTGTTCTCCCCAAGATGTAAACATGAATACTGCTTTCTGCAGCTTTTATTTTTAGTCAAGAGAGCAAACCCAGAAGAAAGTTTTTATTTTATTCTGAATGCGAACATCTGTTAGTATGAGTCTGGTGTTATTATTTCAGTTCTGTTTCAGAAATCTAGTTGTTAAACTTCCTGAGGTGCAGAGGAGGTTCCAGTAAGTGTCTCCAGTTCAAAAGCAAACAGGAGAAATCATTTAGCTGGATTTAAAGAAAAACATTAATTATTTAAAGCTTGTGAAACTCACTTCTATCTGGCACTTAACAAAGTCAGCTATTCCAGAGAACTAGCTTTTACAAAATGCATGGGCGTTTTTCAGGCAGGATTTTTGCTGGAAATGTTTGGAAAGTAACAGAAAAGTCAGTGGCAGCTGTGAACAACAGACTGTTAAAATGAGTTTAAAAGAAGTAATCTGTTTGTGCTAGATAGTGTAGTTACGAGTTCTTGTTAAATTGCGAGAGGTGAGTTGTACAGAGATGCCTCCTTTGTGGTCACACAAATTTTTCACTGTGAGTGAAATGCTCTGTTTGCTTCTACTGAAACTGTGCACCGCTCTCTAAAGTTTATTGTGCCCACTTTACGTTGCTAGCTGTGAAACACTTAACACTTTTTAATCTTAAAAATAACGTGATGTTCTTGGTAAAGCAACAGGCATCTGCTGTGCTGGGGTTGCCTAGCCAGGACCTCCAGTGTGCTTGTGTTGCAGCAGGCTTTGGAAGGTTGTGAACTTCAGCAGCAGCTTTAGCTGGGTTAGGTGAAGTTGCAAACTTGCCTTAGCAGTAGTGTGTTGCATGACGGGACATTGGCTTAGAGCAGTAGACTAGTCCAGGAAGGAGTAAAAACCAGACCTGATGCCCCAGCACTGTAACACAGTGATGGAGAGACGCTAGTAATGTGCCAGCAGCAAGGCCTGATCCTGTGTGGTGCTGGGAAGAAGGAAGAGTCCATGTGTTTTCTTATTCAGGTCATGGCACTGCAGTTTGAATGTAAAAATACTAAAACATTCAAGCAGCATCGTGTTGAGCACTTACTGTTTACTCCTTCCTTAAATGCCAGCATGGGCAGAGGAGAAAAGGCTGTAGAAGTTGTGATTGCATCCAGGGCATAATTCTTCCATATGGTTTCATATCTACATGTCTTCACTGAATTTTCATTTGTTTTAATTAGGATAGGGCCTTTTTTTTTTTTTTTTTTTTAAGTGGAGAGAAGCAAGCCTTCAAAATTCACAGGGAGATGGAAAATAATCCTTTTAAAAGGCCTATAAATGGAGCATTGGATCCATATGCTCTATTTGTGTTGCAGTACATCAGCAGCATGTGATGGCTTGTTCCTTTTGTTAGGTGTCTCTGCAGTACTGTATACAGATTAAATAGCTACTGCATTGCAGAGAGTTATTAATACATTACATTGCACTTTCAGTGAGGATGTCGGTGTGTCCTTAAGCCTGAATGTACCGTGTGGTTGAGTTATGGGTTTTTTTGCTGAGGATAACTTATTTCTTCATAAGGCCTTAGCCAATTGGGAATTACAGAATAACATCATTCCTAAACTCTATAAACTGCATTATTGTTCAAGTTTAGAAAAATTAAGGCTTTGTTCCAAAACCAAAACAGGTCACCTTTCTCAACTCTTCATCCTGATGCACTAATAATATGGTCTTATGGCCCTGTGCATACAATGGGAGAGAGCAGGAGGCGGTGCAGAGAAAGGGATGCAGCGCCTAAAAGATAACGCAGATAAACAAAAGCCCAACTCAGGGGATATGAGATGATAGAAAATGAGAAGTGGGACAAAACTATTATTTTTCTGGCACATCTGTGTAGTTGCATTGACAATGCACGTTAGACAGTGAAACAGAAGGCTTTTGCGCTTCTGGTCTTCTGTGTTGATAGCTTCCAGTGCGATGCATGTTTAAGGTGAGGGGAGACGAGGAGTTGTTCTTGGGGAAATCCTCATGCCAAGGATAAACCTCTGCTGATTCACACGTTGGGGATGTAAGGCAGAGCTTGGCCAAATATGAACGTGCAGAAATGAAAGAACAAGGCAGAACAGAGTAAATTTGCCACATTCAGGTTATTTGATTGAGTACCTAGGTGCTGCGCTGGGCGTGTACTGAGGACGTGGGGACCAGTGCTGGCCATCCTGTGCCTGTTAGTGCGTCCAGGATTTATAGGTATATGGTGGCCCTGAAGTATTGTGCAGATCTTGCAAAAAGTATGCACGTGTACATTTATATTTTAATCTACATATGTGTTAAAAAAGCCCTCAGACACTACAGGAGAATGTATTTGAGAGAGAGCGTATCTTGGTGATCTCAGATGTGGCAGCATGGCAACAGGTTGTAAACACCCTGATCATCTACCCTGAGTAAAAGGGACTTTCACCCCGACAGCCCTGACGTTCAGATCAAAGTGTTTCACAGCTTTTGCGAATGGTCTCAAGGCCGTCTTCGCTTCCTTTTTCTACCTCCAGTTTCCTGCTGCAAAGTGTTGTTCAAGGAGTATGCTCTTTAGGAAAAATCACAACGAACCTGAGGCCATGTCACCTACAAGGAGAGAGGGAGTGAATTTTAAATGTGATTTTAAAGACAGGGTACCTCTTTGTGGGCTCAGTTTGAGCACGCAGCTGTGAGAGCACACCTGGAAAGTGGTGTGCCAGCAGCTGGGAATTCTCCTGACTTCCTTTGCCTCCCAGCTCCAAGATAGAAATGCCGTCACCACCTCCAGGCCAAGAGAGCCATCAGCTTTCCCAACCTTTAGCTCCAGTCTGTATTCTTTTTACTCCTTTTCACTATTTCTACATCTTTGCCCCTGTTTCTCCTCTCACTGTCCACTTCCTTGCAAAACTGTCTTTTTTTTCCTTTTTTTCCTTTCTCTTGTACTTTGCTTCATTGTGATTTAGCATAGAGCACTCCATGGTTTGGTTTTCAAGTTTTCTTCTCAAAGTCTTTCCCCTCCCCCTCTAAAAAGAAACAGTGAAGCTTTGCAAGCAGCATGCGAAAGCCTGTTCCTGTTTATGTTAGGGCAGACTAGGATCCAGAACGATCCTGTTGCTCAGGATCATCCTATTGCATTGCAGGTTCATGGGAGTTCCTAACATAAACACAGAAATTTCACAATACCATCAGGTGATTTATTTGCTCTACATGCTTATCGATACCGTGTGCAAATCAAGGAGCGAAGCGTAATAAATGCTATGGAAGTGGGAGGCTCTATTTGATGTTTTCACAGCATCGTGCCTGGAAAAATGGAAGTTAGTGGGTGTTGCTCAGTGAAGTGTGCGTTTTAAAGTTACCCACAGTGATGGCCATTGTCCCGTCCCTGAATTGCATGATGTCATGTTTCATTTAAGGCTCTTAGCGATGCCGAAGACTCTCGGTGCGCTGGGAAATAGGCGGTGAGAAAGTTGTGAATCAGGTTTCTGTAAAGCCTTTGTGTTTAGGGTTTTGATAGATAAAAGCTGACTCATGCAATATTTCTGGCGGAGGAGCTGTACGGACTAGTAGGAGCTTCTCATTTTACCTGAGTGCCCAATGAGGTAATTCGGAAACAGCTGAAGGCACAGCCCGCGTCTCCCCTCCGCCGCACAGGTAGGTCGTGGGTTATTCGGAAAGGATTGGAAAAATAGAGAGGACTTGTTCGTCCTCAGCACGAGGAGCCAGAGACATTCCTCAGTGGTGAGATACTGTCGCAGAGGATTTTCCCTTGCAATAATGCTCTCGGACATTAGCGTGCTTGGTTGTGACAGAGGCTATTCTGCTTTAAATATTGCAGGGGGAGGAGTGGGGGGGCCAGTAATTTGACTGACAGAGGCAGAGTAGTGTTTTGTACTGTTTTTCTCTTGTTGTAAGATTTCTAATAAATGGGGTTGCTGTTGCTCAAAGTTCAGTTAAAGTACTTGGCAGCGTATTGTTTGTGACAGTTCTGAGTGAATTCTTAGTATCTAGACACCTAATCCTGCAACTATTGTAGCTCTCTAATGGGATATTGTTCACAGAGGCTGTTAGTTTTAGAAATTATGTGTGATCATACGCAGAATTTAGTAATTAAAAATCTGCTGACCTTCACCTGAGCAATATTCAGAGCAGAGGATATGGGGAATGTGTTTAAGATCATGTTGGGATTCTTCTAGTGAATGTGTTTTAATCTTCCTAGTTCAGGCAGCTGTATAACATTTATCTTTCTCAATTCCAGTGCTGCATTTGAATTTGATACAGAGTGTAGCAATTGTTCTGAACAGCCTTGCTTAATTGTTTCTACAGTTATATATTTCAAATAAATAAGTAACTGTTATGTGAAATGTGAAAATATCTCAAGAAAAATACAGGAAAGAATTCTTGTAGTCTCATCACTTTTATGTAGCTAAACTTCCAGAGGATGTGAAGCCTGTAATTTCTGGTAATGTTGACTTTGTAGATAACATCTGAGGTGCTCTTTTTCATGCCAGGAGAAAGGCAACAACAGTATTAATTATGAATATAAATTGGCTTGTGAGTTTTTAGTCATGCAGTATGTCTTAAAATGTCATGTGCCGTAAACAACTTGGAGGAATAAACACCTATATTTAGAAAGGGCTTGAGGATCTTTGTATTTAAATATCAAATTGACTTAAAGCACTTTATCTCTCATTGTATGCTAATGTTCTAGAGTAGCCAAAGCTGTGGAGATAATGGAAACCCATTTATCATTGCTATGAATATAGTTACAGGAAGGAGGTATTTGTTGCAGAAAAGTGAAAGAAGCGTATGCATTTTTGGTGAGAACTTGTTTATGACCGCCCGCTGGAAACATGAGATACGGCATGGTAGTTGCTTTGCATGTGCCTTCAGTGTTGTCACTACTATTACAGTTGCCTGCTGGGACTAAACACGAGTACTTCTTGCCCTTGCGCTGCTGCAGCATTGGGCCAAGTTCTTGCTGGGGAGCCCGGAGATCTGCAGAGGCTGGGGAGGGGGGAAGGCTCACTGAATTCATGCAATGGCACAAACAAGAAATGACCTTGTTCGGGGAATGTGTTTCCTTGTGAGTACAGACAAGTAGTAATTATCCTCCTTTTGGTGCTGAACTAACAAGTAATTACTGTTATTCCTTCATTAAAATATGCAAATTCAATTTCCCCCTCCCCCCCCAGATGGAGTTAAATACCGTTATTCACAGCTCACAAAAGTTCTCAATATAATTTTGGTTCACCATTGAAAAGGTTCAGTAAACAAAAGAACGCCCAACAAAAAAAGCAGTGAACTGGGCCAGATGTGGGTCAGGGCGTACAAGACTTTCTTAGTGCGTCGGCTTCTCCGGGGGTCTGGGGGAAGGGGGTACCCACGATTACACAAACGGTTTGCAGCCCGAGTTTTGGTGAATGCACCTACCTGCGGGTGCTGCTGCCGAAATTGGTGGCTGGGTGGGAGGGGGCTTGTAAATCAGTCCCACAGGGTATGGGAGAAAAGAACTTACTTTTTTTAATAGTCATTTTGTATCAAACAGAAAAATTGGTAAGAGGTTACAGGGTTTGCAGAGGAACCAGGTCAGTTATGATACGCAGCCTCCCCCAGGGCTGGTTTCTGTTTCATCTCTCCCCGCACTCCCAGTAATTCACTTGGGAATTTTTCAAGGGGCAGTTGGTGCAGACCTTAAGCAGCTGGTGCAAGACTGAAGTTACTTTGCTGTCAAACTGCAGAGCAGACCAGTACCACAGCTCTGGAAAGCCAAATGCAGACCCCGACAAGAGGAAAGAGGATGGGCACGTGGCTGTGGCAATGAACTGGATTCAGCCGCTGCCTTTTCTGACGGACTTCTGATTGCAGACGTCATCTAAAATACCTGTTCCTGGCTTCAACCGTAGGGGTAGTGCGGCCTAGTCTCGGGGAGGTTTCTGAAGATAAACCTGCCGAGTCGTGGAATATTTTTCCTATCTTGTGTTATTGGGTAGGGCTATGGGTTTGTAACAGCTACCTGTAGCGGAGGCAGAAATGGAGGGCTGGGCAGAGCCAGGGCTTCTCTGCCAAGTGTTTGGTACAGAACTCGCCAGCTGAGGAAAGGAAGCTGCTTCCTGGTTTTGTGCCACGCTGAAATTCCGGGTCCTGTGGGTCCTGCCTTTCTGCTGGGTTCACTGGCTGCCTGGATGAAGCTGAGATGGGTGTCGGGCAGGCTCAGAGGGATCTGGGGTCCTTGCTCTGCTGCTGTGCAGGAGCACTGGGCTGTAGTGCTGTCTGCGTGGGCCCTGAGAAACACTTTTTGCTGGTCAGACACATAATTGGCACAATTTTCACAAAACCTCTCCATAGAAAAGGCAAATGAGCAACTTACAGCTGGCTGGGAAAGGAGTAAGAATGAAGTGAAATGCAACTTTTGAGACTAGCAGTCGGGGTGAAGCTCTGAGGGAAAAGCAGACCAAGATTTTCAAGCAGCACATAGTTTGCTTGGTGTAATTTACCCGTTCAGGAATAGTGTTCTGTAGTAAAAATGGAGGGACTTGAGTCAACTGTGTTGTGTGCAGTTAATTAGCCAGGCATAGCAGGTGCCCGGGGTTTGCTAAGGCCTGTGGGAATAGAGGTGATAGCGCAAACCCATTTTAACTACTGCATCTAATCCTTCTTGTTTGAGGCTTTACTTACGTTGTTGGGTTTGTTTTTTAATAAGCAAGGACATTGTCATTAAACACGGAAATAAGGGCTTTCGTTTGTTTTGTTTTTCTAAGACATGCTAAGATTTCCCAGTGCTTCTGGGTACAAGTATGTCCTATGCAAAACTACTTTTAACATTTATTCTGACTTCAGTTTTATTGACCTGAACTGTGTTTCGTTTGGTTTTTATATTAATGAGCCTGACAATATTTGTGAAGCAAATATTACATATTAATGCCTTTAGGTTATCTGAGAGGCAGACCACATATCAGTGAAACAGAAGAAAAGAGCATGGAGTAATGGAATGTTACAGGAACCCTTTATTTTCCCCCTAAATGTGGTTAATCAGGTGTTTCTTTGTCATGTAATTTTAGTAAAATATCCTGGAATAAAGTAGCGGAAGGGTATCCCTGTTACCTTGTTTATCCTGTGCATTTTTCAAGGGGGTTTACATCTGCACAGCAACATTGTGCTTTCTAACTGAACGTGAAAAATGATCCAAAGCTGATAACAAAGTACATTCTTCCTTATCGAAAACGCATACTTTCTTATCACAAGCAATAGGTAGGCAAATATCTTTGTCCGTACCTGTTTTAAAATGAGAACTTCACTCATTCTTTTTAAATATTTTTCTGGTTTATTGCCTTTTTTTTTTTTTTTTTTTTAGAGTTTGTACTTGATGTGGCTTATTCAAGAAGGGTAAGAAAATAGGTTCTGTGCTGCAAAACCAGAAGAACCTGGCACAATGAAAGGCTATAGATTTTCAGACTTCAGGGTAAAACCAGGGGTACAGAGGTGCCCAATTAGGTTTTTTATCTAATGGCCACCTTCTGACCCATGAAATGAGCAAATTATTCTGTGTTAATTCCATGCGTTACCTTGAGGGCAATACTTTTCTTAACAGAAAGCTAATGCCATCATCACTGAAATGGCAGTATTAATTACTCATGTACAAATCTTATGCATTCAAGATAGGCCAGATAAACCAAACGTTCTTCTCTGGACTCTTTGCTGTTATTGGTTTTGGTTGTTTTGTTTTATTTGGATTTTTAATTTATTTTTTAAATAAATAGTAGCGTTTGATTTTGAAAAATGAGTGGCTTTCTGCTTTGAATGAAATTCTCCCTCGCCCTGGAGGAACTGTGCCATGAGCCATGGAGGGAAGTTTCTGCTTGTGATTGCATAGCAAGTCGGAGGCCTTAAAGGTTGGGTGGGTGTAATGTGCAGTTTACTGGCCTTACGGTTTCTTTACTGAAACTGCTGTCTAGAGCTGTAATTGCCAGTATGAATTTTGAAAAATTAGGTTGTTGCTGTAGTAAAATGAAACCTAAGCCCTGCACTGTGTGGGTAGCTCTAGTATTGCTTTTCTCACTAAACAGTCACAAGTTTCCCTTTTTCACAGGACAGACGTTGAGAACTTCTTTGAGTTTGAGGCAAGATTTTGGGTGGACACTTCTTACTGAGATGAAACCCTGAAGTATTGCATTTACCTGCAGCTGCTTTTGTAGATTCTCATGGTGCCTCACACACAGCTTGGGCAGAGAGAAATCTGCATTGCATCGAGGACAGTGTCCTGCAGGGCATCTGGGCAATAAAATGAAACTAGAATTGATATGCCAACAGGAAGACAGATATCTTATTTTGCTGTTGCACTGACTTGAAAAACAGCTTTGAGTCAGTTCAACAGGGAGTAATATTCTGGCGTGAGCTACAAAGTTTTAGAATGACTTATTTTTCCAGTAGAAAAATGGAATTATTTGGCAGCATTCTTCCCTGTGGGAACTCTTTTTTTCGGAACCTGTATTATTTGCATTGGGAAATCATTCTGGTATCAGTGTTCTTGTACTAGCCACAGAGCTGGTAATTGTTAACTGTTTTTACTTTTTGTTTGACTGTGTTGGCCTTACAGTATTCAAAACCAAAGCCACTGTCTGGTATCACTGCGGGATTATTGAGTTTTCCAAAGCCTCCAAACCAGGCTTAGTTCTCAGCTTGGAGATAGCAGGGGCTGCTCCTGACAGGTTTTTTTTTTAACCTTAGGGAAAATCTTTGGAGTGTTATTTCAGCTCCTGTGCTGAGCCTGGGCAGAACATGTGGTAGCACCAAGCCCAGCACATGAGCACAAGAAGGTCATGCAGAGGCACGTATGTGAGCAGAGGGTATGTGGTGCCTGTGTAGTAACCCCCAGTGGGGGTTCTCCACTACCTAGAAAGCATTAGACTCACAGTGGCCCACAAATTGCGGTTTTCTGGTTGTCTTCTGGTTAAAATAGAGCTGTGGCAGTTTTGTGTGCATAAAGCTTTAATAGTACCTGTTGTCTACTTTTGTGCTGTGTGGAGCAGCAACCGTAAACCCACTTCTTCTGTTTATTTTTTTAGATGACTTCCACTTACCTCTTGACGTTTTACCAGCTGTGACGGAGGCCCTTGACTCCAAGGCAAAAGGGGAAGATTTGCACAAGGAGAGCAGACCTTTCCGCTACTGTGAAAAGAAAACCATGGACCTGTCAGACAGTGACCGTCCCGTCAGCTTTAGCTCCACTTCCTCCTCTGCTTCCTCCAGGGACAGCCACTGCTCTTTTGGAAGCAGAACAACCTTGGTTTCAAACAGCCACTTGGGCTTGTTCAACCAGGATAAAGAAACGGGTGCCATCAGGTTAGAACTGGTCCCAGCCAGACGGTTTTCCAGCAACAAGCCACGCAAAAACTCCCCTGCAGAGCAAGAGGATCCTGAGGAAAGCCTTGAAAAAAGGCTAAGCATGTCAAGGAAAGCAGAACCAAAAGGAGCAAGCAAAAACTGTGCAATGTCCTTGGTCACAGAGCCCACCAGTCCCAAGCTCCTCTACGTAGACAGAGTCGTCCAAGAGATTCTGGAGACAGAGAGGATGTATGTGCAGGACCTAAAAAGCATTGTCAAGGTAGGAGTCTTGGTTAAGATGGAGTTAACTGTTCCATAATGCTAGTTTTTACATTGTTTGATTTCACAGCAAGACAGATGGACCTGACAATGGAACTGGCATTTGCTAGTCTTTATAAATTAGTGTAACATCATTGTTCTTGTGTGTTTCTAGCTTTTATTTGATTAAATAAATCTAAGCTGTTACTACATGTTCGTAAAGAAATAACAGAAAAAATAAAAACATTCTACGATTCACAGCAGTAATGAACAACGAGTGGTAAACTCTCTGCAGTAATGTTTATGAACGAAAAAATGGAGAGTGCTGTTTCCTAGAATGTACAACAAGAAGCAAACAGCAAACAGCAAACATCTTGTTTGCCCTTCTAACTGCTTTATCTGAAGGGTCTCACTTATCAATTCTTCCCCCCACCCCCTACCCCCCCAAAAAAAAATCCTAGTCCTGCAGGTTCTTTTCCTGCCTTTTTCTCTCTCCCTTTCATGCAGCTCACAGCTGCAGTCTGTTCACTCCATGTCCTTGGCCTGTAGTATTGAATATGGCTTGTGTATTTGCTGGAAAACCCTATTGTTTGGCTATTATATGAAGGAATTATGTTTTCCTTAACGCTAATTCTGAATGGTTGGTGCTAATAAATGGTTGTAGCATTTATTAGCCGTGGTGAAGTTTTTGTCCAATCCCCACATGAACAGCATCTTGCATTCCCCCATCCTAGTAGTGAGAAAATATGGATGAGTCCTTCTGTGGGTTGTTCTGCTCACTTTCTTGTAACAGTGACATCAGGGTCATACTCTTTTGTATTTTTGAAGATGACACTTAAGTCCCTTGGCTATTGTTTGTAGTCGTACTTGACCTAGGTGTGTACAGGTACCCACAGGATTTCTTGGGAGGTGCATGTTTAATGTGCTGTTTATAGACTATATAGCTTTAGGTAGCTGTATGAGGCTATCTGCAAAAGGAGATATTAGTCAGATGGAGACATTCACACCACCCGCAGTTCCAACCTGCTTGGTGTTCCCCAGGCTATGACCAGGGAAAAAAACTAAGGCTTTGAAAACACAAATGCATGTCATGATTGAACACAACTCCCCCACCAACACAAAGTTCTCACCAAGGTGGCTTTTTCTGCAAAACTTAATTGGTTTCTGCAGCTGGTGCTGTTTCACTACATTGAGCTGTTTCATTTTGGAGTGCTCAAGGTTGTCATGCTACAGAAGCAAGCCAGCTTCTGTGCATAGTCACCGTTCACTAGGCATGACCTCTGTGGTTTTGGAAACCTTGCACCTCGCTCTTCCTCCCATGCAGTGAACTGTACAACAAGAGAAACCGGTAACTATCATTAAAATCTTGAAACAGATTTTCCATTTAAAAGTAGGAAGGCCAACAGATGCTTGCTAGAAATACTTTAAGCATCACTACAGTAGATGTAGAGTACGTGAGGCAAGTGCTCTTGAAGTTACGAAAGAACTAGAGGAATTGCCTGTGAAATGCCCAAGCATATTTCCTGCAGCAACTAATTAATGAATCTCTGTGTGGCAGTAGGCAGCCTATTTGAGAGATGGAGTAGTTGGCAGTGGGGCTTCTCTAGGGTAGGCGTTGAGGATCTGAGGGCTTCAAAGGAGCTCCTTCCCAGATGGTGAGGGCAGCAGGGAACCAACCACCTAAGCCTGTGCAGCGTGTTCTTCCCTTGGTTTCAGGGGAGGGAGGTGTCACTGGAAGCATGTTAGAGGCAAGCATCTTACATGTTTCTCAAGCTTCCTTTCTCCAAAAGTTACCTTAGCAATGCTGCAGTGATTTACCTAACCAAGGGTTGGGAGAAGGTTGGGAAGACTCCACAGACATCTGTCAGAGTGCTGTAGCCCTTTAGGATTTGGTTATCTGAGCCTCTGACTTGAGGCCATTTAGCTTGTCAGCCAGATGACTGGGGCCGAGCCAAATGAAGATGAAGGGAAGCAGCTCGATCTGTCTTATTTTCCAGATAAGCACGGGTCAGATTTTGGCAGCTGGTTAGGAAATGGGATGAGAAGGGGAAAAGGGGAGCTGGGGAAAGGTCAAAGGACAACTGCTGCCCAAGAAGGGTGTGGGACATGAAGAGATACATGAAGGTGGGAGCTGGTGGAGGAAAACATAAGAAAATGAACCAGTGCTAAGTGGAGAGAGAAAATCATTAGGGGGAAAACAATATGAGGAAATGAGAGAAAAACCAAGAAGTGGAAAGTCAAAGGGAGTATGAAGTTGGAATTGGAGCTCTCTAGTGAGTTTTGCAGCTGACTGCAATACAGCAGCTTATGTACAGAGACTAAAAATAGTAAGGAGTCTGTTTTGGGGTGGGGTTTTTTGGCAGAGGAAGGGAAGGAGGAAGAGAAACAGGGCAACCCGGGTACAAAGAGCTAAAAGCTCAATAAATGTCAGACTGAGGATGGCAAGTGCAAATAATGCAAATGCACTGTTATAGTGCCTGTAGCTGTCATGGTTACGTTAAATGCACTCTCACAGTGGTATCAGCCTGTTGAAAACATCTAGATCCACGCATGAACCTCAGCCATTTGGTACAAGAAATCCTATCAGTAAAATAATATCAGTAAAAAAGTCATTGGCATCTGTACAGTAATTAGAGGGGAGGGAAGCATGTGTTGCTAGTGCATCTCACAAATATTCGATGCAAATGGAGGTTGAGCTCTGGAAATCTTGAACTCTCTCTTAAGTCTGGAGGACTTGATGTGAATGAGTTCCTCTACCCTTTCACTTGAGACATGACATTTTTTTAAACCATCCCTGGTGGGCTAGTTGAAGTCTGTGTCCTGTCTCCTCTCCAGATCTTTTGGTCACTACCTTTTTTTTTTCTTTTTTTTTTTCAATAATATATTTAAGACTCCTCATTCAAACCTCTGTACCCAGAAAGTCCCATTCTCTCCTCTGCACGGTTTTCTGCCTATGGTCTCCCTGCCTTTCTGTCCTAAGTCTTCCCCCAGTAAATCACATCCTCATCCCATGTCAGTCTGTATTGACTCATCCCTCATGTGATTTATCACTTTTTAGTCTTTCTCTTTCCCATGTTCTTAGTGTCTGCTGACTCCAGATCTCTCTCCATAGTTGTCTTGGCAGGTCGGAAGAGTCTCACAGTCCTTTTGCCAGGTCTGTTGTAGTTCTCCCTCTGTAACTCAGCTTTTTGTTCAGTCTTCCTTTTCTTCAGACAATGTTTTCATCACCATTCCTAATTTTTCTGCCCTCTTAAGTTCTCCTAGCATTCAGCCTCCATCTTCTGGTATCCATCAAGCTTTGTTCCCGTTCTCTCCTTCCCATCTTTCTTGTAGGACTCCTCTGTGTCTCCTCTGCCCTGGAATTGCACAGCAGGCTTCTCCACATTGCATAAGGTTTGCAGAGGGTCACTGAGACATAGGAACGATCTTTTGACTGCTCTTGCTTCAGACGAGCAGAGCTGAACCAGATGTGACTGGCAGCATCCAAGAATGGCAATTGTGGGTTAAGACCTCGCGAAGCCTGAGCTCAAACCTGCCAAGGACCATTGCTAAAAGTTCCTACTGGGGATATGCGAATTTGAGAGGTTCCTTCCCCTTCCCTACACGTCCACCCCGCAACAGTCAAATATGTGGAGATTTGGACAAAGACAGCAAAAGGCATACTCTCGGAAACAAAGTCTCCATTATGCTCTAGTCTGCCACTGCCCCTCCTTGAGATGTGCGGGTACGGTTCGTGTCCCTGCCAGTCAGCTTGTCTTCTCAGGGGAAAGGTCACCACAATTGTTTGACATGAGCAAAGGGAAAAAAAGGGTGTTCTTTCTCAAAAAGGCCTGGGGGGAATGCTTTTGCTGAACTGTCCTAAAACAACAAAGAGGCAGGTTTCTGGCATGGGAAACTTCATCCAAGACGAGCAAGTCAGTCAAAGTTACATACCCCTTGGGAGGGGCGGGGGGAAGCCTTGTAAGGGGAAATAGTGGACGTTTGCAGTAGATACGTGCTGCGGCACCACTGATTAAGGGAAGCCCTTCTGAGAGGATGTGAGTATTGGAGTTTTATTGTTCCCAGTTTCCTGCCTCCCAGTGTAGTGGTTAGAGGATGTCTCTTTCTGTATTTTAGGCAATTAGTTAAAAAGACAGGTCTGAAGACTGCGTGTGCACATTGTCACTTCCTGTGGTGTGTTAGCACTGGCTTTTCGGAAAGCATAGCTCTAAGATAAAGTTAATTCCTCCTAGGTTGAGAAGGTGGTAATCCCAATATAGCTAAGGCATCCCAGAATCTTTGTTCCCACATTATACTTAATTTCCATTTGCAACCTCTTTTTCTATGACTGCTGACCTACATGCTTGAGGAAGGAGCCTTTAGATGTTACTCTGGAAGAGTACTTCTGTTTCACAGTACAGAATTCCAGCACCCACCAAAATGAAATGGTTCGATGAGCAGAGCTGCCCCTTGTGAGCATTTTGCAGATGAGAAGTTTCACAGGGTGCTTGAATGGAAAGTTTATTGGACATTATTGAGAAGACAACCATGATGTGAGAGTCCCTCCTGTATACCAGTCCCTCGTGTATAAACATCCTAAATTTTATGGCACTGCTGTAATCATCGGACTGTAATGATGGCATTCTTCTGAGTATTTTGCCCCTTTTGTTTCACTCAGTATAGGGAGCAGTAATGTGTGGTGTCACAATTAGTATTTTTCTTCAGTCCATTAAGGCCAGAAGTTAGCATACGATATCAATGACTGCAAAACTGTGGAGCAATACTGCAGCTCTGTGTGTAGGCACTGCAGGCTTCCAAGTCAAGTCTGCCTGACAGAGTTTGCTGACATACTTGCATTTATTTGTCTTAAATCTTCAGCACACAAGAGGGAACGTGGGTGATGAGTGCGTGACTTTAGGGAGTTTACTTTTAATTTCTTTGTGAACAGAGTGATGATTTAGAAACAGGCTCTCCTGTGGGGCCAGCTGCAGAGACATTCCCATACAGAGATAAGAGACATGCAGTTTACATTCAGAGTAAAACAGTGATATTCATAGTGAGATTCTTCCTTCTCTGAAATTTGTCTTGCTACAACATTAAAAAGCAGTTAAAAGCAGGTTAGCACACATGCTGTTCTGGCTAGGGATGGATCCTTCTGTTTTTAAAAATGTGGCTGAGCAATTTAAATTACCAGCAAAACAAATAGGATGATCATGACAGTGTAAGTTTAACTGTGATTAGTATTTGATATACTTTTGAGCTGATGAACTTTATTTTTTTTAACTTATTTTTTCGTCCATGAAGAAAGAGCTGTGTTAAGTTCTGGTTGACCTCCTTGGGGAAAACATGGCTTAAAAATAAGGAAGGCTTTCTCCAGTAATATTGAGTTATGATAGCTGAAACAAAATTGTGCTTGAGGATCTCAGTATGTATCTAAAAGGCCTTCTTGAAGTCCATGAAGTTTAAACAGAGTTACAGCAGTATAACTGGAGAAGAAAAACGTTCCACTTAAATTGTCTGTAATGAATTTGGAAGCAACTGTATTGGAGAATGTTAATGCTTTATTTCTGGAGCTGCTGTTGGAAAAAAACAGGACCATAATCCCCACTGGAGACTGCTGAGAGGTGAGTTATCTAGTAACACCTCCAGGTATGTTACCAAACAGGTGTAAATGGGTGGTCTGGCTACCCTGAAAGAAGTACCTAAAGTAAGTCAGACTTCTTTCTCCTGAGGCAGGTAGGACTATCCAGTTTTCCCTTCAGACTACTTGCTGCCTGGACGTGAGCCATATTAAACATCCTAAAGCAACTTAAGGTGATGGAAGTACACACAAACTGTTGTTCGTCTGTGTGTCTTAAATAGTTTTAGATGAGGTTATTTCTGAAACTCCAAGATCCTGAACAAAAATATTTTGCCAGCTACGTATGCTTTAAGCTTCTTGTCATCTGTACCCTTTAATGAAACCAAAACAAAACCCAAACCTTGTTTTTCTGGGCATATGAGAAGGAGGATTCTGGGCTTCAGAAAAAGATGTTTTAGAGCTCTACAATAGGAATTTGTTGTGTTGTTCACAACCAGAAGTAACCTAACCAACCTTTTATGTGGGGAAGGCAACTGTTTATGCTGGGGCGTGAGCAGGGAGCTGTTAGTAAACTAACCTCATAGGAAATACGCAAAGCCAAGGTTAAATATACTGATGTGTGTGTTTTCTTATCTGCATCATCACTACTCTCTCTTATTTCTGCTGGTAACATTCATAAATGTCTCATTCAGCACGTTCCCAGGTATTTGAAAGACGCTGGATAAGATGTCATCGCTGCCTTGTGTTTTCTTTACCTCTGTTTTGCATCCAGTTCTTATCTTACAGCTAGATTGTAGAAACTTGTTGGGACAGGGACCGTCTTTGTCAGGTGATGGCTGAGCTTCAGCATGTGGCTGGGCTGCATATTTCAGGACAGCACAAAGACAGCTCTGAGGAAGCAGGTTCGTAGAGGGGGGACAGCAGAACTGGGAGGCATAGGTGTGAGAGGCAGGAGGCCTAACTAAGCACATAGCAGTCTCTCCCTCTTTTTCCACTCTCACCACTCCCACGGATTAAGGTGTGGAGGTAGCTGCTGGGTTTTGTGGGTTTATAAGACCATTTTGTAAATAAGACACTTTTTAAAAGTTTTCACTTGTAAGCCACCTGCTACTACAAGATTCCATTTCGTTGCTGTTTATATATTAATATTAAAAGCCATCCATAAGTCTCTGAGAATCATATGGTTACTAAGGTTAAGATAAATGTGGGGTTAGGATGTGTGCAGATTTTCTCCCATTATGCTTGGTTTGTATTTTCATTCTTTGGAAAACGGACTCTTTCAGTTTCCCTTCTTGTGTTTTAAAATATTTAAAATAAACATTTATCTTCTGGAATGCCTCCTGAAACTTGTAAGGTGTCAAGATCTCCTTTAAAGTATGTTAACATTCATTTGCCTTGCAAACTGGGGAAAGTTTGTTTGACAGGGCAAGGGTCTACAGCACGAGACTCATGTTCCTTTCCTGGGTGACTCACACATTCAAAGGCTCAGTGTGCCTTAACAATTGTCCGTGCTTTGCTTGAGTTCAATCAGTTTATAATCAGACCAACTAAGCTGTGTTGTGAGAATTAATTTATGTATGTCCTGATGAACTTTGAGATGAATTATTTTTTTAAACATGTAATTATTAAACCTTTTCAGCTGCTACTTTTTAAAGCAGGTCTAGGTTATTAAATGATAATTATGGTGATGATTGATGTCAAGCCTTAGTTGCAGCCTTAGATTTAGAAATCTTTAGAGCACTTACTTCATCTGCCTATCAACCTCAAACTATTTGACATACTGATTACTGTTTAATGTTTTCATTTGGCTGTCCTCATTACTGTAGCTTATTTCTTCTTATTATTTACTCTTAACTTTAGGAAGTCAGTTAGATATGGGCCTCACATAGCTCTTTAATGAAATGTCAGTAAACTACTGATGGCATTTGTTATCATCCTGTGATCTCCATCTGCTCTCTGAACTTGCCTCTTGCTGCACCTCTGAGCAGTGACACTGAGTGCCAGCTTCTAGGAAAAATTCCTGGAGCTGTGATTTAGGACTGGTTGCTGGCTGATGTCCAAAGGTAAACGTGGGATGTTTTTAATCCAGTGGGTTAAAACTTCACTAATACAGTGTGCTGAAGTGTCTAACTGGGATCACGTGGGAGTTTGTTCCCAGTGATTTACCTGTATCTTCTTTACAGGTAGTGGACAATTTAGAGGACTTGTCTGTGTACAATCCATGAATCCCAGTTTTGGCTTATAAGTGTCTTTTTAAGATGAGAGATTTTAACATGAAATTCCTGCAGTTGTTGAACAGGGGAATATTATTGAACTTTGAATGTGTTTCATTAGAGCAAGAATTCACTTCAGCAAAGAAGGCAAGAGCTGTGAAAGCAGTCCATCCAGGCTGGCAGTTCAATGCTGGATGAGCTGGTGGCAGGCTTTGACCCTCCAGAGAGCTTTGTAGATGCAGTGTTCCTTCAAAACTGGCGCATGGGACAAAGACAATGCTAGAAGAAAGCAGGCATTGGGCAAAAATAAAGGACGTAAACCCCTACACCGGTGGAGAAGACATTGTAGGACATGTGCCTCCTTCCACCCTAGTCCTAGGAGGGAGCTGCGGGGCAGTGCTGGAAGCTGACATGGACATCCTCTGACACTGGGGCAGGGGCAAGAGTGTGCCCAGAGCCTGCTTTTAGAAGGTCAGACTCTAAAGTGCTGAGGGGGAAGGCACAGCTGGAGAAAGCTAGGCTGCTACCTCCCAGCCGTGCATAGTGGTGAGGCTGTGGTCCTAGCCCAGGGATCCTATGGATGAACTCAGTGCAACAACCTCGGGAGTGTTGAGGGACCTCTCACTGACGAGGTTCTCCGGGGCAAATGCTTCAGTTCAGTTCCAGGGACGAGCTGTGCCCTGACAACTTGATGTCCTGTGACAAGATCTCCTGACTGTTATGGTGTTGACATTGATGTGCCCCAGAAATTTCTGACTTTGTATACAACCCCACCTGTGCACATGTTCTTCATGGACACAACTGTTCAAAGGCAGCCTAAACCAAAGAAAGCGTGTGTTTTAGAGGCGCAAGGCATAGTGTTAGGACTCAGGAATTCCTCACTGCTAATTTTGGCTGACACGTACTCCCCCTGTGGCTTTCCACGCATGTGGATGAAGTCAAGGGGACCTACTAGGGGTCACTGCTTCCAATCCTTAGTATCTGCAAATGGGGCCGTGTTTTAACTTCTATAATATAGGTGAGGAAGTCACACTGGTTGTAGAAAATCTGTCACTCAGGAATGAGAAAAGATTTTTTTCTTCACCTTCTCTTATGTAGGTAAAATTTAAGTAAATACTGTTAACTTTAACTTATTTGTAGACCCCTAACTATGAAAACTGTAGGGAGAAGTCTGTCACGATCATTTTGCTCTGCAGTGTTAAACAGTGGAAAGAAAACTTAAATGTGCTTCTCTATTTTTAGTCTTTCTTCATACCATGCTCTCACAAGTGCTCTCACCATCAATCTTTGCCCTTTCTACATGCAGTCAGCCAAGTATCGTCTTACTGTATCATGACACCTGCTTTATTGCTGTTACTCACCGGCTGTGTGTGAGCCGACTGCACGTGTAAATTGGGTACTTCTGAGGAAGCTGGTCATAAACACAGCTGAGTGCGATACGGCTTTTGCCACCACCTCCACCCGAGACCTGGGGAGAGGAATGATGCCAGCGAGGTGGCCTCCTGCCAGTTAGAATCATAGAATCTTTTAGGTTGGAAAGACCATTAAAGATGACATCAAGTCCAGCCATTCACCTAGGACTGCCAAGTCCACCACTAGACCATGTCCTTAAGTGCCACATCCACAAGTCCTTTAAGTACCTCCAGGGATGATGACTCCAACCACCTGCCTGGGCAGCCTGTTGCAACGCCTGACAACCCTTTGGTGAAGAAATTTTTCCCAATATTCACTGTAAACCTTCCCTGGCACAACTTAAGGCTGTTTCCTCTTGTCCTATCACTTGTCACTTGAGAAAAAGAGACCAACACCCACCTCTCTGCTGCAGTCATCTTTTTTAAAAAAACCCACTGAATACCACCCCCTACTCTCCATGAAATGTAGAAGGTGGAAAGACATGCTCAGAGAATTTTTCTTCCTTATTTAATTTTCTGATTTTGCATGTAGAGAAGCTACCTGGTGGACAGCACAAGAATTTTTTGAGATTTGATTTACTGGCATCATTAATGTGCAACATCTGTAGCAGAAACGAAATATCGTTATGATTCTTATGGCACTCAAACTGTACTACAGTTACAAATATGCTTATCAGTTAAACCTAAATATTAAGTTGCTTTAGCCTACTGTATGACAACATGGTTGTTATTTGCAGCCTGGGTTAGTGGTTGCGTTACATGGGAGCACGAGATGCTTGCTGCTAGGCAGAGAATTCTCTCCATTAGGGGAAAGAGCATTTGAAAAGCTCCTGCCCTCTCTGTTGACTCATACAGGTAAGACGTGGAAGCACAGCCTCCTGTGGAAGAGTTTCAGAAGTGGGAGGTTAAGGGTGCTAATTACCTTAACGGGCAAGGGTTTCTGCCTGCCGCATTGGAACATGCCAGGTTGTCTCTGGAGGACTGAGAGAATGGCAAGGGCTTGGACATGGGATGGGAGGTGGGAAATGGCTTTAAGAATAATTGGGCAAGCATTTTCACTCTCAGAAGGGAAGGATGGTTTCAGCCAAAATGAGGCTGCCGATAGACATGTGACCAGTTTGACTAGTTACAGACACTGAAGAGGAAGAATGCGGAAGATGGAAGATGAGGGGAGAGGAAAGCAGAAATTTGTTAAGTTTTAAGTTTGGCTGCATGAAATGCTTTGCTACAGGTGTCTCCAAGTAAAGTTTGCAAATTGCATGAGACCTGCACTAAAATAGTGGGCTTGTCTTACTTCATCATAGAAGGGGATGACAACAAAGATAAGTATGTGTTTTAAGGAGAAATCCTGACAAAAGGGTTTGATATGGGAAGGAGGTGGGTTTGATTTAGGTCGCAATCAGTCCTTGGACTCACATAGCCAAAAGAACCAGAGCAAGAAAGCAAAGTATGTCTGCTTTACAAGTGCACCTTTGCTTTGAATAGTTGAAAAGAGCTGCAGTGGCCTGCTCTGACCCTAATTCAGCATCCTTGAACCACCTCTTGTGGATAGTACCCTATTTTTTTGACCCACAAGGCTTTCAGAGTATGTTTCTGTATATGCCAAATAAATCTGTAAATAAAATGAATAATAAGAAAAAAGAATAGAGGAAAATTCAGGCAAAAGGGGAATTGGTACAGATTACAATTACTCATGTAATTGGCAGGGTGACCAATGGGGAGCATGTTATGGCAGTTATTCTCTTGTACAACTGTTGCCCAGCTTTGTCTTTGGTTGCAAGCGATGGTTTGGTCAGCATGGCTCTAGCTACCAGGCTACAAACGGGATCCAGTTTGTGGTGTGTTTTCCTTCTGGCCTGCAGCCTTTTCCTCGAAGTACTGTGCAAATAGTGCTTAAGTGCCCCAGGCTGCTGAAGCATTTCAGTGGTTCCTCTTCTGCTCAGCCATCAGATTTGGGCTATATGCATCTGTGCTGGGTGGAGAGGCGTCAGGCAGAAATATGCCCATGAGGATGGTATAACATATAGGAGTAACAGCACAGATCTAAGGAGTATCGGAAAACTGGGTTCTGAGTGATGTTATGGCACTGCCTGGACTTAGGTCCTGCTTGTTTTAATATTACATATTCCTCCTCAGTCTGCAGGACTAGAAATCATCAGAGTTTTCATAAGTACCTGGTGTTAAGCTTTTTTTTGGTCAGAGACTGAGTTTTTCTGATATAAGTGCTCAGCTCTTGAGCCACAGTGTGTTGCTGAAGTCCAGAGACATACAGCGGCTTTGCTTTCTCCTGCAGCCTGTGTTTAGCCATTGGAGAGCAAAGTTTCCTGGTGGGTAGAATCCTTTTTTTCTTCTTTTTTTTTGGCATTGATATTTAATAAAATTTATAGGATCTTGTGTGCCTGCCTCTTGGAAAGGTGTACATACGCAACAACACTGCTCTTTCAACGATTTTTCTTATCTTTGGTGATATCCGTATATGCACAGTCCTGCCCTGTAAAGGGATTACTGAGAACTTCTAATAGTATACATGTTTCTTGCAGGGCAGCATAAAAATTGATTCTTGTTTTATGAGGCAGTGTGGCTTTTTCTCATTTTTTTAGCATTACCATTAACGTTACTCATTTTAATGTGTAATTTTAACATTGCCACATCAATGGCTGACTTATTATTTATTGTTGTTCAGCCTGTAGTCTGCTTTTAAGCTGAGTGCATGTCTGCTTTCAAAGGAAAAGCTGGTGGCTAGATGAAAACGTCCCACTAATCTGCGTGGGAAGCTTTGTCATGGAAAAAATTAGTTTAATCAATATGTGAAGATATTTTTGCTTATTTTGTCCTTTTCACAGTTTTCTGTCATTTCAAATTCATATAAGTACTTTTTTAGCCTCTGAGGTTAGTGTTGTCATCATTTTGTTCCTCTAGAGATCTTTCTTGCGTGCTTATGGGGAGGAGACAGTAGTCAGGATATGCAGCTCCTAATAGGCATTCCTTCTGATGGATTTGGCGTGATGGAAGACACATGTGGAGAACGTCAAACCCAGCAAGGAAGACAGGGCAGTCTGGCAAGGCTTTTCCAGTTTTTGGAGAGTTTCAGGAAATAGGATGAAAAAATTCTGCAATACCATTAGAGCAAACCTTGCTCCATATATCAGTCTAAGGAAACTGGCATTTGTGGGGGTTTTTCTCCTATAAAGTAAGCTGTATGTTTTAGCCATAACTGCAGAGAGGCAATAAAAGGCTAGTGAAGGCAAAGGTTATAAACCAATCATTCAGTGCTGACAGAGGGTCCATAGATGCTGACAAGAAAAAAAAGTGAAGGGAATAAGGCCGGTGCTCTGTTCTGATAAATTCCATTGATTTCTGCACCGTGTCATTACGGTTGCAGCCTGCCGTGTTATCTTGCAGGTCCAAACCTTTCATTACGGCTTCAGATGATAACAGCTGTTGATATGGTGCAGGAGGTTGCAGTGACTGCCATGGGGGTAAAGTACCACTTGCTAAGAACTAATTAGGAAAAACCCGGTGGCTGTGTAGCTTTGATCTGCCTATGGTGTTGTCCTTGCACAGGACATTATATGCCAATACCGCATCTGTTTCCTGGACGAGTTCGTGAAGCCTTTTTGAGAGCACACATGCTCTGTAAAGCAGGATGACAGGAAGGGTCCCACTTGCCGTGTCAGCGCTGTGCTGTGCCTGGGCTTCATCAGACCGCTGTGCCAAGGCACCCAGTGGCCACCTCTTTCACATGAACACGGGCATCTGAAGCTTTGTGCTGCTCTGACTACTGCCACTGCCACCCTAGGCAGGTTGTGTCTGGCTCAGGTAGCCGCTTACATGTGTAACAGCAACGTAAACGTGTCTGTAGCAGTCAGACTTGCACAAAACCCAAGTCAGCAACATGAACAAAAACGGAAAGCTAAAATGTGAAAGCAGTCCCCCAAATTCTGCATGATTCCCTAACGTAATGAGGCGAGAGACAAGGTACCTCTGACTACCAAGCAATTTAAGCCAATAACCATCTCCCTTTACTGTAGGTAAGCACAAATCCAACCATCAGTTTCTGATCTGGTGCTGGGAGGAGGAGGGGGCCTGAAGTGCAGTCCTAAGGAGCTTTTAGCAAAAGAGAGCACAAGCTGTGCCTGTGTGGTATAACCTGATACTGGTATACGCTACAGGAATGCTGGAAAACTGCCAGAGCACCTGTAGGCTGCTGCTTGGCAGGAGCATTAGAAAATACTTGGTTCCCTCTTTCTTACTAAGAATGGGTTAAAGACTGAGAAGAGTATGTGTACGTGGAGGAAAACTGGGATAAGAGGACAAAAGGAATACAAACCAGGTCATGCTTGTAACGCTGCCTACAAAACTGGAACAAACTGTGTACTGTTTGTTATTTTGAAGAAACCCAAGCGTCAGCTATGCTGACATGAATGAATTTGAAAGTAACTCCTCTTTACTCAATAAATACGCTGTATGAAGTCACTTACTGTAAGATTTCCACTCTTCTGCAACCCACCCTGTCATACCAGCTGAGGGTGTTGCAGAGTTCCTGCAGTGATAAAAATGTTTTGAGAGGAGCACAGTTCCACTAGAGCTTTTCTGTTCTTTGCTTTTATATGCAGATTTGTATTAGTGGGCAGAAAATGTTATTTACTTACTGCCATCACTGGAGTGAATCTATCACCTACTGCCTTTGACACAGCGTATTGCTTACTGCAGTCCTCTCTGCCTCACCGTCCTGAACCTTTTGCTCTCTGCAGCTTATGAGTATAAACAAAAAGTCAAGGACAAGTTCAGGGAGTCTCAGAGATGTGGTTCCACTGTCTTAATGCACAAATAACTTTCAAGGACAGGCTTGGACTATGAGGAGGAGAGGTGGTAGAGCACAGGTCAGACGCCACAGAAGCGATGAGATGGCTCGCTGGCGACCTGCCTGCTTGGCTGCCCACTGCCACTTATTGCTGCTCTTAAAGATGTTGAGGCTTGCTTGCTTTCCCTTGGCAAAAAATACTAAGTTTTGGGGGTGCTGAGGTGTACCTTTAACTGGAAATGATGGAAGAGTGTGAATAGGAGTAGAGGACAGGAAAGCCTACTGGTACCTAAACCTGAATCTTGGTTACACCCATGACTCTGCTGACACTATTTCAGTTGGAAAGAAGGATATGGGGGCAGAGGCTCGAATGCTGCAATTCTTAACCTTCCTTATGAGGCATCTAAAATCCAAAAGTCAGATCCATGTTTGATCCGGACCCTGTGTCTTCACTGGATTTACACGGAGAATAAACCTTGGCTAATGTATGTGTTGTGTAATACCTTTTTTGCTTTACAACTATGGAACACAGTTGTATCTTAGACATATTCATGGTCTCATTGACATTTTGCAGGGCTCCTTCACTGCAGCACCATGGAATGCTCTGTTGCTTTTGGGAGACTGCCACACCACGTTGTCTAGCCTCAGGCTAAGGGATTTTATTTATTTTTATTTCGCATTGTTTCAGCTGTTTTCACTTTTACTTTATTTCCATCCTCCAGCAGAATTTCTTCACGAATGTGGCAGCACATTGGGTTTCTCGGTTTATGAATTGTAGCTAGTTAAATAGCCTGCTGGATTTGTTTGCCCTTATCTGAGAAATTTTAATACTGTAGCAGCAACAGGATGAAAGGTGACACTTGGGGACCTAAGCTCATTTTAAAGTGAGGGTAGCCATGAGAAAGTTGTTCTCCCAGGACACTGCTGATCCGAGTTTTTTCCAACTGTCTTGTTCCTATTCAGTTAAAGTCCCTGGATGAGGCGCTATCACTGTTGTAAATGTAAAAGGCGATCTTTGCTAGGGTATATAGCGATGTAATTTGCAATGTAAGTCTGTGTGTGGTTAAACTGAATGCTCATACATACATTGAGATCTCTCCTCTACACACTCTGCATTGTTTCCTTAACTATGATTAAAAAAAAAAAAAAGAAGAAAAGGTTTTGCAGTTGTTGCTTTTCTGAGCCTGTATTGCTTGTATGCTTTCTGCTCTTCATCATACAGGTTTTCTGTTACTAAGACTGCGTTAAATGACGTTCTTCATCATTTACTTTTACATTGTTTTGTCTTTGAGCTGGTTAAATGATCAATTAAACTGTCATTGTGAGTGAAATCTGAATACATTTGTACATCAGTAGCAAGTGAAACGTTGGCTGTCTTGTCTAAGGGCTATAACTTAATGCTCAGTCTTTTGTTATTTTCTTGGTTTCACTGAACAGATGAGTACTGTTACCTTTCATAATAGACTGACTGTTCACAGAGTGGCTACTGAAGGCTGTACTGTAATAATAAGGTGAAACTGATATCAAGAGACTCATCTTATACAATAAAACATAGTTCCGTGTACTGGTCTAGAAGAGGAAGAAATGTCTGAAGGCCTCCTTCTCATTTCTCTTGTAGGATTACCTCGACTGTATCACTGACCAGACCAAGCTCTCCCTGGGAACAGAAGAGCGCTCAGCCCTGTTTGGCAACATACAAGATATCTACCATTTCAACAGGTAAATTCATGTTTAACTAAATGAAAACAGTCCAATAACCTGCTTTAATGGGGAGGGAGCAAGCCAAGCAAATAATCTTTTGTCGCTTTAATACAGCCAAGGTATATACATTGAGAAATGGTCTATCTTTGATTCTCGGCAGGTTTGGTTTGCTGAGATCACTTTTTTTAGCCGTTTATTTTGTGAATCAAATGTGGTCTCCATTTACTGTTTTTTTTGTTTCGTACAGGGTATTTCCATCAACTTAGGCCTAACCTGCTCTGTGCCCTAACTGAGCCTACTGTAAGAGTACTGTGAATGAAATGGTTGCCTTACTAAACAGATGTCATTTTATTCCTACTGTATTGGGTCCTTTCGTGTACCGATATACATCACCCAGGTCTGGCTTTTGCAGTGTTTTATACTACTAGAGACTCACTGAATTAATTTCTCACAAGTGTGTTCAAGTCCCTTTCAATTTATTGGACACTTCTGTTCAGTATCTTTATAGCCTTCTCTAAAACTCCCCAGGTGGGGTTCTAGTGTATATTGGGAGCCTGAAGTAAAATTTCTTTCTTGTATAGCTTTGTTGGAGCATGCTACTGCTACTTTTGTCAGAATCCTCTGTTACTATAAAAATAATTAACTTAGCATTTAAGGAAAACCTGAATATCCAGTCAATGCAAGAAATGTAATGGCTAAAGTTCCTACATCTTTTATATCCCAATACTCCTGTAAAAGCTCTCTTAGCTTTTCTATAGTTGACAAAACATCTCCCAAACTACTGTGTTCTTTGAAGAACGTGAGATCATTTAATTGAATTAAAAGGGCTGATCGCTCTTCAGTGGTGGACTTTTGTCAAAGGGCATCTTCAGTGTTTTTCCTTTGCCACGGGAAGCTACTTTAAAATTCTTCAGCTACTGGGATCACTGTTCAGTATCAAAGGGAAGAGCAGGGATGGGTGTATTCAAAACTTATGGTCAAGGATGAAACCTAAAATCTTCCCCTGAAACTTAAAACAGCTGCTGCAGAGCAATAGAAATACTCTTAACCAGACAGCTGCTGTGTTCTGCTTCAGCTACAGTAACTGACTTGACTGAATGTCTGAATGATGGAAAATGCATGGTGGTAGCTGGATCATGTGTTTTAGAGCCATGAGACAATGATTGTGAGCTTGCAGCTTCCCAGCAATCACAGGATGGAAAAAAAAAAAAACAACCCCAAACCCAAACAGTCCTGGCTATTATGTTTTGTGATACTTCAAAAGCTAGAGGAATGGCAGACTTGCTAGCTAGGACACACTTATACCGGCATCACTGCAAATATTGCCTAATAAAAATACCTTCAGGTATGATCAGTCATTATACAGAATAATTGAGTAGCAAAAAAAAAAGGTTTCCAGGTGTTGGAAAAAAAACCCCACACACACCAAAAAAAAAAAAAAAAAAAAAAAGAAAAAAACACCCAAAAAACAAACAACAACCCAAACCAACAAAAACCAAAACCAACCAAAAACCCAAAACAGTTTTGGGCAATTTTAGAGATAAATATGTTATAATGGTTAAAACTCACTGGAAAGTTGACCAAAGCCTCTAGAAAATTACTAATGTATTTGAGGCCTTCTAACCCTAAATTCTACATGGAAATTGTGAGATTTTGAGACGGAACACTCATAGTAGAAGTGTTCAGTCTCCCAATATATCTTCAAGGATTAAGTTCCCTCCTGTGAGAAACTTGGCACGTAGCTCCTGGGCCCTAAACATACTCTAGAGCCTTTTTATCTATTTTTACCTTTAAAAAAAGGTCCATTTGGCAGTTCCGTGTTAGTAGTTTCAGATGTTTTTTGTAAGCATGATTTTATAGTTCCAGGATTTCCAGGATTATGTTGTTTCTCTCATCTTCGAATTTGATCATTAATCAATGACCAAAATTTTAGGTTTTTTCCCCCCACTATTAATTTACTTATTCGAAAGGGGAAAGTGATCTCAAGTCAGCATTTGCTGCCTTTCTCCCCTGCCCTCTCTTGCTGGGATTCTTTTCGTGTCAGTTTAGGATAAATTCTCCACCCAGTACCATGACTTGATTCTGAAATGGGAACAGCAGAGAAACGTGCTCAGGTTTAGTCCTTCTGCCAATGCTCAGATGATCTTAGGAGAGGCCAAGGTGAAACCTCTGCTGCTGGCACAGGTCATCCTGCATGGTTCTTGTCCGTCGGTGACTACTGAAGCACCCAAATACAGTGCAGTCCATATTCAGAAGTTCCTGAGCTCTGAGCCTCACGGTGGTAAGGGCTGCCTTGGTGTCAGGAGGAGCTTTCGCAAAACCTGTAAGAGCTCACCTTCCATTGAAAAGGGGTTTTATTTCTGAGTGGATTAGTCTTGGCCACAGATTTTTGTGACAGTGAAGGCTAAATTTCTCGATTGTTTTTTTTTTCTTTTTTACTGAAAGTCAGCGTTTCAGATTAATTTTCGAGAACTCATTACGGTGAGAGTATTCTACCATGAAGACCAGATTGTGGCTACTATGTCCATGTTTGTTTTGAATTCTGTGCTCTGTCAGACATTGAGAGAATGAAGTTTTTCAGAAAAGCCATTACTTTAGCAGTTATGGCTGGACTGTGCAGTACTTGGTCATCAACTGGTTCTTTTTGTCATGGGTTCAGGCCAAACCATGCTGCTTCCTTCCTGTGCTTTTCCGTTCCTTTTATTCCACCAAAACTGCCTGTCTGATGGCTTTGTTATTGCCATCTCTTGCTCGCTCGAATTCAGATCAAAACAGAGGAGAAAAATGCTTGTGCCTTCTTAAAAATGGTGTGGTGATGATATAAAATACATAAAATTTTAAAAAGTGCTTTGCCTGAATTGTGTGCGCAAATATGGTGATTATTTGCAGATCCATGCATGTGTTTCCCTCCCTTCTCTTGAACTCCTTAGCAGCTTGATATTGTCCCACATTTTGTCCTATTGAAAATCTTTACCCACAGAGGGAAGATGTCTTGAACATAATTCATACTCCATGAAATGAAAGCATCCTAAAAGACACTGTAATCAGACTTTTATTCATTTGACTTGGAAAGATAACAAACGCACTGCATGAGAAATTGTCAGTCTCTTTGTGTTTACCTCTCTCATCCCAAAGGAGTTATTGATGACGAATAGCTAATGATCAACACTAGCTATTGATGATGGTCGTGCAGATTCAGATTTTTCCAGGCCATAGTAACCCAAGCTGTATAACTCAGTACGTGATCTGAAATGGCGCTGGCGCTTGGGGCACACTTCAGGCTAAGTCTTGTTAGTGGATCAGCTGCAAGAGCGTGGCGCTCCTCTGACGGTGCTGCCTCATGCTCCCTGCCTGCCTGGCTGGGTGGCACAAGCGAGCTGCGGAGGCCGAGAGCTGTGGTACCATCTGTGAACAGTGTAAAACCCCTGGATAGTTAGGTGAAGGAAACTAATGCTTTTCTTTATTGTTTCTTCTGCCTCCTGCCAGATACTTAGATGAAGCCTTATAATAATAGCCCTGTTTTTTCACATGTTGGCTTGGTATTATAGGGATTTATTTAAGTTTTTCAGGGTTTCTGGTCATGACGGATTTGTTAGTTTTACAGTGGCAGGCTGTCCTTACCAATCCTATTCTTACCAGCTGGTTGAGACAGAAAAGCATGCAGTATAGGTAACAATATTTTCAAAGCACAGCCCTTACACCATGGGCTTGTGCTGAAGATACAAGACACGAGAATATTCACTGCATAAACTTGGACCTATTGCATGAATACATAAAATCTTTAATGTTGCATTACTGTGTCCTGTAGGAGAAATAATGTGGTATTATAGGAGACCAGTAGGGGTATATTGGCAATCAAGGTGCTACATAAGAAGGTCTACCTGGCAGACAGCAGGAATCCTCTGAGCCTGTTCAGTGTGTTTCGTGTTATTTCCAAACCTCATGTGGGGATCACAGCCAGTCGTTATAGCTAGTAGTTAAGGTCACCATTGCTACAGCTTCCTTCTTTTGCTGATGCAAGGGAGCTTCATGAGTGTGGGTACCAAGCAAGGGTCATGTTTTTATTCCCATTTTGATTGAGGTGTGAAGGTTAAATTGTTGCTGTACAGAGTGGCTTAGTGACCACTGAACCCAAGGTCTTTGTCTGTCTTTGTTCCTTGTGACTGATTGCTAATTTCTCCCCTTCCTTCCTCCAGTAATTAGAGAAGCAAAGAACAAGTCAGGAAACTTTTCTGGTTTACTCCTTTTCTTACTTACAGAGGGAAACTGTGTCTGCTTAAGGGGAAAAGGGTAGTTCCCTAGATACAGGCTTAGCAGCTCTTAGGTAAAACTCTTTCAGGGAACCAGCTGTGAACTGGGAGAAAAGTAGCCCTAAACAGAAAATCATCTGAGGAGGAGGAGGAAAACCACCAAGAAAAGTTTTATCAGAGAACCATTTGGCAGAAAACTCAGTTTCTTCTCTCTTTTTTCGAAGTGCATCTTTCAGTAAGACTAAAGACTGTTTGGATCAAGGAGAGACCTTTGAGGTTTTCATCTTCTGTTTGAACTCTTTCTTTCACTGAATTGGCTTTTGAGAACCAAGTCTCATACAACAGTGAACATGCTCCCTTATTGCTTTGCTCCTGTTACAATGAATTCATTTCCTGCTTGGCATGTCAAAAATATAAAATCCGCTCAGTAAGGTTTTACTTTTATGCCTGCAGAATTTATATATTCCCTTCCCGAAAGCTTTTTCCAGGCTAATTATTTTTCTTCAGTGAAGAGACACTAAAGGTAGACAAATTTTCCTGAGCGAGCTTATTACCATTCTTCTTGCATGTGTAATAAATCCCTCATTCTCATATGTGTTTTTCAGACCAGCTCCTCATCTCTCTGTCAAGTCAAGCTCTGAGAACATAAGAAGTTTTATAGGACAGGGCATGTGCTTCAATATGTTTCAACTTTTGTTTGTTTTAAATTGTACTAGCTGATATACAAACTACACAGCTTTCTGACTACACAATTGCAGGTGTTATAGAAGAGCTGTCAGTCTGAAGGAGGGGGCTCAGCTTAGGAGATCAGCAGTCCATGGTTGTTGTGATGACTTGAATTTTTAAGTATATGGGAATACTCTTTCCTTAGAGTGCTCCTCTACCTCCAAACAAAAACCACAGTGGCTATACATCCAGGAGGAAGAAGTGTATAAAAGGGGTTCTCCTTCCCTTTTTAGGACTCCCTGCATCATTAAGTGCTTTGAGCATCACTGTCATGAATGATGAAGCATTGTCTGGATCCGAATACACAGGTGTGTCTATTCCAAGGGGTGCCATAATTGTCTTTCTGTTTCCTATTCTTTGTTTTAGTGAACTTCTGCAAGATTTGGAAAACTGTGAAAATGATCCTGTGGCTATAGCAGACTGTTTTGTTTCCAAGGTAGGTGACTGCTGCAGGAGCCTGCAGCACGACACCAATTTCAGAGTGATACGGGGGAATAAGATTAATTTATTTGCTTTTGAGACCTAATTCTGACAGCTTGTGTGACTTCAACTAAGAAAAGTTAGCAAATCTATGAAAAGAAAAGGAATTTCTCTTAGTAGGTTGTGGTAGGGATATGCCTGTGCTTTGCATTAAAAAAAAAAATCAAGAAAAAGTTATTGTTTTCTTCAATAAGTATATCTGAACTGGTGGAGCTGTTGATCTGGAGTTCATTTTTAGATATTTTTCTTTTTTATGTGGAATATTACTGGGATTCTTTTTTTTTCCTCTTTTTTTAATATAAGTTATTAAGTGGTACTCCATTTATGCCTTGTGAGCTTAAAAACAACTAGAGAGTACAACTTGGTTGCATTTTTATAAAAGGCAATAACCTTAACATGCTTGTGACCTTGTTGTTTTCTGAGAAGCATTTTTACCTGAATCTAGCAGCCATACCTTTAATTTTCTTTTTAAAGGTGATGACCCAAAGTCTAGCCTTAAGATTCAAATCTCACTCTCTTTGATACACTTTGAATTTTTTGATCACTGGTCTGAGATCTTTATTCTGTTGGGCAATTCTGAAGCCAAAAAATAAGGAGAAGTTGTCAAGTGCAGGAAAATTACGGGGAACCAGAGTAGGTGTCCTTCATTGTAGAAAACCCAGAGAGACTGTTAGGGGGAAGGGGAATGGCTATAATGTGTAGGACAGCAAGTGATTAAGTAATGGGAGCTACAGATGACTCTTGTTCACTGCAGACTTCACCAGAGAACCTACATATGCCTTGAATCTGTAGAGCCCAAATATGTTAAGAAATAACCCCTTCTCCATGGTATTTCTGGGGAAGAGGAGTGGAAGAGGGGGCATGTAATTGTTTAAACTTGGATACTCTCTCTCTTTCTCTAGGTACATTTGCTCTTTTCCATTAAAAAAAAAAAACAAACCAACAATAACAAAGTGCCAAGCCCTGTCATGTCTTATAGTTTGTCCTGAACTCAGTATTGCCAGCACCAAGCATTCAATGTGATAGGTCTAACACAAGGATTTAGGATTAACTTGACCACCTTCTCATGGTGCTCCAGAAATTTGATTGGTACTGTTGTGACACAAGGCATTTTATCGTAAAGGGGAGTGATGATACCAACTTAGTGCTGCTGTTTCACCAGATCACTTGCTTGAGTTGAGAAAGCTGTTATTTATCTAGTAGTTGATCTTTTGCAAGCACTGCGAGATCTTAATGATGGCACCACTACTACAAAAGTAGGATGTATTTTTGTCCCATTGCTATGGGGTTTATGGCATGTTGTTGTCGCTCCAAATAGCCTATATTGAATTGAAGGAAAGAGAATGGGATAACGGCAAGTCCTGCTTCTGGAAGGGAACAACCCCATGTGCATGCTGGGTCCGTCTGACTAGGAAGCAGCTTAGCAAAAAAGGATTCTGGGGTCCAGGTGGACACAAAGTTGAGCCTAAGTCAGCAGAGTGCCATGCAGTGGAGGCTGATGGTAATGCCTTCAGGATGCTTGCAGATGCCACAGTTTAGAGCTGGTAGATCTTTCTACTCTGTTGCTTGCTTATAGCTCAGACCACTCCTGGCCTGGGACTACTCCTGGCCTGGGACATGAAACAGAGGTGGTGCAAGTGATAATATCAATTCCAGGAAAAAATTGCACTTTCATGCATGTTGGCGAAGCTGAAAGGAGCTTTCTGGTAGACTTTCTGGCCATTAGTTCCAATATCCATCTGCATATCATTGCTAGTGCTTTTTGTTCCCTTGTTAAATGCTTTTAGCATTAGTATTATTGGCAGGCAACTGCCTGATGGCTCAGAAATTGCTAGAGGTTGAAGTCCTAACAAGCATTATTTAGCTTCATCCAGACAAATGCAAACACTTAAAGCAAAATCAAACAATACCAAAATACCCCACAGTTCTGGTTTTGGCCGTGAAGATGTCATTACAGCAACTGCTGGCTGTCTTAACAGACTCCAGTGGTCCATTCTTGGTTGCTTGTATCTTCCCAGTATTGAGTAGTGGAAATAAAACTGCCTTTTTTGGCAGCATGCAGGCCTTCAAGTCTGACAGGACTTTGGCCATTTATTGTTTGATTGCTTCGAGTGTGCTAGATCTTCACTGTGAGTTAAGCACGGGGATAACATCGTGCTGAAGTCATAGCTCACAGCCTTAGCTAATGGATGTAGCTTTGCTGGAGCTTCTTTAATGCTTCCAGTGGAACTGTGCTGAGGTTACACGAGCTCTGGCTCCAGTGTCGTCGTTTTTACCCTACTGGTTCGGCTGTGAATGCCATAGTTGGTGGGAATTTAAATGTATAATCAAGTTTTCACTGTAGGTACTGTGTTTACTTTTTGCATTTCATGAAGCTCAGTAACTGCACAAAGTAATAGCTGTTTCTTCAGGATTCATGTGAAATGACACACTCTGTAATTTCACGTACATGTATAACAGAACAGTTGTGGTTAAAGTAACTCTGGAGCTTGTTGGAACTGAAATGTTTGGTATTTGTGAGAATGTCTAGGGAGATTCATTGTGTAAGGTCTAGTTTTGGACCATATTTGATGGACTGTTTCTTTGAACTTGGCTTAGTTACTTGGTTTTGCTCAATAAAATTTGCTGTATAGCATTTTCTACTTCCCTCCCACAATCATGTATCATTGTGTTTCCCGTGCATATATATTCCTTTCATGCTTGAGTAGTACAGTCTTGCAACTTTTAAAGGAAATAAAATAAGGATTATCAAATCGCATCAGCACATTTTGAACAAAACCTCAGAATCTGAATCTCTATCTTAAAGATTTGAGTCTGCATCTTAATATTTGTTGTGCTGAGTGCTCAAGTAGCTCCTAAAACGACAGCTTTTATTTAACAGACTTAAGCAAGATGTCTTTAAACTAGCCAGTAACATAAAAGCCACTAACAGATAATCATGCAAAACTACGACTTTCTATATGTAGAAATATTAAATAGTGACTTAGAACATTGTGTGAAATCCCTCTGCTACCAGCTATTTTAATTCATTAATAACCCACAGGCAAACATAGACACAAATGCAGGAAAGCATGCTTTTTTAAAAACCTGCTGCCTGGACATGAATTACTGCCTTTGCCTTTCTGCCCCAAGATGCAGATGGTGTGGATGGGTAGTTGTTTAAACAGTGTGGGATGGCTGCTGCACGGAAACAACCTGCCACTGAGGGTACTGGTGTACTAGTTCGGTTTCTACCAGCTCTGGTCCTGCCTCTTTGTCTGGAGGAACTGTGTTAACTCTGGGACGTTAAATGTCTTGGAGACGTTTTGCTGGTAACTGTAATCGGAGGCTGATAAAAGGGTTTCAGTGCAGGCTTAGCTGTAGCTTAATTAGTCACATAAAAGTTTGTTTATATGTTTTCTTGCCAACTCAGTCTTTCATTTTCATAGTAATGATTCCAGTGTTAATTAGAAGATTGACTTCAGTATTCCACACGTTTACATTTAAGTGAGTTGCTGCAAAGGAGAGCGTAATTCTGGCACCTTGCTCTTCTCACTCAGCACCCCAGAAATTCAGAACATATGTTTTCTGAAAGACTCACCAACAGCTTAACCAAGGGGAAAGGGAGAATTGCTGTAATCTAGCAACTCATTAATGAAGAGGTGATCCAGACGATTGGCTTCAGCTTACACTCTGACTCAGCTCATTTTCTCAGTCTCCATTTTCTTTTAAAGTGCCTTTTATGGCTATAAAAAAGCACAGTTGCCCCAAGAGTTGAGAGAAGATTGGAGCTGTAGCCGTTGTTTGGCACTTCACTTCATGAGAAGGGGATGCACAGTGAATTGATTCAGCAGCGGGGCCAAGCCAAATGTAGCTGGGATCTTCTTGCGCTTGGCTTGGCTCTTCGGGGTGACCTGCAGTCAGTGCGGATGAACTCTCGGCTTGGGTCTCAGTTTTTGCACCCACTACCACACTAGGTTTGGGCCCCCAGATTAGAAAAAAATCTCTGGAGCAATACCAGTCTTCCATCAGAGATCATTTTTTAATCTGGTTTGAAGAGAGCTGTGGTGAACAGAATTAATTTCAAACTGAGTAAGGATAGGACTGTCCAAAGGAATCCTGAAGAGCATAGCTGGTGTTTTGCTTGCATTGTGAAAGTACTGATAAAAACGTGGTAAGTCCACCTCAGCCCTGGCTTTTCTGTTGCTTCTGAATGTAGTTCACAACGTTGGCTTTAGCCCTGATAGGCTCCCAGTGACACAGGGCTCGCTCTGGGGAATCTGCGGTGGAGCAGAGCAGACCGGCCGGGCATGTGAACTAAGGGTCCCTTCTTTGACCGTGCTGGGTAACCAGACAGGCTGTGGGAGAGCGGCCGTCCTGAGCAGTGCCGCTTCCTTACTCAGGCTTAGGAAGAGCCACTCTTGGAAGTGGCTCTCTTGGCCGCACTCCCGACGTGTTCACGTGAATCCTGCTGATGTCTGGGCAAGGCATATGATGTTGATTCACCCCAGCCTCCTAAGTTTGAGTGCTTACCAACACTCTCATTCTGGAGGTAAAATACATGAAATTGACTTCCTACTGGCAGTGTGCTCGTGTAGCGTGGTACAAGTAGATGCTCTCCAATGGTTTCCTGTGATGAAAATTGCTGTGGCGTGATGAAGCGCGTACACATGTAAGCGCAGTATGAAATTTGGAGTCTTGTCTGTTCAGAAAGCAGGGTTGATTGTGAAACCATTCTTCAAGTTTTTTAGAGGTGTTGAGGGCATCAGGAACCACTATTTATTTTTTTTTAATACAAGTTGTTTGCTTAATAGCTAGGCTAACATTCTTTTAAAACCAAAATTCCCATTGAAAATAGTTTTGACCTTGTGTTAAAAAAAAACCCTAAACAGCAAACTACACCCCACCCAAAATAAAACCAAAACAAAACCCAAAGTGGAAGAGTGTGTAAAGGCTCGTGGGCTTCTTTCAGACTCGATTTTGATTTTGGAGGGGAATGTGCACTCAGTCCACTCTGAAACCCTGGTATGTCTGGCCTTGTGTATTTTACAGATAATGCTTTCATTTGTTAAAATTTCACAACAGATATTCCTGTCTTTCTTGTTTGAAAAGCAGAACAATTGTGACTGTATTTATGACTAGAACAGATATATATATTTAAAAAAAAAATTTGGCACAAAATGTTCTGCATTTTGCTCATGAAGTAGTTCTATAAACTGCATTGTTCTGTGATTGCAACCATGGGAATACATTATGATTTATACCAAAACAGCCCCTAAACTGAAACCTTGCATTAATATATGCCTGTATAAAATAAATCACCTTTTTTCATCGTACTGAATTTCATCCTAATGCTCTGTGTTAAGCACCCTGACCTGTTAACGAGTGCCATAGAAAATTACAGTGTAATGTCTCCAGCGCTCTAAGGCTTGTTAATGCTTCGTGTTGAGTGGGGAGCGTTTGGAGCTGTGGCCGGGGTCCCAAGCGTGGACACGAGCAGGCTATGATCACACAAGCTCACTGTCCCCGAGTGGACACGGAGTGAGGGTACGCCGACGGAAAAACTGGCTGCGACGACAAAATTAATGCAAGCGTGAAAAACCAAGCTAAGTAGTTTTAACTGTATTTGTATCAAGGCTACATTTAGTTGATTTGTTGGTTTCTAAGAGAAGAGCAGTTTAATAAGCTTACAGCCCACTAGTGAGTAAATGGAGGGATCGCAGTCCCCTAGGGAAATATTTATTAGAAGTTTGCTTGGGTTACTTATTTTTTTTCAGAACAGTTAGTGTTGAAATCCGGTAGGAAATACTGTAATGAGTTGCAATGACTTGTACTCATGAGGAGCAGCATCTCACTTTATGCGAGGTCCTTATGAATCACTGCTCAGTGGAGAAATGAATGGCACAGCCTGCTTTACCCTGCGAGGGGCCGAAGGGAGCTGTGCTCTTGGAAATGGGGAAGGGTACTGCGTGAGCTGGCTCCTTCTGATGAATGGCAAAAAAACCCACCAAAACAACCCTAACAATGAGAAGCAAAAGCCGCAGCCTGCGTCAGCCCTCTCCCCAAGTGGTGTTGCTCCACGGGGCACGGCTGCCTTCTGTGAAGACAGATCTTTGGTCTCGCCATTCACCAGCGACCACCCCCCGGGAGGCTGCCTCTCGCGGGGCACGGCTATTGTGCTGGAGAATGCCAGAGTCTGGTCTGAAGATGCTCAAGTGGAAACTGGGGTCTTGCTTACTACCAGAAGATTGCTTTTTATCGGTCTAGGGTTCAGGAAAGAAAAATTAATTGATTTTGGGAGCACTTTGCTGTTCCACAGAGCTTTCTTAGTCTTTAGGACTCCAGCAAGCTGCAGAAGTTGCGTATTACTTGGGATAGAATTTGATAGGCAGATGTGAATTTAAAGCACATGGGAATGTTTCTGGAAACCTGCTCTTGCGTAGAATTAAATGATGATGATTAAGAAAAAAGTCTTGGGCCAAGAGGGAAAGAAATGAAGCTCACGCTTTTGCTCTGAGAAGCTTGTCAGCATTAAGTGTGGGCAATTTCACTGTGACAGGCAAGCGTGGAAACCCACCTAAATCTAGTTAGAACTTGTTTGGGTAATAACTGCTTTCACAGAGTCATAGTTTACTTAGAAGCCACAAAAGTGAATTATTTTTTTTCCCACACTCAGACTGTGCTCAAATGTGAAAATATTTCTAGTTGTTTGAGAATTGCACACCAAACAGCCTGCAAAACTTGGTTCTTCCAGTAAGCAGGTGTGTGCTTTAGCATGCAAAAAAAATAGGTATGTGCAAGTCAGCTGTTTGAAGGGGGTGTGTGGTGATGGTTTTTTGTTTGTTTGTGTTTGGTTTGGGGTTTTTTTGGTTGTGGGGTTTTTGTTTGTTTTTAACATACACAGATAAATAACCTTGGAGGGTCAGTTGCAAAGTCACTTGTTTTATCTCTGTGTATGTCTCCTTAGTTTTTTCCTTCCAGTAAAGGAAATATTTCCCTGCCAAAAAAATGAATTTAAATACCAGGTCTCTGGTAGTGCTGCTAGTTTGACAAAATCTACATATCTGTAAACCTTTCCTCTCTGTGCAGAGTGAAGATTTCCACATATACACACAGTACTGCACCAACTACCCAAGGTAGGAATTCTGCGTTCCTTTTCTTCATTTGTCCCTTGACCAACCTACATAATGCAAGTTACAGACTATACAAAAAAATCAGCTTCTCCCTCTCCCAGATTGGAGGGAGGGTCAGGGGGTGTTTACCTTTTCTAAAAAAAAAATTAAAAAAAATAATTAAAATAAATTAAAGGAAACAAACCCAGAAATATGATCATCTGAAGTTTTGTTTTGACTGTTCATTCATTGCTGCTCTCCTCCTTCAGAAAATGATGGTTTTATCCTGCAGTGCTTCACATAAACAATTCCCAGTAAGAGAGAGTGGTTTCATGTCAAGGGAAAACATAACTGAATGCACAACTTAAACAAAACCCATCTGAAACAGCAGGGATTGCTGATTGAACCCGCTGCCCCCCTCTTAGAAGGGGAGAAAGAAACCATTTTTGACTTTACCTACAGACTTAGGGTGACAGTGTGTCCTAAAGCTTCGTGTTGGTGTTTCCAGGTCCGTGGCTGTGCTGACAGAGTGCATGAGGAACAAGGCGCTGGCCAAGTTCTTCAGGGAGCGGCAAGAAGCGCTGCAGCATTCTCTGCCCCTGGGCTCCTATCTCTTGAAACCTGTCCAACGCATCCTCAAGTACCACTTGCTCTTGCACGTAAGCACCCAGTAGAAATGTATGTAGTTTAGGGCTGCTGCACGTCGAAGTTCCTGCATGTGGTACAAGGCCTGAAAGATTCTGGGTTGCCTTAAGTGCTCTTTTTTTCAGGGGTGTTTGATACGTACACAGAGGCTCTTTCTGTCTTCGTCACTTCACAGCAGATGCCTATATTTGGAGTGGGGAATTTGTGGTAACTGTTTTAGACACATTGAATCAGTCTGTGAATCCAAATAATTAGCACTTTTTCAAAAAAATAAAAAACACCCTAGTCTGTAGGTCTGAAGTTGTTTGGAAGATTCTTGTCATGATTAAACACGAATTTATTGTTCCAATGAAGAACAGCATTTTTCCACGTGTTGCAATGCTGGGGGTGGTTGAAAGAAGGACTAAATACGTATAAACACCCTGATTGGTAAGAATTTTGTGGAGAGGGATGACTGAGGAAGTGAGAACTCTTTCCATGTTCAGCGAATTGAGTTAAGCAAGTTTCGGAAATTCCTGCTTTATTGTTAAGGTTTTCCACATATGTTTGCTATTAGAGAGTCCTGTTCTAGTGAAGTGTAAAGACACTGATCCTTATTTGAAATGTCTGGTGCTTTTCTGCTCTCCAACTGTAAAGTAATGCCTAGTGTAATTCCATCAGGGTTTTGTAAGTGTGTAGATACGTTCTGCGTTTTAGGAAAGCCATTAAACGCTTTCTGAAAGGGTCCCCTGTCAGCATGCTGCGCTCTCTTTCTGTGCCTCTCTGCTCACATCAGCCGCTGCAAGTATAGTCGCTGCCAACTGACCGTAAAGGCTTGGCTTTGTCAGTCGCCTTGCGTTAATCACATTGATAACAGCGTGCAGTGGTCACAAAGGCCGGAACGTCGCATTTGGGTGATCGCAGTGCAAAGGCAGAATGGTACAGATAAAAACATAGTATTGTGTCCAGCTGGGAAATTCATTTAGAAGTAACAGGACTTTTTTTTTTTTCTTTTCTTTTCCTCCCTTGCCTTAGGAAATAGAAAACCACCTTGACAAGGACACTGAGGGCTATGATGTGGTGCTGGATGCCATAGATACAATGCAGAGAGTGGCATGGCATATAAATGACATGAAGAGGAAACATGAGCATGCCATCAGGCTCCAAGTGAGTTCCTGAAGAGATTTTATGGGCGTTTGTGAGCTGGTTTTGTCAATGTATATGCCATTAACATTTTTTTAGTTTATCTTTTAATCTTTGTCAGTCATAATTTAGACTCCTGTTGAGTGTGCCTGTGACTGTTTGATCGTAGAAAGCGCGGTCATAGCTTCTGCAGGAAAATCTCAGAGATCTCTAACCTACAAGCAGCATCCTGTAAAGTGTGTATTTTGCAGTAATACGGAACTTAAGATAACTTTTCGTTCTTCCTTTCCCTCAATTGTACAGCACTGCTGTACAACCCTAGGGCATGGCTTTGTTCAGAAATCCTGTGGTTTCCGATTTCTCCCCTTTGTGCTGATTAATTTTGTTTTGAGGCGTTTCTACTGCTTCTTGTTTAAGTACTTTCCTCTCGGGCTTTTGAAGACTCATTAACAGTTGCTTTGTGAAAAGCAGAATCCTAGAAACATGAGAGTTAGAAAAAGGTTAAAGTTGCTTCAAATGAAGAATTTTTGAAGAGAAAACAAAAAGCTACGCCCTGAGTAACTTTTGGCATTGAGAGCAAGCTCTTTTCACTCTGTTTCAAAATTCTTAGTGAATCACAATTTTTACGTTACATTTTCATCAGCAGTATTTATATTCCTTCAAGAAAATTAGGGGTTTTTTTTTAGTTTATAAAAGGGAGTAATAGGTTTATACCATTCCAAAAGTCTGTGCCATGTTATTCTTTGTCCCTTTTTTTCTTTTTAACATAAATGCAGCTTACTGACCCTCATTTTTTGTGGGGGGTTTGGTTGTTGGTTTTTTTTTTCTTTCCCCGCTTACATGTAGGGAGAATAGGGTTACATTTTTATAACATCTTGCCTGCAGCAGCGTAACCTTTGCCACGCATTGCTGGAAATGCATGCTAATGACTTTTAACAACAGACTGCTATAAATCTGAGTAATGATAACCAGTAATATTTGGCAATAAAGAGGCTTAAATGCTTTTGGAAAAAAGCGTGGTGTTTTTTGGTTTTTGTTTTTTTTAATTTATTGAACTCGGCTTGCAAATGTATGGGGTTGTGGAAAATATGTTCATAGTTGCCCTTTAAAAAAGTAATATCTGTTTCTGCAGCCATAAGGATAGGTCTTTTGTGGGCTGTCACACTGCCATTCGGCCGGTGATGCTGCAAGTACTAAACAGCGGTTCCCGTGCAGTCTCCCTCAACAGTGGTAGACTTGACCCCTGTGCTGTACCCTGACTTATTTACGCGTTTCTGGAGAGATCTGATAAAATGCAACTTTTTTCATTTGTTACGTTTAATTTATTTTTTTTAATAACAGTCTTGTGATTAGTCCAAAGTGTGCTGCTTTGGGGTTTTCTTCCCGTGAATGTTCTGGTCTGCATTTGTGCTTCACATGTAACGAGATGTATTCTAGCTGAATGCTGTATTACAGTATAGTGTCCTATAGAAACCAGCCTAGGATGAGGAAATCTGTCCCTGCTTTGCCAATGCAGCCAGGCTTGAAGTCTGATGGAAGTTTTTAAAGATTTCCCTAGTTAAGGTTTAGCCTGCATTTACAAATTGCTGTCCTATGCTCAAGTCCTATGTCATTGCCACTGACAGAAAAAACAAGCAACTCAAGGAAACAAGAATAGCCATAGCTAAGTGACACAATCTTGTGAAGATGTTCTTTGATGTTTCTCCAGCCCTTTTTTTTTTCCTAAGTAGTAAATAAGGTGATAAATATCTGTGGTATGTATACAGATAATTCAAAATACAAATAAAGTTTCATTGCCAAATGATTAATTGACCAAATCACTTCTGGTCCTTTAGTCTTCCAAGAAATGTCTCTTCAGTCTGAACACCTCAAAAAAGTGTTTTCTGTGATGAGCCTACAGGGCATGGACGTGGCATTCAGTGGGGGACACACAACTTCAGGAGAATACCCAGAGTGAGAGGGAAATGTTAAGAGGGATTGATTAGGAACATAGAGTGGAGGAAGCATGAGAGAGACTGATGACTGAGTTACAGACCATTTTCCATCTCTGCAAGGACAGGGAGATGAGGTTGTGCTCTCTCATTACAGGCTGCCCCTGGGAGCTCAGGGCTCTTTGCTGGGTCCAAGCAGAGGCAGTAACCAGTACTCAGGAGGGCGTATTTTAGTCTGGGCTTAGCAATAGGCCTCCAAGCACCTGGCCGCACACAACCTAGCAGCCTCATTACTGGTGTATGGTGACTTCCCACTGTTGGATGCTGAATGTTATATAGGAGAGTGGGAATGGCCTCAGCAGACTGAGTCTGCGTTTCAGTAAGATCTCCGAAATGAACGTGGATTGTTCTTCTTTGATCTGTTGCAGGAGATACAGAGTTTGCTCACTAACTGGAAAGGGCCAGACCTCACGAGTTACGGGGAGCTGGTGTTAGAAGGAACATTTCGCATTCAGCGAGCCAAAAATGAGCGCACATTGTTCCTCTTTGACAAGCTGCTGCTGATTACAAAGAAGAGAGATGAAATGTTTGCATACAAGGCGCACATACTGGTACGTCGGAGGGCAGGTGGTAGTGTGCTGTCTCTGGGTATCCCCAAAACTCCTCTGTGATTCACGTCATTCCCTCTCTTTGTTACAGTGTGGGAACCTGATGCTTGTTGAAGTAATACCAAAGGAACCACTTAGCTTTAGCGTCTTCCACTACAAAAATCCCAAGATGCAACATACTGTCCAGGTAAGAGAGAAATGCCCCCCGACAGCCGTGGGCTGTTCCTGTCCCTACGTAGCCCAGTAATGCATTTTCTCATGGTGCTGCTGTGTTTTTTTTATCAGGCAAAGTCACAGCAAGACAAGCGCCTTTGGATTCTTCACTTGAAGAGGTTAATTCTGGAAAATCATCCTGCTAAAATTCCTGCCAAGGTAAAAATTAAAAAAAAAAAAAAAAAAAAAAGGAACAAAACAAGCCCACTACCTCCTCGTATGTGTAGTAACCTAAAGCAATCTTGTTAGCTGCAAGATTCATGGCAATTTACAGAAAGTTTAGACTCCAGGGGTTTAATTAACATGTTGTTTCCTTATGTCTTTGAAAGTTCCTCAAAATCAGTGGGAAAGTTCCACTGTGAGCATCTGCGGGGCTTGGTGCAGGAGCAGAAGAATTTAACCGGTTTAGCAGCGTTGCTGGCCATACTGGGATTTGCCCGCTAAGACATGAGTAGCAGAGGTGCAGTGTCAGAAAGCTTGACTGTAAGAGCATGCCTCAGCTTGATACTGCCTGTCTGCAGAGCACCGAGGTGTGCTAATTGTCGCGCGTGTAGACGTCACCAAGCTGATTTTAATCTGCGTTGGTTAGACACCGTAGCAGTGTAGCCACCGGGAGCACGCGCTTCATTTTGCAAATACCCCCAGCCTGAACCCCCGCATCCTTCGCTGGGACATCTGGGCCCTTTTTGGTGAGACAGCTAGCAAGCTTTATGCCAGAGAAAACGAGGCACTGATTCCATGTTCAGAGCTGTCATGCCTTGGAGTGGGGAAACCTGGTCCTTTTATTTATGAAATCCGGCCGTAGAGCTGCAGGTGATGTTTTCCAAGGTACCATGTTGCACCTCTCTAAGGGCGTTAACCCTAGTTTACTCTTGCCATGACACAGCAGTTACTGACTCACGTGGAAGCAGGATTTTTTTTCCTGGTTTTTTTCTTTCCACAGAGTTTACTGCTTTCCCCGCACCCCCCCTCCAGTATTAGTTTCACTGGTTAGTTTTCCTGACATTTTTTTCCAGAATTTTACACTATAGTGGCTAAAAAAAGTTACACGTGACTGACATACACAGTGCTATACTGAGTCTCATTTTCAATGCTTCAACAAAGCAGAATTATGGGAGGAAAAAAGCGATTGCTATTACTAATTCTCCTCTTATCTTTTTGTTGACTGAATTTATCGAAGGTATAATGTTTATGCTAGTATCCATGCTTACAATGTAAATACTTACTGCGGTTTATGAGGTTGTAAAAAAAAAAAACCAAAACACCCCTTACTACAGCATGATCTCAGTTTTTGTATCAATATTTTTTCTCACTTCTTATTGAATTTTTTTTTTATTTGTGGAAAAAACGTGAAACAAAAAAATGCAATGCCATTTTCTGCTCTGACCAAGTAAATCTCTGAGGTTGTCTGCACTTTTTTATTTTGGACAAACCGGTAGCTGCTAGTTGTGAGACTTCTCTCTGCCCAGGTCTTGGAGGATTTAATAGTAGTCCACGTGCGACACCTGGTGGGAAGTTACGGAACTGCACATGTAGAAGGGCCAGCAGGTTACACAGGGTATTTTAGTTTATTTTCTAATTTATTAGCTGCTGTGCTTGATAAAGTAACCAGATTATTTTTCCTATTTAAAGAAATGTAAGAAATTTTAAGCAATTACGAGACTTTTTTATCCTCATTCAATCTTAATTAAACCTATTTATTTATTCATTTATTTTTGTAATAGCTATTCCTTGAGGATACTCTTAGAGGAGGCAAGGTTGATGGCGTTTTCTGTGCCAACAACTTCAGAGTTGGGATGTAACAAGGGACTTAAGCTTTTTGATCTTTAGAGAGGAAATGTTCTGCCAGTCACCAAAAGAACGTGATTCCCAGATACTGAGGCTGGTTTTGTGCCAGTTTTGTGCCGGTTTTATGCCAATCCCAGCAGAACATGGAGATAAGTATCGAGGGCTCTATATCCTGGGACTTGCAGAGAGATCTCTGGAGGTTTGAGTCTCCATGGAGGAGAACCCAGCATGTGCAGCAGGATCTCAGCCAGGCACAGCCCCTGTCTTTGAAGCCAAAGTAGTTTCTGTGGTCAGATGTCCCATCACTACCACCCTCCCGGAATTCCTCACACCGGTGGGTGCCGTAGGTACGTGCTTTCCCCTCGCACTGACCGAAGGGAGGTGGGCACACAAGGCAGAGCTGCCGGCTGCTGTGAACGACAGGTTTTTGTGTGGAGGTCTGAAGATAAGCTCTGCTAAGTTTCTGCCGACAGAATTCTTCCTCGCACATGTAACATCTCCAGCACACAGAGAAAGACAGAAAATAACACTGCTAACCATATTTATTACTTAAAAAATGAAGCTTGCTGTTGTTCACATAGCAACTCACTACTGTCTGTAATATGCAATGTCATTTGTCCTTCTACTTATAGTTTAACTTTTTCATTTGTTACTTTTTCTCTTTCAGGCCAAGCAGGCCATTCTAGAAATGGATGCCATACGTAAGTTGGTTCTTTCTCGCTTTCGTTTTAGAAAATGAATAAAGCCATCTTGACAAGTTTGGCTCTAATTGTTCACTTCATTTGAGATGGAAGAAGGCCAGGCTTATGTTCCTTGAATTACAACCTTGCTGGAAACTCCAGAATTGGGGGCAGATCCTGTGGAGCTCTGTAGGCATTGGGCTGACTGATTTGCACCCAACAAATTATGTCTCATGATCAGCAAGGAGGAGGCAGATAAGACCTTCTGTAAACACTGGCCACTCTCTTTTGCATATTCCATGCTGCCGAAATGTATGGTATTTCCTGTGTTGCAGCATGAAGTCCTTCTGGCTAGTACCTGCTGGAGGGTTAGCAGTAAGCAAACGCAGCTTGAAGCTGGCGCAAGCTGCGTTAGCTCTTCATGTTGCCAGCGATCCCTAGCAGCATAGGGAAATGAAAACAGTGGTCCTATGGTAGAACTGCTGAGGGAGACTTGGAGTAAAGCAGGCTTGTTACTTATTTACGTAGTTGTTGGTGTAGATAATTGGTCAGGAAGGGTCCCACTGAGAAACTGGCAAACACACACGATGATGGATAAATGTTGCTGGGAGCAGGGCACAACTAAATGGGCAAAGCGTTTCTGTGGCTGGGTGGTTAACAGCTACCCTGCAGCAGCATACCTTGCTTGCGTTGCTTCAGCCTCTGATGGAGTGTCACTGTGTCAGTCATAAAGGGACGATGGCACTGCCTGCGAGGAATGCTGCCGAGGCCTGTGAAGTGACACCCCTGTCACTCTGATTCCTTGCGCCTCTGCTTGTTCCACAGATCACCCAGGCTTCCACTATAGCCCCGAGGGAGAAATGAAATCATCGTACCAGCCCAAAGAAGGCACTGCTCCTCACAGAGTGAGAAGAAAATCAGGTGAATAAACTCCTTTACCATCAAGATAATAAAAGGAAAAGCAAGCAGGGTTGTTTAGTGTTGGGTCAAGCTGGGCACGAGGAATTGGTCTTTAACTTGCACTCCATGCATGTATAACATGGCACAGTATCGCTCAGATATGGGTGGAACATCTTATTAACTGTCTGTTGTTTGTATAGTTTATTTTTTTCATCCACTGTTTGCATTTCATTTCATGGATATACATTCTTAATGGTGGATGTATAAAGCACAGCTGGTACTTTCTAATGGATAAAAGGATGCATATGCGGGAAAGCCAGTCTCATTATGTAAAGCTGACATACCCCCCGCCCCCAAAATAATTGCTGTCTCAGAAGTGGTTTCATCCTGATTATGGTAGGCTTGTTATTTCAAAACATAATTACTATCTTTACTTAGTATAATGTCTGCTGTATGGATAGTAAAGATGTGACAGGTGGTTATGCTGACTTTGGGGTTTTTTTTCATGCTAGTTCAAACATACATCCATAATTACTGTTAATTTCCTCTTGAAGCCACTACCGATGTCTGTGTAGTTGGGTGACTTCATATTGCAGTCAGCTACTTAAAGACCTTCCCACCTTGGAGTGTATAGCACTGTGCATTGGGAATGACTTCAACAAGGTTCATGAGAGTCTTGATGTAGTGATTTATTACACAGCAGCATTTGTGTCTGAAAAACAACCAAGTTTTAATTACTTTTCAGGCATCTCCCGTTGTTTCTGTGGTGAAGGATTGCATTGGGGCTGCTTTGCCTGTAAAAAGAATAAAAAATTGCATGTGGCTTGTTGTATGGAGGGCAGCTGCTATTGCATTAAGAAACATGTATGTTCTTTGGTAGCAGCTCTAGGTTTGACACTTCAACAGATAGGTTTTTTGTGAGGAAATTGGGTGATAAAGAAATGAAAATCTGGCTTCCCTGGATGGGCTCAGAAACTTAGATTTTGGTATTGGTGTTATGAAAAGTTGGCCAAAATGCCCTTATCTTTCTTTGGGATGCCGGAGTGCTTAAACGTGTCGTTGTCTTTTTCAGAACCCTCATCTAGAGTCCATAAAGTTTTGAAGTCAAACGGTAAGCTACGTCGTGTGTTGTTTTGTACACAGAAACACCCAGTGTTTCTGTACTATGTGTAGAACAAGTAAAGACTGATCCTTTTCTCCTATAACTTTCCCTAAATATGCTGGGGAGGAGGGGTGGGAGAAGTCTGCGCAAAGAGAACGAAACAGTAGTGTTCAAACCTAACGTCTCCTTTTCCACGCTGGGGTTCTGGTCTTGTGAACATCCTGGCATCTGGACACACAGAGTCTTGGCCATTGCAAGTAGTTGCTCATATTATACCAGTGTTGCAAAATCAGGACCTCAGGGGGAACTGTGGTAAAGCTCATGCTGTCCCTGTTTACCAGAGACCCTGTAGTTTGTTTGCTCAGTGGCTGTTGCATTTAGCCCCCTTTTCAGAATTCATAATTGGGATATTAGTGTAGCATTAAAAGGGGCATAGACTGGCACCGGTTTGATTACTCACTTATGAAGAAGTGTATATTTCTGTTTTCAGATACAAGTCCGGATATGCAGAAGGTAAGCCATTTCTTATATTTCTTGTTTTAGCACGTCCAAATGACTTAGAGCACACTATTTCATAGAATCATAGAACGGTTTGGGTTGGAAGGGACCTTAAAGGTCATCTAGTTCCAACCCCCCCTGCCATTTACTGTAGAACCTGCTGCAACACCGGTTGTGTTGATATTAGGAACAGAAACAAACCCATAAATGTTTAATGTCTCCAAAAGATTACTGGAATGAAAGCAACAGAAATACAGCTAACTATTTCAGGAATATCTAGTAAAGAATAAATGTTTCATCCATATATTGTTATATTTTAAAATACAATCAATTACTAATGCTGTAGGGTACTTAAAAATACCACTATAATCACGGAAGTGCTGTGTATAAAGATAGTGTTTATTCTTTGGAGCATATTGTCTTTGCATTTATTAAAGAAGAATGAAAAGTTTCAGCGTATTCTGAGACACACACGTATATAAAAAATAAATCACGATGTATGACCAAACAGAGCAGATACAGCTTAAGCAGATGGAAATGAACATTCCTAATTTTTACTTTTTCTGTAAGAATTTGTAATGAAGTTCCCAGTGCAGTTTGAAAGTCTCATGTTGAATTTCAGGCTTTAGGGTTTTGTTTGGGATAGAATTTAAAATGGGTGTGTGGAGGTTGTACAAACAGGGTACGTGAGAGCTGATTTCACTGGGATGCCGTAACACCGAAGCCCATGATTGGGGTGGGGGGGTTTTGTGTATGTGTTTTCAGTTCTAAATGTTTTATGGAAATATACTGATTGATTTACTTATCTCTTTGTAAATCTCATTTCAGTGCAGCTAACTGAATATAGTTTAAACGTTGCCTTTGTCTGATATAAACCAGTGTCTTACTAAAATATATAATCTCTATAAACTTCTAATCAGGGTTTTGTGGTGTTTTTTTTAAAGCGGATCAGTATTGAAGGAGCCCTATTATCGCAAGCTGCCAAACTAGGATCAAATGAAGCCCTGCTGAATTCTAGGAAAAAGGTTCCATTGGAAGCCAGTGGGCTGGAGAGCCAATTTCAAGAGTCCATTGAGCCAGCCTACAGCAGCGATCAGGATGAAAATCTCCAGACTTCTGCTACGGAACAGATTGATGCTGACGATGAGGAAGAGTCTGAACAGGTAGGAAAAAGAGGGGAGAAAAAAGATTTCCTGGGGAGGATGGAAGAGGTAATAAAATTAGCTGTAAATCAGCAAATAGGCAGGAATGCATTACAAGTGTTTACAGCTTTCTCTTCTTGAAATATTTTTATTTAGACCTCACAAAACACTCTTGCATTTTAAGAGAGAAGATGTAAAATTAGCCCCTGTAGAGAGAAGGAAAGCCCCACTGCCTGAAACAGATTTTACTTAGTCCTTTGCAGCCCTCAAGTTTAGTTCTGATGGAAACCTATTGCTTTTACCTGTTGCGCACGGTTGACCTTTCCTTGCTTCTCCAGCTGATGCCCTGAAAGAAACCCTTTTAGGCCACATGCAGAGACAGTGCCTTCAGGTCTCCAAAGCAAGGACCTTAATACTCAGGTTCAGGCAATGCCACATGTGATGTGATGTTTCCTGACCTGTGAGCTGCTGGCAGTAGCTAGGAACATGTGAACTTTAATATGAGAAGTTGTGAGTAGGATTTTTGAAAATGAGAGACTTTACCTGTTACCACTGCACAGGTGGTAGTTCTCCCCACGCTGCATGATGTTTCTGCACATATGTAGTACTTCTGAAAGGCTAAAACCTCAGCTTTCAAATGTGGCTGAAGTAAAGAATCTAGATTTTCAGTTTGTTTGGTCTAGTTGATGCTGAGGTCATATCCTTGTGTAGTCCATTTATTTTGTGAATTATCCAAAGGCTGTTATTGAAATCCTTTTTGAAGGTTACTGCGCATTTCCTCTTTGAAATGCCACTATTTGCATTGCAGACCTTTGATAAAGTAGTATCTCGTATCAGTGTAGCGCAGTGTCTCGTAATTCTCCCTCTTCCTGACGTAAGTAAAAAGAATGAGTAGGTGCACAAGAATGCTGCTATAAAAATGTATAATAGCAGCTTAGTGTTTAATCCTAGGTGTGGCAACAATACCTTCTCAGGTTCCCCCCGTTCCCACCATGCGTGCCCTTCACTCTGATTGAACGTGGACACTGCCCAACACGTAACATTCTGGCCTTCTGCTCGTTGGGGGTTTATCTGGGAAGTTAGACAACAGCATATTTTTTGGTTTAGATCTCTTTCTGATTTTCAAGGCTGCAAGTGGTAGCGAGACTAAGCCCTACCCCACCTCCCTTTTTAAACCAAAAAACCTTGGAAAATTGAATGTTTAACACCACCTTCTGTTATAACTTTGTCTGCGAGATTAAACCCTTTCCCTTGTCGTATTTGTATGCTTTCTTTTACATCTGTATTTCTATACACAGATACTGCTTTCAACCCCTTTTGACAAGCTGTATGGTCTGATAAAATCTAATTGCTTATTGTAAAAAAAAGTTTTATAGGCTCTGAATTATTCCTGTGGCAGTGCTCTGACTGCTCGTAAGCATTTTGTCCTCCAGGTGGGGATACCTGGCCTGTTCTGGCTGCTAGTAATTCTTCTGAACAAGACTGTGCAAAGAACTGTAGATTTTACTACCCCTCCCTTGCTCTTTTGTTTTAAACCACAGGGAGTGCAGCACAACTCACTGCAGAAATCAAAAGGGGGAAGAAAAAGACTTAATAGTCAAGCTGCTGAAAATGTTGAAAAACGGAGAAGTGTCAATCTCAACAAGTGTGAAACTCAGGTATATAATGGTGGTTTTGCTTCCATTTTGCTATGCATCATATCTGTGTCATTTTTCCTAGGTAGACAGATAAGTCATCTTCTGTCTATGTCATATTAATATTCATATCATTGAAACATGCATCTGTATGGTGAAAGATGATTCTTTTGGGGGCAGGGGGTGGAAAAGACCCAACTGAACCAATCAGCATTAACTTAAGAAGAAAGGAATTATCTTTCCCTCTCTTTCCCAGCCTCTGGCCAGGAACATCTACAGCATCCTTCGTGTTAGCATTAGCAGGGGTGTGGGCTTGCTGAAAATTAGATCTGCTGGATGAAAACTTACTCCAAAAAGCAAATGAAATTTTCAGTGGCATGTGCTAGAGAGAATAACATACCTTTCTGCTAGGGTTACAGGCAAGAGGAAAGGGAGGAGGACAAAACTTTTGGCACAAGCCCAGAGTCAGATTAGCTTAATCCAACTGTGAAACTGCAGAGTTAGCATAAAAGGTTTAGTCTAACTCCTGCCAAACGTATTTGCCTTTAATTACTCGCGCGTTAACATAAGCCAGTGTCATGTATTTGAAGCAAGATGTTATTACGTGCCAAGTGTGAGCTCTGGGCCACGGCAAGGATTAGGAGGCAAAGCAGTCTGGCATTGCCACCTTGTCTCCCTGGCTCTGTAGTGAGGAGCCGGCTCACCCTGCCCATCTCCACGTGACTCCGGGCTGCAGGACACGCCAGTGCTATGGCAGTTCTGTGAATGGAGGGAATCGCTGTGTTGCTGCAGGGGACAGGCTAACGTTACCTGCATTTTTCACATCTCCGCAGAGCTCCAAGGACCCTTCAGATGAAGAGTCAGCCCAGCTGAATACCGATCTTCCGTTTTCCTGCACAGCCAGCCAGCCGCAGTCGCCTCGACAATTCAGCACGCCCCAGAGCAACTCGCTAATCATGAACATCCTGGGGGGAGGTGCCTCTGTCAGAAACATCTGGACTGACCATCAGATCAGGCAGGCATTGTTTCCCAGCCGGCGCCCGCCTTACGAGAATGAAGACGACGAAGACGATTACCAGATGTTTGTACCATCAATGTCTGCATCCAACACTAGTTCAGCCGTCGGTGGAGAAAGGAGGGCTTCTTCTGGGCGTCCGTGCAGCTGGCACTTGGGGGTAGGGCATCAAAGCGAGACTCCCAGCCCCACTCGTCACAAAATTGTCAGGCGGGCCAGTAGTGCTGGCGAAAGTAACACGTGTCCAGCCAGCGCAAGGTATAAAATGGGGGAGCGTGGCTCTCGGTGGGAAGCGAGGAGAGCAGAGGTGAGCGGTATGAATGCATATCCCGAGTCTTCAGAGGAGCTGACCATCGATGATATTGAACATGTATATGATAATATAAGCTATGAAGACTTAAAGCTGATGGGTCTGACAAGAAGGGAGGAGACAGACCGTGGTCCCCAGAGATCTGCTAGAGACTCTCTCTACGAGGCTGAAAACAAAAGCAGCTTAGATTCACCCTCCAAAAAGAGGACAACAAATCAAAACAGGGCCTCGGTTCGTGCTGGTAGGGATGAGAGACTGCTTAGTAGAGAAGCACCTACTTCAAGTTTGGATGAGCTCAGGATCGTCGAAGACAACATCTATGACACCATAGTGCTTCCAGAAACACCACTATTGAATTTTAAATGTCACCCCTTAAAATGCTCTAAAAGAAGGAGTTTTCTGGGTCTGGAAAAAGACTTTGCGTGTTGTGACAATCTACGGCAGTTTGTTTCTGAAGAGAGTCTCCAGTTCAGTGAAGATGAAAGTCCTTACCATCGTGTTCCTATCGATAATGACTATTTGAGCTTGGTAGATAGCTCCTCCAACTCGGATTCGCTGTCCCATAAGTCTGCAGCAGATAAACTCTCGGAGGAAGTAGATGAGATTTGGAATGACCTGGAGAACTACATCAAGAAGAATGAGGAAAAGACAAGAGACCGTCTCCTTGCAGCCTTTCCTGTTTGTAAAGATGATATGCAGGAAAGGCTGCATGCTGGTAGTACGCCTGAACTGAGTAGAGATGTAGAGTACTCCCTGTCTACCCTCTCTCTGCCAGAAACTCCTATTTTCCCTAAAACTGTGAAGCCCAGGGCTGCCACCATAAGTGAGGCTAATCTTAGGCTTGAAGACAGTACACCATGCAAGGAGAATTCTTTTATGAGTCTGAACAGAGCTTCCTTCTCCAGTGAGATGCCTTTTGTAGAGAGCCCATACTTATCGGCCAACAGTGTTCTGTCCAGTGCGCATGCAGAGGGCATGGAGAGTGACCTGGCTGTTGTGGATAAAACAAGGAACCGAGTTTTTATGATGGCAAGGCAGTACAGTCAAAAAATTAAGAAGGCTAACCAGCTTTTGAAGGTTAAAAGTCCAGAGCAGGAACAGCCAGCTAGCAGACAACAGAAACTGAAGCACAAAGATCTTGCTGCTATTCTGGAGGAGAAGAAACAAGGGGGTCCTGCTATTGGTATGTTCAAAACCTTTCTATATGCAGGTATTTCTTTAGTAACTTCCAGTGAAATTTGTGTACTAAACTGAAAGATTATTAATTTTCTCCGCCTTGTTAGTTGAGTATCAGTATTGCATTTTCTGTGTTACCGCTGTAACGAGTTTTCTGTGACTGCTTCTAACATGAATAGTCCTTTATATCTCAAATCTGCTTGTTACTTGATAAAATTAGGAAGAAGTAATGGGGTAGTGTCAGGAAAGACCAAATCAGCGAGGCTGGAAATGGAAATCATGCCTGAAGCACTAATTGGCCTCTTTACAATAAAGTTATTTCCTTTAGTAGTGTGATCTTCAGAGTTTGACTGAAAAAGTGTATTTTCAGTTAGGTTCACTTCTTTACAAGTCATGTACAGGTACCATCCTTATGTCTATGAGCGTAAGGAACGGGGTCAGGTAAGAAAGAGCTCTGGTGGTCTCCTCTATCTAATGAATGTGCAAGGTCGTGAATATGCAACAGCTTTGCAACTGTTTTTGTCCGTAGTCAACTGAACCAAACTGGAGACACGGAGCCAGTGGACTCCACGTACTAGAGTGTCATTCTTGCCTTCTTGTGATATTTATAAAAGTCCCTAAATATCTTATTTACCAAGCCATTTTCAGAGTGTTCTTTTCCATTTTAACAAGCAGTGTATTATTGGAACTGGGCGCTACATTGCGCCCCGCGTGACTGTTCACTGTCGCAAGATATTTTGTGCTGCTTTTTCTCAATACAGCGTACTGAAATGCAATGCAGTGCAATGCTCGGCTCTTCCAGCCTCCGGTTTCACGTTACTTTGTTGAGGCTGAAGATAGTGACGCAGCTGTAAACTTTTCTCTTGACCGATACGAAGCATTTTGAGATTTTTAATTTTCACACGACTCGTTCAAATGGATTGCTTGCCTCTGCTAAGTTAATTCTCTCTCCTTTCTAGGTGCCAGAATAGCTGAATATTCCCAGCTTTATGACCAAATCATCTTTAGAGAAAGTCCGCCTAAGGTTCAAAAGGAGGCCTGGGCCACTCCTCAGGAGCCATCAGCCGGGAGGTTTTCCACGCCCGCGGCTGCATCTCCTCCCCGTTCCCAGGCTGCCAGTGAATGCTCAAGAGCAGAAGATTGGCTTTTGCATTCTACGTACAGTAACGGCGAGCTGGCCCACTTCTCTCCGTGGTCTGAATCCCCAGACCCAAAGTCCAAGAGCTCGTATACAGAAGCTGGTACAAAAAGCAACTCAAGGCAGTTGCCATCAGCTGGCTCGGTGCCTTCCCTGCAGATTTCTAACCGTTTGCATGTCCCGGCGCAGAGGTGGAGCGCCATTATTAGCCAACCGAACAAGGAAAATTTACATCAAGATCACATCTATAACTCCCTTGGGAGAAGAGTAAGCAATGTAAAACCACAGGCATACGGCAGGTCGCAGTCGTCCTCCTCAATTGTGGTCAACAGGTCTGGAGAATCAATCGTATATCCTAATGAAATGGACAAGAAAAAGCTCCATTCGAATAGGAACTTCCGATTCAGCAGCCATCAAACGCCGGGCATTGCTTCTGGATCTGGGGGGCCTGGCATGAGAACGCAGATCCCTGAAAACTGTTCAGATATGATTCTGCAGGATTCTCAGAAGGTCCTGAGGGTGAACAGGCCCTCCCCGCTGACGGCACAGATGGCCACTCAGAACTATTTTTCAAATTTCAAAGATACTGAAGAAGGAGAAGGGGATGATGATGATGACTACGTTGAAATAAAGTCTGAAGATGAGGGATCTGACTTGGAGGCTTCTCAGAACCAAACAAGGAAATCGGATCCTAAACCGCGTCACGCGGACGCTGCTCCTTCTGAAACGCTCTGCGGCAAAACTGTCTCCTGTACTCCTGCAAGGCCAGCCGGCAGCAAACACGCGCTTACCCCGTATCTGACTGCATATAGCGATTCGGATAAACTGAACGACTACCTGTGGAGAGTACCGTCTCCTAATCAGCAGAATATTGTCCAGTCTTTAAGGGAAAAGTTTCAGTGTCTCAGTTCAAGTAGCTTTGCTTGATGCTTTCAGTAACTTCTAGCTGTACTGCCTTATCGTGACAGAGTATATACTAGGACAATCAGTACTGGCATCATGTATTTTCATAATATTACACAATCAGGCATTGTATCACAGTGATATTGTAAATAGGTGTGAAATATATCTTCTTTTTTTTTTTAACGGTTTAGAATCCTGGAAGTGAAAAAGGCCACATGCGCACTGTCTGGTGTCTCGCTCCATAGTGCAGGTGGATTTCTCACCTCCTGTTCAACCTTTGCATCCTTTCCCTTGTTAGGTGGGATCCCCTCTGATTCTTACCATCGCAGGTGTGACGCCACTTGATTCTTAAACCATTTTACCGTGTGGAAACCTTCGTATTTGGACTTTCGAGTTGGTGACCAGTGTTCTGCATCCAAAATATACATGTGATTACTCTGGTTGCATACGGGAGAGTTTAGCTGAGCAGCTACTCCTGTGACAGTGCAGATTTCTGAGCAGGGTTCTGCTAATTGCACCAACGTGCTACGTGTGCAGTTGCACAGAATTTTTGCACGTTACTTTTCATCGGACAGATTCCAAGTATGTGGGACCAATGCATCCCCTACATTACTTTAGAACAGACTTCTTGTGTTTTAAACAAAACCTAGTCCTAGTGCTCGTGAGGGTGCCAGACTGAGAGCTCTGTCTCTGAAGCCACTTCTACTTTCTGTAACTGTGCAGCAGGCAGAGGATTGGCAGTGGTGGCTTTTGATGCGAACCTGTGGATGCGATGCAGACCTCGCCTGGGAGGGTGTTTTGGGCAGCAGGAGGGGAGCTCTGCTGCTTGTGAAGATGGCCAGATGGGGTTTGGTACCTCTCCAGTGGTGGTGACGTTTGTGACAGGCAGGCAGAGAATCTTGTAGCTCGTAGCCCAGCAGCTGAGAGCCGCTGTGCGTTTGCGAGGTAGCTGTATTTTATGCGCGGTGGCCTGTGGGGCGTTTCTTTGAGCCCAAAGGCAGCAACCCTCAGAGAGAAGGAGGCTTGGCCAGATGTTTGGGCGAAATATTAATCGGGGGCATATTTGGCCCATAGGGTGGTTCAGTGATGCTGCTGGTTGAGTGACAAGCCGCCTTCCCCAGGGAATGTATCTCCTGTCATAGGAAATGACCCTTCCTGGCAGAAAGAGGTAAAATATGGGTTTTCAAAAGCAGCCAGGGCTGTCTCTAATCCAATTTATGTATAATAGAAGTAGCTTAAGAAATGAGAATACATTCCATTCTTTTGCAAATAATGTATGGGATAAATGCTGCCATTTAGAACAAGAACAGGCTTTCCGATACGATGCACGTTTACTCCCCTTCGTCATCTTGGTTGCACAGCTTTGGATTCTGTTACTTGAAAACATTGTACCTAAAGGAAAGCCTAAATGCGTCGACACTGATCATCTCGTGTGACTGTTGTTCTTTTTTGGTGCTTAAATTCTTCAGATTACGTGGATAAAGCCAGTACCGAGTTTAACATATCAATAAATACAGGCGTTCCATTGAAATACTATTTTTACTAACCACATATCACTCCCCTCAGCTACAGAGCACCGTACTTCCAGAACGGTCGAGTATTTACTATACATTGGTTATCATGAGGAAAACCTGAAGTTATCAGTGTACAGCTAATGACTTGTAGAGTAAGATTTAAGGACTTGAATTTGTTAGAACGGATTAAATTATTTACCGCACGTGTCTTGCGTTGGCTAGGAGTTGTGATTTTGAAGGGCTGGTTGGTCGCGGTACTCAGCTGGCTCGTACCACAGGGATACTTGTTACAAGTCAGCACATCCACTGTGATAGGACCCGCATCTGTCTAGTGAGATCCGACCGCGCAATAATGATGTTGTACATATTTAAGACGCCGAGGTGTAGCAGAGCCCGTATTTATTTAATATAGCTTGTAAAGTATTGTAAATACGAATAGACGTTCAATCTGTGCTTTACCCGCGCACGTCTAGATTTAAGCGGCTAGGGGACTTGTTTAACTCGCATCTCACGCAGTCAGTGGCGTTGGGGGGGGGGGGGGGGGGCGGGGACCGGACGGGTGGGTGGGTTTAAATCAAACAGGAAAAAGGGACTTCTACTAGCGTGTAACTTCTCCCAGGGACCATTTCATACTCTTTTTAATAAACGTTGAGTACGCAAAAGCTTTGGGGTTCCGTTCATTGGGGTCGGGGAAGGTGGGAGGGGGCGATGGTGGTTTCTGCCGGGCGCAGGTGATGTGCCGGGGCGGGGGGGGTGCTGGTTTTTCCATCTCTTTCAGGCAGGCGGAAGCGAACGGGGCCGAGGACCGAGCGCCGGGGCGGGGGAACGGGGCGAGGGGGAGGGCGGTGCTTTCGCACCGCCCTCCCCCTCGCCCCGTTCCCCCGCCGCAGGGATGAGGTCGGCGTGGCTGCGGCGCTGCCTGGCTCCGGCTCTCCCCGCCGCGTTGCCCCCGGGCCGCGGGTTGAGCGACCGGCGGAGCGGCGCGGAGGCTGCAGCGCGGTAAGAGGCGCACGTGGGGAGGCGGCGGCTGATGCAACCGGAGCCGGAGGGGGTGGCGGGGGGAGGGAGTTTAAAGGGAATTGGAGAGGGAGGATGATTCCTCGTGGGTGCGTGGGGTTGGTTTTTGGTTGCTTTTTTTTTTTTGGGGGGGGGGGGGGGGATGGGGGGGGATGCCCCACCGGGGAGGGGAAGCGACTTCGTGGTAAAACGTGGTTCCAGTTTCCCCCTCCGCCCCCTGCAACCATCGGTGTTTTGTGTTGGTTTGTTTTTTTTTTTTTTTATTATTTGCTTTCGTGTTACGGCATTCTGAGGGCGAGCAGGGCAGGCGTTACGTGAGGACGTGTGCGTGGAGAACGTGTCGTGTCCCGTCCCATCGCCCCCCCCCCCGCTTCAACCTCAGTCGAGACGGTCCGCCACGCCACTGACCTGAGTTGGCTTATGCAGGGGGGTGGGGAGTGGGGATGAGGTAGCCAAAAACCGCTGTAGGCTGTGTTTTTCCCTCGTTAGTCTTTGCTGCGGGGGACAGACGGACAGGCATCTTCCAGGGGGGTCTCCTCCTGCCCCTGCTCGGTAAGCATCATCTGCACGTGCAGGAGGTAACAGAGGAGACCCGGCAGCCGCTTACCCAGAAAATTCTTCCAGGCAGCATTCCCAGTGCCTGGCTGCCACCGTTTTTTCCAAGGAGCAGGATGGCAAACAGACCTCCTCTCTCTGCCTGCTGCCCTCAGTTTTGAATGGCATCCATGGAAAGGGCTGGTTTGCTGCTGTCAGGGCTGGTGGTCCCCGGGTTAAGGTGTTTAAAGGCTTCTGTCACCGCCTGGGGTACGGAAACAAAGGACCCACCTGAGCCAGGGGCTTGGGGTGCTGTATCCCTGCTGCGCTTCTTGTGAAATAGCATGGGCTAGCTGTAAAGTCTTGGGCATGTCGGAGCAAGGATGCTCGTAGATGTAAACCAAAGGTTTTCTGTGCCTGCCTGCTGAACAGCAGCCTTGGATGTTTACATCCACCCATAATTTTGGTGATTAAAAGCGTACATGCCTAAGCATTTATTCCATATTGCTGACTGGCGTAGGTTTCTGCTGACTGATGTTAGGAAGGTTTATTTTGCTAAAGATTTGCTTGTTGTTACTGTGTTGCAGCAAAATCACCGAGAATGCAAAGAAATCCCTGGTCTCTCTTAAGAGGGAAAACCCTCGGCTGGAGCCGACGCTTGCCATTATTCAGGTAAAGTGTGTCTGTGTGCTCTCTGCTGCGGCTTGAGAGATCCCTGTCGGCACTGTTGCTCGTCTAAAGCTTCAGAAGTGCACGATACAGAAAAAAACCTGTTACTTGAGCAAGGTGATGGGATGAGGTAATTCCACCAGACTGTAGATGGCCCTTCTGGCCTGAGACAGCCACAGCAAACTTCAGGCTATGGGAAGGGTTTGCAAAGGAAAGGAATGATTTTATCTCTCTTCTTGCTAGCATAGTCTTCCCCGTTGTAAGTACAGCTTGCTTTTTCTCACAGGTTGTCTTGTTGATTGATATAATTGTGTTGAAGTCAAAGCGGTTGTTCTCAACCCTCATATAGCCTAAAGTTTTTGTTGCAGTCCTGCAAAAAGTGTTGACGTGCCTGAAAACACGGGCCTCCCTTCACCTCCCACCCCTGAAATAACATTGCCGGGGTTAAGGAAAGAGGCTGCTGCTTCCTGCCAGCCTTGCTGCCTTTGGGCAGCTGTAGCTTATGATTGCATTACTGCTGTCCCAAGGAGAGGAAAACCACACTGAAAAGTCCCCCTCAGCTCAGAAGGGCCTACGTGTGAAATGCATGCTCGGTGTAAAATAGGCAATGGTTGAGGATTGCTATCCCTGCAAAGCTGAGAGTTGTTCCTCTTCAGATTTCTTCAGGTTTCAAGGCCAAGAAACTATGGACGTTTGTCAATCAGAGCGGGACCCATAGCCGTGCAGCAAAAGTGGGTTTGTCTGGTTCCCTACGACGGTGGTGTTGGTTTTGAATGGGCACACGCTGAATCTCTGATCCAGCAGGTTTTAATTTTAAAACCTAACTACAAATATTTTAAGTACGAATAGTGAATGAAAGAAAAGCAGTGAGAGCTTTATTTCTGTAGGTCTAGCCGGGCTGACTGAACAAGCTTCTCTCATCTCGTACCCTCCCGAGGTAACTGTGGTTAGTTTTCAACTAGCCCTCCAAGGCTGGAAGTTGAAGGCCTGCTAGAAAAGCAGGGACTTGTTTTCTCAGAGGCGCTTTGTTGTCTCCATCCAGTTGCAGGATGAGCTGGACTGGGGCAGTGATCCAACCTGGGCTGGAAGGGTCTGAGAATGCTTCCGTTCAGCCACATCCGTCCCGAGTCTGGCATTCTGCATGGCTGCACGCGTGTTTTACGCTGGCATGAGGGAAGGGATATTATGAGGAGGGGGAGGTTCCTGCTCACGTTTAATATCAGTTGGGATGAATCTAAATCAGTGTTTTGGTTTTGATCGTGGTTGTGCTTTACATGAACATCCTTCTTGTCTGCATTTAACCCACCTCATTTGCATCATGAGGTGGCTGTAGGAATATGTGGCCTAGATCCCTCTGGATGAAATTCACCCAGACGGTGTTCTCGGACTGTCAGTCACCCCAGCTTTAGTCTGGTTGTAAGGACTGAAGCAAAATTTATTTTAAATATATATTTGTTGGTACAAAGACTTATTTTAGTCTAAAAATACTCTTGTGGTGCACTGCTGTGCTGGGTAAGGTGGGCAGAGCCTTAGGATTCATGCTGCTCTCCACATGCTGCGTTGCATCCAGCGGAGCAGAGGGTGACAGAATGATCTCCTTTGCCAGTCGCTCATGGGAACGGCAGTCGGTGTAACGTGGCACCACCTCTGCAGCAGTACTGGGAAGGAGGAGTTGCAGAATGAGCCTGCTCTGGGGTGGTTTTAGATGTGGCTTTTCCCTCTCGAGCCGTCTGAACCTGAACTGATGGCCGGTATCGATACCTGCGTTGCTTATTATCAATGTTGAACCTCAGTCGGAGCTGCTCGACAGCAAAAAATGATTGGTGGCTGCTTCTTAATTTTGTTGAAGCTGAAGACTAACATATAGCGGCAGGATCCTGCTGACCAGTGAAGCCATTGCCCTGCAAAGCTCAGGGAAGCCCCGCCAGCACCCCTGCCCTGTCCCTGTGCTCTGCCAGGCAAGGTCCTGAGTTCTGGCCTCACCTGTGTCACTCAGTGGGTTGTGGCAGGAGCCGGTTCAGGGCAGGGACGTTCTGTGCCCACACAAGGTGAGCGTTCATCAGCCAGTGCCGTGGCATTGCAGGGGATGGCATGGTGCTGCTGGTGCATGTATCCCAGGTAAACCTCCTGAGCGGTCCTGGTGGCTACACATCAGTGTGGGGATACAATTCCACATTCACTGGCGTAGGGGGTCAGCTGCTGAGCTCTCTTTAATCCCATCTCTTCTTCCTTCGCTACAGAGTGAGCTCCACGTGTGTTCTCAGTGCAGCAGCCTCTGTGCTGCCCCTCGCACCCTCCTGCCAGATTTGGGGAGTGGGAGACCGGAGGTGCAGTGGCAGGGATTCAGGCAGTGCTGGGCTGGGGGAGGGAGCTGGGGGGTGGAGGGCAAGCCCTCATCCCCTTTCAGGAGGTGCTTCTCTCTGCAGAGACTGTCCTTTTAAATGCTCTTTTTTTCCATTGTCAGCAGTCTTGAACCATCTGGGATTAACAGGTTGGTAAATTGTTATGGGCTTGAATCAAAATAATTTTGGGTGATGCTAGTTCCAGTCGAAGCCAGCGCTGTCAGCTACCCATGAAGTGAGCAGCTCACCTCTGATGGGAAGTCACTGGCACTGAGTCTTGTGGAAAAAGCTACACAGAATGTGTTCATGAAATTGTAACAAGCCCTTTTAAAATGATTTATTGTGGTCCTGATGTCTGGGTTGGAAGACGGGTTTTATATATAATCATATAGCTGTGAGAAGTGTTTTATTCATTTTGTTATGAAGCCACTAATGTTTTTGAGCACTCACTGATCTGTTGGTAAGAGCTTTCTAGTTCTGGATATTGATATGAACCACAGACTGGTTTAGGTTGGAAGGGACCTTAAAGACCATCTAGTTCCAACCCCCTGCCATGGGCAGGGACACCCTCGACTAGACCAGGTTGCTCACAGCCTCTTCCAGCCTGGCCTTGAACACTGCCAGGGATGGGGCACCCACAGCTTCTCTGGGCAACCTGTGCCAGTGCCTCACCACCCTCTCCAGGAAGAATTTCTCCCTGATATCTAATCTAAATCTCCCCGCTTTCAGTTTAAACCCATTATCCCTTGTCCTGTCACTACAGACCCTTGTAAAAAGTCCCGCCCCCCAGCTTTCTGATTCCAGTGCACTTGTTGATGGGACCAGAGTAGCTGGTAATAAAACTTCTCCGTTATATTGTTACAATACATGAAAATATTTGAAGACCCTCCTAAGATTCCAGTGTAACTTGAAGAGTAAAATTCAGTGGTAATTATTTTGATTAAATATGCTAATGTGTACACTGCATATAGGTGTAGAGACCTCAGGGAGGAGGATTTCTGGGTGAGATGGTCTCCCAGGTATATCTGCCCGGGAGATGCTTCTGCCCTAGTGCAGTTACCTGCTGGCAGTTGGGAGGAACTGGTAACTTCTCTTGCTCCTGTATTGACAGAACTTGCTGTAACATATGATGGTAATGATTTGCCTCATTTTTGATGGTAAGGCAAACCAGTGTTGTTAGGTGATACGGGGACACTGTAGGAAATGCTGGTATTGCTGTTGCCTGTTTCATCCTTGTTATGTGGCTGGATGGAAAACAGTGTCTTCAGGTGCAGGCTGGTACCTTTCTTAAATGGTAAAATTCAGGAGATGGCCACTCTTGCCTATGAAAGCCAGGCTAGTATCAACACACACTTAAACTATTCAAGCCAAAATTAATTTAGTGAGTGGCCTTCTGCTTCTTTCTTAGAATCGCTAGGCTTTTTATTTGTTTGAATGCTAGTAGACACCAACATCCTCAGTGCCTTTCTTGCATAACACCTGTGCAGTAATGCACTCACATTTTTAAATGTAAATTTATTGTTTTAAAACTTAGTTTCTGCTTTGTTTCCCAAGGCACATGACGATCATTCGATTCAAGAAATAAACAAGAACTTTGCTAAAGAGGTAAGCTTTAGCCAAAACACTTGTTATTAATCATGAGCTACTTGTCTTTGGTAATTGTAAGTATTTTCTTTTGGCAGGTTGGTCTGCGTGTTATTCACATCTGTCTCCCGGAAGGCAGCAGCAAGGATGAGGTAACTGCAGTACCTGAAAGACTCCTCCTTTTTCCCTTTTATCATAAAATTCTTTTTATTGCTGACATTCAGTATCACTTTGAAATGATCTCTATTAGCTCAAATTCAGGTTGGGACTGCTTTAGTTCAAGGAGCAATTATTATCCCTCTGTTGGCAAGCGTGGGAAAAACAGGAATCAATGGGCCTATCTGCTGTCCCCTGGCAAGCTGAGGCAGAATCAGCAATGTTTTGTTTTCATGTCTGGTATTTAACCGCAGCGTCCCCTCATCCCAGCATAGGTATCCTGTCTCCCACAGTTGCTCTTGTGACTCTACGCGATTCTTACACAAGTTACTCAGGGAAATCAAAGATTAATTGATTTAGAAGGGGAGGGGATTGAATTTATGTGCCTGTTTACTGATCTTGTAATGCTTAAAAGTATGCATTAAAAAAATCATCCACCCTAAATCACTAGAGGGCTAAATTCTTACCTTGTCAAAGGCATTAGGTTGGAGGCACAGCACTAGTAACAAGGATGTTTTATATATAGCAAACCATATTAATGTGCATGGTTGTGAGGCATCCGAAAGTAAAGACAGCCAAGGAATGTGTAGTGAAAGACGCCGCTGTTCCCAGCTGTCCTCCTTGTGCTTGGCAAGCTTGATAACCCTGTGGGCTTGTGGGGTTTGCATTTGGTACACTTTGTTTTTAAAATGGTACTGGTGTGCGGTGTAATCCTCAGAACAGCTTCTGGTTATATTTTATATTGAGAGGAACTTAGTGAAGAACTGTAGGAGTCCCGTTTTGTGGATGATGCCCACCCTTCTCAAGTGGGTAGCTGAGTAGTCTTTTGAAGTGATCAAATACACTGTGCTGTAGGTAAACGTGCCTTATCTGCTGAGCAACACAGTAAGAAAAAGGTAAAAGCCATAGTGAGTATGCAGCAGTGGTAGCTGTTACTTTGAAGTACTATCTTCAGGAGCAGCTGAGCTGTGCACATGGAGAGAATAGCAGGGTGTTTTCGTTAGTTGAAGAAAGTAGATTTCAGTAAAGTTTGTAACGCGTTGCTTACTCTCCTGCTTACTCACTGTGACAAAGTGGGGTGTTTTCATCCGTTAAAATCCACATGCTAGCTTCTATTCCCTGGTTTGGGAAGGTGGGAGGGATTTTAATACCGTGCAGTAACAGCAAGTTGATGCAGGGTTGCTTTACCCTGAGTGAGCTGAAGGCTTTTAAATGCTGTGATGAAGGAGAGATGAATTCCAGTAAAATGCAGTCAAAATAGAAAAAATAATTATTTTCCCAGGAAGCAGGGTTATAGTTCAAAGTTCATTAGTTCCATTAATTGCTGTGTAGGCCCCCAACATTTTGTAGCATCTCAGGATTTCTTTAAGCAAAATGTGGATGTTTTCACATCCATATTCCAGGGTATATACTCATCCTTACTTTCTATTAGAATGTATACCAGCACTATTGCGGTCAAATGGCACAGGGTTCTGGGGTGAGATATATATGCCTGTTTCTGTCTCAGAAGTCAACAAACTAAAGGGGCATTTCTATACTAGTAACATGCTTGTATAATCTTTATTAACGTGAACGTAGCACATTCTCTTGCTTCAGAGTTGCAGATGGTCTAACCCTACCACATTTCCCTAGCTTAATGTTGATTGCCTGTCAAGTTTTTCAGCAATAGAGTTCACAATTATATTGAATAATTTACATGAAAAGCATTTTATGAAGGCATGGCATTAGCTAAGTTAAAAAAACCTTATATTCATTTTCTGTTGGATATGAATACATTTAAATGATACAGCTTTGTGGTGATTGCACACTGACTTTATTTATATGATGGAAGGACCTACTCACGTGACATTTCTCACGTGGGAAGGCTTCAGTGTGTTTTATTCCATTGTATTCTTCATGGTCACAGCAGAATAGTATATATCGCTGTTGCACTTTAGAGATGAAGCAATAAATCCTTGATTGCTACCCATAGGTAGTACAGTCTCAGATGTCAAATGACCAGTTATATAAAACATGTGAACTCACATCTGGTTCAGTACTTGAAATTCATGAACTTCTGTGCAGTGTCTTTTCAAAATAACAATTCTTCACAAGTTGACGGTCAGCTCTTAGGATCAGGATGTTTCGAGAAAGAAAATTGGTAACAATACATATTGGTTTAATAAAATTAATTTTCCTTTGTAAGTGGGGTTTTTAGTGTTACAACTTTTTGTCTGCATTCTGTGTTGGGACGTGATCTGATCCTGTTTTGAACTATGTTTTAACGAAGGCTTCTTATTTCTAAAAGCATCTTCTGAAGCCACTACAGTGTTGAGCTTTTGCTGAGATTTGAAATGGTGAAAGCCAAAATACTTGTGGCAACGTGTGTCATGTAATACACGTTGGCTTTGCAAACTGTTTAGAGTAGAGTCAGGGTGGCTTAATTTGGTAAATCCGTGGAAATATAAAACAAGGAAAGTGGGTTGTTTCCTTTTGATTTAGAAGTTGCAGTAATATGTGAGGGAAGCAAAGGTGGCCGTAAAGTAGTTTTAAAAAATATAGTTTGTATCCCTTTCTAATTAGATTCTTCTTTTGTCCGTTATTCCGATCTTTAATGCATTTTCATTAACTTCCTAGATTGTCAGTGAAATCTTGCGACTCAATGAGGATCCTAATGTGCAGGGCCTTGCCCTTGACCTCCCAGAAAGCTTATATAGTAGTAAGGTATTAAACGCTGTGAAACCAGAGAAGGATGTGGATGGGTAAGTGAAGCACTGAGAAATTATATTAGCAGACACAAGGCTGATGGCTCTGTAAAATCAATTTTCCCCTGTGCTTCTCATTAATGGATTCCTCTGTCAATGTGTCTAGCTGTGCTGTTGAGCAGTGATAAAAGATTCAGCTGAATCAATGAGAGTTCTTTTGCTGAAGTCATTTTGATCATTATCTTTTTAATCTTTACATACTGTATATTCAGGACATGGTCTTTTCAAAGAAATCAAAAACAAAGTTGTGATTTACTGACGATACTTAAGGTATTTCAGTACTTCAGTAATACAGATGGTAGTCACAAGGTACTGAACACAAACCACAGAATTTTCACAAGAAAGATTGATGGAAAAATTGCAGAGAAGGCTTTAACTTCCTTACAGCATTCTCTCACAGTGGGAGAGTAGGCTGTCGTAGTTTGGACCCATTAACACAACTTTCCAATTAGCCTGGAGTTGCACTGTTCTGTGAAGAGACTGCTGGCATAATTTAGGTGTCTGGGTCATCATTTTGCTGCTCTTGCAGCTGCCTTGCTCTCAACTGCAGACTGTTACCTTTTTTTTATGTCAGGAAAAAAAATCTGAAAATCTTGCAAATTAGTTACCTTTCCATTATCTAGAGTACTGACAGAGAATGGAAAATTGAGAGCATCCTTGTCTACGAGAGAGAGCACAGTGCAGTGCGGAAACACCGAGTTCCCACCAGCACAAGCCCAGAAGGATGCACTGCCTCCATCTTGGCTTGGCTCTGGCAGCGCTGCTCTGGTTCCACTGCAGCCACTGAGGTCTTCTGGCCCAGTGTGCGGTGGGTAGCCCACCGTGACCAGGAAAGAGCTGCCTGCGTGTTGTGGGCTCGTGTTACTTGTTCTAACTCATAGATCCCTTTCCTGGTCTGTCTTGGGGCTCAGTGTGTGGCTAGCTGGGATGCGGGATGATACAAATTGGCCCTAGTATGGGACTATTGAAGGATTTGCTTCTATGAGATGTGTTTGCCCTTGCGAGTAGCTGTTAGCCACGTTACGAGCTTTACTGAGGATTTATGTTACACAAACTCTGGTTTTGTTTTGGTTTTTTTTTATAAATTGCCATATTTTTCCACTGCAGATTATGCGATGTGAACCTTGGACGCTTGGTACGCGGCGATGCCGATGACTGTCTAGTTCCTCCTACAGCCTGTGCTGTGATGGAGGTTCTTGGAGATTTAGGTGAGACTTTCTATCATAATTATTACATGAATTTTAGCCTAAGTTTCTCAGTTTAGTCGTGACTGAGGAAAATACAATCTCACCTTGTTGTGTTTTCTGGTTTACATTGTTTTTGCACCCGACATGTATTTGTCTCCTGCTAAGAGGAATGTCAGTGAGATCTGAATGTAATATTTGCAGAAAGGGGTCTCAGTTCTACAGATTTTGGAGATCAGGCAGGGAATACCTACCAGCAGCAGATTTAATCTGACTGAAGCCACATGAGACATCTGAGTCTTCAAAACCAAAAATACAAACATCACTTAGGGATTTCACTTGGCAATTTTGATTAGCGTGAACAGATGGAGAAATCCAGGTCTGCCTGTAAATAACTGGTGAGTGAATCTTTTGGTTTGGGTTGTATTGTGTAAATGGTAACATTGAAAAGGTGGGTTTAAACAAGCTGCTTTACTGTTAGTTTAAGGCAGCGTTTCAGAAGCAGTCTGTCTTATAGTGATTCAGAATTGTTGAGACAAGGCCTCCTGTAACCAAACTGTAAACAGAGGGTCAGATGTACTTTAACGAAGACAAACAAAGGGATTTGTGCAAATAAAATGCCAGAAAGCCAGAAGAGCAGTATTTGCTTAACTTGTGTTAGAGAGGAAACAACCGAAAGCCTGTGGTTTGTGTTACAGCACGGGCTCTGAAAAGAGTTGCCCGCAGTCCCTCCGCCGCTGTGATGCGGGCACGGGGCGCTGTGGTGTGGTGAGCTGCCTTGCTGGCTCTGCTGGAGGCCTTTGGCCAAGCGTGGCCTGGCAGGGGGCGGCAGCCTGGTGTTGGTGGCCTCGCAGGCAGGGCGCTGAGCGGTGTGTCTTGTGTCGCGCAGGTGGAAGGACGGTGCTGCTAGTGGGAGCCCGCGGGGCGGTGGGCGCTGCCTTGCAGTGCATGCTGCAGAGGGAGGGAGTGACCACCCTGAGCTGCCGGTGGAGAGCCCCGCAGCTGCGGAACGAGGTGAGTGTTTTTCTGCCCTCCCAGCGCCCGGCGTCATCCCCACCGTCCGGGTGTCCCCTTGACTGCCTGCCTGGCACGGCTCCCCTTGGCTGCCGCTCCTGAGGGGGAGACTCGTCGTTGCAGTCGCGGGCGGCGCTGGAGCCTGCTGGTAGCCAAGGTGGCTACCGGCATGGCTGCTTTCTTTTTCATCTGGCGATATAGTCATCTGTATGAAAATACTTTCATTCAATTTGTGTCTTAAATGTTTGCAAAGGCAGTCTCATCTGGGGCAAGGAACATCACAGTCTTCATCTCGGGAGAGAACTGTAAAAGGAGTCGGAGAAACTCAGGAACCTTAATTGGAAGGATTTAGTGTACATGGTCTTCCCGCTTGCTTTTCACAGAGCTTTTAACAACAACCTAGAAGTTGGTACGCCTTCCTGTCAAACTTCCCAGTTTGTTCCCCAGGCCCAGATTTCACAGAACAGTGCACCGGGGCATGGGCTGCCCTTTGGGCACGTGCAGAGGGGTTCAGCTATCGGCTGTAGAGGAGGTGCAGAAGCTCTGGGGGCTGTTTGGGAGCTGCTGTAAGCTTATGGGGTGAGGGGGGGGCGGCAGTGCTGCGGTTGATGGCCCATGCCACGAGGTGGCAGCCGGTACAAAATGATGGTGTCGAACCTCCGGGCTTTGCAGGCGAGGACAGGAGGAGGAAGTAAGTTTAAGCAGCTGTGATAGTTAGAAAGTTCTCTGGCAAACCTGTGTTGTCACAGCTGCGGATGTTTTTGTCAGGCTTGTCTCAGCTCTGTGCTGTAAGTGACTGACAGCACTTAGGAAACATATGCCTCTTGGAGATGAGAGCACTGTAAACTTAATACTAGCCATGTCTCGTTCTTCTTCCTCATTGCTTGGGATTGTGCTAGAGGACTGTTTGGGGCTGGATGGGGTGGGTCACGGGGTGGCCAGAGGTGTTTCACAGCAAAAGGCTTGGACCAGGCCAGAGCTGACTGTGCAGTGCCGGCGATATGCTGGAGAGAGATCCGTTTCCTTCCATCCAGATGCTTTCCCATAATCATGCTTTGCTTTTTGGCATTCCCTATAGCTTACCTCTTGCAGCAGGTCACTGATGGGAAACAGAATAGGAGGCCTAAGCAAGAGGCAGCTTGAGGCTTTGCACATCAGTCTTCCCAAGTTCATTTTAACTTTTGGCAGTAAAGGACTTCCTGCCTTGCCTGGAGGGCTAATCAGCAGGGCTGGGAGGAAACCCACCTTCCTTGTCTGTAGGCCTGGAGCAGCATGTCACCAGTAACCCTCAGAGCAGTGCTGAACCTGGCTGGATGTAACTCTGTTATACTTAACTCTGACTCCTAGATAAAATCTAATGCGTGCAGGGCAAAGTGTCCTGTTTCGTATTCCCAGAAGCTGTAGAGTCAGAAGCAGAGCACAGGCTTCCTGCTGGACAGTGAGGCACTGCTGTCTTGTGGCAACCTGTATTTGAAGTATGACATTGTTAGATGACATGATTATAGCTGATCATACGAGTTTATTTTCTCTTGTTCATTCGAGACACTGATTAACTCAAACCAGTTTGAAAGCTCATGAGGTTTCTTCTCTTGAGTTTTTTAATTTGACTTTCATGCAAGAAAATGCGTTAGCCAGTGTTGAGGTTTTTCCAGGACTTGGAAGAATTCATTCATGTTTTTACTGCACAACACGCTTACTTTAGACACCTCTATACGCTTTTTCTCCTTCCTCTGAATGTGATACCTCTACAGTAACAGTCTGTGTGCTGCTGTTTGGAAGTATAACCTGCCATAGCATGATAACTTCACTTACAAAGTGAGGGGTTGGATTCAGTATGCGCTTCTCCTCGGGATGCATTTGATTTTCAATATGTATCAGGAAAGGAAAAATTGAGCTGAAGGGTAAGTGTACCTTATTTGTCTTAATCCATTGGCCAGGCCCATTTGTACTGAAGCACTAACCCCGAATTTAATGGTGTAATACCTTTCTTAAGCGGGTGCTACGTTACCTTTGACTAGGTCCGGTGATGTGTTCTTCTTTTTAAAGGCTAGCATAACAAGGAGTGTTTTCTTTAGAAATTCTGCCTATTTAAATGAGACACACAACACTAAGATTGTAGCTTTTTTGGATCAGGTTTTGTATTGCTGTGGACTTGTTAATGCTTCTTTTACTCATGCACTTTTGCAAAAATATTTGGAAAATGATTGAGAGGAAGGTATGTTTTAGTCCACCTTAGGAAAAGTCTAACAATGTAGAGGTATCTTTGCTGACAAACAGCATAATACTATCAACCATCTGATCTGGTGTGCTCCTTTAAAGCAAGACTTTCCTGTCCTATGGCAACAAAAGTGAATACAATAATTAATGGTTTATTTTAATTTCCTTCTTTGGCCTGCATGAATAACAGGCACACTTTGCATGTTCTTTTCCCTCCCCACTTCATATTTTGTTAAGGTGAACAGGTTATTAATGTTTCTTTTTGTTCCATTTTGGGTTTGCTTGACTTTAGTTATTATTCCTGGGCTTTCAAATAAAATCACAAATGAAAGCAAGCAGTATATTTCAGAAGGTTCTGGCACAGCTGTGAATAGTTGCCATGAAGAAACGCTGCTCTTTTTGTATTGATATGTTGGAAGAAAAATAAATGATGAAGTAAGAGATAGACTAGAGCATTTTGGTGGAAGCAAGTAAGGTGTTACCATTCTCTTAAGCTTTGTGTAGATAACTCTTCAAAGCACAATGACTGCAGTGCCTGAAGGAGTGACCTAGTGGCATACTTTAAGGAACATGGCACTCGTCATTTGAAAACAAGACTACCCAAAAGTCAAGTCAGTGTTACAGGTGAAGAATAGGAGCTGACGTGTTTAATCCTTTATTATGTTAGAATTAGACCTTATAGTTTGAAAGGAGGTTATCAAATAGATTCGAGTTGAAAAACAGACTATTTTCTTGCTAAAACATGGATAATACTTAGTACCTGTGAGGAAATTGAATATCGTTTCAGTCATCTAAACTGAGTCAGTCATGATTGCAGCACATCTCCTTACATGTAGTCTCTGTGCACCACATTATACCTGTTTTAAGAGAGCTGCTGTCCTACGATTTTGTTGTAAAAGAACTGAAAATTGGTCTGTCTAGGTATAATTAGGACTGGAACCCTTGTTTGTAAAAGCCTGGTTGAAAAGTAGGAGAGTGGTTCAGCTGGAGTGCATGAATGAAAAATTCCTTTTCAGGCTGGATAAGAACCTCTTCTGGCCACAGTCTGCTTTTCCTTAGAGCCAGCACTTTCACTTCAGACTATTACACATCTCTTAGTCATTTGCTGTCCTGTTTTTGATGTCTTGATAAGACCAAGAGTTTTGGTACTGTCAGAACAATACGTGTTCTATTGTAAGCATGAAAGAACGTGGGACCAGGTATACGGATCCCATAAAAGGAGAGAAGAGGGAGGTTGCGTGAGAGTTTCTAATGACGATGCTGTAGACAAAGTATTTCTGCTTCAAGGTTTTACGTGCATCGTATCTGTTCCTAGCAATTTGAAATTTCTTTCCCAGCCTGTGAGCTAGAGGAACAATTCCTAAAGCGTGCAGTACAGGGATAGGCTGGAGCCCGTAGTGGAGATGTGGATGTAATTTTCATGTGCACCATGTAAGGCAAGTGCATTCGGGTTGATGTGGTAGGGAAGGGGCTGTCAGTGTGTGGGTAAGCAGACGGTAAGAGGGAGCTGGTGGCTGCCTGCTGTGGCTCATCCCTGAGGGCTGCGGCCACTGGGGAGGTGTTGACTTGAATGTCCCGAGGTGGAGATGGAGCTTGAAGAAACCATGTGAAGAGTGTATTCCTGGGTGGAAGAAGTACCTGAAAGTAGTCATTGACATAAAAAATTTTCAAGATATCAGAAAGTAATTACAATTTCTGGGATTGAAGGGGAACCTGATTTGTAAACTGATGTGTAAAATGATTTTTTTTTTCATCAGGAGAGTTGTGAAAAAACTTTGAACCAGGTTCTTGTTCCCCATCCCACCTCTTAAATTTTAGCTGGCCTAACCAGGAATGCAAGGGCTTTTACATTTCAGATATTAATTTTAAATATTTTTTCTTTGATCATTTATTTAAAATGGCTTTTGTAGCACTCAGTTTTAACTATGGGGAAATTAAATTTTTATGCAGGCTTCATGGCAAAATGGGTTTTCAGTTTTCTGGAATACACAGCTACTTTGTACCATTATCATTAAATACTTGGCTGGAAAGTCTGTATTGTTATTTTAACATTTGGTGTTCTGTCTTGGGAATGGGTGGTGCTTCTTAATCTGCTTCTACTTAAGTCTTGGTGGAGGGAATCATATTTTGTCATGAGGTAAGGTTTCAGATTATTTATTGGCACAGCTCTTCCCAACTGAAAAAATATTTACCGGTGAGGAGGCAGGGTACTACACGGGTATTAGCTTACTTTGTCTTCAGCTTGTTGCCTAGTGCATTAGGGGTGGTTTGGCATGATGCTCTTTGTTCCTTCCTCTAGCCTGCCTGGTGGGACGCAGCCTTGCTCTCCATGGAGCACTGGGCAGTTGGTTGCCCTGCAGCCTCTGGTTCTCCCTCATGGGCATCTCCTTGGCCTTCTGGCTGTGGCTGCCTGTAGCATCTGGTTCCTGTCAGATGTGTCCTCTGCCCAGGGACTGTGGGGTGTGTTTGCTGGGGAGGTTGGATGTGATGATTTCATGGGTCTTTTCCATCTCTAATGTCTGATTTGTTTCTGATGCAGGAGATAAGCCTGCACGTGCCTCCCAAGGCTTGCTGCTTGCTTTAGTGATTTACAGGCAGTCAAAAGAGTAGATTATGGCAAGAGAGGGGAAAAAAAAAAAGAGAGGAGGCATGGACATGACTTCTTGCAAGTGAAACCAAAATGCTCTGATGGAAACCACATAAATCTCTTCAAGGACACCCGAAGTTCTGTAGAGAACTGTTTTGCTTTCAGTGGACTCACTCTTCTAGTCAGATAAGTCTCTGGATATACCTATTTTAAAATAATCACAGGAAAGGGGTTGGAAATCTATAAAGTGTTTGTGATAAATACTTTATTGACTCTCCAGGAACTTTTTCAATAGTTGCACATAAAATATTTGCTTATAGCAAGAATTACAGTTGTATCTGTGCCTTTTTTTTCTTTACTCTTTTTTGTCAAATAAGGGAAAGGAAATCATGGTGGGGAAGGCTTTGGGATCAGTGCGTCTTCAGCCCATGCACCAACAGTTTGCTGCCATGTGATAAAACTTTTGGCGGAGGAGGTGGGGCAGGGCAATGAGATGAAAGGTTCAGCTGGTTTTCTGAGACATTGGTGGGTACGTGCAACGTAAGCCATCAGAACTAGTGTTAATATTGGCTACAAAAATGACTGTTCAGCTGTTAAGTACATTTCTGAACATTATGATTGGTAGTCATAGAGATGAATATTTGGTCAGGTCAGTTGTTTTCTGGCATTATAGTTACATTGGATCGATTCTGTCATGTGTGTGTTGGCTGAACATTTGTCAGAATTATTACTTGCTGCAAAGAGCTTGCAACTGGTTCATAGTTTCACGATGCGAAGTGGTGTGCAAAGCTCTTGGTCCTGGTCCAGGAGGCTTTGCATGGGCTGACGTACCTGACTTTGGGTATATGCATTATAGCTGCTAGAATGTGAATTGTTGTTTTGTTACCAAGAAAACTGAATTTCTGTAACTGAGAAGAATCTCTGGTTTTCTTAGTGTTGACTGTTAGGGCAGAGGCTGAGCCCTTTTGCAGGGGAAGGTGCGTCTTCAGTGTAGTATTCTTGGAACACCAAGTCATTGCAGCATCTTTTTATCCAAATTTGCTTGCAGATTCCTCAGTATGATTCGACCTGACGCTGGTCAAGCGTTAAGACTTATGTGGCCTTCTAGGAGTGGCATGTAAGTTGCTATTCGCACTAGAGGCAGGAGTCTAAGCAATTTGGATAAGGCTGAATGACTGTGGAGACTACGTTTGCAGGCAATCGTAGGAATGTGGCAGGACTTCTGACTGAAACTTCTAATCAGCTCATTGCATTAGTCATTTGTCAAGCAAGTGAATCTTCTCCCACACTTTTGGCTTTGTTTCCGCATGTGGGCCTCTGAGGAGGGTTAGGCCGTCCTTGTCTCCTCTGAGGGGAAGATGGAGATTTTTTTTAGCTTTCTGCCTTTTCTGCCACAGTTATGCGCTTCTCCCCTCCTGGATGCTCAGCTGTGCCAAAAACCTGCTATCCTGACAGGATTTGTAGCTGTTCTTTCTTGGCAGGAGTGTTGGGCAGGGTTGCGTCAGAGCACATTTGGCCAAAAAAGAAGCTGGAACGCTTGTCAGTCACAAATCAAATCATAGAGAGGCTCGCCGAGTTTGTGACACTTGGTATTAATTTACATTTTTCAAAATATTCCCAAAATCACTGTCTCTCTGAAATAGTTTTTACATTCAGTCTTGAGGCAGTGCTGTGCCCATATTTTGCTTTTTCAGTGGATCATTATGCATCTGACTCTGGTGCTTTACCTTATCTCATGGTGATTCTGATGATTGGTACAGGGCCCTGTTTCAGAGGAGGGAGGAAAGGAGAAGACGCTTAGGTCTTTAATCAAAGAATTTTTGTAGTAACCATTTTTACTCCAACATCTGTCAGGTTGAACTAAATCAGAGGCACTGATTAGCACACATGAACTGAGAAGGAAGAAAATGCTTTAATTGGTGTTCTTCAAAGACATTGGTGTTTGCAGATCAGGTTATCTTGCATTCGTGTCAGCTGGCCTGGTTTTCTACTGTCAGATAGTCTGACTGTACTCTTTATGATTGCCTACTTACTGTCTTTCAACCCTTCTCTTTCTTAAGTCTCTCCAAGTTATCATGTTGGACAGGACTTTGGACAACGATAGGATAGTTTGAAAGTGTGTAATCCCCATTACGTAATACTGATGTTGATTCTGACCCCACTTGCCTGATTTCACAGTTTGTTTACCTGACTTCATTTTAAATGCTATTGTTCTTAAAATTCATGTGGGGTAAGGATCAAGCCATCAATTTGGATATTGTTGTTGTCTGCTAATATTTTGCTCAAAAGACTATTGCTTTATAAGCCTGAATATTATAAGATACATATTTGAGAATGTATTTCTGACATTAAATGCTTTTTTTTGTTTGTTTCTGGGGGGTGTTTTGACCTGTTCCTAGCTTCATCATGCAGATGTGGTGGTATTTGGCAGTACAAAACCTGATGATGTTCCTGTGAGCTGGATAAAGCCTGGAACCACCATTATCAATTGTTCTGGTGACTTGCTGTCAGGTAAGAGGCGTTAAAAGATAACAGTTCTTGTGAGTGAGGTACTGTGAGTCTTTGAGATAAGCGAGTGTCATGTTGGTGACAGCGCAACGTGGTTAAAAGCTCCATCTTTGGGAGAGGGCCTTGAAAAGTGTGTGTGTGTGTACAGGCATGTATACACGTCTCTGATGTATAAATAGGAAAAAGATGTCAGGTGAGGGAGGAAAGGCCTCTTTGTACCAGGATTGTTAAGTAAGTGATGAGCCTGTGGATTCAGAGAATTCAGAGGGAAGACTCTTGGGTCAGCACGTGAGCTATTACTTAGTGCTGGTTCGTACAGTGTGTTATCCTGTGAGTTCTGTAGACTCACTTTGAACATGAGGAAAAGAGAAGAGTGGCAAAAATTATCATCTGCAGAGTGCTGTGAAGCTGTGTGCAAAGTGTGGTGCAGGAGGGAGTAGGGAGATCGTGTGTAGCTAAGAACGGGCAGAATGTCTCCTGCTATAATTACTCCTACAAAAAGAGTTTGGATTCCCCTCCCTCCTCCCCTGACTGGTTGGGGAGAGGGTCTATGTTCATTAATTTCTCAGTTGAAAAATGCTGTAGAATTTTATTGGGAATAACGCTAAGAAAGCATCCCAGAAGTTATTCCACTCTACTGCTAGAATTGCATTTCCTGTAAAATTCCTTAAAGTCCTCTGAACATCTCTAGATATTTTCTAGATTTTTTGTATATGAATTTGACTGTTCAGTGTCCGTGCAGGATTATGCTGCAAATGAATAGGAAAATAAGGGAGTACCTGGGTAGTGTGATTGGTTAATGTGTTTTTCTAAATCTGTGTTTATTGACATCTGTTGATACAAAACTGGGGAAATGGGCATAAGGCCAAGGAAAACTGATTGTATGATTCTTAAACTAGGTATATTCCCTAAGGACGAATTAAGCAGACACTCTATGCAGAGCTAATGCGAGATCAGGCTCATAATAAAACAGCTGCTGTTCCCATGCAAAGCATGGCCTTAGCAAGAGATTCCTTTCCTCGTGTTTCATGATATCCTCTTGACTTGAACGCACACTGCGGGTGTGGGAGACCCGGGTTATTATTCACTCAGTTGTCTGAAGGCATTTGGGCATTTATCTTCCACCTCCCAGAACAGTGCTCGGATCCTGATGAGGAGCTTGGGGGTGGTTGCCAAGCCTTATCCCTTGCTGATGCTGTACAAGTTGTCCAAAAATAATTCCTGTTTTCTTTTTCCTAGCCTGTTGATTAGGAGACTCCTTGCATCTTCAATGCCCACTTATTTTGCATAGGGGTTGTTGGATATAATTGTGAAGTGTCTGTGGGGCAGGGCTTGGAGCATAGGCCAGTTCAGCAGCTGCCTAACCTACAAGTATAATGTACTCTTGAGTGGAGGAGGAACGGGGGAGACAGGGAAAGGGGCAGAGAAGAGAGGGAATGGCGGTGGTACAGCAGTACTACCTATAAATGAATAAATGAAGATGAATGGCCCCTCCTCATCTTAATCCTTCTAAGCAGAAACCCCTTAGGTGTCGGACTCAGGGCAGAGGTTCAGGTCTATGAAGGCAGGATGGTGGTAAGCCAGGCCTCACAGCCTGAGCGGGTACCGCTGATGACTGAACTCTCCCGGCTCTGTGTGATGCCTGTCCCACTTTCAGATACCTATTTCTCTCCTTCTGCTTCAGAAGGAGCCTGGCTTTTCAAAGATCTGAGTTGTACAGGAAACCGCTTGCTGTGAGACTTAAGTATCCTCATGCCTTAGTTGCTCTGTGCAACTACAGATAATATGAGTGTTTCCTTTCCCTATAAGAGGGCTGATAGGAAAACTGCATTAAAACATCGGGGTGGGGGTTCACATGCCACAACAACGTTCGTTCTTAAGGCAGGAAATGTGAGATTTGGCATAAGCATATCGATTCCTTTGCATTTTGTCAGTTGTAGCAGGGGGCTGCGCCAAGTGCAGCATTTCTTTGGAAAAGCATCATGAGATATTTAGCAAGATAACTTAAATAGAACTTATCTACCAAATGTCCATCTGTCTTTATTCTTAGGCTGTTGAGATTGTCAGAATCTTGGAGAAACTCTGAAAGAATAGCAGAAATGCATTTTAGCAGCTTTAAAAAATGCTGACCTCAAGACTTACTAAAGAGGTACATGAAACACAGGTGTCTGTTTGACAGGAAGAATGCAGTTAGTTTAATTTCAAGATTTTTATTAAAAGCCTATTGTGGAGCAGCTGTGACCTGGGAGAAACAACTGAGTCTTACAACTGACTCTTCATTTTCAGTATGTGGTGGAATCTGGCTAAGGTGCTTGGAAATTGTTCTGGGTTTTTTCTTGCCTTAGAAATGTCCAACTTAACATCTGTGGGGTCACAGGAGCTAAACGAAGCCTGAAAGCAACAATGGCCATTAAATTACTTCTATTCTTGCTAGATAATGGATAGGTTTCTATCGTACGTAAGTATACATGTAGTTCTAACACACTCAGGTGTTTTAAGAGCACTCTAAATTTGCAAGGACATAGATGAGTTGGTCAACTGTAATGTTGTAAGCCAGGAAAGTAGAACTTAAAGGTGCTTGCTCCAAAGCAACAGAATTCTCTTTCAAGTATGTTTTTAATCTGATCAAATATCTTTAGATGATCACAGTTTTAAAATTCACACAGTTTTTCTAGCAATGCAACATCTTATTCTGCTGCACTAATGATTTTGGAATTGAGTGCTTCTGCTGTCTCACAGGAAAATGTTTTATATGTAAATATGTAGAAATGAAAAGTTTCTGAAAAAAAAAATTGAGGATACCAAAATTATTTGGGATTTGATGTCCAACTCCTTTGGGGTCACTTAAAAGCTGAAGCCCATGCGGTTTAAGTATGTCAGTGGGAAATTCAAGTGTTTCCCCGCCTCTTCTCTATTGCAAGCTGGCCTAGCTGACAGGTTGTGCACGATGGTGACTCGCCCATCCGCACCACAGGGTACAAACAGATGGGCGGACGGGCCTTCGCTGGGGTGAGTCAGGGGAGGGAGCACAGTGCCTGAGGTTCAGCTGATCTTTTGGCCGACATCCAAAGCAGAGAGTGCTATTCCAGCTCCCATCTGGAAAATTTATCCTGAGAGCGCTGTTGCAACCCCGTGATTGTCTTGCTAGCTCACGTGTGCGTGACTTTCACCTCTAGCTTCACCTTCACCCCTGCAAAAGCCTGGTTAGTCATTTGTGGGGTGAGCGTGTAGCATGGGCAGCCTGAGAGAAGTGGTTTATGGAAGGGAAATGTCTAACTCTGATACGTATTTACACACACGCTAGCTCTGCCCTGATAAAGAAGTCGTATTAAGCCAAATAACATAAAAAGTCAAAATGTTTCTGTAAAGCCCAGCTGTCTGAAAGGGGATTTTAAACTTCATTCTTCCTACTTCATTTGTCTCTTTGGCAGCTCTCCCAGCCTGGTCTCAAAGCAACAACAGTCAACTTATGACTGTGATAGACTGTTCCAGTAAAACTCCTGTCTGAGCCTGAAACTGAGCATCTCCAGGAGATTCTGTTTGTTTGTTTGAAATGGCAAGTGTTAATGCCAGTAGAAGGACTTTTCAGCCTCTGCTTTAATTGGAGTTCAGTGTCAGGACTGTCACCTTCTGCTTGGCTAGCTTTGTCACGGACAGACAGATGTCTAGTGACCAGAAAGTCTAAGGAAGAATTAGAAAACAGAGTGAATGAGGCTGAGGGTGCCTGCAGAAAGGGTCTCCTGCTCTCTCGGTGACGGGTGTGAGCGAGTGGGCTGGAGCTGGGTGTCGTGAGGTGGGGTGCTGACTGCCTCTGCCTGCGCCCCGGCTCCAGCCCGAGGTTTCTGTGCCCTGCCGCCGCAGGGACCCTTGCCGGGAGGGGTAATAGCGCGAGGCAACGCCAGCATTTATGGGCGGTACAGATGGGATGAGTAGAGCGAGAGCTTGACCAGGTCAGGGTTTGCACTTCAGTTCCCCTGTGAGTGAAAGGTTAAAGCTGTCAGCGTACAGTTGTTATTTTTTTATTACAGTTATGTCTACGCCCTTCAGAATGCGACTGGGGCCGTGATATGCCCACAGAGACTCGGATGTGAATTTTGGAGAAATTGTGTCTAGATAAAAGTCAATAAGCAACAGGAGAGGAACGAGCCAAAAGAAGGATTACAGGAAAATGACAAAATAATAAGCTTAGTTAGGGTAGCTAATGTATGATTATTAGATGATATATTGCCACTAGAAACAATTCTAACTGTCTCTAAAGCTGGAGTCACTCTGAATTGCGTAGACTCTTCAGAATATCTACTTTTATTGTCATACTAATGAGAATAACTTTTGCTGCTCGAAAAATTTTGCATATTCTGATTCCAAGTGATAAATCCCATTGGATAAATATCCTATGTCATATTTGTTGTCTGTTTCATTATTCTTTCTTTCTTTCCGTAATTGGTGTGTAGAAAAGAACAATCTTTACCATGCTCATTTAAGTGTTCAGTTTAAAAATATATGTAGGTTTTCAAATCCTCACAGCTGTCTGGCTTTTTGGTGGTGGGTTTTTTTGGTTGGTTGGTTTTTTGTCCAAAAGCCATTATTTGGATCCTGGAATTAATCTCTGTGTTTCACAATTTTCTTTTTCAAGTATGTGTGCGCTTCATCGTATGCATGGGTGTTTTTGCATAATACGCTTCAAAGCATACAGTTGCTCTCTGGTTTTCACACTATATCCATCCTCCTGCATGACTTCATCTGAAGTATTAAGTAAGCCCCCTATAATTTTGTCAGTGTCATTGTTAAATTTCAAGTCATCATTCAGAATTTTTTTGTTCGGACGTAGATTTCAAACACACGTGTTCCCAGCCACAAAACCTTTGCGATTTATTATTGCAATACTTTTATTTTACAGAGAAACACAACGACGGTCAGCAAAACAGCCATGCTGCTGAAAACACTGTTGGTTCTCTTGCAGTGGCAATGCGAATGCAGGTTAGTGTAACTTCAAACATTGTAAATTTGTTGCTCTTCCTTTGAATTGTAGAAATTGCTTCTACAGTTCAGATTTGAATGTGTTTTGCTCTTTGGAATATCTCACCTGCTTTCCATTTTAACAGCAACTCCTCATCAGTTGGTTATGGTGAGTTATATCTTCTACATTTAACTGGAGAAAGGTTAATTAAAAAGCTTGACAGAAGCACTTGTATCAATAGACTCATCTTACTTATTCTAGTAAGACAGTGAAGATTAATTAAATCTGCACACATTTTTGGGACATGATGGATAGAGGGTCCGAAAGTTTGTTTTTATGTGGAAGCAGCATGAGTCAGTCAGTGAACTAATAATATCTTCCATTATTTTTAAGGTGTGTGTGAAAAAAATTAATTCTTCATTTTACCAGAATAAGGTCTCCAAGTACCTAATTAGACACTTTTCTCTGCCACTTATGTGTTAATGGCCTTGTCTCTTTCTGAAACGTGAACAAACAATAGGACAGTAACAGTGCAGCGGCTGTTCTCTCTTTCATCCAAAACCCATGAAATGGAAAGATTAAGTTTGTTTTTTGTTAGCCTTTGCCATAAAAGTTATTTCAACATACTCGTGAGATTGTTCAAAATTAGTGTTCAGCATTTACGATGCAGCTGGTGTGTGCTGTTTTCTTGTTTAAAAACAGAACATGGTAAAAAACACGGAGCGATGGATCCAGTCCCAGCAGTACAGGAAGTGGGACCTCCGCTGCTTGAAATTGCAGCCCCTCTCCCCAGTGCCCAGGTAATAAGTGGTTTTTTTAAATAATTAAAAAAAAAAAAAAAAGAGTAGGCACATGTTAAATGTGACAGGGAACCTAAAAACGGTACCTAAGAATTTTTTTAATTCTCTTATGTGGACTACGTGCTGTGCCTTTTTGTTGTATGCTGCATTGTAACCATGTCCTTCTGTTTCCTATCAATTTTTACTTTTATGATGTTCATTGAAGCCAAGCTTTATTTAATGAAGACCTAAAAGTAGAAGGTTTCATTGAGGGAGGGAGGTGAAGCCTTCTGTGGTGTCAACGGGCATACAAAATGCAAGAAGTTCCTAATCCTAAACCCTGATGTAGGAAGGTGTTTATGGATCTCTTTAAGGCCCAATGGTTTCAATGGCATTTGATCTCGTGTTTATTTTCCTTCCTCAGTAGAAGTACTTTCTTCTGCATTAGACTTTTAAATTCCTGTGTAGATGTGAAAAGCAGGAAGCATATTTATTATCGTAACCAGAACCTTTTCAATCAGTTCCTGTCATTCACCTCCAAAAGCCCGTGTCTGGGCGCAGGGATTTAGATCTGCCCTGGCACAGTTGCTGACATTTCTGACGTTGAGAGCAGCTGGAGCCCTTGGCTGTGCTGAAGTGCTTTTCTGGGTGTTGGAGAGAGGAACCAGTGACTTGAAGCGAGGTTCTGCCATGGAAGAAAGCTTTGAAATTTTTATGTGTTTATTTGCGTGTTTGCTTCTGGGCCATACAGGTGACAAATGGGCATCTCTCCTGTGAGGAAAGGCTGAGAGAGCTGGGGCTGCTCAGCCTGGAGAAGAGAAGGCTCAGTGGATCTTATCAATGTGTATAAAGACAAGGGTACAAAGAGGACAGAGCCTGAGTCTTTTCTGTGGTGCCCAGTGGCAGGGCCAGAGGCAGTGGATACCAACTGAGACACAGAAGGGTCCCTCTGAACATCAGGAAACACTTCACTGTGAGGGTGACTGGCACAGGTTGTCCAGGGAAGTTGTGGAGTGTCCGTCCTTGGACATATTCAAAAGCCATCAGGACATGGTCCTAGGCAGCCTGCTGCCCTACACGGCCTTGCTTGACCATGGAGGGTTGGACCAGATGACCTCCAGAGGCGCCTTGCAGCCTCAACCATTCTGTGATTCTGAAATTCTGAGTCCCACTGCAGTGTTTTTGGAAAGCTGTAGCAAAATGTTTTCTTTCCTAAACACTTTGATTCAGTTTTCACTGTCACTTACAACAGTTTAATGGGAATGGATGCAATTGTAATTTAAAACAGAGACCCCAAAAGAATGAGTTTTCTTTTGTGCCCAGAGGGGTGCAAGGGGAAAGAAATGCTTGAGCTTTTCCTGGGTCAGCATGTAACATTTCTAGAATTAAAGCCTGGAAAAAAAAAAAAAAAAATCTGTCCTTAAATAATGCCGTTAAAAGGTAGAATCAAGCATCTGATGTCATGAGTCTGATGGCACAAAACTCTAAAAAAATGTATTCCCAACCTTCTCTATGACATTGTGTGCTTAGTGCATAGATGTTTACATAATTGATATATAATGGTATACAATATAACCAGTAATAGAACTTCCATTTATTTGATAACTCTATAGCTTTATGTTCTTTTTTTCCTGTTAAAAGTAAAATAACTGCTCAGATGGAAAGTATCCTGCAATAAAATGTAATCTTACAGTAATACACCACGTTGTGTGGAAACAGATGGAGTTTTCATTGAAAATGAGGCAAAGCTGCTTACTAAAACTAGGAACATCTGCTTTTTGATTTCTGTGAGATCTTGGGTGTTAATTGAAGTATTTCCAAAGATACTGGAAAGGGAACAGAAGATTTTCTTTAAAAATATGCAGTTAAAAAAAAAACAGCACACAGGCCAAGTAGATGGAGAGCCTTCCCCCATCTTTTATGTTTTGCTGTGTTTTGTAAATTATGACCTACCTCTTTCAATGGTGGACTTTTTGCATAACAATTTTCGTTCATGCAGAAGAACCTCTGTTGCACATTTCCAGCAATATTGAATAACATAAGTTATTGAATAATTCTGGTATTTGCAATACAGAGAGTATATGGTCAAGCTAAGAGAGCTAGCTGCAAACGTAGACTTCTAAATGCTAGTTATAACCAAATCTTTAATTTCCTGTGATTTAGAAAATGCTTTTACCCGAAATAATAGACTAGACATAAGCATTTGTGTCATTTAGTAGTTAAAGTATAAATGTCAATTCATTGTGAAGTTACGCCTTTTATCACTTTGTTGCGTGTATCAGTGTGCAATCTGTCATTAAAGGGTTTCTAAGTTGTTAAAAGTCCAGTTGCCTTGAGGGATCTTCGCATGGGAAAATGATGGTGGCAGTGGTTTTATCAATGGAGAACTGTCAGCATCCACTGTGAATTTTACTTCTAAAAAATATTTGTAATTTATTTCTCTATAAATTCTTTACCTTTTAATTTATTTGTAAGTGTGCAGCTTGGTCAGTTTTGCTTCTTCCACTTTTTGCCAGTGGTGGGACCTGCAGGGTGGGAAAAGCCTCCAGAACTCTGAGAGGGGAGCATTTGTGGCCCAAGAGATGGGGGAAATAGGAAGGGCTGAGATTGATGCTGCGAGTCTTGATAGTCTGGCCTGAGACTTGAAATAATAGCTTCCGTATTTTAGTAAAGAGGCTGATACGTTTAGGGGGGAGAGGAGGGGGAAGGCAGATTATCTTTCTGTCACATTAAGCTGCAATCCTTCTCCCCTTACCAAATACATCAATTGCTGTAATGGGAGAATACTCAGCCTGCAAATTTTCCTGGCTTAAATCTTTAAGGGGACCACACTGTCATCAACTTACCAATACTTTCCTGGAACTCTAGGGTTTTTTATACAGAGAATTCAGAATGAAAGCTTTAAATCTTCTTTGTCGTGTGATGTTTGTAAGCCATTCCATTTTGTGTTCTCAATACATTTTTATGGATAGTTGTGTTTGAAGTAATGCATAAGAAAGCGAAAGGTATATCTTCTATGCAAGAGGATGCTCTTAATATGTCTTTGAAAGAAAGCAGATTCCAGGTTAGTATATGCAATGAAATGGTCTGCAACCCAACCGCTGAGTACTGTGATTGTAGCTTCTTTTCCTGTAGTACTGGATTGTGTCAGTATTTGAATGGATGATTTCTGGATTTCAGTTAACTGCTGCAGGATGCAAATGTGGGATACTTGAGAGTTAGAATTGAATAATGGTCCTAGTTTAGGATATCCTCAAAGAATTGCAAGCAATTAAGTTGGCACAAACTGATAATTTTCTGGTGGATGCGCAACAGTCCACACGTGGAGTTGAGATCTGGCAGTAGTTCTGTGTTCATCTGTGGATATTTGAGGTCTTGCAGACTGTTCAGAAGTTCAGGACACTAGCTTTGATGCCATTGCCAGATTCTGACTTAAAAATATTGTAATCAACTGAAACTGCAGGAAGGAATTTAGTCTGGTTAGGCTGAAAGTAATTCATCTCTTGGTAATTTTTTCAACTTGCTTTTGTGGTGATGTGAGTAATTCAAAGCCAAAGGAGACAACTCCTTGTATCTTGTGTGCCGGGTCCTGGACTTCACTGCCACAGGAGCCTGCAGCTGCTGAGCACTTATGCGGACATAATGGGCAACTAGGTCAAGTTCCTGAATGAAAAATCCATGAAGGAGCATTAGATCCAAAGACCCCGGGTGGTCTAGGTTAGGAATTGCAGATACAATAGTGACCTACAGCCACCTCCTCTCAGGCAATGTGTGCTTGCTCCATGCTTCTTCTCTTGCCTCAGCTGCTGCTCACAGTCCTTGCTGGAAATAGTTTATAAGCTCACTGGACTTCTCGCCGGAGCCCTGTGTGTTAAACTCCTGCTGTGTGGCCGTTTTCAGTGTAGCTGCCTTTTAGAAGTGCCTGAGCTGATCTTCAAATCTTGTTTTCTTTGGTGCCCTCATGGAGAAGGAGTGAGGCTCAGCTTGCATGGTGGTACCCTGTGCACAAGCGTCAGGTTTAGCTAATGTGTTTGTGTGACTGTTGGCCAAGGAATGTATGTGCTGAAATATACTGGGAGGGAGGAGTAGAAAAACAAACCCAGAAACATCCATTCCAGTGGGACGTGCTTGAGCATCCAGCAGACACGTCTCTAGCTTGATATGAAAGCATTACGTAATATTTGGAATCCGATTAAACAAGAGAACTCTGTGAAATTGTAATGGTTAACAAACACTGCACGTGATTTTCAATATTATATTAGGTGTTAGCTAATATTTATATTTGGTTAATAAAATGAGGGAGAGGGCTGAAAAACTGATTACAATAACCCCATTGTTGGAGTATTTGCTGTTGTTTTGTGCTCTGTCGTCGACCACCTAAGCTGAGAGAAATCTCCTGGCTCCTATTTGTTTTCTTTTCCAGTGATATTGAGATTTCCCGAGCACAGAGTCCAAAAGCTGTTGATGTACTTGCCAAGGAGATAGGATTGCTTACAGATGAAATTGAGATCTATGGCCAAACCAAAGCCAAAGTACGTTTGTCCCTGCTGGAAAGGTTAAAGGATCAACCAGATGGAAAATATGTTCTAGTTGCTGGGTAAGAATGCACAGTAATGTCATTAATGTCCACCCTTTACACTCATATTAATATAAACATGTTGCTTACGTTTTTTTAATATGCTGCACAAATAAGAACCCTGAATGTTTTCAGCTGTACGTTGCTGTCTTCTGAAAGCAAGCAGTTTCTGAAATTTTTTGAAGCAACGTAACTTTTCTTCCAAACTGTTAGTACTGAAAATATACTCAAGTGTATTTTATAAAAGGTAGTTTGTTCTAAGCTTCTGAAATGTTTTCTGTTGGTGTGTGGAGTCTTTCTTACTGTTTCATCAAAATTTTAAATGTTTAACTTGCAAACTCAAGTCCGCATGTATTGTGGCTGTTTATAAACAAACTTTAACAGAAGCTACATGCTAATCTGTTGATATTAACAATAAATACTATTTTTATTGAAGAACAGATTACAAAGTTTAAAAAGCCATGTTTTTTCTCTGAAATGTAGACATGTCTGCAGGCAGGCTTATCCTGCTTTCTGTTCCCACGATTATAGTAAATGCTATGCTCAGCAGGAATTATGATCTTCTCTTCTGAAGAGATACGGGGGTTTTCATTCAGTGAGACAACTTTTTTTTTCACTTACCTGATTTGCCAAGTAGAAACTTGTAATTGTGAGCAAACCTGTGAAGGTTTTCATTAATATTGAAACGGCAATGTGTTCTTTATACACTTTATACTCTAACTCAGAGTATAAAGAACACAAGAGTATAATTATACAGATTAATTAAATCTGTATAATTTCTTCCTTGTGAGTAAAACCAGTCAGGTTTAAAATACAGCTTTAGGCTGATCCAGAAGGCGGCAGCTGTTCTTAACCGCCTTCATCTACTGGTTCCTCAGTTGGGGTAGAGTTTTGTAAACTGTTTGCTTCCCTACCTTCCTGTGGGGACAGCCTGGATTTTTGGCAGCATCTGAGATGGAGCTGTTGTAGACTGAGAGACTTGATGTTACAAAGCTGAGACAGGCAAGTTATGAAGTCTCTTCAAAGCTATGTGATCAAAATGCAAAGTGTAACGATGTTCCTGGAGAACATTGGAGCAGTTGCCTAAGAGAAGGAAATCATAGCTGGCTGAGCCTTGTTTCCTTCAGTGGAGTTTTATTTTGTGTTCTTTGGATAAAGAAGAGCAGAGTTTGAAGAAAGTTGCTCCCATGTACTTTCAGGCTCATGCTCTCAACTGCATGAGTTGGGTGCCGTGCTGCGGGCTGTGTCTAGCAGCAGTCTCGCAGAGGCAGAGGTGATTTGAGAATACCTGGAGGTGGAAGACAGCATAATGCAAAGCCCCATTCAGGTGGATTTTACATGTGTCAGGGTGTGTGCACCAGTGGTTGTTTCTTCACACCGCTTTGACTCTCAGTCTCCTTCAAGGAAGGTATCTGAAGCAGTTGTCTGAATGCTGTTTCGTTGGCACAGACAGAAGTGTGTATACATGGGGGAGAAATGGGGAAGCTTTGTCTAGCAAGATGAAAAGCTGGCAACAAACAGAAAATTGTATCTTCTTAGGTTTATATAACATGTATAAAGATTGAACTGTGTTTCACAAACAAATGGCTGGGTTTGGTACCTACACAGCTTGATTATGCAATATGTTGCTGTTAGTAATTGCTCTGAAGTCATTGCATCTGGTGGAGTGAGTACAAAGCCACGTTGCTGCACGAGGAGTGCTTGGGCAAAGGTGGCTACAGTAGTGGGAACGTTCTCTTCTGAGAGAGTTCAAAGTTTGACTTTGAAATATTGTCCATATAATATATATATATATAACGTGTTTATGTGTTCTCAGCTGCTCTCATTTGCTGAAATGACTGTAGTGGACAATGGTTTTAAGAAAAGTGGGGAACTGCAACTGGTGGGGAAATGTTCAGTACAATGAAAACTGAATACCACTCAAATGTGGAAATCGGGAAGTGAAATAATATCCTCGGTTGCCTTCTTCATCCTCCCCCTGCCAAGACAAGGTCAACCGAAACCTGCCATTTAGGTTATTATGTTTGTTCACAATAACTAAAGATATTGAGAAATTGTTTTAGAATGATGCAGTATAGGGCTTCAGAATAAGTTTCCAGGGCTTCAGAGGAAACGGTTAAGATATATTCTTTTACGTCAGGTTATTTGGTCTGGTGGAAATATTTATTATGTATGATGTGAACTTTTCGTATGTGAAGAGACTGAAAAGTGTGTGCGTGTATTCAACAAGCTGCAAATCTCCAACCGTTTCATTTCAGGTATCATTTTGTGATTCATTCCTGATGTGCTAGAGCCCAGACGTGTTCTGAATAGCAAAGTGCAACCAAATGTACCTTTTTATCTCTAAGGATAGCTGCATTTATGACTTTTTAAAAAGTTGCTACTAACTGGAGAGTCTTTTTTGCTCTTCCTGAATGCACTCAAATACATCTCATCTAATACATAGTTTGTACCTTGAAAAATCGCAGTTTGATTAACAGATCATGTCACCCAAAAATAGGATGAAGACTTAATTTCTTCATTACTTCCATTTTCTTCTGTGTGCAGAGCATTCCTTTCACTTTTTTTCGTTGTCCTTTGTGGGTTTTTTTGGGGTTTTTGTTTGTTTCTTTGTTTGGGGGGGGGGGGGGGGGCGTGTTTTGGTTTTCAGGGTTTTTTTGGGGTTTTTTTTGTGCATGACTTGTTATAGGACTTGTTATATTTGGGTCAGAGCCATGAGTTATCATGAAGTAATTTGCTCTTAGGCATCAATTGCCTGTATACAGGCTTTTAATGTGCTAAAAAAACCCAGTTGTGTTGCAGGATATGTTAACTCAAACTGCCAACTATTCACCGCAAGCTGAGAGCATGCAAACGAAGTTTGTTCATGACTTAGTAGCTAAGTTTAGTGCCCAGGGTAACTTAATCAAGCATTCAAGTATGCAGATAGCATATTTGTAAACACGACATGAAACTACATCTAATTGTTAGACTCTGTGTGTGTTCCAGCATTTTGTTTTTAAATGCTCCAGTGCTGTGGCTTTTACCAGTTAATTTTGGAAACTTGTTCACTTAAAAAATGCAAGCTGAGGAATAATAGAATGTGGAAAAATTATGAAATATAATGCTGCTTTTAGTAAGAAGTGTGTTGGATTTTGAATGCTGGAAAATTAAAAATCAGTAGTTTTCACCTAACATTAGTAGGTTGTTTTGTGATGAACTACCTTTTCGGTAAGATAAAAGTGGAGGAAAATAAATACTATTTAATGCTTGTACAAGCTGTATTATGGTAAATATCTTCAGGACAGAATTTTCAGATTTGGATTGCATTTTGCTTCTAATGTACATATTGGATTATATTTCTGGTAACTGTATTTCTTGGGTCACAAGGTGCTTAAAAGAGAAGAAAAATGGTAAACACGGGGAAGAATGAGTGGAGGGAGTGCACTGAAACATCCGACAGTCAGAAGCAAAGTCATGGCTGAGACAGTTTGTCATGTATTCATCATGTTGTTGCACAGGTCCCGATTGGGATTGTCTTGGATGGGCCTTCATCGGCTTTTGAGAGTTTGTAGTTGTGAATTCCTCAGTCGGTTGCTGGCTTTGGTCCGTCATTTTAGCTTCGTAGTGGTCACTGTGCTTTCATCTCTGGAAGCTCCAGTCCCATTTTCAGGATGCCACTGCAATGTTGCCATACTCTCACCTTGACGAAGTGACAGAAGTTGCAACACTTCTGTGCCCAGAAATAGATCTGGTGACAGTTGTCCGCCCGGATGGGAGATGTTTGTCGGTGAGGCTGTCATTTATGGGAACTGGATTGCCCATGCCCTCCGTAGCTAGGCTTCACAGGTTTCCCTGAGGATCACGGGAATGGTGAACTCCTTACAGTCTTTGAAACTGCTGACGCTGATGATTTGAAGATAGGAAATTGGAAAGAGGAGAATTGTCACATATCCAGTACAGCTCTTGCTGGAGTCAGAGCGGCTGGAGTAGCTGTGAGGAGGTTACAGCTGGTGCAGTGTATCAGCTCACTGTTTGTTTATTCTCTCTTTGGGAGACCTCATGTAGCTTTCCCACAGAATCAGCTCTACTGTAAGCTAATGTGATGTATAACAAACAAACAAAAAGTCTGCATAGTCTTATCTTTGTTTTGATATACATAAAGAGAGAAGGCTTTCCAGTGTTATGGAAAACTTCCTTTGCCAAGGAGCTGGTGACTGCTTGGTAGGTGGCAAAGAAGTTTTAAGTAGGAAAATGACTGTGGGGTTTCTGTGTTTAGATTGAAAACGTATTAAAGGAATTTGAAGAATAATGCAAATGGGTATAGAAGTCTACTGAATTTCATTAAAATTTACTGTATTTTAAAGGTGGGGGTTTTTTTTCCCTGGATTTACATAAGGTCAAAACACAGTATTGCACAATTGAGCTCAAGTTAGCCATTGGCAGTTGTAATTTTATACTCATGGAAGTGACCTAACTTGCAAGAGTGTAGGCTCAGTAGTGTAGCCAGCAAAAACATCTCAATGTCCACAGAGCAGCTTAAGTGAATTATTTCATTTATAAAAACTGATCGAAGTAGGCCAGATACAAAAAGGAAGATATTACAATAGAAATTTCTCTTAATTTCGGGGAGAGGGGAGGGGTGTTTTCGATTTGTTTGGCCTTTTATTCTTATGATTTATCCTTTAGTCTCCAGGCTGCTGAGAAGCAAAGGTGTCCTGCCAGGGCGTAAGATGAGAACTTGGGGATAGTAATTGAATTGCCTGGACCAATTTGGCTTCACTGAATAGTATGATTTGCGGAGTCCTTATGTTTTGTACTTCTGTTAGGTGGAAAGATTGAAAAGTCAGGTTACTGGTTTTGACTTAAGGGGTTTGTACCTGTTGTTACTTGCTGCAGTGGACAGGGTTTCTTGGGAGGGTGTCACCCAAGTGCTGTAGACTGCTTATGGAAGTCTGGTTGGTGGTTTTTTCTCCATCACAGCTGTCTTTAGACTTTTGAACCTTTAGATATTCATCTGAGTAACTCTAGTTCCTAGAAAACTAAGGATCACAGGGCTTTTCAGAAGGGAGAGAGCAGATTAAAATGAACAAACCCATCTGACGAACACACTGAAAGTGTAGGCTGTTAAAAGTCAAGCAGATTTGATGAAGTCAAGGTCCTGTCTGCAAAGACATGTGCATTTACCGCAAACCCTTGTGTGCTTGCAGGAGAACACTGGTGAAAATAAGGTTGCTCAAGTTCGTTTTTACCCCCACTTTGGTGAGGCTGGTTCTCCAGAGTGCCGCATTCTCAGTGGGAATGTGCCTGGTGCAGAATATCAGTTTACTGGAAGTTCAGCAGAGGCAAGATTTGTTCCTCCCAGTTTTGATCAATGGTGTGTTTCTCATTTAGTTCTCTGGAGAAAGGTCTTTCTCGTAGAAAATTCCCAGTGCTTTTTGGCTCATTTTCCATAGTCATTTTAGAATAGGCCAGCCAGGTTACCAATGCATTTTAGTAATGTGGCGCTTGATTGTGTGTACCTTCTGTGACAAGAAGATACTGTTCTTCTGGCAACTACCAGCATGCCTTCTGGTTATGCATTTGTCAATTCCGATTTCCTTTCCTTTACTGAATAGTCGGCTGCGTCTTTGATTTTGCTTATTTCGTAAGAGTTGGTTAAGAGTCCCTGTTCACTTGAACTTGAATTAAAACATTACTTTTCTGAACAGGAAAATTCTTTCCTAGAACAGTACAGAAGTTGTTAATTTGACTTGCCTCCTATTGCCCAAATTTTTCCAGACATATCTAGCAAAGGCTGCTTTTTCTTAACAAAAAGCCCAGAATCTCCTGATGATGTAAAAGATAGATTTGTGACAAGTTAACGTTTTTCATGTGTTCACGTCTTTTGGGACAAAGAAGGGCTTTCATCAGTTTGTGAACTGACTGAACTAAGCTGAATCTTAAATACAAAAAGACAATACGGATGTCTCCTTGCATTTGGCAAGTTAACTAAAATTTTTGTGCCATTTGAGTTGTGATCTGAGGATAGCAATATCTTGGAAAACTTCCTAGTTGGTAAGGGAAGTGTTTCTAATTAGAGTTAGATGTTTTAGCTCATGTTTTGAAGAGGTCATGGGATAAGTGTTCCTATTTGACTGGGATGTGTGTGGCTGTTTGTATTTCCTTGGAAATGAACATTTGTTCTTATGTCTGCTTCACTAAGGTACTTACTTCTCTGCAGGCAGTGTAGGCAGCAAAGATAGGAATGGTTACATGTTGCCAAAAAGGCGGACTTGTGTGAGAGTGGTGTGAGTGGAAAAAGGACTGGGGCTTTCTTCTTTTGCCAGCCAGAAAGAGAAATGCTGTGCCTCAAATGAATCATTTGAATGCATTTTGGAGATGTGTGATGTATTCATACTTGAAGGAAGGGGGGGGGAACCAAAAACCACCAACACACACACTTTTACATGGATCTTGAACAAATGGGCTGACCTTGAAAGTAGAGAGGACATCGCTTAAGCTGAGGTGTCTCATGCACAGAAGGCTGATGAAGTTTTCTACTTACAAAATCAGATGTCATTGTCCCTTCATTAAAGGGAAAAGAATAGAGTCTCTGAGTGGAGCTTAGAGTCTCTGATTCAAGATTGGATGTCTTTGTAAAATGCTGTTCTGGTTCAATCATGGTCTAGATGTGAGAGTTGTAGCATGAGGTTTTTGAGCTTTTGTATGGTAGGTTGGACTGTGATTATAATTGTCCCTCATCACCCTTAAATCTGGGAAAAAAAAAATCCTGGAACATAAGTGTAAAATAAATCATGATCAGTTGAATATAGTGGCTTTTGTATTCTGTTTTATTTAAAAAGCAGTTGATCTGTCATTGTTGAGGGTAATGATGACATGGAAGCTGGAATGGGATAGTTGAGCTCTACAAACAAAAGAGTTGGTTATTTAATTTAAAATATTCTCTTATTTCATTCAACATTTGAGCGGTGGGAATAAAACATCTCATGCATTACTACAGAAAAGTGTTAATACATGCTCCGAGTATCTTGATGGATGGTTTGTTAATGAAACTGGTGAGACTTTTGTGTTGTAATAAAAATGTCTAAATTCAATATATTCTTTTTAGAACTTTTGCCAAAATAATCTTCTCTTTTTCTGCTATCACTGTCAATTGCTTAAATAGAAGACACATGTATATTAGCATTCCAGCTTGAGCTTGGGGCTAACATTGTGGCAGTGTTTTTGTGGAGATAAAGTAATCTTATTGAATATTGCTGTACAAATATTCTTCATTGAAATCAAAAGCTGTAAGTTCTGATATCTGTAGCCAGGCTGACATTAGCAAAGAATTTGATTAATCTTTTTTCTTGTTTTGCTAGAATAACCCCTACGCCCCTAGGAGAGGGGAAAAGCACGGTCACAATTGGCCTTGTTCAGGCACTTACTGCACACCTTAACATTAATTCCTTTGCTTGTCTGAGACAACCTTCCCAAGGACCTACTTTTGGAGTTAAAGGTACATAAAATTTACAGCCCTGTGACTGCTTTCAGACTGAAAGGAAACACGGGGCGGGGGTGGAAGGGGGAGAGGTTTTTGATTATTTTTGTTTCTTTTTTCTTTTTTAATTCCTTAGTTACTTCACTAACTCAGTGGATTGTCTGAAAAGTAGCATATTGGAATTTCTTATAAGTAAATAACTAATAGATAAAGGTTTCTTGCAGATGTCTTCCATGCAAGGTTCATATCTATTTATGTACTTAACGTGTATTGATAATGCAGGTAAAGGCCAAACATGGGGATGTGTTAGCCAGGAGGGGTGTGTGCAAATACACATCCAGCCACTCCTCTGCCTGGAGATTCTCTAAAGATATCTCTAAAGGTTACTGCTTAATTATTCCTTAAGAAGAAGTCCTAAATTCACGGGTGTTGATTGAAAATATCCAAGCTAAGAAGTTGGCAGTTATACATATGGTCCAGCTGTGTGTGCATCATACGTTTGGCTGGGTCTGAACCTCTTCTTTCTGTTCTTCTGAGTTGTTGCCCCTAATCGTGGATTGCTGCTTTTTTGCCTAGAAACCCTGTAAGAGCTTGAGGGGCAGGTAAGAGCCAGCCAGAGTTCAAACCTGTCTTCAATGCTGATAGGAAGTAATGCAATCTTTTTTTTGCCATTTCTCAGCTGAGATTGGTGCCTAACTGGGCAAGCACTCCCCATCTGCTCTACTTTGCTTTGCTGAAGTTTAAGTTAACAAGTTTGATTTCAGCTGGAAGGCTCCTGGTGCTTGGTGCTTCTCAGCCAAGACTGGTGCATGTGAGTGCTTTACTCCCTCCACTCAACTTGTGTGTAGGCTGCAGCAAACTCCTTTGCCTGTACCCTGAGAGGCAGTGGGGAAGGAGTGCTCAGACCCAGGGGTGTGAAGGTTTCCTTCAGAAGCAGTGCTTGCTCATGACTGCTACGTCTTTCCACCCAACAGCTGCATGTGCATGACTGTGTCCTAAATCTGGGCAGGAGTAGAGGGTAGCCCTTATGTAGCCAAAGTCTGGGCCAGCCATCATATGTAGGCTTTCATTTCAGATCAAAAATTCCCTTTTTACTGCCTGCTGAAAAAAGCCAGCAAGGTTTAAGGAAATCCTGTTTATTTGGGTGCATCATTGATCCCCTAGTAGAAATCAAAAGGCTGAGAAATGTGTCGTCAACACTGTATGTTTCACTTTGTGTGTTTAAGGGTGGTTGGTTTTTTCCAAAGCCAGTGCAAGTCTGATGTGACCATATGCTTTCCTGTGCAGGTGGAGCAGCTGGTGGTGGATACGCTCAGGTGATTCCCATGGAGGAGGTGAGTAAGACAGCAGGGGAAGGCAGCAAGTCGCTGTCCCTCTGGGAGTGGTGGGCAGGCCAAGGTAGCCGCAGCAGCACTCGGTCTCTGGTGATGGTCTGCCTGGAGAATTAAGGTGGTCCATCCCTCCCGTGGTCTTTGCCACCTCCCTGTGCCTGCTGTGTGACGTGGAGTGGCTGCAGAGTGGGGGTGCAAAAACGCACAGATACTGTACATGTTTGTAACATCTTGGGTATCCTTCAGATGCTTGCAGAGAATAAAGCCTACTATCCACACATAACATACAAGACAAAAAGCTGGCTACTGCTATTTTTTTCCTTTTATATCCACATCTATTGCAAAAGAGAATGAGAAAGCATTCTTTTTCTGGTAGAGCAGAGCATGTCAGGGAGGCCCAGGGCTGGTGGATTGAGGAAATTTCATTTTCAAATGTAGATTTCATATTTCTTTTTAGGAGAAGTCACTGTGGCAAAATGGGCTTTTTCTTTTTTTTTTTTTTTATCAGCCGGGCTGATCCTCCTAGTGTGATACATGCCCAGAGTACTGCAGGAGGGCGAATACCACAACAACAGTGATGAAACAGGTCTCCTGTGAAAAATTGTTTTTCACAGTTGCAGGCTGTTGGAGAGCTGCAGTGGCTGGGACTCCCCACAGGGAGCAGGCAGCTGGGGGCACCGGGATAGCCCCAGCCCAAGCATTGGGCACCTCCATGGGGATGGGCTGAGGCCAGGCTGAGACATGGGCCTGTGGGTAGGGCTATGGGGATCTAGAAACTGGCCCTGCTATGGCAGGGGCTGATGGCCCCAGGGCCTGATGTGGGGCCCTGAACCATGGGGGACCCCTGGAATGGGGGGGGCCTGGCAGGGATAGCTGGGGTTGGTTCACATTTCACAATGCTTATTTGGAAATGCATGATGATTTCACACCAAAAGCATTTAATTTAGAGCTCAACAAAACAACGTCATGGCCCAGACTGGTGAAGTACCACCTTGAACAAGCAGAGCCCTAATGTAGTGTTTAGTTACAGCTTTGATCCCTTGTTGCATGTGAGTGTGAGCATGTTCAAGGGCTTTTGTTGCTGGCTGTTGATGCCACTCCACCATCAGTGCTGCAGTGCAGGAGGCTTTCTGCCTCCTTCTGTCAGATATAGAAAAAACACGGTACCTACGTAACCTAAGTCCTAATCTGATCTAAACTGCAGATTTCAGATTTTTTCCACAAAACTTTGTTGAACAAACTTTGTATCAGCAGAGTTCATGCCTGATCAGCTGTGGGCTGTTCTCCCGTGAGTAGCAGGAAGCTGGCATACAGCCCCAAAGCCAGCGCGGTGTGCTCCAGGGGATTCAGCAATAATCCGCACCTCTGGCTCGGGTCAATTAGTGAATGCTGACAGTAAACTGGTTTAGTATTAATGATTTGGAACCGTAGCCCTGGGCTTTTCATTCTTGGATCATTTAGCAAAGAATAAAGATGTTCGTGGCTTTGTTTGGCTAAACTAAGGGTAGTTTACCACGCACTCAGGTGAAAACCAGTTCTTCGTGTAGCTTGGTATATTTGCATTCTGATAATATTTCATCTCTACTGATAAGTAACTAATCAGAGCTTGAAACCTCAAGGAGATAGCAACAATTGTTGCTGCTAGTCTGTCTGAGATGAATAAATTGAGTTTAATACTTTCTTATAAAAATATGTTGGTTTTGCCTTCTAGTTCAATCTTCATTTGACTGGAGATATTCATGCTATAACTGCTGCAAATAATTTGCTGGCTGCTGCTATTGATGCTAGGATCTTGCATGAGAACACTCAATCTGATAAGGTGAGAATTATTTTCTGATATCCACATGGCACAAACTGCATTTCAAAGCAAAATCGGTTGGTTATCTTTTCACAATTTCACCGTGTGAACAGAAGCTATTGCTGAAGCCATTCTATATTCTACTGGGAAACTTAGCTTATAGAATATATTTTTCTGGAAAGTAGCTGTCATAAGGTAGTCTTTAAGATACATTTGTCAACTACTTCAGACTGTAGTAAGTGGTCTAATAAAGGATGGTTTCTAAATCTATAATCTTATTCTTTTTAATAATTTGCATACTCCTTTTAAAGATAAAAATTACACTTCTGATGTATAGTTGGGTATGGTGTATTTTAAGAAGAAGAGGTAGTGGGGAAAATTAGATCCTTTTCCTTTCACTAAACCTATTGTGACCTTAACACAAATGCTAACTTGGGTATTTAAAGGGAAGGGAGAAAGTGAAGGAAAGAACCTCCTTTTTTTGGCTACAGTGTTAAAACTGAGCAGCGTTGTCATATCCCCTTGGTAGGACACAGATGTGCATTTAGGCCACTTTGGAAATGATAGTTATAGTTTGAATAATTTGGACCTTGGTTAAAGTTTTAAAGGGTTCCCAATTTTAAAAATAATACACTTTTCTTTTTGGTGGAACACAGAAACACAGTAATTTTGGTAATTGGATTTAGATATGGTTGGGAAATTCTTATTGAAATTAGTCTGAATAAAAGAAAAAACATTAGCTTTTTATTTAACTAATTTCTGGTTGTAACTTTTTATTTCATTAACTTCTTGTGTGTTTTTTCTAGGCTTTGTATAATAGGCTGGTTCCAGTAGTTAACGGCGTGAGAGGATTTTCTGCTATACAGCTTGCCCGTCTGAGAGTAAGTTGTTCATGTAGTCTCTCCCCAGTTATAGTGTCTCTTCATAAAACATACTCTGTTATGCATCTTGTTTATTTGATGTATGGGACAGAGTTTGTATAAACCTCCCTCATGAATTTATGAAGTTCAGACTTTTTTCTGAAAGCATTGTCCTTGAAGTAATAGGATCAGGGTCTGATATTATTTTCATAACAAACATTTTTGCTATTCTTTTTGCCTGAAATAAACCGATAATGTTTTTAAATGCTGTGTCTTTCCCAATGAAACATTGAAGTTTTTAAAATACTTTTCCTCTTATGGTAAGGTCACATTTGAAAGCTCACATTCTTTGGTTTTGCAATGTTTTCTGGTTTTGAAAGTTTATCATAGCATATACTTCTGGGGTTTTATTGATGACAATTTTACCCCCTTCCTTTGAGGGGTAGAAGTACATTTGTGTGCATAGTGTGTTGTTGCATCCTGTCTTGCTTCCTGAATGCTTCCAGATGAGCTTCCTATGCAGTTCATGTATGAATAACATGTCTGGATTTGAGGCTACTATTCTGATAAACACTGCGAACAACACAGTCCACTAGCATAGGGGAAGGAGAATGTGAATCCCTGGAGTATGACCCTCATGGACAACTTCAGCTTTCTGTGTCCAGTTCCATGTTTGTTGTTGGCTTTTGAGCCCTCACCAGTGTTGTTTCAGAGTCACTGTATGGCAGTGGATAGCTGCCAAGTGTGCACTTGGAAGGAGGGGTAGAAAGGAGGATAGAGGTAACACCAACTTCTTTTCTGGAGGAGGGAAAAAAAATGCTTCTCATAACTTTTTAAGCTTTTGTGCTGCTCATTTGAATGCCAGTAAACTAAAATGTGGGTGATACTTGCTTTGCTCTGTGGCAGAGTAGGTGTCACAGAATTTTCCGTCACAATTTTGGAGTATTTTCGTTTTGTCCGTGTTTACTCTGTGTGTAAGGTAGGGGAGGAGGGGGAGAGTTTTGGTTATTCATGACATAGTAACTATCTCTGCAGTTGAAATGTATTTCTTTCTCCATGTGAGTGCCTGCATCTGGATTTGAAAGCATCCCTGCCAGTCCGAGAGACCAATCCTCAAAAAGAAGCGTTACGAAAACTGGTTTAATACTCTCAGAAGGATGTCCTTAGCTTTCTAGAAATAACTGTTGGCTTAAATAGGGATGTAACAGTGGTAGCTCTTCGAGTATTTTTAGACTTTTAGATTTGCTTTATCTTTAGTCTTGAAGTGTAAGCATACTGGTTGATTCACTGAAGAATGCTTTCTAATGCCAGAGAAAATGAATAAATTTTTCTTTTTTTTTTTTAGGACTACAGTTCTTAAACGCAGTTTTCTGGTCCATCTTTACGTAGATTCATGTGAAAAAAAAGTGTGGTGTTGCTGAAATAGTAAATCTGTAAAAGCCAGGAGATATTGGCTCATTTGTTATAAATGACTGACTTTGTAGATGATGGGCTTTTAAAGCAGAAGTTTTTATTTCATTTAAAAATTATTCACACAAGACAACCCATTGGTCTTTTAAAGATTCCCACAAACTAGAGCAAGAAATTAATTATCTTTTTTATTAGTAACTGATGATGTTGATTTTTCTCTTTGGTTTACATTGTTTCTTGTGTGTAAGAAAGACATTGTTAATGTAATGGCCTATGAGTATTTCTCTTTTTTTTTTTGTTTCATTTCTTCATCTAAATTTGCCCCTATTGTAATTACAGGTGATTCCTATGTGCTTTATTTTTTTTAAATAGTTTTGGTCCTGACATGCTGCTTTCCAAAATGCTTGCTGAAAGTGGGTGTGATAAACCAGGCCAGCTATACCTTCTGAATTAAAAAAAAAAAAAAGCCACTTCATTGCATTTCTTTAACCTGTTTTTGCATAGAGGCTGGGAATAAACAAGACTGATCCTGGGACTTTAACAGAAGAGGAGATCAGCAAATTTGTGCGCCTTGATATTGACCCATCTACCATAACATGGCAACGAGGTATGTAGGCAGAAAGCCTCACTTCAGCTTGTATTTAATCATCTCTTATTTCCTAATTTGCTTAATTTTACCTGGATCAGAGTTTTTTCTGCTTTCTGATTGGAACAACCCATTTGCGAGTGGGAAATGCAGGTGCATAACAGATTCAGGTGCAGTATGTTGCTCTAAACTTGGTCAAATATTTGCAGTAGCTCAAGAGGCTTGGCTAATATTCTGAAAGATGGGTTTCTCTGACAGTTTAAGTACATCTCTTGTCTCTCTCACATTACATAATAATTATTAAAATCATATGGAAGTGGCTTTTCTGTGCATTTTACAAATGTCATCCGTTCTTTCCTTAACTGTGTCTATTACGGTTTTGATTATTTGTACTTACTCTGCTTGATTTTGGTCCCTCTTACTCCCTAGCTCAGCAGTCTGGGTAGTTCAGAGACTAAATAGGCCTCAGGGATTACGTGTTTTTCCTATTTTTGAAGCGTCTTCAGGTGTTTGCATTGTTAAGAAGATGTGGAAGATGTGATACAGTTTCAACTAAGTATGCCAAGCAAACCGATATCCACTCTCCCCACCCTTAGACAACTCCCCTCTGCTTTTTCCAGTTCTAGTGGTGGGTTATTTCAGTGTTTACCTCAACTTCTCTCGCTCGCTCTCTCTCTGTTTCTCTCTCGCTCGCTCTCTCTCTGTTTCTCTCTCGCTCGCTCTCTCTCTGTTTCTCTCTCGCTCGCTCTCTCTCTGTTTCTCTCTCGCTCGCTCTCTCTCTGTTTCTCTCTCGCTCTCTCTTTTTTAAGCAAGTAAACTACATAAAGTTTCAAGCTAAATTCCATTGGGTTTAATTTTCTTCCTAAGTTCACAAATATCAAAGTTATTAGTTCAAAATCACAGTTAAATGGTATGTATCGTGATGCTCAGAGAAATAAGTTGAATCTCTTGAGAAGTGGGGAATCTTGGCCATGCTTTCATGTGCCCTTTGAGTGCATGTCATTTCAGACATGGGATATTTTTCTCAGGATAATACTGAAGGGATGTGGCTTAAGATGTTAGTCACACAGTGTATCTGGAAGAGACCTGTATTAGGATGAAGGAGTAATATAAATATTTAGTGTAATATGACTCATCGTTTTTTATCAGCATGGGTTTGGGAGGAGGCAGCGTTACTCAACAGCTGTTAACCTCAAGGGAGTTATTTAGTTTGTCTCAAACAATGTCCGTGAAACTTCTATTCCACACAACTCTATATGATGTACATATCTTAAACATTTCAGGAAAAAAATGGTTTTAGGAGTGTTTTAGATAACTTGGAAAATGTTTTATTTGGGACCGTTTCTGCTATCTATATGTCCATAAAGCTTGTTATGTACCAGGAAATTTGTAGGGAAGAAGAGAAAGCTATCAGATTGTCTGAATATTATTTTAGTCAGGACTTGTTTCCTTAGAAGTGTCACAAAGTTCATTGTCATCTTATACTAACTTGAGCAGGTACAACGTTCTGAAAAGAAGGAAAACTTCCCCCGATTTACCCTTCCCCTGGTATTCAGATCCTGTTTATATCTCTAGAGGATAAGGAAATAGTCGCATTAAACCTAACATTTGGTTGAACCTAAACTTTCCTGAAGCATTTATTTTGGGTAAGGAAGAGGGAAAATTTGGAGAAGGAAGAATTGCTTTTGGGGCAAAAACAATTATTTCTCATTTTACTGCTTCTAAGTGCAGCTATTGGAGTCTTCCTGGAGAATGAATTCTGACCATGGGAAGAAAGCCAGTGTATCCCAGTGACCAGAAAGAGTTGCAGGGGTAGTTCTAATTTCATGATAAGGGTGTTCGGGTTATGTGATTTCACTAGGAAGGGCCAGATAAAAAGCAGCCCACAGGCCGTCCAGGCTGGTGGGAAGATCCCAGCAGTGCCTGGGTAGGCAGGAAAGGCATTTAGGCCTGCTTAAGGCTGCTTGTGAGACTGAGCTTCCTGGGAGGAGAAGGGATAAGTTTGTGCTTGAGAGATCAGCTTGCCATATGGCTTGACAGTGGCATATGGTACCACAGCTTGGTATGAGGCTACTGCTTCCATGTAGCAGGCTGCGTTCTGCGATTTCTGCCAGTACTGTAGTATTTTAGAGTATGATTGTATATAAATAGAAACCAAAACGAGTTAACCAAATCTGTGTTGCACCATCCCTTAAATGGAATTCCTGAAAAAATTAGGGGCCTAAATACCCTGTAGTGGGAAGAAGGCATGTATGGTATTTACAACAGCTCCGTGAGAAATGCCCAACAAGGGGAAGTGGCTTAAACCTTGCTTTTCTCTCAGCTCACTCACAACCCCAAGTTGGGGTTATGTAGGATTGAGATTCAAAGTCCCTCTTGTTCTTGGGCATTTATGTCATTGTTTTCTGCTCAGGCAAATTTGTTAATCTCCAAAAGCAGCAGGAAATGCAGGAGGAGATGATTTCACTAACCTCTGGCATGTACAGCTTCTCCGGAGATTCCTTGATTCTCTGCTTCTAAACGAACAGGGCTCAAATCTGCATCTACCGGAAGATCGACTTGATTGCCGAGCTACAGGCTGAAGTGACCAAGACTATCTTCAGCCCTTTCTTTTGGGGTTGGTGCAAAGTGAAACATCTGTAGGGCTACATAGCCCCTAAGAAAGAGGGAGCCTATTTTTGCGTTCTGTAGGGATTGCCGTTCCTGGGAAGGAGAGGTCTCGGAATTTGGTCTCTTTTTCTGACAGCAACTTCCTCCTAATGTTTCTTCCTAAGAAACATCCTGATCAACTTTCTGCAGATGAGAGAGCTCTTCAATTATTCTCAGTCCTTCCTTTTGGTTCCTACAAAGGCACGTTTGAAGTTGAGTGTAGTCAGTGCAGAGTTGAAGAACTTGGCTTGTGATGATTGTTAGTGAAGTTAGCAATTCCACAGAATGGTTTGGACATGCCCTTGCAATACCTAAAGTGTTTCCAGGTTAGAAATACAATTGTCTGAAATTGAAGTTGTGTTAAATAGCAGATGGTTGATCTTGGCAGTTGAAATAAAACTTCCTTTGAATGCTGTGCAGCTGAATGTGGAGTTGGTTACTGTGATATGCAAGAAAGTAACTTGTCTTGAAGAACCAATCTGACAACATAGTTCCTTTAAAAGAGAAACAGACCAACTTTAACCTACACCATGCAGTCTTAAAATCAATTCTTAACAAGTCAATGACCAAGCAAATGATTTCAAGTAGGTCTGAGGTGCATTGTATCTACTAAGACAGTTTTTTCTTACGTAGGTGAACTATTAATTTCCGTGTTAGAATATGAAGAATCTGTTAGCTTCAAATACCATTCAGAGAAATTGTATTTGAGTTATTTCAACCTGTCATCTAATGGTTTCACCTAGAAGGGAGAAACCCAGTCAGTGCTAATACTAACGTGCAAGAGCATGGCTGTCTGGTTACCACGTTAAGCATTTGAAACTTAGACATATTACAGGTATGCCTGGAAAAAACAAGATCCCTGAGTCCTTGTTAACATGTTTTGCTTTTGTTATTCCCTTATTTCAGTGGTGGATACAAATGACAGATTCCTGCGCAAAATAGCCGTTGGGCAGGCAAATACAGAGAAAGGATTTGTCCGTCAGGTATGTAAAGCCAGTTAATGTATCTCATTCTGGACAGACTTTGCTGTAGAGGCTGAGAGACGTTTCTGCAGTTCTTTCAGCATGCTGCTTTGAATGGCAATGCTAACATCTGTTGCTGTTGTATAGCATTCTTGCAGTGAAACTGATTATGTTAATTAGTAACAGTCTGAATTTTCAGAAACAAAAACTAATGCATATTGCACAATGGGTTGAAAGCACTTGGAAAAATTGCATGTGGTAGGGGTTCAACTTTGTTGTACTATGAGTTTAAAAGGTTCCCTTATGTCCTCATAATGTGAATTTGTATGACTTTTCCTTTTTTTCTTAAGTTCTTCAAACTATTTATGTAGTATTTGTGTAATGTAAATTACATTTAAATTTAATGTTAAAAAACTGGGTACAGGGTTGGGTCATGTGTTGTTGGTCTCATTTGTGAGGACTGAAAATGATCATTAGCTTTTTATTCAGAGTTTTCATTTCTCTATCATGTATCTCAGCTTTGGGATCTAAACTTTGAGCATGTGCTTCGTTTTAATATGTTGGCTTGAAGCGATAGTTCAGAAAATGAGCATGTTTATACTTTTCAGAAGTCTAAAAAGCATTACTCTATCTGAGCTTCTGGAAGGTTATTAAAGAACTTACTGATAAATTGAAAGCCAGACGTTGCCAACACTATCTGAACAAGTGTTCCTTGTGTTATGTGGGTAAATCCGTTTCTGAGACAATGCAGTCTGGAACAGCTATATCACGTGGAACAGACTCATTATGATGATGTGGAGTTGCTCCTAAGTTGATGAAGATACTGTATTCTAACATTCTGGGTCATGAAATTCATAAGGTTCTGACTATTTTGAGGTGAATAGCTATTGTGGTAGAGATAAGGATTTAATTTGTTTTGGAAATCCTGTCTTTGATTTTTCTTTATCATTTCAGACCTCTTCTAGGCTTTGTGCCTAATTAGAGAGACCAAAAATAGTGCTAATGTTTTTGCTCAATTCAGCAGGTAAAACTGGCAAATTAGATAGAACTTAAAAGATAAATTGAAGAGTCATCAAATGGTTTGGATTGGAAGGGACCTTAAATATCATCTAGTTTAACCCTAGACACGTTCCACGAGAAATGCACGCTTGTTTTGGTTTTGAACGCACAGGGTAGAGATTTTTCCATCTATAACTTGCAGAAAACTCAGTGTTAGCTAATATTTATCTCTGATAATGGGCTGGGACTACAAAATACTATACTTGGTAGAAGTTACTTCAACACTTCAGTAGTTTTTCTGTGTTTAGATTTCAGTGACTCAGTGTGATTATTAGCTTTGAGCCAGGTTCTGCCAGCCTTATTGTGTAGCATTTGACCACCATAATTATGCTGCCAAGTTAAATGTGGGTTGTTTTATTATAGAGTACTAGTTGACTGTATGGCTGTCAAATGTTGCTTCTGCACTGTTTTGGCTAAAATGACCTTGATGCTTTCAATTTTGATATGTTGAACTGATGCATATCCATTCATGGACTTAGTGACTCAAGGAATAGAGCTAACAGTTAGAAAAACTCATTTCAGAGCCTAGCCAGAGATCCAGAGGAAACCGGACTTCATAGTTAACAGATGCATTTTATAAATATTTGGAGTGATGTTCTAGCACTCTTAAAATCAAGGACACCTGTGTGAAATGGCAGAGCACAGCAGGCACAAAAGTCTGCATTTTAATGAACAGGGATGCCATGGTTTCTGAAGAATATTACATGACTGGTGCCCTTGATCCTGCAATTGAATCCATGTGGGTGGATCCTTTCATCATCAGAAAACTGACTTTACAGCTAAGGCTTCTGTCAGCACTTCATAGGTGTATAAAAGTTGTTAAGAGTTAAAATAGCACCTGCTACCACTGTCTTTTGTGCTTGTTTCTTCAATTAAATATTATGTCACTCTTTGAGCATCTACCGGGAATTGTTTTTCCTGTCCTTTTGGGTTTATATGGAAACGATGATGATAACTTTTTTTTTTTTGTCTCCTGATAAACATTCTGATAAAGTTAGATAATATTCCCTTATATGGGTTGGGCATAGATTTCTCAGGCTTATATCCTGTCTTACATATGCTGCAGTGGGGCCATTCTTACCTTCAGAAAAGATAGTAGCATCCATATCATCACCACGCTAACAGTGATCATCGTGCACCCAGTTGTTGTGTTATGTATAGAACTGCTTCCAGGGAATACAGAAAATCTGCTTTGTAACTTCAACATTTCACTGGAATCACTATGCTGAAAATCTCAATTACAGGATTATTTTTTATACATCTCTCCTTGTCTGTGCCCAGTGCAGAGAAGCGCTCAGATGTCTCCACAGGTTTTGACTAATGCTCAGGTACACATAGGTCGGCCTGTATAGGGCTGCTCTGGGCTGTAGCTGTCAAGACAGAATCTAAAAGCAGGAACATAGGTTAAAAAAGCGCAGAAGCTGTTAAAGTGCTAAGCAAATGCATAGGAGTGGTAAGGTATATGTTGAACAATTCTCTATGTAGATGCTTCCTAAAACTAGGCAAAGCCCTCGATTTGAACAGATTCCTCTGGTATTAGTCCATATGGGATACATCTGGTAGAGGTCAGACATAGAAACAGTCCTGGGGGCTTTTCTACATAGATAGCATTAGGATATCAATTACTACCGGTTTGCATAGACTTCAGTTGCTGGAGATGGGGACATTACTAAAGAACCTGTAGTTCTTGTTCACCCCCGACATTGCATTCCTATCACGTAACACATTAGCGAAGTTTTCTTCTCTGTTTACGTTCTGACAGCGTATGGCCTGGGCTTTACTAATAGTAAATTAATACAATTACTGCAGGTGTATACTGCAAGCTCTTAAACAAAAGTAGCGACCACAGATTACATTCTGCTGAAACACTGCACAGTATGGATGTATTTCTACAAGAGCAATAGAACAGGTGTCCCACATAGTACTTGGATTTTTTTTTAATTTATATATTTGTTCATTTAAAAATGTCAAAAAAGGAAGACGAAGATACATTTGACGTTATCATGGGTCAAACACAAGACCTAGCAGCATAGGCTCTGAATTTTGAATTTAAGTAGAAAAAGAATGATCCGATGTAACAAGAAAGGTTTTGAAATCAGAATAAAAAACTTTTGGAAAGCATTACAGAAAAAACCTGCAATGCTTTGCTCATGCCAGTAGAGCTCGAAACTTACCTGGTGATTTTCTTTTTTTGCCACAGAAAAAATTAGTGGTTTTTCAGGGAGCTTCTGCTAAAGATAATGTGAGCCCAGGGGCTAAGCACTCTGCAAGGCTGGTCCCCAAGTAAATGAAGTGTAACAGAGAACATTAATGAGGGAATATAAACAAAGTGTTTGAAGTTACTTAAGGCTGAGTGATCTCAAAAGTTGTGGGTTATAATTTAGAACGTGTTTGAATTCCAGTGTGAAATCTGTCTTTCCTGAGTGTATTCCCAACGATTGCCTGTGAGTATTTGACCTGACTCTGATTTGATTCATGTTTGTCATTTCTGTTTTACAGGCTCAGTTTGATATTGCTGTTGCAAGTGAAATTATGGCCATCCTGGCACTTACCACCAGCCTGCAAGATATGAAGGAAAGACTGGGGAAAATGGTGGTGGCTAATGACAAGAAAGGACAACCAGTAACAGCAGAGGATTTGGTATGTTCAGTACTGTAGACCTGTGAATGACCTCTGGTGCATTTGTTTTGCCTCTTGAAGCATTAGAAAGGCATGTGCACGCCAAGGATTTTGCTTTGAACTGCATAGTCAGATATGGAACTTCTGGGCCAAAACTTGTTTGCGATGAGAACAAGATGTAGAACTCGTTTCTCCAACTGTCTGCTAACATCTGGTTCAGGAAGTCTCTGGTCTCCATAACCTACTTGGATAGTTTTCTGCAGTTCTTAAGACAAACAAATTGGGTGCTGGAGGGCGTCACAAGTGTAGGCTCCTATTTGAGAGAACTGGTAATGTTTGCTACTGTACTTGTAAAGTGTGCTCAGATGTTACAATGATAGTTACCACATGAATGCTCATACCACTAAATCAGAATGGAAAAAAGCCATCCTTAATTCGTAGGTTGTGGGTAGTGCTTGCGGGACAGTTATCCACATCATTGAAAGTTTTTCTTCCTTACTTTCATTAGTTTGTTGCTGTTTCCTCATTCCCTACTTCAGCTTCTGAAAGAAGTCAGTATGTTCTTCCTTTATATCAAATTCTGGCTATTGGAGCCAGGCTATGAGTCAGTAAACAGTGGTTGGAAACTTACACATATTTGTATATGGCAGGTTCGGGTGCAGCCAGAAGGTACCAGTTAACCCTTGCAGTCCAACTGTGTGCCCGGAGTAGGCTCACAGTGATTGGCACTAGTGTACTGTAAAATTACATTGCTTGAATTCTGGAGCCTAATAGCCAAACTAAGTTCATTTTTTGCAGATTGGCAGCACACTAAATAAAATAAATGTGATAATTCTTTGCTTTTATGCTTTTTTGTCATCTAAATATATTCTTATAGCAACTGTGATATGTCTTGGAGCCGTGGCAATGACTGACTGTATCACACAAGCTATGTCTGCTTTTTCCTGTTTGTCCCTTTTATGTGGACATCTGCACAAACTCACTGTTTTAACTCACTATTCAAATGAGCAAAGGAACCAGTATCCTGTCTTTTCAGCAAAGATAGCAAATCCACAAGCCAGGAATACTTTCACAGCCTTAATGGATTCCAGTTCAATAACTGAAATGAAAACGTAGTATCTAGCTTGCCTGGTTTTAAGATTGAAGTTAAGATAAGGGTACCCACATTTCTAAGTACAGTCATCATTAAAATTCAAAGCAAATCCACTACTCCCAATTATGCAGGAGACATGAAGAACTGCATTTAGTATTCTAGCTGTTGAAGTTTTGATTTTCCTTTTCAGTTGCATAACTTTGTCTTGGCCAAACGGAGAGGGGTGGGGAATGAGTTACCTTACAGTGCGTATGCAAAAACTTCAAAATAATTTAGTGTCAGAATTAAAACTACACTTGAAATACATGCTTTTAATCTTGATGCTACTTTTGTATGAAGGTGCTTTAAGATGTTAATACTGCAAAATATTTAACCTGTTTTCAATCACTTAATACTAATCAGCTTTATGAGTGAAAGCTGTTGCTTTTCCATAGTTTGTTTCATCTATAGTTGCTCTGTGGAAATATAGTGTTAGAGCTGAAATTATGAACAGTAAACAAAGAACTTTAAAATTTTCCCCTATGTCCCTAAAATGAAAGTAGTGCTCAGCAAAATGTCTGTTACTAATTCAGTTTTCTTTGGCCTTTTTTTAAACAAATTTTTATGCTTAGCATCTCAATCATTTGATAGTGTCACTTGTGCTGGACATATGTTTCTAGTTCTTCTTTAAAACAGTGTTCTATATTATACGATAGGAAAACTGCCCAGAAAAAATAATTCATCACAGTGTCAAGGATATGTATTATCACCATCTGCAGCTATGCTGCTGCATTCTTTTTCTTCTACGGGGCTCTCTTCTTCATACCATGCATAGGGAGGACCTGGGTGCATGTCTTGATTGTGAAGTGGAGGAACTCCTTCCTCCTTTGTTGTGGTGTGTGTCACCAGTGAGGATGAGAACTATGGGAAGAGTAGGAAGGTGATTTCATGGTTATGGCAGAAAAGTGCTTTTTTGGAGAATTGAATTCTATTCCTGTGTTTTTCACAAAGCTTATGTGTGGTGCTGTGTCCATGCAAACTGGTTCTGAGTTGTGCGTTCCTCAATCTGGCTTGATATCCAGGAGCTAAACAGCTGAGATCTATGGAAAGAGTGAGACACCATTAAAAACTTTGAACTGGGGTAAATTATTTTATGTTGTGTCAGGTTGATTATCCAAAATGGGTGGGTACTTTTGAGTTTGAGCCTTGTGTGTGCCAGTTTTTCTTCTGAAAGCAGGGACAACTGTTCATTTCTGCAGACATTAATATTGGTGAAGAAGTCATGCTGTGGTGTTGGTATTTAAGAAATGTCAAGAAAGGAAATTAGTAATGGGTTTTCTTACTAAGATTTCTCTATCTAAATATTAGTTACTTTGTACAAGCAGAGGGAGCTTATGAATAACTGTACTGCACTTGGGAAAGCATACTGAATAAAGTTGAATCCTCTGGAAACAATAGCGGAAGATGTATAATCAAAGACGTTATATAACATGTCATAATTCATGTATACAAAGAAGATAAGTTTTAGTTCTATCAGGTGGCATTTCATCTCTCTTCCTGGTTTCTTCCCACAGGTGGTCAGTCTGTTTGAACAGCTTGCAACTAAACCTACTGTTTCTAGACTAAGTGCAGTATCTGCTCTTTCCCTGCTGCCTGTGCTGCCTATGTTGTTACTATGCTTCTGCAAGCCCAGCTTTTGACCCCTCTTCATTTGGACTGCGCAGGTTGTATCTCTTCCTTGTACGTATTAGAAAACGATTCCTGTAGGATCCAGGAGAAGAGATCTTTGCTTGTGGTTCGGATGTCCAGACCCAGTGCTGCTCCAGCCTGGTGCAGAGTGTAGGTACAGTTCTTACACCCTAGGCTGTAAGCACACCACACATTGCAGCTAAGGCTTTCTGGGCAGGATGGGGCCAGGCTAAGCACTCACTAATGAGTATCTGTGAACTGTAATTTTCATTTTCCCAAGGTTTATATGGTGAGCAAATTTTGAGATGTGGTAAGAGATTTGGTGTGAGGCCTTCCTCCTGAATTTTCATCTTTTTCTTGAGTCAGGGTCAGAGAGGAGGTAAAGCTTTATAGCTCAGAAAGGAAAGATCTCAGGACAGGTGAATGTAGGAAAAGCAATATACGTGGGTTTTGAATGCTCTTAATCCAAGAGCAGTTCAATCATTTTGACTCAAATTTTCATAAAATAAAATAAAAAGATTGAATCTATCATAGCCACTTGACATGGAGCATTTTAGCTGAAAGAACTGAATTACATGTATTTTTCACAAATTTTAAAGGCAGCTTTATCAGGGGAAGTACCACACAACCTGAATAATGGGTGGTGGTCAGTCCTACCTGTCACTTAGGAAAAAAAAAAATCTGGGGTTCGTGTTTTATATGTACTACCCAGATTGCATTTATGCAAGTTTAAATGTTTGACAGTAGTCTCTTAGTTCATTGGAATCTATGTGAACCAAAACCACTAAACCCTTCTCTGTGATTTGTTTCCAGAGGTACACACGATATAGTTCACAAAAACACAATTGCTCTTAGTTTTGACTTTATATGCAATGTATTTATAATAATACAATAGTAAAGCCTAAAGTACACATTGTCAGATATAAACCAGATGCAGAGGCAGGCTAGGAATAATAGAAAAAAAGATAAATTGAATATTTCATGAATTGAGAAGACTCCTTCCACAAGAGTGATAGATTAAATATCTATCCTCTGTAATGAAACATACAGAAGTCTTTGCCAAAATGTGGTGCTCATTGTACAGTATTTTTAAGACTAAATTGCTTTTTGGCTTTTACGGTGTAGTAGAATTTTGATGGACACATGCCATATCTTTATGTGAAATTAAATGGGTATGTATGCCCTAGATCAGTATTTCAGCAGCTATGAAAAATATTAAATAAATATGCCACTATTTTCTTAAATAAGATGACTTCTCAGCTTACTTTCTGTTCCATGCTGTTAGATTTCAATAATTCTAGGACCAAAGAAAATAGCTTCGTATTTACTTTTATAAATGATCTGTCAGCTGCATATATTTTGTTCTGTGATTCATCAGAAACATTATGTACATAGTTTGATTTAAACACAAGTGGTTGCAGTTCTTCACAGCTTATGGTTGGTTTAGGGTTTAGTTTTTTACAGAACTGGTACTGCAGAAAAGTATGATCTTTATGTTAGAGACTGTAGCTTCAAATGAAGGGAAGTTACAAGCACTTCATTAGCTGTCTTATCAAGAAAAGGCTTTTTCTCTGCCCTTATTTATTTCACAGTAGCTACTCTCAATCACCTTCCTTGTCATCTAATGCTGGCTTTTATTTTCACTCTTGCTAGGTTTCAGAGGCTGCACCACTGGAAGTTACTTTGAAAGTATTTTGGTTTTTCATCTAAGTTTACTTTTCCTGTGTCACGTGTGTAACTTATTTTGTGCTCTATGATCTTTGCTGTCCTGGGGAGCATACCTGCCCCAGCAGCTGGTGGATAGGTGGGAAGGCTTGTCCATATACATTTGATTTGGAGTCCTACTTCTTTCTTCTGACAGTGAGTTAGTGGAAAGCTAATGATCCTTGGGCTCTCACATGCTTAACTGGTGTGTAAATGTCTAAGCCTCTAATTCTTTTCTAAAAAAACCTTTATCGACCTTCTTTGAATTGGAAATGGGAACCTGATTCCTTAAACAGCTCTGAGAATCAGATCCAGGCCTTTGAGTTAGCTGTGGGCGTTGTTTGCTGGCAGCTTGGAGGATTGGGGATACGAAGGAATGAAAACTTTATTCTGACAAAGTCGTGTCAGATAGATATGAAAACTATTGGCTGTTGAGCTTTCCAGGACTGTTGTTGACACCGAACCTGTTTAATACCATGGAAGGTAGATAGATAGTGTGCTAATTGGAGTATTTGGATCTTTTTTGCTTTGCTTTCAGGTTCAGATACAGTGACGGATTGTGTCCAGAATGCTTATCTAATATGGATGAAGTTTCCCAAAACCTTAAAATGCATAGGAAATATTTGGGATTTTTGCTTCACTGTTTTTATCAGATTGTTGAGGAACTATCCAAAAACAAAGGAGGCAGGATTTGAGATGTTATTGTCTAGGAGGGGGAGAAAAACTGTCCTGATTATATTTGATATTTTACTTTCCCCTAAAGCCTTCTTCCCAGTCAATGTGGCTTGCATCAGCCAATGGATGTTTGTGTGCTTACTTTGAATGAGCTGGTGGTCTCATCCAGCACAAAGCAGATAACAGAATCCCCTAATCGGGTGACTACAGTTGGCATGGGTTAACACTTGTCAGTCCTTAGGCAGCTTTCCCAGGAAGAGCATTAGGGCTGATCCATGGCTGCTCAGGTAGTTAACTTTGCCATTGTTCACCTGGGAGATATGATGTAAATTCTTCCATTTGGCTTTTCCTCTCCAGAAAGTTGGATAGCTATTACAGTTGCCTTTTACCTGGTAAGATGGTACACTATCTCAGCGTTCATGTGCTGAAAATAATCAGCAGCTGGTTCTCTTTCAGCATAATGAAGAATAGCTTGTGCTATGTGGTGGTGGAAAAGCTGAGATACAGGAAGAAAATGTAAAACTAACCAATTTCTTCCTTTGGGCGTTTCCATTACTTCTTGCCTCCTAACTAGCGTGTGTACATGATTCTGTTTTCTGTGAGACAGAAGATGAACAACTTAACTAGCTGTTGTAGTTTTGTGTTGCTGGCAACCAGTGCTGAGCACTGTTTCCTTCAACTGAGGGTGGAATGGGAAGAACTGTGCTTCTGGTCTGAGAAATTCTGTCCTAGCTGGCTGCTGAATTGATTGAACAGTAGGAAAAAAACAGGCTGGTAGATCTATTCAGTAAGTATATTGCAAATTCTGACAATTTTTTTTTTAAATGAATTCAAATTCTGCACTGCAAACAACAGGAAAAATGATATATTTGTTTTGATAAATTAATAGGATTAAAAACTGGGGTTTAATGAAGATTTTGCTAGGATTGAAATTTGTTCCATAATTGTTAATATACTAAGAAATACGCCCATTTTAGAAAGACTTTTACAAATTACTAAAATACAAGAAGTCAAAGGCAGTAGCAGTGGTGGTTATTTTTACATGGTCATAAAAAGCAAACTCATTTATGGATAAAATATTGAAGTTACATTTTATTCTAACAGCATAAAATTTTATGGGATACTGGTTAAATGCAACTTCATGAAACATTGTTTTTGAGATTTGTTCCTCAGTTTTAAGTTATCTAAAACAATTAATTTATAGTCTTACCAACTAAATCTGTAGCAATAAAGGGTCTTGTGGAAGTGGAAAGCAACAATGTAATTTGTCTTTTTAACAAGTTTTCCATTTTCCTTGTATTTAGGCCATCAGCTTTGGATTAAAATGAGTAGCTGGGTATAGGTACAAAGCACCAGGCTGTTTCTATGGAAGTGATGAAGCCTCAGCCATTTCCAGAGAGAGCTGGCGTGCTGGTGATTCCTTGTGTTTGGATCCTGCCTTCTAAAATCAGCATATTAAGAATCTGAAATCTATTCTTTGCCAATTCAGAAGAGGGAAAACTATCTTGTTTTGCTACCAGTTTCTCATGTTACAACTTTCTGGGTCTATTAGGGTTTGTAGATAGTGGGAGATTACAAAATACAAGAACAAAGAAACTTTCTTCTTTCCTTCACTCTCCAAGGGAACGCTTGCCGTGCTTCAGTAGAAACCAGCTTTACTATTTTGGTTTCAATTCATCTTTATGCAAGGCCAGATATTCTGCTGCATTTTCCTCTGAAGTCTATGTTCAAATGTGATGCTCAGAAAGGGGAACCCTGAATTTGTATAAAATACAGTACTTGCATAATGACCATGTACTTTTATGTTTCTCATTCATCTGTCATTTGGATTTTTACATAGAATTTGATTGTTCAAATATTGGGTTAATTGGCAGGAGCTAGGTTGGGAATTATACAGGTGCTATTTTCATTGTTTTTCTTTATTTGAACATTACAGTTCAGTTCTTAATAGGCTACTCAGATAATGTATCCATGTTTTTCAGCCTTCGTTTCAAACAGTTTACAGCAGCTGGTATTTTTGTTTGGTTTTAATGTTCCTTTTCAATACAGTAATATGTTAAATTCATTTTTGTGTTCTCTGGCAAGCCTATGAGCCACTTGTTACAATGCTGCTGGATTTTTTCTATCCATGATCTAGTTCTTTTCAAACAAAACATATTTTCTTTTGAAAAATCAAAGTAATTTAGGAATAAATTGAAATATAAGCTTGTGGTTTCTAGGTAGCAGTTTGCATATAGCCTGATAACGCTGTGCACACTCTCTAGTATTTTTCTTTTTTTTCTCTAAAATGGGCCTTGAATTTTAGTGTAGAGGGATGTCATGACTTTCTCTTATTTTAAATTCAATGTGAAATTTATGCTTAATATCCAGGAATATTTTAGGGAGGAGTAAGATTTTTTTATTATTATTTTTAAAAACTAAAAATACCAGCAGTTTACTCAGCTCCTTTTGTCCTCTCATCATCAGAGTTAGGCACCTCTAACTTTTAATCTCATGATGTATTCATTATCTACCCCTGGTCAAGTTTCTGTCTGCTTTCATCCTTTCTGGTTCTTGCTAGCTATTGATTCATGCTATTGATTCTGTCATGAAAGAAATACATCTGTCATTTCTTTAGGCAGTTGTAGCAAGTTATTGCCTTCTTGCTTTCTCAGGTCTCAGAAGCCTTTGCTTCCGCTTCGTCTTTGTTCCCACGAACATCCTCATGCTGATCACTTAACAACTCTCTTCCTGCTCTCTCCATGAAAAAGGAAGAATATTTGCCCTACTTCTCTTTTAAGGGTGTTCAGAGCAATATTGTTACTATTTCTGTCGCTTAGTAAATACATCATGTTAGAAGCCTTGAAGTAACATCTAATTAAATTTTTTATGTAGCACTGTAGCACTACGTATCCATCATGATTTATGAGCATGCTTTCTTTTTCTCCTTTGAACTGTAAGGTTTTTCCTTGTTTTAACTGTAACTTAAGTGTAAGTCAGAAATGTTGCACCTTAGAATTAATTTCCTTAAAATGTGGACTCTTGTTTTTCAGGGAGTAACAGGAGCTTTGACAGTTTTGATGAAAGATGCCATTAAGCCAACGCTAATGCAAACATTAGAGGTGAGTATCCCTTATGATGCCTGCCCTTCTCTGGCTTTCAAATTCCATATTGTGCTTGTGCTTCTCTCCAGCAACTGCACTTAACCTTCAAGGTTCAAGCCAGGGTCAAATCCATAGAGGTATTTTAGCAAGTGTTCATTTGTGCATGTTAACTTATCAGCTCCAGTGACATTTATACCTGTTCGGTGGGGTTTTTTCCTTTCTTTGAGACTCTGGCTTTGGTCATTATTTTGCCTAGTGCTGCAAACAAGCTGCACTGTGCTGAACCCTTTCTGAGCACACTGGAAGGCAGGTTGGGCTTCGAAGTAATAGACTTCCTTGTGTTGCCCATCCTGCTCTTCTAGGGAAGTTTCGTTTTCATTTATTTGCTTTACATATAAGATCCCATGATGATCCTCACAGCCCAGCATTCTGAGTAGAAGGTGCTTTGCTGAGGCTTTTCTGTTCTGTATTATAGCCTGTGACATTCAGAAACACAGGAGGGTCCTTTTGGCTGTTTACAGTTTTTTAACAGAGGGCTCCCAGCCACCCCATCTTGCCATAGTGCCTTCAGGGACTAAATGAAGCTTTGCTGGTTGATGAGAGGAGTGTTTGGCATTTGCCCTAGTGAGCTTTCTTCCAACAGCTCAAAGAACCCAGAATTAGTACAACCTAGCTTTGTGACTGGGCACACTAATATTGGCTTTTCAAAGTAAGCTGAACAGTGAACGATATTCATGGGAAGAGAGAGGAAGAAAAATGGGGAAACCATGAACCGGTTTTGGAAACAAATGCATTTGGAGAAAAATTAATGTGCATTATTGAAAGCTTGACCATCAAAATTACATAGCTAGAATACTTCACAACAATTTTGGATATGGTGAAATGTTGAAGAATGTAGAAGGATACCAGTGCAGTCCCGGGTTGGTAAAAATGTCTCTTTTTCTACAGCATATCAGAGTTATAACTACCTTTTTGCTTTGTGTTTGGATTGGGACAACTTCCTAGGCTCAGGGAACAATAGAAGAATAGAATTCAGGTCATGCAATGTGTTATTTTACCATAGCCAACTTAATTAGTTTCTCCTGCAAAGAACACCCATTCTTCCATGTGAGTGTATGAAGAATATATGTGTGTGTCAGAATTTAATATAACATCCAGTAGCAGAAACTGGAAGCCACAGAGGATCAAGAATATCATGGCCAGAGCTGTGTATAAAATCACCACTGTGTGCATTAAGCCTTAGTGACAAGGTAGCTTTGATTCCGAGTGTTTAATCTGCATCACTCTATTTGCACTTTGCATATCTGTTAGAAAATAATGTGATGTTGTAGTTTTCTAAAAGACAATTATTAATGTCAGAAGACCTTCTTTTGATTGATTTGGTTCTGGGACTTGCATGCTTTTTTTTCCACTGTATTTCTTTATATTCACTCTTCTTTACAATAAAAATCCTGCCTTTTATGTGGTATTCTTTTCTAGTCCATTCTATGCTATGGCTGAAACATCTCCCAACTTTCATCAAACACTGTTGCTTGTTGGGAGGACCCTGATGGCAGGACCCAGGGATATTTTTCCTAAGAAGTCTTCTTACAATGTTATTTTTTAAATGGCAAACCAAAGCAGCTCAGAAGAGTGCTTCATGCCCCACTCCTGCCGTTTGAGTCTCAAAGACAAACTTTTGCCACACTTTGAATACCTTTTGGCTTGCAGGTTAATATGAGTCACCTATGCAGATTGGAAAAGTCCAGCTTCTCTAAATCTTTTCCAAGATGGTGCTGTGCTTTGGTCCATGTCTGCCTCTTGGACTGCGTCATCACTCTTGTATAGAGATGCAATGGCCTACTCTGTTACTGCCCGTGCTGTTGTTGCTGTTCTTGACTCTCAAGTTTGTTCCGTGTCCTATTTTTTGAATAAATACCCTTCATTATTTGTGATTATTCGTATTAAAAACTTTAAGAGCTGCTAATTTTAATAGCTTCAGTTTTTCAAGAAGAAAAAGGAGAGAGTGGATGGGATAAGGAAGCTATTTTACACTGCATGCTTAAATGTAGTGCAGTGATCCACCTGTGAGTTTAGAGCTCTCCAGCGTGATAGATTTTGAGCCAAGCTAACCGTAGGGTGCCCTGAGGTGGTGTATCTAATAACGTCTGTTCTGCTCTAAGGAATGACATTTCTGATGTGAGTGTGAATTGCAAGTTTCTCTTCTCACAAACCAGAAGTTGGGACATTTGAAGCCTAAATTATACTTGAAATAATCCTAATAAGTAGTGTCCGAAAGAAGAGGGACCTCTTAGGCTTCCAAAAAGGCTACCAAAAGTAATTGGGCAACACAATCCTAATCCTTTCAGGAAGAACAGAGTCTTCATACATGTGTAAAGACTTTTAGCAACATCGCCACAACTTGACAACAGTAAAATCAGAGACGATACTCTGATAAGGATATCCAGTGTCTGCAGCACACTGGTGGTGTAAAAACCCACAATAATGTGATTAAACAGAACACAAATGCACTCAGACTGTGCTATGGACCTGTCCTGCAAGTAGGGATGAAACTGTTCACCAGAACAGGTCTCCCAGATCACTTTGGTACTGGGGAATGGCAAAAAGACTGCTCGAGGAGGTGGAGCAGGAGACCTTCTGAGTGACTTCCAGCTGATACTGACAGTTAATTTGGCATAAGTTGTGATAGTGTCTGTGGTTAGCGGCGGTTCAAAGCAGTCATTGCAGGGATAGCTGCACTTCTCTGTGACCTGGCCAAGAGCCTGTAGAGTGACCAGCTCGGTAGATTTGCACCAGCTTTGTATGAGTGTCTGCATGCGCTGGAGAAGATGTTTAGAAGTTCCTAACTCAACCATGACTGAATGCCAGCCCTGCATGGAACTGCACTGGCAGCTTCAGCCAGTGCTTTGTTTCATATGTGAATTGATGTGTGCATCTTAATTTGCTGGTTTTTAAAGTGGTTTCTTGGTGGGTTGATTTCCATCACAAGCCTGCTACTCTGTCACCAGAAATGCCGCCTCAAGGCATCAGTGATTGACGGTGTTTTATATGTAGGAATGGCAGTAAAATCTCAAAATGGGAAATGTGGGGCACTTCACCTACAATAACTATAGGCTTCAGTAGAACTTGTATCCAGCGCTGTAGAATCGAGATGACTTTGTTTGAAATGTACATAATGATTTCGTAGTGTTTATCTTGTTTGTCGTGACGGATTTGTTCCCTCGTGAACTGATCCCTTAATGTTCAGCATTTATTTATACCATGCGTAACAGAGCAGCTGCTCTACGGGACAGCTCTTTGTAGTTGCGGGCTGGCTGCTCTGGGACGGTCTGCTCGTGTTACATTTAAAGTGCCACTCAGAGTAAAGATGAGGGGAGGATGGTAATAACTATTATAAACATCCATCTAGCAGCCAGATAACTTCAAATATTTATTGACATTCTGGATTTATTTTCTTTTGCTAAAAACTTGGATAATAAAATTTCCTGTACTGAAAGCATTCAGCAGATTGCATCCCTGTGTCACTGTTCGTTTCTCCATATAGTTTATTAAGAGTGTATTGAATCAGTGGCACTCTGCAGAGTGGGATGCATTGACTGATACAGAGTTACTGAAACTGGCCCGAGAAGACATTGTTGTCCCGGTTCCAGGGTGTGCCTGAGGCTCCCGAGGTTCTGCTGGAGTTCGCTCCCTTCAGTACCTAGCCTGTATTTTTCTTTCAGGATTACCCTTGTAAAAAGACCATTCAAATAACTCCTCCTTTTCTTCTGGTGGATTTCAGAGCCCAGGGGAGCATCCGTCCATGCCAGTGGTTTAGTAGTGTGTTTGAATTTCAAGTTAGTGGCAGGGGTACTCTTGGCTACCGATAGATATTCTGGATGTTGGACCCCACAATCCAAATTTCCTTCCTATCTGTGTTGCATGAATGAACTCGTGGAAGCAGACTTACACAGGGAGACCCTTCTGTCCCTGTTTCTGCATATCTGCCACAATATGGACTGGGCTGCCCTCATCATCTGTTACCGGGCTTCCAGACATCACATCTGCCCATGCGTGCGCTGGGCTCTAACGAGAGCAGCCCTATAGTTGCTTGCCAGAAGACATTAAGGGATTGGAAGAGTAAAATTAAACTTAGTGAGTAATAAAACACAAATCAGAATAAATCCTATGGATTTCAGTCTGGTAGCTGAAAACGGCAGTCTTATTTGTTTGAATGCCAGAAGGGTAAATACTGGGTTAAAGTAAAAATAAAACTTAAGGAGGTAAAACTTAAATCTACATTGTTGGAAGTGGTTAGCATTTTATTTTGTATAAGTTATATGCTCTTTGGGATCAGGGTAATCTTTTCTTTTGCATAGCACCTCCCATTAGATTGATGCGTAAATACTGTCAGAAGCACTGAAGGTGTACATAGTTCAAGTTAATTTTTTTGCATAAGTATGTAAAACCCCAGTTGATATTGCAGTATGTGATCATTAGGAGACAGAAAACGGAAAAAAAACCCCTAAGTAAACACTGAAGTCAGTGTGTTATGCTGATAATAAACTGCACCATTCCTTTTGTTACAGAGCATGATTTCTGGTTTATTTACTTTTTCTGTGTTGGCTCCACTGTTTCTTCTGTAACATGTATGAGGCTGAGTAGTCTTTGGATTGTAGCTTAATTGTCTAATTTTGGGAGAATATCCCCTGCCCATATGTATGCATATTCTCCTTTTCCACTCTTGATTATTAAAAAAAAAAAAAAATCCCCTGTTTTATTAGAAAAACCTGGTTTGATATGCCAGTAGATAAAGTTACCTGTCTTTGCTCTGAACAAAGCAATTAATTATGTATAATTACTTCTAGGGGAAGCAGTAAGAACAGATGCTTGTTGTTGATCCATTTTATATGATTTGTATTCAGGGTTGCTGAAACAGGAAAATCTGTTTTCTATAGTAGTAAGTATTTCACTACTGTAATCCAGTTGTTCTGGCATTTTATGGAAAACATGAAAAAATTTGTCTATGTAGGTCGTTTTCTCAAGGCACTAGGGGGTGGGGAGCAACCAGTTTTTATTATATGGTTAATAACTTCCAAGTTGTGGTTCATGGGGCTGTTGGATGTGGCCTGCTGCTGATCCGTGGAATACTGTCCTCTTTAATTGATGTTTCTGGTCAAAGATTGAGGAAGAATGCCTAGTAGCTTGCCTGAAATTTTGAGGCTTGGCAGTAGCTCCTAGTACAGAATGTGTGAAGGACATTGATGGAGATAATCTGCAGTTGTCTGCTTACCTTTTCCTTAACCAGCTGGGTTTTTTAAAAGCATGAACACAACAATGGGGATTTGTTTGCTTAGGTATTTTGTAGTAAGACAGCTCAAGTAACAGTCTGATTGTGTATTCTGACTTGCAGAAAAGATAGTTAATATGTCTCCCCTAATCCTGATCCCTTTCTGTAGATGCTAATTTTCTAATTTCGACATTCCTTGTGATGCCTGCCAAACAAGTAACAAGGAAGCTTTGCTTGCTGTGACACATTTCACTATGCCATTACTTTAACTCCTTGCCCACCCTTTAGCTGCTTTAGATTGCTGCCTGCTACAGTCTACTTTCCTTGTGTATCTGTGTGGTTAATGGCATAGAGGAATCCAGCTCTGCACCCGGGGCTCCCAGGTGCTCAGCCAGCAGTGGCGAATGCTGTTTCCATTGTATGTCAGCAAATCCCACTGCACCACAGCCATGACCTTTCCCTTCTCCCTCCCCAGCTCCTTAACCATTGACTCTGGTCTCTCATCGCTTCCACTGGCTACTTTGCCTGCACAGAAGTGACAGGTACAGTCAGTGAGTAAAACAGGGGCAGTAAGGGGTGGAGTAGGGCAGGAACTGCGCCCTGTTTGTGTACCCTCTGCAGCAATGCACTTAGTGCTGAATGTAGTACGTGTGCCAGAATATTGCACTACAGCATTAGGGCAGTGGAAATATGAAAAATGAGTACAAGGTTGGATGAGAAGTTGTGGAAGTTACGGGTTGCACTGCTGTCCATTACCTTTCTGTGAGTGAAGCAGGTTCTGACATCTAGGCCTGTCAGTGAATGAAATCTCAAGCACCAAAGAGGTACCAGCCCCAAAATATCTAATAGTCCTTACTTGTTATATGTGTTTTTGATTTATATATACGTTGATTAGTCTAAAAGAGTATTGAGCTTGTGTTCTTACCTATCCATTGAATTAATTATGTCTGTTTTTATCATTCAGGGAACACCAGTATTTGTTCATGCTGGACCTTTTGCTAACATTGCACATGGAAATTCTTCTGTTTTGGCAGATAAAATTGCCCTTAAATTAGTTGGAGAGAAAGGATTTGTAGGTAAGTCATTATTTTGTTTATTACAACATGGTTTATTGGGAAGTTGTCAAATCTTGATATAAATAAGTGAATGGATAAAATAGCAATGAAAGGTAAGAATACTCTTCATTTTATGATAATATTAATAATAATCTTAAAACGTGTAAAAAGCCCAAAGCACCCTCTCTCGCCCTACCCACTATCTCAAGTGTTCCCGTCACCACGTTTGAGACTCCACAAGTTGGCCGAACCAGTTAAATGGCTGGATTGCACTGAAAGAGGTATCGTGTAGTTCCTTGTATTAGTATTCATCTGAACTCTCTTGATAAACAGACAGAAACAATTCCCTTTTCCTGTTGAATTATTTCTCTGCCAGTTCAGTGAACTCAGCCAAATCAGGGGTCATATGTCCCCGAGCCAGTGCAGAGGAACAGCAGAGGGAAGGTGGTAGATGACAGTAAGACTGCCTTATTGTGGGGGCAGTGAGCCATTAGGTAGGTCCAGCTGCATTGTAAAACCTCACCATGAGGCCCTCATGTTCCCACGAAAGCATGCAGGTGGGTAGACTAGTTTTATGTTAAGAATTCAGCCTGCACAAGCAACAATAGCCACGTAGGACTTCGTCTCAGGCAAAATAAACTTGTGGCTGAATGGTGAACGAGTTTTTGTGCACTTAAACTTTAGAACTGGGGTGTTGCTGCTTTGCAGTAGTAATGCCTTTGCAGTGCTGCAGCCGTTCTCTTCTGTGTCCTGAACACCCAGGTTGGCTTAACACTAATCCTGAAGTTGAACTTAGGGTACCTGTGGAACTGCTCTTGAGGTGCAGTAATGTAAAACATGAGGTTTCCTATGCTAAGGCCCTTAAACTGGACAGAGAAACACATATGTCATACCTACATATTGCTGTAAATTACATAGAGAATGAAATTACTTGAAAGTACTGTTTCTGTTTAAATTCACTGGTAATAATAGGAAGGATTGGGGGAGTTGTTTGCATTGTTATACAATGTGTATAGTCATTTTTAATATATGAATCAACCTATATATTTATAGATAGAGAATAGAAAGGGTTCTTACACAAAGTTGTCGACTAGTGGACAAGAACATAGAGGCATGATATCTTACAGAATCTTAAAAAGTAACAAGAATTCCAATAAAAAATAAAGGATTGAAACTTGTTGTAGATTATACTGAGTTAGGAAAAAAAAACCCTAAAGAAATATGTCACTTTGGTATTCTCTGAATAACAGCAACAATGTTGAACAGGTAGAAATTCTATTTATGTATATTCCATTATCTTGAGGGCTTTCTTCTTTTTAAAGAATATGTATTGATTTTCTGTTTTCCCATTTTTGCTTGTTCATTGTTACAGAGGTAAGTTGCTGAGCTCCCTAAGCATTCTGTGCCTAGAAGAAATGTTTCCCTTCCTTCTTTTTATCTTAAATGGAGCAGCAAGGTGCACACAATGATTTTTAGATCCCTGTTAGGATACTGTTAACAACATTAGTTCCTAGATTCAGTTTTGCAAACCTCTGCTCTTGTGATTCAATATAATTTACAGAGATTGTTGGACATTTGCATGCAATATTTTGTTAGCAAGAGAATTCCTGGGAAATGTTTGCTTCGTATTCCTGCTGTCACTTCTGATGTTTAGGTAGGAGTAATTAGGGAAATGCTGACATGTGTAAGAACATAAAGTGTTGCAGTCAACGTGGAGAAACATGAGGTTTCCAAGGTACTCTGGGCATGTGCTGTATGTTTGGTTTTTCTTTTAAAATGTGTGATCATGTTAAGGAAAAGGGCTGTTTTGTCCAATGTTACTGTTGTACAGCTAAATGTATTGCATTCTGAATACATTTATTTAGTGACAATAGAATCAGTATTTCATTAAGCCATGTTTGTTGTTATATGGCTTTGTGGAATGAAGAGCAAAAGCATTTAGGATAGCTAACATTTTTCATAGGCTGGGCGATGTGACTTTGTGCAGGGAGCAATCTTTTCAAGTGGGAAGTCTGTTTTGTATCATCTGAATGGAAGTAGACTGGCGGCAGTCTTGAGTCTTGATCCAGGTTTTGGAGCCTGAAAAATGTCGCCTTGGAGTCGGATACCCCTCCATTCAGTGCTTCACTCAGACACTGAGAGCATATCCTTGCATTTCATGCCTTTTCTTTTTGTCTTTAACACTCTTTTTAGCTTTGTTTATCTTTGGCCCCAGTTTCTCTGCTGGGAGACAAAGCAGTGTAGCTGCAATAGAGGAAAACCTTTGTGTGTTGCCAGCTGAAGGCTCTTGTTGAGCTTTTATTCTACAGAACACAAATCCCCATGAAGCTGGCTTCAAAATGAGACTGCCTTTGCTCTGCTGAGCAAAGAACTTCAGCGTGATTTTTAGAGCCTTATTAGATTGTTAAAAGCAATAGTTCCTACAGTGTCCTACTTAAATAAACTTTGCAGGAAGTCATAACTGTAAATGATTGTTCTAATGGTTGTAATTACCGTATGCGTTACGTTTAAAAAAAACCTAACCATTGTTTCTGTCAAACAGGACACATGGTCAGAGACTATATGTAGTTTATGGATTGCTGATTTAATAAATACTGTCCTGTCCTGCCCTACACAGCTGAGGTCTAAAATGACAGCTACAAAGTGTTCACCAGCCCAAAATGAGATCACATCCATACAGGCAGAGACCCCAGTGCCTTTGCTAAAAGTAAAGGTTTTCACTGCTCCACATTTTTCTTTTGTGACTGTTCTCGTGCAGTTCATCTTTTCCTCGCATTAGATATCGTATCATAGAATCATATCACAGACTGATTTGCGTTGGAAGGGACCTTAAAGACCATCTAGTTCCAACCCCCCTGCCCTGGGCAGGGACACCCTCCACTAGACCAGGTTGCTCACAGCCTCATCCAGCCTGGCCTTGAACACTCCCAGGGATGGGGCATCCACAGCTTCTCTGGGCAGCCTGTTCCAGTGCCTCACCACCCTCTCCAGGAAGAACTTCTTCCTGATATCTAATCTAAATCTCCCCACTTTCAGTTTGAACCCATTACCCCTTGTTCTGTCACTACAGACCCTTGTAAAAAGGCCCCTCCCAGCTTCCTTGTAGGCCCCTTCAGGTACTGGAAGGCTGCTATAAGGTCTCCCCGAAGCCTTCTCTTCTCCAGGCTGGACGAGCCCAACTCTCTCAGCCTTTCTTCATAGGAGAGGTGCTCCAGCCCTCTGATCATCTTCGTGGCCTCCTCTGGACCAGTCAATATCCTTCTTACGCTGAGGGCTCCACAGCTGGAATCAGTACTGCAGGTGGGGTGTCACAAGAGCAGAGTAGAGGGGGAGAACCCCCTCCCTCATCCTGCTGGCCAACCTTCTCCTGATACAGCCCAGGATATGGTTGGCTTTCTGGGCTGCCAGCACACACTGCTGGCTCATGGCCAGCTTCTCATCCCCCAGTACCCCCAAGTCCTTCTCCTCAGGGCTCCTCTCGATCCATTCTCCACCCAGCCTGTACTTGTAGTGGGGATTGCCCTGACCCAGGTGCAGGACCTTGCACTTGACCTTGTTGAACTGCATGAGGTTGGCACAGGCCCACCTCTCCAGCCTGTCAAGGTCCCTCTGGATGGCATCCCTTCCCTCCAGGGTGAAGGGATCTGACACTCATTAGATTCTTGTATGAGTGATTGCAGTTCATGTTGTGGCACGCAGGCTAGTTGCAAAAGCTCATGAAGGAGTCCAAGAGGTGCTGGAAATAGTGTAAGGTACGTGGCAAAACTTCATGGCTAGGAGAGGCATTTGAGGGACCACGAACTATGATAGTGGCTCCTAGCGTTCTCCAGCTGCATCCAAAGCAGGAACATAGGAATCTGTGACAGGGTCTGCAATTAAATTAATTTTGTCTATAGTAGAATAAATATCTTTATGTACACTAGCTCACTCACTGTGAGATGGAATGATGATATATAATATTTATATATTTATTATTTTATAAAATTATTTTATATATTTATTTTGGAGGGGGTGTGATTTGTTTGGGTTTTGGTTTTTTACTTAAGACATAGTTATTTTGGAGCAGAACCTCCTGCTAAGTGTGTAGACAGTACTGAGGAGAATAACATGGCCTGAACTTGCACCACAGTTTCACAAATACAGATATTTTTAATGTTCTGTCCTGGCTTCGGTAGCCTCCATCCTCCAGCTGCTTGTTTCCAGACCTGTGCAACCCCTCACTTGCCAGCACACCTGTGTGATAAACTAATCAGGAGAGTTGATCTTGACTAAAAACAACCACAGCAACAAAAAAAAAAATCTCCTTCCTTCCCCTCACAGACACTGGCTGGGCAAACGGTTGTATGTGTGACAGGGGAGGATGAGATAATGCCACATGAAGATGGTGGTTTTGCTGAAATAAATATTTATAATATTATAGCCTTATTTGGAGCTTTAAAGTGCCAGTAAAGCTACTGTGGATGCACTAGCTAATCAGACCATGCCTGCATTGCCTGGGCAGCTGAGCTTGTCTCCTTTCTCAGCCTGTGCTCAACTGTTTTTGCATGACAACCCAACAGAAACCGATTGCCCTTTTTGTTGGCTTGGTTTTCTGCTGACTTAACACAGAAGCAGTTCAGCCCAGAGTCACAAAAACACCGGAGCTGGTGCAGGGGAGGGTGAGTTGGGACAGCCAGCAGCGAAAAACCAATCTGTTGTGTAGATCCCACTGTTTGTGTGACCGTGTGCCACGGCCAAGGCAAAAAAAAAAAAACCAACCTCCCAAACTGTTCTTTTTTAATTTATTTTTAAACCTTACTTTCTCTCTCTGTCCTGCCTTGCCTGATTTGCTGTTTGCTCTGCAGCTGGAATTGCAACGTGCTGTGCCTTTTGAGTAGTGCCGGTTAACAGCAGTGTAGACGGTCTGCTTAAAAAAGAAATCTAAACAAAATTCAACCGTTGAGTCCTCTCACTGCCTGAAGGCATTCCCTGCTTCAGTTTCAGGTATCCAAGTGAATCACAGGCCACCATTAAGTTCAAGGTAGCCTTTTAGCCCAGCTTGTCCATTCCCTCTTCCCTGAGCCTTGTTGCTATGTACTGACAACTGTCTTTAGTCCCTCCGGCAGCAGCCTGGAGTATGTTTCTGACATTTTATTTTCCTTTTGCATGAAAGATTACCTAAACTAGCCTGTGTAACCACTTCGGCATGGCTTGCTTTTTGTTCACTTTAACTGTTAAACATCAAGGACAGCTGACATCTCCGCGGTGGCAGGGAAAGGAGCTTGGCTTTTAGGCCAAGTCCTGTGCTATGACTGAGTGGGGACGTATATCTTAATCTGTATTTAGGCAATGACTTTTGGGGTTTTTTGTTTTGTGGTGTTAACCTTTTTCGTTCCTCTCGTCGTTCACCACTGTCCTCTGATGCAGGAATGTCAAATTGTAACTGATCCACAAAAGCTCACTAATACGGGAGGCCACACCTGGTACAAATCGCAACTGAAGTTTTTACTCGTAGCCCAGACGATAAATTTGTCACTTCTGTAAAGCTTTAATTTTGCACAGATTTCTCCTTGTGCTGTGTTCTTGCTTCCTGGTTCCGGGGAGTGTATTTTGATTTACTGGAAGTCCTCTTCTCAAATGACCCCTGTGCTTCATCTTTCTTTCCTCTGTAGTTTCTCACCATTACTTTGAGGAAGATTTTCATTGTTTCAGAAGTGTGATGTCAATTTTTGCAAAGCAGGTTTCTGGATGTGTAGGTTAGAGTGATTGCTTTAAGAGAACAAAGAATTGCTGTATTTGTTTCTCTGACACCAGAAGTCCCGTGTCTGACCAACACAATGTATGAGTTGTATGCAAGGCACTTGATTTTAGCTCCAGAGATTACACGATTTAGGGAGGCAAGTATTGTTGAAAATGTTTTGCCATGTAAGATGCTGCAGTGTAGGAAGGAAACATTTCACAAAACAATTCTGGGTGTTCTTAAACACACACACACTCTTCTCTATTTGGGAAATAGTGTACGAGTTCAACCGTACTGTAACTGCTGCCAGTTGAGAGTCCCAGTCATAAGCACTGTGTGTACGCAGAACAAAGAAATAAAGTCCTTGTCCTAGAAAGACTTGCTGGTTATGCAAAGGGCAAGAGGTGACAAGTATCTACTGACAGGCAGCTGGCAAAGCACAGGAAAATGTGCCTTTATCACAGTAGTATTGCCATCCTGCTCACCCTGCAGTTTTCTTTTTTGTGGTAGTTTCCAAGAGGGGGAAAATTCATGGTGCAGTTTGCAAGTAGACAGCTGGTGAGAGGTTCTGTAGGCTTCAGGAGGCATGTCTCATGTCACAGAGAGCAGAGGAAGGAGTGCAAAGAAGCATCAATGAAATGGAACTTATTCTAGTCGCTGATGTCGCAAATGTCTCGCTAGGGACAAAGGTTTGCCTTGAATTGCACCCAGAAATGGAGGGGACTAGACTACAGAATCCATACTAACTTGTCAGCTTTCAGGCATGCCATGAAGGCAAGATGTTTTGCAGTCCTTTGTTCCCGTGGGCATGTATGCAAACAGCCTTGCTAAGAAGTGAAAGGGGTTATCAATAAACCAAAAGGACAGGGAAATTTTACTAACTTTATCAACACAGAATGCAGCTAATCACTCCTTCTGACGAATCTGGTGCTCGTCTCAGGAAGAGGTAATCATTTCTGATGTTTAACACATTTAACATCATCAGGGCTTCTTGCATCACATCCCTCTGCTGCTCATTCCTCCTCCTATGTTGGCCTAAAGCAACAAAATGCCTTCTAAAACTCCAGGTTCCTTTTCTGCATCAGATTGTTTCTTAATACTCTGTGAAGGTGAATAGAAAGGAAGAACTATTAGATCTGGTTTTTTTTTTGTTTTTAGTCAGTGGATGCGGGTTGCCCAAGAAGATTTTTGAAGGCTTAAATGATGAAAGAGGAAGAGGAATGAGCATTCCTGAGTCATGTTTGTCACTGTGTCAGAAATTATTACAATAAACAGCTCAGCAGATTGCCCCATCCATCTCTCTAATCTCTTGAAGGTGTTTCAGCTGAGGAAAGGGGTTGTAAATGAGAAGAAAAGTGAAGCGTGAATATGTTTTTGAAATCCTAACCCAAAGTCCTTCTGAAGTTTGTTTTTCAGGCTTGGACTATATATTTGGTGGTTGCTTTCTTTCCTGCTCCTGATAAGCACATCACATTCAACTCTGAGAGCACACCGTGCTAGGCAAGGTGGAGTGTGACTTTGTCTTTCCTGGTGTTGTATCAGGTGATAATAGGAGGGTTTTTGCAAGCTGTTGGAACCTTTGTTCAGAAAGGTCCACTTTCTGTTTCTTTCTTTAGTTGGTCTGCTTGGTGTGACTGGAAAGACTTTGTCACACATTTTTAATGGCATAAACCCAAGTAAAAGCAGTAAATTTTTATAAGCTAAGTAATTGACTCTTTTTATTGTGCTGGTACACTTGTTAGAATAAACTAATGATGCTAGCTCTATCTGTTTAGTACATACAAAGTTCTTTTTCAAAGGGTACCATTTTACATACTCTCAGAGCAGACATTGTATAACAAGTTTAGAAACCACCTTATGAGAATTGTATGTGTCTAATACACTAAGTGAATAGTTTTCAGTAGTTTTTTTTTTTTTAATCATAAGACACTTCAAACTGTGTTCTCAGTAGTCTTTTTCCAAAAAAGGAAATAGAACTCAAATAATTTGGCTAAATGTCTTTTGGCACTAGTAGTACGTATGATATTATTACATTTAAATATTGAGTTCAAGGATTTCTTTTTAATTTTTTTTGTTGCTTGATACCACTAGAAAGGGATTCATGTGGTGACCCTCCAGAGAGATTAAATTTTAAAGATTCTGTCCAAGGTCTTTTTACCTTGTGTTATTTCATCTGACTTCTTCACTCCTTATTTTCACAAGAAACAAAACGTAACGTGGTTACATTCTAAAATTTTGTGCTTTGAACCAGTGTGCTTTTTTCTTGCTTTAAGTGTTAAAACAAGGCTAAGGTTTCATGGTACAAGGTGGTTGACAGCATTATCAGTGTACGTGTTACTGGCCTGCTCTGAAACGTGTGTGCTACGAACTAGGTAAGGGATGTTCAAAAGTTCACCATGTTTTTCCTGATCCCATTCATAGTGCAGCTGCTCAAGCAACTGTGTTGCTGCTTAGCACAACTGTGGCAGTGGGGTGTTGGGGAGGAAGGTGATACTGTGGTAGTTGGTATTGCTGCAGGGCTTTTAAAATCATGGTCTAGTAGTATAAGGCACGGTGGTACCACAAACTGCAAAATAAGGTACCATTGCTGCTAGAAGATCTGTGAATTTTTACTGTTCACTTGTGAATGGCAATGCCATTCGCATCCCAGGTGCCCTTTTTATTTCTTTTTTTATATTTGCCAAGATAAAAGTAAATTCCATTTCTTTCACGTGATGTAAAGTGGAAACAAACAAAAAAATCTTCTCCTGTTCCCTTTTGCTTTTAAAATCTTAGCAAATTTTCGTACCAGTAGGCTGGAAAGTCTTCAGAGATGAGATGTCATGCAACACATTTTCCTTCACTGACAGGAAGTCAAAGTTCCTGAAAGCTGAGCTCACTTACTGCCTTGTCACAAATAATCTGGGTGCAAATCATGCATCCCTTGCGTATGGATTGCTGCCACTGAAAGTCAGCTGACAATGATTTAAATTACTTTCTATTGAAGAAAATGCTTAAAACAGCCTTGAAATAATTTATGAATTATGATGCCAAGTGAGAATCAAAACCTTTCTTACATTTTTGTGTGTTCAGAGTCCTTGAGAAAACTCTGAGCGACTCCACGTTTTCACTGCAGATCTTTTGAAACTTTTCCCTCTGACAGTTCTGATCTTTAGGATACATTGCAAAATAAAGCTTTTTAGAAAGAAGATTTGGTAGAGAGCTGTCCTAAATGTTTTGTGTGTCGGGAGGCATTCTAGCATTGACCTTGGTTTCGTATGCCACTGTATGTCAGTTTAATTAATTGGGAGCTTGTAAATTATGCAAAGCTAAACTCAAAACCGAAAGTTGGTATTGATCATGAAGTATTGAATTATGTCTAACTTAATATTACACTTGTCATTAAAAAATGGGTGTTTTGCACGATAAGGAGAGGTGATGCTGTTTGGAAGAGAAAAGCTCCCAAATTATGGACTGTCTTGTAGTGAGATTTTACCTTCTCCCCTTTAAATTAAAAATAAATCCACAAAGTGTTAGAAACTCACTTGGCATTCCCTTGGCTACAAAATGTATTTGTAAATGTATGTTCCCAAATCTGTTGTTGATATCCAGAATGATGAGGGGCAATTTAGAGGAATGAAAGAACATATGATTATAAATCATCAGCCATTTAGCTGAGTTCTCTGCTTTATCTGATGAGCATATCAGATGATCTCCTTCATAAGCTGACTGAGCTCCAGTCTGAAACTAGCTAGGATTTTTAACTCTTGCTGCTGCTGGTAAGCTAGCTGGGTTTCTGTGGCCAATTTGGACTCATTTGCTTTGTTGTGTAATTAGTGCTAGGCTTGCCATTCCTTAACACAGCCTGTCTGCATTTTTAGTTTCTGCATCTGTTACAGTATGCACTTTCTTCAACCTAGGTGCATGCACCAGGGCTGTGCAAGTTCACTCTTACCTTGCTGGTGTTTATACTCAGTTCAGTCACCTGAGTGTTTTTCTCACTTTCCATACATATTCTGGGATTGGCTTAATACTGCTAGGCTCCCAGACTCTTCTCTGATGTTTGCAGGTATGAAGTTCCCAGGTTGTGGGTCAGATTTCTGTCATTAATCTCCAATGGCAATGGATGTTACTAGTAACTTTCATTCTGTTTCTCTTCATTTCTTCCTAAACACCACAACAGCTTTTTCCTGTGTGATATCCTAGTTCCTCTCCATGCTGGCGATGTTTTCAAAGTTTGGCATCACCAACAGACTCCATCAGTGTTCCTCAGTCTTTCTGCTGAGGTTGTTTAGCAAATAGTAAAGGAGAACCCTGGGGCTGGTCCTCTCTCCTGTCCCGCAGTTCTCCTGTCATGGCTGCCTATTCTCTCTCAATCATGGAATCATCATTTGTTTCTAGTCTTGCCGACACATTCCTATGTGTTGTTGTAGCAGGTTGGGGTTTTTCCCTGAAGGCCACATTGATGAGATATTGTCAATTGATATTGATGAGATTTTTGTTTCTGGAAAAGGGTTTGTATCTGGCATAGCCTGCCTCTGGTAGATAAGAGTTATAGTCCACGTTTTTTTAAAATTATAATTTTCTTTAAAATCTCTTTGAAAACAATTAAGTCTGTAGTCACTCAGATTTCTGCCACTGCTCTTACATTACATGAATACAGGTTTTCATACTTTTCAGATACAAGGCACCAAGAGAATAGGAACTTATTTAAAATGCTGATACAAGCTCTATGGAGTTTTTTTTCTTCCAGGATTTTGAAATTCCTGATTCATTCTTTGTTAAGAGTAGTCCATTCAGCTCTTATGTAGTTTGTTTGGTTTTTTTTAATTCCATCTTTATGATTTTATGGTGATCTCACTTTATTAGCTTCTACTTTTTAATTTAATATGTGGTTAAAGACCCTTGAATTTGTTTTAATTTCCTTTGCAGGCTCTGACGCCCAGTCTATAGCAACTCTGTCTGTCTTTTCCTTTATTTTAGAGCTTGTATAATTAATAGTTACATATCTTGTGCTCAAAAAGGCCACCCTGCAGGATAACAAAACTGTTTATTTGACTGCCTTTCCTCCTAGTGATCAGGAGTTACCACTGTTCTCAGGCCAGATATCGTGTGAGAGACCGGACATTTTAATGAGTACGTTTAGAGGAGTTTGAATTCATGGATAAAGTGATTTCAGTGTGAGGAAAGCAATTTAAAACATAACAATGGCATGATGGAAAATAATGCGGAGGTAGCGTGGTCTTGCATGGTTGTTTTCAAGGTTTTTTTGAAACTTTGCTGCTGGATGGACGCTGCTGCGTGCCCCACCGGCAAAGGAATTGGGCGGTTATCTCACCAGCTAAGGGCTGTGAGTGGCACGCGCGTGTTGGTCATGTGCTGAATGAAATGCCATGCCATAGCTGAACTGCCTGGGTCAGAAGCAAGCGGAGAACCGGACACGTGCCTTATTTGAGAAAGCCATGCTTTGTTTTCTTCATACGGGTTTTCAGAGTAGAAGGGAGATGTAGCAAGGCAGCGTTTGGGTTGGGACTGTATACCTGGGGGATTTGCTGTGATGATGGTGTTGGGAAGGGCGGTGTGAGTGTTCCTGCTGGCTGGCCCCTGAGGAGGTGGTGTCTTGAGGAGACCTGTCCTTCCTCCTCTTTTTTGGCCGGAAAAAGACGAGGAGACAGAGCTGCTGAGTCCGTTGTCTGTCACCAGCAGCACATGTTCTGCGATGGAGAACTCCTGGTCTCCTGGCTGAGGCACTGTAATGCACACTGGGAGGCATACACCTGGTTACCACCTCCATCCTGGACTGGCTTTGTGGTCTTAAGCAAGTAATTTCAGCCTCCACGCCTGCATATGTAATCCCATTCTTCCCCATTTGTTTATTCAGTGCATAAACTTTCTTAGGGGCAAGAACTGTCTCACCATAGCAAATGGGGAGATGACAAACACTACAGCAGTAAGAACTTTAAGGTAACAGGGCTTTTGTAGAGCCATGGCAGCTGCCAGTACTTAAACATGCATCAGGAATTCACTGACAAGCTGACACGGTATTTTAATGCTCTGTATGCTGACCTCTTCTGCAGCATGTTAGAGCTTAACACAACTCTTTCCTCTGTCAGTGACATTCATAAATTAAAAGTACGGAGTGTACAAGTGTTCAGGGCTATCCATTATTCTCAGTCTCAGGACAGTTATCCAGAGGTAAAAATAGATAGGAAAGATCTGTCATTCATTCAGAAAGCAGAGGCACTGCCCAGTTCCTGATAAATAAAATACCATTCTACTGAGTAGAAGCTGATGACATTGCAACTTCTGTCCTATTTATTTTCCCTTCCCTCCTCAAGTTAGCAATCTTACCTAGTTTTAGTGCTCCCAATTCATAAAAAGCAAATAAGCAGTTCCTTTTGTTCTTTTGTTACCTACTGGTTGTATCACTTTTATATAAAAGAAGAGAAGAAACAGAGGTTAAAAAAATGCAAACTAAAATATCATATATGCTAGGAAGTTCTCCTAATTTATCCCTTGGCAAAGGAAATAAAAGCCGGCTCCCTAGCTAGCAGCATTACTTTTGCTTAGGGTTATTTGGCAGAAAATCCATCATCCTCTCTCCATTTGTGAGTATTTCATATTGACTTACACCCTTTAGCAAGGGTCAGCAGGGCAGAGTATGCATAAAGAGTTCAAGTCCTATTTCAAAGGCTGAATTTTAATTTTAGTGGATGGTTTATTTTTAATATCATTTGAAAATGAAAGGTCTTTATTAGATTTTTTTGTTTGTTTGTTTGTTTTCCTAGCTTTTTGATACTGAAATGTAATGTCCTTTTTATGGACTACTTGCATAAGAATTAGGTTTGTTCAGACATTTCCATCATGTTGTAGAAGCCTTTTTAGCTTTTTATTTTCTGAGCCATTGTTCTGACTCTGCAAGCAGGAGTGCTTTGTTTTCTGAAAGCTTTTATAATCAAAATTGTTGTTAATGTACAAATATGGAGGGGGAATGTTTGTTTATATTTGTATTTACTTTGTAAACTGTTGACTTAAATCTTCAAGGCTCCAGAGAAGTTGATACAAATTTGAAACGTGGTAAGGACATAAATATATGTATTTCCATTTTTGATTATGGCAATTATAGTTGGCAGAGATTTAATATAATCTAGTACAAGTTTGTATTTAGCAGAGTTGATTTTCTGTTTCCCCTGGTATTCCATAAGCACATGCACACTGAGAACTCCGTTAGTAGGTGTTTCAGGGAGAACTGTTCAAAGCTACATTATTGTCTTTGGGAGCAGAACTCTGAAATGTTTTCTCCTTGTCCTGTGCTATCCACTGTACCAGCCCAATTGAAATAATGTTATGGTTTGGGGAAAAGGTATGTCTTTAGATGTCCTCATAAGAAAAGTGCACATGCAGAGGGTTCCTATGATTTATATTTGCACGTGTTTCATTTTGCCTCACAAATTTTAAGTATTCTGTGATAAGACAACATAAAAGAAATATACTGTGATTTCCCAGAAAGTACACTGACCTCAAATTGTTAGGTTTTTAAAATTTTCAAACAGCAGACCATATGTGTTATTCTATGCTGGGAATTTCTAAATAATTTTAACAGAAAATAGTTATTTCTCTTTGAAAACAGAAATCAGATTTGCTTACATATCTGATCTTATGACCTGGTGGGGATTAGCTTTAAAGAAAAACATCAAAAATTAATGACTAGGGATATAAATATGGTTCTAAACCATTTCTAAACATGTTAATTAGATTGCAAATAATACTAGGTTATGTATGACCAGTATGATTTGTTAATGGGAAGTGTTGCTTTGGCAAATAGCCAAAGTGCTTTTGAAGGTCAGATGTTGACAGTATTTGAAAGTGTTCAGAGACTGTTCTCTGATTATATAAAATAATACATTAAAAGAAAATATTAATAACCTAAATGGTACACTATGCTCAGTTTGCTGCTCTGACCTTGTACTTTTATTTTTGCAGTTTGATATAACTGCTGTGTCATTAATTTCATTTGATTGAGAAAACAGATTAGATTCAAATAGAGCAAGAGAAAATACGGGTTACAACCACTTTTGAGTGGCCTGTCTATCTTTTATATGATGCGTCTTTTTGTTGGTAATATGTAATTATTACATATTACCCCTTATCGTCAATTTGCTATGCTGACAACTTTATTGAAGCTGACAATCTCAAACTCTTCAACTTTGCTTCCTGTACTAATAAAGCACATGCTTGTAATGTATCTTTCAACTTATCCCCGACTGCGAGCTCTGAGTGGGAATGAAGCTTCAGGGACAGAGCAAATGCTTTACATGCATGAGGACGCTGCATCTATCCGCTGCCTTCGTCTACTGCATCTCAAACAGTGCTCCCAAGAGGCTGAGTAACAGCTTCATAAATCAAGGGTTGCAGGTTCAGCTTTTCCTGCAGCCAATTAGGAATTCAGTGTATGGTTTGAGGTTCTTGGCTGCACTAGGAGTGAAAAAGCACAAAAATGTGGGGAGGGCCAAGGACAGAGGAGTAGCTGAGATGACAAAAAGATAAGCAATTATGAAGAGGAATTGAAAAAATTATTAATGCATAATCTTGAAGGAGGATTCACTAATAATGTACAAAGATTACAAAAATGGTAATGGTTAGTTTGCAATGGCAGTTTTATTGCCTTGATTGTGGATAAGTGGAGAAATTCACGATAGACACTGAAGGATGGGCTTATCCATGAGCAATTGCAAAGATATGGCTTGTGAACTAGCAGAAATATGGTTTGGTTTGGTTGTGTTCTTAATTGGGAAATCCATGTAGGAAAATCCTTCTCCATGTGGGATTTGTTGGTGTGTGACCTTTAGTACCTTCACTTTCCTCAGTTTGTAATTCTTTCTACAAGATAGATTACACATACGCACAAACATATGGTTCATCAGACACAGTTATTTTCCACAGCAATTTTAACCAGCTGAGTCCTTTTTCTTCATCCAAAAATTATAGAGAAAACCGTAAATACATATTAATAAGTTTGACACAAGCCATCAATCTTCCACCTTGAGTAGAGGTTCAAGTGCTGGCTTTGTAGGGTTAATTTTAAAAATATAGGTGATTACAACCAAGCTAATGCCTATCTGCAGAAGGTGTTGCAGGGCTTACATCTGAAGAGCTTCCACGATTTCCAGAGTTGCTCCTGCAGAATTTCTGCATGCATGTGGCTATTACATAAAGTCTGTGCAGCAGAGTGGGCTTTACATCCTGCTTCGTTAACCCTCGTCTGCTCTTTTGTGGTTTATGCTGCATGTTCTCACCACTAGGAATTTTTTCCCATCTCCTAAAATACTAACAGTGTCTGGTGCTTTCTTTCTCTGTGGAAAGTCATTCTGTGTATTGATGTCTTAAATTCTGTATGTGTTTGAAACCTGTAACGCACTCTTTCTAGAATTTCCACCAGCACAGAGCTCTCCAACTATGTTCTCGTAATTTACACATTTCACTGGGCCTTCTTTTCATCAAGGCAAGCTGCTAGTGCCATGGAATACTGTTCTTCCTGGGGATACATAACCAGAGATGCCCTTTTCCATTAATTTCTAAAACATGGCCCAGTAGTTTTGTCAAGAATAGCAATATTGCTGTCCCCTTCCAGACCAGTCGTGAAGGAGAAGCATTCTGTCTTCTAGCAAAGACCAAGTGGAATGAAACAAAACAGGAGCATCTTCCAAGGAGGAGGATTCCCTGCATGCATACACTAAAAAAAAGTGCCTAAATCATGGGTGAAATTGTTGTCATAATGACCAAGCACTCCCTGGGATTTTAGATGGGCAGAGTGGGGAATACTTCTCAAAACGTGTGCCTCGATAAAGAGTCTGGGGGAGTTTTGACAAGGCAGCAGCCCAAGGCAAATAGTTGCATGCATTATAGGGTAGGCTTACACTACAGTGATTGATGACTCTCTGCATGGCATGCCTCGGGTGGTTGCGCCAAGTGACAGGAGCATTGATCATCCAGATTCAGCGGCGGCTCTTTATTGTGTGGCATCCACCGTAGCCTCAGCCGACACCACTCTCCCACCATCTGTGCACAGGCGCGTTTGTTTTGTGATGAGAGCAAGGAGGAGCGCGTCTGGCTGGCAAGGTGGTTTCGTGGTCTCACCGCCTCTCACAACCGTGCCCGTCTGAAGGCATGTGGGACAGTATGAATACCTACAGCTCGGCAAGTGGGGTGGTTGGGTAAATGGATTTTGTGTCTGAGTTCTGATAGTCTCTTAAGAGTACCTTGTATGGCTGCAAAAATAACCCCTATTTGTCACTCTCTACCTGAATCATCACTCATTGCCTGATTGTGTTTCTGCTGCTCTTTAGAAGGTATGTCATCTTCCAGGGCGTATGCTGAAGTGGTGTTCTGTAACAATAAGATCCTTTATGTCCTCTCTTTCCTTTTCCACAGATCGGTGAAATATTGGTGCTCAGGCAGATGTTACTTCATGGCCGTTTGATGAAATGGGTAGTACTTTTCCAGGGGAGAGATCTTCAGGGGCTCTGCCTGCCTCTTGAAGTCAGTGTTTTCCAGATGCTTGTAACATGATTTCTCAAAGCATGTTCAAAGTCCATTTTCCGTAGATTTTCCAAAGGGAACAGGAGGAGCCAAAACCTGTGAGCTCAACAGAGAGCAGCTTCAGTTTGATGTAAGGTGTATTTGTGGCAGGAACTTCAGCCAACTGAATCGCTTAAAAGTGAAAGTAAATGAGTGAGATATCCAGGGAGAAACATAGTTTAGGTGTGATGAAATTTATTTTAAGTACTTAGGGTAATACTGTGGGTACCATAAGGTGATATATACTCCTTGCAGTTGGGGAATTGTAGAAGAATGGCCTTAAATGAAGGTCCATCAGTGCTGCTATTAATTATTCCTTCCTCGCAACTCCAAATAAAAAAGTGGTGAGGTTTTAATTTTGTAATTACCAGAAGGCTAATAATTCTTTGCCAAAGGCCATGATGATCTCTTAAGTATGAGATAACGTAATTGCCTTATTCCTGTGCCATTAATTGCGTTCCATTTTAAAAATGCGGTCATCTGTCTTATGAGCACATGATACTGTGTTACCTCCAAGGAAACGTGCTATGAATGGTAAAAGGATGCAACCTAAAATTCACCGTTCTTTTGTCTGAGTTTTTCTAGTTAATATTGTAACACAAGGAGGTTAGAAAAGGGGGAGCTGTGTATATTGGTTAGTGTATTCAGCTACACATTACAGTTCATGTCAGGGACCAACACTTGGCCTGCAGGTTATGGGTCTTTCAATGAGCGTAGGACACGGGAGTTAAGAGCAAGTGACTGTAAAACCCAGCAGCCTTAGCAGGGGAATTCAGAGAAACATGTAGCCTGTGAAGCCCCATATAGCTCACTTTGTTTGTATTAGAACTAATTGTTTGTGGTTGTAAGACGTCTTCAGGGCTTTAATCTCTAGTAATAAACCTAAATAATGAGCTCGTTACTAGTGAGTTGCAAAAAGAGGTCGAATTTTACATTTGAAATATCAGTATGGTTTGACAAGGTGGTTAGGGATGAATTAAGTTTGCCACTGTTGGAATGCATCTCCCTTCCGCTGCTTCTCCTTATCTGCTTTTGCTGCTCATCTGAATGTGTTCAGACACTTGTCTGTCTCACTTCAGCTGATTCAAGTCTAACCCAGTGGAAATTGTTGTTGTTGTGGGTTTTTCTGTTTGTTTGTTTTCTGGTTAGCGTATTCCAACAGGTTACCTTCCAATTAGATGAGGGCCAAAACCTGTGGGAAATCTGGGCAGGAGGGATGTGAGAGGGAGCAAGGAAAAAAGGTGGAAGAATGAAGAGGGAACAGGAATTGCCCTTTCAGCAAGGCAGGGTGCTCATTTGGTTGAGCCACAGTGTAAAGCTGTGCCCTAAGTTGGTGTTTTGTAGGCAGGAGCCACTGCAGTTGCACTTCTGTCTGTTTTCAAGAGGGAGAGGCAAGCAGAGCTGTGGACATGTGCAGAGCATGCTTTCTGTCACACAGTGCCATTCCTGTCAGCTCCTGAAGTTTTCAGCTTCATTCCCCCACTGAATTTCAGACCTGTCATGCACAGCATGCATACATAAGCAGGCCTTTAAAACCCACGAAGAAGAATAGTAAGAGAATTCTTAATTGTGAGTGAATCAAGAGTTATCTTCAGTTGTCTGGCTTGTAGTAAATACAGTGAAGTTTCTGATAGTTTTTTGTCTATAATCTGGGAATAATCTGTATGAGTCATTGTGCCTATTTGTTTGATTAACATATGGGATGCTCTTGTAAAGTTAACAACTGGTATTTAAAGTGAGTAACTGTGGGAGGTTATGCTCTAACCTCTAGTTTCTCATTTAAAGCTGCTCTGCATTTAAATGGTAAAATTCATCTCTTACAGAAAAATAAATGTTTCTGAGCAAAAGGTTGAGATAGCTTGTTACGGGGTCCTGAGGGAATCAGCATTTCGATGAAGTGTATCCCTGGGAGCCCAGCTTCCCGTGCAGCCCTTACTGCCAGAAGGCAGTGACGGGTCGGCTAAGGCCTGAGACTTGGCCACTGGAGACAAGTCTCCTGTGGAGGAAGGCAGCGTGAGTTGAACTGCTACTCTCATGGGGTATGATGGCAGGTACTTGAATATAAACCTTTGTTTTCAGTGGATGTATTTTGTTTCTGTGGAGAACTTGAAAATTTCCAGATTTATTTTCTTCCAAAGAAATTTATGTTAGGAGAGGTCTGAAGCGCTAGAGCTTGAGTTAGTGTGTCTCCTGGGGGTGCACATGCAGGTGGACTGCTCTCTACTTGGAGATACTTCCACGCAGAGGGTCTTGAGTGAATAATATTCTACTGTTGAACATAGCTTCATCTAATCTGCTTTCTGAGGATCAATTTTAGTTTGGTCAGGGCTTCTTGTGGAAGAAACCCCATTAATAGCAGTTAGAAGTGTGATCTTTTTAGCTTAAGAAGCCAGGGCTTCCATATCTGCTGGTTCAGTCAAAAGCGTGGATTGCTGGTCAGCAGTCAGAAACCTCCAGTGCCTGTATGTCCACAGAGCACATGCTGCTCTGGCATCTTTCTTGAGCAAAGGGTGGAAAAGTGACTGTTAGCTCCAGTGAGGAGGTAAAAACTTTAATAGTCAATGTAACCTGTTCACAGCATGAAAAATGTTCAGCCTTAATATGTTCATGTGTAGTCTTCTGGTGGACTTTGTGGCCAGCGGTGGTAGCCCCGAGTGCCTGCGTTGCATGCCATCTGAGAATGCGTCAGAAGAAAAATGAACAGGAAAACTCCCTCTGTTAGGAGAGGGGAGGGGGGAAAATATCTGTTACATTCCAAAATCAGTCATAATAATGGAAGTTCACATTAGATAAATTGCCAGAGTCAGAATGGACAAACATCTGGTTTATTCATCCCTAGCTATACTAACAATAATATGATATCCTGTTAGATAAATCACTGATCATCCTAGTTTATCTTGGCGGTTGTGCACCTTGGTATTTTTCACTTAAACAAGAACATATCAGTACTTTACAGCTAGCATGCCTCCAGCCCCAGGTTCACAGTTCATGTGCTTCTGTGACTTTGAACTCTTCTTTTCCTGAGTTTACCAGCAGACAGCTGCACCAGAACAGATATGTTTACATGTGGGGAATAAATGGCAGCTTGCAGCTCAGAGTTTCCATTTCCTTTTACATTGTTCAGGAATTCAGGCTCCTAGAGCTTTGCCTCATGTGTACGCATCTGACTTGGCCCTTGATAGTACAAATGTTTTATTTTGACATTGATTTGTTGATAGAAAGGGCTGACTAGGGAGAAGCTACTTTCACTAGAAATTACCCTCGGTTTACATGAAGTTCAATTGTGGGTGAAATATCTTTAAAAAAAAAATCTAAATATCACTTTCTGTAAGGCTTTAAATCAGTATGTAAATGTGAGGCTAACGTGGAACCACTTCATGCAGCTATAGCATGATAGATGTATTTTTAGGCAGAGAAAAATTACATTTTATATTAAGCATGACGATGAAATCTGACTAGCTACTTAAACGATGACACTGGCTATTTAAGCTATTGTCATGTGTAGGTGATAAAATATTCCCAGATGTGCTTGGCGAGGCAGCAATTCCGTGAAGAGGTTATGGTAATTAAAATCAAGAAACAAAACCATCAGAGTGATTTGTTCATTTTGCCTGAACCCTGAAGTGGAATTAGGCACTTCAGTGAAGAGTATCAATTGTTCTGACTTTAGACCACAATAGATTTCTCAGCATCGCTATTGCCTAATTCTACGTTTATGAGGTTTTCCTTCCCCTTTTGTACTTTATTTAGATATTTTGGGCTTTTATTCTGAATGCAAACTATGGTTTATTGGTTGTTTTGGTAGCTGAACTGAGTGTAGTAGATGTTATGTAAATGACCTGTAGAAAGACCTGTAGTAATTGTGTGTTGTGTATTGCCTACTGTTCTTCTGAAACAGGATTCCCCAGTTACCTTGATGTGTTGGAACGAGCCTAGCTTTTAGTCACCCTTACATGGATCTTTGATGAGAAGGAATTACTTGAACTTAGCAGAGCATTTTGATGCAATTTAATTCTAATATATGTGTGTGTATTAATGGCTAGATTTGACCCATGGCCCACTATTAAAAGTAGTATAATGGTAGTGCATGGCTGATACATGAAACTTTATTTTTTTAGTCTTTATTCTAATGTTCCTTATGATACTTAGACTATAAAATTGAAGCATAAATTCTAACAGCAGAGTATCTGTAGAATTAGGTTTTGCACTTTATATAACCACGCGGTGAGACAGTCCAGAGAGCTGTGCTCACTGAAAATTACATCCACAAAATAATCTTTTAGTACTGGTCCAGGTCATTTTCCAGTCTTGTCAGTGCAAGACAGGGATCTGGAATGCAAGGAAAGGCATGGGACTGTAAAATCCCTGGTCTGGGTCGACGTATGTTGCCGTGGGGTTTTGTTCTCAAGTTGGAAGTGCAAACACCTGAATGTTTTCTGTTGTTTACCTCTTTATTTTCATTGGAACTGCTATGTTTGTGGCCGGGAAATCAGAGCAAGCAATTAACATCATGCGGATATCATCACGTCTATTACAAACGCCCTACCTGGTTGCAGGGCAGCAGCCCTGGTAGCAGGGATTCACGGGGCTGGGAAATGGCCTCTTGGCAGGGGATGGGGTGAAGAGGCTTTCAGGGAGGGGAACTGAAACTGAGTAAAGACTGCGTAGGCAGGTAGTAGTGGTTGCATCATAAGCTTTCCTTCGGTTGTGGTGCAGCAGACCACATCTGCTCAGGTAGGTGTTTGTTCCTGAAATCTTAGTCAGTTCACCTGTAGTCTGTAATTGGCTTCTGTTGGCAAACCGTGTATGAGAAATGATAAAAAAATAAATGAACCCATGTATTACTTTAAATTTCTGTTGTTACATTTAAAGTGATTAGCTGGTTTATCTCTTAAATGTAGACTAGCTAGAAACTTTCCGTTTGAAGTCTGTATTTGTTTTTCATTGATGCTTTCATCTGAAAGCAGGAAACAATCTGAAAGTAATTGTATTAAATGTTGTAGTACAAAGATTTTAAAATATAATAGCTTGGCATATTACCCTATCTTCTCACTATTCCTCGGAGGAAATAAAATGGAGTTAGAAACTTTGATCCAGGCAGCTTTTCTAGTATATCCTGTTTCCTTCCGCACGCTGGAGAAAGCACCGACATTCCCTTTCCTCCACTTCAGATGAAGAAATCCCGTTCTCTGTGTTGTAGCACTTGCTTTCAGTGAACACCAGTGTTCTGTTAGCTTTTCAGATGTCAATACAGGATTTGGGTTGTTGAGGCAAATGGGCATTTTGCCCTCCATACCAAAGGAAGGCGTTATGGAGAATAGAGGAATAGGCACAGATAAGTGCCCCACACAGCCTTGGCCCCGTCTGCTTAGACTGCCCCAAGTGCTGTGTGCCTGTTGCTGTGTTTGCTGGAAGGCTGAAATCTCTGCTTTTCTCTCACTGAAAGGTAGACTTGCAATCCCCCTTTCTCTAAGGAAAACTGACCCTTGAAAAGGCTTGGCATGAAAAGGATTAACTCCCTGGAAACTTTGTTTGGAAACGTTAGGAGACTGCTATGTGTATACGCTGGCGATCTCCGTAAGAGACAAATTATTTTCCCACCCTCTCAAGTACTTGGTAGTTTATCTGTTGTTTATATTAAAGATTGATTGTGGTTATATATTCCTGACTCAGAGTTCTCATTAATCACACTGTGCCACGTAAGAGACTGGAGGAGAAGAATGGGGGTTACTGGAAAGCAGACACGCGATCCCAGGCTCTGCTTTTAATACGACTTACCCTGACATTAGCTTTGTGCCTGTGAATTACTGTGTTTGCTTTTGTTTGGGGCTTTTTTGTTTGTTTCCGTGTTGGTCGTGTCTGGTTTTCTCAGGGCTATTCAGAAATAGGTAATATACTTACTACAATGATTTTGGAGACTGTTACTTGTGACACTTGCCATGTTGTCACTATTTGAAGAGGTCCCTGCTCCCACCCCCTTGTTTGCTAGCTCTTGCTTCCTCCCCCAGCCCCAGCAGCCGTTTCCTTCCTCTGAGCAGAGCCACGCAGGCGATTGTTTCAGCCTGTGCAAAACGAAGGGGTGGAAAAGGACCGGTGGGGTGAGGACAAATGCACAAAGGCTGGGACTTCCTAAAGCCCATGGGCTGCCAAGGGCAGCAGAGCTGACCTGCACCACCTCCTCCTCCTCCTTGGCTCTGCTGAAGGTTTCCAGCCCCGAAACGTTCAATCAGCTGTTTGTGGTCCTTTCCAAGCATGGGAGTCAAAACTGCTGGCAACAGGGAGATAAAGCAATGGGAATTTACTAGTTTTTGCAAGCTGATTGTGGTTACAGGGACACATTACCAGCCCTCCTCGGAGCTGGGTCCAGGAGCCTCTGAAGCACGCAATTTTCCCACTCTGACTCGTCTGGCTGAAAGTCCCTTCACATCAGTGTGTTCTGGTGGGAAATAGATTGGCAAATTTTCAACCAACAGATTTAATCCCTTGAATTTTTTAATTGTTGTGTGCCTGTATTTGTCTAATAAGAAGAAATTATTTGGATTTTAAAATAAGCAATTGAAATAATTTATATTGGACAAATCAGGGCAAATTAGCGCTGAAGAGACTGATGTTATTTAATACAGATTATCTTCTCTTTTATTTATTGCTCTACTAGAAATACTTTGCCAGGCATATGCTAATTCCGCACAGATTATTTTTCCTGAGTCACATTAAATTAATGTCTGACTTCTTTGTTGCACAGCTCCATTATAGAATTCACTGTTAAGGAGTATCTTCAGCACTGAGATATGACTGTAAATGCTGGTTTGTGTTTATAATTAAACATCTGCTCCACAAAGGCAGGAGGTGATCAGAAATTCTGCAAACCTAGGAGAATTTAGGTCCATTAGTTATGATGAAAGCACACCTTTAGTGAAATCAAGGAGGAGGAATAATGTGGGACTGTCTTAGATCTGTAAACATTTTAAATAAATATAATTATACAAAAATAGGTGTTTTACAGGACTAGATGTTTTTAAAATTTTGATTCCAACTAATTTGGATTGCTTGTGTTTTTCCCCATGTGACTACTTTTGATGACATATTGTACGTATCAAGAATAAAAGAATGTATTTCTGAGTTGAGAATAGTTTTTTTTTTAATCAGGCTCAGTAATGTAAATAGACCTCGGTTTGAAAGTTCATTCAAAACTGAGTACTGCTGTATATTTAAGCACACTGTATGCTAAAGTAGAAATATCCCCCAGTGTTTAACCGAAAGCATGTTTTATGTGTGGTTTTGTTTTGTTTTTTTAATGTTTAACAGTAACTGAAGCTGGCTTTGGTGCTGACATTGGGATGGAGAAATTCTTCAACATCAAATGCAGAGCCTCTGGCTTGGTTCCCAGTGTGGTTGTACTTGTTGCTACAGTGAGGGCTTTGAAGATGCATGGAGGTGGGCCAAATGTAAGTTTTTGCACCTTTCTTGGAAAACAAAATTGTTGCTAATATTTGAAATAAGTAAAGTATTTTGGCTTAAGAAATGTTGGGGGTAGCTTATGAGGTAGTATTTAGAGATCCTTCCTGAGTTACCACATTGTATAGATGTTACCTCCGAAGGTAATCCAGTGATGGAAAGGCAGAAATGAAAGAAGAGGGATGAAAAAGCTCTGAACAAACACTAAATCTTGCTGAGGGAGGGAAGTTTGTTTGCATGGGGGGCAGAAAAAAAGCTATAATGTGTATATGTATAGTGTATATATATGTGTATATATAGTCTTTTCTCTGCCTCTTGACATAGCGTTTTTAAGTGTACTGAAGCAGTGGCAGGCTGGGAAAGTTGGCAGCTGAGGTGGAATGAGAAGAGTTTGAGTTGCAGTATGTGAGCAGCAGTAGGGAACCTTGTTAGTGAAAGTTTTGAGATTTCTTTCATTGCAGTAATGGGAACCCTTTCTGTCCTTTTAATCTGCTCAGGTTAATTCTCTCAGGGATGCTAAGGTAACTGATAAAATTGTGCAAGTGTTTTCCCAGTGTGCCAAAAGTCACCAGTGTATCATTTTTTTGCTATTTAAGCCACGAAGAGACTTGTGTAGATCACTGATTGTAGAAGTACTCCTCAGTCATGCAATCAGATCGGACTCTGCTCGCCAAGCAGGCAGACACTTAACTCCTAGAAACACTTTCATCTGCCCAGCAGCATGCAAGTGAGTGATGCTGCCAGGGAAACAGTCTCACTGGGTGAAAATACCACAGCTGTTTCCACAGCCACAAAATTTTGGAATGCATGGTTTCCCTTACAGCTAATTGTCTTTTAGAGTTAAAGCTGAGCTGTCCTTTTTCAGTCTTTCAGGTTGATTTAATTATATCACTTTCTATCATTTTAGTCCACTTGTAATGCAAGTTTTCTTTATTTTTAATTATATTCCTCCATGTGTATCAAGGCAAGTATATTGTCATGTGTTTCACCATTCAATCTAGCAAAACCAGGACTTTAAAATATCTATATAACTCTCTGATCTGTCTTTAGATATACAAAACTTTCATTCGTTTATGTAATGAATCATAGAGGCGTGTAGAATACCAGATAATTTTACTGTGAGGTATCTATAAAGTGGACCAAGACCAATGCTTGAGACAAAAGTGACTGAGTCCAGTGCCTGGGATCAGTGTAGTCCTTGAAGAGTCTGTAGTATCCTTGTGATGCTTCTTGTTTGTATACCTTTGCGCTTTCCAGCAAAGTAAATTCCTTGCCTGCAGTTCCTTTCCAGGGGCAGTAATTACAGGACGCCCAAAGATGATGCTCCTCTCCCAGTCATCTGTGTTACTGTTACTCCTTCAGCCAGCTGTTGGAGGTTGTTGTCCATTGTCTTTGCACTGCTGATTCGTTGTTAGGCATGTAGAATGGGATCCAATTACCTCCTCTCCAGTTAAACCTTTACAACTTGTTGCTGAGTCATTACCTGTGTCTTGCTACACAAATACAATAGGAAGTGTGGCTGTTCTCTATGTACTGGCGTAACATGGAATAAAACGGAAGCTGCAGTCAAGCTATAGTGTTGTGTGCAATGTACGTGCTGACTGTCAGTATGGAAAGTAAGCAAAAGTGCTCTTCTGACCATTCAGGATTATGACAAGTGTCAACCTGGGATAACTGTTTATTATATATTATCCAGGTAACTGCTGGTGCCCCCTTGAAGAAAGAATACACAGAAGAGGTAAGAGAAACTATTATAAAACTTTAGGAGAAATATTTGTTTAAAGGTACAGATAATGAGGTATATGGAGAATTAGAACTTCTTGTTCCTCTGGCTGGACAGTGTGCTGCCTCAGGTTTGGCAGTAGCATGCTCTAATGCTGACATTCAGTGAACACCTTTAACAGACATTGCCGGTGAGTAAAGCCATCTTATCTTCCCCCCCAGCCGCTTGGTGTTGTCCCTGTTGTGTGTGTGACTGCATGGTAGATTGGACTGAGGAACTGAGCTAGCTGAAAAATAACTTTTTAAAGTGTTTTTTTCCAGGACAACTAAGTTTTCAGACTGATCAGCTCTTCAGTCCAGCCCACTATACAGGCATTTATAGCAGCACAAGAGCAGAGTGGTGCAGGGATCACAGACACTCCCTGAAATTAGTGATAGCTTAACATGTTCATTAAACAGCAGGTGTAATCAGTTTGTGCTTCACGTTTGGTGTTGGATGTCACTCTTCAAACAAGAGTGGATTCTACAGGTTTGGGTTTTTGTCTCTTCGCTGTGGACAAATTCTGGTCTCCCGACTTTATCAGTCTAAGCATATGTGTGTTGTTGCAATTAAGACAAGGCCTACAAAGTTGAAGGTAAAAGAGTAAATAAGGAAATCCAGTAATGTGCTTTTATCTGGGATATATAGAGAGATATTAGACTATGCATCTAACACATCTGTATGCCAGCTCCCACCCCACAACTGTGGTTTATTTATAAACTTTGCAAACAAGAGACTGACAGCCCTTTCGCAGTCATGACAGGCAACCAGTCATCAGCTGCACTGTGTTCTTGTGTCCCAGAAAAGAGCAATACATGCCTATACAAATTTTGGACACTGTTTAGTTACTTTAATATGTGTTGCTTATTAATTGAAATAAGGATTAATAAGTGCCAAAATATTTTTGTCTGGAAGCATTTTACTTGCCCAGCTGTCATGATCAGCACTGTTTATATTCAGTTTCACTTACGGAAAATTCTTTGGCTGGAGAAGACTTGATGTATCTTACCATTTCCATTAATTTTTATTTAATTACACAGAACCTCCAGCTGGTAGCTGATGGCTGCTGTAATCTGCAGAAACAGATTCAAATTACTCAGCTTTTTGGAGTTCCTGTTGTGGTTGCTCTAAATGTCTTCAAGTAAGTCTGTTCTTCCATTACTCTTGGGAGTAAATCCACAGTTCATATTTCACACTTTTCTTGTGTTTTAAATTAATCTGTTTGGGCACGAGGAGAAGAAACTTAAATAATTTCCTTTTTTCATCATGAATGTAGAGACCTTTATATCCTCAGCTCATTTTTAAGGTTTTAAAACCACCAAAAAAGTACATACTGTTATGGAAATATTAATGTTCAATGTTAATTAGCTATAACAATTACAAAAAGTGCTCTTGAAACATTTAAATACATATGCTGTATATAAATGCATTATGTATACGGCACAGTTTCTGTAGAGACTTGCTTTACAACTGCTGATGGTAGAATAAGGCTAAGTATATCAGGTTGTAAAAGAGAACTAATTAAACAAAATAATGAGATGAAACTGTTTGGTTGGCAGAACTGACTCTCCTGCTGAGGTTGATCTGGTGTGTAAGATTGCAAAGCAGTCTGGAGCATTTGATGCTGTACCCTGCAATCACTGGTCGGCTGGTGGTAGAGGAGCGGTAAAATTAGCTCAAGCCGTGGAAAAGGCAGCCAATCAGAAAAACAATTTCAAATATCTCTACAGCTTGGAGGTAAGATTGGAGTTTTTTTGATGAAGCATGCTGCATCCGTGTTGGATTTAAAACAAGAACAATATTGCAACAAAGCTATCTAACATGCTTTCAAAGGGGCTTGACTTGGCTTAAAATCACTTTGGTAATGCTCATTATAGTGCATTGAACAATGTTTGTGATACTTTCTTGTATGTCTGTGGGTGGAACATTCACAAATTATCATGGGAGACTTCTCCACGGAGATCTCACAGTCATGATCTTTGTCCTGACAATCAGCTAAAACAAATACAGTTACTGTCTCACAGTCACGGGTATTGCTCCATGCTGTCGCTCCCTGCAGCGTTCACTCTCTGTACAAGAAGGATGTTACAGGTAGCACATGCGCGCTCGTGCCTCGCATCTGCCCAGCCAGACAGGTCAGCACAGAGACAAAGTGCTGCCTTTCCCAGCACCCACCTGCACATCCACAGCCTTCAGATGGACGTGAAGAGCCCAGGCAGCCCAGTCCTGTCCCTTCTCTCCTGCTGACCAGGATGGGAGTCTGCTAGTGCAATACAGCACACGCGATATATGTGTCACTGTTGGCCTTAATCTTCAGTCTCTCCAGGAGCAGCCTCCAGTGCCCCTGCCCTGCTCCAGCTGTTGGCACCAGGGTCCACCAGCCCCTGAGGTTCGTGGCTCACTCCAGCTGCTGACACTCAGACCTCTCCTCCTGCACTCTGGTGTTCATACACAGACATATCTAGAGCAGAAAGCACATCCACACAGAAGGTAGTCAGAAATCAGATTTAATGAGAATAGAGGACAGCCTGCGGTGCTCAAGCACAGGGCTCAGTCAGACAAGCTACTGACCAGACACATTTACACTCAACCAGAGTGCCTTCTTCCCCTTTTCCCTCCATTTTTTCCCACTTGTTCCTCTTCAGTTCATCTTGATTACTCCCTTTCTTCATCTTTGATTCTTCCACTAAACATGCCCTAACAATCTTTACACATTCCTACAATGTCTTCAAAAATCTTATCATAAATTTTACACAGTCATCAAATGCTCTTCTTCCTACATCCCATAATGAGTCATGTGCCGCTGTAGGCAATTGCCTCCTTTTGTTTGCAAAGTTTTCTGATTAAAGAGTTTACCCATTGACTCACCTTGGTGCATTTCACACCAAGGACAATGGTCTCATCCTTCCTCTTGCAGGGTCTTAGGAAACAGCCAATTCAGTGTGCTCTAATTTTCACCAACTAGATTCTTCCACTGATGACATTACTAGGGTGTCTCCACCTCTCATTGTTACTCTGATCCTTGCTTGGGCTTGGTGTTTAATTTGCTTAGCCATTAGTGAGATAACCTAGCAAAGGATAGTGTGGTCTAAGCTTCAATCCTTCGTCTGCCAGAGATGGTGACTCTTCTTCCATGTCTTGGAGACTTTGTTATTGCAACTGTTTGCAATAACATCGTGCGCTGTCAAGAGGAGCAGCTTGCAAGGAAGGGCTGCTTGGGCCCCTGCAAGCACTATGCTGGAGCACTGCCATGCAGGCAGAATGTTGGGAGTGCCATATTCATAGAATCATAGAATGGTTTGGGTTGGAAGGGACCTTAAAGACCATCTAGTTCCAGCCCCCTGCCATGGGCAGGGACACCCTCCACTAGACCAGGTTGCTCAAAGCCTCATCCAGCCTGGCCTTGAACACTTCCAGGGATGGGGCACCCACAGCTTCTCTGGGCAACCTGTGCCAGTGCCTCACCACCCTCTCCGGGAAGAAGGTATTGCTGAGAAGGTTGTACAAAGGATTTCTCAGGGCCTTCCTGACTATCTACGTATGTGGGTTAAAATTTGGGCAGCAAAATAGATTTCTCTGGCACCAAGGAAGCCCTTGACAGATTTCAGATCCTGTGCCTCAGTGCTACTTAAATTTCTTTAGAAAATGTTTGAATGCTGTAACATAACCCCCATCTTTAAAAAGGAAAAAAAGGAGGATCCAGGGAACTACAGGCCAGCCAGTCTCACCTCTGTGCCTGGCAATATCATGGAGCAGATCCTCCTGGAAATCATGCTAAGGCACATGGAGAATGAGGAGGTGATTGGTGACAGCCAACAAGGTTTCACCAAGGGCAGATCGTGACTGATGAATATGGTGGCCTTCTACGATGGGGTCACTACCTTGGTGGATAGAGGATGGGCATCTGATGTCATTTACCTGGACTTGTGCAAAGCCTTCGACACCATCCTGCACGACATCCTTGTCTCTAAACTGGAGAGACATGGATTTGACAGATGGACCACTTGGTGGAAAAGAAACTGGCTGGATGGTCGCACTCAGAGAGTTGTGGTCAATGTCTGAGTGGAGACGAGTGATGAGCAGCATTCCACAGGGGTCAGTGTTGGGACCGGTCCTAACATCTTAACATCTTCATCATGACATGGACGATGGCATCGAGTGCACCCTCAGCAAGTTTGCTGACGATACCAAGCTGTGTGGTGTGGTTGACACCCTGGAGGGAAGGGATGCCATCCAGAGGGACCTTGACAGGCTGGAGAGGTGGGCCTGTGCCGACCTCATGGAGTTCAACAAGGGCAAGTGCAAGGTCCTGCACCTGGGTCCGGGAAATCCCAAGCACAAGTACAGGCTGGGCGGAGAATGGATCGAGAGCAGCCCTGAGGGGAAGGACCTGGGGGGTACTGGGGGATGAGAAGCTGGACATGAGCCAGCAGTGTGCACTGGCAGCCCAGAAAGCCAACCGTATCCTGGGCTGTATCAGGAGAAGCGTGGCCAGCAGGTCGAGGGAGGGGATTCTCCCCCTCTGCTCTGCTCTCATGAGACCCCACCTGCAGTACTGTGTCCAGCTCTGGGGCCCTCAATATAAGAAGGATATTGACTGGTTGGAATGAGTCCAGAGGAGGCCACGAAGATGCTCAGAGGGCTGGAGCCTACAAAGAAAGGCTGAGAGAGTTGGGCTTGTTCAGCCTGGAGAAGAGAAGGCTTCGGGGAGACCTTATTGCAGCCTTCCAGTACCTGAGGGGCCTACAATGAAGTTGGGGGTGGGGGGGCTTTTTCCAAGGGCCTGTAGTGACAGGACAAGGGGTAATGGGTTTAATCCGAAAGTGGGGAGATTTAGATTAGATATCAGGAAGAAGTTCTTCCCGGAGAGGGTGGTGAGGCACTGGAACAGGTTGCCCAGAGAAGCTGTGGATGCCCCATCCCTGGGAGTGTTCAAGGCCAGGCTGGATGGGGCTGTGAGCAACCTGGTCTAGTGGAGGGTGTCCCTGCCCACGGCAGGGGGGTTGGAACTAGATGATCTTTGAGGTCCTTTCCAACCCAAACCAATCTGCGATTCTAGGAAAATGAGATTGATTCCTACTTCAATGTCTTTCCTAGACACATCTTTTTTGTGCTGTGTTACATAAGTACCTTGATCTTAAGCACAAAGGGAATGAATCACATCTTTACATCAAATTAATATCCTATAACATAACAGAAGTGTTATAAGTCTCAAAAATATGTTGATGGGATTTTATAAAACCTTACAAAGATTTTAAAATACTGTAAAAAAGTAAATTCAGTCCAACAAAGACAGTGAAGTGTAAAGTTCAGGCTTCTGCTTCATTCTTGTTGTGCAAAGGATGGGGACTGAAGCATTGGAAGTAGGAGAGTAAAACAGCAGTGCTATCACTTGTATGGGATGGTAGGTCATTTGGTCATTGGGGCTACAGGGACATGAAGAAAGGCCACCTCTTCCAAATGAGCCTGCCTAGGTATTAATTAAGGTCTTCATAGGATTTTTTGATGTAGCCGTTTCGAGGATTGAGTTGTACTTTTCAAAGGCAAAAAATGAAGAAAGGGAAGAGATACTAAGATGGGATTTAGACAATTTCCCTCTGTCATTGTGACTAAACGGGTTGTAAGTGAAAGGACATAGTTCCATCTCTCGTCTTTCCAGTGACTGCTGGATTTGTCCAGTTACTTAAATACTTTGAAGTCATGGTTGCCTTAAGTTTGATGGGATTTCTTGTGGTGGTATTTTGTTTTCTTTCCCCTTTGGAACGTCGAAGGGGGAAATATTCTGTGTAAAACCACTACCACTACATTCATATTTCTGTTTTTATGATATTACTCTACTCTTTCCTTTACTCCATATTCCCATTTAGTCCTTTGATGTCTATGCATCTTATTTTCTTCAGTCTGTAAAACTTCATAAGCACTTACATCTAAAACTGGCTGTAATTAGAATAACTTCAGCAGCACAGAGCACTGTAGCCATAGTTCAGCATTTTGATGTTCTGTTAGAAGGCATTACCCTGGGTTTTAAAAACAAAACCCAAACCCCCTAAATGTAAAACTGGTTTAGATCCTTTTTCACCAGTTACACCAAAGTTTGCAGTAAGTTATATAATTAGTATACAGTCAGGCATCTAATTGCAGGATAGTCCAGGTCAGCTAAGCTCTTTTTGGCTTTTTTCCAAGTGGCATACACCTCTGCAGTGCTTTATGTAATTTCCAAATTATACCTGGAAACAGACTTCCTTGAAAAGTGTTTACAAATATGTATAGTGTGAGAAGAACAGGAAAGTATTTTCTAGATCTGTCAAATACTGGTAAAAAGTTGAGGATCAGAGACATTTTCCTGAATCCTGAGGTATACATTTATACTGTCTTGTCCAGTGATATACAAGCATGTGCTGAAGGAGGCATTTTGGGCAGTTGTGTCAGTTTGGGACTCAGGCTCAGCTGAGTGGTCTTGTTGAGTATCATAGCAAGGTAGTTTAATTAGAAGATTGTGCTAACGTGGTTATATTCCTTGAAGCATCTCATTCAGTCTGTTTAACCTTCCTCGGGTGTCTCTACATGACACCGTGTTCTGTAGTCCCACTTTTAGATTGCTTTTCAGGTTCTCTTAATTTCTCTAAGCAGGCAAGCTTTTGGTTTTATCCAAGTAGCAGATTTTGGGTTTTTTAATACTCCCTGATTCCAGCAAGAGTTTGTTTGACATTTGATATTAGATGAATAAATAGTTTTCAAGAGTGAAAATGAGAAGAGACAAAGCTTCGACCATATTTGAGGGCAGTGCGAAGAATAGCTGTGTATATGATTTTGGGAATGCGTATGTGTGCCACTGTCATTTCATGGATCGAGTGCAAGAAGTGACCTCTGACACGTAACCCCAGCATTGTTGTCACTTAATGTGTAACAAAAGGACATAATCAGATACGGTGTACCATTAAATGATTACAGTATTAAGAATCACATGAGGCAGAGGGGATTCAGGAGCAAGGATGGGTTTTTATATAATAGCTCCAGAGTTTATAACATATTTTAGAAGTTCATTGGCAGTGGTTGTAATAAATACTATAGTAGTGTGTGGTTTTAATATGGATTTTTGCCCCCACTGCACACTAACTTCTTTTATTTCACTGTTGAATTGGTTTCTTGACAAGTATTTCTCTTTAGTGTTCAGAGGATGGGTTTGTTTTAAAGTCCTCCTGAACTCTCCATGAAATAATCCGTGCTGTGCTTTTTTTTTTTTTAATATATATTCTTGCTACATATGGAAAATATCAAAATATCAAGTCTCTTATCACTGTTGACTTCCTTTCTGGGTTCACTTTTCTTGAAGTATGGTTTTTTAAGTTGCAGCAGAAAGCTGTTACTCAAAATAAAGTTGACTGACCCATTAAAAGTAAGTTTAGATAACTAGGGGGAGTATAGGAATGGATGGAAACATACGCATCCCATTCCCAAATTTCTCTGGCTTCAGTGCCTGTTCTTGGCAGGGGGAAAAGCTATGTCCCCCACTAAGGCGTGCCTGGTGAGTAACCTGCCTTCTTTTGCTATCCTGGGCTCTTCTCTTCTCTTGTGTTGAACTCTCCCTTGTCTTACAGCATCCTTCCTCAAGCTGGGGGAGGAAACATTAAGGCAGGCACTAGTTTTTATAAAAGGTCCGTTGTCCCTTCCTGCAAGGCAGCTGGAGGGCAGTGGGCTAATGTCTATCCAGAAGAGAGAAGAGAGAAGGACAGGCATGTGGCATAAGGCAGGATCATTAAAATACTAGCTTGGTAACTTGGCAGACATGATGGAAGAGCCTCAAATCACCTGATTTATGCTGCATTGGAAAACTAAATTGAAAAAATTAAAGGTCATAGAAGAGAGGGAGAGGAAAGGGTTGTTCCAGTCTTCCAAGTTTGTCAGATGACACCTATTTTTGCCAGTGCTCTCCCTTTAGGTAATATTACAACAAATGAAAATATTTCCAGGTTGTGCTATGTAAGTTGATTACACAAATATTTTGGCTGAGTGCATCGAATGGCCTGGGCAGCCTGCAGAACAAAGGAGAGCTTTCTCAGCCTGGGGCCATCCACTGGGAATGAGGTTGAGTAGCAGCACTTCTCAGGAAAGTTTTCAGGTGGTTAGCAGCCTCAGCATGGGTATTTTTCTTCCCCTGCTGGGAGCATAAGAGTAATTTGGGCAAATCCTGGGGCATCTGGGATCACAGTTTTGGCTGCCCCTGCCTCTGTTGTGCTACGGCAGTATGGTGTGGGCTGCCGCTTGGCTCATTTCTTCCAGTCCTAACTTTAGCTGTCAGACGATGGGTCACGCAGTGGGGTAGCAACAACACAGAAAAAACTGCTGGCTGCGGTTCTCTGTGTGTACTCTTCTGCCCATCTGCTGCCCACAGTCTCCAATAGCAAGAATAAGCTGTGAGTAATGAAGGAGGAAAGAGAGATGGTGACTCTTTGGTGCATGCTTCAAGAGGAAGGCAGAGTCAAGAAGGGCTCGTGGGGCCTGGGTTTGATGATGCTGATGTCCAGGGCAATGACCTAAGGCAGAGTGCTTCTCTTCATTCATAAACTGGTCATCTTTTCAGTCCCAGTGTGATTGCATGGCAGGAGGGGCGGGTATCAGGGGTATTTTCTGTTTTCTCCACTAATACCAAGAAGCCGCTAAGCCATGAATGCCATCTGTCGTATGTCTGCTGTCACATCAGCCCAACACACCTCCGCTCTTTTGTGTAGGAGGCACATAACGTCTGCGGTGTTCTTTACACTGCACTGTCATGTCTGCACCCAGTGGAAGCTCCTTAACCATTTAAGAGTAGGAATAAATAAAATGATTTATGCTCCTCACTGAAACTTTTCCTAATGAACAATGGAGATCATTTCTCATCTTGACATGCAGGGTAGGGTATGCTGCCCTCCAGGGTATGCTTGTCTATCTCCCCCCACCCTACTGCTAGTAAGCCATGTAGCAACAGAGCCACACTAAAGAGGAATTCCACAGGGCCGTACCGGCCTCTCCTCCCACTCCCATCAAAGAGGTTACGGTGGAGTCTGGACACTTCTTTCACTGAATTTGGTGTTCTAGGGTTGGAAGCTATCATTCTTCTTTTTCTATGGCTGTAGGCTCTTGACAGCACTGCACTTCTATGTTTGTTTTCATTATTTTCTTATCCTTTGCATGAAGCAATTTTCTTAAGCACAGTTGGGGTTTCAAAGTTGGGGAAATGGAAAATAAACTTCTAAGGCCACAGGCTTAGGTGTTGATTCACACACCGTTTAACTTGACTGAATATGCTTTTCCGCAAATTAAAAAACAAACTCTTGTCCTGTGCCAACAAAGGAAGACGAGCGCTAAAGACTTGGGAATCCTTTTGTCAGTCACAGATCTTCTGGAACCAGAATATACGGATACATTAATAAATGTGTTTTTATTTTATCCAAGGGAAAAGCTAGAAGTAGGAGTTTGAATGTGCAGAGTCAGCTATTGTTTTAGCGCTGCACTCTGTCACCCCGCGCAGCACCTTCAGCCATACTCCCATCGTGTTTTCATTTGGCAACCTTCCCGAGAAGAGGAGTGAGTGATGTCTGCATGCTGTTTCACTTAACCAACCAGCGGTTCTTTATTATTGCTTTCAGTGAAGGCATAAGTTAAAATTCTAAAAGGAAAGTGCCACTGCCTTGGATTTCAAACTATTTTAAGAATTTCTGTTAAAGCACAAGTAGCAACAATAAACCCAGGTGTCTGTGACCTCATAGTTAAACTAGTGATCTCATAATTAAAAATAGGCAGTGGGACCCACGTTCTTTAAACATTCACTTGAAAGTATTAAATATGAAAGTTACAAGTGAATAGTGCTTTTGTCTATTCTCTGGTTAAATGCATGTTTTTCATCAGAATCTTAAGTTTTCTCAGAGAATAAAGTAGTTTTAAATATTTATGTTGTAGAACTGTGAAGAGATCCTTTCAGACAGTGCTGCGCTGACAGGCATTCACCGAAGGGATTCAGTTTGAGATCGGTAACACCAGTGCTTCTCATAGTAGCGTGACTTTGCTGCAACCTAGTAGAATGAAGAATGACCACAGATTTATTGCTGTTGACTCTGGCATTTTGGAGATGTTTTCTGATGGATTCTGTTTTGGTGAGAAAGTATGGGGCAATATTTAAAAGCAGAAGAATGGAAGAAGGAAAGAAACAGGAGTTGTTTTCAGCAGTCTCAGGGATTGGCTGTGGGCGGTTAAAAAGATGGACTCCTTTCTCCAGTCACCACAGATCTTAAAGTTGGGTATGCAGATTAGGATGCAGAAGATGAGCACCTCCCAAACCAGGTCCCTGGTAATCTGCATGTTTCTTTGCGGTGATAGTGACTTCTGGCAACAAGCCTGATTTCGGGAATCCCACCCCAAGCTGTCTGTCCCTGACCCAACTCGCTGATTCTGCTGGTTCATTTTGGTGATCAGTTTTGAACAGTTGGAGCAGTTCTTTCTGTAGAGATAACATTTAAGCCACCTCTGTCTCTCTGCTTTATACTGGCTTTGCCTTTATGGTAAACTGGATGTGTGAACTGATCTGCATTACAATATCTTTTTTTCCATGGATTGTGTTTTAGCCTGGATCACTTTCTCTGGTATGTGCAGCCGCACAAACAGAGGTGCTGCCCTCCCAGTTGCACTGCCACATTGGGCGTGTGTGAGCAGCACAGAAAAGGAGGATGGAAGAGGGTCTTTTGAAGCTGGTCTGCTCTCCATGGAAATTCTCATCAAGCCTCATGTGGAAAACTGATAATCCACAGTCTGCTGTTATAGCTGAAGGAAGAGATAAAGATTGAAGGAAATGTGAGGAAAGGATAGCAGGAATGAAACACTATTAAATTAATGTTGGTAAAAACCTGGGTGTTTATAGCGTTGGGGAAAAAGAAGATTGTGTCATAAACAGCAGCAATTTGCACTAGCATCACGTCTTGCAAGGGGGTGGCCTGGAAGTAGCGGTATGGCTGGATGACAGCACTGGGGTGATTGCATCTTGGATAACCAATTCAGTCTTGGGAACGACAGGCTCTCCTCTTTATCAGTGCTGATTTCCTTGTTTTATCATTCTCTATCAAGTAATGAAATGTTGAAAATGCTGCACAGATTCTGTTTTTGTGAAAGCAGTTTGTGCACTTCTGCTGTAGTAGCACTTGTTATGCTTTAGCCAAGGAGATAATCCTGTTTATGGTGTGGGTGCTTGGCAACCTCAACAAGCACGTGTGCTTGTGCTTGCCTCGGAAGAAGCATATGGCTTTGGTAGCTCTGAATGTGTGAGATTTCAGAAACGCCCGTTGTCTCTGGCAGGGCTGGGGAGATCAGTTGTTTCTCAGAGTAACACCAAAGCTACGTAACCGTCCGCAGACATTCATACCGTGTGGCCCTGTAGCACCTTCTCATGCTCAGTATAAATTTACATTGAGTATTTCATGCTGTCATTTTCTCAAGAAGCTAAAAATTAATTTGGAATGAGTTCTCTGAAGCTGCCATCATCCTTCAGCATTAGTACTAATGCATAGCTGCATATCTGTAGAAGTCAGGTTTGGGGTAAATACGTACTCTCTCATGTATCTGTCAGCTGATCACTGCTTAAATGTACTTGGCTGTGAAACTTTCACACCCTTACGTAAGAGAAATGAGTAGAGGAGCAGCTTTTATTGCTGATCCTAAGTCTTTTGTGCTTTTGATGCTTCCATTGTCTGCACGTTTGTCAGCATCACCATAGCTGTTGAGATCGCAGAGGTGCTGTGGAACCAAGTAGCTGTTCACAAGGGTACATCAACACGCACCTCGTGCACGGGGCTCTTCCTCTTCCTGTCACTGAGACTGTTTGACTGAGGATCTGCGGCCGCATTGGTGCATCTGTGCACCAGTACTGCACCAAAGCTGCTTTGTAGCTTGTGAGTGGGAATGAACAGCTGGTTCAGGAACATAGAATCACAGATTGGTTTGGGTTGGAAGGGACCTTAAAGCTCATCTAGTTCCAACCCCCCTGCCATGGGCAGGGACACCCTCCACTAGACCAGGTTGCTCACAGCCTCATCCAGCCTGGCCTTGGACACTTCCAGGGATGGGGCACCCACAGCTTCTCTGGGCAACCTGTTCCAGTGCCTCACCACCCTCTCCGTGAAGAACTTCTTCCTGATGTCCAGTCTCAATCTCCCCGCTTTCAGTTTAAACCCATTACCCCTTGTCCTGTCACTACAGGCCCTTGTAAAAAGCTCCCCCCCCCCCCCCCCCAGCTTCCTTGTAGGCCCCCATCCTAGGCCATTGTAGAGAATTCTCAGGGAAAAACATAAGAGAGATGAAATTACTTATTTACCTAAGTGTCTGGGATATGCGGCTTCTACTGGCAGATACTTGATCAGGGTGTTTAAAAGTACAAACAGGTAGCCCACAAGGGTTTTTAGAAGGCTCTGGTATCGGCTGGAGCAAAAGTCTAGCTAAAAGTATTTAGGTACACAATATATCTTTTTTTTTGAATTCAGCTAATCACTTTTTCCAGCATTATTATGTATGGTGGATCCCTGTGCCCATCAGTGAGAGTATTTCCATAGTGAAGTAATGAACAGTTTTGTTGAAAACCTAAAGCTAAACTTGCTCTTGAAGACCAGATAAGAAAAAGTTAGTATTGTTCCTACAGATGTCTTGTAAACATATAGGCTTCTGCTATAGCAAATATGTAAAAAGTCTCTTGAATTACTAGAGCTTCTCTGCTGATAAATATCATTGTTATTTTCAACCAAAATGTATTTGTATTTGTCATGTAAAATGCCAGGTGGCTTTTCTTTGGAAAATGCTTATTTAATTAAAATGAAATTTCCCAGCAGTATTACTTGATAACTGAAACACAGTAAACTTTTTAACTTGAAAGCTTTTACACTGTGATTCTAAATAGATAATCCCTTAAAAATCCCATGAAGTTCTAGGGAATGGGCAGATCCCTACCTGGTGTAATGTACTTCTTTCCCTGTCGCTGAAACGTCACGAAGGAAGCATGTCTGAGAGCATGCACATGCATGGTCTGTCTTAACATGCTTCCCTGCTGGTTTCTGTCTGAATTGGACTTAGCCAGGTCTCATCTGCCCGTGTTGTGAGATTAAATAGGCTCAAACTCTCCTCACCAAGCACATTGCCTCACCCGATTGTATGTGCATGCCTTGCAAAAACATGTGATGGTCTCAGGAAACCACTTCTGTTTGCCATTCCTGCTCCTGCAACTGCTTGCCCGCTGGTGATTCTTCTGAGGTTACATTTGCAAAATTTGAGGTGTTGGTACTGGCCTGAGAAGTATCTGGAATTCTGGTTAAAAAAACCCACACAAACAAGAATAAATCTGTAGTGTTACAGTTTGGCTGTCCAACTCAGACACAGTCATGCAAGATGTTGCCCACATCCCAGGAAGAGCAGAATGCCACCACTGTCATTAAAGCAGTCTGCTCCGATGTTAGCCAGAGCCCTGCAGGGTTTTGTTTGGAAACTACAGCTATGGTTGCTGGAAGGGGGCTGAGGGTGTAGTAATTTGCTTCTGTCACATTAGTTAGGAATATTTCAACACAAGTGCAAGATGGACTAAATGAACATCTCCATCTCAGTTAATTTAGGGAGGTTTTAGCTGAAAGCTGTTAGATTTGATGTTGGCCTAGTGACAACGGGGAGTGGAATTCCTTTTGCCTTTGCTTTTGCTGTCAGTCTTTGAAAGCAAGCAAAAAGGCAAGTTAAGAGACATGTTTTGCATTTCTTCCACTGTGTTCGAAACTGCCATGGGTGTGGACATATTTAATGATCAACCTGAAAGAATGACGGCTATCCATGTCACTAGGTATTCCATTCAGCTTAATGGTGCCAGGAGTTATATCCAAGCTAGTTGCAATGTGTTATCTCCAATCCTCATTAGATTTTTTTTGCACTGCTTGGATTCCTGTAAAACCCTGAAGTCAGGAATGTGACATCATTCCACCCCATTAAGGTACAATATTCATATAGTCAGCATGTTCAGAAACTGTCTCGTGGAACATCTTTAAATCTCACTTGGACATTTCATATCTGAGGGGGGAATTTTATTTGAGCCTTAGTAGCTTTTAACTGCCTTACATTTAAGCTATTTGAAAATCTGGCAAGCTTCTTTTCTTGTGATGTCTCTGTTACTGGAGATCTTTATTAAGGTAAAGGCAGACTGCTTTAAACTTCAATTTTTCTCAAATTCAATTATAAATACAAAAAAAGGTCAGTCTGACACAAACCCTTCAGCTGATGTATCTTTGCAGAAAAACCATTACTTTTAGACAGGCATTGCAAAACTGTGGAACTTCCTATAAGAGCCTGAATGTGAAAGTCTGCATCTACCTTTAAACAGAAGCCATAAAGGCAGAACACGTGTTCAGTTTGAGCTGAGTAACATGATGTGCACGCTCATGGAGACTGGGGTTGAACTCAGTGACTTGGGATTTCAAAGAGTAACCTAAGATTATTTTAATATTTTTTAGTGTCCACATTGCTTTACAATATCAATGCTACAATTCAAAATGCATACGTTAGGAAGCATAGGAGGTGAGAATTTTTAAAAAAGGCAATCAAAGGAGCAGTGTTGGGTCAGGAATTTTCTGCTACGATTCCTTGCCCCTCAGAGAAACCTTCCCTGGCTGCCTGCTACTTTGCCTTATCCACTCACTGCATAGGTTATCTTTATTGCAAAAGTAGATTTCTTTGTGTAGTGATCCCTGTTAACCCGGCGGAACCTGCTTCCTGGTATCTGCAGTCTGCGTTGGTTCTTAAAACTACACGGCAGTAATTTTCTTTCCCCGCTTCAGGCAAGAGTTGTAAGTTCATGTTGTCCACTTTGTAGAGCACAAATTGTGCATTAATGGTGAAGTAGCTGAAATCATGGTTGTAATTCATCTGCCCGTAGCTGAATGTCATGTCCATCACAAGTGCCCTTTGCTTGGTTTTGGGCTTTAGCAAGCCTGTTTAACAAGGATTAATCTAAATAAGAGGTTCAGATTTCTCACTCGGCAAACAAAACCCTAGTTTCTCTTAGCTAATGTTCATCCTTGTATTGCTTCCTTGTTTCTGCAGCTTCCAATTGTTGAGAAAATAAGGATCATTGCTCAGAAGGTGTATGGAGCCCAGGATATAGAGTTGTCTCCCGCTGCCCAGTCACAAGTCGATCGTTACACCCGGCAGGTAAGAACATCAATGAATTGCGCAGTCAGATACCTGCTGGATGAGAGGCTTAGGAAACTTCGGGGGTGAAAGGTTGTCAGATTGGCGTGTTTAGTCAAACTTTGCTAAGAGGTGTGAGCTTACCCACAGTGCTGGACTGCGGAGGTCAGTATGGATTGGTTGCGATTAGATAGAGCAGAATGGTTTTAACCTTGAAAGCTATCTCCCCTAAGATACGTATGGTGTTTGGAATCATTCTGAGATTGTTGATGAACCTCTGTACTTTCTCTGCAGAGTGTTAATTTTGGGATACTGCCTTAATTGTGACAACTGCACATCTGCAAAAGTAGCAGCTAGTGAATGTGCCTGATTTTAGCGTATGAGTGTTCATTTGTACCTGCAAAAATTTGCAAACGCAAAGACCCCTGTGCAGCTATGCACATTAACAACAAAGGTCCCAATAGATGTAAAATTGTTTGCTTTCCTTCTGTTCATATTATTTTCAAGGGGTTATAAGTGCTAAAAGGTGAAGTAGATTACTGTTCCTAAAGCATGTGGGAGTGGGCTTTGTAACAGTTTTGAAACCATGTGGAGGGGTACATTATTTTCTGTAATGGAACAGCTTCTGTACATAAACATGGCCAGAGCCTTTCTGTCAGAAAAGAGTAACTATGGATGACATGTTATGGAATAATTCCCTAGTATGCTTCAGCAGCCTGGTCAGACAGACAGAAGTATAGCCATCTTCTCTATAGTGCACATCTCCTGAGAATTAATTTGATTTTTCTAGATGGAAAAGAAGCTTACTTCGTGTACTTGGAGCAAAATAATCCATGTCTTTACCTTTTCCTGCTGTGATTCTCTAATCCGTTTTTAGTCTAAACGTTGGTAGTATCAGGAAATATTTTCACAATGTCACTGGGGGATTGTTGTCAGCGCTGGGCTGCAGAGGCAATTCCCTGCAGTGCCGCCTCTCCTCCTGGCCTTGCGAATTGCATCCCTGTTTGTCGAGGAATTGAACAGGAGAGAGGAATGTGCCTGACTCAAGGTTAATCAGTAACCTGGGAGACAAATAGTGGGAGGGGAGCTGCTGAGGGCCTTTCCCTGATTTTCTCTCACTTTTTGAGTACCACTGCACTGTCATTAAGTGAAGTGGGTGCCATCACCTCAGGCAGCTTTTGTCTTGTTTAAAAACAAAGCATCATGAGCCTCTTGTGTTTACCCCCAAGAAGACATTAGTACCCTTAAAGAGTTTTGGACTATGAATCCTGGTCACAAATAGGTATCTAACTAGGTCAGTAGGCCCCAGAGGGAAGTGCTGTACTGGAGTGTTATTGAGTTGGTGTAGGTTTCTTGTTCAGCGTGGTGCCCGCAGTGCACCCTTTCTGAAAATAACACGCTCTAGCCGTTGTATAGGCAACTTTTGCACCTAACTCTAGACTGAGAACCCAGTCTAGAAGCTGGATATCACTAGACCCCAGTCTCTGGAGATAACAGGTCTGAGCTGAGAGAAAATGGTATGTGAAATACAGTATTCTGTCCATTTCTGAAATATTAGCTGTTAATAAGCTGAGGTGAACTACTGCCATATGGCTTTTAGGATTTCTAGAAGATACTGATTAACAAAGTGAAAATGTATTTTGTCTTTACTGTAATCTTAAAAACTTTTCCTTTCTTTCCCTTTGTTGTTAGGGATTTGGAAATCTTCCCATTTGTATGGCAAAAACTCACCTATCCCTCTCCCATCAGCCTGAGAGGAAAGGAGTTCCCACTGGTTTTATTTTACCCATTAGCGATGTGCGAGCCAGTATTGGAGCTGGATTCATCTACCCTTTAGTAGGAACGGTGAGTGCAGAATATTCAGCTCGATCATTCCCCTTCCTTTGACCTGGCTTGACAGGGAAGTGCATTTCCTCATTGTCTCAAAAAATAATGTGTAGAACCACACATTGTTTTTTAATAATAATTTTATCCTCACAGTTTTGTAGCTCTACATTGATAGGAAAAGCGAATTAGAAAAATGTAGTGTCATAGAAGAGCTTTGACTACAGGGTCTGCAAGAATGACTTTTCCCATTGGTTCTGTTTCTGATGTTTCTCAGTTAGTCTAGGATAGTTAGGCACCCTAATGCTGCAGAAGAATGAATTTACATGTCCGTTGCCTTTCCTTATTCAAATTGCAGCAGCCTGTAAATAATTGTAATTACATGATTATATTCTAAATATTAAATCTGTCGTCTGTCATTACAAAGCATTCTGTAATGTATGTAGATGAAAGGAATTGTGTGAGGAAGAAGCGTGTGATTAAAATGATTGCTTTTCAGCTGATGAGCCAGATCTATTCCCAGTCCTTGTGAAAGCCTCTGCTGGTTCTGCAAAACTCAGTTATGGTGGGAAGGGGATAGCTTCCTAACTGCAGAAATAGTAGCACATTCTTTCTTCTTTTTAGAGATTTAAACAATGAGGTACTAAAGAGGCAATTGTTATTCTTTCTTCCTACCTGTCCTTAAAAGTACAGACTCAGATTAAAAAAGTTTCTGATGTTTTCTTCCCTGACGTGCCTTATCAGAGTAGCTGAGAATTAGTTAGCTCATGCCTATTGCCAACCATGCACATCTTACTCCAAAGAGTAGTTGAACTGCATCTGATATGTCATAGCACGAATCATTACTTATATGTAGCTGATTCGTGGAATGTTCCTAGAGAAGGGATGCAAAAGCCATTGCATTTCCGGAAAGAGTACTCTCCCAATGTTATCTCGTCTTCCCAGAGCACAGCCCAATTTCCTTGCGTAGCAGTACACTTAGGAAAGCTTGAAAGTTTCTAGTCTATTGTTTTGAATTCCCTCTGAAACAATTAAGTGTTTGAAACAAGGAAGGAAGTACTTTCTGACCAGGAGAGTTCCTGGAGTTCAGGAAACTGTGTTACTCTAACTCACTGGACTTGAGGATATGCTTTCCTTCTGCATGGCCATGTTATGTGCGTCCACCAGAAGTGGAGCACAGCTGTGGATTTAAATTGTGTAAGACAAACTCCAATTACTGGTGACAGAATAAAATTTGTCAGAAGTTCTAGTATCTCCTTCATGGCCTGCATTCAAGTTTGCACTGGAAGTTGTGTGTCATAAAGTTGTGGGAAGGAATGAATGTGAAGAATGAGCAGCAACTACTTCAAATCCATGAGGGAGTTATTCTGTAGAATGTCAGAGTGAAATGTTCTTGGGTTTAGGTTTCTGAATGAGTCACACTCTGCACGCTTCACAAACTAGCTGCAGTTCAGCCTCATAAATCCATAGGAACTATCCATAAAACCAGTGTATAGACCAAACAAATTCAAGGATTATCTCTCATTTTCAGTTTCTGCCTAGAATGAAAAAATATGGTTCTTGTGAAGGATATTTTATATATGGGATTTCGTACTGGGGGAGATTGTAAAAAATACATTCCAGGTTAGGTGCCCTGACTTTGCCGAGCGGTAGTATAGCTATGGAACTTTTCCCATATCAGGAATTGGGTAGGCAGTGTTCTATATTCCAAGAAAGTTTGTGAGGTAAGGTACTGTATAAACATAAGATTCCCAAGAGCTAAAAATCTAAATAGGCAGACATCAATCATTGGTTATTTGGAAAATAATGGCTAATACTCAGGAATATGGGACAGAACACTCCTTGGAATTATCACAATTGCTACAAATCAAAATTAATGATTCTGAGTGTGTTCCTAACATTCTTACCATACAATTCTTTCTCTGGAATTAAATTTATGGCAAGAGGTCCAATTTGTTCCCTTTCAGAACTGAGAGTTGTGATCATCGAGAAACAAACTCTTGTAGCAGAGTTGTACCGCTACTTTTGAGATCACTTTTCTGTTTTGCCACCTTCAGATTTTTTTGTGTACATTGTTGTCAGCAATTAAGTCTTCAGGTTAGTGGTACTTCTTAAGTTTTGCAAGAAGGAATATTTCTGATGTCAGGTTCCAAAACTGAGAGTCTTCCTTTGACAGTTCTCTTACTAATAAAGCTATCCGAAACTGTCTACAAGGACAAAGCAAGTATAAAAGGACATGTCCTGAAGGCTTAAAGTGGCTGGAAGTCAGATGCTATGAGTATAGGGAATACAGAAGTCCTGGTGGCAGCATATGGTGAAAGCATCCAGTCATGACTGTGGATTAGATATCTTTATATAGGGGGGAAAAAAAAGCAGCATTATATATTCTTTCCTTTTATTACTTGCTGGCTAATTGTATTAATGGAAGAGGATCCTTAATAGCTAACCTGCTTAGACTCTTCTTACAAATAAGACCTTTCTGATGGCAGAGTAAGTGCTATTGGACAACATATTTGTTAAAGTTGTAGTGATAGTTCTGATGCTAATTAAATGTCAAACTCCATTCTCAAAGCATATTTTTTACTGGACGAACTCCTTGCACTCTAACCTGGCAAAACTTATAAGTGGTAAAGCAGGTTGTTAGAATTCTGCTGCAATTTAATCGAGAAGAGCATTACAAATGAAAGAGATAATACTGCTGAATGATAATAAACTGTCTGCAGTAACTGCCATTTGTAGTTCAACTTTGTCATTAGCATGTGTAAATTAATGATACTTTTATTCACCCCAACACTAATAGGCAATTACCTTTTTTAAAAAATAACTAGTATTTAACGTGTTGTCTTCATATTCTCTAGGCAATATTTGTTTTGTGTTATGGTTGGCTCTGGTTCCCTTACCGCATGGAAGTCTTTCCAGGAAAAATGAGCCGAGCCTTATCAGAGGAAATCAGCAGTGAAACAAGAGGTGCATTTAATTAACACTGGCACAGCTCTTATCCAAGTTCTCTGTGACCATGACCCAGAGGGCTACATCACTCACAGGTGGACTGTTGACATCATTGCTTGGCTCAACAGAGTGATGGCAGGAAGGCTGCTGGAGTATATGTAGGAAACCAGTGAGGTCATTCACTAGCAATGCTTGGGTGGAGAACGATTAGATTTTTGTAGTATGTGTGTTTCTCTCCACCCCCACCCAAAAAGCCATTGTAGTTTGGTGCTTCTCACATTCAGCCACGTTTCCATTGTTCTCTTTCATGTGATGTGCAAGAATGCAGGCTGGTTGTAGAAGTCAAACCGATTGTCTTTTGACTTTGTGAAGTGACACCACCAAATCACTGGTGCAAATAATATAGTTGCGTTGGAGTCACAGTGAGATTTTTAAATGCATACTGCCCTTTTCTAGCCATGCACTTTTGTTTTAATGGGTTAAAATTACAGCCAAGGTCCCTTTGAAAACATGTCAAGCCTTTGGAGCCACAACAGCTCCCAAATTCTCACAGTGACCTGACATCCTTCAGATACTGACATATCTGAAGACACATCAGTCCATTTCAGAAATATACAGAAATATTTCTCCCCATAGAGAAAACAGTTCAAGTCTCTGGAACTAGTTCTGAAACTATATCCTCTGGAAAGGGACTCTTGGGGTGACCCAGTGTGGCTTCAAATCAGTTTAGGGGAGCAGTAAAGCCCTAAGTCACTTGTAGGTGAGGGCCAGGACTGTCCTGCTAAAATATCACCTGAATATTGTAAGGGGGAAAAGAGTCTGAAAGTAAGTATTTTTATTAATACTTTTAGACAGAAAATATTGTTCCCTGTTGAATTAATTTCTTCTTTCGTAGTGGTTAAGAGCTTACCAAGTTTTGAGTGTGTCCTTTGAACATAAGCCAGAGTCCAAGCCCACCTGGAGTGAAATTGCAGCTTCCCAGTGGTGCGTGAGACCCAAGTTGTCTCCAAACTGTCATTTTGTCACTTCTCTCAGGCTCTCTTATGGGACAGCTGAATGATTATCGGTGGATTGCCCAACTCATCCTGACGATCTGTGTGACACGGGGTGGTTTCTCAAAAACGTGAATGATGGTGACATTTATATTTGCCTTGTAAAGCATTTAGCTTACAATGCAGTTTTATATCACTTACAAAGGAGTAGTGCTCTGCTAGGTGTTCTGACCCCTCTCAGTCCAAAAAGTGTCCCTGGTGGTGTGGCACTCGGCACCTGCCTTTGGTGTCGTATTGTTGCCATGTTGTAGCAGTGCTCAGAAGTACCCAAACAGCTAGTTGTAAAAATACTAGGTGCTCATAGACTCCGCAGGCTGGTTTGGAGGTAACTGCAGTAAGTGTGGAAGAAGGAATAGAAAAGGAAAGCTGTGATGTTAAACTCACATGGAGAATGTACGTTAGCAGTTGTGTAGTTCTACGCTGAAAAATACTAACAGGAAAAGCAAAAGCACACACTCTCCTTTGTTAGATGATGTGCCTTTGCATTCATTACAGGAGGTGTAATCACTCTCCAGAGGGAGGGAGAGAGGTTTTCTGAATTACACAGGGCACATCGTTCCTGAACAGTGACCGGGTGTGCACGTGCGGAAGTGCTGAATGATGCTGCATGCGGTGGAGGCTGGTGAATTATTCAGGGTGGGGTTGACGGGGCAGGGGGTGAGCACATAGGTAAGATCAATGGCTGGAAGTGAAGGTGAGGACAGTCAGCTTTAGCTCACTGTGTTTGAAAGGTGGAGGCTGAGAGAGGGCGTAATAACAGCCAATCCACCTGTGTTCCTTGGTGGTGAGAAGGTGGGAATAGAGGATTGAGGGGAGGATTGGAAGGATGGAGTTGACTGGAAAGGAAAAGCAGTTAAATAGAGAGTTATACCAGTGGGAGGAGATACCTGTGAAATTATTTGATGCTGCATCCAAGAGGTACCTGGTGAACTGGAAGAGGACACTGAAGTAAAAGCCGCAGGGGTAAAAAAGATTTGAAAGATGCTCCAAAAGCGTTAGTTGAAGCAATGACATGATGGAAGATCTGACATGGAAGAAGCCATGGGAGGAAGTGATGGATGTAGTTACAGGTGAGCAGAACATGCCTTGCTGATGACTAAGGATTTTTTTAAACTGAAGAGAAAAAGAGTTTAGCTGGCTTGAAAAAATTTATTATGGTCTCCATAACTTTTGAAAGTACGTAGAAAATAGTGTATTGATGTAAATGAAAGTTAAGAAATTCCAAATGCTCTGAGTTTTTGCTGTTTCTTTCAACTATTTTAAACTGATGTGGGTAAGCCAGTGCTTGTTGGAAATACAGACGAAATATACTTGGCTTCAGGTCATCGCACCTCCCTACCATAGTTGTTGCACAGATGTGTGGCAAAATACCCTTTCACACCCTCAAAAAACCAACCAAAACAACCAACCCACCAGCCACAATCAGCCTTTCTCTCTCCTCTGGCATGTAGAAATACCTTGACAGGTGATGGATGCGAGGCGCTTGGCTTCTATGTAGCTCATGCTGTCTCTCTTCACTGCTCTGTTTGCTAGTAAGCATTACTTAACCTACATGGTAATATAGTACAATGCATTGCCTTTCCCGAGTGAAAGACTACGTCTCCTTGCTGGCTGTGCAGTCAGAATTAACTTGCAGCTTGTTAGAGCTTCCTTCAACCTAGCATTACATTTCTCAAGGGCCACCGCTTGTAATTAGCAGAACTAAAGGAATGATTTTGCTTTGTTTTCTATCGAGAAGAAAAAAGAAATTGTGTGGATGTTTGTGTTATTTCAGCAAACTGAATAGTCGGAGAAGGACTTGTTTTGGAACAGGATGAACCATTATACAACATATCACAAAAGAAAATAGTTTGGTAAGCTATTTAGTGTTTAGATTAGTTGAGATTTTTCTCAATACAACCTCCGTTACAAGCTATTTCAGTATGACTACTGTAAATTTAATTCATCGTATTCAGTGTCCGTATTATATATTTTCACATCTTACCGTATTTTAAGCCTTCTCAGACAAGATTTTTTTTATGCAAATGTTTAAATTTTCCTCTAAACACTTAAAAATGAACTTTTTAATGACAAAAATGAATCTAGTGTATTTCTTGTATCAACCAGGTTTCCTTTGTTGTCTTTTCCAAACGTTTTTACCAAATACATCAATAGAAATGTAACATTATGTTCAAGCTTTTAAGACTTAAATAATAAACATGTGCCACTGTTAACTTAAAAGTTTATCTGAATAGGTCCCTTAAAACAGATGTTTATTTACAAGTGCAAAAAGCGACTGTCGTGTTTCACTGTAGTCAGTAAGTGATACCCTGAAAGTGGATTTGGATAGCCTCCCGCCTCTTGTGGGAATTTTACCTAGCCTCCTTTGCTTTGCCATCTCTGTGGAAGGCATGGTAGGTCCGAGTGGCTGCAGTGGAATTTCTTAAACTGCTGTGCCTAGGTCACAACTGCTTGAGCACATGTTTTCAGTTAGGATTAGCTCGCTTGACGCATGAGCCCAGGCACTATGGATTCATTGATCCTGCCTAGTGTGGATAAGCCTAAGCAATGCTGGAGCAAAGATAACCCATTATGCTCTGAAACAGATTTCTTCAGTGTGGTTGTTCATGTCTTGCCCTCATCAGACCTGTGAAGCTGTATGTAATGAACTCCGTGCTGCTGTCCGAGGGCTGCAGATGCCATTAGCGTAGGCAAATAAAATGGGAATTGCCTGTGGCATAGACGCAAGCCAAAGAGGACACCTCTCTGAAAGCATGGTTTGCTCAAGGCCTTTGGAGAGCCTGGGAGTCATTAAGATCCTTCTGTCTGTTCTAGTAACACCTAACCGTGAGCATGGCCATGCTTTCTATTTCGTTCCCTTGTCTCTGATTTACAGCCCGTGATCCCAGGTGAGAACGAGCATAACTGCGTCGGTTAAGAAAGGACAGAATCAAGTGACTTGTATTCCAGAGGGAGATAAGGGCTCTTTGAATGATGTACCTTAGCCTATTTGCATTGGGCTTGCTATTAAGAAAAAAAACGTACCGGTTGAAAGTGGGAAGTGCAATTTGGACAGAAGCCATCAGCAATTTTGGACCGCTGTCCTTAGGTTTTATGCACGACTTCAGACATGAAATAGGGACTCTGCAGTGGAAACGTAGGCACCTGAGAGTCTGAGCCATTAGTGCGTGCCTTGCCAGGCATTCTGCAGAGCAAAGAGGGAAGCGGATGGCCGAGTCGTGCAGCTCATGGCAGCTTCTCCGTGGTGCGGCAGTGCTGCCTGCCCACCCCGATCCTCACCTGCGGCTCTGACTGTGCTGGTTAGTATGTCTGTTGTCTCCTTGTGTCAGTTCGGACCAACTAAGTGGGTTTGATTAAGAGCCCATTCAATTAATTGGCCTTGTATGCGTGGCCTTTGATCAAATGTGTACAGCTGAAAATCAGGTGATGGAACATCTTGAAACAGAGGTGTTAATGGTTTGTATTTTGATTATGCTATCTATACTGATGATGTACAGACCTGAGCATTAAAGCGGGCAACCAGGGGAGATTTAGATTAGATATCTGGAAGAAATTCTTCCCAGAGAGGGTGGTGAGGCACTGGCACAGATTGCCCAGGGAAGCTGTGGATGCCCCATCCCTGGGAGTGTCCCAGGCCAGGCTGGATGAGGCTGTGAGCAACCTGGTCTAGTGGAGGGTGTCCCTGCCCAGGGCAGGGGGGTTGGAACTGGATGGTCTTTAAGGTCCCTTCCAACCCAAACCATTCTGTGATTCTATGATTTTGGATGACTTGCTGCATGAAGAGACTGATGCTGCCAGACTGATGTCTGGTCACTGAGTCTGACGACTTTGGGGCGGGGTGGGTATTGCTGCTGCCTGTCTTGGTTCAGCTTGGTAGCAGCAGCCAAGCTCTGTCACGTCCAGCTTTCTGCTTTTCCTCCATATAGGGGTGAAATGAAACGATGTTTCATGCTTCTTATTTTTATTTGTTCAGCCTGATAAGCTTCTTCAGTTGAAGAAATCACAGTTTCTCAAAAAGTGCCTCATGATTGAGGTTGGAAATTTCGAGATCCATCCATTTAAACGCAATAGTTACCTTGTAAAACTCCTGTCTACGTGCAATAATTTTGAGAGGCTACCTTATACTCACTTAAAGGAAACAAACATTGGCCCATTGGTATTCTTCCAGGTACATTTTTCAAACGCTAATTTGCACATTTTAAAAGTATCAATTCCTTGCTAAGCAGCAAAAAAACTTTACAGTTTGAGTCAAATAACTGAAATCCTTCCAGACTGTCCACTAGGACAAACTATCTAGCAGATGTAGATAGCTGTATATGAGTTTGGCAACTTATACTACTGCGACTTTGAAGTGATTTAAGGCCAATAGCAGGAACCTAGCTGGAGGCTGCAAGTCTGCGACTGAACAGTTTTATTGTGTTCCGGATAAACAAGGTGAAAGATGTTTCGAACTTATTAATGTTATTAATGTCCCCGGCAACTTGATTACTTTCATTGAATTGTAAAATACAGGATGAATAGTGCACTAATTAACACTAAAGAGGAATGAATATTTGTGTCTACTGGTCAAAGGATTATCCTTGTTAAAACAGGAAATGGATTCTGATTTCGTGATTTAAAGTATTTTCTTCGTAATCTTTGCTTGAAAATGTGAGGTTAAAAATAGGTTATAATTTGGCATAGTAAAATATACATCTATTTTTAGTTTAATAATAGCTTATATGTGGAAAGAAGGGTATTTTCCAAATTTTTTAAATTGAAATAAATACAACCTGCACATACTTCATAAAATAGCATTATTGAGAAATTAGAAACGGAACTCCTCTAATTTATTGCATTGCAACACAGACTTTATAGAGATTATAATACATTTACATCATATCACTTTGTATTGGTAGTTTGCGAGACAAGCAGAATTTTGGTAGAGTTATTTTAAAATAAGCAATCCACAGATGCAAACAGTAAGGTCCCCTGACAAATCAGGAGCAGGACCACAAATAAAATTCATGATTTCCTGGCCTGCAAAATCGTGAGATGTGTATGTGTAAGAATGTGAAGAATTGGGTTGGGGTATTTCCATCAGAATAGACTGACCTACTTTCTCTGGACAATGCTAAAAGAAAGTTAGCTGCTGCTCTTCCTCTACACCACCCACCCACTCAAAAACCCTAAAGTATTTCCTGACATATTCCTCATGTGTCCTTATGTAAGAAAAAAGAAGGTACAAATGCTGGCATACTGTATTTCACTTTTGACAGAGCAGTAATGGTTTTATTTTGAAAAGACCAAACTTTCTCCACTTCTGAAACTGTAAATGCCATGAATGGAGCGTTACTTTTTGACCATAACTGAGGAGAGGGTTGCGTAAAAGCACCTGGATAGCCTGTAGATCGAGGCATCTCCCAGGCGAAGTCCATTAAGAAAACTATTCTCAGCATGGTCCTACAAGAGTGACTCACAGGCTTCTACAGATACAGCATTTTGGGTACTTCAAGAGACCACTTGATGCTGACCTGTGACTGTCATCTGCCTTCCCCTGTCTGCTCTTCCTGCACACTGGCGAACATCACTTGTCAAAAGATGACTTTGTTGGGTTTTTTTTTCTTAATAGAAGGAAAGAAAGAAAGAATAGGGTGTGTCCCCTTGTGTGCTTGAGGAAATTCTGTTTCTCAGTAGAAATAATGTTGCAGTAGCTGACAGGGTTTCCTGTGTCTGGGACTAAAACTCTGCTATGGCCACTCTCAGCTGTTCCAGAACGGTGACTTTCCTCTTTCACACCTGTTTCTCCATAATGGATATGTCTGCCAGCTTGATCCATCTTCCCTCCATACCATTTTCTCCTCACAATTTTTGGGATAAAAGTATATTCAGTTCTGCATCCAGATTAAGTCTCTCCAGTTCGGTGACTATTCCACACAGCTGTGAGAAAGCTCTGTTTAATAGTTCCTTCTCTTTTACGCTGTAAAAAGCAAGAACATTAATTTTGTCATAGAGGAGAATTATGCCAATATTATTTAGCTGAACAGCAGCTGAACCTCAGCATGGAAAAGGCTTAGGCTGACGTGGAGTCCAAGCCACCGTCTGCCTATTTTTCCTATGTTCAGATATTCCCAAACTGAAGTGTGAGGGCTTGGCTGTGATGACTCTCTGCAAGTCAGTATCTGATGCAGTGCTGAAATCCTGGGTTCGCCACATTCAAGGCTGCGTGTAAGACCTGTCCTTTCATTTGGGTGTTCCCAGGGCATTGGGTAGTGGTGTGGGCTGGGACAACCACAAGAAATCTTAAGTGAGATGTGGCACAAGATGTGCAGATGTTTGCTTTTATAGCTAAGTTTGGCTCGTTTGAAGCGTTTTAAACCCATACGTGTGTAGCTGTCCAATGAATGATAACGCCGTGCTAGCTGTACCAGTGCTTGATACTTCACAGGTCAGTGCCTGGCAGCTGGACATTCGCCTTTTGCTTAGACTCATATAAAAATGCCTAATGTAAATGGAACATTCTCTTTAACTGGTTTACATTTTTAATAATTTTTTTTAATAACGTCAAAGTTTGGAGCTAGTTGTAGGCTAAACAGTTTCTCTCCAGGGATTCAGAATTTTCTGAAGGTAAAATCCTATAATTGCATGAAATTTTAGGCTGGAGTGCCCAACCACAGCATCCTTCTTTAATAACCGTGTTTCTTTAGGCAACATAAGGAGCTGGGGTTTGAGCTTATTAAGAAAAGGTAGTGACATGAAGAACTTCAGACTGAGCCATTCAATCATATATAGGATCATTAGAACTGGTGAGAAAATATTTTTTAAATGTTAAAGATCTACACTCACTGTCCTACTTAAAGCTGAGCAATGCTCTGAAGACTTTGAGTCTAAGCTTAACCTCAGAGTATATGCTTTCAGGAAAATGAGTGAGAATTGGGTAATCAGGTCACGGTTTCCTTTTCTGCACAGCTGCCCTAAATTCATGACGGGCTTTTCTTTAGGTCACTTTTACAGGCTTTTACTTAACTTTTTTTTTTTTTAATTGGAGACTATGTGTCTGTATCAGCAACTTAGAAAAGATCAACTGGTTCTTTGTTTCTACAGATATACAAAATAGCATAAAGATACTCTGTTTTAATCATCATTTGGCAACCAACACATCAATTATTACGTGTAAGCAGGCTTGTGATAGTCACAGAACTGTCATGTATATCCCTTGCAATTCTCAGAATTTTTTTTTTCTGGTTCTCCTTAAATTCCGATTTTATAATCAAAAGCAGTCTAAGAAGGAGCATTGAGTGTCTGTCAGCGAGAAAGCTACATTGATGCCTGTGAAAGGAATCTGTCTAGCAATGCCTCTCACAAAGGTGGCAAAACTTTTTTATGGAGCAGGCAAACACCCTGCAATAACGAATATTGGGTGTGTTTGGAGACAGCCTTCTGGTTGCAGCCTTGCACTCAAATGAGCATTCTGTGAATGAAAGCAGCAGAGGAATGTGGGTCATGTGTTTGCCTTTTAGTAAATCATCAGCAAACTCTTCATGCTGAGCAGATCTGGTTTTGTTACTTGCTCACTTCATAAAACCAATCAGTGACTGGGACCACAACAACTGTGACAGTTTGTCACCTATAGAAACCTGTTGTAGTTTCTAGTCTTTTTTTAAGCCTCTCTTAGATGCATGAAAATAGATCTCCTGACCTCATTTTACTCTTCGTTTATCTTATCCGCAAAACCACGTGAAATTCAACATCACTTGAAGTTCGTGCTTGGCTCCTTATTTTCAGTCTGCTGTCAGGAGCAAGGGTGCTGCTGGAGAAGTGTCCTCAGGGACATCACTGAGGCTGTGGAACTCAAACTGTAACTTTGCAAGGCGCTTCACAGAAGTGCAGTGTTGAATCCCAGTGGTGTTAATTTATCAGAATTTTTGAAAGTGCTGATAAAATGGTGGAAGAAAATCTTACTCTTTTCTCTTTTAGGCAATGCTATACTATACATATCACAATGTGGCAAATGCACCTCCAAAAGTGCCAAAAAAGAAGTAGCAGCATTCCATAGGCTGTATGACTGGGCCATTTTTCCCCAATTCCATTTGCAACACTTGCTTCTTGCTGCTCAGAAATTACTGCATTTGCACTGCTGTCAAAAGCTGCCAGTGCTCAGAAGCAAAGTGCTAATCTGGGAATTTGTCAAGAAAGCTGTACAGCAAAAGCTGTGACTTTTACTGCTCTTTGATCCATGAAATAAGCCAAAATACAAGGGTCTGTGGTTATTAGACTGGGGAAAAAATGCTGGTGGAGTTGGGTATCTTGCATGCAGTTCATATTACGAGGTGATGAGCCCTGTTTCCCTGGTCACAGAGGAGTTCCCCTGTGAGCATCTCCAGGCTGCCTTCAGCCAGGGCTTGTGCAGAAGGCTGTCCTGCAGATTTTTCTCACCGTCCAAGTCATGCTTTTGGCCCAGATCCAGTTCCTGGTTTCCAGGAGTGTTAGTACTATGCAGGATGTGTGCCCTCTTTGAAAGCAGCACTTTCATAGTGCTTCTGCTCTCCTATCTTCTCATATTTTGCAACTGCCCACACAAATCTAGCCCTGCCACGGAGTATTCAGGCTCTTGTATGCACTATATCAGTATCCGGAGGAAATGTATGTGCTATACAGTTCAGTTCCTACTCAGCTTTGCCATTTACCAGCATTTTGAGTGGTATCTCCTCCTTGTTGAAAGTGTTTTAAGAATTTGGGTGTATTTATGTTGAAAAGGCAGTTTTGCACCCACCAGTTTGTACACGTCTGAATCAATCCATAATGTTATTACTGGAGGTGGAGTGCAACGAATGGAGCAGTCATCATTTGATGTAAGAAGAATTTCCTTGCAAGTACAGAGAAATGTAAACGGTGAGGATGAATTTGTTGATAGAAGGATGCATTTAGTTGGATCATCAGGTGTTCATGGAAAATTTCACTATAACTGAACAAGAGAGATTTCTGGTTACAGTTGAGAGTATTAAGAATCATCAGCATTAAACCATGCATTGATTGCCTTAGTGGTGTTCAATTTTATTACACTTCATCGCAAAAGATTGATGTAATTTCGTAGATGACAATCAGCTCTTCATGATAGCTATCAAAACTAACTTTTTTACTCTCCTTTTCTTTTTTCACCCCTCTCCTTTTCTTACCACCACCACCACCACACCCTCACACACACACACACACACACACACACCCTTTTTTCCTTCTTTGGGCTGTTTTGGCAGCTGGAGACAGTTTTTATTTTGATACATTTGACATAAAGGATGGAATGTGTCCAGTTGGGGAAGCAGAAAAGCTGATGGAGAAAAAAAAAATTCCATCATTGTATAACAGAAATCAAGAGTATGCTTTCTGGTCCATCAAGTAGAAACAGTTTTCAGTTTCAGCTCGGGATATACATGAGAATAAATTGCAATTTAAGAGCTTTATTTTATTTAAAGGGAGAGAATGTTGTTGGCACCATAAAAGTTCTTATTTTATGAAAACAAAATGGAAAACCAGATTATGGCATATATTAAAAATCGAATGTGTTACAACTTTGGGGATCTAGCCAAGAGGAAGTTGTATATTAAAAAAAACCCCAATAACCACATACATGCTCTTATGGGGATCAGTCCTGGACTGAAAGGCATATGCATCCAAATACGGAGTTTTTCTCTGCGGTCAAAATTTCAAAATGAGCACGCCAACGGGTTGTGCTGAGTTCATTCAGAGTCTGTAGGTCTTTCCATGTGCCTGCAACACCTGTGCGGAGTTCAGGAGTACGCATACCCCCAGAGCGTGTGTGTAGTTACCTCCTTCCTTGTGCCTCTGCAGCTGTGAAGGGGAGACTTGCTGGCCCCATCACTGGCTCACTCAAACCCGCATTTTACTTCCCGGCTATGAAGTGTTACATCCTTTTGCATTAGAGTCACCGTGTTTTGTTCTTCCAGGCTTGCCAAAAGGACACAGGGTGGGGAGGGATGTCAATTAGATGGTTTCTGGCTTCTTCCAAGGGGAGTGAGCCAGGGAATATCCTGGATGAATGTTGTGTTCTTAATCCTACTGGCTTGAGCAGTGAGCGGCTCTGTCACACCAAATTCAACCTCAGAAAGACTGAAACCTTCCTGATCTTCAGGTCTCTGTCCTAGCTCTCCTCCTCTTGTGTTACTGTTTATGGGCTGGCGTTGCTGACTCTGCAGTTAACCTTACGCATAATGTCTAGAAACCATGGCAGTCTGCAGTGTTAGAATCAGACTCTTGCCAAATGGGATCCCTGGAAAACCTAATTTAGCCCTTGCCACAGGTTGAACTTGCACTTGTTGGACTTGGTTTGGTTTTGGGGGTTTTTGGGTTTTGGTTTTTTGGGGGTTTTGTTTTTTTTTTAATTTGTTTAATAAAACGTACTTTTCCTTCCAGTAAACTTTATTCTGTAGTTTTGTGAAAAACAAGGACAAGAAAGTGAAGAGCCAATTTCTGTGGATGCTCAAGGAATTTATTATGAGTAAATTCAGAGCAAAAGTTGACAAATTACAGGTAAACTTGGAGAAAAATTTGACAAGTGCATAAGATACATTTGCTGTAATTGTAGAATGAATGTCTTCATTCAAACCTTCACCCAAAACCGTTTTAACTGAACTGCAAAGATCTCTTTTGTATAGGCCAATGCTGTGAGTGACCTGTTGGTTGTGTTGCATTAGCATGTCATTTTGTATAAGGTAAAATTACCTGGAGGATCATATTAAACTGAAGTTGGAATGCTTATTTGTAAAGTGAGGAGAAACCGCCAGGCACTCAGAGACAGTCAAAGTCTGTTCTCATTTGTTGGTGTGATTAGGTCTGCTTTTCTAAATAGAGAGTTGTGTTCAGCGAGCCTTGGGGGAGCCTTGACAGGTAACTTTGTATTAGGTTTGTTCCATGTGTTAAGTAAGTCTGATGCAACTTACTGCAGTGAGAATTTCAGAAGATAAATCTACTGGGGAAGAATTAAAAGCAGGTTGAATAGGAGGGTAGTTTTCTTACAAATGATGAACACAAATGCAGGAGCTGTTATAATCCAACAGAATAACAAAACTCAGAAGGTTATTGTAGTTTTGTGGAAAACAAGTCAAGATCTAGTGGGCTTTGCCTTGTTTGAAGATAAAAGTGGGGAGGAACGTGCTTGTTTAATGTAAATGCATCTTGGACCCATCCTTTTCTGTTTCATGTGTCTCATGATGTACTTGAGCCCAACTGCAGAAGAAACCGTAGAAGCACTAGTTTTATAGAAGAAACCAGCTGCTGAAATTGTTCTTAAAATATGTAGAAATAATGAGAAAAAAAAAGTTCTTAAAAAGGAAATCAGGTATAAATATTTCTGCCTTTTCACCACCTCTGAAGAGCCTTATTTTCATTGCACAATTTTCACAGCTCTTTATAATTACCATTGAATAACAAACCAATTACATTTTAAATTATCTACCTTTGGATGCAATGGCATATTGATTCCTACTTCCCTGGAGAATGGGTTTTACAATGCATATGGAAAATTCTTAATAAGTAGCTACTGTTGTTTTAAGCATGTATTTCTCAGAAAACCTTGACATCTTAATATTTGCTGTATTGTTAAATGCTGGATTGTGCAACTAGGACTGAGAACACTGTGCGCAAGTATAAATTGGGAGAGGAGTGGCTGCTCTTCATCTCAACAGAAAGGGATCTGGGGCTGCTGTCTGACGGCAGGCTCCCTGGCAGCCAAGAGGGCAAACTGCATCCCGGGGTGCATCGATCACAGCATGACCAGCCGGACAACAGCGGTGACTTTCCTGCTGTATCCAGCATTCGTGCAGCTTCACCTCGAGTACTTGTGCAGTGCTGGGGCCCACAATTTAAGAAGGGCGTGAAGGTCCTTGAATGCATCCAGAGAAGGGCAACAACTTGCGAAAGGGCTGGAAGGAGTGTCCTGTGAGGAGCGGCTGAGGACTTGGGGCTTGTCTAGTTTGCAGAAAGGGAGGCTGAGGGGTGACCTCATGGCTCTCTACAGCTTCTTGAGGAGGCGATGTGGAGAGGAAGGAGCTGATTTCTTCTCCCTGGGATTGAGCGACAGGATGCGTGGGAATGGTTTAGATCTGCGCCAGGGGAGGTTTAAACTAGACATAAGGAAGCATTTCTTTACTGAGAGGGTGGTCAAACACTGGAACAGGCTTCCTAGAGAGGTGGTCGATGCCCCAAGCCTGTCAGCGTTTGAGGCGTTTGGACAATACATTTTGCTGATGCAATCTTTTGCCTTTTTTCTGTCAGTTCAGCTAGTCCTCCCTCTGCTCAAGCTGGCTACTTTTTTAAATGTGGCTTTGATAAACTGCTACTGTTTGCACAGGACGTACTCTCCCCTTGGCTCGCCAGTCCCTTTCATTCTCCCTTGTTTCTTCTCCCTGTACTGCTTTCCTGTCTGTCCTTCACAGAAGAACTAGTTTTTAGATATTTGGGGAATAATGTTGCAACAGTGTAGCCGATCTCAGTGCCACCTCAGGAAGAGAAACAAAAATCACTTTCAGTCCCTCTGGCTGTCATGGCCACCTACTCCCAAGCAGCAAGGCACGCCTGTGCAGGCGGCCTCCGGCATTCCAGGATCAGGACAGGTGTGCCTCGGGTGATCTCTGCTCAGGCCTCCTTGCAGTGACAAATCCCGTCACCGCTTTCATGAGGTGGCACCATGTGTTGGGTTTGGATGTGCTGTTCTATACCGTTCGGCAGCTGACAGCAAATAGTCTTTTGCCTCCATCCTGTTGGCATCTGAGAGTTACTGGGATTCACAGCTGCCAGTTATTTCTCTTGCTATGAAGGGGCTCTTCTTTACTTACCCATTTTGTGTTTCATGTCACAGATGGCATGTTATTTTCTGTGCTGTCTTCAAAGCCACGTTCTTCTCGGTGCCTTTTTTCCTTCCAGCTGCTATACTGCAAATGGTTGGGTTCTTCTATTTAATAATTTTGCTGTACCTCCCCCAGAATCAGTAACGGTTTTCCAAGCAATATCTCACTTCTTCCTGAAATAAATTTTATTTATTTATTTGAATGGCACATACATACTTAGATAATTTTTCAGTCTTTTTAATATATTCCCCTTGGATGAAGATTCTCCCCTGAATAATGTTGTTAGCTGATGGCCAGAAACTGTGGATTTTTACTGCAATTTGCAGACTCAATTACTTAATTGTAAAAGTGCTTGTTGATTTCTTAGTGTGCCTCTTTATGCCTTAGGGCACTCATGAAATATAAATAAGTTATGTTGTAAATAACCATGCAGTAAGGAGACTGGATTGGGGATATTTGCATATTTTGGATAGTTTGACTTATAAGTTACTTCGAATACCCTTAGGTAAAGCGTGTGAAAAGTGTATTGTGGAAGCTGTTTGTTAATTGATATAAAATCTGCTGTCGTTGGGCAGACAAACGAGATGGGGCGCAGTCCATGTTTACTGCGCTGTGGACTTCCTTAGCAACTCCCAAACGTACTATTCAGAATCAATTTACAGTGCTGCTCTTCTCATTTGGTAGGATATCATACACTGTATTTGCAGTAACACGCCTTGTCTTACACAGTGCTTCTCATCGGTAGCTTTCTGAGGTGTCAAGTGGAGGGGCAAATGAGGTACAGTCCCTGTACTCAGGTGAGAAGGAAATTGCCCATCACAAGCAACAGATTTGGGAAATTACCCGAGTGTCCTGGAAATCAGACTGGAACTGCTAGCAGTAGTGCTTGCTGCTTGGGATGTGGTTTGAATGATAATACAGCCTGAGTCTTGAAATCCTTTGTGATGTTGAAACCTGTTGTATTTATTTAAAAATATTTCCTTAAGCCAGATTAGCATGTCCCTTCCATTTAGTGTCCAGTATGTTAACTGTCAGATGCCATAAGTGTGAAGATATTAGAAAGCTACCTAAATCTGTATACAAATTTAAGCTTATTGCATCAGAGGAAGATTTGCTGGTCTCTAGTTAGTTTACACAGCGTTTACACAAACCCCTGCAGTCCTAACAGGACCAGCTGCTTGGCCATGGATAAGAAATGCTCCCTCCAGGGCGGTGCTGCAGCCAGCTCGTGTGTGCCTGTGCCTAGGACCAGCCCATCCCCTTCAAGCTGCAGCCCTCTCCTTCCAGAGAGAGCCTGGAGACTCCAAGCAGAGTGGAGAGCTAAGTACAGGGTAGGAAAGAGAGCAAAGCACAGAATGCAGAGTTGTGATAGTTTTTGCACTGAACGTCTATTGTTTAATACTGTTTTCCAACCTGTTTATTTTAATACACACCGGTCAACCCTCTCTGCTTCCTGCTGTTCACATGGTCTTAAATTTTGAAGCGCTAGGAACGGTGTAAGGTTGGTTTGTTTGTTTTACATATTAAAAATAAGATAATAAAAAATTCTGATAACTGGAATCAAGCAAGCCCGTAACAGTAAACCCCCCACCCCCCACCACCTTAAATTGTTTGTAATTTGAAGTTTAGCTGCCTTTCTCCAAGTCCTTGGAGGGATCTGCCAATCTCTTAACAAAATTGAAAGCAAAATCTCTTTATTTCCCAGAAGAAATTTTTAAATAGCATCTGAGGGATTTGTTTTGCTTTCATTTTGAGTGCTGATCGCATGGTACACCCTCCAGGCCAAGCAGCTGCAAAGCCTGTTTTAGAAATAGTTTAAGAAACACCGCTACAGCAGAGGTGGTGCGTTAGGGCATGAGATGCTCACTATTTTAGTTGGACTATCACCTCTGACTCCTTACTGCTTATCTAGTGAAAACTAGCTCTTTGTCAGATCTTTGCTTCATCTTTTGAAGGTTGCTCTTTGTGGGTGAGCACAAGGTAGAGGTAGCTGCTGATTCAGCAATGGATGCAATGGCTCTGCATATTGTTCTTGTCCCTTGACCAAAAAGAAAAGGTTTTGTTATTTTTCATGTGTTTTGAGAGTGTTTGAACTGGCACCTTTCCCACCCTAGCTACAGAGTATTTGAGGGAGGTAAAGTAGACCCAGTTCTCAGAGTAAATCTTCCTAGCATTTACTTTTGAATCAAAAAGCTGCCAGTAACATGCTCAGAGAGCTTGATCCTGTGCTGATGACTCAGTGGAGAACAGAGCATGTGTGAAGAGTTACGTTTTAGTTGAACTGCTGTTTGAATATCAAAATGAGAGACATTTGCTAACTGACTCCAGCTGCCTTAACAACAGAGAAGTATGAAGTCTGTAGAAACACAGGTAACCTGAAACATGGTTGTTGAAGAAAATACTGCACCCCTTTGTTTTCGGGACTAATTAAATGAGCCTTAAAGCTTTTGACAAAAGGTGAGACATTCCTTTTTAATTCCAAATAGGAATTCTGTTTGGAAACCTGATTAGAATTTCAGCAAACTGCAGGTGTGGGTGAAGCTTGCTGCTTTAATAATCTACCCATACTTCATTTTATCTTGTCAGTTTTCTGTCTGCCAAAGCACCTATCACCTCATGCTGCCAATCCGTGTCAGTGCTGGAAACATTTGGAAAGCTTTGCTTTATAGCAAAGACTTGCCCTTCCTTCAAAAATCCCTGTCTCATGCCTGCTGTCTTCATAAATATCCATTTACCATTCATTCTTGTTCAGTTTCATTTCAGTAACAGGAGGCTTTTGAGAACTGTAAAGTGATGAGCTGCTTCTTTCAGGGAGAAAACCTTCTGAAGAAAGTTAACATAGAAAAAGCAACATTTTGTTGGGTATGTCAGTGATTGGGGAAGTCAGTCTAGTCAGTGTTTCCCGATTTCAGCATCACTTGGATAATTTGATTGGATCACATAGTTGGTTTTCCTGTATATTGCCCACGTTTTGAGTTTGGTGCTGTATTGCTGTAAAATGTGCTCACTCTTAACTAGAAGAGCACAGGAAAATCCAGAGTTTCGCAGTGGGAAGCATGTTGAGTTTGTAAGCTGAGTTGTCATGTTGGCAAGTCCCTTATATTTATTAGGTTGTACATCAGAAAATCTGTTACTTAAACTGGTCTTTGAGAACTTGGTTCAGGTAGCAAGAGTCATAGTGCCATCAGTGTCTCATCAAGTTTCGTGTGTGAGTTACTGAGGATGAACAGGAATACAGCAAATGCTGCTTCCATTCACCAACATGCCCCTGGCATCCCTGGCTGTCTTCAAGGCCAGGCTGGATGAGGCTGTGAGCAACCTGGTCTAGTGGAGGGTGTCCCTGCCCATGGCAGGGGGTTGGAACTAGATGGTCTTTAAGGTCCCTTCCAACCCAAACCGTTCTATGGCCATTGCTGATACACGTTTGTACTGCACGTAAGCAGGTGCATAGCCGGGTGGTGGTAGTGATGCAGCTCGCAGTTGCAGTGCAAGCTCTTGAGGGATTCTGAATGTGTATGTGCTTTGTTAGTCCATGCTGAGATCTTCGAGGAGGCTGCTGCTCCTGTTGTGTATGCTGCTCCTGGCACGTGTATGCCTGCCATGCTTGCAGTAGGCATTGGGCGTGAGTTACGTCCTCGTTTTGCCTTGTTGGTCTGTCTTGTACTATTTTAAGTATGGCTTTGGAATGAGCAATTTTGCCTAATCAAAGCCTTTGGCAAATATGTCATTATTTTTGACATTTTTTTCGTACTATCTAATGTCTCATGCTGAAAGCAACATGTTTTCTTCTGTGCTTTGTGTAAGCTGCCTTTTATATGTCAACTTTGCTTTATACAAGCCTTACTTCTTTCGTAGAGTTTTGTGTTTAGCCTGTCTTTGGTGCTATATTTAAGATTAATGTTTCTAATGTTGCTGGCATTAACATGTAAATTCAGGCTGGTGAATGAAACTATTGGCTCCTGTTCCATTTCAAATGATGGGGGAGGATTTATTTAAAGTGGACCTTGCAGACCCACCCACTCCATCCTCAGAAATATACCAGGATCTAAGATAGATTATTGGTACCAAAGTGAAGGACCTTGCTTGTCTTCCATAAAAGTTTTCTTTCTTAATAAATGAATATAACATTTACTCTTCTTTCTTGTTCTGGAGATTACAACATTGAAGATAAATGTCACTTACAACAGTACTATCAGTCTTTCTACACCATAACTGTTTGTTATCCTTCCAAAAAAAATGTGTGGTGACTAGCCAGACAGCAAGCAAATGCAGTTTCATACACCTGTATGCCAGATGTTTTACAGCTGTGCACATGCTGCTGCTGCTGAACCTATAGTGAGTGCCATGGGACAGTTGATTCAGGAAAAGTATGAATTTTTCTCTTGATCTGGGCTGAAGTGACAGTGAAGGAGACAGAGCTGCCAGTTGAAGGGATTGCATCGTGCTATCAAGAAGCAAACGTTTGGCATCTTGTTTGGGGATATCACTGACACTGAGAGTTAGAAGATTTCCTCTGCCATCTTCACAGCTAAAATATTTTCTGTGTCACCTCAATGTCTAATGAAGTTAAGGTACTAGTTGCTGAAGTTTGATTTGGTAACATATAGGTGAACTGATTCTAGTAACGAGCTGCACAGAGTGAGATTTTATAAAGCTAGGTAGGAATTAGGGACTAAAAAAATCCTATTATTTTTAGGGGCAGATGGGTATCTGAACGTCACAATGCTTTGAAAATCCTATTATTGAAATTACTTTGGTTTTTTATTCCCAAAACAGACATTGTTATTTCTTATTTCTTAAAACTGGGGACAGTTTGACATAGGAAATGGTCCTGGCATCACAATCCCAGTCCATTTTCTTTCCTTATGACTCCTCCGACTACTCTACTTTACAAAACGCTTCGCAGCATTGATTTGAAGCTTGCAGTATTTTGTAAGAAAGTGGGCTGGTTTTGCTATCGTGTAATCTTTCATTTATTCAGCAATAATAGCACACTGCTTTATATGTCAAAATGGAAGTTCCAGGAACTGATATGTTGCACATGGTACTTCTAGCCAAATCGCAGTGTAGTTGCAGCTGGATTCTGTGTCATGTCTTTAAAGAGAGAAAGGGGGATATCGCTCACTGCTCTGGGAAGGGGGCCAAGGTATTCGACGTGGAAGTGGGCAGGCATATGTGTCGTTACGGGGAGAACAGGGGAAGGAGTGTTGTCCTGGTGGTCTGCATAGGGATTGCAATATTTTGGTTGCTTCAGAAGCCAACTCAGAATTTGGATTAGCATCTATCACTGACCCAAAGCTTTTAAGGCTTTTGAGGTGGTGGTTTCAGGAATTTGTTTACTAGTGACCTCCCAGTCTGGAAATAAAATGGTTTTCTGTTTTGTTTCTTACTTGTCTGTTCAGCCCATGGAGTGAGGCTGCAAGCATATGATGTGGAAAAGAGGGTTATAGCCACCACTATGATTTAACTTGATTTTGAAATGCAGAGTTGAAGAAAAATTATGTGAAATTATCATCATGATAAGTCCGAGTGAGAGACATTAATGTTTTGGAAGGAGTTGGCCAATATCTTCCCACTAAAACAATAGCTTCTCCAGAGCTCTGTGTTCATGCTTACTCAACTCTTTTCATCAATGAACTTTCTGGTGCTTTTGAGAAGCATTGAAGGTAGGACTTTCCCAGGCAATGAAAGTGTGAGTGGGAGGAGCCCATCGCACGCTGTGCAGTGCAGCGTGGGGGTCTGTGATGGTACATCCTGTGGCACAGTGGGTATGGGAAAGACTACCTGCGGTCTCAAAGAGGATGAGAGGGCCAGTAGCAGGGCGCTGCACCCAAAGGAATACCCTTTGGCTCAGTGGCACGTTCATCCGAGTACATAGCTAGCTTCTGCTTCCAAAGGTGCTGTGGGTTGCTTACATTGAGCTGTGCCCTGTCAACAGGGGACATAATTAAGAAGCAGGGAGAACAGCAGTCCTGCACCCACGCACAGCCGGGGACAGGTCTTCCCTCTGGTTTGGGGAATATTAGCTGTGGTGCTGAGGACATAGCGCTCTCACTGTGCTTACTGAGTGGCTATTTCTGCTTTGACATCATGCTATGATGTTCATTTCTTTCCTGACTCAGGCGTAATATGCTTTCAGTGAAGGCTTCTTCCCCATGATCGTTTCCTGAGTTAGTATATCTTCCTTCACTTTGGCAAGTGATCTTTCTTAATAAACAGTCTCGTCATCAGTTATTAGTTTCGTATGACTGGTCTGTGAAACACGCAGGATTATTGAAAGCTATAAAATTTGTGTTAGCTGTTTTCCTACATCGTGTTCCAAACAATCTCGGTAGTGCCTCAGTGGGTTTGATCATCTAAGTTTATTGCTGGCTACCCACAGCGAACTGACAAGCTGCAACTGTGCGACTAGAGCTCAGATGAATTTATCTGCTTATCCCCAAAGCGATTCAGGGGAAAAAAACAGCTGTAAAGCAAGTGTTAGTTTTAGTGACAATTGCATTGGTTGTAATTGGTTTATAATTTTTGTAGTTGTTACTTTTAGTGACTTCTAGTAATATTTAGTAACATTAAGTTATAACTTCATTTAATCCTGGTTTTAACCCAAACAGTGAAAACACTGATACTCAATATGGCTTTATAATGAAGTGGAAAAGAAGAGTTACTGTGGTAGAACGCAGCGTGCTGCTAATAGCACCTGATGAACTAGCATAAACTATCATATTATTAATTGATTTAATGAGTCCTTAGATCCTATGATTGGTTGCTTTCAGCATAACTGTAATGGACTGTATTTAAATGCATCATTTGATTCTCATTTTCTTGAAATATCCACTTAGGAGGTTTTCATTCCCCCTTCACTCCCCACCCCCAATATTCATAGCTCCTCTTGCTCTGAAGCGTTTTAAGAGCATTAGCTCGAAGCACAGTGTTGCTTCCAGACCTTTGAGCCCCGTGGGATTAGCTGTGAACAGATGCTGTGCTGGGCCCAGTCCTCTTCTCCCGCTAGGCAGGAACGTGTCCGTCTTGGCTGACCGTTCAGGTGGCAGGTAGTGCTAAATGGTGCTTGTCTGAAAAGCATGAGCACCTGTAATTGGCTCGGCACATCTATATCCCGTACTAATTTCCTCTTGTTTGTATAGACCGTATGAAGAGCTCTGTGAAAGCGTGGTGATTTTTTTTTTCCCCCATTTATTTCAGTCAAATAAGGTCATTTTCATCTCTTGAGAGGACGAGTGCCAGAGGGACGGCCTACCTTCCCTGAAAGGCTGTGCTTGACACGGCCTTGCTTTCAGGCAGCTTAAATTACAGCAGTTGGATGCTCTGGAAGGCCCTGCCACAAGGGAAAACGTGACTGCTGAAGTAGCCATGCTGTAAGGCTCAGGAAGGCAAGCTGGGGCAACCTCAGCCCACGTGCTCCGTTCTCAGTGCTAACTCTCTGCAGAGTGCCTGAGTAAGCCTACCCGAGGTTCTAGTAAGACGAAGGGTTGCATTGTGTATTAGGGGGAAAGTTTTAAGCTGTTTAGCTGCATCCCCAAATTCAGTTTATAGCGCTGGAACCTCGAGGAGGGGCTGGGTCACACATTGTGACTGATGTGCTGTGAACCATAGGTACAGCAAGCCAGAGTTGGTGGGAGCGTTTCAACATAGTTGACCGTGTCAACGCAGCTGGTCACTCATCATTTTGCTTTGGGATAGCTGATACCGTCAAGGAAAAGAGTAAAAGTCTGATATAAACTCAAATCAAAACTGAGAAGCTATGTGTACAAGGGGGAAAAACTTTGCAGGAAATTATGAGTAAAACCTGCAATACAGTTATTTTTAAGTAGTTTACTTCTGGCAATAAAACATTTCCTTCATAGGCACTCAGGATAAAGGGAATACCTACCCACCTGTGTGGGCATACCTACCTACCTACACACCTTTAGCAGCAGGATACAATTAAAGATGCCTCCAGTTTTGGATTTGTATTTTCAGGATAAATTAAGTAATTTAAATTATATTTCAGAAACGCTCACAAGTAGGTTACATTGTCAAGAATATGTCAGCTTTGACTGCAGTATGAAGCAACCAGGAAATGTTCATGGGGAGAAAATTCCCGTGAGTATTTGCACATTTATCTTGACTTGGCAAATACGTTCATCGTACTTCATAGTGGCTGCTTGCCTTATCATTAGGACATCTTTCATGTCTCCCCTCCTTTCTTCTTTTTTCCCCACCTCAATATATCGGATGTGCTGGAGTAGAATGAAATGAAAAAGTTGCATCAATATACAGTGAATTAAGTTTGAGGAATTTTTGCATCTTTGATGGGAAACAAAACCCTCTGGACAGTAGGAGAATTAATTCTCATTAAATGTTGTAGATTTATTTATTTGTTTGTTTAAACCCTCTCTTGCCTGTTTTCATCTAAACAACACTGCCTTTTTTAACCCTTCTGTAGAATCATGGCATATTTTACACACTTTTTCCTCAAAGAAATGCCAAGATGTTGTTTTTATTGGTGGTAAACAGAAGATACACAGGTTTTTTTTCCTTCTGGATTTGACACTTTCATCCTTTTTACCTTTCTGCATTCTTTTTTATTTAGCTTCCCTCTTTTCTTATTTAGAAATCAGCAGCTCTTTCACACTGTGTGTCACATCCCATCTTTTCCAACAAGCAACTTTAGAGTGTCCTTCACCGGTATTTTGAGGGATGCAGAAGAGGCTTACCAGTACTGTGCTGCTTTTTTCCCATTGCTCCATCATGAACTTGTAATATGTTGTCTCTGTGGTGCTGCTCTGTGTTGCCAGAGGACTAATTTAATTAATTTTCATTAACTGTCCCTTAATTGAATTTTTGAAAGACAGATACAATTACGAACACAGGACAGGAAGAGCATAGGAGGAATGCCTGGCACAGCTATACAAATAGATGTATTACTTCGGATATTCCCCTGCTGGTGAACAGGACATGTAATCTGTGAAGGATTGTGTGTAAGAGGGAGGAAGATACTTAGAGCAAGACTGAAGCTTATTGGAGTGGTCAAAGCCAGAAGAAAAGAAAAAAGAAAGTCTCAGAGATGTCACATTGCTTGAGTGCCTCCATGTGCAGTGGGTAGTCTTCCCTGTCCCAGGCACTCGGTCAAAAAGGAAATCAAAATTATCCTAATGCCTGTGCTCTGGCCATCCTTCCAGGAGGAAGAGCCTGAGGTGACGTTGCAGACCACAAGCTGGCATCCCTAAGAGGTGGTGAAGGTTAGCATTCCATGGGGAGTAGAAGGAGAAGCTGTGATTAAAATCCCTAGGTAGCTCATTTTGAAGGACTTATTTCTTTCCTATATGGCAAGGCATAAAACAGTGCAGACCACGAGACTGCACAAGCAAAGAAGGCTCCCTAATGGCTTAGGTTGGTCAGTAATGCAAACTGCCTGTGTTGCCTAAGGCTCATCAAGTCCCATAACTTTGTTTCCTGGAGCTTCGTTTCCATCCCTGAGTTGCCAGTTTGAAAGAATGAGCTAATAAGTCAAGGGATGGGAGCTCTTGAAGACAGGTCACATTCACTAAAAGGTGTGCTTTAATGGCATTTTTTCAGTGTGTTTTGCCAGCAAGGGTATCCTACTTCAAATGCAGAAAGGCCATCTGCAGAAGAAACCCTGGTAGCTGAGCCAGCTGTGACAGGCAGTGGCCACGCTTCCTTATATTCCTGATTAATGTGCTGCTGCAGAAGTCTGTAATAAGAACGGATTCTTTCACCTTTTTCTAAAGGAGAGGTCAGCAATCATTTCAGATCATTTAAATGCCTTTTCCTAATGCTTTACAAAACGGTCACAACTGGGAGACTCGCTTTACTCCCTATTCCAAAAGAGAGAAACTGGGATGGGAGACTTGGTGAATATATACACCAACACCCACCGCACACGTGTCATGCTGGAACAAAAGGTACCGTTAAAATGTAAGCAGAAGGGCTGTCCTAGTGTATCTGGCTGTAAGCGTTCTTATTCCGGGATAAAAGTGCTTTTTTCTGGGTAAACTGAATCTGCTCCGAAATGCTAGCCAAGCCTATATATACCTTGCAACTGGAAAACATTTCATATGCTTTAAAATAACGTTTTCTAAAGGGATAGCAACTTTTCCTTGGGTTGTTTAGGCCAAGTGGACCATATCATTAAAGATGCGGTCTGAATTCTGTTTCCTAGATACAAAAGCCATGATAATCCAAAAATACGCTTTCTTACAGACCTTTCAACATGATTTCCAGTACAGTTTTAAAAAAAAAAAAAAGTATACAAGATGAATCCCAGATGACTGCAGTGTAATGCCTAGTGGTTTCATGGGGTACCGTTTTCCAGGGATATATTCATAAAAACACAGCTTTAAAAAGGACAAAGTCATCTTAATTTTATGGAGAAGTTAAAGGCTTCTATTTTGATGCTGTCTGGTGTCCTCTCTAGGATTGATTCAAACCCAAATACACACTGTAAAGGAAAATTCGGCATGACAGTTTGTTGATATTCTTCACAAGGAATCGCTGTGTTCCCCCGGGTGGGAAAGAAACGTACAGGGGAGTTGTTTCTCTTTTTTAATAGGGCTGTATTATAGCTAACCATTCTTCTACTTATCGCTGCAGGTGCAGGGAACACTGGCTGCTTTTGGAGTCTTTCCGCTTTATAAAGTACAAAGCTACGTCAATATTCTTTAACACTTGAGTAAGAAAAGTTCTTAAATTTTTCTGTATTCAAGACAACCAACTGCCCTTTGATTCCTTCCAGACGCGTGTTCGGTATCAGTCACAAAGGTAATACAGTATGAGATTTCAGGATCTGACAGACGTGCGTCTGCAAACCAAAAATCATATTGCTGAAGCAGTATCGGTCCCTGCCTGTCTGAGGGATGGTGGTGCCCTGAGTGCAAGGACGCCTGGTCTGCTTGTGAATCAGCTCCGCAGCGGTTATGGTTTACTCTATTGAGTGTTTTGTAGGTAAGCCTCTGTTGCTTTCGGTTTGCCTTATAACACTCCAGAAAAAAAGAACTTGTCTAGAAACTGGTTGAGAAGTGACTGAGATATTTAGGTATCAAGAGCTGAAGGAGAGAGATGGCAGGAGTGCATCTCCTGGCTTGCTCCATGCCCCACTGTTCTTGCTGGTTAATCGGAGTCCTAAATCTCATGCAGCCCCTCGGTGAGCTGGACCGTGGCCGGACAGGCAGGGTTGCAGCCAGGCCCCTCTTCGCAGCCATTTGGGTGCAGGTGCCTGCGCTCTGGAAGCTGTAAAGCTGTGCTGCCCTGGGAGGAGCCTGGGCTCCTACACCCCGCCACAGCCCTCTCTGAGGGGAGAGCAGCGTGAAGGGCTGCCTTCTGCTTGCTGTGTCTGTTTGAGGGGTCTTTGCTAGCAAAGAGACCGTAAGCCGTGAACATCAGAATGAGCTAGGCAAGGGTCAAAATCTAATGAGAGGAAATGAGTAATAAGGATGTCGCAGAGCATCTCCTGGGTTATTTGGAGTTGTGCCCTGGGTATGTCATCATTTGCACTTCTCTCTCACTGACTTTTTTTTGATAGTAGCCTTAATGACAGTGAAATGAATCTGAGTATAGTACCTGTTAAATGCCAGCTATGCCTTGTATGGTATCCATCTGTAAATGCAATTAGAACAGACATCTGCTCCCAGAAATGACTGCCTGACCTGTGCTGGTTTTTGCAGTGTTCTGCCAGGCTTCTCATCGCCCTCGGCAGTAATCCCAGCAGATCCACAAAAAAAGTAAAGATCCTTATTCATGTGATGCTGCAGCCACTTCAGCTGGCATGTTGAAACTGGAGGGTTATAACTGGAGGAGCAATGCCATACTATTCACAAGAAAGAGACTTTTTTTTTCAGTTGTGAAGGTTATGATGTTTTTTAGTTACACACAATCCAGGTTACTTCTGCATCATATCCTGGATCTCACAAAAATGAAAACTCATGTAAAGTATCTCTGTCAGCTAAAATTTGAATTAGTGGGTAAGTAACTAGACAGTAACCTTCAAAAGCAGAAGAATGTTACAGAGACTGTAATACAGCCGCACATTAAAGTTTAGGCATTCCCCTCTGAAGACAGAGTACCGAAGTTGGTTTTAAACATCTACTTGCACATCGTATGATGTGTTTTGTGTAGGCTTGCTGGTTTAAAATGTGTGCTCAAAGCTAATTGCTGTTATCCCCAAATCAGTTTGGTAAGAGGTGGTTTAGCCATTTGACCATTTTGTTTCTCTGTTTAATTAAAGCTTATTGGATCATTCTCAATTTCTTTAATGCAGAAACAGTTTTAGGACTCTTGACACGTTAATATCTTTCTAATACTTGAAATACTGAGAAAACTGAGATTACTTTTTTTTTAAGTTGCCATGTTCATATAAATTTTGTATCCGTAACGTCTCAAGTCTTGTGAATTCCATGGACTTGTTGTTATACCTGCATTATGACCCTGTGCTGGTAAGCAGAAATTAGAGGTCATCTGAAGCTGTCTCCATGCTGCCTGGAAACCAGTTATTCTTTGAAATATTTCTTTGGTCTGCGAAGAGACGTTGCCAGGCATCTACCTCTATAAAAGAAGGAAATACTTTCTCACATGTGATTAAAATGTGGAAGTCATTAACATGGGAAAGCCACTGAGGCCAAGAATTTAACGAGATTTATAAAAGGTTACGGCCATCAACAATATGCAGGGTTGTAATTCATATAAGTAAGTAATTTGGAGAAAGCAGTAAGCAGGGTGTTCAGGAGTTTGGCCAGTCCTCAGTCACCAGCTCCCAGGGTTGGACAGAGATTGCTTTGTCGACCTCCGCAGCTTTAGCTTTTCTTCGTAAAAGCATCTGGCACCAGCCGCTACCAGAGACAAAACCCTGGGACACGTGCATTTGCTCTGATGTGATACGGCACGCTCCCTGCCTGCCTTCTGCCTGATTTAAAGCGTGTAACTTCTGTATTAATTGATCACACTGCACCGGTTTGCCGTGCAAACGCAACGCCCTGCTGCTCTGTGCATGTAGAAAACAAGGCACCGGGAGCTTTTGTTGCTTGGCTAAATCAAATGAAGATAAAAGATGATGTTTCACGAACAAATGCAGTCAAGTAGATACAGATACTATCCAGCTTCCTCAGCCTTCGATGCCTTTTTCCCATTCCTGTGTTTCTCGGTTGTGGCCAGGCACGTGCTCTGCCCTGTCCCGCAGGCTCACGCACAGTTGCAGCACAGCGGCGGGAGGGGGAACGTGCAGTGGCACACAGCGGGTAGAGCAAAGCCTTTTTCCTGTGCATCAGAGAGGAACAGCATCGTGCTGCTGGCACTGCGTACGTCAGGTTTGCTTTGGTGCCTGAGACCCTGGATGAACCGCGCTGACTGTAGAGCTCTGATCCTGTTTGTAGCAGAGCATCAATGCCATTGTAGTCGGCAGCCGTAGTAAAGATGTGATGCGGTGAATAGACGTGGATACCAAGTGCTCTACAGGTAATCTGTCCAGAATGGGATCAAGGCATATTTGTGACAGCACAAATAAGCTACCTCTGAGTCGGTGAAGCTCCTTGTCTCTTCGCTTTTCTGGGGGGAAAAAAGGAAAAACTACATTTATTAATAACTTTCACAAAAAAATCAATTTAAAAATAGCTTCGCCATCAGTATTTAAGCAGCTTGACAAAGCAGAAATGTAATGCGGAAGCAAAGATAAAGCAGAGTTTTCTTTCGAATAAACAACAGTAGTTTTCAAACAAGAATAACTCCAGGAATCCTGGCTGCTGGGGGGGTGCTGCTGATGAGGTAGCGGCACGGTCCGTGGCAGCATCCAAGGCAGAGCGCGCTTGCTCGCCAGCAGCCCCTCTCCAAGGAAGGTGCCCCGGCAGGTGGGTAGGGACACGCTTACTGGGGCACTGCGGCTCTTCAGGAGAGGTCGGCGTGCCATCGCAGGGGGGCTTTGTTCGGGGTCACCGGAGGGGGTGCGGCTGACTGAACAACCTCGGCGGAAGTGTTGCGGAGTTGTGTTTGCTATGCCTTTGGCTGAGCAGTGGAGTTGTAAATGGCTTGTTTGCCAGGAATGAGAGTTCATTACAGGCTGGCCTTGTTTTCATTAGGAGGAGCCGGGGGGCTATACCGTAAGCGTAAATAAAGCTGATGGCTTTGCCTGCGAGTTTGTTCCCTTTGCCACTGAAGATATTCTGTTCTAACTGGGTTTTCTCTGTTAAGTTTTGAATTTAGTCTTTTTATGATTTACCATTTTTAATGCTTGAGAAGAAGTTCTCATAGATCCTTGCAGTACTAGATGTTTGTCAAAACACAAAAAAAGGGTTGTATTAACTTGGTTTGTGTTGGGATGCAGAAATTCATTATTACCTTCCACTTTCTTTGTCCTTTCACATGCTTCATTCAGGAAAAATACTAAATGCCACCCACAAAACATCTGTTTCGGGGTTGGTTTGTTTTTCAGACTGAAAAAAAGCATGTTTCCAAATATGGGTGCTTTTCATTGGACAGTTTAACAACGGCTTTTTGCTTATATGAATATATCGTTATGTTTTGTTATATTGCAGAAACTGTGGTTAGAGAAGTGACTTACTGCAAGTTCATACTAAGTACTTCAGAGCAAAGTGCGAGAAAGGAAGTTGTATTTCATTAAAAAATACTGATACAAAGACTTCATTATGTAATAGAAACAGATGTTTCATGCAGTGTAACTACTTAGCGTAGTTATTTTTGAGTTTCTCATATATGAGACTAAGATGAGAATCAGAGTTACCAATTTCAAGTTCCATTCTCCTGGCAGCACCTCAGCTTCTTTTGGCAAATCATTTATCCTTTTCTGCCTCCTGTCTCACTCACCTTTTAAAATGGAGATCCTATTTTATGTATTTCCCAGGTGCACCTAATGTATTTCATTCATATTTCTAAGCACTTTGAAAATACAATTTTTCTTTATAAAAATATAAATCTTTGTTAGGTTATGTAAGGATGCACGTTGGTAGGGTAAAGATCATGCCCTCCATAAGTTACCAACATTTTTTTCCTGGTGTCCTTTGAAAAATGAATCTGACAGCTTGTTAACTCATGGTTCTCTCTGTGAACAGAAACTGGGGGGTTAGTAGCTCCTTAGAGAAACTCTGAAAATTAGTCTTGCAGTAAGAGAGTTACTCATTGCTAGAATGTTTTCCTTTCTCCTTAGAGCTCGTAGTGCAGTTCAGGGAACTTGTAAAGAAGGTGGCTCTTCTGAAAGCACTAGTGCATCACAAGTCAGTGCCTTTGCGCCTTTTTCAGAGCATTTCTGTGCTGCCCCATTTTCCAGGAGAAGTGTGAGCCCCTGCGTAGGTTATTCAAGGCTCACTTTTCTCAGCAGCCTTTTGAAGACCTCTTAGAACAGTGGGTTGATAGACAACAGGCTGAAAATTGCTGATCTAAGTAATATCCTTCTTTTTTATTTCCTTCATTGTCAAAGGCAACCACAGTACGTTCTGACGTGATTTTAGAAGACACACTGTATTGAGTAATATGTACTGCTAGAGGTCTGTGACGGACTTGTGGCTGAGAATATCGGATTTACACAGGCAGCTTAACAGTTTGATGTCCTTGTGTCCAGTCAAACTGGATCCATTTTGGATCTTCTGGGTTAGGAACAAAGAGACAGGACAAGTTTTTTAATGTTTCAGTGCAGCTAAGGTAGCACTGACCTAGCATATCGAAACAGTAATTTACCTGGAGAGACGTGGGACAAAATTGTATATGGTCAGAAAGCAGCTGCATCCAGAATTATAATGCAGAGGTGCTGACTTGTAATTGTCTGTTTTCATGTTTGCTTCAGTTTGTCACAAAATCATGTGTGGTAGCAGCTACAAAGAGCAAATCGTTTAAATTTTTTACCCAAACAACAAATGACTTGAGAAAGTAGATATAGAAACTTGGACTAATGAGATTAGAGATGCTGACAGGACAAAGTTGATACATGATGATGGTTCAGTGATAGTATTTTATGCTGTTGATACCCACCCCAGTTGATCATTCTTTGGAGATAAGCTCCCAGACTCTTCTTTCTGACATCTCCTGTGATAACTGCAGACTGGAAAGTTGAACTGCACCTGTGAAACGTATATCCTAGGTTTTATTGTTTCCTAGTACTGAAAACCAGATTGTGTCTACTCAGATGGGATTAGCAAAGTATAGTCACCTCTTCCACTTTTTTCAGCTCCTGTTGTTTCAAGTGTTTTCCAAAATGCTCGCACCCTTTGGTATTATACAGGTCATCAGTGGCACTTAGTTTAAATCATGTGATGAGACCAAGGCAGTTTGACGATTTAACAGTTAAAAAGAACTAATTTTAAGTGGTCCTCTGCTATAATCCCTTTACTTTCTCTAGAAGTGGTTCTTCCCACATATGTACATATATATATAATCTTTTCCTGATATGGTGTTTCCTTGGGAAATTTACTTGCTCAGATGTCAGTGAATCTAGTTAATTGTGACTGAGAAGGCTAGCACGGCAGCAGTTAAATATGGTTTTATTCACCATAGTTATACAATCTTCTGTGATTTTTCCATGTTTTAATCCGTCATTGAAATAACGGGATGATGCTCCTGATGTCCTTCCTAGTATGGCTTCCTGGGAAGGAGAAAGTTTGTTGCATGTTGAGCAGGTGTATTTGCTTTACCTCGTCTGCTGCTGCACCATCTCCAGTTTCTGGGCTGGCTGACCAGCAAGGCAGGTCTCGCAGGGAAGTCACGAAGCTTTTAAACAAAATGACATAGTGAAGAGCAAGAGCACTGTCATGGTTTAGGCCCAGCCGGCAATTCAGCATCCACAGCCGCTCGCTCACTCCTCCCCCGGCTGGGACTGGTAGGAGAAAACATAAGGAAAGGTTCGTGCGTCGTGACAAGGACAGGGAGGGTCACTCACCAGTTACGGTCACGAGTAAAACAGGCTTGACTTGGGGAAGAAAAATCAATGTAATTCGTTATCAATCACATCAGAGTAGGGCAATGAGAGACAAACACAGATCTTAAAAACCTTCCCACACCCCTCCCTTCTTCCTGGGCACAGCCTGCTTTCTCACCACCTGCTGCAGGGAAACCTCTGCCCTAGCCCACCTCCTCCCTGCCTGTCCACACTGACCTGGGCGTCTGCCCTGTTGTCTCTCTCACACCCCACTCCTCTCTCCGCTGCTGGTTCTGCAGCAGGTTTTGTTCTCCCTTTCTAAACACATTTTCCCAGGGGCGTTACCACCGCTGCTGACTGGCTCAGCCGTGGCCAGAGGCAGGTCTGACTTGGAGCGGTGGAAGCTTCTAGCAGCTTCTCACAGGAGGCATCCCTGTAGCCATTCCCCTGCTACCAAAACCCCACCAACACAAACCCGATGCAAATGCAAAGCTTTTGGACTTGCTCCCGGTGTTTGAGGAATGCCCCTTGTAGAGAAACAGTCGGTAACAGGTGAACAGGTTTCAGGGGAAACTGAAGGGTGCCTGGTCCCTGAGCAAAAACCCACCCACTTGGGATGGGTCCACCCGAGACCTCTCCTCCGCAAACAGCACGAAACCTGCCGTGCTTTCAGCAGAACCTGAGCCGCTGCGCAGCGTGGACACCTCCTGCTCACCAGCAGACCCGGGCACTGGGCAAAGCCAGCAGGATTATGTACCCACAAACATCAGATGCCTCAGACATCCCTGTTGCTGAAACAGCACATGAAGAATGCCTTTATCCTCTGGATTTATCCCCTCAGACGCGTGTTTCCAGCACTGTCTGTAATATTGGACGCTCATCAAGAGTGGGAGCGGACCTGGGAGCCTCTGACATCAGGAGTGAACTGGAAGGAAGGATTTTTTCTGGCTGAGGAGGTGATTTTGTACAAGAGGCAGTGAGCGAGAATCCTCTGCCAGGGATTCTGTCAAAAGCCCAAAGGGGAAAGCAAAATCAGGATGTAGGCCTTGGCCAAGGGAGCAATTACTCCTGGAAATGGATTTGAGTGGGATGGGGTGGAGGGAGGTGTTTTGGAACAAATCACCTGGAATTTGTAGCCCTGTTTTTTCTCTCTTCCCCTTTATCCTCCCCCGTGGTTGATTTGTTGGGTTTGTTGTTTTGGGGTGGGGAGGGTGTTTTTGGGGGGTTTGCTTGGGTTTTGTACCTTCCATTTTTGTAGTATTTTGTTTATCAGTTAACCTAAGGCAGAAAACAGCTGCGAATACCGTGTAAAACATGCCGTGTTGTGGATGGTATGAGAAAACAGTGCAGTGAGCTAACACCATCTCACGTGCTACCTCGGAGAGAGAGATGTGGGTTTTGAGTAAAATTTAAAATATTGATCCCGTTGCCCTGTTATTAGGGGGATCGTTTTCTATTGCTAATTATGGTTTTACGTATTCTAAGATGAAAATGAGTTGAGAGAACTCTCCTGAGAGGACCTGCAGTCATATATCCAAGTCACAAATGTTTTACTTAATCAGGGAAATTGCTCGTTCTTTTACAGACTACATCTGTGCCTCAATATTTATTTAATAAGTAGCAGCATGCCAGCTGGGCGTCCTTGGTGTCTCAGCACATCACTAACAGCAACGTTTGAGTTCCAGTGGTATTGCACTGACCCGTTCACCAAGAAACTTGGCCAACCAAGCGTTAACCGATTTCTCTCGTCCCTAGCTTCCTTTGGGATGTGCACCCACAGGTCTCTCCAAAAGCTGAACTGGAGAGATGTGGACTGTTGTGCGGGTTTTGTATTTTTCCTTAGGGTGCGCAGGAGATCACTTTCAGATTCAGACTATTTCCACTCAAGGTGAGTAAATTGTAGGGTCCTGGTAAATCCCCGAGAGAACGTAACAGGGCACAAGCTACTTCTGCTCACTTGAGCACCTGGCAGCAAGGTCAGTTAGGATTGTATAATCAAGGTGCAGTACTTTTATAACTTCATCCAGATGCTGATAGCAGAAGAGCAATGTCCCTGCGTTTTGTTGTTGTAAATCCTTTCACAAAATCAAACAATTGCCAGGGATGTGGAAACATTAAAGTGAGAGGCAGAGAGAATAATTGATGCCAGATGGACTTCTGCACCTGATAGAGCTGTTTATTGCAAGGAGTACTACAGCATGTGTCAGGATAGCATCAGCAACTTTGCAAACATTATTTTGATCATTTTGAAAGCTGCTAATGTGTTGAGTTTCTTACTGTGACTGTTCTTATACATTGCAACAAGATCTTTTTTTGTTAAAGGTTTCCTGAGAAGGAAATACCGTCTTCACCCTCCCTACATCCTCTGGCTATCATCAGCTTTGGCAAATTTTCATTAAAACTTACAAGTAAAACGTTACTTAAACACTGACTAAAGATCGCTTAGCTGCTTTTAGAAATCCTTGTTATTTTCAGGCAATGAAAAATAATGAGATAATATTTTCTTCAGTATTATGTAGCTATTAAAGTAGATTTTTAGGAATTATTGCCATTTCCAAGGCTGAATGTATTGGTTTGTTTTTAAAGGTTGATACTTTTCCAAGGAAACCCCAGTTTGCCTCCATTGCGCGTCTGCTTTTCCTAATGTGAGGGTTTGAGGTTTGCTTGTTTTAAGAGGTGGTGAAAGGTCACTTGAGCATCAGTTCGGTCTTTGATATGTTGTCCTTCTCCCCTCTAGTACATGGTGGGGAGGGAGGTGTTTGTGTGTGTAATGTGTGTAGACTGAATTGTGCCTGTTTTATTTTGGCCATTTCATTCTGTTGTATTTCTTTTAATTAAGACAAACAATGCTGTTCTCTTGATTATCCTTTTCTGTCATTTTCATGTAAATTTTTTAGGATGGGGAGTGCAGGCACCTACGCCATCCAGTAGTAAGATCTGCACTCACTTCTCCAGCCGTGCAGTGCAGTGAGGTGACTGTTAAACTCTCTCCCACCCCATGCACTGCAATTCCCCTGGTGCCAGCTTCCAGCGTGTGGCCAGCACCAGAGGTGTCAGTGGGAGTAATGTGACCCTCCAGATGAAGAGTGCCTAAAGGCAGGCAAGGTTGGAGACCTGGTGGGATTTCTTCAGAAGGGAGGAGAGCTCTCCCTTTCGGCTTCGCATGCATTGAGACTGACAGATGCACTGCAGGGGAGCACATTTCTGCTAGTGCATCTGTCTTTCAGAGCTCTAACTCACACCAGGAAACGTTACTGAAACCCTGAAGCATAGCTCCTTCGTGCCACGCCTCAGGTTTCCAACCAGTTCTGGCACTGTGAACATAATGCGTGCAGGTTTATAGCGCTATTTATACATCTCTTGAGTTTCCTCTCGTATTGTTTCTTGTTGAGGGAGTGTGGGATGTGCAGTTCGCCCCATCAGATTTTATTGAGGAGTTATCCGCAGTCACGTGTGTGCTGGATTCTCTTGAGAAACAACATCTGTTTTCTGCAGTATTTCAAGTTTGAAATGGTGGTGGGTTGTCTTAACTTGTTTAATTAACAAAAGGATACAATCAGATAAAGTGAATTACTTGCACTTCTTGTCAAATGCGGCATTAACTCCATAAGCCACAGAATAGGGAGGTTTCCTCAATAAGCTGTTTGCTGGTTTGTTTGGTATCTTCTAATCATCTGTTTCCTCACTTTATGTAAGTATGGATTCCTCTGGTTTTCTTTCTCGATTTAGAAACCATGCTATGCCTGTAAAACAGACACATCTTAGAGGTGAAAAAGACACTAAACATGCATTGGATGTAATCCTCAGGACTGTCTGGTTTGCAAATCATGCCATTGTGCTAACCCAGTTAAGGTGATCTCAGGTCCTATTAGGATTATTCATGCAGATAAGTGAAAAAAATGTAGATAGATATATGTATGGATACACACGTGAAGTGAAAGGCAGGATATATCAACCGCTGACAGGCATTTGTATGATAAAAGGGGAATCTAAGGATCATGGTTCCTCTTGGGACCGTAGCAGGCCGAGCTAGGAGAGTCTTCGTGCTCAGCTGTGCATCTGTTACATAGACTTTATGGCCAACAAAATTTCAAGTCAACACACCGCTGTAATTTAAATGAAACTCCAGTGAAGCTCAACTTAGTCACTCTTCCAGGGACAGCGGATGCGTTCTTGAGTAGGATGTGGAACAGCATTTTCATATATCTTACTTAAAAATAACTGGCATCCTCCTTTTGTAAAGAAGCTCCTTATGGGTTTTTTGTTTGTCTGTTTGTTTGTTTAGTCGTGTAAGTAAACTTCTAGAAGACCATAAATGCCTAGTCTAAGTAACAGTATCCTTCAGGCTTTCTTACCTACAATTGTGTTTTATCTTCCACTAGTTGTGCATTTCCAGGAGCATAAATGATCCTCAGGATAGCTGACTGTAGGACTTGCTGCTTTTGCCTCCTAAACATGGAGCGCCAGAGTAATACACGAGCATTGTTTTTCACATCGCCTTTCTGCAGCTGATTTGCTCTCCTAAGTGTGTAGACAGTTGCACAGTTTGCAAAGAAAACGGTGGATTCCAGTGAGCTCCTACAAAACTAGTTCCTATTAATGTCTAAATGATATCTTTGGGGCAGCAGCTGGATGAGTTCTTTGTAAAACTTCCCCCCCACACACACACACACATAAAGCATTCATATGAATTGCGTTAAGTCTTAAGGTGCAAAGTTTAACACACTTTATGCCTTACATATTCCTTCTCCCAGGGGAAGTGTGATAGTAAGAGTTTGGGTCAAATTCAGTACTGATTATTCCAGCTACCTAAACTCAGTTTGTGGTCTTAAGTGGATAAAGCGTGGTCATTCACTGCTTCTTACCCAGCTCTTTTCTCACAGCCGTGCTGTGTCACGTTGAGTAGTACCAACCTGTAGCCCAATTGTTGTCATATGAGAGCGGAGGGTTGTGCTGATCCCCGCGCAGCGTGTAGAGGGGGTGTATTGGATGAGATGCCTAGCTAAGCTGCTGTGCGACTGTAAATTTCTGTGGGATTTTTTCATGCTCTACGTACCTGCTAATCACCAAAGTGATTTATGGGTTAGGCACGTTTCCTCTATCGTTGTTCATTCTCCTTTTTTTCAAGTTTTAGAAATGAAGTCATTTTAGTAAGTCCCTATCTCAGAAAGCCTTGGAGAGGTGGAGGTAGTTGCCAGCTGGTAGGCAGGTGTGTGCTGCAGCCAGGGGGCACGTTAGCATCCCCCCTCCCCGTGCGCAGAACTTTAGGCTCTGGCTGCTTAGGGCAGGGAGAGGGGTGCTTCTGGGTCATGCCTGCTGCGGTGAAGGCCAGCCCGTGACCTTGCTCGTTAATGTCTTCATTCTGTGTCGTGGAAGACAGCGAGAGGGAAGAGGACCATTCTGAACCCGCTGCCATGGGGAAGGTCGGCCAGCTGAAGCCTTGATTCAGCCTCTCAGCCGACTGAGCCCTCTTTTCTCTCCTGTGGTTTTGGCTGCAGGAAAGAAACGGAGGGCTGGCGAGGGAATAATTGGTAGTAACCTCCTTGGCCAGCCAGCCGTCTTCTCTTACTGACCTTGAAGTAAGGAAAGGGGATATGTTCTGCTGTGTGTTACCTCTGTGTGTCCACATAATGACAGCAGAGAGAAATGGTTGTAAATCTACATGGCTTTGCCTGTTTGGAAGTCTGGGCCATGGGAAAAATGACAGGACATATTTTATTCTCACTCTATCATTCACATAAGTATTTGTCCCATAGTGTTTCCTCTGTGGGTTTTTTTGACTTGTACTTCATTTTACGCAGCAGTAATTTTAATTCAGATGAACTCATTCCCTTTTGTTGACTTAAATTTTCAGTATGAGAATAGTTGTATTCCTTGAACTGGCAATAAACTGGTTCGATGTTCACATTTTATGGATGTCATAGATTGCCATTAGTTAATACAGTGGAGTTACTCTGGTGTAGAACTGGGCTTATGAAAAAAAAAAACCCAAACCCAAAACACACATAGGACCCTTTTTTTAAATAATTCTTTTAAAAAAACCAAACCTGTTTCTTGTTTTTATTATACAGGGAAAATGAAGGCTGGCCAAGCTTGTAGATATATGCAAAAAAAGAAAAACAAGGGGGAACCTGGAATTTGGGAGTTTACTTTCAGATGCAGAACTGCCGTACACGACATAACCAGAAAGTTGTCTTTGGCAATTTGTTCGTTCCCCTCCCAGCGAAATGTAATTCATTAAGGCAGTTCCCTGTCAAGCATTAACTCAGAAACTGGGATGAATCTGAGACAGAAAATAATTCACTAACCCTAATGTCGTAGTAGTCCAACTAGTGTGGTCAACGGATAAAGAGGAGTAACAAGGTGTTTTAGTACTTAGTTAAGATGCCAAGACAATGTCAGCCAATAAAACGATGTCATGCAGTCAGTGGCAGGGTTTGGTCAATGCAAACTGACAGTTTTGTCTTTTAATCCTACTGTGTGCAGTAACAAAAGATCAGGAAGGACTATATTTAAAAACAGAGGAAAGGTACCGAGTCCACTGGAAGAGCTCGTTGCATTGTTTTTTTCTCAGAGCTGGATCTCGAGTGAGGTGATGGTTGCACCGGTACTAAGCTCCCCGAGCTCTTTTCCTCCTTCCCAACACAGGATTAACCTCTGAAGTGGCAGCAGAGCTCTCCAGAAAAAATGGGACTGGTGAAGAGATCTTATGTTTGCATGATGGAAACATCATACGAGCGTTCGGAGCTGAAACGTAAGGGAGATGTTAACTCGGTCACGGAATATGCAGCAGAACAGGTTGACTTGAAAAGAAACAGAGCCTGCTCCATCCCAAGAGGGGCCTGTAAATCTGGCTCTCTGGAGGAGCTAGGATGGTGGTCATGCATTTTTCCCCTTTTGAGGCCAATTAGCCTGTTAGAGTTTGCCTTTGGCCAGAGAAAACACCGTAGCTGAGCTGTGCTCCTTGGGGAATTAGGGAGGACAGAGGGATGAAGCCGCCTGGCCCTATGCTCTCTGCTGGGAGGTAATGGCTGGCCAGGGCGGGCTGTGGCTGCTCCCCTGCAGCCAGTGACCTGGTGGTGATCTGGTCATGCGGTAAGCAGATCTCATTCATCAGCTGACCAACCCCGACCACAAAAAGGTGTCTTTTCATCCGTTCAGTGTGTAGGAGGAGGTTGGTTGCAGTAAGATGAGTGCCAGAGCCAGCTGCAAAGGGGAATCATCCCAGGGGCACGCAGGGTGAAACTGCCCCCTTTCAGCAACGTGTTTGAGCTCACATCACGAAAACATACCCTAATCTGACCCTTTCCCTAGGGTATTGTGCTTGGAGTGTTTCTGGTGCTCAAGGCAGTGTGATGGTTTTTTCTACACAGCCATGTTTGAAGGTTACCTCCTCAGGTCAGATTAACCACTACGTTTAACGAGTTCTGTTGACTTGCCCCAGCTGAAATTTTGATCCTCAAAATTAGCATCTATTAAATGAGTTTTAATGCTTCAAGGCTCTTGGCCAACAAACAGTTGAGCTAAGTTGAACTCCAGGTTTGTTTCCAGAGTCTGTAATGCCTTTCATCTCTTTGGGTATTAATATAGGGCCTGACACAGCAGGGCCATCCTCCACCTCTGAGGTTAAGATATCGAAAGGGTTGATGGGTCCTTAAGCCCAAATGCCATTTTTAGAGTGCCTTGGATTAGTGGAAATACGGTGAGATGTGTGCGGTTTCTAACTGCTGACTTAGGAAGACTTCGGGTGTGAATCCAAAATGTTTCCTGTTGATCCAAACTGGTCCTGCCTCAAAACTGCCCCACAGTCACGGTCTTTACCCTGTGCTGGGGCTGGCGAAGCCCCTCCTGGCTCAGGGGCTGAAACAGGAGAAGGTGAAGCAGATTGAAAACTAGCATTATTCTGCTGAACCTGCTCTCATGACATCTCCTTCTCATGCGAGAAGGGGGGAGTCTTGAGGTGGGAAGCTGGGGTACCTCTCATTTAAAATGGCTTAAGCTATCGTGGACCAGCACCTCAAGATTTCCACATCATCCCTATATCTTTAATTGCTGCCAAAATGCCGATTGTAAATAATAGTGTAAGTACCATGAGCAGAGCTGTAGTTAACTGTGTAATTTAAGTCCATGAAACTATTTACATGTTTAAAAGTATGCAGATGCTGGTGACTTATGCTAGATCAGGATCTTAATTATGCATAGTTTGAGATAATTGGGTTGATTTAGCTTCATATCTCAACTTGTTAATTCTAACTACTAAATTAGGATTCAACTGTAACCCATGTATGTTGGGTTGAACTATTTCAATTTGTTCCTTACATTAAGTAATCAGTCATGAAAGTGTTGCAACTAATTCTGCCTCTATATTCTGGTTTTCTGTGGGAGACGTCTGAGTTTAACATGCTCACATCACCAGGTGAATTCGGGCAATTATGTCTTTGCCCTTTGATGTGTGATTTTTCCCAGGAGATAGAAAGGCATAAATTTTCTTAGGAACAAATTAAGTCCCACAGGGTCTTCTTTTGTTAAGGATTTTATTCTTAGGTTGCTGTGTTAGCCTGTGTTTTGTGGGTTTTATTTTTTCTTTCCTGTCTTTTAAAAACATACACTTTAAAAATTAGTGAAAAAAGTACCAAGCTTGACATTCTTAGCAGAAACAAGAAGTGTGGTGACGATCACATCTGTGTTTGAGTCCACGATGAACCATCCAGCCTTTCCCTTAATCTAAGGTTTACATGGGTGGAGTGATTTTTCCCCTTACAGGTGCAGGAGTGAAACTTCATTTTGTTGTTCCCACAGATGAGCACCATGCCAGGACTGCCCACAAGGCCGTGCTTCTACGACATTGACCTCGACCCCGTCACAGAGCAAGTGAAAGGATTGTTTTGAGAATGACGTCCACATTCAGGTAGGTCAACAGCCTTTATTTTCCTGTTCCAGCTTGCAAGAGGATGTTTGTCTCTAATAAGTGTAGAAGAAAGGTTGGCAGGACTTTATCTAGGCCCTGGTTTCTTTGAGGACTTCACACAGTTTGAGGAGCTTCAGGGGAATATTTCATAATGTGCACTCTGCCACATGGGTTTCTCGTTTGCCCAGTGGTGGCCGGCACTTTTCTGCTGTACTCTGATGGCGCACATGGATGGTGCCGTTTGGATTTCCTGGCTCTGTCAGTTTGGCATGAGGAGGAGCTGGCTCTGCAATTGTACGGCTCTTGGCTATGAAAAAAGTCCGCCTGAAGAAATCATGTCATGTTACTTGCCTCAAACGAAATAATCTAGTTCATCGTTGATGCTACTCTCTTGTGGCAGTGTGCTGCTGTCATTACTGGATATCAGGGGAGATGTCCCTCAGCTTATTCACGAGCTTCGCTTTGTTTTTCATGGGTTTTTTTCTTGACTGCTGTCATCTCTCTCAGACGGTATTAATCATTTCAGGAACACCAATCCGCCCTCTTACCCTGTCTGTTTTTCATGCTGCGTTCTCTCCCTTTTCCTTGAAGGTTGAGGTTCCCCTGCCACCTCCTCCCCTTCTCTAAGCACTTAATTTTTGTGCTAAGCACTTAATTTTTGTGGTGACCTGCTTTAATTTTGTGTAGCACATGTTTCTCACTTAAAAATCCAAGTTGTTATGAAAATATTCCGTGCTACTCCGTTTTAACCTTGTAAGATAATAAGTGTAGTAAGGGAGAACGTAACCCTGACTGAAGCAACCCATGTGGGTTTGTGATGGGACTCTTAACTCTTCCCCCTTCTCCCAGTAAGTCGGTCTGGAGAGCAGAATGGTTACTTTTACACAGGACAGCAATATTACTGCGAGCTAACAGGACTGTGGTGGGACCCCAGACCAGCCGCAGCTTTGAGGTGGATGCGCCCAGGCGCGTCAGCCCTGCTCTAGCAATCCTGGCCTACTCTGGTTGGAGAGACCCGGCCTTCACGGCCCGTTTCTGTGTTTCGACGGATTGTTTGGAGGAGGGGAGAGGTTTGCGCAACGCAACGAGGTTACCGTACAGCCGAATTCACTGTTCACTTGCCCATGCTTGAATGTCACAGCATTCACATAACATCTGGTGAGAGCAGATTCTGCCACTTCACGCGCACCAGTCAAGGCAAGTAAAAAGCAGTTAACCAGCAGCACGGGTAGTTGCCAGCTCGTATGCAAACCATCAGTGGCTGCTCTGCTGCCGGGTAGTTTGCGCGTACCGCTTCTTTGCACGTATCCCGTTTTTGTTACTGATACGCATTATGTGCCTGATGACTTCGTGCACACATATTGATTCATCGTGTGTCAGTCGTGTAATTACTTCTGAGTCATTTGAAGTGACTGTAGAATGCTAATGTAAAATCTATATGCAGATTCACATAGCCTGCTTAATTGGGTGTTTGCTGCCTGGTCTTGCACAAATCCATCCAAACCATGGATTGGTGAGTTTTGAAGACCAGCGATAATTAGGCGGATGAAAAATACTCCATTCCAACTGGGAAGGTCTTTCCTTTGAAGTTGTGCATGAAATGAAAGTGTTAAACTTGGCTTTTAGTCAGTGATGGTGTTTTCTCAGGTGTAAAAAGAAAGTCACGAAACCATTGTAGTCAGATAGGAAATAGTGTATATATCCAACTGTTAATAAATTAATTTCATTGGTGGCATCGGGCAGATGAATGATTCAGTAAGTTTAAGCCTTTTAAAGAAAAAAACAGCTTGATCATGTATATTTTTCATCAGTGTAGGCACATACCCGCCAGTGTTCCCATCCCTAACAATCTAAAATGCTTTGAGAGTATAGTAGTGCCAGTGAGCACCACACAAGGTAGTCAGTGTTCATCAGCTGTGAAATTCATCCGGTTCAGGTGCTAGATTTGTACACTTCTCATTCTGGATGAAGAGCGAAACAGTATTCCTGTACAATCTTTACTCTTAACTTTCTGCGGGAAATTTAGTATTATATTAGTATTATATGTCACACATTCACTGAAGTGAACCCCCACTGTAGCTGATACTACACTTCGAGGTATTTGTGGGTTTGTTTCTATGATGGCAGATCGAGCAATTTTATTTTTTTTTCCCCGCTTGGTTTGAATTCTTTTCTTAAGGTTTTATGTACAATGTAAAATTTCTAGTAATACCATATTGTGCCATCTCGTTAGGACTGATTCAAATCTTTAAGATGTGGTAATTGAAAAACATTTAGAGATTTCTGGAAGAGCTGCAGATGTTTCATTATAAACACGCGTGCAGAGCTGAGAGCTGTTGCTTTAGTGTGCAGTGCAGAGCTTCGTGAGACTTGTGAGAGAGAGACAGGCAAAAGTTCCTGCTGCTAGGGAACTAGCAGCCCTAGCTGTGTGGGCTCTTCCTGAGCTGGAACATTGCATGTCATTAGCCTCTCTGATTTTTCTCCACCACTTCACAGCGTTAACGGAGCAGATGATAATTCTCTCAAAAATTTGCAGAATACCGGTCATTAGAATATACTTTAAAAAGTCATACAAGCAAAATTTTTTTAAAAAGTCAGCTCTGGTTTTTTTCTGTTGGCAAATAGCTAATACATGGAACACACAGTAATACAGTTTCTCTGTAGGAGCAACATGCTCTATTAAAATGTTAATTATTGAAATATTAGTATCTGGAATCTAGCTCGTTCTTCATCACTGGCCACTGCCCTATTTAAATTATACTGCCCAGCTCCTACACTGAGAAAGTTGAAATTATTTCCTTAGGATCTCTCTGTAGACAGCACCAGTCAGAATAACACATGGAGACAAGTCTGCCAGTAGGAAGAAATACTAAAAAAAAAAAGAGTATTATTTGCACAGTGGGAGGAATTTATGAACATGACCCACTCTGCAAAAGTAGTGTCTGTTAAGGACCCTTGTGAGCTCTCAGGATCCTTCTAATTTAATCCACGGCAGCAGGCTCCAGTTTGGCTTTGGGTATCTGGGTTGATGGTGGGGGTGGTTGTTTTCCTCGGTTGGCTGTGACTTAGTAAGGCCATGGCTGTCCACGGTGGCAGATATATTCTTGCACTCGTCTCCTCTTCAAAACTGGCAGAGCACCAGGATGATTGTAATACACAGCACGTGGATTTTGCCACCCTCAGAGCTTTTCTGGATGCGAGAGGAATCCCAGAGCTCTGACTGAGCAACTTCACGGCCATGAAGAAGCCGGTGAGGGGAGGACGCCAAACCGATGTCCTAAAATTGCAGACTGTTTGTTAGATGTTTTCATCTTAATTCATTCAGATGTGGATAGAAGGTATTTGAAGACCTTTCCCTTGCATCCACAAAACTGATCCTATGAAACAAAAACATTGCTTCTTTAAGTGTCGTTCCACAGTATTGGGTTTCTGTCAGCAGCAATTACGACAATAATGTACAGTTTAAAGTCCATATCATAGTCAAATATGAGTACAGATTTTTCTTACTCGCCTAGTAGGACTACACAGAAAATAAATGGGTGTTGCATGGGGCATAACTAAACATTTTTGTTTATTATTATGCAAAAAATACCCAGTTTCACTGAAACACTTCTAGGTTGTGTTGCTTTTTTTTTTTTTTTTTCCCCTTTCTTTAAAGAAAGCAAAGATGTCTTGTTTCAACATATGAATTCTTTATCTTTCTCATTTCAGAAGCCTGGAAATGAAGAACTGCAACTTTCCTGTTTCCTGCAAGTAGGAGACAAAAGTGAATCTGAAATATTCCTGTTACGTGTCTCTGGAGGAATGTCAAGATATAGACCAAAGAGCAAAAGTTTACTCTTTCTTCAAACTAGTTTTTATGATGAAATATAGCTGTAAAGTTAAAAAAAAAAAAAAGGCAGGCAAGCTGAACTTTTTCTCGCTGTAGTGCAGAAAGCTCTCTGCTAGGGCTTATACTTCGTGGATAAAACGATGCTGAAAAACAGAGATGTTTTTCACCTTAAAGCTTTTGTCTTTTCTCAGAGGTTTACAGAATTATTTCCTTTATCTTGGCCATCTTAAAACTTGCGTAAACATGATGGTACTGTGTGATCAACTCTATTTCTTTGTGAAAAATACACTTTTGCTCCTGGCATTCGGGAGCTGAAGCTACACACAGATTAACTGCACATTTTTGAGTTATCATCAAGTGTTGCTCTGGATGCGTTTGGGCAACAGCCAAGCTTCAAGCAAGGAAGATATTAAGCAGAGAAAGAACAGAGCATGCATTTTGTACAAGGTTTTTAATACATAATTTGTTTCCTTGTTGGGCAAAGATCCTTTGAAACACTTAAGCCATCGCTGTCTCATATCCATAGGTCTCTGTTTATCCAAAGCGTACGTTACAGGCGGTCCAGCTGATTTTGTGTTTGTTGTGAATCTGGCTGTTCAGTGAGGGCACTGCTCCTTCTGAAGCCCTGTTTTGCTCCTGTTCATGGCTAATGAAGCCTCCTGCTGTGCTGGCTCCCAACCTAGAGGTTTTCTTGTCCTGTCCCTGGCATTACTCAGTGCCCAGTAACAACAGAGGAATGTCTGTCGAGCAAGGATGCGACAGGGCAGAGCTTCGTTTTGCAGGTTTTAACCACCATACTTGTGAAACTGGAGCGTGTTTTCTGTTTGAAGGGGATATTCAAACAAGTTAAATCTTAAACCACGTGCTTTCATTTACCTCAGTGACTGACTTTGTCCGTTTTTTCCTAAATCTGCAGCAAAACAAGCCTTAGGTACAGGATACTGCGTTCAGCTTTTCAAGCTGCTGCTCCTCAGGAAGCTCTCACTGACTGACTGTTGATTCCTTCAATAACAAAAAATGCGACAGAACAATAGGTTGAATCGAAACAATAGGCCATTGTTTTTTTAGGTAAAAAGCAGCAAAATAATGATGATAGAGTTTATTTTCCTGGTGACGTTTCCCATCCTGTCGCTTTGCGCCGCTTACGCACATCTGTATGTTATGGGCTTCTGGGGGCTAGTTTTGGTTCCCTTCTACACAGCCACATTTGGAGACTTAATTATCTCAGGAGCTGTGTTGTAATTGAGGGGTTTGTTTCGGTTTTTAAAATCATGCTTTGTTATTTATAAACTCAAAACTATAATTACGGACAGAAGAGCAAACTGGGGACAATTAAAATAATTATCAGTGCCTTCTCCGGAGTAGCACGGAAATGTCTGTTGACTGCATTTCTGAACTGTTCTATTCATAGCGTGGTCCCCCAGCACCGTGGGGATTGCTGTGAAGATAAACCTAAAAAAAAACAGAGCTATTTGATATTTTAGCCTGATGAGATGGTAGAGCTCAGAGCGGCCTAGTCTGGGGGTGCTTTAGTTACACTGGGGCAGGACAAACGTGATCAGTAGAAAGCAGGATTCAAGCGTGGCTCTCACAGCTACTGGGGAGGGAGAGGTCTGATACTTGTATTAAATTGTGCCCCAAAATACAACCATGCTATTTATACACATAACGGTGGTGTAATTTAGTCTTGCACACACCGAGCTATCTAGCCTAGAAAAATCCAAAGACTTCTGGAAGCAAGTAAGTGTGGTTTCCAGCCATAGTTTTCCTAGTAGAATCTTTACAGGAAAAGTAAATAAGGTTTTCCTTCCACCTCACCCAGAGAAATTTGTAAAACCGTAACTGTGCCCCCGCAGGTGCGTTGGACCCGTCTCCATGCACTTTGGGATGTAAACCATGGCACTGGCTGGCTGCCGGTGAAGCTTCCATACGGGATATGGATGTCTGAGCAACAGGTTTTATGAGTCATTTCAAACCGCTGCTTGATACCCACACACCTTCTCTAGCCTCGTCTCCGTATTGTCCCTCCAGGCCACACACTGGGACTGTTTATCCAACCCATCGGTCTCTCCCCAAAACACCATTCCAGCTCAGCTGGGAGCTGACAAAACACCCCGTAACTTTTTTCTGCCGTCAGGTGCACAGGATTTGTTATATTGGTTCGATAGCTTCCTTAATTCCAGGAAAGCTGGCACTACTCTCTCATTTTTCCCTCCCCCTTCTAGCTAACTATCTGCAAAATCTCTTGAGCCATTACATTTTTGGTCCTTGGTTTTACATTTTAGTGGAAGATCTGTTAAAAATAATCCACGCTGGCCTGCAGATTCTGTCTCGTGATCCGAAGGGACTGAGTTACGGGCCATCAGCTGAGCTGCGGACCCTGCTGCGGTACGGTCCCTTGGGCCTCCTTAGTTCTCGGGCCAAACGCCTTCACCAGGAAGGGTTTAAAGTGAAATGTTTTTAAGGTCGGCGTTATCGCTGGGTGTGTCACCCCTTGTTCCACAGCCACGACTGCAGGTGTGGGACTCCCTCCTGCATCTGCTCTGAGCTACTTCTGATGTGGCCCAAAGGCAGCTTTCTAGGGCCGCTCGCCCTGCTTAGCCCGCCTTCGCTAAGGCGTGTTAAGAACTGTGCCGTTGTTTATTATCAGAAGATCTGCTTTTTGTAGTGACTGAATACTGTTACTGCTACTGCCGAGCTACAGAAAACTAGTGACATTGAAATACATCGGACTACGTGCAGCGGGTTTCTTCGTTTGCGTTTTCAATTTCAAAATCCCAGAATTTGGGTTGCCATGAACGTGAAAATAAAGTGTGTGCGTGTACTGATGTTCGGCTTGCACGTGGGGCCTGTCTCAAGTCTGAATTCATTAATAAACCACATCCATTATTTAATATTGTGCCCTCTTTATCTACCATCTTGTCTGTTTAGTGACTGGGTTTTTTCCTCTTAAGCCGCTTAGTCTTGCCAGGACGCCGTCTCCAGCTGAACACAACCAGGCCAAGGAGGGAGGGGAGCTCAGCCACGGCCTGGTCGAGCACCGGGTGCGAGCACGGCTTGGGGCTCCCAGTGACCAGAGCTGCTGTCGGAGCTGCAGCTGGGCCAAGCCTGGCCCGGGAAGCCAGGGGTTTGGTCCCTGCCTGCTGCCATAAGGGGCCGTGTGCGAGAGTGTTATCCGCAGGACCGTCCCCATCAGTACAGTCCTTTTGAAGCTGGTTTGTGTTTTTGGAGGGAAGGACACACCAGACTAACATCCTGTTCTGGTCCCAAAATATCTTGCTGTTGCCTTTGGTCCTTGGCGTAAAAGGCTGGAACAGATGCAAGGGTCAGTTGTATCCTTTCCACTTCCCAGTTGGCAGCTGGAGTCAAACAGCGTTTCAGCGAGGAAATAGCCCTCGAGCACCAGGTTTGTACTCCAGCAGCACTCGGGTCTGCCCTGCTGATGGCCCCCCAACCAGCCAGGGTGAGCATGGGAGGCAGCGGGACCTTCCCCCTCCACTGATAGATTGGGGTGGTGAGGGAGGGTAACCAGTTTCACCCCTTTTAACACACAGTTTTTCAGAGTATTCTTATGAGAAGACACTTCAGAGAAGAATTTTAAGGCTGAGCTAGGACTCCCTGCTTGAGAGGGTCGAAATCAAAGCATGAAAAGCACCTTCAGGCATTATTCCTGAGAGAGGACTGCTGTGCTCTGCCTGTTACCGCAGACTGCGGGTTTAAGGCCAGGGTGTTTATGTAAAGTAAGCTAAATTCAAATATTTCCACAAGTGTGGTCCTAATAGTAGTTCCCTGCTCCATGCACTTGAGTGTAATATATTGCCTATACGCAAGCGTGACGGGGGGGTGTATGTGTGCGTGCGGTTTTTATGTAAAATCTTCAGTATTTGTTTCCCAAGTGAACTTTTTAACTTAAACCTTTGAGGAGTGATTGGGAGGAGCCAGACTGCCCCATGTCAGCATGGGCTCGACTGGACAAGACCCCGAAGAACCTTTCTAAGTAAGTCAACCCTGCGTTGCGTGATGTCCCAGTCCCTTCCAAGGTGAACTGCTCTGCACACCCACGAACTGTGACGTGCGTAGAAGAAGTTAGCTCTGGGGAAGTACACGCACACGCTATAGGGACCGTAAGAACTTTTCTTTGCAGGGCATTAATGAAAAAAGATGTATCAAACACAGCTCCTGCTCACTTCTATGCAATACACTGAATCAGGGTTTAAGTTATGACATTTTAAGAGCTCAGTTGTTTCCCGCTGGGCAGTTCCCATCATGGTATTGCAACTCAATTACCATCCACATCTGGGCAAAGTTAGATTCCTCATCCCAAAGACTTTCAGCTTTCCAGGATGCAGCCTGTTAGACGCCTGGATAGCACAGCACCTGCGTATTCCCATCGCATACACAGTTTATTCTTCAGAAAAATTTCATTACAACTGTATTTGTACCAAACGTATTAAATACGTGACATGTAACTGCGCCACTGTATGAATTCTAGGATGTTCCCTTCCAGTTTCATTGCTGCCAAAAGGCTCGAAGGGAAATCTGAGAGGGGAGAAGGAAGCCTCTTGCGTGATTTGCTGCAGCAGACCTGCTCCTACACAGCTTTCGATCAGCCAGAGTCCCTGCAAGGAGACAGCATCCCTCGTTTGCTTGGCTGTTACACGTATTCCCACCCAGCTCCAGCTCACCTGGAGCGTGTAGCACCTCGGCGTCTCCACTGCGGGCAGAAAGAGCCGTATTTGCCAACCTGTTTCTTCAGGTGTTTCAGGTAAGTGAACTCCCCTCGGGGAAGGCTTCTGGGGAGAGCAACAAAACCAACATCTCGTAACTCCAGTTTCTCTTTGTGACGTGAGCCTAAGGCAGCGTTTTAATGAACCAAGCCCTTTGCATCAATTCCATACAGCTGTTGGGTTTTTTCCCTGTGTTCACTGAGTTGAACCACTGTAATTCAGTATCAGATGTTAGTGCCTGGCCAAAGCTTCTCGTTCATCCAGGATGAAACCTGGATCTAATTCTGCTTCTGGAACTACTGAAAGTCAGACAGGCTTCAGACTGGGTTTTTTAGTAATAACCAAGTATGCAAGTTATTTAATTCTTACTAGTAAGTGGAAAATGGAAAAGAATAAAGGAAGAAAAATAATGAAGATGACAAATGAGGAAACAAAGCACAGGAGTCAAATTTGCTCTTTGGGGCCACAATTCTGTGAAAGCAGCAAATGCAAGCCAAGATGAGTTTGAGAAGTTATTTCACTACATCTCACTTGAAAAATTCCTTTAAATGGAGTGGTATATAACTTGCCACCAACAGTTTTGAAGAAGGCTATGTAACAAAACCCAGAAAGTACATTTATCTGCAAATACCTACTGAAAAGGGAAAAGATAACTCTCACAGAAGCAAAGCTTACTTTTAATATTGATTTGTTTTTAAAGAGAGACACTCTATCAGCACAACGGTGCTAAGACATCATAGTAGAAAAAGTGATGAGCAGCAAGTGTAAGACGTCATCAATTTAAAGGAAGAAAAGTAACCTAAACCACATTCTGAGGGAAGGGTGTGCTTGGAAAGGTGACACTACTGGAGAAGACCCAGGGGCAATGCTTTGATTCACACCCAGCACGCTGGTTCCCATCGATTCTGGTGTGGGCTACGAGATCCCCAGAGATGGGAGGAAGACCTCACGTTGAGTTTGCGTCTGGCATCATCCATAGAAACCGCAGGGAGTTAACAGGGTGGCAACAATTACCGTGGAGCCGGGGAGGAGGCACCGGTCTCAGGCTCTGGCGTTTATATTGAGTCCCTCCTCTGCAGTGGGTCACTGCAGCAGATAACCTCACCTTCTGCTAAATTCGGACATCCCTGCCCCGTGACTGCATTTGCGCAGCAACAAGCAAACCACACGCCGGCTTGGAAGCAGGAATGGAAGAGTTACACCTGCTATGACTCTGTGATTTAAACGTGTCTGGGAGCTGTACAGGCAACCTGCAATTATCAAACTGGGAGTGTCACGAGCTGTTTAAAAGACAGTTTGTTTTGCAAACCCTTCAGAAAGGAGCAGCAGCATCGTCACCCCAGCACCATGCTGGGGGAAAGACTACAGTACCCACGTGGAAAAAGGTTCCCTGCTTTTCTGCTGGTGCTCTAGTTTTGCCTCTGTAAGTGCTGACCAAAACAAAAAATACAGAAACCAAACCCACCAAGCCAGAAACCCTAAACACACAACACCAAAACCTCACTCTCTCCCACTAACCATCAAATAATTTTGTGTCTCCGTGAATGGATTCTCACCCCAGGCATCTCTAATGCTCGAGTTTTTCCACTGGTTGAAGACAAGTGGTAGGAACAAGCTGACAGGAGAATACACTGTTTAATCCTGTATAAGGGATGATGAAACAAACCTACAGAGCCACATCTAAACATTTACGGATACAAGCCTGGATACACAAGAGCAATTAGGCTTGCATACTTGGGAAAACGTGTCTGGGGAGGACCTTTTCAGTTCATAACTCCTGTGAAATGGCTACAGCACCCAGCTGTGGCGGTAGACGGACGCTGGAAGAGCCATACCTTACTTAGTGCATCTGAAATGGAAATGAGCCAAGTAACCATTCACTCCTGTGCATAAACCTGAACCTTAAATTTAGCAGCATTTCACCTTTCGACCTTGAATTTCACATTTCCTTAACCAGCTTGGCTTGAGCCTGAACAGCTACAGAAATGTTTACAGCCATTCCCTGCAGCAAGATTAAAGAAAAGCCTTGCCTGCATCTTAAAACCCATGTCTGGGGACCATTCAGATGCAATCGGTACTGGAACCAGTTGGACTGGAGCTCCCGCACTGCAGACATCTGTCAAATGCCCCTGTCATGCAACAATGCCGCCAGCTCCAGGGCTGGCCAGGACGCCCTCCCCATGGCACCCACCCTGCAAATAGGGCAAATCCTGCTCCCCACAGCCCACCGCTGGGTGAAGACGGAGGATGCTTGGCATGTGGAGACATGTACATGGAAAATTTAAAAAAAAAAAAAAAAAAAACAACAACAAAAACACCAAAAAAACCTCCCAAACCAAACTCTCCCAAGATTTACAATTAAATGCTGGACTCAAAAAAATCAAGCACATAATTTAAATTCTACATACTTCGTTTAAATGCCAGCGCCCAGCAGGCAAGTAGATGACAACCAGAATTTACAACGTACAGGTACCAACAGGAACTGGCTCAGCAGTTCTGTTTTGTTAAGCCCCATACAAGCTATTATCAGATTTACACTTGTGTTTTTCTTCATGTCCAAGTAGAAACTGTAAAGTTGTACCAGAAACTTGTAGTTGCTAATCTGGCAGGTGGGGAGAGTGGGTGAGGGAATCCCTGAGCAGCAGTGGTCTGCTCACTGACAGTCAGCAAGGACCACCTGGCTCTGCATCCCAATATACCTGTTGCAAATAAAGTCAAGGTTCGTATAACCGCTGCACATGTCCCTGCAATGGACGTAGTGCCTTAAGATTCAAAGACAAGCTAAGCATCACCTATTTCACTACCGCAAAATTAGTCGCTTTTCCTCTTCAGCTGGGCATAAATTCAACAACTATTGTATTTTACCTATTGTTATTCATATTACAGTTAACATAATTAAATGTTATACAATTGCTAGTAAGTGGAACACTCTTACACACCCACAAAGACAAAAATGTTTCAAAATGTATTTAAAGGAGGCATTTTTCCAAGAACTGTTTGTGCCAAATATGGTTCTTATTGAAGTAAACAGAACTTTTACCACAAAACCCACCATACCTTCCATCTCCTCCTTTGGATGCCTATGCAACGTTGCAGATCCATCCTCTAGTAGGTTAAGATTCAGGTAGCTCCAGAAAAATTTAAAACAATTTTTTCAAGTTATTTTCAATATAGGTGAGGATTCCAGCATGGAGTCAACAGGTTTTAAGTCAGTATTTGTTCTAATAAAATTATTTTAGAATATTTTTAAATAGTGACATATACCATTCAGTCAGATCTGCTACAGATGCTACCACTGACACGCTGTTTACGCTGTTTTCAGGATGGAAGGGACTTCTGGACATTCCTGAGTCTTACCACATGCTCAAAGTTTTCCTTATTAGCAAGGAAAAGTTCTTCAAGTACATTCGTACTTTCATGTACAGCTTCAGGGACAAACGTGGCAAAGCTGGGTTGCGCGTTGTGAGGCCACTTACCTCCTGCAAACAGGAGGGCACTGAAAACCCAGGGCTTGCTGCCAAGACCTAATGGCCCAAACCAACATGGAGGAATGATCCAGCCGCTGCCCTGGGCCGCAGAAGAGTTACAGCTCTCTCCCTGCTGCCCTGCAAAGGGACAGCATGAAGACCACCGACCTTCTTGTTCATTTGAGTGGGTTACCACAGGCCAAGCTGGCCTGCCCTCCTGCTTCAAGCCTCCACAGGGGAAGAACAAAAAGAAAACAGTCTAAACACCTGAAGGAAACAGCTCCCACTCCATCCCCCCGAGGCCTCAGGGGTTTTCTCTGGAACAACCCGTGTCTGGCAGGTGCAGGTATTTCCTACCCCCACAGGTCCTCACCCCTCCTCCCCGCTCCTGAGGGTCTGCGCAGGGCTGACCAAAGGTGGATTTGCTCTTTGTAAGGCTCTAGGTAAATCTTGTTGGCAACCGATCTCTCCAAATGCTGATGGTTCAGTCCAGACTGGCGATCGGAGCCAAGGTCAAGGGAAGCAGAGCGCACCCCACACAAGGGGTGGGCAATCACTGGGTGCCCCAAGCTCATCCGCACCCCAAGAAGGAGAGGAAGGCGATGGTGGCAGATTTTTGTACTGCCCTGGCATTGCTCCTGTCTGAAAAGGTACTTCTTACTGCCAGATTTTTGTATTATCCTTTTTAGATAAAATATCTCAGACTCTCCCACTGCATAGAACTTTCCTTTGTTGCTATAGGCCTCGGAGTCACCTTGGTACCTTGCTTGCTCCCTTCTCCCACAAATTTCCAGCCACTCCAGGGTTCAAGTCCTACTCGCAACAGGTCTCTTACCTGAAATGTTACTTTCTCCTTGTGGCTGCTGGTCCCAGGTTTCCCTCTTCCCACACACAGCAGCTCCTCACCCGCTGCTGCTTCCCCACACAGGGGACCAAGCCATGACCAGTCTGAAGCCATGGACGGACATTACGCTGGTGCCGGAGCGGTCACCAAAGCATCCTGCAGCCCTGCCTGGGTGACCCGGCAGCTGGCAGCGTGGGGCCGGGCAGGAGGAGGAGGGCTGGCCGTGGGCCCCCCCACCTGGTTCTTGGGGGCCAGACACGGGCTGCCAGCTGCGGGGCGGTGTGGTGAGAAGAGCTGCGCTCCCCAGAGCTGCGGTGGGGCAGAGGTTTTGGTGTCCCAGCTGCTGGTAAGGGTTAGGCTATTGGTTCGGGGCTGGCAGTTCCCCTCACCATGGTGGAGACAGAAAAGCTTGTGCCCCTCCACAGCCCCCTCCTGCGAAAGCAGGCAGAGAGGTGTTTAAACTTCAGGCCACGTGGGCAGTCGTGCATGGAGCAGGTGGGACAGAAGCAGTGGGAAGTGTCCTGTTGTCTGTCCCGTGGTAAGGCGTGCAAGGAGTCCATTGGGAATAGCTGGTGCAGCAGAATTCTGCCTTCCAGCCGGCCCTGACCCACTGTGCCAGCTCTCCTGGCACCGACCGGCACCGTGTGCCTCGAGCCGCAGCAGCACGTGTGCTGGGATTTCTCCTGGAGCCTGCCTGCCCCTCAGCCCAGGCCTGTGCCACTGGTGAAACAACTCACGGGCACCTGAGGGGACAGCTGGTACCTCGGGAGCCAGAATGGCGTTTTGGGAATAGGTATCAGGCCTTAGAAATCCAGCATCCGACCTCAGAACACGGTGACACAGGCGTTGAGGAAGGTGTTCCCACAGCAGGACCTACGCGCCACCCGCCTGGCTGCAAACGCGTTGCTGCTGTTTCGGTGTCCCTGGCAGCCTGTGCGATGCTAAGCCAGCGGTGCCTGGCCACCAGCCCGCAGTAAGCATTGCTCGGGGCTCGCAAGCTCGGGAGAAGCGGGGGGAAAAGTTGCGATTTACTCGCAGTCGCGAGCTTTTCCTCTGAAGTCGTTATCCCACTGCCAACTCCCTTGGCGTTGGGAAAGCATCTGTGGTTAATCCCTGGTCTTGTTCAATATGCAAAATATCGCGCTTTGGGAGTCTCCTAATTTAATCTCCTTTGGATAATTACTACTGACTAGACTAATAGCTGACAAAGGTCAAGCCATTGGTTATTCAAAGCAGGATTTCCCCAGGTTTACTAAAAAAACTTCTACTTGACCTCTGACGTGTCAGCTGCAGCCTGGGATTGTTTTTGCGGCTGGTAATCGCTGCCGGGCGGGCGTATCGCGTACGTGTGCGTACACACCTTTCACATACATACATGTGAGCTGTAAATGGCCATCTTCCTCAAACCAACATGCGATAGCAAAGGTCGCCTCCAAAATAATGTTAAGTAAAATTTGTATCTCTCCGTGGCACTTTGTAAACATTTGCATATATTAAGTTATTCTAAGACTTACTAAGTAGTGAAGGGAAGGCAGCTCGTTAGCTTTATTTTTGTTCTTTCTCAAGCAAATTGATTTTATGTGACCATTATATTTTTGCATGTTTGTCCATCCCCTAGTATTGAACCTGTCCCTAAACAGTAAGTTGACAGACAACAAAATTACTATAGATTTCATAAAAGCAGGGAGCGAGTGGGAGAGGAAGGAATGAAATGGAGACAGAGGAGAGAGACAGGGCCTTTCCATGGTGATATAGAAGTTTATAGGCACAAACTCTTCCCAATTCCTTTTCTTACTGGGCTGTGCTTTCATTACATGGAATATTTTAATTATCAAATAATTCTGCTTGTAATTCAGTAGTTGTATTTTAGAACCAGGAGTCTTACAATGCCACATGTGAGCATTGCAAGGCCTTGGAGAGACACTAAGAAACTACAGTTTCATGGTCCAACAAGAAGAATGAGCCTTGGCATCATTTGTCAAGTGATTGTATTTTTCCCACACCCATCAGGAACCTGCCAAAGCCCAGCCGCAGCGGATATGACCCCCTCACCTTCCCAGAGCCGGTGCTTTCCTCCAGGGCTCCTTCTTCCCAAAGTTTAGATCGGCCTGTGTCTTCCTAAAATATGAGTAAGAGAAAGGTACTGTAGTGTCATGAATAAGCTATTTTGAAGGTCACCATTTTAATATGTAACTAAAAACCACCCCCACGTCTTCTGCCCCCACCTCAGGAGCATGCGGCTCCTGGGACTTGCTTGGGTCATGGGAGTGGATTGACAGTCCCAGCCTTTTGCTCCTGATCACTCACCTCTGCTCCATGGCCAGGAAGAGACATTCCAGCGTCTCAGTGTTGCCAGGCAACTGCAGTGGGGAAGGAACGAAATCAAAGGGGTAACATGCATGCTGAATGCATTATAGGAGTAAAACATCAAATAAACCACTCCTCGTCCTCTCCGAGGAAGCAGGATTAATAATTACATTGCTGCTTCTTGCACGTGGGAGAGGATCATCCCATGTTTATCCGCTCTCTGGGAAAGCAGTGCCGGTGCTTTTGCTCCCTTCGATGCCCCAGCCATGCATGTGCATTCCCCGCGTGCCAGGAAGCAGTCGGGCAGCTCCGGGGGCACACCCCTGCATCACCCACCGACCCCTCTTTCTGGGGAGAGAGCTCCTCGGGCAGACCTGACAGGAAAGTGCTGCTGATGTACAACAGAATAATTTAGGAGAGAAATTTCAGTCTGACTGTTTTAAACATGGGAAAGCGTGTAATTAGAAATCTGGCCACGATCAATACGTTGATACTGTTGGGGTGTGGGGCAATAGCTTCTTAGCGCTCTGGGGGAATACTGCCCGGCATTCCCAAAGCTGGAGAGCAATGCCTTGGCTGCCTCTGGCAAAAGGCTCAGAAGCTGTACTTTTTAAAGAGAGGCCAGATTGCCTCGGCACCCATGGGTGTGCAAACGTTTGCAGCTCTTCAGTGCATCCTTCTGCCTTCCGTTTAACCATCCAAGAGCTGCGTTACTGCTACTACTACAACCAAAAGGTTGTACACAACAAGCCACACACAAAGAAGCAGCCCCCTCTACTCTGCTCTTCCCCCTCTACTCTGCTCTTGTAAGACCCCACCTGCAGTGCTGTGTCCAGCTCTGGAGCCCTCAGCATAAGAAGGATATAGACCGGTTGGAACGAGTCCAGAGGAGGCCATGAAGATGATCAGAGGGCTGGAGCACCTCTGCTATGGGGACAGGCTGAGAGAGTTGGGCTTGTTCAGCCTGGAGAAGAGAAGGCTCCAGGGAGACCTTATAGCACCTTCCAGTACCTGAAGGGGGCTACAAGGAAGCTGGGGGGGACTTTTTACAAGGGCCTGTAGTGACAGGACAAGGGGTAATGGGTTTAAATTGAAAGTGGGGAGATTTAGATTAGATATCAGGAAGAAATTCTTCCCAGAGAGGGTTGTGAGGCACTGAACAGGCTGCCCAGAGAAGCTGTGGGTGCCCCATCCCTGGGAGTGTTCCAGGCCAGGCTGGATGAGGCTGTGAGCAACCTGGTCTAGTGGAGGGTGTCCCTGCCTATGGCAGGGGGGTTGGAACTAGATGGTCTGTAAGGTCCCTTCCAACCCAAACCATTCTATGACTGTATGATTCTAAAAGTAGGAAAAGGCAGATCCATCACACAACTTTAGGCCTGGAAAATACTGTTTGTGTTGTTGCTTCAGGTGTATTCTGTAGCCGTACATTGAGCTAGAGCATTGCCATTAGTTTACTGCGTTTTAAAATGAGGACACACGAACGGGAGAATATTTTCATCTTAATTACGAACCTGATCTTTATTGCAGAACCATTTAGTAACTGTGAAAACCAGCTTGCCATACACTTACTGTCCACAGGCCCGAGGGACCGAGAAGACAGGAGAGCAAAGAATTAGGCCCAAGGGATTTGCTGGAGGAGACAAAACACATCTATTCCATGTGGTGATGAGGCCCAGTATTTTTCCTTACCTGTTGATCCTCATAGCTGGGGACCAGGCTGGAGCTTTCGTTTTCTGTCCTGTGAGCAGCGAGAGGTGCAGCACAGGTAGGTTTGTGTGTGAGTGCACCCAGAGCAATGCCAGGCAGAAAGACACCTTATTTAAGTTGCCTGTTTAAAGTGCTGGGAGTAAGGGAAATTTGTAAATCACCTTCTTGTGGTTTGGCGCGTGGTTGTTGGACAGCCGTTTAAGAGATGAAAGAAAAATAATGACTCAAAATTTGAAAGTCTTCCGAAGAGGTGGTGGTTTTACTTTGCACCCAATACCATGCAGCTAGAGGACAGCTAGCATGTACAAATTCAGTGTGACGTGCGCTGTCATCAGTGGAAATAGAGGCATTCAGCATTACGGAGTTTTTCACATCTGATTTTTCAGTTCAAAAAGATAATCAGTTAAGTAGTACACCTGGTGGGCTCAAAACCATTTAAAATATTCTGAATCAGTTAAAATATTCTGAATCAGTTAAAATATTCTGGCAAATGAAAAACGTGTGCACAAAGATTGAAATTTTGAGCTTAAGCACTTTTTTTTAAACATTTTAAATAGAAAATACTACTTTTCAAAACCATACTCTCTCAGATAAAAACACAGTTACATTTCAACATCCAAAAATACTGAAAGGGGAAGGTAAATGTGGAGGCTGACGTTTTCAGAGCAAAATAAAAAAACACAAGGGTGCATTACGTGGCTCTTTTCCCTATTTGCCTGGTCCCTGTAAGAAAAGCTGACTTGAATACACCTTAGATTTTATCTAAAATCTTTTACTACTGCCTCCGGATCACCCATAGCCTGATTCAAAGCCTATTGATCAGTAATGAGCCCTTCCCCTGACACCCGCCCAGCCCTGCTGGGGCCAGGGGAAGAAAAGAGGGTGGGACTAACAGGGTAGGTGCTTAAAGATAAAATCAAAGGCAAGGTTACCAGGAACAAGGCCTTTTGTTTGAAGGAAGAGATTGTTGGCAGGGATGACATGGCCACAACTCCTTGTTTTTCATCCCTCCGCTCAGATTTTGACCCAAATCCCTTTTGAGTTCTTGATCAGCACTTTGATAAAATGTATAGACTTGATAAAAGACTTATGTCGATTTTATGCTATTCAACGAATGCTCTAGGATAAGATAAAAAGATATTGTTGCTGAAAGATGGGAATGATCCCTTCCTAACAGATACCTCGGTCAACGCTAGTAGGTACAAGGTCTTCATTATCGGAGGCACTTGAGAAACTTTCACGCTTACACAGGCAATACTGAATGTTTGAGGAGGTTTTATTTAGAGAAAATGTGTGACTCAAGCAAAAGCATGTGGCAGAGAAAACAAAAACTTTCAGAAATTTGTTTTTCAGGATGAAAAATGGAAACAGTTCTTCAAATGTTCATTTCAGAACAGGGGAGGATTTATTTTCCCAGCTTTTTACAGTTTCCATGGGAAAATGATAGGAAACGGTTGCATTTCTATAATTTTTTGGATTCTTTAATAAATTTTTTTGTGCCTGACATTAACAGACAAATAATTGAATGAAATAGAGAAGAAACTAAAATTCACAATGAAGCCAGGTTTTCTTTTAGGGCCCAAGCACTTTGACTTTCATTTTTCCATCAAAATCAGGGAGGACTAAAAGCTCTAGGGCATAGCAAAACCCCATCCTTTTCCTCAGAAAGGGCAGGACCAGGGTTCCCATCCGTGACTGTGAGTGGCACGGCCCAGGGTGAGGGTGAGCCTTCCAAAGGGATGCAGCTCAGGACAGTGACGGTGATCTGGCACCTTGTTTCCCACGTGAAGCATTTTTCTCTGAGCTTCGTTGGCTGGGGAGAGGTCCCAGTGCAGAACTGCTCTGCCTTCTCTACATGCTCAAAGTTTGTAAAAAGAAAACCAAACAGATTCGCCCTGCTGTGCTGGGTGAGATCTTACCTCCAGCCTAATCAATAGCGAGCCTCCTGCTGCTCTCTGGGGAGGCAGGGTTTCACCCAGAAGTTTTACCTGAACTTAAATTCAAGAGCACATTCCGGTGACTCCTGCAGCATTGCAGTTCACTGAGCAGAAGTACAGAAAATTTTGGGAAAAAAACCATCCCTTGGGGCATTTAATGAACATGATCCACCTATTCCACTCTTCAGCCCTCAAGGCCACAGAACGTTTTTTCCCTTGTTGTGTCAATAGCTGCCAGCTGCAACGCTTCTGCTCTCTATCAGTAAAAAATCCACTCTTTGAATATGCAAGTTTTCCCTATGTTTAGTCCCTAAAAGTCCTTTACCAACTGTACATTCCGTAAGTAATGCTGCTGTATGAAGCCTAATTTGCTGAGTATAATTTTCCTTTCCTTTGTCATATTGAATTACAAACAATTATGGCTTTAGTCTAACGTAATACGAAACGATGCTCACCCGATGAGCTGAACGAACACTGCATGAGCTGTATCTGCACTATGAAAGCCGAGGTGTACATCACCCTGTGTCTTCCTAAAACACGAGTAAGAGAAAGGCACTGTAGTGTCATGAATAAGTGAATTTAAAGGTCGTCATTCTAATATGTAACTAAAAAAACCCCTAATGGGAGTGTGAAAAATGTAAGCTAATGGGAGCATAAAATAAGAAAGCCAAACCTTTAACTCACATTGAGTGGTACCTCTTCATTCCTACCTAATATTTAAAAAATATTTCCTTAAGAGGTTCCCAAAAATGCTAAATAAAATCCTAGAAATCCTTCTGCACAAGTGGCTCCAAAAATCTGGTAATACAACTGAAATATCACTTGGTTTCCCAATCACTGAGTAGGAAAAAAAGATAATTGGGTGATTATTCTTGCTCCTGGTAAATATCCTACATGAACAGTCACTCGGCATTACTCTCTCCCTTTTTTTTTCCCCACGCATTTCTTTACTGCCACTAAAAATAGCTCAGAACAATGTAAGGAAGGAGGCAGCTTCACGGGACCTGTGGCCGCAGCATCCTTCAGAGCTGGACTAGGACCCGTGGCGGTACGTAGCCTCCACAAGACCCAGAGAGCTTGGCAGGCTGCAAACAGAGCCACTGCTTAAGTTGTTATATCCCAGGGGGGAGTTATTATTTCTATTTTGAAAAGAGCTTACATTTTAGTTTAATTTCCTCTGACAGAGTGATAGCCCATATTCTAGTGCTGGCAAGCTTCTAACGGCCTGGAAAGTTGGCTAAGTACAGGAAATTTTAGATAACCGTGCAAACAACTTCTGAAAGCAGAGGGCTCTAAGCACTCTCTAGTTTTCCTTTATGTCAAGAGTATCATATGAGCGACCTCTCACATTGCGTGCCCTTAAATCTCGGCCAAATTTCCAAAGTGCAGAGAGTCACAAATAAATGAAGACTGTGAAATGTTAGTGTTTCGAGACGCCTTGCACGGTTTGGTAATGATGTGGGATTTCTTACCCATTGATCCTGCCCTTCTCAGGTAACGGAGTGCACATCGCTGCAGGGGAAGGAAAAATGCAAATAAAAGGGAGGACGTCTCGACTCTCTAGGCAGAAGGGAATTAGTATCACAAATGCTTGTTTCCCTGATACTAATTTGATACTGAACGTTGCAGACTTGAGTTCTGCAGGGCTGAAATAACTCACTTCCTCAGCGAGACGTGCCAAACAGCCCAACTGCAAAAGGACAAGAATCGCGTTTAACGGGAGTTTGCATCGGATTGCTGCACTGCCTGACCTCCAAACGTGCCCAGATGCTACAGTATCATTTAAACTGGGAAAGAATGCCTCTGTGTCACCGTCTGTGAGTCACAAGGGTCCCATTATAGCTACACGGTGTGTGTGTAATGTTAAAAAAACCCAACAAATACATAAAATAACACAGTCTAACTTCAGGACCCGTACGGTCGACCAAATAAACCCAGACTTTAAAGATAAAACAAGGCAAATGCCCATATGAAAAAACATTACAGCCCATAAGGAACAATTAACATTCAAAAATCAAATTGCTTAAGATTAAAGCCTTGCTGGTGCCGCGAGCTGCGTGCGTGCAAGGGCAGTGGCACGCAGAAGAGACGAGAGAGAAAGTCATCACGCATTCCAGATCAGCTGCCCCACAGCCCTCCAAATAGAAGCAATGTTTTTCCCGCGTTAAATTTAACCTAAACCGTGTTCTCCCCCAGCCGCAGGAACACGTGTACCTGCCTGGGACCGTGGGTGGAGGAAGGGGCAGGGCGGGCAGGGCTGCCCACTGGCTCCACATCTGGAAGCTTAGCCTGACTCACCCCTCCCGCACAAGCCAAATAAATGGGGTACTGGAATGGGTCAACTGGCATGTTTTCAGGAGCGGCATTTTGCCCAAGGACAGTCGAGGGGCAGGGTGGCTGAGCCAACAGCTCGCTCCTGCTGGAAAGGGTGGTCCTGCCTCCTCCTCCTCTCTCCATGCTCCTCATCACGCAGCGTCTCCCCTTCACTCTCGCTTCATCTCTTACTGCAGTCTGTCTGGTGCACTTGTCTTCCGTAAGCCAGTGCTACTCAGCCAGCCAGAAGAATAAGTATTTATTGTCTTTTTCCCCAAGGTTAGCTTTCTGCAGAATGGTGAGATAAATCTTACTCCCACAGTGAACTCCTGCCCTAAGAAGGTTTGGAATACGTCCATTTTCATCCAGTGCCATCCTTAACCTTTTAGCTGCTGCCGAGTGGGCAACTAGCTTCATTTTCACACAGCTACCATGGCACTGAATGAGATTTCATCACTGAAATAATTTTTCATGGCCCTCCTTTTATTTCCCTTTCCACTTAAATACTGCTAACTAATCCTAGGGATGCTACTGGTTGTAACACAAAGTCTAAAGTCATAAGAAAAGCCAGGCTTGCAGGGCAGGTATCTTTTTACCCAGTCACCTGCAACATCTGGAAATAAAAGGATTCTCATCCCAGTAATTTGGCCTCTTCCTCAGCTGTATCATCTGGAAAACAAACCTCGCTCCTGGCTGAGGCACCTCAGCCATACACCGCCCAGCGCAGGCGCTCTCATTTGGTTTTACAGGCTGCAAAGCATCCAACATTTCCCACAGAGCGGGCTGGCAGGAACACTTCTTATCTCGCAAGAAACAAAGGAAGGAAGGGGCTTTCTTCTGGAGACAGTTAATCAGTATTGATCACTGGGATCTTATGTGAAGATGCGTGGGCAGGGAAGCAGGGGAACAAAGCGTAGCACTCACACGCCCTGCCTCAAAACAGGGGGAGTTTCCCCCTCCACTTCTCTCCAGGACAACTGGGGTTTCCTATCCAACTGCGCATTTCTGTTTCACTCTGCCCCGACCTCAGGAGGAATGGCAGGATGGGATCTGTCCATCGGCAGCAGCTCTGTCTCCTGCTATATTTGGGCTTCAGGTGCCAAGCCTTGTGGGCTTTAATGCTCTACACATCTGCAGGACCACACTCACGCCTCAAGCTGAAGGGGTGAACCCCTCAGGCTGGGACAACATTTAATCTCCACTGAAGCCTTCAGAAAATAGTTTTAGATCTTCCCACCTGGCAGGGCACTGACCTTAACAACACCGGCATTTCTGAAGCCATCTCTTACCCTCTCAGAGCACCTTACATATGGTGTTTTGTTTAACAGTACATCTAAAACCAAAAAAACCCACCTATATTCCTTTTTTTTTGGCTGTGGCAACAAGCAAGAACAGAAGGGTGAGTGCTTTGCTTATGGCCGTGCAGCGCATCCATCACCAGCTGATAATCATATTTATAATTATTTAGCTCTATAACCAAATCTCCTGCCTCAACACAGCGAAGAGAGGTGGCCACCTCTCAACTCCAGTGAGGGCAAAGCTGCAACCATGTCATCTCTTCCCTTCCTCTCCAAGCCAGCAGTGCTTGATTGCTTGCTGGATCGCGTGAAGTGATGAGCCTGTTCTGCATCGTCTCAGAACAGAGAAAAGATGGTTACGTGGGTGCTCTGGTATCCGAGGTAGCTATGCTGCCCATACAGACTGACAGCACCCCCCTCTACTGCTGTTGGGGGCATAGATCTCTGCAGCATAGGCTCTGTAAAATACGCACAATAGCCTAATAAAATACAGGCACAGGTGTAAGTAGACACAAAGGACCATATTTTCAAAATGCAGGAATCTTGATTTGTACCAATAAAAGCCACAGGACACAGCATTTATAAGAAACTGTACATGTATAATTCATACCAGTGGATGTAAACGGCTGCTTGCATATGTATATACCTGTTTGCATACGCTTTTACCAATACACTGGAGTAATCAATTGTCTGTATATGCACATGCATCTTCAGATATAGGATTAGAACCTGTCCCCTGGAGCCTCTACATGTATTTCTGTTTCTTCTCCCTGCTCTCTCCATAATGCCTTATAAGAAGTCCTCATAAATCTCCACCTTTCTGCTGCCTTCTTCCCTCCCACTGCTCTTTTTACAGCCAGTCTCACAGATCTTTATTATTCTTTGTGGCATTTCTAACACCGTTTTCTGCAGAATGACCTCAGACGTTGCTATTTTTAAGTAAGCATAGATATGATTATCACTTAACCCGCTGGTCTGACCACCTTGTGCTATTCCACGGGGACAAACTACCCCCACGCTTGGTGCCTACAGCTCCCAGAGAGCCTCCCTTGGCTCAGACTCCTTGAGTTCGACCCTCTTAGGTGGGTAGGGCTGCAGCTAGCGGCATGAAGATGAGCAGGGGTGGTGTAGTCTGTGTAGGTCACAGTAACAGTGGCCTTAGGACTGCAGGAGTGATAAAGCCACTTTTGTGATGTCCTCCCTCTGTTCACCTCTGGCCAGAGATAGATATATGTTCTTTCATGCTCTATTTATATATTAATTTGTGCTTGGTTTTAAATGCAAAAAAAAAAAAAAAAAAAGGCATGTTATTTACTCTTATTATTAAAAAAGGTTTTAGTTTGGATAATGATCCATATTTCCATAGAAATGCAGCCAGGTACAAGATGGGAACCTATTTAGTATTTTCTCAGCTTGGCTTTGTACTTCATTGAACAGGGCAATTTCAAACCTCAAATTGTTGCAAACACCCATGGATCTGGCTGATAAGAGCACTGCCGAGCAATAGTACCCCAGGCTGTAAGAGGGAGTGGGTACGTCAGTCACTGCTTCGGAGTATTGGCAAGGGCTGAAGGACTCTGTGTAATGACTGTCATCGCTTTAATCTGCATATTGCGGAGCCAGGGCGGATGTTGCCAGAGAGGCTGTGGACGCAGTCTTCCTTTGCCAATAGCTGAGTGAAGGGAGAAATTACCGCCTCTCCCCTGCCCCGGGATTTTGATGTGGTCCCTAGCCGGAGGCATCCGTGCCCTGGGTTCGTGGAGCTGGGTAGAACATGGATCCAGAGTCCTTCAGTCATCATCTCCCTGCCCCATCAGGTCACCGGGAAGTGCAGACTTTATTCGTGTCGTATTTCTGTCACATTAGTCGGAGCAGACTGTGTTTGTGCCGAGCTTGGCCCTCACTCAGCTCCTGGAGGCGATGTGCCATGCGGCACGAAGTCCTCTGGGCAACGCGTCAGTGCTCTGCACCGCGTCGCCGACAGGTCTGCGGCTCAACGCTGGGTGTCCTAGAACCAGGTTAGCCACCTCATGAGGCCGTGGCCGTAGGTTTGACAGAAGCAGAGGGGTGCCGGGGGGCAGCAAGCCTCAGCAAGGCCCCCACTGCCTGGAGGGAGCTGGGGAGTGATGCCTCTCCGCTGTTTTAGCTTTTCATTCCCCCTGTATGTGCATGCAAACACAGGCAGAAAGGGCACGGTAACAGCGCGGGGAAGGCTGAATGGTGGTTGGCCCTTGGGTGACTCCTCATCCACCAGTTTTTGGAAGTGGCCAAGATCCCCTGGACACAGAGTTTAAAGTTTTCACACAACATGCTGTGTCCGTCCGCGGTAGTGGGTGGCTGTGATACAGGCTGAGGGAATGAAAGCCGAGGAAAACAAGGAAATCCTCTGGTCTCTAGTCCAGATGCTGAGGAATGCGTACCATAAACCAAATCCAGATGGCCTGAATGATGAGCAAGCGGCTATCTGTAACCTCTTATCCTTGTGCTTCTCCATTGTGCTAAGTGCCCCCTTTCTTTGCAGGTAGTCTAATGATTGCTTTCTCCAAAGGGTTTAGGTGTGATTCAGAAACAGAAAGGTGGTTCCTCACATCAGATGAAGTGACTGGGTCTGGGTCACACACACACACGCTGCCAGCATCGCTAGCACAGGCTGACCCCCTGGACCTGCCATGGGGTGGGTGCACCCCGTAGCCGACAACAGTGATTATGGCTTGAATTTAAATTGTTTTCCTTCAGAACTATAGCTTAGTGGGTTTTTTTTTCTCAGAAAAATAAGTGACACCTTAAAAACGCTACAAAAGCGTAATGCTTTTATGTAGCAGTGTTCGACATCTTCACTACACACATTTAAAAGCAGTATCGTGTCAAAGCCGAGCGGGCTGTGCGGAAAACCATCAAGCGCCACCATTTCGTGTACGTGCGGATGGTTCAGTCAAGAGAGAGAAATTGGAAATGTCAGGAGGGATGAGTGATCTGGGTTGCTGGCATCCAGCAGAGCCCCAGCCGCAGCCGCGATGTGGGTGGGGGGAGGAGTGTTTGCACTGATTTATCTCTACTAATTTAGTCCCCATGATGAAGGTAAAAATGGGAAAAAATGGAGGTATCTGGATTAGGACATCACCTTGGCTCCCATCGCATTGCCAGTAGGAATGTTTCAGCGTAGATAATATTTGTGAAGCCTTTCAAAGACGTGAACAAGATGCTAAATAGGTTTATTAGTACCAGTCCCTCAGGATGCAATAACTTATCTGCTTACAGGCTTTGTCACTCATGCACGGCACCGCTGAGCGGCCGATCCCTGCTGCGATAACACTGTCGCCCTGCCAAGGGCCCTGACATGTCCCCCCAAAAAGGGAGGCCCTTCCTCACGCTTACCTGGGTAGCACAGACCCCCTCCCAGAGGACCCTGTGCCCACCCAGACCACCAGATCAGCCAGCCCCAGAGGATGTCTGACTTCAGGCCTTCGCTGCTGGAACCCCCAGAGGCCACAAGACCCACGGAGGTGGCCCTCCTGCCCCGAGAGCGAAGGAATCCGCCATCCTCCCACCAGCAGCAGCTCCGCAGCAGCGAGGGCATCCCTGCGCGTTGTCACTGGGCTGCCAGAAATCCACGCCTCAGTGGCACACGGGGGTGGTCACGCAGCTGTAACTCTGCTTGGGGAATTTGCTATCTACACTGGTAACGGCAAAATACCCAGGGAGGCAATCGTGTTCTGGAGAATGGTTTTTTCCACCTACTTTATTTGAAAAATGTAACTTACCTCTATCCTCTTTCCCATACGCATGCAGACACACTCACAGGCACATACGAAGGGAGTCTTTCCAGAAGAGGGGAGAAAATAGGCCAGGCTACATGAATAATGAAAACGATGGCATTCCCCAGGGCCATATTTTTATACAGCTGTGATCATGGTGACTCCATTATGAAAGTATCACCTTCCGGATTCATGAATTTTGAAACTCTTTCTTTATCATTGAGATGGAGACTTAAGTTTAAATCAAATGTTCCTGCTTTATCAACTGTAAAAATAGAGTTGTGTCATTAGGTCGGACTTTCATCGCCGAATCAGGGGGATCCCCACGTCCTCTGCTGGGAAGATCGCCTACCCTGCGGCACTCCTGTTACCGTCTCCCCTCGGATCCAGGAACCTGCTCTGCTGACGAGAGGGGACCGAAGAGGCCGAGAGACAGACATGCCACACGGCTGCTTCTGTGGAGGAACAAAACTTCAGCTGAAGAAATATTATATAAAGCTTCTCCTTCCTTTTCTTATTTCCAGTGGGGAGTATCGGCTGGCATGGCAGCAGGGTTGCTCTGAGGTCAAGACGGAGAGATCCAAGGCAGATGCTCTGGGCTGCAGCACCCGGGTGTCCTGTGGGTCTCTGGGATGCTGCCAGGAGGGGGGCAGGCCCCTGGGAAAGCTCCTGTGGGAGGACAGGGTTGCACCTGCTTTCCTCCTTCTTCTCAGGCACTGTACCAAACGGACTGTCCTTTTCCAACGCTTGGTTGCAGTGAGAAGAGAGGAGGGAAAGGGGCGTCACGTGGGAATTTCACGTTTTGCCTGTGGTGGAGAATTAACCTTGCTTATTTGCTCGATAAACAGCGAGACTTCATTTCCTTAATGTAATAGTCCGCTCCTAGGAAAGCAGTTGCCGCTGCTCGGAGGGATCCTGCTCCTCTGAGCTTTGCCACCACTTGTCCTGGGCATCACTGCAGGAATACTGGACATCACTGCGGGACTACTGTGATGGCTTCAAAAGCAGCACGCAAATAACAGGAGCGGCAATGCGTAATGGCATAGGGTAGTACACGTGACTTTGTCTGACTTTGGGAATGAACTGTGTCCAACCTAGCTCAGACTCCTCCTTGCTGAGAGCTCACGCTGCCAATAATGCTCTCAAGAGGGGAGTGGTTATGGGTCTGGTGTCTCAGCCGTGGCACAGCTATGAGCGAGCTAAAATCACACACTAAATCAGTCTGGGGAGATCAACGCTAACTTGTGTGAGCACACGCGTAGGACTCCTCTATCCACTGACACGGTTCCAACAGGAGCGCTTTGCCAGCACAGGAGTATTTTAAATCTTTGGCAGCCTCACTACCAAAGCTGCTTTGGTTCTGAATGTTTTTGAAATCCTACACTACACTGTGGGTAAAACAACCACCCCCTCCCCAAGATGAAGACACTGCCCCAGTAAACACGACGCTCTGACAGCGTGGCTTGCCTGTGCGAGACGGTTCTGCTGACACCGAGACGCTGACGCGGGATCCCAGCTCCTCACAGCCCTGGATGCTGCAACCTTCGCTCTCCAAGTCTGGAGGGCAGGTGTAGCTTTTGCGGGGTCAGACACTGCCCAAGGAGGCTGCTGGGGATGAGACTGCTCCTTTATCAGTTTACAGGGACACATGGTAAGAGGGCTGGGGGCAGTGGTAGGGCACTGCACCTCCCACGTCTCCCTTAGCCTTCCCTTCTTGCTTCAGTAAATCTGGATGTGGACACTGTAACGGCCCTGTCAGTAGGTCAATGCCAATGCCAGAGTTTGCAGGTGTAGAGGGTGTGATCAGTATGGCCACCGCCACCTGCCTACCACCACGGGTAGGCTCATGCCTGCAAGAAAGCTGGTGTTAAAAGAGGTATTTTAACACAAACTCCAAGCCTAATTAACCAAAGTGCTTAAATTGTTGTGCGACCCACGTGAAGTCAGACGAGAATGACTTAGTTCAGCTTAAACCAAAGCCTACCTGCATCTGGCCAGACCAAGTAAGCCTGGTGTAAATGAGTGGTCACAGTAATCTTGCGCTTGTCGAATTAAGTGGTTTGAGGTCAAACTGACAGTTAAATCTGTGCAAGATGTCAGGTAGGCATGAGAATATTATAATCATATACATGTAAGAAACAGAAGTAAATATTTTAGCTCAATAACATGGGCCATGTGATAAGCTATATTACAAAGTATTGTTAGTTATTATTAGTTATTAGAGATGAAGGGAAACATTTAATTGCAAATGGTATTTTAATTTTAAAAAAATCATGTAGCTCTAAAGAGGAGTTTGTATGATGACAATCTTGCTTATTTTTTCTCCAGTAAGGGTTGTTAGTCTAATGAAAATGTACTTTCTCCCTACAACCTACAGTTTGTTTAAATTCTTAAGGCTATCATGGCTGTAACACAACAACTACTACACTGCACACCAGAGTGTAACAATGTGTGTGGAATAATAGTATGGGAGTTATTTATCTAGACAAGCTAATAAAATCAAACTGACACTTAGGTATTTATGATCTGGAAAGATGGGGCTGAAAGATACCTACAAAAACATGTCATAATTCTCCTTGTACGTCTCAAAGTGTTGTCTGAAGCTGTAGGAAGACTCATGTCCCCTTCTCCCCCTGTAGTTGCCCCTCCATGGAATGCTTTCTCATCAGCTTTGCCACCTGATGGCCTCTTTCCCACTCTCCTCCCGAACCAGGCAAGCTTTTCAGGAAGGTCCAAACACCCTGCAGAAGGCAGGAAGCCCACAGGATCTTCTCAGATGAAAAGATTCTTCTCATGTTTAATTTAGAAAGGTCATCCTGAACTTTTTGCTCTCAGGACATATTTTAAAAGTGGTGAAATCCTGCTGGTAAAAAGTGTCATTAAGTGCTGGTGATCTGCATTATACACACCCTAATACAGACACGGCAACTTATCCTTTTTTCCAGTGTACCAGGTATCTATCCCCTGCAAGACACAGGCATTAAAAATGAGTTTCTAATGCTATTTCAGACAAACTCTGATCATCTTTTCTGGAGACAATATTGGTTTTTTAAATGAACTACAGATGATTATATTGAAGTCTGTGTAAAAGGAAACTCTCTCAGACCAAGCTGTAAAGCCTAACATTTCCAGCTTCACAAGATGGTCACGCTTTGCCTGGAATGCCAGATTTATCTCATAATTCATATCTCAGATGTCTTCAAACAGCTCCCCTGCTTTGGTTAAGCTACGGACACCCATAATTCTTTTCTGCATTTCTGGATCGCAGCAGAACATTCCTGAGTGGAGAAGGTGCCAGATTAAAGAGCCCATTTTTAAAAACACTCTATATTATTGGGCTACTGAAAGTGAATGATTCTGACAGTTTAATTGCTATTTCATAATACTCTGTGTTCGGTTTTTGTATTTTGCCTACATTATGTAAACAGACATCGGGTTAACTTTTTGTTGTAGATGATTAACTTTTTTCAGCCACTGCCAGTTAGGACTCCTTTGCCCCAACACAGTATTTCAGTGCAAGCACAACAGAGGTTGTTAAAACTTAAACAGAATAAAATAAAATAAATAAATAAATAAATAAATACATATGTTTCCACATCTTTTTTTCCAAAGCTCATACTGACACTAAACTTTAGGTGGTGTTTCCTTACCAGGTTTGATCACACAAGACAGTAAGATCAGTAAGAAAGCCCCCTCAGAAACCAACGGCCACTGGAGAAGAATTATGCACAGCAATATTTATTCTGTGCATTCAGAGTTTAACTTTTCACTTTGGCTTCTGTAACAACTGGATCAGAGCTTACGGCAGGTTTGTTCTCTGAAAAACGGGTGACATCATATTATAAAATCAGAGCTCTTCCAGACACTAAACAAACTCTTGCATCGCAGACTAACTGCAGCCGTAGTAACCCCACATTATCTCATGTCTCTACCGTCTCCAGAGATCTCAGCCTACATCACTGGAAATACTTCAGCAAAACAAAAGATTATGTTTATAATGACCAGGGAGAGTAAATACCAAGAGCCCGACAATTCCAGCCGATTAAGATTGCTTTCGCAGGCACCCTACTGAACAATACCTTTTACTCACATCACATAGTTGTAGCAGAGCATTATCAATTGCTGGAATTCTTCTTGGCTGCGTATTTTTATCTAATGGAATGCTCTGAAGTATTTCCTCCCTGGATAGATACCACGGGATGTTACACTGGGACACTGCACTGTGACTAAGGATGCCCCGTTAAAAACAAGGGTACTTGGCCATTTAATCTTTCTCCATTTTACTTGCATCTCGCATCAGGTTTCGATAACCAACACCTGTGTTGTTCATCTGCTTCAGGTGCCCCGGTGCAGAGCTGTGGATTCTCCCCTCAAGTCTAGACGTGCTGGAAAACGGGCACAAACTAAGTAAACATTTGCTGAGTCCACCCCGCTTTCCATCATCTCGTGTAACCTAGCGGCTGAAGTAGGAAGGGACATAAACATTTACGTTAACACATCCATAGGCTTCTCTCACCTGAGCAACTTCTCTAGCTATACTGACGCTGCTAGAAGAGCGGGGACATGCCTAATAGCTAGGTTCTTGGAACATTTGCTTTCAAACAGAAAGTCTTACGGTATTTAAAAAAAAAAAAATCAAGGAAGCTTTATTTTTTCAAAAATCTCCTCCTAAACTCATTCATTTCTGGCCAAGGATAGACAAATATCTCTGATACCAGATACCTGGAAAACTGACACCTTAGAACAATGTTTGGACCTGGACCATGATGGCATTGAAAGTAAAACCAGCAAAGAGAAAATAATTCTTACTTCAGTTTGACGTGACCTTGTATACAGCGTTAGCAACACGGTGTTCCCTCGGTTTGGGTAAGAAAATTGTGTGTGGTTCTCAAAGAAACATTTGGAGCATAGCTGTGCTCATTAGTCTCCATATTTATGGATCTGTTAGCTCTTCCGCTGTAAACACGGATGCGGAGGACCAGATCTCTGCTGTGAAACGCTGCTGCAGCACGGAACGTCACCAAGGAGCACCGCAGGCGGGGCTGGAGGGCGGTACCCTTTCTCGCTTTCCTGAAACTGTTTGAGTCAGTTCAACTTTCTGTAAGGTTATGCAAAGTTCAATAGAAAAGGGAAAAATAGCAAATGAAGGTAGGCAAAAATATCTCAATGGTTTTGAGCTGCTATGATCAAAGTTAATTCAAGGTACATTTAATAATGGGTTGCTTCATGACATGGACCAGCATCTTTTGTAAAAAGCACCTGAAATGATTTTATTGAGGCTGAGGCTCAGACTGGTCTTTGTAGACATCCTTCAGAAAGGAGTCTGTAAAGTATAAGTGTAGGGTGCTTTTTGGAACACTGGGATGAAGTGTAACAATCTCTCTAGAATATCCCAATTAAAACCAGTTGTTATTACTTAACTGGTGAAAAATGTGAGAGTCCCCTTACATGACCATTTTCCCTGGCAGTGAAACACAGTGAAACCAGCCTGCCCTTCCCTGTCCTGGACACCATTCCCCTCCCATGCTCCAGTCCACCACCCCGCCAGTACTATTTGCCACTGCTCAGGGGAGCTGTGTATTTTTTCTTATGCAGATGGTCTCAAGGGTACCCTTTACGTCTCTGCCCCACCAGCTGAGTTATGGGAAGCAAACTGTGATGTGGGGGGCAGGTAGAAGAGGTTGGGGAAGGGAGACAGTGGATGTTATAGAATCATGGAATGGTTTGGGTTGGAAGGGACCTTAAAGACCATCTAGTTCCAACCCCCCTGCCATGGGCAGGGACACCCTCCACTAGACCAGGTTGCTCACAGCCTCATCCAGCCTGGCCTTGAACACTGCCAGGGATGGGGCACCCACAGCTTCTCTGGGCAGCCTGTTCCAGTGCCTCACCACCCTCTCCGGGAAGAATTTCTTCCTGACATCCAATCTAAATCTCCCCACTTTCAGTTTAAACCCATTACCCCTTGTCCTGTCACTACAGGCCCTTGTAATAAGTCCCCCGCAGCTTTCCTGTCGGCCCCTTCAGGTACTGGAAGGTGCTATAAGATCTCCCTGGAGCCTTCTCTTCTCCAGGCTGAACAAGCCCAACTCTCTCAGCCTGTCCCCATAGCAGAGGTGCTCCAGCCCTCTGAGCATCTTTGTGGCCTCCTCTGGACTCGCTCCAACAGGTCTATATCCTTCTGATGTTGGGAGCCCCACAGCTGGATGCAGTACTGCAGGTGGGGTCTCACAAGAGCAGAGCAGAGGGGGAGAATCCCCTCCCTCAACCTGCTGGCCACACTTCTCTGGATACAGCCCAGGATACAGTTGGCTTTCTGGGCTGCCAGCGCACATGGCCGGCTCATGCTGGCTGAGAGTGGTGCAACAGAGAAGTGTAGCTTCGAAGCACAGCCCAAGAGAGGTGAAGACCTTTCTTGTTTCTTTCTCCAAAGCCTTCCGCAAGCTCCAGGGCAGACCGCTGGCCTCCTGCAGAAGCGGAGAGGGTGCTGAGCAGTCACCAGGCTCCACCATGGGTGGGGAATGATTATTTTAAGAAGCTGAAATGCTTCTGTCACTGGAGGTCTTTGAGAACAGGATGGATGAGCAGCAGTCAAGAATAGCTCAGTTACAGTTGATCCTCCCTTTGGCCAGAGAGGCAAAATTGATGATTTTATATGATTTTTTCCACTCCTATGATTCTGTGGTTTAAGCAGGGCCATGCTTCTATTGGGGCCGTAGATCACATCCTCATTAACTAACACTGTACGTACAGTTAACCATCATACGCATCTCTCAGTCAGTGGTTTGCATTTACTCTTTCATGAAGTATTATTCTATATCTACAAAGTTATCGGCTAACTAAACTTCTCTTCTATCATAAAAATATCCATTCCTGTAAAAGCCTGGGGCACTGCCTCCCCCCTAGAAATTCCCAGAGCTAAAACCAAACAAAAAGGCATAGCTGAGTGCAATGCAGCAGGCAGATACTCCCAAGCCTCACAAGGACAACGTGCCACCAACGCTGTATTTAGTCCTGTGTTGGAGATTGGAGCACAGGATAGGTCAATCCTTTCCCTAACACCACCCTACCTGAAGGGAATTTCTGTTTCTGCATTCATTATCCCCTCCTAGAAAAAGTATTTTTAGAGCTGATGGGTGGGAAGCCCACAGCACCTACATAAAGGCAATTCTGACCCTCAGAGGGGAAGAGATCTCCTGCCTGTGCCTTTAGGGGAACCTGCAGAAACATGGCTGTGGGCAGCCTTACGTTGCCTTTTGGACTGACGCACACACCCCATTTGTTTGAAAGGGATCAGATAATCACGTGATACACCCCTTGGGACAGAGGAGCAATCTGACTGTCTGTTTGATACTGCAGCGTGGATGTCTAGACAGAAAAACATTACTAATCGGGTAGCTTATACTCCTGTCTCACGTCACTTTTGGGGTATGGCAGGTAGTCACTTTATTACATGCTTCAGGGTAAATGGTCGATGGATTTGGAATTGAAGTAATGTGCAAAGTAGTTCAATTAGCTTTAGTGCTGACTGAAATAGAGATTAAAATGACAAAATCATAACATTAGATGGAGGGTGGTTAAAACCCTAGAAGACGTTATCACTTTTTCCATTGCCAGGTTTATTTCCTGACACCACAAAAACACAATCTGGGGTGGCTTCCAAATATATTTATTGTTTCTGGAAACCAGGTTTGAAATACGCACTGAGGGAGATGAAAAGTAAGAGCAACACTTTATTCCTCAAGAAATCTGTCAGTCACTGAGTAACAGAGCTTAGCAAAAACATAGCCTACGAAACAGAGCGCAGATTTCATAAGCAGCCATCAAGAGACCTTTTCCCCTGTAATAATCCGGTATTGAACGGTATCAGCGTCACAGCGCCGAGCTAAACGGACTGCAGTCTGATCCAGCAGGCCAGTGCCCCCGCTCTCATCGCTTCTGACCCCCGAGTCCCCAGCTGACAGAGAGGTTGGCCTTAACCGATAATTTTCGTCACGCGGGTCGATCCCTGTCCGTGGCTCTCCAGGCAGCAGGCAGTTGCACGGAGGCTCACAGACCTCATTTGCAGGACTCGGCCCGCGCAGCCGGCTGCAGGGTACCAGCTCGTCGTTTGAAAGGTGTGCGGAAGGAAAAAATCCCACGCAAAGCAGAACCACCATGTCTGGCTTTCCTAGCGCTCCAGACTTGAAGAGAGAAACATGCTTTCAGAGAGCAGCCCTCCTCAAAAACTGAATTAGTTATTTCAATACAGGTCGGATAACTTCAGCACTGCGAGGAGACCACTGATGTTACTCATATTCAGACGGAGGCACTAAGTTGTTCCCAGCCTCCGGCTAGAAGGACAACCCAGACCGGTACCAGCACCAGTGGGGGTGGGACCTTCCCAAGACCCTGGAGGGGCCAGCACCTTGGCAGCCAGGCAGCACGGACAGCTCTGCCCGCCTAGGGAACGGGCACGGGGAGACCCGCTGACCCACCACTGGGCTTGTGTGCCGCACGTGCACCTATTTCTGGAGAGCTGGTGCTGAGAAACGCCTGCCGGGCACAGAGCTGAGAGTCCTCTGGGAATGCTCCTGTCCCGTTGCAGGCTGGTCTGGGAGCAGCTCTCACTGCTGTGGACTAGCACTGCGGCACAGGAAAAAACGAGGTGCAAGCGCAATCTGTGGCACGTAAAATGGGAAGGCCAGTGGCTAAACGGAAAACTCTGGTTAGCGTTGACGTTCAAAGCCTTATGGTCACCTGCTGACTCGCACGGTCTCCTTCCCTTTCTGGTACTGTACCTCTTCCTCAGCAAATCCTCTTACTTTGCCAGTCTGCTCTAAAATAAAAATTTCGTATAAAACTGTCTTCCTTTTGCTTGCATGTTGCATTTCCTCAGCACTGTGGTATTTAGATCTGTACTGGGAAAAAAAATCTAGCTGTTCTGCATTCTGGCATCCAATTACTAATCCTGGTGGAGCTAGAAATTTCTGTAAACACGGCTGGACTATGGATGCTGCGCTTTGTTCAGGCTCCTTTATGACCCCTGGCATGCCACTCATCCTACGGGCCTCGGTCTCATCACATCAGGATTTTCAGACTTTCCTTTCTTATTTTTTATTTGAGGGAACCGGAGTTTTAAAAGACAAGGGGGGGAATACAGTATTATTATTTTTATCCTTTGCCTGCCCCTCTGTTCTTCCTGCTGCCTAGCTTCCATGCAGCTGTTGAACATTTAAGAAAAACACGTCTCCCACTGAGCGAGTTCCCTACAAATGTGAATTGAGCTTCAGGCAAGAGGAAATGTGAGTCCTGAGGTCACTCCTGAAATCAAGCCCTCGCCTGGCTCCACATAATTCTGCTGTTGTGTTTTAAGGGTGAATTAGAAAAAAATATTCTATATTTCCCACAAAGAGCATAAAAAGAAATTAATGCTGGTGATCATGAGATGATCATATGGTCCTTCAAATCCCTCTATGTTTTTCTAGTACTTGCAGTCATGCTTTTTGAGTTTGCTGCCTAGATCCAAAACTGGGGGTGGGGGTGGGGGGGTGGGCGGGGGGGGTGTAGACTATGGAGAGAAGATGACCCGCTGGTGCAGATCCGGAGCTAATACTGGGAGGCCCCCGTGCACTCCACACTGCTAGTCAGAGAAGACTGAACTTTTCTTTCCACTCAAAGACACTGGAGCTACACGCCCCTGCTCACCGGGGAACAGTATTTCTGTCAGATGCGAAAGCGGCTTCTAATCTGCTCTGACCTTGGTGAGAAATTCAAGTCCAAATGTAGTAACGTAGAAGCTGACAGGTCAGCCTGAAGAATTTGAAGTGGGGGAGGCTTCCTTGCCTTCTTTCTTTCTGTCTTTCTCTCCTTCTTTCACTTGAAATCTTATCAAGGATCACTTCAAGTGCAGCGGCAGCCTGGCCGGCCGTAGAAACGACACCAGCTGCATCGTTGCCCCCACGGTCACAACGGAGGCGCAGAGCGCATTTACTCTCTGGGCCAACGGAGTGCTACTACCGTTACAACAGCTCAGAGATGGAGACCCATTCAAGGAAAGCATTTTATCTTGTCGTCTGTTAAAACTGCAAAAGTTGACCTAAATTTTACATCTGTGCTTCACAGAAGGCCTTCTGTCTCCGCCCCAGGCACTCTCCATTTTTTGTTTTCCCAGCCTAAACACAGCCCCACACAAAGGTGGTAGGGAGCTCTCACCACCGCCGAAGGTTTCCACTTGTCAGGTGTGTCCGTGCCCTCCTCGACAACGACTAAGACGAAACCTGGGCTACAGAAATGACCTGCGCTCGCTCTACTTCTCCCTTCCCGCATCAGTCATCTTTTTTATGGGCCTTGACAACAAAGGGGCTAAAAGTGCTCTGAGCTGGGGTCCCAGTACGGGAATTATTTAGAAGTCTGAAAGACGACCGTTGCCTCTCCGGCGATCTTTCTCCTGGTTATTTTTCTGGAAGCGAGCTCATTTTTGATCATGCTGACAGAAGGTTAAAAGCTTCTGGTTAAAAGTTTGGGTGCTGCTTTGTACTTCGTCCGTCAAGCGACCGGCCTAAAATTTCCACCGATTGCCCATGACAAAATGTGTAAATTATGAATGGCTGAGGCTTATTTACTGTTTGTATTACTGCAGAAGCAGGCACGTGGAGTCACACACAGACACACACACACACCCATATTCAGCATTATATTGGACAGAACAAAAGCGCTTTCCTTGCATCGGGGAATTTACAATCTCATTACAAAGCAGCGGAAACAGCAGATCTCACGGCTTCCCCCGACTCAGTGACCGCGTGCACCAGCCCAGGAAAGGGGGGAGGCATCGCCCGCCCGGGGACCACCCGGCAGCTCTGCAACCCCAGGCGTGGGGGCTCACCCGCAAAACCCAGCCACCGGTGGGGACACGGGACCCTTCTGTGCCCAGATCCCCCCCGGCCAGCCTGCTGGGGCCAGTGGGAACCCAAGGCGAGCGCAGCATGCCTGCCGTGTGCGGGCACGCAAGGGGTTGGCTCAGAACGGGGACGCTCAGAGGTGAAGCCTGACGTGCCTGCAATAGATATGGATGGGCCGATGGAGGGATACACGGAAATAAGGAAACGATGTCGCTGAGTAATCGGTAATCACGGGTCAGCTCCATCGCTGCCAAACTGCCATCCTATTTTCTATAGATGACACATCAAAGGCATGATATAATGATGGTTTTGAAGGACGCTGCCTCCAGGCATCAGGAGCAGCATAAGGCGAAGCAGAGGCTCATGTCTGAAAATCCCAAAAGCAAATGAAGGAGGTGGGCAGCCATGACCACCATCAATACTGAAAGACAGATCATAAATACAGTGGGGTTAGATGAGGAAGGCAAAGCCAAGTAAATCATGCTGGATGGAAAGCCAGAGGGATGCTGAGAGGAGACAGGTCAAGGGAACTGGCTAGGGAAATTACCCTTGCAGCACCACTCTGGGTGGGCACCAGCAAAGCAGGACGGTGCTTGCTCAGGCCAGAGGAAGAATGCGATGGTACTAAGACATGCTCCTGCTGACTGCTGTGTTTCCTTTTAAATTTGTTTTCCCGCTCTCTTTGCCAGCGCTGTGATCCAGAAAACGTTTTGCTGTTTCCCACCTGCAGCTACAGAGGTTCCCCAGATTGTTTGACCCCGCTCACGGTGCACCACGGGTGGAAGGATTACATGGCCCCTGCAGTTTCCACACCGCAAGTGTCTCTTTTGTGGCCAGGGGCCACAAAACATGATGAGAAAATGCCAGAGGGACAGGTAGTCTGGGGTGCAGGAGGGGTGCACATAGCAGCTTTACATCCTGCTTCCCATTTATGGGACAGGGAATGCAGCTGTCCAGGTGTCGGGCAGAGCAGGGTGCCTGCCGGGGCAGCAGTGGTGGTCTCCCCTCGGGGAGATACAGCCTGCTCATGGCAACGAGCCTTCAGGAGGAGAGATGGGGATGCACAGGCTTGGCAGAGACTGCTGGGGCAACTGGCAAAGTGTGAGCATCTTGGGGCGACACAGCAGTTTGTGGGGAATGGGGGTTCCTCAGGAGGAGAGGCTGGAAGTGTATCGCTGCTGGCAACAGCGGGAAGGTGTTTCCTACACCTAGTGATGTACACGTACAGGGCAGGCCCTAGCAAAGGGCGAGGAGGAACAAGAACTCATTTGAACAAAGCCCTGAGCAACCACATCTGAGGTTGAAGCTCGCCCTGTTTTGAGCAAGAGTTTGGACTGGAGGTCCCCTCCAACCTAAATTATTCTCTGAGTCCACTCTAGATCCAAATTTAATTCTGAGTGGTGTTTTAGCCCCTGCTGCCTCTGAACCCTGCCATTCCTGATAACATCAGCAGTGCCAAGGCATTTCTCAACAGTCAGTGCTCTCAGCCCCAAGCCACAGGGGTTTCCTCCTGAAGACAAAAGAGCCTGGCTCACCTGCTGCTGGGACAATGGGGTAATGGCATTACAGGGACCTTCTGTGCCTCTTTATCTCTCCCCTCTGGGCATTCTTTCCTTGATGAGGAATTTCCTCAGAGCACTGCCTGAAAGGCTTCTTGGGTGAGATGCACTTATCTGTGCAGCAGATAAAACACCGCAGAGGAGGTCACATTCTTCCATCTTTGCACTGTCACTAAGCTTGACTGAAAGCTGGTGTCCACGCTGGCCATCTACCATCCTTGCACCTGCACACCACGCTACTTAGCTTTCTCCACCTTAGCAGGAAAGCAGAGCTCGGCATTATAGAGGAATGATGGAGTCCTTTGAGCTTCTTCCTTCTCTGAAAAGTCAGCTGGCATACGTATTTTTTTCATCTTTATAAAGCCAAATTTTAATTTTTTTGCCCCTACTGAGGAAAAGATTTTCAGCACCGCTGCCTCTTTTGAGCCTGAACACAAAACCAACGTTGACTCCTGGAAACACCAATGTTTTGGTATGGACATGTCCAGAGGCTGCCCAGCAGCCAGAGCTCTTGCAGGGCTGAGGCAGCACCATTTGGGCAGTGACCAGGCCATGCTATGCATCTCTTCAGCCAAACTCCCAGTGGGATGGACATTCGCAGTCTCCTGCCCCGTCCCCTGTGAAGAACTGCCCGTGGGCCGGTGGGGACAGCTGGACTACTGAAGCTTAACATAATTGTCCTTCTGGGAAGAGCAGGGTAAGTGAGGAACTGGTGAGGAGAGAAACTGTACGACAGGTTGGGTCTGCCCCTCCAGAAACGGTTCCGGGGTGCCCAACAGTGGTCTCTGGGTTCTGCGGTAACGTGCAGCTACGCACTGGATGACACACTTGTTATTCAAGTGTACGGTCTTTACTGAAGTGATTGTCAAATTCAAGATTGAAAATCTGCTACTAACATTATTTTTTAAACTGCACAGATGTGTGTCTTTATCCATGAACAAGTCGTTTCTGATCCAGATCACCTCTGTGATGTGAACACAGTAGATGATTGAGAGGGTCTGTTTGTTTTATCGGTGTGATTTTTCTGGGATATGTTAGCTCCTGGGAAGCAAAGAAAGGGCTTTCTCCCAGCTAAATTTGCAAAATGTATTCCTTTTTCGTTGTTCCTATGGTCTTACCAATGCTGCTTTGCAAGCATACTATTTTTACATGGCTATTTTTATCATTTTCTTCCTTTTACATCCATCAGTAGTTTGTTAGGCTGATACACACTGGCTCCTTAGGCACATCCATTTGTTTCTAACAGCATCCCAGGATTTCCCATCACAACTAGACAAAGGGGGGAGGCGGGGGAAGCTGAAGGTAGCTGGTAAATACAGCTGAGGTGAAGTCAGAGCACTACATGCTCTATCCAGATCTAAGGTATGTTCTCGAGAGCTTCCCGTTTCGAGGACACTTACACGGTATGTTTCCACTTAGCTTTTATGCCAAAAATATCCCAGTGAAGCTTCACTGATGATAAAAGCAGCAGGAGTGTTCGTGTAAACAGGGCTCCAGGCAGCCACCAGTGCTCCCAGTCACCATCTTGCACAAACCTGTGAAGAGCCGGCCGGGGTCTGACACCGGGATCCCCAGGCACGCAGGCTGGGCTGGCAGCTCTGTTCTCCGTCACAGATGCAGGGGACCAGCCCTGCCATCCCCACCTCGCTGCCAACTCCCCAGCTACCCCGCTGCTCCTCGGGCACAGCTGGAGCAGGCGACAGCAGCAAAGCTCCTGGTCACTCATGGGGACCAACAAGGTCAAGGCTGCAAGGAGCACCTGTGGAAAATCACAAATGAGGTGAAAGATGGCAGGAAAATAGTTCCACCAACACAGGTGGAGACTTGTAGTTCATCTCCTCTTTGCAAATGCAGCAGCACTGGCAACATCAGTTATAAACACTTTCAGAAAAGTAGCAGGTTTTAGAAGTAAATGACATTCACAAACGGCATTTTAAACCTCATTATGAAAGTCATCCAGGTCTCAGGGAAGTTCAAAGCAGCTTATGCTAGCTGCAATGCTGAAAGATTGCCCTGCCATTCAGCAGGTCTGTGCTTGGACCTCTCAGTAGCAGTTTCCTCAAAGATGCTTCACTGGAAATAGGTCCGGATAACATGTCAGTGGCGCTCTAATTACGATCTTTTTGGCTTCCTTGGTTTCATCCTAAAAAATGTGCGTGCGTGCTTCTGTCAGGAGCTTGAATATTCTTGCCTAGGCGCCAACGCTTGGTGACTTCGGATCACCTGACTCCACTTCACTGGAAAGGCTGTCAAGAGAAGCAGGCTTCGTGCCTGAAAAACACTTCGATACAGCAAGAGGCAGTTGCAGCCTTCAGGGCAAAGCTCTGGACAACAACCGCTCTAGCACACAGGCAGAAGACACGGGAACACAGGTCGACACATGCCACAGTCAGACCTGTCGTCCGTTCATCCCGATGCCTTCTGTACAGGTGGGGCACAGAGCATCGTGAAAGGCTAAAAGGGGACGGTCGGCCTTTGGGACAGAGTGGAGATGCTGGATATCTCCAAGTCCCTGTGCTATATATACTCCAGGAATGAAAACAAAAGCAAATAAATAAATAAAGGGAAAGGGAAAGGAGACGGAAGCTGTGTCCATACTAGGGATTAAACAGGGCTGGGATGCTGGCCCACGGCTGCCTGCACCATCAGTTTGAAGAGACGTAGTGGTTCGGGGAGGGGAGAAGTTAGGCGTGTACACACAAGCCATGCCGCACTGCTCGACCTTAAAACCAGAAAGCGGTCCCCAGAACGTTTTATGTCACAGTGCAGATGCAGCTGGAGCGTTCCAGCAGAAAAGAAGAAACGTGCAGTCAGAAAATGACCCGAGGATGAGCGTGGAGGGGGGCTCACTCAGCCGCAGTGTTTGCAGCGGCAGTGCTCCAAGGCCACTGGGCATGGCGCAAGGCAGCGCCAGGCATGAGCCAAAGGACTAAAGAGCATTTTTGGATAGGAGGAAGGAGGCTGTGTTCTAGCTGCTTGCAAAGAAAGCATTTTGTGGTCTATGAGCAGTGAAAAGAGAAATGATACGGCACAGACCCTGAATTACACCACGTTTCCCTTCTTGAGAAACTCCCCAGCAAACCCCTGATCTCCCCTCCGGCTGCAGGCACCATTCCACCTACTCCGTGTGCCCCAGAGCCCTGCAGCGGGCCCTCCCCTCGCCAAAACGGGGAGACCCCTGTGTCTGTGCCTGGGGGCTGTGGCTGAAGGGAAGCCCCAGGTGGCTCTGCTGCAGCCAGGCTGGCCTTAGCGCCCAGCGTTGTCTGGAAAGTGGCAGCTGAAGGCAGGGAGAAAGGCAGATTCCATGGGGAATGGAGGTAGTGCTGGCTCTTCCTCCACCACAGAAGTAAGCATCAAAGGATGGTGGCCAGCAAAGGCTGGGAAAGGGCTCCTCACTTCTTGTCACGGGTGCTGACTGATGCAGCAGCATTAGCCACAGGAAGCTCTTCAGAGGCTGGGTTACACTCTTCCGAAAGCTTAGACCTGAGGCTCTTCTCTCTGTAGCTGCCGAACACCTCAAGGGCCCCGTGTCTCTGGCCTGAAAGGCTGCTGGGAGGCCAGAGCGTATGAGATATTGCTCCTGCAGCAAAGACCGAGTGCTCTGCCCTTCGGCGTGCAGCTCCCCGGCAGCTCAGGCTTCACCACCGCTTGTGGTGGGTTTCCTTTCCACCTCCCTACCTCAGGCGAGCACACAACTGACATTCACTCCCTTCTTATTTTTGCTGCTCTCCTGTAAAACAAATGCCCCGGTACTAACTTTCGGGAGATGAGGAACAAATAACGAAAGATCAAGAAAACTGTTGGGCAGGTAAGCGGCTTTGGGACAATGTGCTCCTGTAGTCACAAACACACGTATATAGAAGACAAAAGGCTGATCTGAAAATGAGCGAGATGGAAACAGAAAGGGAGAGATGTTGATCCCATCTGCATGACCCACTACGGCAGTTCGGTTCTGCTAAACGCCAAGGACGGCAGTTCTGTTCTGCTAAACATCAAGGACGCTGGTAGGTGCCTGTATTAGCCAAGGGGAGCTGCTGCAGGGGCTTGTCAGTCACGGACTTGCTACGTCTCCATATTTTAGGGAAAAAACTGACCAGTGTGTGAAGATCAGACAATTTATAGAATGGATTTTTAAGAGAACGCTTTTTCTGGGAATGAACTGTTAGTGGGTGAGGACTGGTTTAAATGTTCTAAAGGAAATGGTATATGGTTCTATAGCGTGTACTATGAGCTCTTCAGATCACACCTGATTTCAGCCAAGAACTCCATAGAGGATGGGTAGATCTACCTGTTTAGAAAGATTTTATTCTTATGGTGCAGAATAGTGAATGGATCCATTTGCCACCCATTTGGCACATCGCGGCTGGTTTAATGTAGGTGCCATTTCCCTGCTGATGAGACTTTCCGAAAGCGGATGTGTACGCGTTGGTCCTTTTGTGGCACAGAAGCAGCTCTGCGTGTCCTGAGCTAGGAGAGAGCCGTGTTCTTTGCTTTGCTTGCTCATGCCACGTAACCTGGCATGAATTAAGAGCGGGGAACCTGTCCTGCGTGACAAAAAAAAAGGTGGTTTTTTCTCCGGAGCTGCCTGCAGCACCCTACTCTTCTGCACCAGCTGCAGTCTGGCCGTCCTCCCCGCAGGCCGGCCCAGCATGGCTGAGGTCTGCAAACCCGCGGCGCTGACGGCGTGTGGCCCCGGGGCAGAGCCCCCGGCCCCGGCGCCAGCAGAAGCCCGGCGGGAGGGAGCAGGGCAGCGCGGCCGGGCTGGGGGGCGCAGCCCCTGGGCCGGAGCCACCCCGAGAGTGCTGGCGGACGGCGGCTCGTCCCGGTCCCGGTCCCGGGAAGTGGGCAGAAGCGCTGAGTCAGCGCCGCGGTGCCGCCGCGGAGGGCCGGGGACCGGGCGGCGCCCCCCGCCCGGCGGTGCCCAGGAGGGGGAGCGGCCCCCGCCCGGCGGAGGGGAGGAGGGCAGGGCGCTGCCCCCCCCCGGCCGCTCCTTATCAGCCTATTTGATGCTGCAAGGCGTGTCCGGGGCTCTGCTCATGTGATGGAGCAAGAGGCAGACGGGCGGGGGGACCAGGGGAGGAGGTGATTTTCCTCGCTGGCTCTCGGCTCGCTCTTTTTTTTTTTTTCTTTTCTCTTTCCCTTTTTTTTTTCCTCCCCTCCTCTCGCTCCCTAAAGGAGTTTGCGGAGAGCCGGGCTCCTTCATTCCCGGCTGCGCCGCCGCCCACCGCCAGCCCCCGCCCGCGGCTCCGCACGGCCGCGGGGCAGCGCCATGGGCGCCGGCAGCTCCGCCGAGCCGCCCGCCCCGCAGGACGGGGACGGGGCCACCGCCGGGCCCCCCCGCACCCCTCCGGAGCCGCTGCTGGCAGAAGACGCGGCGGCGCCCTCCCAGCCGCCGACGGAGCCCGCCAAGGTAAGGCAGGGGCGGCGGGGACCGGTGGCGGAGGGGGTGGGGGGAGGGAGGGAGGAGGGAGGGAACGGGCGGCGGGGAGACGCGGGGCGGCGGCTCCCGCCGCACCCCCGGCCCGGGGAAACTTTCCCGCCGCGGCGGCAGGCACCTGCCGCGGGCACCCTCCGGGCCGGGCGCGGAGCTGGGACTGCGCCACGGCCAGCGCCGCAGTCATAAAACTCCCGCCGGTGGCGGTGGGGAGGGGGGCGAGGGCGGCCGCGGGGGCCGCCGCCGCTTTTGTGTGCGGCCGTGGCGCGGGGGGGAGGAGGAGGAGGAGGAGGAGGGCGGCGGCCGCACCCACACCCACCCGCCGCGGGGTCTGCGCCAAGGAACCTCCTGACTGCGGTCCTGCAGCCGTACCCCGGGCTCCCGCAGCTGTCCGCAGCCTCCCCCCGCGCCATCCTCTCCTCTCCCGAGGATGCAGGTGGGAGGCGCGCCGGGGCGCGGCCAGCCCGCGGTTTCAGCCGGGCGCCAGCCTCGGGGTGCCCCCCGCACCCCCATCTCCGCGCCCACCTGAGCCGCAGCCCCCCCGCCCCGCCGGGGAAGGGGGCGGCGGTGGCCGCGGCGTGGGCTGCAGCGGTGGCTTTGGTGCTCGCGGGTGTCGTACCGCAGTAGGGGGGGGCCGGGGAGCGACTCCCGGCCGACAGGGAGTAGGGGAGCTCTAGGTATGTGTTATTTTTAATAAAGACGTTGAAGAATTGAAAGAAATTCTTTTAAAACATGTCTGGCGTTTAAAAATAGATTATGAATGAACCCATTTATCCCTCTGGAATAGGCGCGTGGAGGGGATTCTGGGCCTGAAAGGGAGGTTATGTGCATCTCCGTGTTTACATAGCGTTGCTCTGGGCTGAGGCGTTAGTTTGTTGGGAGCGCGATAATGCTGCGTTCTACCGAGATCCCCTCCTTTGGGCTCTCCGGAGCGTGGGTCCTCGGAGCGGGGTTGCTCAGAAGTTTCTGTAGCTGGTGTGTGGGTGTGTTAGAGCTTGAGAACTGGTTATGACTTTGCTGCTTTGACCTTGTGGTTCAGATTTAACTTTCAAGTTGAATTTCCCATAGTTCCCGGCTGCCACTAGACCTCCTTGTGCGTGTTTTGACAGATTGGAAAACCACATTGAGAGTGAACTTTAAATTAACTGAGATTTATTTTCCTTTTAACCAAATAAGCGTTAGGGGTTGGTGTTGGTTAACAGGATATTTAGAAGTTACGTTGAGCAGTTTTAGGAGTCAGATGCTGAAATTTAGACACCAGTGAATTTACAGAGGGCAAGCATTTGGCTACTGTGATTGCTTAAAAATGAAGATAGCGTGACTTTCGAGAAGGGACATAACATTCATGGCCATATTTATCCAGTTAGGGGGTAACTAAGACCCCAAAAAAAGATAATATTGTTGAGGTGCTTCTATTATTATTTATTTTAATGGTGTGGTTTAGGTCTTCCACTCTACAGGAAGAATAGGTTTTTATCTTGCTATTTAAGTAGAACCGTTTAAAGGTGGGGAAGTTCCTTTAACACTTCACTGCTCTAAGAAATTTTGTTACTGCTGTTCTTCTAAACCAGCTATTTTTGCTTTTCATTAAATAAGAAGTAGAAAAGTTTTAATGAAGTTTGGTCAAACTTTTGTATCTCATCTAGTCTGTTCTTACTACATTAAGGTAATTGCATGCAGATCCGTGACACAATTTTTCATCATCACTCCTTTCAGCCCTATGAATTTGAGAGTTACCAGATCCTGCAGTGCCCCCGGAGAAATCTGTCAGAGAGCTAGTTTGTTTGCAGAAGATGCAATGGGGACATTTTGAAGGATGGTCTTCTTTCTTGCACTTTCCCAATTAAAACGCTTGTGTCAACCCCTTCTTCAAAGAAAAACTTTGAAAAGTGACTTTAATGGAAGCGAACTTGAGTGAGCAAGTCAATCACAAATAAATTGTCTAGGCAACTAGTCTAATATAGGTTAGAAAATCTCAGAGCAGTTGAAACTCCTCAAAATGTTTCACCAAGTTTCTTTCGTGGCATAGTTGTACTGTATCTTGTACGGGATGAAAACCTCTTCACCTTTTCTTCTAGAAAGGGCCCAGTGTGTGGCCTTTTAAGCTGTGTTGTTATTCACATGTGACCCTCTGGCCAGATGCCAGCTTTTTGAGGTGCCCAAGTTACTGGAGGGGGGGTGGGGTGATTCTGTTTGTCACTTGTGCAGCCCAGGCGGTGTGAGAGACCCTGTAAAGCACTTGGTCTACAGTGTGAGAGAGATTTAGGAGCCTTTGGGTGTTAACCTGCAAGCAAGCACTCAAGGGGCTGGGACCTCAGCTGTTGGCCCCATCCTTTGACAAGTTGCTGCTGAATTACGTGTGAAGCAGCACCAGAGTTCCCAGCCCAGCATGCTACTGGGACCTGAAACCATTGTGTTTTCGTACTGTAGCAGATGAGGCTTAAACTCTGGCGGTGGTGGAGCTGCTCCTTATCTTGAGTAGCCACCCTGCTGCGGGAAACCCCTCTGCAGGGGAGCGAGACAGATCCTGGAGGTACTAAGCCATTCACATGCCTGAACTGAATTAATCAGATCTGTGAATCGACACCTAAATCCAGGGACAGGGTGCGGTCCCACAGAAGGCTGGTCTGATGGAGTTAGCTCTTTGCTGTTTGAGCAGCAATGCTCTCCCCCCCTCTTCTTCATCCCCAGTCCCTCTTCCCCGGATGTCTTGCCTCAGATGATGCAGTCCCACCTCACACGGTGCCTGGTCCTCACCTTGCCTTTTGGCCAATTAAACTCACTAAACTTCTCCCTTGGGAAACAGCAAATTGTTTTTTGTTTGGGTTTTTTTGCTGGGCCAGTTCCCTGATGTTTCAGTGAATTCATTTGACTCCTACGATGCCCAGGTGAGACCCAGGGCCAGGACAAGGCAAGCATCTGCAGCAGGGCAGGGGGGAAATGAAAGCACCTTTCCTGTCGATGGCAGTGAGCTGGTAGACCCTGTCTGCCCGTGAAAGCTCCCCTTCAGGCTGCCCTGAGTGGCACAGAAGGCTGAAGCTTGGCCTGAGAAGGATTAACAGATTTCAAACATAATAGAGCTAGAAGTAGGGGGGAAATTGTTGGTCTCGCAGAGGAGAGCAGGCAAGCCTCGGGTGCCCCAGGCTGACAGAAGCTTTGTGGTGTCTAATGGCGTGGGCCCTGTGCTCCCCAGGGCACCTGCAGCTTCCCCTCTGCTGCTTCTGGCGCTGCACGAGCTGGCTCCAGGAGCAAACCCCACAGGAAGCTGTTCAGGTTTTCTGCCAGGTCATCCTCTGCTGGTGTAGCCACGTGTCCGGGCTGTTGGGACCCGGACAGCAGAAGCAGGTCCAGGGGAGCAGGTGGGACCTTGTGACCGGGATTGGCCTGGGAGCTGGTTGACACCTCTGTTGGTGGCAGCACGTGGCTAGATTGGTTCGGGCATCTCCATCTTGTGAGCTCCCTCCCTCTTCACAGCGGCCACGCAGCTCTTGCCTGACTCCCCGCTCAGATGCTGAGCATCGGAGGGAGGCTGGGAAAACGTGCCGGCGCACTGCCCTCCCTCGCCCTCCGAGGGTCCCACGGGACGGAAAGCAGCTACCAGCCGCGTGGGTGACGCAAGGAGAGCTGCGTCATCCTACTGTCGCCTCGGCTGAAGCAATTGGGATCACACCTCCGCCTTTATTTTATTTAGAAGCCAAAGGTGCTGGTTTTAATACAGGTTTCTTTCTGCGGACCTGCTGAGGGAGCAGAGCTGTGTTGGAGCAGCTACCTGAAATGGCGTAGGGAATAACATTTAAGGAGAGAATCTGGAAAAATACTGGCGTGCTAATAAGCTATTCTTGCAGCAAAATCAAAGTTTGGCAGAGAGAATCTTATGCGGCAATTGATGGTTTTAAAATGTCACGTAGCAAATTCCTGGCTTGCTCGCAGGCAAGGGCCCCTACTCCGGAGCAGCGTATCATTCCAGCGGTGTTTTCGGGATAGTTCCCATTTCTGAGTAGTAACTTGATTACGCTACCTGCGTTGTAACGAGAGCAAGTGTCTGCTAGACAGTAAATATTTGGAACCGTCTCTTCTAAAGAGGTTACCAGCTGAGATGTCAGAGTGTCTTACTGTCTGAGCGTCTGACAAATAACAGCTGGGACAGACTTACATCTGCTGTTTAAACAACTGCGTTCTGGTGAGGGAGCTGAGTCAGCCTGAAAATACTGCATTAGCAACGCTAAAACCAAGCTTGATCAAGTACCACAGCAAAGTCCCTAGGCTGTGTCTCTTAAGAGCCCCGGTTAAAAACCACTCGAGTTTGAGGCTTTTGGCCTGAGTGATGAGGCTGTGGGGTTCTCCCGGTCTGATTCCCTTTAAGCACTTCTCACTGGGAAGGAAGAGGCTGATGTAGATCAGTGGTAAGGTTTGGAGGGCCGCCCATGCCTGTGGGGTGGCTGGGGAGAAAGCATAAAAACGCCTAATTGAAAAAAAATGCACAATGGAAATTGTTGCCATGGGTCCATGGAAAGCGTGAAATAACCCCCTAATCATACAGGAGATAAGAGGGAGGTGGTAGAAGGAGTGTCCTGGCACTTTGAAAGCCAAGGCAATTAGCTTGTGTTTGATGTCATGGAGGCTAAAGAGATGCAAAGAGCAGTGTCAGGGCTTTGAAAGTCCTTCTGGTTGGAAACGCCAGCGCGGATGTGGTTACTGAAACCAGGGTAACTTTGCCTTGTGCTCAGTCCCTGTCCGAACTGATCCTTGGCATCTGGATGAGTTGTAGGGATGTGAAGGCGTAGGGTAAGGTAGTGTCCTGGGACGGCTGGGCAAGAAAGAGCTGAAAGATGTGAAACCTGGGAGGGGCTCAGGTTAGATCAGGCTTAAGGTGTGGACCAGAGTGGTGGATTGGGAGTAATGCTTCCTTCACAAAAAGAGATCAGAGAGATGATTTGGGAGTGAGAACTGTTGGGTTTGTTTATATTTTGAGGGTGGTCATCTGTAAGGAGGTGTCACAATGAAGTCGGGCTGAGAGTTAGGGCAGAAGAGGATGGATCTGAGGGAATGAAAGGTAAGGAGAAGGCTCTTGACTTTCTCTGCAGGAGATGTTACCCAGGAGTAAGGTACTGGAATTAAGTATGCTGTTATGTGCCTTGTAGACTAAGTGCCTTACATTTTCTTCACCTGGAATTTGCAGTGTCCCGCAAACCTCTAATGCTTTAGCTAATGCAAAACAAGGCAAACTGCTGTGAACAAAGACTTGGAACGACCTAAATTCAGGTTTTGGTTTTTTCTTCCAAACGTTGGTGTTTGAAGATGTTTTTAATGAAGCAGCGTGTGTTAAGAGCGGACCCCCTGAGCAGACCAACAGCGCTGCAAGCTTTCCCAAAGTCTCAAAATCAAGCTTCAGGAAAATTATTAGAGACCATTCTGTTAGTTTGCTCAGTTGTTCAGATAGCTGGATCTGGCTATTTTAGTAATCTAATGTAGAATCAGTGTAGCAGGATTAACAGAATGAGGCAAAATTAACTCTGGTGCATTTGGGCCTGGTGTGAGGAATCCCTGGAATGATTTGGGTCTGGTACAAGGAATGTTGGGAATGGTGGTGATTGGTGGTGGGGGAAGAAGCTGTGTGCTGCTAGCCCCTCCAGAATGGTGTGTGAATGAGCGTACAGTGAGAGATCGGGGACCTGATGTTCTTCCGTATCTCATGTAATTCTTCGTGTTGGTTTTCCTTACGCGTTTTTAACGTTGTGCGCGTTTAGTGGGGTCCAACGGTTGGGCCTGATGCTGCCTGAAAAATGGAGCAGGAGCTGCTGTTGGTTAGAGTGACGTGGGCAACAAGCCCTGTGCACTTTAGTTTCATTAGCTCTGTGTCGGCCCTTTGCTTCCACCTTTGTGGTGGAAGTGAGAGAAATATATTAAAGAAAAAAAAAGCACGATGTATGGTAGCGGGATGGGCAGAAGCTGACGTGTTGTTTCACTGGCCCTTAGTTTGGGGAATGAAGAAGCTGAAGGATTCATGAGCTGGATAGCGAGTTCTCTTGGGTTTCTCCTGCATTTATGAGACAGCACATTGGTAAATTAATTAATAATCAAATGAGAGTGGTGAATGTGTGCCTCTGAAACGTGATAAATGTTGGTAAACCTGCCAACTGTAATGTTTCATTACCTGTAGAAAAGTACACAGAGCTGAGTAAGGAGATTCCTAATACTGTTGATTTTATCTTTAAGGTTTTCACCCATCTCTCTCAACTTGGACTCTATTTCTCTAAGCTTTACAGCCATTCCCAATGGAATTAAGAATACGGCTCACTAAATTAGACATAATTGGACTAAACTGCATTTTAGATCCCTTCAGAGAAATGAAGCAGTTAATGTGAGGGAAATAGAAATGAGTTTCTTTTGAGGACTAATGCAGTGGGACAGACTGCACTGACCCTCATAAAGAGCCTGAGCAACTTTTCTCAGAACAGAAAACTTGTTTTAAAACTAACGATGTTGTTGTGTCTCCCTTTACACACACCCCCGAAGCATGTTTTCTTCTCCTTTGCATGCATTTTAATTGGAGAAAAATACTATTGTTTTATTAGTTTTGATCATTCAATTATTTAAAGTAGAACACTTACTTTATTTGAAAATCTAAATTTGCCCTACTCTGGCCAAGAATCACATCAAACTGTTTCCTGGGGTATAAAGGCCCCCCTGTCCTGGCAGGGTAGGGTTATACTGCACATCTGGTCAAATCTGAAAATGCTGAGATTTTTTTGTGTATTTACATTTTTACTCATTTGGGACTGATGGGCCACGCTTTCAGAACTGAATTTACGTACAGCGTGAACAAGGATTATAATTATACTACTACCTGGTGGTAAAAACTGCTTATAGTCTTACATTTAGTAATGTTTTTACATTTAATTCTGTTCTTTATACTGAAAGGTATCACAGCATTTTACAGATCCTAAGGGGTATCTGCTAGATGCAGTGATTCTGAAGTCTGGTCACAAACCTTTGGGATGCTCTATAGTGACTGTTTGCCTGAATGCATCATGATAGAATAAATCAGAGCTCAGGTGTTACCGTAGTTAACATGTTGTCGTAACACTCGGGGCTCAATTTAAAACGGAGGCAAGTTGTACTGCATGGGAGTACCCGTTCCCTTTATGCCCTGGTGTCCTGCAGAGTCCACGGGTTCATGTCGGGCACAAACGGTAGAGTTCGTGTGTCTATACGTGCATGTCTGTAACTGTGACTAGCTTTAAAATGGTTTGCTGACTGGGGGAGGTTTGGGAAGAAAGGCAAGGAAATCTTTGAGTAAAGTGAGGAGTGCCAAGATATGCAGTGCTGTCGCCTTTCTTGTGACTTCAAAGAACTGTTGGCGCTAATTGTGAGGGCGTCATCTTGACGTATCCATCCGTGGATTTATCTTCAGATAGCCAAGGGCCCTTCGAGCCAGTAAAGTTAAGGTTTTGCTGGTGTTTGCAGGAATAGGAGTTGTCTTAGAAGAATGAACGAGTAAAATCTATTATTAAAAAAAATTAAATCGTCCTTTAATAAACTTGTACTGACGACTCAGAAAGCCCTTTAAGAAGGAGGTGGTTGTTTTCTGTCCCTACGCGCTGCTGGTCTGTAATCGGTTACTGCCATGCAGGGAATGCTGTGTGCGACGGCAGAGGAGCTTCCCAGGGTTTACGTGCCTTTGTTCGGTGGTGTGGCGGTTTTATTCCTCCTGAGTTCCTGTGTTTTAGATTTATGAGAAGGATGATGTGAGACGCGGGAATGTAATCTGAGTGTTGAGCCATTCCGTATTCCCTCTATTTAATATCTGGTCTCAGCATGCGAAAACTCTGAAGCCAAAGTATTCCATCTGTGGTATTGGCAGTAGAGCGGAATGGGGTCCTTTTTCGTGAGGTGGATTATGTGGCTGTGAAAGGCAGCTTTGAGGAGCACAGCAATGCCAGGTGGAAACAATTTGGCTTAATTAAGGGCTTCTGAACTGAAAATTGGGAACCTGATTTTGGCACACTTTGTTGCCTGTGGAAGTCGGGGGGGGGGAGGGGTGGGGGGATAGCGCTTCTCTTGCATCCTGCCTGGCCCGTGAAAAGGGGGTCGAATGATAAGAGGGAAGCCGTTTGGCTGGCACTGTGTATGTTGATTTGAAATGCCATTGCAGCAGGCTAATTGCTAATCAAAATAAATAAATGGATCTCCCCATTCAGAAGCTTTTTTTAGTGGGTTCTGGAGGAGAATCGTCAGGAATGTGGCATCCTTCCGATCCCAGTTTGGCACTTCAAGCGTTTGGGTGTTACATTACACTGAAAGACGGGGTGTATCTGTGGTTCCTTCACTTAATTAACAGGGCTTCAATGGCGGTATTTTGGGAGTACGGCTGAGTAATAAGGCGATGATATGTAATTAAAGATTTGCTGTTCTACCAGAGGAACTCTAAACCTACGCTTCAGGAATAGAGATTTAAGACGTGGTTAATTAGTTGAAATGGCTTCTGTTGGTAGGTAGTGCAATCAAACAAATAATTAAAGGGTAAGGAAGCTTTGGGTTTTTTAATGACCATAACACATTTAATACTTTTTAAATAAAAAGATGCTTCTGAAAGAATCTTCCTTGTAATATGGCAAGCCAGTACAAATTTTGAGGATGATTAAAATGTATCAAATGTGGAAGCTGAAAAAGAGGGGGTGTTTTTGACACATATTAGTAAATCTGGAAAAAACACTTCAAAATACAGTAGTGCAGAGGCCCAAAGAATTGCAAAGCCTTTTTCCCCACTCTAAGAATAATATGTGCCTAATAACTGAGGCCCAAAAATTCTAGTTTTAATCCCAGTTTCACTGAATTTCCTCATGGGATTTATATATATATATGCACACAGATATGTATGTATTCCATACTCTGTCCTGAATAGTTCAGTTTCTTTGTAGTTGTATTGTTTATGATGATAAGCACATCAGCAGAGAAATGATGCCAGAATCTGTAGTGTCAGCAGTATTCGTGCATATATCGGAGCAGTTGTGCTGGACACTTTGAAGAATAAAAAACATCTTTCTATCAGCTAGATTCAAGTTATCCTGGAGTTTTCCTTCATGCTGGAAACCCAACTTCTACACAAGGTTATAGGCCATTGACTGTAAGGCTTGGTTTTTACGTGTATTTCATGCAGGAGAACAATAAAATAAATAGTCCCAGGTTATGTCTTGTTTTCCTTCTCACAGAAGTACTTTGATTTATTAAAGTTAGTAATTTTGAGAAGGAGGAATACTGCACACAAGTATCTATTTCCCAAATTCTTGCATGTATGTATGCAAAATGAGAAGGAAAAAAAACCTGGCCTAATACTGATGTTACTTTTTTTTTTTCTTTCCCTTCTCTCTTTTCCTTTCCTACAATCCTTCAACCAATACCTGACCATGCAGGTTTTGGATGCAAGCTTACCGGTACCTGATGTTAAGGAAGATGGTTTGGAGCATGATGCCCCACCACAGCAGCCAGGAGCTGTTACAGCGCTGCAAGAGCCGGATGGGCAGCAGCCAGAGGTGACTTCACCCCTTCCAGAGCCACCTGGAGAGCAAACAGAGGCTGCTGGAGCAAATGGTGAGTAAAAACCCATGCTTGACAGACAGACTGTAGAAGTCTGGATGCTGAATGGAGTGAGATGTTCAAATGGGGCTCAACTGGCTGGCTCCTAGTGAACAGGTAGTTGCTGAAGTGCTTTTTCTAGGGCGTTGTTGGGACACGTTCACGCTAATAGCAAAGTTTAGATAACAAGTGGGTTGTGGCTTGAAGACGTCAAGGGTGGGGTCTGGATGCTACCCTTTCCCCTTTATGGGAGGTTCTCTGCCTTGAGTACACCCTGCGTTGTCTCTGCCTGCCTGCTGCCAATCTCTCGACCGTTCACCTGAAGGAACAGCTCAATTTCCACTTCTTACGTTAGGAGTTTCTGCTGCATAGGCCCGTCTCTTCCTTCATAGGGCAGAAATCCTTTTATGTTCATTCATTAGCGATATTAATAAACTACTTTGTGCTGACAGGAAGCGACAAGCTGCTGGTCCATTGGCTCTGCCTTGATTCAAGTTCCCTTTCCTACTGCTTCTAATCCGATTTTCATTTTAACCACAAAACCTTCCTCATCGGAGGTGCCCCATCTGGTCTTTCTGTCCTGGGAATCTTTCTTGCCTTGCTGCACAGTCAAAAATGTGCTGCTTCTTCTCCTGTGCAAACCAGCAGCCCACCTGTCCTGCCCTCATCGGCCCCTTGTTGCTGCCCCCCTCCCCTCTGCTCCTGTCTGGCTGGCTCCCCTCTGCTCAGCGCAGCGAGAGATCCGCTTCGGCGATCCTGCTGCACGCTGACCTCTTTGGCAGGGGTGGCAAGAGGGGAGGGATAGTTTTCAGTCAGAGCAGACAACTAATGCTGGTGTGAGAGAGCAGGGAAGGGATGGGCAAAGGCTAGGATGGAGTGTGTTTTTCAGTCTCAGCCTGTGGAGCAGCTGAGGGCAACTGTCTAGCCCTTAGCGTGCTTTGGGTTTCGAGTTCTAGTAAGGTGGTTCTTTGCCGTGCCTTCAGATTAATTGCCAAAACACTGTGGTCCCAAAAGAAGGTTGCCAGGCTTGTGTGTGTGGTTGGTTTTTTTTTAATCATATCAGTAGAGGCTTTTGGCACTGTAAAAATGGGATGCAACAAGTTTTATCTTTCACTCATGAGAAACACTGCTTCTCTTTAACATTTTACTCTTAACTGGGTAGGGATGGAGAGAGGATACTCATTAAACAGAGTCATAAAGGAAGAGAAAATAGCTGATGATTTGAAGTAGTGTCAGAAGACTTCGTGCTGGTATTCAGCTTCTGGATCAAGTACCAGAGAAGGGCTTTAAAAGGGCATGAATTTAAAGTTAATAGTCAAAGAGTATAATTTTTGTTGAATAATTCTGGGTTGTATCTTCAGTTGTACAGAAATGGTGTTCCTAGGATGTGTAACGGTGAGGAGGTGAGAAGCTCCCTTTGAGTGTACATAGTTACATGTGACGGAAGGCATGATGTGTTGTGGCCATAGATACCATTAGGGATTTTTAGGTGAGTAGATTGCCTGAAAAGCCTTTGCTTTCTTTGATAACCATCTCTCACGTGGTTGTGTGGTGTTGCTGTTTTAATCACCATTTGTTTTAGTGTTGTCAGTGGAACCAAGCCTACACCGTAGCATAATTAGGTGAAAGGGAAAACAATTCTATGTGTTGGCTCTCAAAGGGAAGGATGCCGTTGTGGAGGCAATGCAGCACGTATTTTCTGCTAACAGTAGCCAAAAATGGCACCATCCATAGAGACAAATAAAACCCGTCTGGTCAAGCATTGAAAAGATAGTTCTTCAAGTAAAGACTGCATTCAGGCATTTGTAACTGTTCATATCCAGCCCCCTGGACCTCACAGAGTCTGGTCCACATGTCTTTAGGAAGATGAATGAAGGTGGGAAGAGGTCTCTTAAATGCCCCATGCAGCGAAATCTCTCCGCATAGAGAAGGAAATTGTTTTAGCTCTACACTTCATGTTCCACACTCATTCTTTATTTCATCTTGTTTGGAAAATCTATAACATCAGACACAGAGTATCATGGCACTGAGGCTCTTAGTGTCCAGAAGCACAGCTCCCTAGTAACCAGAGGAAAGGGAGTTAACCCTTCCCTGACTGAACCCAGCACAGGCAACATAAGTAATTGCTTACAGTGTAGGAATGTTTGAAGGCTTGTGGGGTTGCTTTATTTGTTTGTTGTTGACATCATTATTTGAATCTCTCATTTGGAAGACCATTTGAGAGGTGAGCCAGACTCATCCAAGTTTCCACTACTGGACTAAACTATCTGGGAAGTGTGTCGGTGCTGGCAGTCGGAGCCACAGATAAAGGCTGTGTATCGTCAGAACTTCGGAGGTATCCCACATAATCCATAGAATTATTATTACTGTAATAGGAGGCCACAGGTTCAGAGTGTTAGGGGTTGGAAGGGACGTCTAGAGATCATCTAGTCCAACCCCCCTGCCAGAGCAGGATCACCTAGAGCAGATCACACAGGTCACCTATGTCAGCTATGGATCCTTCATGTTTTATCATATTGCATCCCTCTTTACTAGCAGTAAGAGCTGCTGCAGCATTATATTGCCATACTTCAGGTATCCAAAGTGATGCCTTTCTGAAACCTTTGACAGTAGAATTTGAGAAAATTTGTAATGCAATTAGGTTGTAAAGTATTAAAAAAAAAAAAAAAAAGAGGAAAACAAATCCCAAACCAACCAACCAAAAAAGATCCAACCCCTCAGTGACTGTTAACAGGCAAAGAGCCAGCGTTTCAGTACGGAGAAACAGAAACGTTTCAGGTAATTTTTGAGGGGTGAACTCCTCGGGGTTCTCAACCAGCGCCTGCTGAGGTTTGGCGTGGATACTTTGTAGCGAACGGCACCGAACAGGCATCACGAGAGCCGGGAGCAGAAGCGGTCGGGAGGCGGCTGCGTCCCGCTGCAGAGCCGGCACCTCCCCTCCCCGGAGGAAGGAACGCTGCCCGGTGAAGGTTTCGGGAGGGGGGCGCTGGGGCACCACCGGCGCGGCGGTGGGAAGAGCCCAGCCGCCTTTCGGCCCCGGCAAGTGCCCGCCCCGGCCGGGCGGGCGCGGGGCGGGGCGGGCCGGGCGCCACCTCCGGGGCGGTGGAAGCGCGGCTGCGGCCCCTCGGGCTCTCCTCTCGGGCTCTACCGCTCCGCGCCCCGGCATCCCCCGCCGCGCGGGGACGAGGACCTCCGGCCGCAGGAGCAGCGACCCGCTGACCGCGTAGTTCCAGAGATGCTGGGTACCATAACCATGACGGGTAGGGCAGGCAGCGCGGCGCATCCCTCCGGCTGTATTTGCGCGGGTTGGTGCGGTGGTTGCCGCGGTGTGCGTGCCGAGAGCCCCTCGGCTCTCCCGGGTACCGCATCGCTTAGGCTAGGATTCCTCGCGGTGCCTCGCGAGGTGACAGCTCCGGCTTCATTTCTGTCTCGATGAGAACCGTTCCCAAGTGTAGGTGGCTGGAAACTTTCAAATGCCTTGCCACCTCAGTCGGGCGTTCGGTGCGGGACCTGGCTGGCAAGGGGGTTATGAATTTGCAAATGCGAACTGGGTTTTCTTCTGCAGTACCAGAATATGACACGGTATCGGGAACTGAGGAGCAGAAAGAAAAACCAGTGACCGTAGGGATGGTGCTATTTTATGTTAATCAAGAAACGAGGTAGTAAAATATCCTAAGAGCTAAGCTTGGTGAAACTGAAGGAGTTGTAGAAGTGGGCATCGTCTGTGAGCTGTAAAAATACTGGTCTGAGAGTGATGAAGCTGTTACTCTGGGTTCTGCTTCATTAAAGTTACAGCAGCTATAGAGGAGACGGATGCCGTGGCAGGGGGTGTGGGTGCACGCACGCATGTGTGGTAGCAGGATCCCAGCCGGCGACACCAAGACCTGGATGCTGCGTGCGCTGAGCTTTGCACGCCTTAGTTAAGAAAGCAGTACGTGAGCCGCCGAAGTGCGAGAGCCGACACCGTACGCCAGCTGGGCGTGCTGAAAAGGTAATGGTGTTCGGAGGAGCGAAGAATTCAAAGGAAAAAGCGTTATCTTGCAGTGCTGGTCTGGCACAGACTTGTGTCTTTCTGGGAATCAAAGTGGGGCTATGAAATTAAAAAAAAAAACAAACCCCACTTTTTTTTTCCTAAACATAACTAATTTGTGTCAGGGTTTCTCTCAGATTGAGGATGTATTTCGTTAGCAATCTAGGAAATATTTTTTTACTTCATCGTATTAATAATCATCTACTTGCTTATATTTTGTTTACTAGAGCTAGTGAATGAATCCAACGAACAGTGGGAGTGTACTCATGCAGAATACTTTAGCTATACAATGCATATTGACAACAAAGCCTGTAAAAGTCCAGCTCGGTTTGGAGCTGACCCTGGGGAGGACTGTACGTGATTTGAATCAGTTAGTAGGGGAGGAGGCATCCTACCGCTGCTTACAATAGGGTTTTCATTAAACTTGATGTTTAATGAGCTTATCACATGCTGAGTCTTTTTCCTCAAGGGTTCTTTATTTTTTTAATTTCCTTTTATTGTTAGTAATTAAAGGTTAAACTTTTTCAAAAGCAATCTCTTTATAGGGTTGCACAGTTTGATCATTTGAGGTTTTCCTTCTTTAATAATTCTTGTGGAAACATGGATTTTCACTTCAGCACAGCTGCTTCTGTAGTACGTTTGCAAGAACTGCATCTAGCTCGTAGTACGAGTTACCGTGTCTTTGAGGAGCCGTAGGGTACCTCTCCTTATCGGTATGCAGGAGTGTCTTAAGCTCTCGCGTCTAATTCGTGCAGATGCAGCTACGTCTCCTTCGTGATGAGTTGGTCTGTGGTGCTTATGTAGTCGTTTTGGGAAAGAAAATTTTAAGTCTGTGTTTCATTGCGCTTTTACATTAATCATCAGGGGTTCTCAAAAGATGTCCCGATATTTACTGACCAGTGTTGCTTACCCTGCCCGTGTTCCTAGCGGAGTAGATATCCACCCCCCAAATACCCGAGCCCTAGCGTTGCATCTGTCTTATGCTCGGTGACTACATTTTATTTTAAAAAGCGGAACCGATTCGCTGAACGTGAGACACAGACTGCGTGGGTAACAATGAAATTTCATAAATATTTGTAGCACGCTGGTTTGGTTCCCAAGCAGAGCAGCTGGGCTGGTTTGAGAGCAGTTGTGTTATTGTGAGTTCACTTAATGAAGGATCTTTAACTGCAGGACCTGTATACTCAAGCCATGGCTAAGGAACCTTCTGGTTCATTCACAAACAAAACCGTTGCAGGACGTTACTGCTTTTTCTTTTTTTTTTAGTGCTGTTTCTTGAAACATTGAAATGAAAGAAGGAATATCTTAAAATCTTGAGTGAATGAAATATATAGCTTCTCTTGCTGGAATTTGAGAAGTGGGTTTCTAGGTTGGAGCAGACGAGTACAGCTAAAGCAAAATCTTCTAAAAATAAAGGTTTGTGCGGAATGTGATAGCATCACAGCGGAAATGATTGTGCTTTCTTTTTAAGTTACTTTCATATGAGGTTATGGACAATGTCCTTTTCTGGGGACTTTGCTTTTGCCTTCTTAAGGAGTTCTAAGCCATGAAAAGTTACAGCTATTTTGTATCTTTTTCCTTTTTATTCCATATTTAAAAGCGGACACAAAAGTATGTGAGATTTTTAAAACTTAACTCGTCAGTTGCCACCCAAGTACCAGAGAACTGCAGGCTGAACTTCATGGTGTTTGTTTCTAAAGCTTTGAAAGAACAACATGGTTAGAAAGGTCATGAATTGCACGTGTGCACTGTGAAATTTAGTATGCAAAAGTCTCTGTAAATCCTCCCTCATGATTTAGTTATTCTGAAAGAACTCCCTCCCCACAATTAACACGGCAAGTCAGTCCTTAGAAAAAACTGAGTGAACAGAATGTGGAAGGAAGTAGAGTGTGCTTTCCATGAAAGAACTGTTTGTCAATTGGAGTGGAAACAAATATATTGAAGAGTAGGGAAAGGAAGGAAGAATTTGTGAAATATATTGTCAAGAAGCAGCAGTGTCACAGGCTTCAAACCTTGTAGTTAAAAAAAAAACCAAAACACACCACCCCACGTAATTGTTAAAGGGTAACACCTGGGCATATTTCTTGTGTGATGTTGTTACTGCAAAGTGGGTGGTGTGTTTGTTTGGTTTATTAAACCCAACCTCCTGAAACTTGTGGATAAAAGGATCAGGGTTTGTGGTATAATGTCCAGTTCTTACGCTCTGCAAGGAAAACCTAAAAGCACAGCTTGCTTTTTTTTTTTAATTGCTAAAGTATTCGATTTCACCATTAACTCCAAATAGCTACTTTATTCTAAATAAATCTGTGCAGGGCAGGTTTTTCATAGATGCTGTAATTAAAAAACACCAGTTTGAAATTACAGCTTCTCCATCCTTTTTCAGTTTTTACCCTTTCTGGACTTTGTCTTTAAATGTTTCCAATAGTAATCAGAAGAATTGTGTAGTTAAGGGAATTGCATTTAACAAATTAAAGCTTGTTGTATCATGAACACTTGGTTGAAATTAACTTTTTAATTGCTTCTCCTGTTGCAGTGTCATGTGAGTTTTAGAGCAGGTGGGTTTTTAGAAGTCATTCATAGCAAATCTAGATACAGCGGAGGCAAATGATTGTAAAATACCCCTTCAGCCTTACGGCCTCAGCATTCATTTATGCTCACGCAAACCTACTGAGAGTATTGTGTATGTGACCGGAAGCACGATCTGGCCCTAAATACTTAAACATGGAATAAATGAAACCAGCACAAAGTCCTCTGGAGCCTTTTGGTGGCCAGTGGAGTTTGTGAGGCGGGTGCTGGGTTTGTGTGACATCCGAGAGATTGAGAATGTAGGGAATTCATGGAAAAAATCCAGGGCTGTGCTGCAAATCCTTAGGGGGAAAAGTCAACCAGCTCCAGATGTTGACATGGTTGACTGTGAGCACATGAAGTGCTGTGGATTTAACTCTTGCAGTCAGAGTGCTTTTTTTTTAACCCGCTGGCAACTACCCAGGGAGAAACACATTTTCTCTTCAAGAGGCAGATGAGATGGTGGGAGCAGTTAAGTTGCACGGCCAACAATGCCCACCAGCCTACTAAGAGAGGTGTTATTTATTAATTTCATTTTTAATGGCATGGGACAGGAATTCAGGCATTCTGAAAATACTGACTTTCCCACATCTGATCAGTGTACTTCTGATAGAACAGAAATAAATTCTTACCGTGGAGTAAGATACCTATGAAATTGTGAAATCAAACACTTTTAATTCCCTCTCATGTTTCTTTCAGGATAAAACAAACCACTTGCAGTTATTAAAATGCAAGCAGCACCTTCATTAAAACCGTTTGAAAGCTTAATTGGTACGTAAGCAGTTAAAACAGAATTTCTGCATTAGTTCTTAGCCAAAGTGGATTTAAACAGCAAAGTGGATCAATTTAATGATATCGCCTTTGATTTTTATCACTGCCTCTGGATGTGTTTTTATTGTATAGTTTTCCTTGTCTAGCACATAGCTGGTGAAGTGCAGCCCTGCTCAGGACAGACCAAAAGAAATTGTGTTCATAGCAGTGTTTTACTGGATTTTCTTTTTTTCCTAGTAAGTATTTTGATGAGGCTCTCCTGTGTTTCTTAAAGATGCTTTCAAGTTTTATGAAGTCATTCAGAAAGTGCTAGCTGTCTTGCCAAAATACCTGTGGCTGTGACATGGTACAGTACTCTGAACAACAATACCTTGTGTAAATAACTTCCAAAGCTTTCCAAGTGGAGTTACTCACGGTTTGCTTTGCATTCAGAAGTGCACTAACAGTGTTTGGGCACCAAGAATGCCATTAATAAAAACGTCATTAAAGAATCCGACTGCTAAATATAAAGTTCAGCGTGTACAGCTGACTCCTTGAGTCTTGTTTCTTTTGTGCCCCACTGGACATGAAAATGCTCCTTGGGGTGTATCTTGTGAAAGTACGACTTGGATACGTTTTGCGCTGCAGGCTTGTCACGCGACAGTGGCAGCCTGCTGGCAGCAGCCAGATTTCCTGGATGGCATCTTTCCCCTCAAATGCTGAGGAAGGGCATCAGAAATTCTGTTTAAAAGACTCTTCCCACAATTTAAATGGGAAAGACGCAGACAAAGTAGAGACTGGGAGCAACAGCAGTAGGTCGTTTAACAGCTGACACCCAAGCTCTGGGTTACCTTGGGGGTGAAATACCTGCTGGACGAGTTAAATGCTTTTTGCTGTGGAATTGAAAGGATAGTGCCTGGACTAAGGCGACAAGTGCACCCAGCGTGTGCAGTGGGGGAGCGATGGAAGTGTGACGTGTGTAGCGCAATTGCAGCTTTCCAGACTGATATTAAAAGTACGTGTTTGGTCAGTCAATGTCTCTGTCAGTGTTTCCTTTTGCAATGTATTCAATGAAGTATTGCAAGGTGGCGTGTTTGCTGGACTCACAAGGAAGACCTATTTACTGTTGGCCTGATTTAACAGTCTTTAAAGCTGTGCTTCTGAACTGTGTTCTCTATTGTTATGATCGTCTTTGCTATCTTAATATGTATCCATACATACAGGTTCTGTAATAGTTATTCGGCCCTTCTTTTCACCTGCAAAGCATTTTACAGATACCAAGTCTTTGTCTTGGGGTGTTACAAACACATTAATGTATATCTAGAATAAGCAAAAATCCTTTGATTCCTTGTATAAAGGCATGTCTTCGTATTCATGGCATTAGTCTTGCACCTCACTTTAGAAATAGAATACCTCATTCATAATTCTGTATCATTCCCCTCTTACGGTAATCCTGTTTATTTGTGAACCCCCAAAATGCCTCTTAAACACTAAATTTGTGTTCTAGGAATGAAATTTTAAATAAATAAATAACGCAGCCTCAACTGCGACTTTGTATATTTTTTTGAAATCTCAGGATTTTCAGAATGGTAAGCATGCGTTCCCAGGGCCTGTCTGCAAGAGGAAACGGGAACCCTTAGAAAGCTCTGTGTGTTTGTCTCTCTGCCCACCAGTTGCTTGCAAGGAATCACGAGCGTCTTCCGAACTCTCCTCTGCTCCTACTGCCTTCCTGCTTCTGGTCTTTTCCACTTAGACCCAGCATTCCCCACTGGCTCTCAGCCCCATTTTTTTGCTCCACTTTTGTCCAAGTCATGTCAGATGGAGATAGAGATTTCCATATATCTGAGGCTAAGCACATTGGCATTATTGGAATAAGAGGAGGAAGATTCTATAGACCTTGTTTCCACCGGAGATGCTAAGGGGCCTGGCTCATGCACAGGTTTTTATTTCATGTTCAGTGATCAGTGTATAATTTCATAGCCGGTTCAGAGAGAAAAATACTTGTAGCGTAGACAAAGGGAAGAAATATTACCTTCTTCGCCCAGGAGAAAGAGAAGAGTTAATATGCCCTTATCTATCTATGTGTGTGTATGTATCTAGAGTATATGAAAGATTAGAGACTGTATTAAAGTACCTGTTAGTAATAATGATAAAATGTGATATGTACCCTCTTGTTTGAAGAAATGTCTGGATGAATTGCCATTAAGCCTTGATAAGCTTTCTGTTAAATCACATAGTTTGACAGAAATGACAATTTCTTTCTGGACCTAAGAATAAGTGAATGCTTTTAAGTGAATTAGGAGTTACCAATTAAAGGAAATAAACAGTTAGATAAAGGGGAAATAATGAAAAGCTTTGCTTATGTCAGCTAAGCAACAAAGCCCAGTGGGCTGTTGATAGTGAATATAAATGTAATTTCCCCCCTACATAGGTTTTTGAAGCCGGTATACTTGTAGATTTAGTTTTGCTTACTATTTAGATGTGTTTCAGCCTCACCTAGAGCGCACTGTCTGCGTGCTTTGAAGGTGCCGTTCTTCTCAAAGGGGACAGGGGCAAGCAGAATCGAGGAAGCGTCCAGGCTGGAAGGGAGCTCTGGAGACCAGGTGGTCCAGCCCCTGCACAAAGCAGGGCCAACTGCAGGGTTAGATATGACTTAGGAGATGGATCAAATGAAAACTGAGTCACTTTGGGAAATTCAGTGATGCATGTACTTCTGAAAGCTGTGTCCTGCATGCCTTTGGGCATCGAAGTAGCACATGTACAACTTGAAAGAGGCTTTGCCTTTTCTCAGGATGTAGCTGTTAAACATGGTTGGGTTTGGGTTTTTTGGTTCTCTTAGCATTCTAACAAGTTTGGTCAGAGGGAAGGGCACACTCGTGCCGTTGCGCTTTCAATTGTTGCACCAAATCGAGGGTCAAGAACAATGTTAAACTGAAATCCTGTCAGTATCCAAGCCCCAGAATCTTAGTGTCTTGAAGGTGCCGTAGATTTTATCTTCACACGTTGTCCTGTTCATCAGGCATGTTCATCATACAGTTGTTACTACAATTCTCATTATAGGCCAAAGCAGTCTTACCTGCTCGTTGTTTTGCATTTAAACGGCGTAACTTGAAGGCTTTGTGATCTTGTTCGTTTCCACCTTTTCCCCCCAGAGTTACTTATTTGGGCCATGGGGAGCTTGCATTTTGCGTTCCGAATTAGATATGTGCTGGCTTCTTAACTGCTGCGCTTCAGGGGGTTTAATGCGTATGCCACCCCGTGAACTCGGGCAGCTCGTGGCCAGAGGGAGCGATAATCCTTCAGTTGTCCCAGCGAGACTGAGAGGGGGGTTGCCAGTGTCCTGAAGGTAAAACTGGCACGGTGCTCAAGAACGAGGTGATGCAGACACGGACTTGCGAGCGGTGGAGGGCAGGATTTTAGCTGCCTGCATAGTAACAACCTCGGTAATCTTAAGCAGTGTGGAATTGCTGTAGATGAGGTTTGTGTCTGACCGCAGTGGTGATGTGATGCATGGGAGAATTCCAAGATCCATGATCTTTTAAACAAATATGTTGTAATGTAACTGTTTTGAGGGTTACAGATTTTCAGAAAAATAGGAAATTTCCCGCAGGCGTTTTTACATAATACAGTTCTTTTGGGACAGAGCTGTAAAATGGGTTTTTCTTTTCCTGTCATCATTTTAGGTCAATACACTTACTTTAAAATATTTTTTTCCCTCAGAGGTCTCTGCATGGAAAGGATACTGAACTTTGCTTCAGAAATAATTAAATATTTTGTTCTGTATATTCTGTGAGTAATAATAGAATAGAACTAACCTTTTTTCTCATATAAGTTTGCCTTAAAGTGAAATAAAAAAGAAAAACACGACAAACTCCCTTCCCATCCCCCCAAAACCCCACCCCAACACAAACACTGCAAAAGAAGGAGAGAGAATGTAAGCTCAAAGGTGCATTTACAAATAAACTTGGGAAAGACCCCTACGGTGAGGAAGGAAAGGAACTGTAGTAATCTTAGAACAAAAGCTAGTCCTTAAAATAGTAGCACATAGAAGAGGCACACAGGTAATATAACATGTCTTTTTAAGGAAATTTGGTAAAAATGAAGAAAATATATAAAGGTATAATATGACATTAGATTGAGAAGGGAGCTAACTTTTTTTTTTTTTTACAGTTGGACAGCCAGAACATTCCAGTGTAACTTTGAAGGAAGATACCGAAACTATGGAGACAAGTCCACCTGACTCAAGCACCAGGGACCACGTAGATGCTGAGAAAGAGGATGCTCATACAGTTAAACAGTTGCCGTCTGCAGACGAAGACACAGAAGACCTTGACCACGCATCTGAGCCACAGTCTTACGATCTGGGTTTTAAAAAGGTTTTTAAATTTGTTGGATTCAGATTCACAGTAAAGAAGGAAAAGACGGAAAAATCGGAACCAGTTCAACTGCTTACTGTAAAAAAAGAAACACAAGTCCCTGAAGGAGCTGATGATCAAAAAGAAGTCAGCTCAGAAGAAACAGGGGTGCTTGAGGATGCACTCTCTGCAGAAGACACCACCAAAGACACACTGAAAAATGAAAAAACAGAAGACGAATCTCCTAAAACGCCAGAAGCAAATGAGATTTGTTCTCAGTCAGCTGCCTTAGCCACTGATTCTGCATCACCGTTAAGAAAATTTTTCACTCAGGGCTGGACTGGATTTAGAAAAAAGAAGAGTTTCAGGAAGCCTAAAGAAGATGAACTACAGTCTTCTATGAATGATGAGGGGCAAGAAAAAGAAGGGGCAACGTTAACAACTGAAATTGGTGAAAAGGAGGGGAAATCTGAGCAAGATGAGAAGAATGTGACAGCAGTAACTGTTGAAGCGCACGAGAATGAGCAAACTGAAGGGGAGAAGCAGGAGTCAGAAAAGGCTGTGGCAGCCATGGGAGTTGAAGCATGTGAGAACGAAGAGCTAAGCAAGTGTGATGAGCAAGGGCAAAAAGAGGATGTAGCAGCAGCAGTAGTTAAAGAAAGTGCGACAGAGAGAAAAGCTGAAGGTGATGATCAAGAAAAGAAACTGGTGGAAGTCTCGGAAGATTTTGGTAAAAAGGAAGAAAAAACTGAAGAAGGAGAGAAAGAAAGTGAGATGTCAGAGAAACCACTAAAAATAAGGTCTATGGACCCTGTTACCACAGACAGTGTGAACGGAGAATTGAATGCATCCTCAGAAGCGCTACCTGTGGGAGAAAAAACGGAGTCAACTGGAGTCAAGTGTGAAATAGAGGAAAGAACTGAAATATCCTCTGAAGAGAAACTTGAAGCAGGATCTTCGGTAATTGACGTTTCTAGTGAGCAGCTTAAAAAATCTGAAGTAAGAGAAGGAAGTAAACCTGCTGCACTGGGGAAAGAAGCATTAGATGAAAGAACAGAGGAAACAGAGTTGAAAATCTCACCTGCATCAGAAGACGTCACTGGAAATTTAGACTCACAAGGAGAAGTTCAAGATGGAGCCACAGATAAGAAAAAAGGCATAGAACATGAGACAAAACTGACCGTGGGTGCTCCTGCATTGAAGTCCTTTTCTACTGCTGAACGTTCAGCTGACACAGAGGATGATCAACAGTCCATCAAACCCACTGATGAAGGTCTACAGGAGAAATCTAGTGTCGTTACGACTGATACTACCAAACCAGACGAAATAACCACAGAAATAAGTCCTGAAGCTGGAAAGAGGCCTCCAGAAGGTATCACAAATGAAGCCGAACTGCTGTCTTCTCAAGAAAAAACTAAACTACAAGGCAGCCCTTTAAAGAAACTCTTTACGGGTACTGGATTAAAAAAACTGTCTGGAAAGAAGCATAAAGGCAAAAGAGAAGAACCTAAGTTAGGGGAACAGGGTGAACTAATTCAGCACTTATCAGATTCACCAGATAGCCCGGAGGAACAAAAGGGGGAGAGTTCTGCTTCTTCTCCTGAGGAGGTGAATGAAATTCCTTCTTTGGAAAAATCTGTAGATGGAATGCAGGTCACTGAAAATGAAGACGCTGCGATTTCAGATGTAGAGCGAAAAAGAGAAAGTGTTACACCCTGGGCATCATTTAAAAAGATGGTGACTCCCAAGAAACGTGTCAGAAGACCTTCTGAAAGTGATAAAGAGGAGGAAATTGATAAGACAAAGAGTGCTGTAGCATCTGCAGCTGAAAACGCTGTTGATGAAAATCAGGGAGAATTAAAAGAAAATGGGGTGGACCAGAAACCAGAGAAACCTACAGAAGAGCCTAAACGGAAGGTCGACACCTCTGTGTCCTGGGAAGCTTTTATATGTGTAGGTTCTTCAAAGAAAAGAGCCAGGAAATCGTCATCATCTGATGAAGAAACTGAACATAAGCTTGGTCAAGAAACCCAAAAGGTAGAAGAGTCTGGACAAAGCAAAGAAATGGCAACAGATGTAATTCTTACTAGTTCTCAGGAGAGTGATCAAGGACAAGGCAACTCTTCCCCAGAACAAGCTGGAAGCCCATCTGAAGGTGAAGGTATTTCAACATGGGAATCATTTAAAAGGTTAGTCACTCCAAGAAGGAGATCCAAAACCAGAATGGAAGAGAGAACTGAAGACTCTGTTGTGGGATCTAGCCTGGAGCATTCAACATCAGATGGTGAGCCTGGAAAAGATGAATCGTGGGTTCCATTTAGAAAACTGATGCCTGGGCGTAGGAAGAAAAAGTCAGATGGGAAGCCGGAACCAACTCTTAAGCAAGCAAGAGAAGACATGGCAGAAACAACTGAGGAAGATTCAGATATCCCAGCTGTTGTTCCTTTATCTGAATATGAAGCAGCAGAGCAGGAGAAAATTGAAGCCCAACGAGCAAAAGATGCTGAAGCGGTGAGAGAACAAACCTCAGAGGAAGAGAGAGCAGAAAAATTAGAGGAGACCCTAAGAATTGAGCAAGCACACGAAGGACTGGTACATGCAGTTACTGTTACCGTTGTGGAAGGGGAAAGGGCGGTTACCAGCATTGAAGAAAGGTCACCATCTTGGATATCCGCTGCCCTGACAGAGTGCATTGTGCAGGCAAAAGAAGAGGAAGAGAAAGAACCTGAGAAAAAAGGTGAATTGGATGTTATCATGGAAGAAGCAGTGGTGGCTGCTAAGACAGTGCCAGAGACGAGAAAGGATGTAAGTGATGACACCACAGCAAGTGAGCTAGAGCCAACCTCTGAAGCAGTGACAGCTCTGGAGGAGACAGCAGAAGCTTCCTGTGCTGAAGAAACAATGGAAATGTCCCTTGCTGAGGAGACCACTGAGATGGTTTCTGCTGTTTCGCAGTTGATAGAAACCCCGGATACTACGGAGGAAGTTACACCCGTACAAGAAGTAGAGGCCACTGAACAAAACTTGAAAGAGTTAGACAGACAGACACAAAAGGTTCTTCATGAAGTTGCTGAAAGAGTAAAGTCAGCAGATGTAGCCCAGCTGGTTAGTGAAAGAACCATGGCAGCAACTGTAATTACAGCAGTGCAAGGAATTGAGTCAGAAGTGAGACATGATGCTAAAGGTGGGAAAGTTGTAGGTCAGGAAACTGTTTTGCTTGAACAGGTTTTGAAAACAGAAGGCGGCGAGGAGGATGACCTCCAGGCCTTGGAAAGTGCAGGGAGCATTGGGGGCCAAACCAGTGCTGAAGAGTGTGTCCTACAGGAAGGTTCAGAGAGAAGTGAAATACTTGCTGCAACAAAAGAAAGCACAGAAGGATGTGAAAATGAAGATGTAGAGAGAGATGAAAGCCAGGGGCAGGCATGTGAAGAACCAGTTGTAGAAGACCATAAAGAAATATCTGAAGTTCAGAGGATGGTAGAGGGACCTCCATCACAAGCAGTCACTCCCAAGGAAGAGCCATTAGCAAAGCAGGAGCCTTCGGAGCAAGAGAAACTGCCCATAACAGATTTGACAGTAGATGAGACAAGAGATGAACGTATTCCAGAAGTGCAGACTGCAGTAAGTATTACACATAACACAAAGGGTCATCTGTCAAAGAAAAAAATCAGCAAGTGTTGGGTATTATGCCTAATTTAGAACCAGGTTGTGGCAATACAAGTGTCAAGGGCCTTCTTTGTGCAGCCTGAGACAACTGAAGTTTGTTTCCAGTGATACAGATGTGCAGAAGCAGCAGCCACTGAGACTTGTGTGCAGAGTGAGGTACATGCAATTCCTGCAGAAGTGGGGTGGGAGGATGCTGTGTGTGAATCGGAAGGTTCTGAAACAATTGCTGTTAGGGCTCCCGCACAGCGCAGCGTGACTGAAGATACTATATGAAAACATGTGATACCGATGTGATCCATATGGTACCATACATAGCAGATGGTACCTTTGGTTGTAGGCAGAGGTACAACTGTAGCTGAGGTGCTTCTGCAAAAGGAGGGCAAGAGGTGACACCGCTACCTCCAGCTTTAAACGTGCAGGAGTTATTGTGGCTGACGTGTTCCTACCACCTTCCCTACCTTCCCAGCATCTTCCTGGCTTAGCCTTGTTTTGAGTGCTGTCAGTTGTCCCTGGCTTTAGGCTGCCCTTTGTTTAATGAGCTCTGAGTCCTGAGAAATGTAACACGAGCTGGGATCTTGCTGACCCACTTATCTCAGTGACATCACCTCATGCTCTTCCCGTAACCCTCCTCCTTCTGGTTGTTTCTTCTGGTGCTTTTTCACCCAGAACATCCCAGGTCACTCCCTGCCCGTACCCTTTTTCACAGGCCTGTTGCAATTCTCCACAGGTGCAGGATGAGACAGGGGATGAAACCTCTACCTTGGGGCTTACAGCTGAAGAGCCTGTGCAGCTGGAAGGAGAGGACAAAACCCTCACCGTGGGACCAGAGTGCACAGAAGCAGCTGTCGCTGTGGTCCCTGTTAAACCTGAAAGTCAAGATGAAATTCCTGACTTAGGCTCACAAGAGCAAGCTTGTACTGAAGGAGTTCCTAGCAGGGTACCTGCCCAGAGAGAGGAAGAGGAAGGTGATGCTGTGCTCCTTGGAGGAAAAAGCACAGAAGTCACTGTTACTGAGGTTCCTCTGCAGAATGAGATAAAACCCTCTGCCCTTCCTTCAGAAACAGTTGGTTCAGAAGCAGCTGCAGATGCTGAGCAGAGTGTGAGGGATGGGGCTGGCAGGCAGATTACATCAAAAGATTCTGTGCCCATCCTAGAGCCACAGCGCAGAGAAAAAACAACTGAAACTCCCTCCCAGAGCGATGAAACCGAAGGTGGCAAAATGGAAGATGCTATGCTCGAAACTGAAACGCACTTAGAGAGTGATACCACTGTCCTTGAGGCTCCTGCACAGACTGAAGCTGACAGCATATCTAGTTCAGCATCAGCATGCCCAGATGTCACTGAAAATGGAAGCACTGTCCTCACTGACATAAGTCCTAAGAAATGTGAAGCACTAAGCAGCTTAGCTGAAGAAGAGGCTGTGGAAAAAGAACAGGAAATTGTAGAAACCTCTAGCTGTCAAGACTTTCAGAAAGAAGGTAACGAAAAGGAGCAATTGATGGAAAGAGCCAAAGAAGTATTTGAATCTGGAAAAGGGGAAGCTGTGAGAGGTGATGTGTGTTCAACTGCTGTCCAGCAAGAGGTTACAACTGTGCAAGAAGGCGGCTCTGACTCTGCTTTCCTACAGGCTGAAAGCTTGGAGGCTCTGCAAGTGCCTGTAGCAGCTGCAGCAGTTGAAGAGCGTGTCGTGGCTGAAACTGTAACGCCTGCAGACATGACAGCCGAGTCTGTACAGCCCTTGGCCACCACACCAGAGCAAGTAGCTGCAGAAGAGGTCCCAGTTGCTACTCCTGACTCTTCAGGCTCTGGGACTGCAGAGCTTGGTAGTGCAGAAGCACCTGAGGCTCAGGTAACGCCTCAGGTAACTCCTGTTTCCGTGAATGGAATATCAGAGGAGCAAGAGGGGCCCCAGAGTACGGGGCAACCCAAGCAAAATGGTATTCCTCTAAGTGACAGTCTGTCTCTCACCTACACGGAATGTGAGGAGGATGTTGTTCAGTCTGTGACTATAGAGTCCCAGAGTACGAAAATTGTACTGAACGCCATCCAGACGGCTGTTCACAGACTTGAAGAAACAGCAGAGTCAGCTGCCTTTGAGTCACAGCACATTAAGTCTGTAGGGAAAAGCCCATCAGATACAAATATACCTGAACCTTTGGAAAGCATGCAGGTGGATCATCAAATTCCAGTAAAAGAGGAAGAGGTACGGACTAAAGAACAAGAGCTCCAGCAGTCAGCAATCGTGAAAACTGCTACCTTAACAGAGTCTGCAGAAATTCATGCAATTGTAGAAAAAACAAAAGACATGCTGTTAACTTCTGAGGTGCTGGAAGATGGACAAAGTCAGAATTCTTTAACAGTTGTGACAACCCCTGAAGACGTTTCAAGGGAAAGTGGGAGTCTTCAGAAACCAACACTAGATCTAAGTACTTCAGAAGATTCAGCCAAAGACCCCCTGGACATACATCCACCAAAATTAAGGGAAAAAGAGGTTGGGCGGATTATGGAAATCCCAGACCAGCATATAGGTCAGCAAACATGCAAAGAAAGTAAGGAGGAAGAACATCGCGTGCCAGTGGAAGATGGGAAAACACAGACATGGGAGGACGATAATTGCCAAGAAGGAACACCGTGTGATAGTCCACAAAGTCAGAGCTTGGTGGCTCCTGAGGCCTTGAATGTAAGTAGCATTTTTAGCCAACAATTTATTTATTTTTTCCAAAATAGTTGGGGGGGGTGTCTCTAAAACTGTTGTTTTGTTTAGTCTTTTTAATTCTGGTGAAAGGCAACTGCTCCCCAGTTTAACCAACGGGCCACAGATATTTTTTTTCACTTTACTGCCCCTTTCTCTGGCTACTCAACACCTGGTTTCTTTTCTGTACAGCTGCCCTCACTTTAATGACCTTGGTCTTGGCCTGTAGTTTAGGGTGGTATTTCTGGGAGATGGAAAGTGTGTTTAGTGTATGAGATTTAATCCACAAACATGCTTCCTTTCTAAGAAAGCTCTTTTTAAAATCCTAAAGGATGTGAGTGTTGCCTTTCATGGTAAACCTGGAGTGACTCATGTACCAAAGTTCTTTTGTGCTTCAGTGAAATCAGAATTAGAAATGATAGGTACAGTCTCTCCCTAGGATATTTACTGCACTTGCTTAACTAAGTCATGAGACCTTTATCTCTGTCTTTGAGAACTGTTTGGGAAAATAAGGTATTCTTGAGAGTAAGCTGTCATTAATAAAGCTTTTTTTTACCGTCCTCTTTCAGATGTGCTAAGCATCCGTGTGGCATTTGGAGAGATGCCAGTCCTAGAGAATGACTGACAATCCTGTGACAGAACCAGGAGCTTTATTCACTACCCTTTATTCTTGGATGTTAACATCTGCTCTTTTAAAGACCTCACCTATTTGTCATTTCTATTAAAAACCCAATGCCTTTAATGTTGGCTGTATCCACACGTGTTCCATTCAAAGGTCATTCGCCTCTGCCCAAAGTACACCAGTTAGACTGGAGATTCACAACTGAGTGAATGGACAGACCACTAAAATCTGTGCCACAGTTATTGCCGTCCCCTCACTTAACGTGTGTCCTGTCTGTTCCATCTCCTTGAATGCCTTCACTCATCCCTGAATCTCCCTGCCTTCTTTCTGCAGTCTCCCTTACCCCCCCATCTTCCGTAGCTGCCTTGATGTGACCCACGAGTGGCCGCAGGTGCCGCTTGACTTGCGTGTGAGCGGGAAGAGGAGGGCTGACTGATGAGAACACACGAGACTCCTGGCCGAGTAGCAGACGTGTCTTTACCAAACAGCAGGAACTGGATCACGCACAAATTTTTGAGCAAGATGCTCAAGATTGCTGCCTTTCAGTCCCATTCAGGTATCTCTGTCCATCCTTCAGCTGTGTTTGTGCAGGCCTGATTTAGTCAGAAATTACTACAATGTGGCTTGAAAGGAGACTGAGAATACCCTTCTTCTGTTGTTCCAGACTTCAGGTCTCAGGACTGGACTGTAATGTGTTGAATATTTATATGTATGTCTTAAACCCAGTTCTGATTTTAGTGTAGAGCTATGATACTTCTGTACTACTTAGGTGTACCCTTAAATGAATTTTGTAGAGTAGCCTGGAGAGGAAATCGAACCATTGGAATGGAAATTGATAACAGTAGTTTCCTATTTATTGTTCCAGGTTTTCCCCTTTGTAAAATCTCTCAAAAACTTGGCTGTCTTGCTTTGAATATTTATATCCTAAACCCAGTTCTGATTTTAATGTAGAACTATGATATTTCTAAAGACAGAAGGAGTGCCCTGACCTGTGTCAGATCCACCAACCACTTCTACTTGCAGTCCTCCCTGGTTTTTCAGAACGCTCCAGACTTCCCATTTTCCCACTGTCTTGCTCATGTAGCAACCCCAGCAGTACCACAGCCCCTCTCATTCCAGGGTCTGCTCGTTCCTGGTTACTGCCCTATCCGGCCCCAAGCCTTTACCCACACCTACACCAACATCCTTCCTGCACGCATGCTTCCTCCTTTCCCAACCTCTGCCTGAACCTCTTTCCTGCCACAGCATTTCCTGAATTCCTCCCAGCTCCTATCGATTCCCTGTCTTCACAGAGGAAGGAGGGTAAGGGCTGGGTAGCGAATTCTGCCTTGGGTTGCAAAAGCTGATGAGACCTTTTGGGGTGCTGAGATCTTCACGTAAGGTGGGTTTGACTGACAACAGCTGTAGACCAGAAGGAGCCAGGGTGATTCCACAATGGAAAGAAGCCCCAAGACTGAGGGTCCTGGGATGTCTGTCCCCAACAGGAGTTGGTCCTCTCTTTCGTTGTTTACATTAAAATCAAACACGGGGTACAAGTCCGTACTTCCAGCTCTGATTTCTGAAGTGAAGGTTGCAGATCTCACTTTGTGATAGCAGTGCCCATCAAGTTGAACAATAGCTCACTATCCTACCTGTATAGTAATTTATTTAAAAATCAACTTCTAGTGTACAAATGCTCTTGTTACGGCAGGTGCTTGCCTCTCCTCGAGGCTGCACGTACAGCAAGCAATGTGACTGATTGCACTGGTGTGATTGCACCATCTGGTGCTGCCCTGTGTGGAAGCATCAAAAGATTTTTTTATTTTCCTCCTTACCTCAGAGCAAATTATATAAATATTTAAAGCCGAGCAACGTGGTTTCAAACAATCCAGTCTGTCTCTGTCCATGGTTAGCGGCAGCTTTCCCCCTGAGCTTTGGGCAATTCCAACAACCTCCCTTGGTTTCCACAGGTTGAAGTTGGCTTGCAAGTTAATCGTGCTCTTAATAACACCTCACAAATGCAAACTTGGCTGAATTTGTACAAATTGTATACCTACGTACGTTAAGCCATATTGCAATAACTGCAGCAGGTAAAACGACATAACAGTAGCATGACCTGTGTAATCCTGATTCTTACGTTTGTAGCTCCAAAGCTGTTAATAATATGTAAAGTTAATTCTTGTCTGAACCTCATTTAAATAAAGCTAGCTTTACTACAGTGTAAATTGTCTGCTGGTAATAATTGGACAGGCGAGTGCTTAAACTTGCCCGTTTTCTCCATTAATCCAGGGCCTAGGTAAGCAATGCGACAAACTTAACTATAAAACAAATACAAAAGCTTCTTCTTATAACTGACAGCTAAGTAAAATGCTGCACCCAAGACCCACGCTAACGGTGCAAGGAGCATGCCTCCACATAAAGACACTACTTTGTTCCAGCATATTGCTTTGGCCTCTGAAACTCTCCTTTGAGACTGTGACTTCTGGCTTGTGCTTAAAAGCTCGAAGCTTTCTCTAATCCAATGTACTGGGTTACAAAATTTGGTTTTGTGTTTTTAAGGTAGATTTTCATTGATTAAATAAAATACAACTACAAATTTGTTCTAATGTGTGTATGTGGTGGTTTTTTTCAGCTTCCTTAGTGCAAACTGTTTTCTGAGAGTTCTTCCATCTCCAGAGTTAGATTTGCTCCTGACAAGTCGTTTGTTGTTGACTGACGTTCAGCTTTTGGGGTGAATTAAAGGAACTAATTACAGAATTAAACTGTGGTTTGGTTGTAATTTTCTATAAAATTTGCATGCTTCAGAAGAAGTAATAAGGTGCTTCAGAAGGCTGAAGAAAAACCCCTCCATTAAATTCAAGATAGGTAACAGTATTCAGTGACATTCAGTATTCACAGAACAAACCAGCATCTCCCACCAGACTGTGCTGAAGGCACACAGCTTCTGCCAGCCCTTTTGCAAGGTTTGTGCGCTTACACTCTCCTGTTACTGGTTAACATGAAGTCCCTAAACAGGCATCAAAGTAGGGATGGGAGACCAAGCCTTTGTGCATCCCAGGGAGGTTTGTATGCTGTTCTCTCTTTTGTAACGCTGTTTTATTGGCAATAGCTAGAGTATCCTGCTTATTAGCTCAAGCTATGGAAGCACATCTGGCTTTCCCATTCAGATCCAGAGCATATGGGAGGCAGCTGTGCTCGTTGAGGAACCTGCACAGCTTGGATACGGCAAGTGCCTGGGGATGGGTGGGCAGCTTGCCAAAAGCACAGAGAATTCCTGAGCTGGCCATGTCTGGATGCTGAATGCTGGATGTTTGTCATTCACACTGCCATATGGGTGGGGAGCAGGCCTGAGGAGGCTGATGGACCTGCAAGGAAGGATGTGGTTTGGAGTGAGGAGCAATGTGGAGCAGAAGGCCAGTGGGACTGGCAGCACAGGGTTGGAAGTTCTGATTTCAGGGAGATGGATGAGATGCAGTGAAAGAAGGTGACTCTTGCCTCTGTGAACATTTTAAGCTGCTGCTAACAAAATGGGAGTTTAGCCACAGCAGTATTAATGCCTAATTTAGGGCTGATGTCATTTCTAGCTGGACACTAAATTGAGTCTTTACAAAAGTGAGAATGAAAGATAAGGGTGTAGTAAATGCCTGTCTGTGGCTCTTCTGCTCCAACATCCTCTTGAAAAAGGATTCTCAGCTCTTTAAAACTGGAGGAACAGTTTTAAGAAGTGCCTCCTCTTCCTCCTCGATCATAACATCCATTTCCAGAGCTTGAAAAACCCACGTGCCTCAGCCCTTGGTGCTGGGACTGATGATATGATGAAATGGGGGAAGCAGAAGTCCAATATGCCAAGGGAGCTGCTTCTTGGGGATGGTCTCTGTGTAACGACCTGCAGCAGCTTGACCCTGCCCTCGTAATCTAATTTACAGATATGTCCTTGTGCTTCCTACAAAGGCATCAGACTAGAAAGAATAACCAGCAAGACACCTTTTCCTCTAAGCATCTAGACAAGAAGGGAATTGCAAAATTTGCAAGGAGTTTACAAGCCAGCTGCTGTCCTGAACAGCAGATATCCCCAGGAGCCCCCGGGAAGCAGCCCAACAGCAATCCCTGCCTCCCCCCCGGTGCAACTGTCCCCTTGTCACGGTCTTCTCTGTATCCTCGACCTTGCAGTGCTACGACCTGCTTGAGCTATCTGTCTCCCTGCTTGGCAAGTGAGTTCCTTGAGAACTTTTAAACTCATTTCTGTATTTCCCACAGTCTCAGGGCCGGCATGACGTAATCAGCGGTGCCTGTCATTTCCCATAGAAACGGCTGGATGAAGCAGAAACCCTGACACACAGCCAGCTGTACTAACGCTTCTCCTTTTCACCTTTCCAGTGGTAGCCGTGAGGCTCACAGACTAAAACAGGGAGAGAGAGGTGATGCTCAGCCGATAGTAGGGCCAGGTACCTTCAGGCCTAGCCTCAAGGTAGTCCGGGTCCTGACCAAAAAAAGGGAAAGTATTCAAGGTTGGCTCACTAAAACAAAGGAGACTGGAGGGTTACTTACAGCTCTGAGGGAAGGCTGTGCGTGGGGAAGATGGGGCAAGGGGGAGATGGCGGCCAAACTCTTTGAGATGCTGGCTGGAAAGGTAGCCTTCCCACAGCCCCTGGCTGCGGTGTGGGTGTTCATTCAGAGGAAACTTCTCTTAGCCCAAATATATTTGGGTTGGTTTTTTTTAATTTCCTATATGGTATTTTCACTATCCATTCATGAGAGCAATTAAGAATTACAAAGACAAATATGTGTGTTATTCTGTTATTCTGAGGCTTATGCAAACTCTTCTAAACTAGAATATTTGCTGAACAATCTTGAAAATAGCATTATTCTCTTTGGCATAAGCTTCCCTGCTGGGGAAATACTTTTATTGGATTTTTGCATGATCTGTCTTGATCTTGCAATTGGATTCAGGCTCATACGTCCTCTCTCCTCCCCACAGTAGAGCCCGTTAATGCCTTGCAGATGCAGGGGAAGAACCTGCACCAGTATGACTGGTGTGGCAAAGGCTGGACGTATTGCTTACAGTTCCTCATACAAAGGTATATTTAACTTTAAAAACAACACAGACAAACCCTTTAAGTCAGTATTGATATTGATTGGTAGAAGTAGACTCCTATTCACTATGGCAGTATATTGACTATGTTGAAATTCCTATTTTGGTTTCTTTCACTCATAACCAGTAGTTGTTCATGGAAAGAACAGATACAAGCAATTACAGATTGCTTTCTGTAATCATTTCTTGATGTGTCTCAAGGCTCTGGACATTCCAGTTAATTATTAGTTATTTATTTTTCCCAATAAAAGAAACAGCACATTTTGTTTTCACTTTCCTATTAAGAGCTCAGGTCACTGGGGAGCATCACACCTTACTATCTAAGCAGTAGGGATGATTTTGCTTAAAACTTTAAAACCTCCTATTTTTGATTGTGGTTAACGTACAGGAGTACAGTGATGATGTGCTATGGCAAACCAACCTGTTGTATGTCTGTGCCACGCTGTAGCAACAAGGAACCTTGGTACATCACTGAAAAATAACGTAAAACCTCTTGAATTTTGAGTTGTAAATTACGTATAGTATTGATTGATTGTCCCTATTGAACGGCAAGGTACAAGAAGCAGGAAAGTACTGACAACATGCAGGGAAACAGAAGAGCACAGTCGGAGGGCTGCAGGAGCAGAGACAAACATGCATCAAGTGATGTAAGACTGCTGTTGCTGGAGAAAAACCCTGTGTGTTATGACAACCCTGGCGTTAGTTAGAAGAAAATCAGAGAGGCCCTGCAATCTGTTGCAAAACCAGAAAAAGATTGAAATGAGTTGAAAAAAGCGAGTGCTTTTACTGAACATTAATTTGGGACCTGTTTGTGGCAGCAAAACCAAGTAAAAAAGCTCCTCCAGAGTAGCGGAGGAAGCAGGATGGCATGCAAAGAGTGAGAGCTTCCTGGGGGCTTCAGATCCCGCTCTGCACAGACGACTGGGAAATGGAAGGGGAAAGGTGGGATCTGGTTTCTTTATTTTCTACCTTTTGTCCTGTAGCCAGGAAATACACTGTACTGGCGATGGAGCTTAAGTTTTATGTACTGAACTTCCACACTCTCTGTCCTCAAGCCAAGTGTGTTTTAACCCAACAGGCTTTTCTGGAACTCAAGCTGCTGTGACCATGCGTTGCTCCTCCAGGCAGAAAGGTTCGGAACTACTCATTGCTATGTATAAACCCCCATTATTAAACCCCACATGCAGCTCCCCCAAACCCCCCATAAAACGAAACAGAACAAACACCCAACAGAAACCCAAAATGAAGTGAGTTCCCTCTGTACATAGTAGGGAGAAAACTGGCGTTATAACAAATGAAGTCGGTCAGTAAATACTTAACTGCAGCAGATAAAGGCGTTATGGACACAGTGGCATCTCTGTGATGAAGTCCTTTTTAAAGAATATGTTCATACATACATATGAACTTCTGAAGTAAGAATATCCTCACTTTAAAGATAACTTCGTATCTTTAAAGTAGCACAGCAACGAACCAAAGATGCTGTGAAGCTAGTGCTTTTCTGCAGGAGCAGAGAAGGGTTAGAGTTTTTAAAATCTGCTATAACCAGGAAATAATGAAATATCTGGACAAATAATTACAAACTGTGAAGTGCGAAGTTCAGCATAGCTCAGTATTCTCCTTCATTACCTATTTTCTGAAGTAATACAAAGGGAGCCACCAAAACCATCTAACTGGCTCCTACTTTAGATATAGGACACAGACCTAAGTTTAGAAGGATATGTTTGAATTTTGAATGAGTTAGAGAGAAATATTATTGATTCTTCAGCTCAGAACAGCTTAAAATAGACTGTCAAATGAGCAGTGCTGAGGTTAGCCTGTTCTACTGTTCCAGCAAAAAACCTACCCTTCTTGATTCTGTTGTGAACTCAAAATGTAACCAAACCGTGGGAACAGAGTGTCCCTAAAGGGAGAAGATACTCTGTTTTTTAGGCAGAGAAAATTCAGCAGAGGTAGTAGCAGTGCTGATGCTTGGAGAATTAACATTTCTTAGCCCCTTTGGAAGGCAGCACTCCGGGCTGAAGGAGCAGCTGGACATCTGTGTACTCTGTGTGTGCACATGCATGTGTACGCATGTGTGTGCGTACATGTGCATTCCCACTTGCAGGACCTGCTCAGACTCGGTCTGAGCCTGTCTGGGCCTGGGGACAGGGAACTGCAGCCACCCTGCTACCACTGCTGGGAGACCAGTTCCTTCCCCTTGGCCTTGCACTTCCCCAGGGCAGCTGGAACACAGCGTGCAGGGAAGTGCCGGTGCTTCCTCCCCGCTGAAGTTTATCTGCCACCTGCTCATCAGCTCATGGCTCTCATGGCAGGGCTGCCAAAGAAGTTGGAGGGGGGGACGTGAAACACCCTTGAGGCTCATTTCTCCTTCCCATCCTGCTCACCTCACTCAGGGCCAGGGGGGGCCTGTCACACCTGTCACACCTGAGCTACCCAGGGGCTGCTCACTGAGGACACCGTTCTTGGCTGTTCTCCAATACCTTCTTCTGCTGCCAGCATCTCTTAGAACTGGATTCTCAGACCCAGAGAAAGGCTTCCCTTTCTCCACAGAGGCAAAAATTTCAAGAACAGTGATACATCCTGAACTGTAGGAAACTGGGTCTGCCTCTCAACCTTCAGAACATCTATTCCCATATATATTTCTATGTATGTATGTATGTATGTATGTATGTATCTATCTATCTATCTATCTATCTATCTATCTATCTATCTATCTATCTATCTATCTACCTACCTACCTACCTACCTACCTACCTCTCTATCTTTCTAGCTCTCTCTATGTCTCTCTCTCCCCACCTCAACGGTCTTACAGTGGGAAAGACAGGTACTCATCCAAGGCCCTTCCACAGGTCTTCCCATAGCACAGAGCGTCCTTGCCAAGATGCTGAGGACAAGGGCAGGTAGTGGCAGTGCAAGTGTCATCTCCCGGCTTCTGAATGGTTGAGTGACACCAAGGCACCAGCCTGGTGCCAGTCAGCCCTGCATGGCAGACCTCCCCTTGTGTACCCGTGGTTTTGAGTGCTCTGCGACCCGCCGTGTGAAGGAAGGGCTCTGCCCCCTCTGCTGCAGGGCAGGACTGGGAGAGCCCTTCCCGTCCCTGCCCCTGGGTGCAGGCAGGCGGGTGCAGAAATGCCCTCCGGGCTGCGCAGTGCCCCCGCCAAGGGCTGCCGGCCGGCGAGCCGGGGCGCCCGGGCGGCTGCGCCGGTGTGACGGCACCATCTAGTGCTGCCTCCTGCGAGCGGCCCCTGCCTGGGGCGTGCGGGGAGCGGCACCGTGCGGGGAGCGGCACCGTGCGGCTGCAGGCAGCGGCATGGACGCTGGGCACCGCGGCCAGCAGGAGGTAAGGCCTGTTGCCCCTGCAGCCTGGCAGAAGTGACTCTTGGGTAGCTCCCGATAAGCCTGGAAGACTTCAGAACTGACTGCAACAAGCCACAGGAAAGGTGTAGCCCAAACTTCCAAGCTGGAAGGCAGGAATACGCCAGTTTATCCTGAAAAGCTTTGGTTATGTGTGAGCCTAGAGAGGCTAGTGTGTGTGTGTCGTGACGACAAACGATAAACTAAACAGTGAGCGACGACAATCCCCCCTGGAATAACTCCTAGATGCCAGCCTCACTGCCTGCCATGGCAGCCAGAGTGCAGACCACCTTGCTGAAGACCCCAGGCTCAGCTGACCTGGAAGAAGCAGCTCCCTGTAGTCCCAAGTGCCAGACAACCCCTTCCTGCTGAGCCAAATCGCTGAGCAGTTACACATGAGCAGGGGCATTTCTGCCCCACGGGAAAGGGAGCACTGAAATCATGAGCCTTAGCCAGGGTTAAGAGGTAATGCCATCCCAGAGCTCTTCCAGCCTGTGCTGGCGGGTATACCAGTATATACCACAACTGGTAAAACCCAAAGGAGAACCTAAAGTAAATGTAACGGAACAGAGCCAGCCTGAGCTGTGCAAAGAGGAGAAAGCAAAACGGGGAAATAGAGGATCACCTGCGGTCACTACTGCGTGTAAGTGTTTACGGAAAACATGGTTAGACGAAGAGCTCTCTCCCAGTCAGTTAAATGGGCTGACAACACCTGTTTTACAGCAATGGGCTGTTTGTCTCATCGACTCTTCGTGATGGTCCTGGGGGATCTGTACCCAGGGATGGCAGCGACATGGTACAACTTAATAAAGTAATGACTAAGGCAGAGGATTTTAGGGTTGTGAGCTCTGCGATACCTACACCCGCCAGCACTGAGCCTAGACCATGAATGTGCAGACCACGAAGCCACGGTCGGGGCTTGATCCTGTGTCAGTCAGAGCTGTTGCTGCTTGCCCTGCTGAGGATCCAAGTACCAAGGTGATGGTAGCAGTTAATGACCACTGCTTTAAGACGTTCCCCATCTACACCAAATGTAGATGGTAGATAAGGGCACTTACAAACTTAGCAAACAGTTGGTTTCAATTGTAGGCATCCACTATCCACCCACTTGCCAGGGCTAAATTGATTCTGTCTACTGGACCAGCAGTCCACCCGGCCTTACTCTTAGGTCCTCAGGATAAGTACCTTTTGGGTACGGATTTACTGAAGGGTCAGCCATGGGTGGGCCCGTGGGGACAACAGTGAACGAGGACAACCACCCCCTTTACTGCACGGTTTGCCTTGTATCGATGCACCCCCCGTTAGCCTTTTAGCAGCAGATGCCACCTTAGCCCACAGCAAGCTAGTTGGCACTCCACACTGCAAGTTCTCTCCTGATGCCCTCCATCCTCCTACCGAATTGACAAAACAGACAAAAGAACAGGGAAAACAGAAGCCTAATGGCAAATGGCAACTAACAGCAGATTATGGAGGCCTAACCATTGCTGCCAAACCACCCACTGCAGCTGATACAGTCAATGCTCTTAATGATGGATGGCAACGACGTGAAAGATGTTGATTATGATCCCAGCACTGGAGGCAGATAGGATGAGGTTTGCTTTCGCCTAGCAGGGACTTCAGCATACATTTATTTGCCTATCACAAGGTTTAAAGCATAGTCCCACCACAGGTGTGGCCCATGCCACATTGGCTAAAGAGCTGGAAATATTAGAATTCCCACAAGAGGTCACTGTGGGGTAGCCCATCGGTCATGTCTTAAGAGGTGGTGACTTCACGGGACCCATGAACAGGCTACAAGGCACGTAGTCAGCTGGGGTAGAAATAGCAGAAGAACAGAAACAAGGGCCCAGTCACAAATTAATCTTTTGAGGAGTCAGATGGATACGTGGGAGAAAAACTGCCCCCGATGAGGTCCTACAAGAAATCCAATGGTCACCCCTGCCCCAGAATAAGGAAGGAGTTGTGGTCTGTGCTAGCAGCTTCAGGATATCGGAGGGCACATATTCCAGGTCTCAGTGTTGTAGCCTGGTTGCTCCATAACTTAGTAAAGAAAAGTTGAATCTCGGACTGGACCTCACAACATGAAGAGGCCCCCGGTGCTGCTAAAGAAAACCATAAACGTGCATCAGCCACTGGGACTCATCCACCGTTCGTGGTCCCTCTCACTACTTGTCCAGGCGGGAGAGAAAGGATATCGGTGGAGACTAGCACAACAGGGGCTGCCTGGATCCACGCAACGCCCCATCTCCTTGGGCTCCAAATCACGGCAGAATTTTGTGTAAGAATGCAGTCATAGATAACAATAAGACTGCTATTAAACAAAACTAATTTTGAATAGGAAACCAGAGATTAAGTCTTTGCAGGAAGAGTGTGAAACTGGGCAGTGGGGTCATTGTGAGGGCAAATACACTTCCCCTTGTGCTGGTTTTAGTCACGTGGTATTTCGCTGGCCAGAGTTAAACCATGACACCCCTCTAGTAAAACTTTTGAAAATCCTAAAAAGCACGGAGTATGTCTTTCCGTGGTAAGCACGGAGTGCCTCAATCACAAAGCTTTTGGCACTTCAGTGAAATCTGAATCAGAAAAGAAGATAGGTATAGTCTTTCCCTAGACTATTTACTGCACTTGCTTAACCGAGACCCTCGTTATCTCCAAGAACTGCTTGGGAAAATAAGATGGTATTGACAGAGTAAGTTGTACAATAAAGCTTTTTTTTAGATGTCTTCTTTCTGTCAGATGTGCTAAGCATTCATGTGCCATTTGGAGAGATGCCAGTCTCAGAGAACAACTGCCAAGGCTGTGGCAAAGCCAGGCGCTTTATCCACGAGGGATGCTAACAGTTGCTCGTTTGAACTCTTCACCTCTTTGTCATGGTCATGCCGTTAGGGCTCCACATACAGCTACACCTGTGCTCCATGCAAACGTCTGCACCACTGCCCCAAGATCCCTCAACCCACTCCCCTCATGGGGGGCAGCAAGGACTCCCCCTCCTCATTCTCCCCTTTCCTATGAGGAGACAGGGACAGAAACGGGTGTCTCCTGCACATGCTCTCAGGTGAAAGGGGAAAACTGAAGCTGAAATTAGGGAAGAAAAGACAAAGAAGGGGAGAAAACCACATTCTGTTCAGTGCTGCAACGCTTGAAATACTCGTTTGGTGTCATTCCAGCCGAACAGGCAGCCTCTCCACCAATTGTTAGACAGACTTTTTGCAGCCCCCCCCTGCCTTCCACAGCTCCTTTGCAGCCCCATTCCAGTGAGAAGCTCCCGCTCTCTTTCTCTCCCAGTTCTAACCCTAGTCCTACACCTGCACCCTGGTTGTGGGTTGAGCCTTGTCCAAACCCCTCAGCCCTGGCACAAGGTGAAACCTCTTTGGGAGGGCAGGCTGTGGGCCCTGGGTCACATGTAGATGATTTGTTCTCGTTTGTGGCTTTTCTGCACCAAAACTGCATCCTAAAAGAACACTGGGGTTGTGGCCTTGTTGAGAGGCCCAGGGGGGCTGGCTGCAGTGTAAGGGTGTGCCACAAACACCCCTGTCAGATGGAGAGGCAGGGACCTTCCTGGACCTCACTTCTCTTCAGCAGGTATTTGACTTGCTGAGGTTACTCCCTGGAGCCTTTCTTGGATGTCAGAGTAGCCGGAGCAACTTGCCTGTGTAACCTTAACACATTTCTTACTATAGGATGACACCAAGAAATGCACCCTCTTGGGCCAACCAGACATTGAAGAATGATTTTGCCACTCACCTGGTAGGTTTTAAAGACAAACTGAGGAACTGCACTCTCCTACAGCTGTTGCAAGCAGGTGCTTCTGCAAAACCACCTGCTTCAGTCAGAGCAATTCAATGCTATCCAGGAGACAGCTTAAAGTCTGAAATACCTGGTCATTCTTTTGCAAATAACCTCTCATCCCTTATGCTCAGTGGCAGAGACATCAGTGCTAAGTGCCAGTGGTATTGTATCCCCATTTGTTGGTCCTCAGAACCATGTTTAATTGCATCCCTGGGCAGCAATAGGAAAGAAACGTGCTCATTTCTCATGCAAGCGTCACCACCGAGGTGTGGCACTGCTTGTGAGTACCGCTACCAGCAGCTACGTGCCAGAGCAAATACACCCTCCTGGCAGCAGCAGCTGCACTTGTTTCCTCTCACCCTGCAAATCCTCAGCTCCTGTAAGCACTCTGGAGACCATCAGCAGCGTGCGGCCAGATGCAGAGTCAGCCGTCACCTCACCCTCCCTTGCAGGAGTATCAGAAGCAGGAAAATGTTTTATATGACGTTACAACACGTGGTGACTTTCTCATGGCTTGACCAAAGATTTGTGCTGATACACAAGTCTTCAGAATGTCTAGTTTCTGTAGGACAACTTCTTTTTTGAGCAGCAAGCAACTCCTTTAGGAGCAAGAGGACCCATGTCAGCTTCTGAAGGATGAAAAAGCATCAATAAAACCATCATCTCCAAATTCTTAGCATGCTCTTTAAGATGCAGATACAAATCCCATGCCAAGAGATTTCTGACCCTTGAGTTAATGAGAACTGAAGGTGGTGCTCCCATTCTCTGGGGCAAGTAGCATTTGGTAGCACCTTCTCTTGCCTGGCTGGCAGGGGCTAGGGGAAAGCACCAGCCCTAAGAGAGGCACTATCATAAGAGTGCCCGTACCCCTGGGTTAGACATCTGAAGGCAGAAACCCCTGCTTCTGCTCTTGCTCTAAGATGGGGGTATGATCTGACTGCACAGTGAAAACTGCTGTCATTGCAAGCTGCCCAGGTGACACATCTGCCTTGCAAAGTCATCGCAGAAACCTTTGCAGTGACAAAATCCTCTATAAATCAGTGTCCCTCCTGCGCATTGAATGTTCCCACTCTCTTCAGAAGAAACAGTTAATAGAATGTTAAAAAAAACCAAAACAACCAAACCAAAAATATTAAACAAAACGGAAAGGCGGTGTCCTTAGGGGCATGGTCACTGTTTAGGTGGCTGCTTCCTGAGTAACTGCTTAGTTGCCTTTCATTCTCTCCGGGTGTAGTCTGAGGCACTGCTTCACCGCACATCAGCTCTTCACTGGGCATGGCGAGGTGCTGCTCGCAGATGGAGCCCGATTACAGATTTCAACTGCTTCCTTCGGCCAATTTTTGCTTTTGTTTTGCTTGGAGCAGATGGAGTGCAGGCACAACCGGTGACATTGCATCCCTGTGCTCTGAGGCACACTTTCACACCTGGGGACCCCCCAGGGCAGCCATACTCTGGCCCCAAAGTCACGCTGGCCTGTGGGGGAGATTCACACAGATTTACAGAATGGTAAGGGTTGGAGGGGACCTCTAGAGATCATCTAGTCCAACCCCCCTGCCAGCGCAGGATCACCTAGAGCAGATCACACAGGAACAAGTCCAGGCGGCTTTGGAAAGTCTCCAGAGAAGGAGCCTCCCCCACCTCTCTGGGCAGCCTGTCCCAGTGCTCTGTCGCCTTCACGGTGAAGAAGTGTTTCCTCACGTTCAGGTTGAACCTTCTGTTTCCCAGTTTATGGCCATTGCCCCCAGTCCTGTCACTGGACACCACTGAGAAGAGCCTGGCCCCATCTTCCTGACACCCACCCTTTAGATATTTATAAGCATTGATGAGATTCCCCCCTCAGCCTCCTCTTTTCCCAGCTAAACAGACCCAGGTCTCTCAGCCTTTCCTCAGAAGGAAGGTGCTCCAGGCCCTTCATCATCTCAGTGGCCCTGCACTGGACCCTCTCCAGTAGCTCCTTGTCCTTTTGGAACGGAGGAGCCCAGAACTGGCCACAGCACCCCAGGTGAGATCACACGTTGCCTCAGTCAGCCCGGCTTTACTAAACCAGCCGGGAGGACGCAGTTTCTGCTACCCACGCCAGGGGCGGGTTTCGGTGGGACAAGCCCACGAAGCGCCTCAGACACCCAGCACCACACGCTGTGGCCCTGGCAGGCGGGGTCGAACCCGCCTCAGGCGGGACGGGGACGCGCCCGCCCGGCGCCACCTCCGCCCTGCGCATGCGCGGGGCTCCTTTCCCCGCGCTCTCGCGGCGCTCTTGACTGTTTCCGCGGCGCCGGCGATCGTTAGAGCTCCCTCGGGGAGCCGCCTGGCTGCTGCGGGTTCGACCCGCCCGGTGCCGGCGGCCCTCGTCGATTCCTACGGCTACCGCAGGGGCCCGAGGTACCGAGCGCCGCCGGACGCCGCCGAGCCGTGAGTGCCAGCCGCCGGCGGGTCACGCCATCCCGCCCCGCGGCCTGCGCCTCGCCCCGAGTCCCCCTGCGGCGGTCCTCGCCGGCCCTCCCGGGCGAGGGGAGTCCCCTCCGCACTGCCGGCAGGTGGGAACCCGCCGTTCCTTCGGGTGTCCTTGCAGGCTCTGGCCCTTCAGAGCTAAATTCAGCGTGTCGGTTGCTGCTGTCCCCGCAGCACCTGTCCCCTGCTTGGCGCTGTGCAGAGGAGGGATGCGCACCGGGCACGTCCTGTGTGGCAGGAGAGTGGCGCGCGGGCCCGGCACGTCATACCTGTGGTGCAGTGGGTTTTTAATGCACATCGCACTGCAGCTTTATGGAAAATTAATAAGTAGGGCAGGAAAACTTTAATACGCTCCGCGAACAAGGGTGAAGTGTCTGAGAAGGTTCTTTTTCAGTTCTTGTTCAGGGCTTGTCCTGCGTCTTTATATCGATATTGCCAAAGATGTCTCGTGTATGCCTCAAAATGAGATTAAAAAAAAAAAGAATCTGTGTAAGAATGCAGTCATATCAAAGAATAAGATTACTACTGAGCAGTCATGACTCAGTGTCTGTGTATATGTCTGTGTGTGGCGGCCTGTGTGCCGGCAACTGGAGCGGTGGTCATTTGGTGATGGGGCATCGCTTCCTTTCCTCATCAGCGTATGCAAATCGCATGCTTTGAGTGACTATTTCCCCCTCACGCCCTGAGTATTGCTGTTGGGGTGGAAGGACCTGACCTAGTGTGTGTTTGTTGCCCTCTCCGTTTTCCAGGTGTTACCCTGGAAAGCCCTGCTCCCGCTGGAATGGGGAGCTCAGGCTAGTGGTTTAACACCAGCACTGAGGCTGCGACCAGTGTCAACGTTCAGGGCGGCCCAGCAGCATGCGCTTGTCCCCATCTGGGGCGGCGCTTGCAGGGGCTGACTAACTGCCACCACGAAATCGACCCAGTTTGGAATCGGCTGCTTCTGAGGAGAAACACTCTTGGGCAGTCCTGAATGGCAAAGGCGATGGCATTTTATATATATAAATAAAATAAAATGTAATAATATTTAAAATTACCTATTTTGTCATCAGTGATGATGCAAAAACGTCCCACCTTGTGTACCCGAGGCTGCAAGCCTGGGCTTCGTGCTTTTGAGTGCTTTGTGGCCCACCATGCAAAGGGCTCTGCCCCCTCTGCTGCAGGGCAGGACTGGGAGAGCCCTTCCCGTCCCTGCCCCTGGGTGCAGGCAGGCGGGTGCAGAAATGCCCTCCGGGCTGCGCAGTGCCCCCGCCAAGGGCTGCCGGCCGGCGAGCCGGGGCGCCCGGGCGGCTGCGCCGGTGTGACGGCACCATCTAGTGCTGCCTCCTGCGAGCGGCCCCTGCCTGGGGCGTGCGGGGAGCGGCACCGTGCGGGGAGCGGCACCGTGCGGCTGCAGGCAGCGGCATGGACGCTGGGCACCGCGGCCAGCAGGAGGTAAGGCCTGTTGCCCCTGCAGCCTGGCAGAAGTGACTCTTGGGTAGCTCCTGATAAGCCTGGAAGACTTCAGAACTGACTGCAACAAGCCACAGGAAAGGTGTAGCCCAAACTTCCGAGCTGGAAGGCAGGAATACGCCAGCTTATCCTGAAAAGCTTTGGTTATGTGTGAGCCTAGAGAGGCTAGTGTGTGTGTGTCGTGACGACAAACGATAAACTAAACAGTGAGCGACGACAATCCCCCCTGGAATAACTCCTAGATGCCAGCCTCACTGCCTGCCATGGCAGCCAGAGTGCAGACCACCTTGCTGAAGACCCCAGGCTCAGCTGACCTGGAAGAAGCAGCTCCCTGTAGTCCCAAGTGCCAGACAACCCCTTCCTGCTGAGCCAAATCGCTGAGCAGTTACGCATGAGCAGGGGCATTTCTGCCCCACGGGAAAGGGAGCACTGAAATCATGAGCCTTAGCCAGGGTTAAGAGGTAATGCCATCCCAGAGCTCTTCCAGCCTGTGCTGGCGGGTATACCAGTATATACCACAACTGGTAAAACCCAAAGGAGAACCTAAAGTAAATGTAACGGAACAGAGCCAGCCTGAGCTGTGCAAAGAGGAGAAAGCAAAATGGGGAAATAGAGGATCACCTGCGGTCACTACTGCGTGTAAGTGTTTACGGAAAACATGGTTAGACGAAGAGCTCTCTCCCAGTCAGTTAAATGGGCTGACAACACCTGTTTTACAGCAATGGGCTGTTTGTCTCATCGACTCTTCGTGATGGTCCTGGGGGATCTGTACCCAGGGATGGCAGCGACATGGTACAACTTAATAAAGTAATGACTAAGGCAGAGGATTTTAGGGTTGTGAGCTCTGCGATACCTACACCCGCCAGCACTGAGCCTAGACCATGAATGTGCAGACCACGAAGCCACAGTCGGGGCTTGATCCTGTGTCAGTCAGAGCTGTTGCTGCTTGCCCTGCTGAGGATCCAAGTACCAAGGTGATGGTAGCAGTTAATGACCACCGCTTTAAGACATTCCCCATCTACACCAAATGTAGATGGTAGATAAGGGCACTTACAAACTTAGCAAACAGTTGGTTTCAATTGTAGGCATCCACTATCCACCCACTTGCCAGGGCTAAATTGATTCTGTCTACTGGACCAGCAGTCCACCCGGCCTTACTCTTAGGTCCTCAGGATAAGTACCTTTTGGGTACGGATTTACTGAAGGGTCAGCCATGGGTGGGCCCCTGGGGACAACAGTGAACGAGGACAACCACCCCCTTTACTGCACGGTTTGCCTTGTATCGATGCACCCCCCGTTAGCCTTTTAGCAGCAGATGCCACCTTAGCCCACAGCAAGCTAGTTGGCACTCCACACTGCAAGTTCTCTCCTGATGCCCTCCATCCTCCTACCGAATTGACAAAACAGACAAAAGAACAGGGAAAACAGAAGCCTAATGGCAAATGGCAACTAACAGCAGATTATGGAGGCCTAACCATTGCTGCCAAACCACCCACTGCAGCTGATACAGTCAATGCTCTTAATGATGGATGGCAACGACGTGAAAGATGTTGATTATGATCCCAGCACTGGAGGCAGATAGGATGAGGTTTGCTTTCGCCTAGCAGGGACTTCAGCATACATTTATTTGCCTATCACAAGGTTTAAAGCATAGTCCCACCACAGGTGTGGCCCATGCCACATTGGCTAAAGAGCTGGAAATATTAGAATTCCCACAAGAGGTCACTGTGGGGTAGCCCATCGGTCATGTCTTAAGAGGTGGTGACTTCACGGGACCCATGAACAGGCTACAAGGCACGTAGTCAGCTGGGGTAGAAATAGCAGAAGAACAGAAACAAGGGCCCAGTCACAAATTAATCTTTTGAGGAGTCAGATGGATACGTGGGAGAAAAACTGCCCCCGATGAGGTCCTACAAGAAATCCAATGGTCACCCCTGCCCCAGAATAAGGAAGGAGTTATGGTCTGTGCTAGCAACTTCAGGATATCGGAGGGCACATATTCCAGGTCTCAGTGTTGTAGCCTGGCTGCTCCATAACTTAGTAAAGAAAAGTTGAATCTGGGACTGGACCTCACAACATGAAGAGGCCCCCGGTGCTGCTAAAGAAAACCATAAATGTGCATCAGCCACTGGGACTCATCCACCATTCGTGGTCCCTCTCACTACTTGTCCAGGCAGGAGAGAAAGGATATCGGTGGGGACTAGCACAACAGGGGCTGCCTGGATCCACGCAACGCCCCATCTCCTTGGGCTCCAAATCACGGCAGAATTTTGTGTAAGAATGCAGTCATAGATAACAATAAGACTGCTATTAAACAAAACAAATTTTGAATAGGAAACGAGAGATTAAGTCTTTGCAGGAAGAGTGTGAAACTGGGCAGTGGGGTCATTGCGAGGGCAAATACACTTCCCCTTGTGCTGGTTTTAGTCACGTGGTATTTCGCTGGCCAGAGTTAAACCATGACACCCCTCTAGTAAAACTTTTGAAAATCCTAAAGAGCACGGAGTGTGTCTTTCCGTGGTAAGCACGGAGTGCCTCAATCACAAAGCTTTTGGCACTTCAGTGAAATCTGAATCAGAAAAGAAGATAGGTATAGTCTTTCCCTAGACTATTTACTGCACTTGCTTAACTGAGACCCTCGTTATCTCCAAGAACTGCTTGGGAAAATAAGATGGTATTGACAGAGTAAGTTGTACAATAAAGCTTTTTTTTAGATGTCTTCTTTCTGTCAGATGTGCTAAGCATTCATGTGCCATTTGGAGAGATGCCAGTCTCAGAGAACAACTGCCAAGGCTGTGGCAAAGCCAGGCGCTTTATCCACGAGGGATGCTAACAGTCGCTCGTTTGAACTCTTCACCTCTTTGTCATGGTCATGCCGTTAGGGCTCCACATACAGCTACACCTGTGCTCCATGCAAACGTCTGCACCACTGCCCCAAGATCCCTCAACCCACTCCCCTCATGGGGGGCAGCAAGGACTCCCCCTCCTCATTCTCCCCTTTCCTATGAGGAGACAGGGACAGAAACGGGTGTCTCCTGCACATGCTCTCAGGTGAAAGGGGAAAACTGAAGCTGAAATTAGGGAAGAAAAGACAAAGAAGGGGAGAAAACCACATTCTGTTCAGTGCTGCAACGCTTGAAATACTCGTTTGGTGTCATTCCAGCCAAACAGGCAGCCTCTCCACCAATTTTTAGACAGACTTTTTGCAGCCCCCCCCTGCCTTCCACAGCTCCTTTGCAGCCCCATTCCAGTGAGAAGTTCCCGCTCTCTTTCTCTCCCAGTTCTAACCCTAGTCCTACACCTGCACCCTGGTTGTGGGTTGAGCCTTGTCCAAACCCCTCAGCCCTGGCACAAGGTGAAACCTCTTTGGGAGGGCAGGCTGTGGGCCCTGGGTCACATGTAGATGATTTGTTCTCGTTTGTGGCTTTTCTGCACCAAAACTGCATCCTAAAAGAACACTGGGGTTGTGGCCTTGTTGAGAGGCCCAGGGGGGCTGGCTGCAGTGTAAGGGTGTGCCACAAACACCCCTGTCAGATGGAGAGGCAGGGACCTTCCTGGACCTCACTTCTCTTCAGCAGGTATTTGACTTGCTGAGCTTACTCCCTGGAGCCTTTCTTGGATGTCAGAGTAGCCGGAGCAACTTGCCTGTGTAACCTTAACACATTTCTTACTATAGGATGACACCAAGAAATGCACCCTCTTGGGCCAACCAGACATTGAAGAATGATTTTGCCACTCACCTGGTAGGTTTTAAAGACAAACTGAGGAACTGCACTCTCCTACAGCTGTTGCAAGCAGGTGCTTCTGCAAAACCACCTGCTTCAGTCAGAGCAATTCAATGCTATCCAGGAGACAGCTTAAAGTCTGAAATACCTGGTCATTCTTTTGCAAATAACCTCTCATCCCTTATGCTCAGTGGCAGAGACATCAGTGCTAAGTGCCAGTGGTATTGTATCCCCATTTCTTGGTCCTCAGAACCATGTTTAATTGCATCCCTGGGCAGCAATAGGAAAGAAACGTGCTCATTTCTCATGCAAGCGTCACCACCGAGGTGTGGCACTGCTTGTGAGTACCGCTACCAGCAGCTACGTGCCAGAGCAAATACACCCTCCTGGCAGCAGCAGCTGCACTTGTTTCCTCTCACCCTGCAAATCCTCAGCTCCTGTAAGCACTCTGGAGACCATCAGCAGCGTGCGGCCAGATGCAGAGTCAGCCGTCACCTCACCCTCCCTTGCAGGAGTATCAGAAGCAGGAAAATGTTTTATATGACGTTACAACACGTGGTGACTTTCTCATGGCTTGACCAAAGATTTGTGCTGGTACACAAGTCTTCAGAATGTCTGGTTTCTGTAGGACAACTTCTTTTTTGAGCAGCAAGCAACTCCTTTAGGAGCAAGAGGACCCATGTCAGCTTCTGAAGGGTGAAAAAGCATCAATAAAACCATCATCTCCAAATTCTTAGCATGCTCTTTAAGATGCAGATACAAATCCCATGCCAAGAGATTTCTGACCCTTGAGTTAATGAGAACTGAAGGTGGTGCTCCCATTCTCTGGGGCAAGTAGCATTTGGTAGCACCTTCTCTTGCCTGGCTGGCAGGGGCTAGGGGAAAGCACCAGCCCTAAGAGAGGCACTATCATAAGAGTGCCCGTACCCCTGGGTTAGACATCTGAAGGCAGAAACCCCTGCTTCTGCTCTTGGTCTAAGATGGGGGTATGATCTGACTGCACAGTGAAAACTGCTGTCATTGCAAGCTGCCCAGGTGACACATCTGCCTTGCAAAGTCATCGCAGAAACCTTTGCAGTGACAAAATCCTCTATAAATCAGTGTCCCTCCTGCGCATTGAATGTTCCCACTCTCTTCAGAAGAAACAGTTAATAGAATGTTAAAAAAAACCAAAACAACCAAACCAAAAATATTAAACAAAACGGAAAGGCGGTGTCCTTAGGGGCATGGTCACTGTTTAGGTGGCTGCTTCCTGAGTAACTGCTTAGTTGCCTTTCATTCTCTCCGGGTGTAGTCTGAGCCACTGCTTCACCGCACATCAGCTCTTCACTGGGCATGGCGAGGTGCTGCTCGCAGATGGAGCCCGATTACAGATTTCAACGGCTTCCTTCGGCCAATTTTTGCTTTTGTTTTGCTTGGAGCAGATGGAGTGCAGGCACAACCGGTGACATTGCATCCCTGTGCTCTGAGGCACACTTTCACACCTGGGGACCCCCCAGGGCAGCCATACTCTGGCCCCAAAGTCACGCTGGCCTGTGGGGGAGATTCACACAGATTTACAGAATGGTAAGGGTTGGAGGGGACCTCTAGAGATCATCTAGTCCAACCCCCCTGCCAGAGCAGGATCACCTAGAGCAGATCACACAGGAACAAGTCCAGGCGGCTTTGGAAAGTCTCCAGAGAAGGAGCCTCCCCCACCTCTCTGGGCAGCCTGTCCCAGTGCTCTGTAGCCTTCACGGTGAAGAAGTGTTTCCTCACGTTCAGGTTGAACCTTCTGTTTCCCAGTTTATGGCCATTGCCCCCAGTCCTGTCACTGGACACCACTGAGAAGAGCCTGGCCCCATCCTCCTGACACCCACCCTTTAGATATTGATAAGCATTGATGAGATTCCCCCCTCAGCCTCCTCTTTTCCCAGCTAAACAGACCCAGGTCTCTCAGCCTTTCCTCAGAGGGAAGGTGCTCCAGGCCCTTCATCATCTCAGTGGCCCTGCCCTGGGCCCTCTCCAGTAGCTCCTTGTCCTTTTGGAACGGAGGAGCCCAGAACTGGCCACAGCACCCCAGGTGAGATCACACGTTGCCTCAGTCAGCCCGGCTTTACTAAACCAGCCGGGAGGACGCAGTTTCTGCTACCCACGCCAGGGGCGGGTTTCGGTGGGACAAGCCCACGAAGCGCCTCAGACACCCAGCACCACACGCTGTGGCCCTGGCAGGCGGGGTCGAACCCGCCTCAGGCGGGACGGGGACGCGCCCGCCCGGCGCCACCTCCGCCCTGCGCATGCGCGGGGCTCCTTCCCCGCGCTCTCGCGGCGCTCTTGACTGTTTCCGCGGCGCCGGCGATCGTTAGAGCTCCCTCGGGGAGCCGCCTGGCTGCCGCGGGTTCGACCCGCCCGGTGCCGGCGGCCCTCGTCGATTCCTACGGCTACCGCAGGGGCCCGAGGTACCGAGCGCCGCCGGACGCCGCCGAGCCGTGAGTGCCAGCCGCCGGCGGGTCACGCCATCCCGCCCCGCGGCCTGCGCCTCGCCCCGAGTCCCCCTGCGGCGGTCCTCGCCGGCCCTCCCGGGCGAGGGGAGTCCCCTCCGCACTGCCGGCAGGTGGGAACCCGCCGTTCCTTCGGGTGTCCTTGCAGGCTCTGGCCCTTCAGAGCTAAATTCAGCGTGTCGGTTGCTGCTGTCCCCGCAGCACCTGTCCCCTGCTTGGCGCTGTGCAGAGGAGGGATGCGCTCCGGGCACGTCCCGTGTGGCAGGAGAGTGGCGCGCGGGCCCGGCACGTCATACCTGTGGTGCAGTGGGTTTTTAATGCACATCGCACTGCAGCTTTATGGAAAATTAATAAGTAGGGCAGGAAAACTTTAATACGCTCCGCAAACAAGGGTGAAGTGTCTGAGAAGGTTCTTTTTCAGTTCTTGTTCAGGGCTTGTCCTGCGCCTTTATATCGATATTGCCAAAGATGTCTCGTGTATGCCTCAAAATGAGATTAAAAAAAAAAGAATCTGTGTAAGAATGCAGTCATATCAAAGAATAAGATTACTACTGAGCAGTCATGACTCAGTGTCTGTGTATATGTCTGTGTGTGGCGGCCTGTGTGCCGGCAACTGGAGCGGTGGTCATTTGGTGATGGGGCATCTCTTCCTTTCCTCATCAGCGTATGCAAATCGCATGCTTTGAGTGACTATTTCCCCCTCACGCCCTGAGTATTGCTGTTGGGGTGGAAGGACCTGACCTAGTGTGTGTTTGTTGCCCTCTCCGTTTTCCAGGTGTTACCCTGGAAAGCCCTGCTCCCGCTGGAATGGGGAGCTCAGGCTAGTGGTTTAACACCAGCACTGAGGCTGCGACCAGTGTCAAATGTTCAGGGCGGCCCAGCAGCATGCGCTTGTCCCCATCTGGGGCGGCGCTTGCAGGGGCTGACTAACTGCCACCACGAAATTGACCCAGTTTGGAATCGGCTGCTTCTGAGGAGAAACACTCTTGGGCAGTCCTGAATGGCAAAGGTGATGGCATTTTATATATATAAATAAAATAAAATGTAATAATATTTAAAATTACCTATTTTGTCATCAGTGATGATGCAAAAACGTCCCACCTTGTGTACCCGAGGCTGCAAGCCTGGGCTTCGTGCTTTTGAGTGCTTTGTGGCCCACCATGCAAAGGGCTCTGCCCCCTCTGCTGCAGGGCAGGACTGGGAGAGCCCTTCCCGTCCCTGCCCCTGGGTGCAGGCAGGCGGGTGCAGAAATGCCCTCCGGGCTGCGCAGTGCCCCCGCCAAGGGCTGCCGGCCGGCGAGCCGGGGCGCCCGGGCGGCTGCGCCGGTGTGACGGCACCATCTAGTGCTGCCTCCTGCGAGCGGCCCCTGCCTGGGGCGTGCGGGGAGCGGCACCGTGCGGGGAGCGGCACCGTGCGGGGAGCGGCACCGTGCGGCTGCAGGCAGCGGCATGGACGCTGGGCACCGCGGCCAGCAGGAGGTAAGGCCTGTTGCCCCTGCAGCCTGGCAGAAGTGACTCTTGGGTAGCTCCTGATAAGCCTGGAAGACTTCAGAACTGACTGCAACAAGCCACAGGAAAGGTGTAGCCCAAACTTCCAAGCTGGAAGGCAGGAATACGCCAGCTTATCCTGAAAAGCTTTCAGAAGCAGATCCAGCAGCAGCCGGGCTCACGTGCTTCCCAGAGTAATGGAGGGGACACCTGCGGCGTAACACAGGGGGAAGGATGAGCACCCTCTTCCTTGACCAGGCAACTCCCTGGCTCTTAAGCAAAGAGTGCGTTAGCGACTTTGTGAGCTAATGAGCGTGTGAATTGTTGAAGCAATTTAGAGAATTGACAAGCTGGACTAGTTTGTCAAAAGGGAATGGAGCCATTGTTTTGATTTTCACCTGCGGAGCTCATGAAATAAAGCTTGATTGACAGAGTGTATTGCTCCCTTGCTCTGTGAATTTGAGGGACCCAAATGAACCATGACAATCCACAAAATAATTCATTGCTGGAACTGGAATTACACAGTAGTCACAAAATGGAAAATGCTTTAACCATGTTGTTGAGACATTAAGGAACAGGATTGAAGGAATAATTGATTTATCAGGAAGGTCCCTTAGAAAACATAGGGGCTGCTTCAAAACCAAGCCTGACAGCCAGCAGGTTGGCGACAGGCTGGGGATCTGTGCTGAGGAACGGTGGGGTACCTGCTCCAGCAGCATGGTAAGCGTATGTTTGTGTTAACTTGCCTTTTGTGGCTCTGCTTCTGTCTTCTCCCAGTAGATTTGCTAAGGTTCTAGGAAAGCTTCCGTTTTGGCCAAGGCAATGGACATGGACCGAATCTGAGGAAGTCCTGCTGGCAGCTCCTTTGGCACAAGGGCTGAAACAGTGGCACGGCAAGGAGTGGCAGCTGCTGGAAGACCATGCTGAGCTCTGCATCCTGGCACGCGTGATCTTGGAAAAGCACGGATCCATAGACAGCGTGGCAGCAAGGTTGTACTTCACGTATTCCATGGGTTTGGCTAAATATCATTAAAATATGGCCTTTTTAATGGCAGGCTTGATAGAATCCCGTATTTAAGGACTGTCAGTTTCTCTTCTCATGGATCATGTGGCAAATGTACACTCATGAAGTGTGCTGCAAAAGACCTATTGCTTCCTTCTGTGTTTTGCTCTGGTTTTGGCATGAGTGGGATTTCATTATCCAGTGACAACAGTGGGCATTTTTGCAAACAAAAACAGATGAACAAAACAAGTGCTGTAGAAATGGAAACACATTCTTTCAGGTAGGACATCAGCTGGGCTTTTTAAAGAGCCAGCCTTTATCAACACCCCTGGTGGGATATCACCTTGATTTCATTGTGAAGGTATGCTGCTGTAACTAACAGTGTAGTATTTACAGCATTGAAGTCGGGATGTTAAATGGAATTCGTTTTCTTTAAGTAGCCTAAATACTAACCATTCACAGCTCTGAAGTATCTTGCCACATGGAAACATCTGTCGACTTCTAGGAAGCAATAAATAACAGCAAATGACAGACTTCCAAAATTAACTCTCCCTTAGTTGTGTTTACTTTTTAAGACTAAAAGGTGTGGAAATACAATCAAGGAAAAGCACTTTACCTTGGTCAAGAACGAATCAATTTGGTCTTCAACTGCTTGAGCTGAAGATAAGTAAAGAACTACATTACTCTCCAGAAATGCAAAGTATTTAAAAAAGATAATTCTGCTGTTAAGCTGATTGGGAAAAACCACTGCAAGGGATTGTGATGCCGTCGGGCACCATGGAACCTGCTCTTGTTTAACCAGGTTTCCTTTAACTAATGTAAAAAGTTTTTGTAATGTAAAGCAAACAGCAAGAAATTTTTTTTTTTTTTTTTTTTTAATTTTCTTGTGACTGACTACCTTTTGTGACTGAAGATGTTACGGGATTTGGAGCGGAAGAGCCAGAAAGCAGATTTTCTAAACAGCAAGATAGCAATGGAGGGCTCTGCAGTGTAACAGGAGCACAGTTTAAAGGAGTCAAATGTTTGGAACATTAGTATCTTCTAAGAAGTTCTCCCCCAGCAGAAGCAGAATGATTGTCAGACCAAGAAGATACTCGATACAAAGTTGACAGAAAATGCCGATGGGTTGCAGGGGGCTGCAGTCTTCACTTTCAGAAGTGATAACCACCTGCTATTTCTAGTGAGCAGATAGATTTGTAGGTGTTTGGTGGTACTTCCAAAGTCAAGGCAGAGGTGTCTTGTCAAGTGACATGCCAGGGAAATTTGAAGTTACTGCTTCAGAAATACGCTGGGGCTGAAGGTCCAGCCCACAGCCTTGAATGGTGGCAGATTTTCAGGGATTATTCAGTAGTTCCTGCAAAGCTGTCTTCTTTCATTTGGTAGAAAATTCACAACTTTGGCAGGTGAGCAGACTGAATGAGTAACAAGCAACTTGGTCACAGATTTGATAAAACCTCAAGTTCTCTCTAACTGTAATAATAATTCAGACGGGATTTAACAAAGAAGCTTGAACAAAACTCTAGTTGTGCTGTGATTACCCAAATTCTCAATGCAGAATATACTGTTTCTAATTCATTGTGGGGGAACGGAACTACTTAAGCAGCGAGAGGCAACAACTTAAACATCACTATGGAGCATCAGACAACAAAGGGTATTTAAAATAAACCATTATGATAGCTGGACACATATAAAAATAATCTCTTTATTGTGATTTTTTTTTTCTCCTCTTTACCCAACAGTGTTATTTCTTAAGAATAAATATTGACAGGTGAAAGTATTTCTGCTGAGCCTGCAATTTTGTGTTTCCTGCAGCAGCAGTGCTGTCATCACCAACTTCTTCCCCAGGCTGCTTGTTCCCTGCCCTACATGGCCCCTTCTTTCTGGGCTGCACACGGGCTTGCGAGGCCACGCTGCCTTCCAGATGAGGGACCTGACCGAGGGGGGTCACCGCTTCCCACCCTCTTCACCAGCAATGCTGACTTCAGTAAATCTCCTCCTCCCTGCTTGCTTCTGCCCTTGCACAATCCGTGAGCCATCTGAAACCCTCTGCGGAGCTAAAATAGGGAACAGATTTGACAGGAACACTGCATTGTTTTAAGACTGGTTGTTTTTCAGTGGAATCAGTTCACTTGAGCCCATTCAACATCACGTTCTCCCAACCGCGGAGGAGAGGTGAGAGGAATAAGGTAAGGACCCGGGGCTGTGGACTGTCTCACAAAAACTGGTGTGGCTGTGTGTACCCTTCTGATACAGCCAGCCACGTGGGGAGTCGAGCTAAAGTGTTGTGCTCTGCGCTGGAGCTCTGAGAAAAACCCCACAAGAGCATCTGACTAAGCAGTCACTAATAGCTGAGGTGACAGCACCTTGAGCAGCTGTAGTCGTGTTGGAAATGAACACGTGACTATCCCCTAAACCACAGCCACCTCGGAAGCTGAGCTTACCCTGAATTAGGAAAGATGATTGATTCTTTCTTCTCCTGCTCGGAGAGCATTTCAGGCTACGTGACATGAAATAAAAAGCACATTTAAAGAAATTACATTGGTAAATGAAGATCCTAAAATAGTTTCAAAATAGACAACGCTGAAATAATTCTGTAAGATTTTTCTTACAGATTTTTCTGTACTCTTTTTTTTACCTTAAAACACTTTCATACTTTGAAGTCAAAACAATTGATTTCAGATCTATTACTCTAATACAAGAGAGGTAATAAACTCAGCACCACTCAGAATAAACTTCACAATAACTCTCATGTTACAGTAAACTGAAAAAAACCCTGAATACGTAGTGACCCTTTGTGCCAAATCCACTGTTTTAAGCTTTAGTAAGCCATTTGTTCACGGTGTGACAGGAGGTTTTAGCCTGACTGATAGACAGAATACATTGCTTGGCTTTTAAACCCATTCAAGAAGAGCTCTTTCAGGAAGATCAAAACCCAACCACCTTTCACCTTCAACTCAATAAATCATATCCCGTTTAATTCAGTTTTTATTCAATGAAATTATGTATAAAAACTTACAAATCCGAGAATTTAACTATACACAAAAAGATGATATTCATTTTAAATGTATACACAGAGAAGAGCTGTGGTTTGTGACTCGCCCTCTCCCACCCCTCCCCCCAAAACATACATGGTCTCCGTTTGCGATGGGGCACTTATTCTGTCCGCTTACGCCTTCTGCTGGCCCAGCCGTCGCTCGGTGGGCTTTGCTGCTGCTGTCAGTTTAGGATTTTAGGCTACCAGCAAAAAATCTGGGCATCTATATATAATAATAGGAATCAGCAACTTGATTTTTAACACAAAGATGCAGTGCTACCGTCAGCAGTAACTAAAACTACAGAATTCACCCTTTCAGTTCTTGCAGACTTTGCCTTGGCTTTGAAACTAATGGGACTCTCACAGAGCAGAATTGGCCAGCCAGCACTGCAGATTCACTTTAAAATGACCATGATCCCCTGTTCCTAGAACGTCTCCGCACCACTTTTTTTTCCTCTTAACTCACGCCATTAGACCACATGAAATTGTGGACATTCCTTGCCTGAGTAAGGCAATGAAGCTTTTCTCCCTCCTTTCATCCAGAACAACTCAAACCTATGGCTAACAACATAAGCGTGCGCTGCACTAATGACGGTACAGTGCTCACCAGGATGTCACTTGTCTAGTTTCCTTAGTAGCTTGGGTGACAACGCTTAGCTTCTCTTCAACAGGCCAATAAAAATGCACACGGCTCGGGACGTTTTCGGTTTGGCTAAAAATAACCTGTGCAATGACTGGTTTTGTCAAACAACCGAAAGACTTCCTGGGCTGAATCTGAGAGCAGACGGCCAGTTACTTAAGAAGGATGTGTGCATTTATTTACCTGTACCAAATATAAACACAAACACTTTCTGTATATATATATATAAATCTTTATACATATACAGTATTTTTTATATATATATATAAAGATTGCCATCACATTATTATTACAGCTACTTAAGTCAAAGACTGACCGAGTAACTACTTCGCTTGACTCAATGACGCCATCTGAAACAGATACCCAAAGGCATAGTTGAAGGAAAACATAAGGCTAAAAGAAACCAAAGACCCTCAGCTCTTTTTAACTCGAAGAACAGAGATTTTTGCATTCACTGAGAAAAGTTCTGAGGGTTTTAAGTTATAACCTTAACCAACTCGCATGTGGACTTCTAAAACGCACGGTGTTTAATTTGCCAGATCTTCTCAAAATGCCTTTTACCAGGGAAACTAATACACACATATATCTCCTTTGCTTACCAGACTGACACTCTGTTTCTCATTACACTCATCATTGTGTCTAAATACGCTTCTGAGCAACCTAAATTTTGTTTAAAATCTATTAAATTTGGATTACCTAATACCATCAACACAGTTAGCTGGATTTTTTTTTTTTCCCACGCTTTCCTTTGTATTAAAATCAATTATGTTGTGGTTTGATGCAAGAGCTTTTTGTTTGTTTTGGTGGGAGAGGCATAGTCCAATTTCCTAACGTGCCAGTACAGTTCTGGTTCCTGAAGACGAAGGGTGGGAAGGAGGCTGGTGGAAAAGATGGCTGGGCTAAGTGAGGTAAGAGCTGGGGGAGGGAGGAAAAAATTGGTTTAATAAAAAATGAGTAAAGAAACTTTAAAAAATTGATAGAGGTTTCACATTCAGTCTAACAACACTGCTTCCTGCTCCTTTTTGATGGAGGCTAACACCGCGTTATCAGTCTCTGTGGCTTCTGTGTCCCCAGCACCTAGCAGAATGGAGCGGTCTTCTTCTAGCGTAAAGACAGAGTTTTGATTTTGGCACGAATGTTTGACTACTTCATTGGGCGTTGAAAACGTTTTGTCACACAAGTTACATTTGTAGGGCTTGTTGGTCTGTACCAGCATGTTGTCCATCTGACTGCCTTCCTCAAAAGTACAGAGTTCCAGAGTCTGTTTGTCCACCATCGTGTAGGTGTCCATGCTCTGGTTTAGGCACACGTGTCGGGCAGCCTGGTTAGCCCTACAAAAGCTTTTGTCACAAGTGCTGCACTTGAAGGGCTTCCCAGTGTGTATGTACATGTGCTCCCTCCAGTGGCTTTTCTGAATAAATTTGCGACCACAGATGGAACACTCGTATTTCCGTCTTTTCACTTCCCTCTCCTGATCTGCCTGCTCCAAGTTGTCTATGTCTGCGATATCGGAGGGGGGCGGTGTCTCGGACTGCTGCTGCCCATCAATTATGGGGGAGTCTGAGATCTGCTGCAGCTCGCTGTCACTGATCATCCCTGCTTCAGGCACTTCCACAGCATCTTTATCGGCTGTGTTGTTACACAGAGACAAAGAAATATTACTTTCTCCCTGCTGGCTGGACGTGAAGGGAACTCCCGTGTGGATCTGCAGGTGCTCTCGCAAACTACTTCGCAGATTGAACCGGCGACCGCAGAGGTGGCAGGCGTAGTATTTTGGGAAGCTTCCGTTCCTCTTCATAATGCTCGGCTTGACATGTGCTATTGTGAGTGAGGAAGGCTGTTCATCTGAAGAAGATGCTTCCATGTTGGCCTCTTCTCCTGCAGGTGAATTATTACCCGCAGCAGATACCAATTCCGGAGATAAAGAAGATGGCAACGGGTCGGAAGTGGACATATTTGTCCGGGTCACTTGTGGCAGAGTTGTAGCTAACTGCGAGAGCTGCGAGCCTTCGGAAACCTGCTCTTGGTTCATCCGCGACGTCTGTGGCCGTGGTTCTCGCCCGAGTTTGTCAGACGCTGATGTAACCTTAGTGGGATGTCTTATCTGGTGATCTGCAATCTGAATGCCATATAATGAAGATGCTAATGGAAAAACTTGATCCGGGTGTGAAAAAGTTCCCTGACTCGCAAGGCTGGCCTCCTGAATTAGTGGATATGCATGCAGAAACTTTATTCCCTGTTCCAGTCGAACCGGGTCAATGAGCTGCGGTGCCATCTTCCCAGTGTACATCAAGTGCAGGAGATAACTGAAGATGTCTGGCTGTATGTCAGTCGCTTTCAAACGGACACATTCACTGAAAGGCGAAACACAACGATCAACAAGAGATAAGGAAGATCTTTTTTACCAGATCTAGGTTATTCAAAGCATCGATAAAAATCAGAGGCACCTACTTAAATTCAAAAGACACAATCTGCAATAAAGATAAACACTTTAACGTAAAAGAGCTAACCTTATGGGCCACTTAAAAGATGGCCTCTTTTTCCTCAGCGAAGTAACTGGCTTGAAAGACAAGGCTGTCTGTCCCCTTGCAATCTACACCTTCCTAAATTGCCCTCGTTTTACAGATTTGTTGTCACATATTGCTATATTTCATAAATTGCAAAGATATTTTCCCCTTTTTTTGTGGTTGGTTTCAAACAGTCTGTAGCTAAATGAAAACCTGCTAGCACTGGAGGCTAATTCACAGTCCATTTGCTCAGTACTTAGCCTTGAAAACACCTAAAATTCCCCTGGCACTTGCCGGTTTGGCTTCTACGGCTTACTACTGTTTACAGCGACGGTTCTGCAAATGCGTGGTATCACCTTGTCTCTACTGCATCACGACCCAGAGACCGTGCAGGACGGGGTGTGAATCCCCTGAGGATCTGATGCAAGAGGTGTAGCCCGGGCGCATCGAACTCACGGAGGCTGGGCTCCTTACACAGCAGAACGGTCGCTTCTTTCCTTGAACAGGGAGGAAGAAACGGTAGCACCAGTGGGACGCCCGGGCAGCCTAACAGCCCCACAGTTACAGTGCTCAACAGAGGGTGGACACCTTGGCTATGATGCCCTCTCCAGCTGACAGCACGCCCTGTGCAGCAACCCTTAGGGTACCCTGGACTGAAGCACCCACCACTCCCCCGGCTGAGGCTGGGTCTCTGTGCAGCAAGAGAGGCAAGGTTCACCGAAGAAAGAAAATTGGGAACACCTTGATTAGGCCAGTTCGCTAACAGGAGCGGATCTGGGATTCTAATCGTTTTTTCAGTTATCTGTAGCTCTTGCATTAAACAAACATTAAATAAAAGACAGAAATGGACATGACTCTGCACCATGGTCTGAAGGCTCTAACCACAGCAGGCTATGAAGCCGAGGAGGAAATTATAGCCAATTCTCCCATTTCTTGAGGTGCACCCTTCTCCTCTGACTGCTTTAGAATTCAGATGTATTACCCAAAAGTAAACTTTGCAATGCTGTCTTCCAGAGATGACTGTGTGCTCTTGGTGGAGCATCAAGACCGGGACATCTGCCTGCAGTCCTGTCTCAGAACTGCAAATGCACTTTTGCCCCAGATGTTTACTTTTGGCTAAGAACCCTTAGCCAAAGTGTTGAGTTTCACTCACTTGACATAAACCTTTTGAGATAATTCAAATAATTGGGAAAAAGACAAAAAAAAATAGTCTTTAAACCAGTCTTGTTGCTATCTTCTCAATGCCCTCTATATAAGGTTGTCCACAAAAAAAAAAAAAAAAAAAAAAGAAGAAACTCCCTTATTTTCCACCACTGTGTAGTGGTTTATTATTTAACTGACTTTGGTAAACCATAAAAACCATGAAACGTATTAACCTCTTTTATAAGTCCGCTTCTCAAAATCTCCTAGCAAATACTTACTGGGTTGTACACAATGTTATGGAAATGTCAAGCACCAAGACTAGAGGATAGCGAGTAGGGGAAGGAAAGTGCAAGAGCGAAGACAGGATCCTCTAAATATTCTACACTAGGAATTCAATTCTTTTTTAAGGATAAAGAACCTGTGCTAAACGGTAGCATTAGTGTTAATGAATCGCAGCTCAAACACATTTTAAACTGAGATTCTAGTTTGTAGGTAAGACTGGATTCCATATTCCTTAGGTCACAGCAAGAAGCAAAAAGAAGGTTTTCAGGTTTCAAAACGTTGCTAGCCCTCCTTAGCTTAGCTAGCCGAACAACATTTAAACAGCGAACCTTTTCATAGTTACCTGGTTTGATGAACAAACAACATCTTGAAGTAGTTGGAGAACGAAGCAAGGACCGATTTGTGTGCCTTGAAGTAGACATCACCAATGGCAACTGTGCAGTCACACAGGAAACCGAACTCTCTCTGAGCATTTAGCTGCTGCAGCAGAATAAGTCCATGGTTGGCCAAATCCATTTTTTGACGCTCTGAAAAACAAATGAGTTCCATGTGAAACTTAACAGTAGACAGAGACGCAACAGTAGATGTCTCTTAACAGGTACTTTCCTCCAATAGCCATGTATCGTGCTTTAGTAACACCTCTTAGTCCCAGGCTACCGTGTAAATGACATCTCGCGTGTAGGCAAGGGTCTCTGCTTCACGGTGGGCAGCGCGATTCACAAAAGGTACGGGTGACTTGCCGAGGGCTTAAAAAGCAAAGCAGAGCCAGGACTAAAGAGTTCCGAAAAGGCATGGGGGGGTGGGGCTTGCATACAGAAACATAAGTTGCTAAAGGCGAGGAAGAAATATTAATAAGCAGTAAACACATCTATTTGTAATGGGAAGAGCTAAGTATTTGGCTACCACTTGTCTGTTCCAACAGGAAAAAGAAATGTCCCTCCGGGTATCAGTCACCCCCAATGGAGTGGGTGGGAGAGGCAAGAGCAGGACCCAGTAAAAGACAAGTTAGGTGACTTTGACATAAAAGACACGTAGCGATACTGAAATTTCAGGTTAAAAGTATGTGTCCATCCAGCTGACTCCAGACCCAACATTAAGTAATTAATAAGCATTCCTGATGGTTATGCCCTCTCTTGGGAAATACCAGATACACTTCTGTGTCTTCGCAGGCTGAAACAATTAATTCATTCCAGGTACTGGCAATCCCTCTGGACTACCAGAAGAGGAGGGGCCAACCTTTTCACTCAACAACTCTTTATTTACTCAGATCAGCTACAACAGCATTTTGTACAGAGCCTGTGTGCCAGAGTGCCTCACGCTCACCTAGCCAATCAAGAAACCCGAGAGATGCGGTTCCATCCATTGCCGGCCGTCGGTGCAAGGTAGGAGCCCTTAACCTGAGCCCCCTTAAACCAGGGCTTCTGCAGCCCCCCACCCTTCCTGCGCTTCCCTATGCCAGCTGCTGGGGCCTCCCCTCAAAGAGCTACCTAACAGCCATAGAGTTTTGCCTCAAGGATTCAGGGGCAGCCTTGGATGCAAGAATTGGTAACTTTGGGAAGAAGAATAGCCAGGGAAACACATTAGGGCAGTTGCGTACGGTTGGACGGATGAATATATGGCTAGAAAGGGCAAGTGGATCTAAACGTAACCAAGACCAATAGAGCCTGGGGCAGAAAAAGGGAAAGCATGAAGTAACGTGGGTGTGTACGGAGCCGCGTGAAACAGCACGGGAAGTCAACAAAATACCTGGCATGTAATGGCCAGAGCGGTGCAGAAGCTCTATGAACAGAAAAGAAAGCGAAACCAGAAGTGGATCAAAAGCGGTAAGTTTATAAAAAGTCTTGGGGTTTTCCCCTCCAAATTTAATGCAAAGTGACTGAAATTTTAGGTGAGGTACAAACAGCCAGTTTCTTCTGTACAGTAAGAGCGTGGCTCTTTGGGAAAGAGAATAAAAGTGCGTTCCATGTACACCAGTACGTTTAGTCATCGGGGAAACAAGTATTTCTGCTCGCTGGAGAGTGATGAATGCCCTTGTGTTTAAACCAATAACCAGGCCGGCCAAACGCTTTCCAGACATGAGACCAGAACTCGTTTGAGTCAGGGGCGTCAGGGCAAAGGGAGAAATCTGGGTTGAGATAGAGTTGATTACTTTCTCACAGTTAACAGAAGTACCCAGGTTCCAACTCTCACCAGGTCCATCCTCTCCTCCCTAAAGTGCTGTTTGGATAATTACGTTTGTGCAAGCAGCGTGCTAAAATGCATTCCCTCTCTCCAAAAGAGGGAATACTTGCTGCCAGTAGTAACGAAAAGTCACGTTCATCGCTACTTAGACCCGCAAGATGCTCCACGCAGGCAGACTTGGTGATGGTACGGAAAACATGCTCGATTTTTCTTTTTTTTGGGGGGGGGGGCAGCTTTAATTTAAGATCATTCCGCGCGGTTCTTTTTTCAGTCCCTCAGTGCTGAGCCTGGTGCGTGCTTGTCGGGCAGAGCAATTCCTCGATGTGAGGGACAGCGCGGCGCTCCCTGCGGGTACCGCCCTCTGGGTTTGCCGGGCCGATAGCTTCAGCCCCGTACAGACAGCAGGCGCGGTGGCGCTGGAAGCCGTTCCCCTTCCTCACCGACCGGGACTAACCGACTCACGAGACGGTACAGGCGCGCGACTCTAGGGTCAGACGCTTTGGGACGGGAGGACTAGAGCAATGACACCCAACGACCCCACCGGCGGGTCAAACGCCACGCGCGGCTGGGTCCCTTCGGGGAACGTTTATTTCGGGGACCCCGAAAGGGAAAAGCAGTGTGCGCGAGCCAAGGAGGAGGCTGGGAAAGAGCCGGTCCGGCGCCAAGGCGGAGGAGGGAAACGCCGGCAGCGGCGGGGAGGGACAGGGGAGCGGAGAGCGGGCGCCGCCCGGGCGGGGGCAGCCGGCGGCGCTGACAGGAAACAGCTGCCGGCCCGGATCGGGTCCGGCCCCGCGGACACCGACCCGCTACCTCCCGCCCGCCTGGCAGCCCCGCCCGCCGCAACGGGCCCGCGCGAACGCGCCGGCAGCGGGGAGGGGGGGGGGACACGGAGTTGGGGGGGGGGGGGCGCGCCGCTCGGGCGCTCCCGCCGGCGCCGTAGCGCGCGGGGCGGGGGCGTGGCCTGCCGCCCGCCTTCTCCCCTCCCGCCGAGTCACGCCCGGCCTCAGCGGCACAGGTGACGGCGCCCTCCCATTGGCCGCCGGGGCGGAAGGCAGGGTGGCCGCGCGCCGCTCTCACTGGCTGCGCCCCGCCCCTTCGCCCGCCTCCCCTCCCTCCCTCCCCCCTCCCCTCCCCCCCCCTCTCCCCCCCCCCCCGCGCACGCCACGCGCGCACGGACGGACGGAGACGGCGCGAGACGCAGCGCGAGCGGAGCCGCCAGGGCGCGCGAGACGGGAGCCGCCGCCGCCGCTGCCGCCGCCAGGGCCGCCCCAGCCTGCGAGGAGAGACAGGCGGGGCCGCCCCCTCCCGCTCCGCGCCCTCCTCCCCCGCCCTTCCCCGCGCCGGATGCCGCCGGAGGGGGGGGCCGCCCCGCTGCGGGCGGGGAGGACGCGCGGGCCCCGACCGGCCGAGCCGAGCCCCCCGCCCCCTCCCTCCCTGCCCCCCTCCGCCCCCTTCCCTCCCCCGGCGCGGCCCACCCCCCCCCGCCCGGCCCTCCCTTCCCCGCGGCGCGGGCCCATCCCCCCCTCCCGGGCTGTGTCCCGGATGGAACCGCCCGGCCCGGCCCGGCCCGGCTCGGCCCGGCGGGGGTTTACCAGGAGCCCCGTCGGCGCCAGGCGCGACCCGCCTCCTCCCCCGCGCCCCCCTCCCCCCCCGCCCCGGATCCCCGCGGCCGGGCGCCCCTCGCAACACAATGAGGAGGCAGGGGCCTCGCAGGCCCCGCCGCGCCCCCGCCTCAGCCCTGGGCCGCGGCCGGTGCGGCGGGACCGGGCGCACGTGCGGGCGGCCCCGGGATGCCCCGGCGGGGCGCGGCGCGACCGGTGCTCACCTGGGGGGAGGAGGGGGAGGGGGCGCGGGCAGCCGAGGCGCCTGGTGCCGGGCGGGCCGCCGCCGTCTCCGCGCCCAGCAGCGGCAGCAGCAGCAACAACGGAGTCAGCGCGGCGGCGGCGGCGGCGGCTTTTCCTGTCCGGTTACGTTAGGGTCACATGACCGAGAGCGGAGCACAGAGGCTGCAGCGAGGAGCCCCCGCCGGGGGGGAGGGGAGGCGGCGAGCGCTGTGGCGGCAGCAGCAGCAGCAGGAGCCACCCAGCCCCCCCCCCGCCCGCCCCTCCCTCCCCCGCCCGCCGCGCGGGCCGCACCGGCGGGCCCGGCCCCGCCGCCGCCGCCGCCCTCCTCTTCCCGGGCACCCCCTCCCTCCCCCCCCGGGTCCCGCAGTGGGCGCGCTGCCCCTTTAAAACTCCCGGGGGTGGACACCGGCACCTCCCGCTCCGCTCGCCCGGGTTGCGGGATAACGGGCCGGGCCCCCGGCAGCCTGCGGGGCCGGAGCGGGGAGGCGCTGCGCTCGCCGCCTTCCCGGCGCCCGCCCGGCTCTCGCCGCGGCTGCTTGTCGCCGGTGCCGCCGGGAGGTGGGGGGGGCGCACCGGGCGGCTCCTGGCGGGCGGCGCTCGGGTTCCTCCCCCCCGCCTTTCCCAGCCGCGCTCCCGGGGAGAAGTGGCGGGCGCAGGTGCGTCCCTCCGCTTCCCGCCGGGGATGGGGGAGACGAGGACACGGCGCGGGAGCGGAGTGGCGTGGTAGCACGCGCTGTCCCGCGCCTCCCGGGGGTGTCGGGCACGAGCTTTGTGGGGGTGCCCTCCTCCGCCCCGGTATCCCCGGGGGGTCCGCGTCGGGTGCGCTGCGGGGCCGACCGTGGCGGTGGCGGTGCGGCTGCCCTGGGCTGGCTCGGGGTGAGCCGTGCGGTGGGACAGAGCCCTTTCGGGGGAGGAAGGTGGGAGGTGGCGTTTGCTTCTTGCCTGCTCGGGCTGCAGAAGTTATCCGAGCCCGAGGGTTCGGATTCCGCTTTCGGAGGGGGCGCGCGTAGCGGTCTTCCATAAAAACCCAACCTGCGACTTGGCGCAACGGCGGGCTCGGTGGCGTTGGAGCGCGGAGGGAAGGTGGCTGTAGCCGGGCCTCGTTGGATCCAAATCAGAGCAGGAGACGGCGCGAATGAATGCGCCGGCAGGCACCGCGGCGCGTGGGGAAATGTCAGTCTTGCGGCGCTTACCAACTCGGAGGTGTCGGCGTGGAGCAGGGAGGCCGTCTTCGGGAAGAGGCCGGGAAGGCCCTGAAGACGTGGAAGGTTGAGCCTCGCGTTGGGCTTGAGCGTGGATGCTCCAGTCAGGGAATCCGTCCAGGCAGGGTGCGGACCCACGCCTTGTTGTAGGTGACAACGCCTGACGGGAGTCAGTTCTCTCCCAGGTGTTTTCAGAGAGAAACTTTGTTGTTGTTGAGAAGGTTGTTGGAAGACGCTTGTCCAGCAGTAGCTGAAGAGGGCTCCTTTGCACCCCCTGCCTGGGGCTCTGCTCCCGCTATCCTTAAGCGTGCTTTCTGCTGTTCCTTAGGAACAGCATGGGCTGCAGTGCCAACCGTTTGAACTGGGTCCGGATGATTGTTACCTTTTTTGAGGTGCTCATCTAAGCAAGCTTGTAGGGGAGCAAGCTGTAGCTGCGATGAGGTTTCCATAGTTACTCAATAAGATGTGCTACGGCAAAAAAGGCCCGAACTCTTTAGAATTTGTGTCTCAACAGCAAGTGTGCTGGGAGAGGGAGGAGGAGTCTTGTACCTTGTCTGGTTTGTAGACCAACAGATGACTGCAGTCATCCCAGGCTATTGCTATTTTTACAGGCTCTAAATTGATCAAGGAATAGACTGGTCTTGCTTGAGTTGGACTCTGACGGCTCCTGCTGAAGTTAATGGAAGTCTTGACAGACACAGCTCGAGTCTGTTTGCATTGTATAGCTCGTGGTTTATTTACCCAAGTTAAGCTGCGCTTGAAAACTAACTAGTTAAGTCCCCGAAAACCATCAACCTCAAAACCCATCAACTTATTCTTAATTGTAGTGAACGGAAAGCCGACAGCCTGTTTGCTGCTGAGTGCTTTGAATAAAGCAGCTAACAGAACCGCATCTCTCGGAGCCGCCTCGAATACCTGCGGTGTGCTGAACTACGAGGGACGCGTTTTTCACAGCTCTCTGAGTTCCGCTGTCCGAGCGCGTGGCAAAGTGTTTTAGAGGGTATTTAACCAGTCTGCTTGGCTTCCCCCTCGCACCCCGTTTCACTTGCGTTTCAGCTCTGCAAACTAAATACAAAGTGAAGAGAGTAGATGGATGTTTGAACATAAGTCGCTTAGTAGTGGGCGATTTGTCTCATTCTCATGGAAGATGGTGAAAGTGATGTAACTTTTAATTAAATTGAGTGGACTACTGAGGAAAACCATTGTGTTTCTGGCAGATATCTGGCAAGCTGCGTGGCCGGTTTCTTCTCTTCTGTGTTGCACTTGAGTAATTCTGTGTTGGCACTTGTGTGGGAGTCCTCTCTGTGCTGTCTCTGAAACTGGAGAAAAGTTAACTTGGTTATGGTTTGGCTTTTTTAAACGAATAGCTCATAATTCAGCTTTAGAGCACCTTTGCTTGGACCGCAATACTTGGGTCCAGCAATAATGCAGTGCTTAATTGAAAAGCATCCTGTCTGATTCAAGGTCCATTGAAATGTGTAGGAAGGTTTTTGGGTTTAGTGCTGTGAACCCCACACCTCTGATGCTTAGACCTGAGTCGTCTCATCTGTGTCGCAGGGAGCGCTAAGCAGTTCATCTGCTGCATTTTGGACACCTGACTTAAGACGGGAATCTAAAATTTCACTTCCATCTATTTTGATTTTTATTTTAAGCAATTACATACAGCTAAGATGGTAATTAAATTTCCTCCTTGTCTCATTAAATGGTATTATTGCGCTTTTAGTTTTTATACGCTGAATTTCCCCCCCGCCAGTTCCTTGAGGTACTCGTTTAGGGCTCCTTTCCTTTTAGGACCTTCTGGAAAGGGCTGTCCAGACTGATTCAGATGTTGCTGCACACCTCAGAGCATCCGTAGTTGTGTTGCTGTGGATGATAGGATCAGTCCCTTGGCTTTGGTTTTGCTTTGGGCTGCGTGTACCCAGATTAAAGGCAGGATTTTGTCTGGTAAGGTCATATTTTGCATTGTAAATGAGCGTACTGCTGCTGATTTAAGTGTTAATAGGATGATGAAGGTGTCTGCTAATCTGAGTAAAAATTCACTTGAGCAGTGGGAGGAATGTGGTCCAGACGGACCCAAGCCCTGTAGGTGTGTCTTCTTGGTAGAGCTCACTTGGAATCGGGAACGGAGTAGTAGATTTTATCGTTATGGTCAAAACCTTAACAGCTCTAGTGACGTTAATCAGGCTCAAACTGCTAGGATTTTCAGACTTCTCAGAGAGCAGAGTCCCTGTTCGGAAGAGCTCTTCGCTCGCTGCGCCCTGTGGCGCTGCTGACCCGCTCCCACAGGACCGTTGCCGGCTCTGCCGAAGCCGTGGGGAGCTGGAAGCCTGTGTCCTGGGCAATGGGCGGGAACCCATCCCTGAAGGTGTGCGCACCGCTTCCATGCTGGTACTACTGTAGTAAACCGTGAGTTTCTATCAAAGCTGTAAATCCATTTTATCAGCACAGCTGCCATTCCTCGCGCTTGTGATTTATGTTGGTGAGAAGGCACGGTGGGAAGCACGAGAGCTGCAGTAGCTTCTCGCTAGATGAGTAAACATGGTACCTCGGATAGTCTCCAACCCTTCATCCAGGGATACGCTCCCTCCCTGGTAGAACGTTTCTCTCGCTCACCTTTCACACAGCACTGGGAGCGGCTGTGGCGCAGCTCTGCTCTTTCACGCTGTGGCTTCCTTGGCGTGAGCAGGCTGTTGGGGTACGCTTGGGGTGGTCAGCCCCACAGCACGTCTGAGCCTTCACGTTTGGGTTTGGGAGCAGGTCTGGCTGTCCTGGAGGTGAAGGACAACTGCGGTGTGAAGCCATTTTTTGCGTGTGTAAGGTGAAAAAGAAGAAATAGATCTTTGCCATTCTGTAGGCCAAGCTGGTTTTGTGGTGTCAGTATGCTGAAGAAAGGCCAAGAGAGTTGGGCTTGTTCAGCCTGGAGAAGGCTTCAGGGAGACCTTACAGCAGCCTTCCAGTACCTGAAGGGGCCTACAAGGAAGCTGGGGGCAGCTTTTTCCAAGGGCCTGTAGTGACAGGACAAGGGGTAATGGGTTTAAACTGAAAGTGGGGAGATTTAGATTGGATATCAGGAAGAAGTTCTTCCCAGAGAGGGTGGTGAGGCACTGGAACAGGCTGCCCAGAGAAGTTGTGGATGCCCCATCCCTGGGAGTGTTCAAGGCCAGGCTGGATGAGGCTTGGAGCAACCTGGTCTAGTGGAGGGTGTCCCTGCCCATGGCAGGGGGTTGGAACTAGATGGTCTGTAAGGTCCCTTCCAACCCAAACCGTTCGGTGATTCTATGTTAATTGGGGATTGTTTCTACCCCTGGGGAACAAAGCTGTATCAACAGCTAGTGAGTAGCTGCAGTTTAGACTGGGGGAAAAAATAATAATACAAAATCCGTTTGCTAGTACAGCGCATGCCATCTAAGGAAACAGTTTAACTGTATGTACAGATTTTTTTTCTTTAGTTAAGAGTTTCATTTTCATCAGGAGTTGTTGGTGTAACAGAACGGACACAGCTTCTGCCGTGTAGACTAGCCCTCTGCTTTCTGGCTTTGCCTTGGTCCCGCGTTGGCCTGTTGCATGCGCCCTGCCCGCTTGTAACTGGAAAAGTTCAAACGTGACTGTGCGTTCCTGGCCGGAGCGATGATTTTAGTGGAGCGTGACTCCAAAGTTGCAGTAATACATGTTTTGTTTTCCTTAAAAACACCCTCCAAATCCTTTTTTTTTCTAAAGGCCACGCAGCTGAGGCGCATGTGGAGAGCGATGCTTTAATAGCACAGATGCTACATTCGCGTTGCTGTGTCGTACCATCTAAACGCCGGCTTCAAGCTCTGGAGATACTTGAGCAGTTTGGAATAAACAGAGCGTTTGTGAGCACTGACTGGAGCTTAGTTAGGAAAGCATTAAGGAGTTATTCGAGAGGGACAGCAGTAACTGGCGGTTACCGTTGGTTAGCAGTCACGTCTCACCGGTTTGGAAAATACATAAATGTATAGAAACATAAACGGGCCAATGACTGAGCACTAAGGGAGCAGCGGTGATACCAGCTGTAGCTGCGATGCTTTCAACAACCCAAAATAAGAGTAAAGGGGAAAAAAAAAAAAAGCTTGTCCTTCTTTTAAATGTAATAAAGTTTATTTAAAGACTCAGAAATGGGGGTGTACATCATCCAGTGTATAGCTGTGGCAAAATAATTTTGTAAGGCTAACCAAGACCTCCGCTTTCCTGCTGACCGTGAAGAGCTGCAGCTCTTACAAGTCCTTTTCCTCGCTGGGGCAATAGACGTTTCAAGATGCTTCATCCCCCTCTTAGGTAGTTAAGACAGATACTTGAGCTTTATTTTTTTCCCTCCCAAGACAGCAAGCGTTTTGGGGCAGTGGTTTTGGTTTTTAAACCCCTTGCGTACCACCTGCTGTACCCGCGACCCTGCGCTGCTTTTTGGCAGTTGCCACGCTAATGCCCTAAACCAACCTTGTCTGTAGACAAGGATAACAGTGAGGCTCTTGGCAGGTGTCAAATGCCATCCGATGACGGAGGGCAGTACACCAACGCGCCATCCGCGAGGGAAGGTTGTACGTCATGGACCAGTAGGTTCCAGCCTGGAGGCTTGCCTTGGACGGCATCTTGACGGTCTAGGGAAAGTGACTGAGAAAACTGGCGAACTTACTGCACCAGTGCCTTTTGCTAAACTGGGCTACACGTGGAGGGCCCGTAAATTGGGAAGGGCTGACCACAACTAGGATCACCCTCACAGTAGCTGGTATGAGGCTGTGTGTTGGTTGTGCTGAGAATATTGATAACACTGTTACTGTTGGTTGTTGCCAAGCAATGTTTACATTAAGCCAAGAACTTTTTTCAGTTTCTGATGCTGCACCTGTGTTCCCAGCTTCTTCCTCACAAGCAGCTGGGAGGGGGACACAGGCAGGACAGTGACCCAAAGGGACATTTCATGCCATAAAGCGTCATGCTTAGTACAGAAGTTGGGAGTGGGCCGGGGGTGTCTCTCTCTCTCCCCAGCAGTCTGGCTCTGGGGGCTCTGGCTGCTCAGGGACTGGCTGGCTGTTGGTTGTATCATTTGTTTTCCATTATTTTCATGGCACATTATTGCTAGTAATGAGTACTGTTAGTATTATTGGTATCATTATTTTATTTACTTTCAGTTATTGAGTTGTTCTAATCTCAACCCATGCGCTGCCTTGTCTTTTCTTCTGAGTCTCCTCCCCATCCCACCGGGGGAGGTGTGCGAGGAGCGGCTGCGTGGTGCTTGGTCGCTGGCTGGGGTTAAACCATGACACACACGAGCACAGTCTTGCCCTTCAGTCTTAATTTTGTTCTAAATGTTAAAATTTTAGCGTTCTGGATATACCAGGGTTCCTCTCTGGTTTTCCTTGTATATTCTATATTTATTGCTACTGCACCTTCATTTTTCCCCTCGGGTGACCCTTACTTTTACACCCCTTTTGGGGAAGACTCGAACTGTGCAAACTGTGTAGTTTCCCAAGTGCCGCCTGGTCAGAGGAGGACTCTGCTCTCTGCAAGCGCTGTGCTGCGAAAGCTCAAGTGAGGTTCTGGACATTCTGCGCTTCCCAGCTCAGATGTGTCACACAGCGAGCATGTCCTCGCTTCCCGGGAGACTGTACGGTTGGTTGTTGGAACAAAAACCCTTCAGACTTGGATGCAGCTGCCCCCGGGTACCCTGTGAAAAAGGCGGACGCGGAGTTTTAACGTACAGCCGAGGCTTCAGCGAAGCCGCAGAATTGCCAACAGCCGCTCCACACAGCAAATGGGCTTGGGGGGAAGGAGAGTGTGATCTTACGGCTACGATTTTGTGATTTAAGGCTTCAGAAGTAACCGTGCTTCTCTTGTTTCGAGGCACTGGTAACACTTCCGTACCATCCGAAGATAGAACACTGGCCATAACCCAGCCTAGACACTTTATGTTTTTAAAGAGCATCCAGGTGGCCTGCAGTGACTTCCTTAAAACCGCTTTTCCTGATGGATGCAGTTGGTCTGCACACGTACATGTTGGCAATTTAGCTGATACACTGCAACGGAAATGAGGTGAATGGGAACCGGTGTTCTCGAGCGCAGGTTACACTCAAAATGGGGAGAAAAAGCCTATTTGTCCAAAGGGGCGAAAAACGCTTGCTAGAAAAATTACAGTTAAAACGTAACCTAATTCTTTTACTGGGATTATGCGGTGCCCAGTAAGCCTTTCTACTGCATAAAGGATCTAGCGTACTATTTCTGTACCGGCGCCGTGTAGGTCAGATCAGTGCTGAGGAGCTGCCCCGCGGTGTACTCCAAGGCTTTGCTGCCTGACTCGCTTCCGTGAGCGGGGCTGACCGTTCAGACCTTCTCAGCTCTTCAGAGCAGCAGTAGCTGGGCTGTCCCAGAACCTCCAGGTACGACCTGTTCTGAGGAGAAAGCCTGCTCCCGAGGAGTTGCTGCTGCTTAAGAGGCTCCCGTGGCGCTGGTAACGTACCTTACGGCAAAAGGATGGGCTTGTAGTTGGATGTTTTTCCTTGTTCGGCCTGACTGTGTTTCATCTTCCCTATGCACGTGTTTGATGTATGCACCAGGAATACCACACTCGGAAACACCGTTTTCAGGTGAAGAGAGAACAGGAAGCTACTGCCGATGTCATCACCCTCCTATAGCCAGAATTTAGTCACTGCGGCATCTCAACGCCGCCTCAGGCGCTTTTAACAGAACTCTTCGGTTCCTGAAGCGATACGCTGGACTAACCTGATTTTGAAAAAGGCAGGGAAATAGCAGTTGTGTAGCAGATCCTGAAAACACGCTTAGAAAGAGGTCGCTGAGGAAAACATTCCCCTGATCCTCTCATGAGAGTAAGCGGTAACAGCGATGTTGTGAACCTTACCCCAGTGTGCTGCTCTGCCACAGCTTCCCGCGACCCCAGATGAAGTTCAGCGGGTTTCTCTCCCATGTAAATGCCTTCTAAATAAACGTGTTCCCATACAGCACGTAAATACCTTTTTGTACTGGGGTAGAACGTAACATTAAATGTGCCTGCGGGGGATATGAAAATCACGCCAGGTAACTTAAGGAGAGCAAACAGTAGCACCGTTTCCAAGCTCAGGACAGAGTCACAGCTACCCAAGGAGCTGGGGAAAGTGAGGGAAAACTTAATCATCAGTCAGAAATGCACAAAGTAGCTCGGTACTCGACCTCTTTTTAACTGTCGGGGGACAAAGCGGCGGAGTCCTTCACCAAATAATACAGTCAGCACGGGAGGGATCCATCCTTCTGTCCTTCCCTGTAAGGAGACAAAGCTACGTCCCTCCCTGCCTCAGTCCCGCTGTGCACCCAGGCCCACTCACTAGAAAACTTCCCCTGCAAACGTGTCACTAGTATCCGCTCTCCACCAGAGCCACATCCACAGATAAAAAGACTTGGCTAACATCACTAGTGCAGCAGCTGGGGATAATGGTCACAGACTGATTTATTACTTGAGTAGAAGATGTACATATTTATCAACAGACACGATTCCACTATGTTCCAGAAGCGTATGATAGACAGGAATTTTCTGGGCCATGTGGTCTTTATGGTTTTGTCAGTTTTCTTCTTCCCAAGTTTATTCTGTCGTCAGAAAACCACCCTTGCAAGTTCAAACAGAACCTGTGGAATAGCAAACACACGGATGTGAATTTTTATTTGATTTCATAATCCTCAGAACATCTTACACTGTAAATGAGAGTCTGAAAAGTAACTGTCGGTGCAGTTCAGAAGCTGCTTGTGAAGAACGGAAGACTAATCCCCTTGTACAACACATTAATAAAATTCTCAACTTTGGAAGTATAGGAACGGCACCGGTTATTACGTTTTCAGCCTGCCAGTGGAAAAACCCCCACCAACCTCAATGGTGATGAGTATTACGATCATCCACTCGAGGCGCAGGGTGTGCTTTTCATTCAGGTGGTTTCGCATTAGGTCCGTCAGCTCCATGCAGTGCTGAAGCTTTTCGTTCATGACCTGCAAGAGATTCCAAAACGTACGGCAAATCTGGATTCCGTAGGCAGAACGCAATCGCTAGGCAAAGGAACGCAGTCCACACGAGGGCTTCCTGAACACAACTAGAATGGTGTTGCAAAAGAATGGAGCAGAAAGTCTTGTCAGGCAACGTGCACAAGCGACGCAAATCTAGGGGAGTCTGTTATTCCCACAGGTTCACAGAAATAATCAAAATTTAGATACGCATCTGCAGGTACTAAACTGCTCCAGGGTGATATTTACTTAGGAAAACGGGGACAAGCCAAGGAAGATGCAGCTTAATTGGAATGCCTCGAAAGTAACTCAGCATTTAGGGTTGCTGTACCACCAGAAGAGGTAGTTCTTGTGCTCCTTAACTCTGGTTCAGCCAGAAGCAGCATGTGGCCCTTCAGTGAACTGACCTGAATCATCATGTCAGTAAGGCAACTGCTTCATGTCTCTCCTTTTTAAACTTGTTTTCTCGCACACACTGCGGAACAAGAATTAATCTCCTCTTCTTACAACTATTTAAAGCCTAATTTAGTGCTTCAGGAAACACCCAATCCATTCATTTCAGGCAGGGTAGTTAGCCTCAACTGGGTAAAAGATGTGAATGGGTTACAAACACACGGAAAAGGGGATAGCGGATGGGATCCTATTGTTCTTTATTCAGTATCTACAATTAACACAGACATTCATGGAGCTGTCTGTACCCCTGCTGAGCCAAAGACTGCTCATCTGGGGGTGTGTGCTGGTTTTGGCTGAGACAGGGTTAATTTTCTTCACATTAGCTAAGTATGGAGCTGTGTTTTGGATGCGTGCTGAGAAGAATGTCGGTAATGCTGATGTTTCAGCTGTTGCCAAGCAATGCTTACATTAAGCCAAGGACTTTTCTCATACTGCTCCTGCTCTGCCAGCTTTTTCTCTACAAGGGGCTGAGAGGAGTCACAGCCAAAGCAGCTGACCCAAACTGACCAAAGGGACATTTCATGCCATAAGGCATCACGCTTGGTATATAAGCTGGAGGGAGTTGACAGGAGGGGAGTCGCAACTCAGGGACGGGCTATTGGTCACCTTGTGGTGAGCAACTGTTGCATTCTGCATCACATGGTTTTGGATATTCCTTTATCAGTAATATTATTGTTTCCTCTCCCTTCGCTGTCCTACTACACTCTCTTTCTCTCAGCCCACAGGTCTCTTTCCGATTCTCTCCCCCGTCCCACCTGGGGGAGCGAGTGAGCGGCTGCGTGGTGCTTAGATGCCGTCTGGGTATAAACCACGGCAAAGTCCTTTTGGTAAAATTCTCAGAACAGTCAGACACCTACCTTAACTCTGCGATTAATGTTGAGAAACTGACAGGTCTTGTCATAAAGCTCTTCCAGTTTTTCTCTATCCCAGTAGAAGTCAGGTGTTATTAGCAGGTCTGAACTCAGATTTATACGGTGTCTAGAAAGAATGGGTACCACAGTAATTCAAACTTCCTTTGGTCATTACAGGAGCAAATATTTACATAGCAGTTAAAAGAAACATGAAAAATTTCCTGTAATTTTATTATGAGAGGAGATTCTTTGCATGTTTTACTCAAAAGAGGAGCGATTGTTTAAAATTGGTCACATCTCCTGAAACTTTTCTGAGATTACTCTACTGGGTAACAGTTTTGAGCATTAATGACTTTTGCCTTACGGCAACACTGCCTCCTCAACTTGTCACCTTCCTTTACTTCCGGTATCTGCACAGAAGGCTTTGACTCTGCTAGTATCTCGCAGAAGAGGTCCATGAATTAAGCTACCGGGGGTGTTCTTAACAGCTTGTGTGTATCTCAGAACTGTTCAGCGTGCCTGGTACTGCATGCAGTACCGTGTGAGCACCGCACGCCTTTCAGGACCAGGCTACCGCCTCAACGTTACAAAGGCTGAGGGCTAAAATCTCTCAACCTACTGCTCACATAAACCTCTAGATGCTTAGAACACCGTTGTTCATTACTGAACAGTCCTTCAAGCAGGGATATAAAATCCAATGTTTAAAACAGGAATTGCTTTTTAAATTTATCTGTTTTTCACCGATTCTGATTTTTTTTTTTTAAAGAGAGTCTGTAATGCTCTGTATTCCCAATGGCCAAATTTCACTTGAGAGAGGGGAACACCCCCCCAGCTTGGGTGTAACAAAAAAGTTACCTTAATGCAAAGAGTTCTCCAATTTTCTGCATTACATCTGCGTGAGACAGTTTCACCTTCCTTCGTGACTTCAATATCTGCAAAGTAACAGGTTTTTCACTGCGGGTTAAGAAGTCTGGAGTTCTACAGCCTGTGGTACGCATATGAGCTAAAATCTGAACGTCTATCACACTAACACTGGAGTTTTGTTTGCTCAGTGCCTTGCTTATCTAGCTCTGTCAGAGTATGACCATGCCTCTGTTCATCCAGGTTTTCCAATAAATCACTGACTATGGCATCAGTATCAATAAAAAATCCTGGAGCATTTTCTAGGAATGATTTCCCAAACAAGAGATCATTTGTTTTTAATTCCCACTATTAAGTCATGACTGTTTTTTCACCTCACCACTATTCAGCCTTCTCAGACTTCTTCCTTACAACAGACAATGTATTTCCATTTATTTCCTTCATTAAAAACGATAATGTCTCTTGAACCCTGCGAATTTCATTTTTATATGCGACACCATGTGACTTTGTACTTAGGTGGAGTCCCGTGATAAACTATGGTTTAGGTAATTCACCCGAACTCTCCGTTACATTCAAGTTCAAGCACACCGCTTTCAGCCCCAGCCGCCACACACCCTGTTTGGCCAGGTTTTTAAACGCGGCCTGGCCTGTTACACATTTAACGGTGGCAGGCAGTGGCGGCCCAACATGGGAAATGTTATTCCGATGCAGAACCCCACTCCCAACCCTTTAAAGACTGATGGTTTCTTGCCCCACCCCTTTGCAGGTGTCCTGAGCTTCTCTCTGTTGGTGGCTTTACCATCAAATGCATTAAGCCTTCGGTTGCTTTCTCCATATCCTCAGCTGTACCCGGACCGAACTTTTACACAGCACAGGAGAAAAGGAGGGGAGAGGTACAAGCCAGGCCTCACCTCAGGAATTGACTGGATAGATTCCACAAAGTTATCCAGCAATGACTCCCAAATAGCCAGCTTCACTGCAACACAGAGGAGACAAAGCAGAACACTGAGAGAAGCATCTACATACCTGCTTCCAAGCAATCGTAACCTCACCTCTGCCAACACGCTGCTTCCAGACACGCTGATACACACAGACGCTAGCTGTAGCCAGTTAGCGTTAGTACAATCAGTGTTCATATGGCTACGGACAAACCTGGGTCGGGCACTGGCACAGCTCTGCACGCAGAGCGCTGCTGCCTTCTCCAAATGATAAGTTCAGATCCTGGGGGGCTTTTGCTTCAGCTCCAAAGTGCTCTACTGTATGTATGAGGCCTCTGCAAGCTACATTCCAAGGGGGCTGGAGATAATGAGCCGTGCCGGAGTCAGGCTGACTTCACGTGGTGCCACTCAGGAGTCTCCACTGCATCTCTAGTCTCCTCAGGCAATCCCCCGTTTTGAGGTGAACATACAACTTCTGTTCCATGGAAGCAGTTCAGCACAGGCAATGTCAACACCAATTCTACTATGCCTCGGCTTGAGCCTGGAAAGATGTTTCTACAGGAAGATGATAAAACTCAGGCCCTTGTGTTCTCTAGTCAGCAGATTCCCAGACAAGAACGATGTAGTAGCAGATTAAAATTAACCCTATTCACTCAGAAAAATTAACTGGGGAAGATTTAATTGTCAAAATGAACTCTTTCATAGTAGTAATCAATAGTATCATCTAGGCAGGGTAGTGAATCCAATGCCAAGCATTTTTCACACTCATCTTTTGAATACACAGGCCTGATCCAGGTCAGTGACTTAAACGGCATTTAATTTAACCCTCGAAAAAAAGCCAACAGACATTTCAGCTATCACCGATTATTTGACAGAGGTTGGCTTCTGCTGTGTCATAAACCTGACTTGCACTAGACTTGCATCCTTCATTTTTATTGAACATTATTGAACTGTTTCCCTTTATGATGTGCATGTCTCTCAGTGACATAAATTGGTACCAATGATCTCCTGGGAATAAATCCCTTTAACATATCTGGCACCACTCTTCCATGCAGTGGCTTTATGAATAGGAAAACTATGGAGAACTGAAGGCTTTTTCTCTCAATAGCTCTTCCTTCGACAGTCACGAACCACGCAGTTATGCTGCACTCCTTGATGCATCACTTCAAAAACATGCGTTCTGTTTGTTGATGTCCCTTCTATTTAAAGGCACACTTCCTCAAATACTACAGGAATCCTGTAATTAACCCTACAGGCAGCAGGGGCAGACAGACCAGATTTCCTTTAAAGGTCTTTCCCAGAACAGCCTTACTGCTGCTCCTTTCTACTCCCACCTCCGACCTCACCTGAGGTCTAAAGAAGTGGAGATGTCTATTTCCTCGAGCAGCAGCACCACTGCTGAGCCTGACTTCTTCCCGCTGCCTCCCGACAGAAGCACCACCCACAGCACGCAGCCAGGGCCAGTAAGCCTGGAAAACGTTATCTGTGACTCTGGCCGCACCTTCGATACTGGTACACGTCCCTGGCTGGGAAGCACTTCGTTAGCTGGCACCTAGCTTCTGCTGTTAGAGGAAATGATGTCAGGATGCGTTACATAACATTACTGACAGGTTTCTATACGCTGGACCGCACGCTCGTTGCTATGCCAGAATAGTTCCCAAGGATGGGGAACCAGATGCTCAGTAGGATGCGTAGCTTTTGCAAAGTACATTTCTTGACATGCTTTTTCATCTTAAGATGATTTACCTTGAATGAGGTAATTCCAATTTACAGAAAACAAGATACAAGCTTTGGAAGTGAATCCTCCCACTGAAGCACAATCAATTTTTGCACGTTTGCCTAAACCAGACACGGAGCCTTCTCCAACCTGTCGCTGTACGAGTTCTGCCAACGATGACATTTCACAAAACCTGCAGCACAGGTCGGTATTACAAATGATATTAACTCACCAGAGAGACAAAGGGCATTTGAAAAGGCGAATTTCTGCAGAACAACTTCATCAATATCCAGCTCAGAATTTAACAAGATTTCTCCTTTATGAAGCTTTGACTGACCTCTGTTAAAACAGGATTGAAGCATCTTCGTTGATTAAGCCACTGACAAAGGTGCATTTAAAGAACAATCAACAATGCAAGAACGGCTGACTGGTTATTTACACACTGCATGCCGCATCTATACGGGTATCATCCCCATCCTTGCGTTCTACTCATGCTCAGCCTGGCAATAACTAAAACAAATCACTGAGAGTTAGTTCCTCAGTCTAAGACTAATATTATGACCTAATTTTCTAGGTTTCAACAGAGCTGCAGCAAGCTATGATGGTAACTACAGCATTGCCATATACACATAGACAGTTCAGACTAAGCAGGACGCTGGCTGAGTTTATCGTGCCGCGGTGTTCAAGTTATAACTTTGCTAGGAAGTGAAGTATGTGCAGAGTTACATCTTTATACATGAACCCAGAGGGCATTAAGGAAAGCTTATGCGGAAAGTCCTCTTTAAAACCAGATTTGTCTCAATAATGCATACTTATTTTTTATTATGAGGTACATAGTTTCTGTTTGGGATTGCCAAAGAACATGGCCAGTTGCGTGGACACGGAGCTTATTAATTTACAAAGTGTAGTGCATCACCAAGTCACAAAGGTCATTACTTCCAAGTTGAGCAGTTCAGTGAAATTTGTCAGTTTAGACTTGCTGTTTTCTCCTTTCCTTATTTTACGTCTTTGAAAAAGAGTAAGGAAAAATACATTTTTACTAGCTGCTTTTGCTTGAATTTGGTTTAGGGGTCTATTAACGTTTATACCAAGCGTGCCCGAAGATACTTACTCTCCTAATCTATAGTTCATCTCTTCATTTTCCCAATGGACTAGTGCAACTTCATACGGCTGGATTTCATGCTGCTCTAGCACTCGCATAATATTCTTCATCTAAGAGAAAGACAGTTGCACACACAGAGGAACAGTTACCACACAGCATACGGCCCCTCTACGTGGGATAGGCTGACGAACGCAACTTGCGTGGAGGTTACTGAAGTAACAACGAATAGGTGTGCTACGCAATGAAGCGATTATCAACGCAGCGCACGTCTGAAGCTATCCGCAGCTGCGTGCAAGAATGCGTGGCTGTGAACAACTGCAAGGGATCTGTGAGGACCAGAATGTCATTTCATGTCTGCATAAATAAAGCAGGGTTGGGATGAACCACAGCAGCAGTAAAAGCCAACGCGGACGTATTCAGTACTGTAACAATGAGCAGTGCAAGATTTTGGCAGGTGTCTGAGTGTGGGAATGAATCTTCAGGATAAGAACATCAGGTGGCTGTTTCTGCCAAAATTAGCAGTTTGCTGCTACAGTCAGTAGTTTTGTTCCAGCAACCAGGGGCTGGGATATGTTACAGAAATCCTTTACCACTGTAAAAATGGTTTCAGCTGCCTGCATTCAACCCTGTGAACAGTTCAGGGTTCAGTTTTACTTGCAGACATAATCTCATCGTCATTTTATTCTCAAGCACAATAAAACCTGACACAGGATCCTCCATCCTTGTTCCTTTCTATACGCTACAAGGCTCCCCTCACAAAATCATTCTGCCCATTAGAACAAATGCAGAATTACAAAAAAGCACTCACCTACAGGGTTTTAAAAGGCATTTAGCTACACCGCCACCAGTAATAATAATAATGAAAAAGCCCAAACACCACAATACACTTTTGATGCCTAAATTCTCTAACGAGGTGAATCTTCTACGAGTCATACTTAAACCACTCACTTTAAAATGATAGATAATAGTTAATCTTTTGGTGCAAAACTGTATGCTAGTGAATTGTTCATGAAGCATGCTCTCCAGCTTAAGGACTCTAAAAACATCTGTTGGATCCCTGCAAGAGGGATTTTCTTTATAGTGCTAGCTTTCTTCGTTGCATTCAAAAATTTTGGTGATACTACCTATGCAAGACACAGTAACATTTTTCACTAAAAACCCCCCAGCCCTACAGCTGCAACTGCTTGTGTCGCAATCCTGAATTCAACATTAGCGTGACCGGTACCTGCCATACATTCCAGAACTGTGGTGAACAGGGGTATGAACGATTATTTTACTTTTTTAACTGAGGAAGCGCCTGCTGTGAGGCCAGTCAGCCTGGCCAACCAGCTGACGCTGCGCCCAGGGACAGTTCAGCAACACAAACTCTGCTGAAACAATGCCAGAGTTAATCGCCGACACATAATGTAGCATGCCAGCCCGCAAGTGTGTTCACCTGGACCAGGTGCTTCGTCGAGTCATTACTAATACAGTACTAATTAGGCTGTTAACAGACCAACAGTCCCTTCCAGAACTACAACCAGCTCTGGCTTCCCGGGGCCAATACAGAGCAAGATTTAACAGAGCTTTACAGACCGTAACCGATTCTGTGAAATTCGAGTGTCGCGTACAAGGCATACTTCCCAAGTTCTTCCACCGCTCTGGATAATGAGAAATTGTATTTCAGTGGCAGCTTGCTTTTATCTATTCAGAGTAATACAAAGGTTTCCACTGAGTGATGTGAGGTTCTTCTAGGCCCAGCCTAATGTTACAGAAGGGACTACCCGTGGCACCGTACGTTCAACGAGACGTTCTGGATTCACTAAAGGCAAACTCTTGCTATTACAGGCAATCATGTCACACAGTTGCCTTTTAAAAAAAAAAAAACAGATGAAACTCCACCTTAAAGCTAGTTTTGCTTTTTGCCCTTGCTATTTTTAGCAGGGAAGCTGTTGCACAACCTCCCTACTCAGGTATTTGAAAATGGTATTTTACATTTTAAATTTCACCGATGAACAGTCAGTAGTTATTACTTCTTCTGTTAAGTGTCCGTTAGTTTGAAATAGTTTTTTTTCCCTTCTCCTAACAGTCTTTCTGGAGTACTTTTAAAAACCTATTTTGTCAATTCACAGTGATTGGCTATGTTCTGTTTTACTGAATTACTTTCAGTTTCTGTTCTACAGATCATTTAGTGGGTTTTTTTACATTTGTTTGGTTCACTAAAACGCATGCATAAAAATACCTCCTCATTTGAGCAAACTGATTGGAAATGAAAACTTTGACTATGATTTCAGTAAGTAGAAAGAGGCAGTTTTCCTCTTCTTTTTATAACTACAGTTTGCAAGGGACCAACTGAAGTTGTAAGTACTGAGAAGAGAAACGTGGTATCACATTTTCAAAGGTACTTAAGCACATAAAACAAAGTGAGATTTTTCAGAGTAGTGCAGTGGGTAGAGGTGCCCAACATAAAAATCAACAGGGTTTAGTCAGCTGGTCTTCAGTGATACCTGGGAATCAGTAGCATAGTTACAGCCATAGCATCCTAAGAGCGCTACAGGCAAGGTTTGAAGGGAGAACTGGTATCTTTTTGTAGGCCAGCTGATATCCTGAACCCCTCCCTAAACAGACAGGAAATGAGGAACATTTCAGGCCTGAAACAGAAAAAGCAAAGTTGAATCCAGAAATCACAGACTGGTTTGGGTTGGAAGGGACCTTACAGACCATCTAGTTCCAACCCCCTGCCATGGGCAGGGACACCCTCCACTAGACCAGGTTGCTCACAGCCCCATCCAGCCTGGCCTTGAACACTTCCAGGGATGGGGCACCCACAGCTTCTCTGGGCAACCTGTCCCAGTGCTTCACTACCCTCTCCAGGAAGAATTTCTTCCTGATATCCAATCTAAATCTCCCCACTTTCAATTTAAACCCATTACCTCTTGTCCTGTCACTACAGAACCTTGTAATAAGTCCCCCCCAGCTTCCTTGTAGCCCCTTGAGGTACTGGAAGGTGCTGTAAGGTCTCCCCAGAGCCTTCTCTTCTCCAGGCTGAACAAGCCCAACTCTCTCAGCCTGTCCCCATAGCAGAGGGGCTCCAGCCCTCTGAGCATCTTTGTGGCCTCCTCTGGACTCGCTCCAACCAGTCAATATCCTTCCCATGTTGGGGTTCCCATAGCTGGATGCAGCACTCCAGGTGGGGTCTCACGAGAGCAGAGTAGAGGGGGAGAATCCCCTCCCTCGACCTGCTGGCCACGCTTCTCCGGATACAGCCCAGGGTACGGTCAGCTTTCTGGGCTGCCAGTGCACACTGCCGGCTCATGTCCAGCTTTTCATCCACCATCACCCCCAAGTGATCCATCTCAGGTGACCCCTCAAGTGATGACCATCTCCATATCATCTATTTAATATACCATTTAATTTCACATACTCTGACTACAGACAAGATCAATACCTTTTGTACTTAAAATCTAGTTTTATCTAACCACAGTAATAAAAATCAATGTATTAAAAAAAATTAAAATCATTATAACAATATTCGTAAATCATATGTGGCACGCTCCTCTTGGCCAGCAAACAGCACCAAATTATCACAAGGGGTGTTGCCATTTCAATATCAACAAATTTGAACAATCACACCACCAAAAAAAAAAAAAAAAAGTCTTCCTTCAGGAAAATTGCTAACTGGTAGAAACACAAAACAGTGTTAAGAAGTCGCTCACAAATTCTGTCTCCTTCAAAGCTATCCAAAAGTAAGTTTTGAACAGTTTTGACTTAAATGGCTTTAGAATGACCCTCTCCTTCTAACACATTTTCTGTTACATTAGTGCCTTTCAAACAACCATTCACAGGTTGATTTTTCTCATCTAATTCTTCAGCACCTAGAGATGCAAGAATTTTCTTTTTGTCAATTTCACTCGATTCAGCTTTCTGGCCTTCAGTAGGAAATGCTACCTGCTTTGTATGTTGCACGTATACTTGCTCATTTTGTGCAGAAAGGCAAGTTGCAAAGGTGCAACATCATCAACCCCCACACTTGAGAACAGCACCAGGCAAGCACCTGCACTCACAAGGAGAGGAATCACTCCGTTTCCTTCACGGAGAGACTCAAGCTCCCAAACAGAGCCCAGGCGTGCTGGGCTTTGTGGGACTGACAGGACATCCGCTTATGATGTTTTAACTAACAGTTTTGCTTTACTTACACTTTTGTCTTCCACATTCCAAAACACAACAGCCCCCTCCCTGTGAATTCAAGGAAAAACTGAGGTGTAATTATACTGTTTTAAATGTATTTCAATTCAACTTGTACAGTGGCAATTTTTGTCATTGTGAATCAGGAAACTTAATGCTCTCTTCACAAAACCCACTTAATAGTTGCTTTTTAACCATACTTTAATGAAAACACATGAGATGGGGTTTTTTTTAACCATTTAAATAATTTTGATTTTTTTTTCTTTAAGTCATTCTCACTGGACAGTTATTCCTTGAGTTTCGTGGGGTAACATGATGCAATGATCTAGCACGCTGCACTACTTTGTTCACACCACTGCAATCAACAAAACAGTCTTTTGGCCGTGATTTGTAACTTACCTGAAGAAAAAAATCATTCCAGGATCATCTTCTTTTGCAGATTTATCAGTCCCTATCACCAAAACATTTGCAGCATCTAGTTTGAAAGAAGTGAAAAAATTACTCGGACTTCTAAACACGATGGCTATCAGCACATATTCCAGTTGTAGCAGTTCCACACTCACACATCAGTCAGCCCCGTATTTTATTTTGTCTGAAATGCTTGCCAGGAAATGACTACAGTATCACACCACCCTGCTGCTCTGAGGCGTCACACTCCGGGCAGACTCAGCCCAACTTCACTGGCATCTTTAGTTAATGAACTGCAACGCTTTTGAAGAACACAAGACTTCAGGGAAAAGTGATGCGGGGCATGGTAAATAACCAGGAACAGAGCGCAGAAGCGGACAGGCAATGCGAGGGGACTATGGAAGTTTGCCCACAGTTGCAATGAAATTACCATCCACATCTGCTTGCCCAAATGACCTCTCTCTTTTCTATACCTCAAGGGACTAACCTGCACTCCAGTTGTGCTGACTTCGGTTTGACAGTCAGAAACATGAAAGAGCGTACATCCAAGACAGGAGAGAGTACACCTGCGTTCTCCTTCGGAACAGGAGCGTGCTTGCGAATCGAATCTCCCAGCCACCCTCAATTACCACACTTCAATGGGCACTGCAGAACAGTGTCAGAATACACAAACCGGATTTTTTTTTTTTTTTAACATTAAACTGAAAAAGGAGCTCTGACAATGTACCTACAGTACTCCAACTGTTAAAGGGCACTTCTTACAAAGAACCAGACTTGAGATAGTGTACGCAGAATGCCCCAAAACATACAAAATGTGGATGCTGGATTCTCGAAACAGCATTTTGGGGTTTTTTCCCCCTACAGGTCTGCTCCACCGTACTACTTGCTAATGCAGATAAAGTTTTAAATGTCCTGACGTGGGTTTTGACGACAAAAGGTTTTCTTTCCAGCATAACTCCTTGTGTTGCAGAACTAGTGGAAGCTAGAGCAGCAAAACCTTCTCTCTCTATTACAGAGCGGGACTGTGTAAAGAAGAGCTTGCGGAGCCTCACGCCTAAGCCTTAAGAAGTTGAACCCCTTTGCAGAAAGGTCCCAAGTCAAGTGACAAGGCATGGAATTCAGCCTGCAAATCCACTCTCCGCTTTACTGCTCAAGCCACAGAGGCCAGGCAGACTAAGGCAGCAGAGAGATGACCAAGTATCGGATATACTTTTGCTGCTACCTCAACTGAGACCACCCAGGTGGTCTGCATGACTTCTTTAAAGGCTTTTCTTTCACATGCTATTCCAGCTCAGAAACACACGATTTGATGAATCACTACAGCAAGTTTTGGGTGTGAAGTCTGAGTTGACCATGGAAGAAACATTTGCCTGCATTTTCTCGTTTGTCTTTTCAAGTATCCCCCTTATCCTTATTTATCTGCTCCAGCCAAAACATACACAACGGAAGAGAATTTGCTCCATTCTAAGTGGAGGTACAGGATCTGCCTCTCGAATGTTTTTAAAAGGTCAAAAAGAAGAATAATGCTTAGGAAGAACACTTCAAAGCAATAAATTCATACGATATTTGCTGATTTAGATTTCTATGTGCTAGTATTTTTCAATGTTCGAGTTGGTAACCAACCACTGCTACAAGCACAAGCCAACCACCACAAAACATCGAATCTGCTGGCACAATCCAACACCCTTTCATCATTACTTCCTCCAAACTTCTGATAAACAGAGTATTGTGAGGAGTCAGAAACACACCAGCAAGAAATGAAAGAACACTGGCAAAACCCACACTCCCAGGGTAAAGTACCACCAGCAGCAACATTTAGCCTTCCAGTAATTCAGTCACATTGGGCACTGTACAAAGTTTCTACCACGAAACATTGAAACCAGTGGTGGTTTTAATATAAAAAAAACCTACAAAGGAACATGAAGCCTAGACTCTACAGCACCTTGTCTTGTCTTTCCACGTTCATCTTTTTGATCACTAATAGAACTTGTGTTTGTAAGAGACCCACTAGAGCACTATTGCACTTGGATTATTAAGCGGTTGAGAGGCAGCCAGACATTTGATAAACTCCACTGAAATGCCCATAAACACTATCTGTCATTCTCTTAGCTTCATATAATCTGTTCATTCAAAGAAGAAAAAAAAAATCATTCTACTGCCAACATATGAAAATCACAGCTGTTGTAGGGCATAAGTTCCTTCAGCTATAAAAAGCTCCATTTGTTCTTCTCGTAGTGTACTTCAGCTATTTCCAAGCCATACTTTCCCCAGTCTTCAGAGATACTTTGTATGGAAACCAGAACCAATTGTTTTGCTGCAGCCAAAGCGAAGCATTCAACAATTGCCAGGATATGTTTGGCCCAATAAAACAAGTACCGACTGCATTCTCTTTACTAGAACTGAGCATTTATGTGTATATCTTTACCATTTTGCTTAGTCAGCAAGATTCTTTCTTGCACGCCTTCCTCTCTGACCCATTAACAGAAGTGTGGGTATGGAACAAAGATGCAGCACTTCAAATTACAAAATTATTGACAGCTGAAGCACTATGGTATCGCATTACTCAAAGATTAATTCAAATGAAGAAAACTTTCAGGTTTTTTTCAGTTAGCTAATTTCTATAGAAATCCTTTGTATCAGAAAACTGCCAAATTAATTTTTCCTGCAGGCATCTAATTTTTCAGTATTCTTAGTGTAATTGTAAATTTGGGAAAAATTATCATGGAGTAACAGCAAATGCTGCTTGTACTGCTATTCCGAAAGGTTTAGTTCTGGGGTTTTTAAGCAAATGGAATTTTTAAGTAAAGCAATATTTTTATAGGCAGTATGATATACTCCAGGGTATTACCAGAATAAGCATACATGTTATAAAAATTATATACCTCACCCATATTTCATTTCCCAGTGTATAACATTGCTGTTAATATGTTTCAAAAATCTACCTCTAGGCAAACTTGTTATTTCAACATATCCATGTGAAGTCAGGTCATGACACAGATTACCAAGATGATACTCATCTGCTGTTGCAAAGGCTGTGCACTGCATCAGATTCTGTGCCAAAGGAATAAAGATTTGAGTTAGGGAAAGGCTGAAGCAAGATGTTCGTAAGACAACTGTTTGCCTCAAATTTATCACGAGTGACATTTTTCATTTATTCACTCTTTTCTGTGATATCATTGCCATGCTGTCCCCCTGGTGCACACATACCCACGAGATTAATTGCTCCCTGTTGAGTGAGAAGGCAAATCAGACTGAGATCAAACCAGGTGACACGAGTAAGTTGCACCAAAAACCTTGTGACAGATCTCTTCCCTGAACACCAATCAAATGCTTTAACAGTAGAGCTACACTTGCTACTGCTCTCCCATCCTACAGCTTATGACATACTCGGCCGAACACCAAAATCATAAGCAAGACACCCCTAATATCAGCTTTAAGATCTGTATTTTAAAGATAAATGGAATTCGACTACCCCAGCCTGCTCATCAAACAGAAGCTTCAACCGAAAACACCACGTTCTTCCAAGCACAAAGCTCATTGCCTGGGTAACCCCAGGGTATGAGCCACTGCAGCACTGCAGCACAGAAAGTCACCCACCTTCCAGGTCAGTTGTAAATGCTGCAGATCCACAGCGTCCCCTCTGAGCTAAATCCCACGTTAACAACATGGGCTCAACTGACACCACATGGAACAGTAATACAACAGCCAGAGCTCCTCTCAATATTCCACAGTTGTAAATAGCTACAATGCCATATTGAAACAAACGACTGGAGAAACGATACTGACTTGCAGCGAGACTGACTCATGCATGGCAAAGGAATCAGCAAGTCAGCTGTGTCAAGATTTTCTTCATTAACCAAACAAGCCACAATAAACCAATTTATGAATTCTACTACTCATTTTAAGTGGGTTTCTTTGTTCTGATACCATGCATGTCCCATGATAATGTTCTGCAGTACAATGCAGTGGAAGACGTCCAGAAAGCTGTGTCTCTCATCGTGGATCAGACACTTCCCAGCTTTTTGTAACTAATACAAATGGGGATGTAACTAACAACAAACGAACAAAAGAACTGTACTCATCTGTAAGCATTTATACGCACAATACACTTCAACTTAAAATCCAAGTTATTTTCTCGCAACACACGGCTTTAAAAAGGTGTTCTGCTCCTCGAGGGGCCCGTTACCAGCCACCCATCAGAATCACAGCCACACATTTAAACCTTTTCTTCTTTAATGTTAACATTCTCTTACTGTTTCCAAAGCTTTGCTTGCACATCATCTTAATTCAGTGATCCCCAACAGACAATAAACTTTAAAAGGAATTACAATATTCAGTGAGCAATTTTGTAGGCGTATTTCCACGACTGTGCTACGAGGCTGAACTAACACTGGAACAGAATTGTGTTTTCAGTTCCCTTGGTGCAGTACCTTTGAAAAGTTGCATGATCACAATTTCATCTCTATAAATCCATTCTCAATCTCCAAACTGCCAGTACAAATGATGTATTTCAGATTCTTCCAGAACGCTCTGGTTATTAGAAGCACACATGCTCTGCCACAAAACTCTTCTCTGTGAAGAGTTAAGGGAGCTTACCTTCTAGCTAGTGTATTATCTGAAAACCCTCTATCCTGCTCACTGCTTCCCGTAGTTTATTACTTGTAATATTGTTCAAGGCAAATGCACTATAGAACACGCTTTCTGTCTTACTGCTGCAATTCTGGTTTCAACATAAAGACTTTACATTTAGTTAGAAGTTATCTGGAAGTCTAAGGTCCCATGATAGTTGATGGAGATACAGCCAAAAAGTCTGTAGTCTAATGAGTGATTCAGCTGATCCTAAAATAGACGTGTTAACTGGCCCGTCACCCTTAATCCCACGCTTTCTGGTACGTCACTTTCACCTCCAAACTTCCCAGTGTCAGAATACAAGATCTGTACTGGTGCTACAAAGAAACTCCAGCTACTCACCACCCTCCTTTCTGCTTACAGCTGGGGCTTTGCTGAGATTCTGTTCAGAGCACCGCAACAGCTACCTTTGGCAGCCATGCCATCCCAAGTACCTCAACAACTCATTTTCCACATCATCTCCCCTCCCAACAACTGCACAGGCTCATGGAACCGTAACTCTCCTTAGCCCATCCCTTTAAGCATACAAAAATTTTTAAGAAAGAAAACCTGTAGGATGAACTTAAATCTTCACATCACCATTGGAATCAGTCTATCTTAAGGATAGTAAATACCACATCTTCATTTGATTTTCAAGCTTTTTCTAGACTACATGGCTATAGCATTAAGAATTAGCTCAGAGGCTTTTCACACCATCAGACTTCATGAGATTAACTAAACTTGAGTAATGGTACTGCTCACTGATGGACTGACTAAACCAGTTAACTGCTTTCAAGTAACTCCTCCACCTACCCTGAAAAACTGGTCTTACGACCCTTTATCACTGCTGGTGCTCAGCCCTCTGCCAGTAAACAACACATGAAGAGCAGTGCGGGGACAGGTGGGAAGGACGTCAGGAGAAAGGTGTCAACTGTCAGGCCCTTCCAGACAGAAAACAGAGATCCTTGGGGTACATCTAGGGGAGAACCTTAGGAGAGGCCCTCGAAATCGTGTCTCACGGAGGCAGACCAGCGAGGAGGAGGCGCAGCATCCTGCCCAAGGTAACTGCCCTGGCAATGGGGCCTGCCTTACTGCAGGGTTCTTGGGGACCTCCACACATGCACAGCAAAGCAAGAGCAGCTTCTTCGTGGCACCAGGATTTAGGGAAAACGGATGGTGCACTGAAATAAACCTCAAGGATTCTCCATTTGCTCTACTTCTATTTTTCATCTTGCAGAAACTGGCCACATCTTTAAGTCATTTCTCTATACTACATATCTGTAAGTAAATACAAAAACAGGTACAAAAAAAAAATGCTTATTCCAAAATACTATTAGCCTGCAGTCAAGGTGAGAGCTGATCCATACCCCTGCAGGTGGGGATATATATCTGACAAAACCACATGGAGTTTATAGCAAATGTTTTTGTTAGGTCTGAGTTTACGTGATTTCTGGCACAGCATTTTGCCATGTGGAAGCTGTCTCAGAAAATCTATTATTTCAGTATATCAGGCAGGATTTTCTCCATTTCTTCTCAGTGGAAGAAAGTAAGAATAGCAGTGCCTGTTACTTGCCTACCCATACATGAAAATGTGAAAGAAACTGTTTGCATTCTATGCTGTCATTTAAAAAACTCAAGAATGTAAAAAAAAAAAAAAAAAAAGTAATTTCGATTCACTCAACAGAAAGAAGCAACCTTTGAATATAACATCATAGCATGAATAACACGCTTGAAACATTACAGGGTGTTTCAGGATTAATATCCTTCACTTTCTTTTTTTCAAAGCAACGGGAAAATACAAGTAGGAACTAAATTATCTGTAATGGAATATTTATGTTACGTCAAAGCCTATTCCTGCTCCTCATACAACATATTAAACAAAAGCTTAGATGACGAGAAAGCAAGCATTGAAACTTCAGTTTCTGTGCTCACACTGAGTAGATCACGTAATAGACATGTTTTGTAATGTGAAAGCTATTTCTGAAAGCCCAATGCTTGTTTCAGTCTCATCTGTAATGTTGTTTTATTAACAATACCCTGGAACTCAGATGCTGCTGCAGCTTGAGAAGAACAGTAACACTTCTGACACTAGGATTTTCCTCCAACGGCTCATATCCATGTATGCTGAAGGTCTGCCTCGGCTAGTATTGAAGCTGGCAACAAACTGTCTTAAGGAGAAACAGCCACAAGTATGCACTGTTCCACTTCACTGTACCTCATTTTATCCAAAACAGGTTGTTGCTGCAGTTACTCTGTAGACCTAGGAGTCTAGAGACCAAGGTGCTATTTCCACACATGGAATAATCTTCCTCAAATAACACAGGCTACATCTGCACCTCCGTTTCCAACCTGGATCTGAACATAAACTTTATACTATTTACTTTCATCTTGATTTCTGTTAGAGTGAAGCCTTAACACTGGGCAGAACTGAACAAGAAAGGATACCTAGGGAAAGTTCAAATATTCTGAACGCTCGACTTTGTTTCTCAATATTAAATGTGATTTGAGAGTGCTGGTTAATATTATTTTTAATGGATTTCATCTTTCCACTTTAACAGTCACTTTTCTTCCCCTCCACTGTTGTTTATACGTTGCTAGTAAATCTTAATTTTATCTTCAAAATACCAGACACACTAGTTCTATCAAGCTTGTTTCTGTTTGCAGAGTTACAACCTCCCTGTGGCCACACTAGAGTAAATAACAAAATCCTCTTCACCAAAGAAACACATTAATTGCAATAAAATATTAATCTAAACCTGAATCTGAATATAAATTAAATTGATGAAGTCCCCTTAATGTTATACAGGCTGTAAATTTTGTACTTTACCTCCATGTCTGAAAGTAGTGGCTGGTTAGTTCTGGATGGCTGCTTGGTCCGTGGTGCCTTTGGTGGCCTCTTAACGGGCTGGTGACCATGTTTTGGAATAATTTTGCCAGCTGATACAACAGAGTAAAATCTTGATGATGCGTTCCAAAGCTTTTTAATATGCTCTGTATTGAGCTTGTTTCCCATCACCACCACACCAAAACGTTTCCAGGGTGGAAAAAAACCATCCCCACTCTGATAATAAACATTTTTTCCCACAGCCGATACATTTCCTTGGAGCAGCTGCCAATTCCTGACTTGCACACATGGACTTGTCAAACAAGGGGGAGCAGTTTTCAGAGCATTCGAATTCCAAGACGTTGCAGTCCTGTGAGGTGTTCCATCAACTTCGTTATCCAGCTTCAATATTGGACGTCCAGTTTTATTAAAGCTTTTGCACTGACATACTGTTGTTAAAGCGTGAAACGATCTAGTCCCAAGGTGCAGAAGTTTCAGTCTCATCGCTTCCCTTAGAACTGTATTTAAAACAAACAGAATCATCCATCAACCCTTTGGAAAGAAATAATATTATTTTCCCCCTTATCTAAAGGGTAACCCATACTCCTTTTCTTGAGTTAATACTCCTAAGCACATGAACCTTGGTGGCATTAAACAGCTTTTTTCCAATGCTATGGAAATTATTAAAACACATTATTGAGCTATGTGCTTGTAACACACGGTGAAAAAGTAGAATTGGTTGCTACGTCAGGATGTAAGCAGGCACCTCTTCCTTCTGTTGCTCATTCTGTGTAGCAGCCTGCACTCTCTGCGACCTCACTGATGAAATTACTCATGAGCAAGCACACACCTTAAAAAGGACATCAGCCTCTGTGAATCATTATTTTATACAGAATAAAAACAACAATTATATTACTCTGTGCTTGTACTGAAATGTCGCCTATGGAATACACAGCCATCAGCATCATCTCAAACTTCTATATCGCAAACATCCAAGCACAGATCCGGCTCCGTTTGTCTGTCTTGACTATAGCAAGAGACGAGTCAATGGCGTTATGGTCTTGATCCTGCTATTACATACTGATACAACAGAGACTGCAAAGCCTGCTTGCAGATATACCTGTGCTGACAGAAACACCACAGTGCCCTTATTCTGTTTTTCCAGACTAAAAGCAAGCTTATTTATGCTAATGTATGAGCTAATCAAATAAACTTCAAGAGCATTCACAGACCATAGACTGAATAGCTCAGTGGGTGTGTTTCAGTTGCTGAAAAAATGCAGCATCAAATCCCTGCCCCCATCTGCTTTTATTAACCAAGAACATTTCCCTCATGATACAAAATCCATCTCCAGCAAGTTATTAACAACAGCAAAGTCATTAAGTTGGGTAGCTTGAAAAAACTCCCGATTTCAGAGTGGTTTTCAAAAACGGTGTAAAGGACAAGGGAGAAGCCTCAGGTAGCGCAGGCTAACTAGCGGAAAGAGACTGCCAAGCGCCAGGCAGATCGATACTCCCCCAGCCAACAAAACCTTGTGTCGAATCGCAGTGATCCCAGGGGTGGTTTTCCAACTGCGCAGGCTTAACAGCAAATCATGTGGAAGCAGTGATCATACAGACTAAACTCCATGGAGGGGCCTTGACGCCAGGTTTGCAGGGGCAGAGGCACCAAGCCAGGCAAGAGCCGCCACCACAAGGCAGCAGGTGCCATCTCCGAACAGCACAAACGGATCGGCACCTTGTCCGACGTCTCTTTACTACAAGAACACGCCTTATTCACGCCTGTTTCTTGCCAGGCGGAAGTCCAAGCTTACTGTGGCAGAGCCACCAAGAAGGACGAATAAACAGGCGGGCGGGCGGACAGACCGGCCCGGCGGGCCCGGCAGCAGCGAGACGCCCGGGCCTCATCCGCCGCCCGCAGGGCCCTGGCTCTCCTGTTTCTCGCTGCGGGCCCCTTCACAGCGCCCTCCCGGCAACAGCAGCAAGAAGCAGCAGCCGCCGCCGCCGCCGCCCCTCCCCCTCTCCTTCCCCTCAGGGACACAATGGCGGCGGCGGCCCCACCCCCGGGAGCGCCCCCTCCGGTATGCGTGAGGGGGGAAGGGAGCGGCCTCGCTCCCATTGGCTGCCTGCGCGTAGGGCGGGACCCCGGCCGCCTGGGGAGCCAATGGGGAGGAGGAGCCTCGCCTCCGCAGGAAGAGCGAGGCCAACGCCGCCCTCGCCCGAGGCGGCCGCTGAGGCACTTGGGCCCGCAGTGGCGAGCGGCTGACGGGCGCCCCTAGCGGCCACGGCGAGGCTCCACTGCCAAGGCCGAGCCGGGGGCGGGGGCCCAGCACCCCCTGCTCCCTCACGCTCCGGCGGGTTGCGGTGTCGCAGTACCCGGGCACGGCCCCGCAGCTTCCCTGCCTAGCTCCGGCAGGGGCTGCGCGGCGACGGAGGAAGGGCTCGGGCTGCCTCCCCACCAGCCCCCTCCCACCCGCGGGCAGGGCTTCCTCACCCCCTACACTGCCCCCCCTCGCTCGGGCCCGCGGTCGGTGCCCGCGGGGCGCTGCAACTCGCGTCAGGCCGGCGGGAAGGGCGGCTGAGGCTCCCCGGTTCGCCCACCTCCTCCCGCGGGCGCTGCGGCAGGCCCGCCCCGCAGGCGTCCGTACCACCGCGCCACCCCCCCCGCCCCGGGGTTCCAGCAGGGGCCACGCAGCCCCCCCTCCCAGCGCAACCTCCCGCTCAGCTCCGACCGGTGGCGGCCGGGAACCGCCAAGAGCTCCCGCGCCGCCGTTCGGCCCCTCCCCCGCCCCGCGGCGCGCTCCCGCCCGGCCGCCGCGACGGGAGAGGGAGGGGGGGGTGGGGAGGCGGTTCCCGCCGCGCGCCAACACTGACCTGGGGGAGGGGGCGAGCCGCTCTCCGCCGCGCGAGCCGCGGCCCCGCCCACCGCCCGCCGAGCTCCGCCAGGGCGCGCGGGCCTCCAGGCCCCGCCCGCCCGGCCTCCCGTCGCCGCGCCGCGCTGCGCGGCGGGCGCGGTTGCCTCACCAATAACGTCCGGCGGCCTCGCCCCGCTTCCGGGGGGCGGTCCGCCGGCTGGTGGGGGCGGAGCAAGATGGCGGCGGTAGCGGCGCTACCGGTCTCCCTCTCGGGCAGGTTTAAAGGGTCCGTCGCGGCCTGGCGGGCTTGTCCCCGGCAGCGGGGTGGGGGCGGGAGGGAGCTGAGGGAAGGGCCGGCGGCCCCGCAGGCGGGAAGCGGCTGCTCTCGGGCACCGGGCCTCTGGGCCGGGGCCTCCGGCCTAGCGCTGGGCGCCGGGCGGGGCTGGCTCTCTGCCTACACGTGCGGGCGGGGGCAGCGCCAGCATCGCGCCGTGGACGGGCCCGCATCGCCGGGAGGCGGCGCTGTGCCGCCAAGCGCCGCCAGCTCCGCGCCGCCCGCCGTAGCCGCCACAGGGGCGGGCGCTTCTTCGCGCCGGCGTCGCTCGGCCGCTCGCCGCTGCCCTTGGCCCTGCCGGTTACTGGCCGGGATAGGCCTTGGGAGGGCATGAGCGGTGCCTCTGTGTCTCCTAGGTGTCAGTAGTGGGTAACTGCTCAGCTCCGAGGCCCTGAGAGCGCGTCTCCGAGTCGCCGGACAGAAATCTTCGAATAAAACCCGTTTTTCGAGCCGGGTTCAAGCTCTCCGTGGGGCTGGTCACGTTTTTGCTCATTGTTTTTCTCGTACATCAACAGGGTTGAGGGATGGGGAGATGTAAATGGAGTACATGGCGGAGAGCAAGTAGTGCTCAAGGATTTTCTTGTTGATACAAGATGCATTAAACTTCGAACAAATCTCTGTGCTTTTTAATTTAAACTTGCTTGTCTTTACATCTGGGTGACCGAGCAATTGGAGAATGCATTTTAGCCTAGAATTAACTGCAGTTTTCGCTCTTATGGCAGGGCCAGTCACTTAGTGTTTTCTTCCCTGAAAAGACTGCCGTTTAGATTTTTCTTCAAAAGTAGAACCTGACCAGTTTGATTTTTTGTTGTGTTTGTTATTTATTGGTGCCCCCTGCCATAAAGACACACAAACTTACTTTTAAGACCTGGTAGCTATTTAAAAAGATAAAATATATTTCATCATTTCTTCTCATTAATAAAATTTTGATCCTCTTCTTTTTAGATCCTTTGCGTATTTTACAATTAAAGACAGACTGCCCCAGATCCTCACAAGGGTTATTGATACTCTGCATCGACATAAAAATGAATTTTTTGAAGAACATGGTGAGGTAAGAACAGAGTATATTTTTTGCCTGAGACCCACCAACCCTTGGACCCCTTCCCTGCGTTGCGTTTGCAGGTTTCTTAACTACAGTCGTTACTTGTCTGTCTGAAGCTTTTTGTCTATTGTTTTTTTCCTTTATCATCTCTTTCTCATAGCTTTTTTCATTAATTTTGAAACTTGCCTTTCTGTCTAACCTTTTTCTGATCTATCTGTTCTACAGCTGCGTCACTTTCTCAGGTTTTTGTGTTGATGCGGAGTTTAACAAACTGCCCAACCTGGCAGTGTTTCAATACTCTGTTCCCCTCTAAGGAGCAAAAAGTCCAGTCTAAAAAGAAGTCTCATGCACGATTCATTTTAGGATGTTAGGTGTAAAATGAGCTTCAGTCACCAGTGTGTGTTGGGTTGAAGCAAACTCTGATTTGTCAGGGACATGTATTTGGCTATTAAAAATTACCGCTTAGGTTTTTCATGAAAACGTGGTCTGTGTCTCTACAGGAATAAATGTTCAGAATAGGAACTTTTGTTCTCCACTTATTTCAGAAGGGTGTTGAAGCAGAGAAGAGAGCTATATCTTTCCTCTCCAAACTGCGGAATGAACTGCAGACGGACAAACCGGTGACCCCTTTAGAAGATGAGCTGCCTGATGCTGCACTGTGGAACCAGTACCTAGACTACCAGCGAAATTTGTCAAATGGGAATGGAGAGCCGAGCTGGTTTCAGTCCCCTTGGTTATATGCAGAGTGTTACATGTATCGAAGAATTCATGCAGCATTAGCACAGAAGTAAGCATTTACTAGCTTGGTATATTGCTGTGCAAAATGTTATTCTTTCCCTTTTGTTTTTTTAGGAGAAAGGAAGACAGCTGGCGAGTAAGATAAAGGAAAATCTTAAGCTTTTACCTTATTCTTCTTCCTTCATCTTGCACCTCAGATTTAAAATGAATGCTTTTTCTTCTTCCTTGCAGCAGAATTTGAAGGGGTTTTTTTTTATGCTTCAGTTTCTGTGACTTGGTCTACATGAAAACTCTTAAGCTTGGCTGTATAGATTGACCTTCTTGCAGACTAATGTGCATTGAGATATGAAAGTTATTTAGCATTTCTAAAAGGTTTTTAGACTAGAATTATCTCTTAAGACATGTCAGCCTAAAACAAAAATGCGAGAGCCACTCATCTGTTGGGTGTTCTAACGTGTTTTACTGCTCGAAATCTGAAGTTACCGTTTGAGAACTCCTCCTTACAGCACCAGACCCAGCTAAGCAGCCCGGCTGTTCATTCTACACCATCTTCTTAGTTACAGCAGTGTTTGCAGACCGTATGTTGCATCGAACTTTGGGAGCTGATCCTAGTTAAAAATAACTTGGCAGGAAAACTTGTGCTGGTTCTGTGGAGAGGTGCCAGTACAATGTAATGGGGTAAGAGTGAGCAGTTGAAGTTCCTGCTGCTGCCAAAAAAAATTGAAAGCTCCATGCATTCTGGATTTGCCCCTGGTATTACAGCAATGCAAACACAGTAATGGGACTCGTGTTTCTACTGGTATATCCTGTAATTTGAATTCCTGTAGCAAAACCTTCAAATATGAGATGGATCGGCTGGATTGCACTTAAAAAAACCTGAGCAGATGCTTTTCATTACTAAGCTTTAAGTTTCTTGATCTCTATTATTTAGCTGCTCTTAAGCATACGCTTGGATGAAAGTTCAGTCATTTGTCAAAAGGTGTACATCCAAATATGTCTCATAATCAATGAATCTCTACTTCTTATAAGAACCGAACTGTTTTGTCATCTTTTTCGTGTTAATTTTCTAAAGTCTTAGTTAAAAACTTTCATAAGAATGTTATCGCTATAAGAGACTTGTTTATGGGAAGTACACTTCAGCACCCACAAACATGCTTAAAATTGGACGAGCAATTCACTACATTAGTTCACTTGTATGTTACAGTTTTAATTCTCTGTGTCTGAGGACTGGAGTTCAAAATTGTCACTCTGGGTGCAGTTCCCAGAATTGCTGGGACTCAACGCTTGTTCACTTCCAGGATATATTGTTAGAAATCTAAAGAGGTATCATGTATCTGTTTGAGTGAGGTACGGCATCTGGATGTTACTGGGGTGTGTGAAAACCCAGTATGACAACTGGAAGCAGAAAATCTAGCCAGGGCCTGTAGTACGGCCTAAAAAAGCTGAGCTTTGAGCTTGCATTTTCAGGTGTTTCATGTAGTGTCATGGAAAATGTGGCAGGTATGTTAATATTCTTGTTCTCCTTCTGTTTTTAGCCCACCTATTGACAACTTTGATGTATTTAAGGAAGGAAAGGCTCAAAATTTCTTTGAATCCCAAGAGGCTGTTATTGCTTTATGCACTTACTTTCAGGAACTTCTTAAAAACATCAAGGATCTAGAGGAAAAGCAACTTCAGGAGGAACTTTTTAAGCTGTTGCAGGTAAGCTGGTGGTACATACCCTAAGAATTTAAAACATCCCTCCTATGCAACAAGAAAATACTTGAGGTTATAAAGAATATGAACTTCAAATGGAAAGTAAAATATTGCTATTTTGTTTGTAAAAATGTGATGAAATCCTGACAGGCGTACTGGATTGCTGCTACTCTGGAAATACTTAAATTTTGGTTGGTTGTATTAAATGTGACATCTTCATTATACTGCTGGTCTTTATTGAGTATTTGATAGCTTATTCTCCCTCAAAATCAGTATCTCTAAAACATTTCAAGTCAAGTTCCAGGTGGCCTTTTTATTAATCTAACTGTAAAATTTTAAACCAGTTCATTCTACTGACACTAAAAAATTTTGGACTTCTTTGGAAAAAAAAGTTAGAAGTCAGTCTGGGTCAGAAGCATTTTAAAAGCTTTATAACTGCATTATTCTTGGAAAAAATAGTGCCTTTGGGTAGCATATGAAATCTCACAGTATTGCAAGTAGGTCCGTTAGCTGGCAACAGTGCACACCAAGTATTTGGTGCACACCAAGTATTTGATGCACCTTTATGAAAGCCTTATTAGTTCGTACTTACAATACAGGTTCTTACTTGGCTGCATATAATAAAAAAATAAGCCTGCTTTTATTACTCCTTTTGCTGTGTCCCCACTGATACTTTCTGGAATTGCAGTACGGAGGATGTTTGTGTTTTAAGCTTTGTGATCAGTGTATTTATGTTGATCTGGATCTTCTGTCTTTGTTCACTTCTGGTGCGTGTTTCTGATGCCTGCATAAGTACAGAGCATTGTTTGGTTCCTTCCGCAAAATCTTGTCTGTATTAAGATTTCTGTACAAGAAGTTGATCTTGGAGGAAGATGTGGAGTTAGAGCATTTATGTCCCTAAAATAAAAGCAAACAAATTCTTTAGGGTATGTGAAGTTTAAAATGTAATTACAGTGAGACTTAGCAAATGTTTTTGTTTGTTTTTTCTCCTACTAGGTGTCACTGTGGGGCAATAAGTGTGACCTTTCCTTTTCAGCTGGTGGAGACAGCTCTCAGAAATCTAGTCCTTTACAATCCCTGGAAAACATGATACCTTACATCTTAGTGAATGATATGGAAAAGCTTTGGTCACTACTTGTAAACGCCAAAAAAGGAAATACAGAAAAAAGTAATATTAGGATTGATATAATCCTGGATAATGCCGGGTTTGAGCTTGTAAGCGATCTTGTGTTGGCTGACTTCCTGCTATCGTCAAAGCTAGCTGATGAAATCCATTTTCATGGAAAAAGTATTCCCTGGTATGTGTCAGATACCACAAAGCAGGATTTTAACTGGACTATTAAACAACTGCAGTCAGCTAATCATATGTGGATGTCTAGATGTGGGATAAACTGGGAGGGCAATTTGAAAAAGGGAGTTTGGGTTTACCAGGATCACATGTTTTGGACTTTGCCACATGACTTTTCCTGCATGGCTGAAGTTGCTCCTGACTTGTATGCTGATCTACAGAAGTCAAACTTGCTTCTTTTCAAAGGTGATCTAAACTATAGAAAATTAACAGGAGATAGAAAATGGGAATATACTGTTCCCTTTCATCAAGCCTTGAACAAGTTTCATCCTGCGCCTCTCTGTAGTTTGAGAACACTGAAATCTGACACTCAGGTTGGCCTAAAACCTGGACAAGGTGAACAAATTCAAGCTTCTGAATCTGAGTGGATGGTAAGTGGAAAATACGGGGTAGTTCAGTTTGATGCCGCTCTCTAGTTAAATGGTTCCTAATATTCCAAAACAGAGATTCAGTCTGAGTTCTGACTGCTTTCTCTGTTCCATGCTTGGCTTCAGCAAAGATTCTTTCTTGTTTGCACTTTTTCCTCCCAAGTGATTTGTTGGTTTGGTTTCACAAAAGACTTTAATGTTGTGCAAAAGTTTACAAACTGTCCTGTATACATAAATCCTTCTGCATTTCAATATATTTTGTTGTCCTAATGTCTAGTGTTAGCAGATGTTTAATATGAAAGTTTAATTGTCCATAATATTTTTTATCGGCAGATATGAGAGTTTATGGCTAACAAGTGAAAAATCTGCTTCAGAAACCACTTCCTCAATCTCACATTTTAGCATGTATTTATTTATTTATTTCAGGATAATTTGTGCTCCACATGCCATCCATTGCATGAAAGTTATTATTTTAGAGAATGCACAAATTAATTCCAGATAGATTCTTTGCAACCCATTGCAGGATCATATTTTGAAACTGTTGAAAGCTGAGTTGACTTCTACCAAGACTTTATTACATAAATTGTTTTTTACTTGCTCCTTGTGTGTGTGAGCAAATAACTTTTGATGTTTTGAGTATGGTTCTCTGTACATTAAGAGAAAAGTTCTTGGATGATGCCTTGTAAATATTAATTTAGAATTTGAAAATTAAATTTTAATTTTAAAATACAAGTGGATGTTGCTAGCCGGTTTGTCTGTAGGAGGGGAGTTGTCCCATCTGGTAGGAAGATCAGTGGGAAAAAGGACAATCCCATTTTAAGAACATGGAAGTTATTGTTTATCCAAGAACCTCTACCAAAAAATAAGCACACAAAAAAGTCCCCAAAGCGAGCAAACAAACCAACCCAACCGGTTGCATCAGTTGGGTTTTAGATTTGATACGGAATTGAATTAAGGGTGGTTCAAGCACTGCTGCCTTTCCATTGTGATAATTCTCTTTATTTGTCAATTTTTTTTTTCCTTTTCTTTTTTTTAAGAAGGATGCCATAATTTTCACGGAGGATATACAACCCCAGTCGCACTGAGTAGTGTATGCTAGAGAAGTATACGCCATACAGGCTGCTGCTAATTGGAGTTGTTAGAAGCCCGTTTCTTCTTTCCTATACCCTGGTCTCAAATTACTCAGGATTTTGGGGAAAATTTAGGGATACTTTAGTGGTTTTTCAGAGTGAAGCGAAATGAAAGTGGAAATGCATTATCCATTTATAAAGCAAAAATTAAAAATAGACTCAAGTCTTCACGTACCTTTGTGGTTTGAAGTAGGCCTTTGATGAGGGGCTGACGTAACGCCAGCGATAACCACAGGTTAGAAAACAACAGCATAGTTGCCTGTAGTCTGACTGCGTTATGCTCCTGTCTAGTGCTGCTAAAATGAGAACTTGCCTCTGGCAGCCAAGGTGGCTGTTAGAGAGAACAAGAGTAGACAATCTTCCGTTTTCCATACGTCTTACACTCTGAAAAAGAGGGCACAGAAGTGGCCTTATTTGAGTACGTTTTGGAAGCGGTGCTGTGGCAAGGGAATGACTGTGTGGTAGAGAGTGGACATAGAAGATTTGTGTGCTTACAGTTAACCTAAGACAAGGGTAATATTTGACAGGCCTAAAGAAGTGTGTGTAGGGGAAAGATGTGGCCCTATTTTGTACCTAGTCTAGGCTTTGAAGCTGGATGCCCCTTCTGGTCAGTGAAACCACTGGCAAAGCCTGTTTTCTGAAGTGCTGCTTATTGTGTTCATACAATAAAGATCTATCCAGTGGATAAATATGCTCCAACTGCTGATGACTTTGGTTTTTTGTGTTTGTGGTGTTCTTTTTACATCTGAAGTTATATTAATATATTCTAAAGTTGCGAGGTCAAGTATTCAAAAACGTAAGATGCTCGGAATTTCAGGAGGCAATGGGATATTGTAGGCAGGGTTCTAGTTTTGAGACCTGGGTTTAGTGTTCTCATCTCTTGTATCTCTGGCTTATATTCCTGAAGGATGAATTCATGCTCATCCTTAGGCACACGATTAAACTGCATAAATTAGAATTCCAGTTGAGAGCTGAAGGTCTCTTGGACTGGAGAGAGCTCAGGGGGACTTGGATGCATTGATCAAATACATAAATGACATGATGAGTTTGGGCACTGCAGCCTCAGTTTCTCATCTGTGAAAGTGCTGTTGAATTGTTTCAAATGCGCTCCATAACAACGGCTTTGAGTCAGGAACAGAGAGGGAGAAGTTGTGGAGTGCCTGCAGGGAAAACTTCCTGCCTTATTCAGAGAGACGAAATGATTAGGGGAAGAGATCTGCTTGACCTGTGTGGACAGCTTGTCTGTAAGGTGCTGACTTAATTTGCTGGTTTAAAAGCGTGTAACGGACAGGAAGAGAAAGAATTGTTTCACTGCTGAGACCATCCTTGAAGAACAGATTTGCCTCTTACACAATCCTTACACAAGCTGGGAAACTTGGCTTTGTTTTTCACTGGTTGTTAATCTGACTCTCTGTGCCCAGGTTGCTTTCAAGCAGTTACTTCTGGGAACCCATAATGCGGATCAATGAAAGCTAATATTCTGAAGTTATGAGATACATAATCCTACAAAATGCTAAATCCCTTAGATGCAGCAGTATTCGCTCAGTATTACTGATTCAGCTCACTGCAGATTGCTGCATTAATGTTGGGGAGGAATCGTGGTGATTTCATGAGTACCATAGGGCATGTAATTCTTACATTAGCATTCAAACGCTAATCTAAGATGTGATGTCATGCTGGGGGGAAAAAAAAGGAAATTAGTTCTCTATTGAGTAAGCACTTTTCATCTTTTGCCCCTCACAAAGGGAAGTTTGTATGGTAATACACAGTGTGACTACATAGTTAAGTGAGGAATGCACAGCCATTGACTTCCAAATACTTGATTGCTTGACTTCTGTAGCTGTAACTGCAAAGTGCTTTCTGTGGACAGAACTGGATATGCAGCATACTTTCTATTTGTTGGTTGGCTATACTTTTGTCAAATTTTGATTGAGTGTATGAAAACCCAAACCGTGGTGCTGTAATGCCAGTGTTCTATTCTCCCATGCCACAAAGTAGTAGTGAGGAGATTGGATGAGGCACTGTGCTCTGCGCTCACGTTAGCTACAGTTTGGTTGAAAATAGGAAATGCTTTTGGAGCTACTCAGTGTTAATTGCTTGCGTAATACAGCTTCATGAAATGGCAGCATGTGCCTACTGCATTTAGGTGGACTTTACTGTTGGACAGCATAAAGCATACGTTATGACAGTAGCATATGCCATAATATAGCATATCTTTTTTTCTTGAGTATTTAAGAAAGTTGCTTCTGTACATGTTACAACTGATTGCCCCAAATGCTTGTACAGCATAACTCAGGAGCTGCTGATTTGTATACCCACATTCTTGAGATTTTCATTTCATGTGTGATTTGAATATTTATAGCAAAATAAAAGGGCATTTTCAGTAATCCTGAGGACCACAACAGACCAACGTATTTTGACTTGTATTTTTTTTTATTCTACCTTTGAGCAGCTGTATTTGTAAATCAGTCTTTTGATAGTGTTGAGTTTCATTTGTGATGAAACAGGAGGAAAAGTAACGTCACGGGCACAATGAAAGCCAGTGCACGCATCTGTCTGAATACTTGATAATTTATTAGATAAGATATATACAATAATTCTGTATGTACATAAGGCTTCTTAAAATAAATTGACGTGGAAAATAAGTTCATTGTATGGCTGGAAACTGTTGCAAAACTACTGAAATAAACGATCTGATTTTGTGCAGAAGTCAAACATCATTTCACTGTTTCAGTGTCTGGGAAAGCCAGCTTCAAATGATTCAGGACTCTGTTCCTGAAGTTTTTTTTTCTCTGAAACAGATTTTGTACAAAAACCTGCAAAACACATTTAGCTGAAGTGTTGAAAGATATAGATGCAAGAGCTGGATATCATAAAATGTTTCTCTTCATCAAGACAGGGCAATATTAGGGAAATTTCTGCCTTGTTGCTCTAACAATATTCTTGTTCAAGCTTCCAAACCTTAAAACCAGTGAGAATCTCTTCAAATGTATCTGATAATTACTTAATGACAACATCAGCCGCACCAACCTTATCAGGCTCGCTTTCCAAACTGCTACGTGCTCCATGTGTTATCAGCAGGAATGGAAATATTTTAGTGTTAGAATTCCTGTAACTAAATGATTTCCAAATCACTGTGTTCTACACACCTTACTGATGTCCCGTAGACCCTGACTATTGTTGTTGAAATGGTTCCTTTATAGTTCATAGTGGATTTGCATTCATGGTTGAACTGCTTGACTATGTGAAGCATTTTTACCCCCTGTACCCTGTCAGACAGCATAGGAGAAATGTGCACTCTATTGCATGAAAATTATCCCATGAAAAGTTTTTTAATCTAGTGGGTTTTTTTCATTGTAAGCAAACCGTTTACCCAAGATTTAAGAACAAAAGCTTGGGATGATTTTAATTTAAAGGAAAAATGTAAGTTCAAAATCACCTGAGACTTAGGTAAGGGTTTTAAAATAAAATTCTGAAAATGTGCTGGTTATAAAATGGTCTTTTTATTTCTTTCCAGTATGGCAGTGGCAGAAACGTGTAGGAAAAAAAAAAATTCCTGTGCCATGGACTGTTTGTTTTCTTTTTTGGTTGTGTTTTTCTTTTTTTTCTCTTTTTCCTTAAAACAGGTTTTCAGAATTCCTGTGAATTTTTATTCTAGCTGATACAGATATATTTCTATCAGCCCTGGAAATAAAAGGGCCTCTTAAATTTGTATGGATGAATTAATCCACATTCTGTCTCAGCTTTACAGTTGTGAATTCTGCAGATGGATTGCGAGAAGGGTTTTTATTTACACTTCTTTTTGAGGTTTGGCTCATTTGGCTTTGTTTCTAGTCAGAAGGAAATACAAAATGCCATATTATGATCATATACAATGCATAAACACATTCAGTACTTGTGTGTGGCTTTTGATGTATCACTTTTCAGTAAACTAAATAATCATAGTCTTTCAAACTTCCTGTGAAGACAAATGTTCATGCTTGTAGGCATTTCTTTCATCTTCCCTGGGATTCCAGTTCTTCCAAGCCTTTGAAGTAACAGATTAAGAGCTGAGCAGACTAAGGTAAGATATATCAAGGTATGCATTATGGGCTTTGTTGTTCTTAATGTTAACTGATTATTACTCTCATACTGTCATGGTAAGGCTGATGCTTTCTAAGTGGCTGTAATTGGTAAGAAAGGCCTGATGATGGAGTTAGTTGCATCTTTCAGTGTGTAGTTCGTGCTGAGCTTTACCTGCAGTTGTGGTGTTTTGCTCAGGGATGAATTTTAAAGAAGGACTTGGTTGTTAAAAGGTGTGGAGGTACAGTGTCTGGCACCTAGGGAAATATGGATGATGGCGTAGAGGCAGAAGGCATCCAGACCTCCTGTTCCCTGTATGGAAACGCCTGTACAGAAACCCTGCGTATCCAGTGGAATGTGACACAAGGCACAGGAGCATCTCCAGACTCTCACCCCTGAAGATCAGGCACCTGCGGAGAAAGGCTTTCTGCCCTACCCAGTAATGCACAGAATAACGTGCCGGAGTCAATCACATGGAGTTCCCTTGAAATAGCAGAGTAAGGGCCAATCTTTAAAATGCTTGTGTATGCCAAAGTAACGCAGCAGAGAAGGACCTGCAAGCTGGTGAATCCATGCTTCCCTTCAGTGGTGGTGTATGTAGGAAGGTTGTTCAGGAAACTGAGAACTGGCTTTTAAGAGCTGTTTGTGCCCTGGAACAGGTTCCAGCTCTTGCCTCCCACTCCAGCTGGCTGATGGATCCCTTCACCTGCTCTTCCTTCTGTCCAGTGATGCCTGTCTTCTCTGTATAACAGCCCTGTGGGACTATGTGTACCCATGGCTGAAGGTTAAGTAATTAGGAGACACATAAAATTCCTCCACGCAGGGAAAGGCCTACAACTTCCTGCGAGAGCTCTTGTAGCTTTATGTGAACAGAAAATATCCCTGTTTCCCTGCAACTGGCTGCATTCTTCATTTCAAGCAATCCTGGGTTAGAGCTACACTTGAATGCCTTTGGGACCTGCTGGGTGTGCAGTTGTGACTGCATCAGTGGTGCTGGATTTGGCCCTTACAAGTTCTGTTGCTACTTTTCTGGACTGAGATGGAACATTAGCTAGTTGCCCAGCGCAAATCAGGGAGTTTCCATGCATGTGTGGAAACCTAAGATCCATGCACAGAGAATTTCCAAAATAACCGCTTGCATTGAGTTTAGACTTTCAAAGACATAGTAACTGGTTTAAGTTCCCCAAACTGAAAATGACCTAATATGTCAGCAGCAGCAGTTTTCAAAGAAGAAACTCTTAGATTTTCAAAGAAAATAATTTATTATAAATTGGCCTGACTTTGGGGTTTTTTTTTATTGTACTTGTGTTTCGGTAACTGCAAGAATCACTTAAGGGGGTTGGGGTTTTTTTGCCTTTGCTTTCATTTAACATTCTGCACTTAGTGCTGATGTCCTGAGATGGAAAGCAGCTGTGCAAAGTGTTTTGTTCTGTGTCCTGTGTCTCCATACATAGATTGAGGTATGTTAGTCTGTGCATAATGTATTGCTTACGTGGACATTATCTTACTACTGCTGTTGTTTCTCCCTCACTAAAACATAGCTTGTATTTTGGGTATAACGCTTGAATTTACAAGTAAAAAGATTCAACTGTAATTTCCAAAACTTCAGAATATAACATTTGGAAAGTGTCAGTACAGTGTTTGTCACACCATGAAGCTTTGCATTTTTGTTGTTGCTGTTTGCCTTCTGTCTCAGAATTAACTTTTTTTTTTTTTTCAGCCCATGGTTATTCTGCCCGTACAAGATAAGAAGGCATCTAGTAATGCTGTTCTAAAATGTTTGCTTACTGTTCGGTCATCTAAAGATATTTAATATCAGGTCATGGTCAGGCTGAACGGTTTTTGTAGGATATCTTTAGGAAAAGCTCTCCAGAAGTGAGAGTCCTGGGTGGTAAAACCAGCTAGCTGGCTTACTTCCTGCAGAAGATTTACTGACACCACAAGATGTCTCAATCTGCTTAGTTGAGCTGTGCAGGCTCACACGGGATGAGGACAGCATTAATCTCAATGTTTTGGGGTAAAAAAGGACTCCCATTATGTTTAGGCAGAGGAACAGTTAGACTTGATCAGACTAGTTAATCCTTCTTAAGCTTGTCCACTATCAGATTTACAATAGTAACCGGTATCAGGCACAATTTACATGCACATGTCTTAATCATATGAGTTAGCGGTGTCGTTCCACGTGCCCATTTTCCCCTGATATAATATAATCACATTAGTACCTTCTTCCACCTCGAAGTCTGTAAATGTGTTATGAAATGACCTCCCGGGAGGCAGTATCTCCCGTTAACTGGAGTTGTATTTTCAAGGATATGTTTAGGATCTTTGCATCAAATCATCTTTTTGCTGGTGATGAGCCAGACTTGTGCATCAGGTGACAAAAAAGAAATGGGGATAAGTCCCATCTTGATTTCTTCGTTATTTTTTAGAGTAGGTAAGATGAAGATAAGGCACGCCTCAAGAAAACTTTCTGTACTACAGGATGTGATGCTAGTAGTTTGAGGGGCTGGAGAAGGAGTGCAGCTTGGTGTTGGGACATACTGTGCTTTTGGATTTGATACCTTTTGAAAGGCAAGCAAATGAGAACTTTGGCACGTCGTGCCCATGACTTTCATGCCAAGTGTTGGTAAAAATGTGGCTATTATCTACAGATTTAGCTAGAATCAAATCCTGGGGACAAGATATCCCCTGAATCTCTTTTGGAGAAATGCACTTCATCTTTTTTAACATTACTAGTGTACAATTCTACCTCACGTCTAGCTGCTTTTAGGTAATGAGTGACTGAAATGTGCATATACATTCAGGAAATAATTTGGAATTCATGTGTATGATAAAATACAAATACTAGATGATCTTTAAGGTCCCTTCCAACCCAAACCATTCTATGATTCTACTTCACCTTCTCAGTATGGTGTTGATGTCAATGGCTTTAGGTTCATAACAATGCTTTTTTATAGTGTTAGCATAAAAAATTTTGTTTTCAGAACCACTATTAAATGTTTAGATTCAGTCTTTTAATCTATTGTTACGATGTATTTAAATTACAAGATCTGTGAACAGTAGAATCAATGAAGCAAAACTTCCTGTTCCCTCTAGGTTCTGTTCCGTGAGTACCCGAAGACCTGGTAGTTTGCGTCATTTCTCAATGGGGCATTTGAAAAGACCAGAAGCAACACCAAACCAACAAACAGACTGCAGTACAGATTGTAATAATGCCTGGAAGTGTACTGCAGGCTTTCCATAGTGTTGGGGCACCTCAGTGTTCATTGTGTGCTTTGCTATCTATTTCACAATATTTGTAGGAAATTAAGCATCATTCTGACCAAACTTCTGTCAGATTTGCTTGAGATTTGTCAAGGACTTGGGAGAAAAAAATTGTTCAAGTCGTATAGTCTTCATGCTTAAATACTACAATTGCACTTGGTTCTTTTGAAATCTGTTTAAAAATACAATGCCAAAAGATGCATTTTTCCTAGTGCTTTTTTGGGTTTTCTTAAGTAATGAAAATATTTAAAAGCAGCTCAAATAATAGAAGTAAGAGCTCACCTTTCATTAAGGAGTTAATTATTCCATTCTTAAGAATGGGTTTGGCTCTGAGGAGTTGGTGACTTCTTTCCTGAAGAAATAGTATTTTTGGGACCTCTTTTCTAGATCAGGACTGTCTATGACAGTGTCTGTGCAACTGCAGGTATCACTCTTACAGCGTTACTGCAGGCCCCAGTGAGCTCCTTTCCTCCCCCCCCCCCCCCCCCCCCCCCCCCCTTTTTTTTAAGGGGCTTTTATTTTGTGTTACCCATTTCCATTTTCTTTTTGACTTCTCAGAAGCCTGCAGCAAACTACAGGTACTGATGCAGAAATGTCATTTTAGCCTGTGGCATACCAAGCCCTTTGAAAGGCAGTCTAAGCTGATTTGTGTCACTTGCTAGGGAATCTTTGGTCCAGGTGTTCAGAAACATGGAGCTGTTGGGGTGCTTGGAACAATTGCTCTCCATCCCGCCATCCATATCCCCCAAGATACAAAGGATGGCTCTTTTGGTGAGTGAGGGGCAAGCTATTCACATCATCATGTGGCTTTTAGCTTTGAAATTTCTCCGATACATCCATCCTCATTTACTCACAGAAAATTCAGTTAGGTGAAGGTATTTAGGAACCTGCAGAACTATCATCTCAGTTAGATTTTTGAGTGTACTGGCTACTGGAATTGGAGTTTCATATCCCAGATCAGTTGTAGCATCTTTCCTCAATACTGAGCTCTTTCATGGAAGAGAAAGATTGTAGTCATTTTTAAAATTGTTTTCTGTTTTAAAAATTAGGGTGACTTCATTGGGTACATGCCATCAAGAGATTCCACATAATTCTTTACTCAGGCTGAGAAAATCCTGGCTGTGTATTTTCTGTAACACACATGCAGACTACTATTCATGAAAATGACTCCTTGAAATTATTTTTAACTAAAAATCCTGAAGCAACACTTCTTAAGTCATTATTTCCTGCCCCTGTTAAGGAATAAGAAACATGGAATCCTTTCGAGAACTCTGCCTGTAGTACTACTTAGGAAACAAGCCTAGAGCATTTTACAGTATGAGCTCCCTGCAATAAGATAATTCTTTTGTAGTCAAATGGCTTGAAGAGCACTCCCTCAAACTGCCCCATTCTTTTTCATAGTATTATGTGAAAATTCTGCTTTTCTTCATCCTTTTTTTCCTTGCCTCTCGCTATAGTTGTCAGATTCACTGCTTCTGTTGTTTTTAAAGCCAAGTAACTTTATAGATCTACGGTACGATACAGCTGTACGAAGCATTCTCTCCCCTTCACCAAGGGCGTAGAAGTGGTTGAAGTGTAGCTCTTGAACCAGCCGTGGCACTGCAGGACTAGTGATGGGGAAGTGCGCTCAAGCACATGCTGAAGAAAGTTAGGACAAAGTTTCACAATCATTTAATCCTGTATCTGCATGCCGCTCTGGCAGCGGGACAGATTAGGCTGTAGTCAGATGCCGGACAAATCCAGGATGGTGTTTTTGTCCAGATTTGCAGAGGACATTAAAACTTGTGCCAGATTTATGCTGGTTTTATGTAAGACCACCGGTACAAATGTAACCTGTCAAAAACACTTCATAGATTTGAATTGCAGAATGAGTTTATGCTGGGTCAGCGTTGTGCGGCAAGTGATGGTAGCAGCTTTGATCCACCACGTTTGAAATTATAAAAATTTTTGGTTGAGCTCCCCAGCCAGCAGCATAGTATTTCAGGTACCTCATATGACAGAACAGTCACAGACATAGAAGAGGAAAACCCAAAAATGTCAGGAAGGTGGGCCTCAAATATTAGGGGTTTGTGTTAACTGAGATTTATACCACTTTGGGATAAACTTTGGCTGGGGCACTGAATGCAGTTTAACTGGGCACTAGGGATTGCCTGGGCGCATAGTTTCCCTCCGGCCAAGGTCCCTGCTCTTCTCTTCCAACCGCTTTCTCGCCTGGCTCCTTTTGAGAGTTCAGGCCTTGGCCCTGTGCGGGGTCTCCGTTTCCCCTGAAGTGTTCCCAGCACTGCTTCCTCTCAGTAAGTGTTTTTTCTCTTTTCCTTTGTGAGTTTAGTGGCAGATTCCAGCCGAGGTATGGCATTGTCTTTAAGCAATGTAGCATTTTAATATGGTGAAGATCCACGCTGGTACCCCTCTGCTCGGGCATGGGCCTTCTCGGTCCTTGGCGGCAACCGCGCTGAAATGGCACCAAGCACACAGACAGGATTAAAAATAATGGGTACTATCCATAGGTTTTCCATTGTCTTCCCTGGAAACCATGAATAAGTTAGTGTTCCTAGGAAAGGTGATACTTCTGTGAGTACAGAAGCAGTGCACGAGGGCAGCGTCCCCAGCGGCACGGGGGCAGGCCTGATTAAGCTGCTCACAGGCTCTTCCAAGCAAAGGGCGTGCAGCAACAATACACCTGGGGGGGGTACCTTTCTTTTGCTGGTTGCTGCGGTCCCTCTCTTCCCATGTTTATCTACCGGGCAGGTAGGCAGAGGGGAGGCCGGTCCCCTTTCAGCCGCAGGCACTGTAGCAGTAATCGAGGCAGGCTGCTCTCCCCCGGCTGCGGGAGGAGAGAAGGAAACCCTCCCTGAGTTAGGAGCGCGCCGCTGTTCCAGTGTCACCTGCTCTGCTTGCCTCAGGCTCGCAGAGCTTTGTTGTTCGATATCTGCTGGAAGCGGCGAGCGCGTTTCTGCGAGCATCCTCTGTCAAGACTGCCCACCTTCGGGCCCTGAACGCTGGGAGGCCCCGTGGCGCTCCCCACGCTGGAATCCCCGCGGCCTGTCCTCCCGGGCAGAGGAGGGCGCAGGCCGCGCCGCCCGCTTCGCGTTGCCGGGGAGACGCGGCACGGCGGCGGCCGCCATGAGCGCCGGGCTCCGCGCGGCCTCCGCGGCCCCTCGGCTGGCTGACGGGGGAAGCAGCGCGGCCGCGGAGGTACCGCGGCGCAGGGCGCTGGGAAGCGGCGCGGCCCGCCCTGGCACCGCGTCCCCCGGGGAAGAACGAGGGGGAAGGCAGCCCGGGAGCGGAGGAGGGCGGCGGACTCGGCGGCTGGTGCGGGCCGCTGCAAGGCGCCCCGGGCTCCCGTGAGAGGCCAGGCCGAAGCCGGGCGGTAGCAGGGGGACGGAGGGGAAGGCTCGTCGTTTTAGGACTGGTGTTTTTATAGCTATCCTATTAGAGAATAAAGTGCTAGTTTGGGAACACCCCCCACCCTCAGTCTGCAATAGCTTGCTGTCAGCTGTTTCTGTGGGGGTGAGTGATGCTGAGGCTGCTGTAACCCCCCCCCCCCCCCCCCCCCCCTTGCAAGTTATCTTTTCAGTTTTTAAGTTTAATTTAGACTCTTAAAAAAAACCAACCCCAATTTCTGCAGCTGCAGAGCTGTACCCGGCCGTAGGCGTGCGCTTTGGTTGTAGCTCAGTGAACTTCAGCTGGTCGTTGCAGCTTATCTTCACGGATTCAAGGATCAAAGTTCTTTCTTATTAAGTGTTGCAGAAGGGAGTACCTTTCACGGAGTAGGAATTTATAGTTATCTAAGAATTTCTTCTTCCTTTGAAACTAGTCTGTTGGCTTTGATGTGGATTTAAAGGAGGCGCTCGAGGATATTGCTTGGATCCAACTCCTTTGTACTAAAGATACAGTAGAAAACTTGTAACAGTTCTGCGTTCTAAAGGATAAACAACTTATTAGTGTGTCAACAGCTCAGTATCTCCTTAATGAAACGTCAATTTTATAATTATGCCATGTTGTTCTGAGACAAATGCAGAATTTTGGTAGTTTGTCATGGCAGAATTAACAGCCATCATATTAAATGCAAATGCTTTGACCCCGTTGCAAAGTTTTCGTTAGCACTGCTTAGTTACAGAGTTGACAGTAACCTGCTCAACATCCTACCGACCTGAAGTGAAATAGTTTGTGAATGTTACTTTCCTGACTCAGAGGCACATTAGAAATTATGCGTTTATGAAATATGGATTACAAATGGTAAATCAAAGTACACACCGATACCTCTTGATTGTGTATATACCAACACGCTTAAATTTATCTAAAATATTTGCTTTTCATTGGCTGTAGTTAAGTACAGTAGGCGCTGTAGGAAAACTGCAAGAGTATTTATTGCTTGATGGTCTGTTTTTTAAATCTCTCATTTAAGCTATTCTCTTACAAAAGTTATTTAACTATTTGGCACTGATAAAGTAACTGTGGAACAAGTAGTTTGCAAAAATCCATCACGTTTGTCTTACCAACTACCCTTTTTATTATTTTGAGATTAAACGCAGCTGTCCCTTCTTTTTATTCATTTTGGAAAAGCTGAGACAAAGTGTCAGGGGATACCCAAATTCCTTAATTTAGCCATACAGGCAGGGGATGAACTAAAACAAAACCCATGTTAAGTAAGATTTACAGTGGGTGATGGTGTCTCTGTAATTGCCTTGAGGTGACTGATGTCTTTCATCACATTAAATGCATTCATTGTATTTAGATGCCTACTCACCGCATTCTAACAGAGAGGAAAATGAAAGATGAGAACGCTTTAACTGCTGCTTGTAGCAGTAGAGGGTAAGACTAAAATTTTAATTGTTATGAAACTTTCATTTAGGCCCATTAGTCAAGCTGGAAATTGGCCTCTTCCATAGATGAACACCACCAGAGAGTGATTTGTATCTTTCAGTAATATCTTTCAGTGATTACTGCAAAGGGAGGAGGGTAGAGCTAAGCAGTGCCCTTGTGAAAGGAATTTAGAAAATCTCTTTGGTAATTTATTTGAGCTGTTGCAAACACTTCACTTAGTTTTAAGTGTTTCTGGAACAGTGCACTAATGCATAAAAACTCCACAGGCATATAACAACAACAAAACTCTCAAACTGCAAGAGTTGGGCCAAGTTACAGGCAGAAATCAGAGAGGTGAAAGAGGACTTTGCTCATCGGCAAGTGATAAAGAGTAATTGGGTATTTGGGGCATTTTAGAATGGGAATGAGAAACTGCTGGAACTGAAATGGGTTTGAAATGTTACTTGTGCATTTTGATTTATGTTAATAAAGCATTATCGATAGAAACGTTTTGAGATCGCTGATAGGCAGATTGGGCAAAGTATCTAGAAAGAGGTCAACTTTACCCAAAATATACACGAAAGATGCTTAGCTTGTGAACAGGTACTTTTTTCTCCCCAGTGAAAATGCCAATTAATGTTAGTCTGGTTTTCCATGTGTTAACAAAATCTGACTCACAGTGTCACAGTGGCTCACCCTTCCCACGTTCGTGGGTGTGTGTACTGCTGTGGCTGTCCCAAAGCCATGTGCATGCTGGCTGGCTCACTAGCTGCTGCTGCCAAGAAAAATTTCAGTAGCCAAGTGCTACCTGCCTTCCCTTCATTTGAATGAGAAATGAATCTCTAAAACCTGTCCAGTGTCTGTTTTTCATGTAACTTAGGTTTATTTATATAAGATTTTATTTTTATCCTGCAGTTTTTATGAAAAGAAATATACTCCAAAACTTGTCTTTCTTTATACTAGGATAGATTATTTTGCAAAATAAAATAAAAATAGAATATCCTCTGCATCTGAGGTAGAATTTTGTTTTCTTTTAAAATGAATTTATATAAGATAGTTTTGAAAATGGCCTGGATAGAACATGTTTTGATTGTTTAATCAGAAAATTAAGCTAGTTGGGTTGTAGATGGCAACAAATTTTTAATACTGATTTCTAGCTGTAGTTACAATAGTTACAATCAAAACATAATGTTTAAGCTCCCTTTTCCAGCAATTTGGCCCCACAGTGAATTCTTCTTGATCCCCAGTGTCCTGAAGGGCACCTTAGATCCACAGATCTAAGGCACCACCTGAAGGGCACCACAGATCCAATGGCAAGTCTGGGGACTAACATTTCCTTGTGATTTCCTACGGACATAAATTCTGCGTGGAAATTTTTCAGCTGCATATTTGTCCCAGTACTTCATGTTGGATGTCATCTTCATTCTGATGGCAGCAAGTAATAACAGTCAACTGTGCTGTTCCATCATATTTTCAGAAATCAGAACAATTTTTATGCACATATGCACCCGTGAATATTAGTTTGTCTAGGAAGAAATAGTACGGATTCAGGATATCTCATCTTGTTTGTTTTCAGAATATGAACTGTTATGGCACCAGGATTTATAAAAATTAGTGAATAGCTCACTGTGTCCAACCAGTGCACTAAATCCTGTATAAACATGTAGGTAAAAAGGGCCCACTAGTTACTTTAACATCTGAAGAGAAAAAAAAAGTGGCCCATGGAAGTCAAAGTGTAGGTGTCTGTTTTACTTAGATGTGGGTTTGAATAGTATGGAGGCCGTCAGGGCTCACAGGCTACCGGCAAAACTTTCCCATAGTGTTCTGCCTTTATGCCTTCCTTGGCTGATGATAACCTATGACATAGTTTGGTCAAGCAAGTCTGTGAAAAACAAATGTCACGTGTCATCATATTGCAAATCTATTTAAATTTCAGCCTCTCTCGCCCCTTCCCCCCCATTTGATCTGTAGAAGCAAAGGAAGAACATAGTTGACAAAGGTTTGTGAGTCATTATTGTGGTACTCCAACCCCGTCGTACATAGGCGCTTTGGAAACAGGAAGAAGAAATCCCTGCCCTGACCAGTGTCCGTCTGCTATGGGCAAGGGGTGGCAGTCCGTGCTTAAATGCTTACTGAGGGCTTTCTGGCTCAAGAGAGATCTTTTCAATGCATGTTTTGGGAAAGGTGGGGTAGTGGCAGCAGCATTTGCCAGGGCTGAAATGAGAAATGTAGCAGGAAATAGAAGAAAATCTGCCGGAAGCAGAATGGGAGTGAGTGACTTGAACAGTTGGCCGATGTCAAAGTACGTGGTGAGGTATAAAACTACTGACTCTTGTTGAAGTTCTGTTGTTCCTGAGTCAGGTGAAGTTTGCCAACTACAGGCGGGATTCCAGAGAGGTGGAAGTAGTTATTTGGTAAAAAATGAAAACAAAAAACCCCACAATATCAACAATGACCTTATGTTGTTGATCTTCTAAAGAATTCCTGTTGCTAAGAAAGCCAAAGGTCCAAGTAGATATTCTCTTAATTATTGTAAATACGGGTTTAACTGCTGTTTAGCATTTGAAGTGAAATTAAAGCTTTATTTTCTTGCAGGTAAGTGGAAAGGGATCAAAGAAGTTAATAATGTGAATGGGAGAAACACCCAATACCTAGATTATTTGGAGTTTATTGAGTGATATGATATTAAGGCTTCTCCTGTCTATTGCCTCTTTTAACACTTTATTAGTTCTATTGTCTTAAGAGTAATCAGTATGAACTACTACATAGTACTCATTAAACGTTACCAATCTGATTTTTTCCAGAGATACGAAAGTGCCACATCTGCCTTACAAATTTTACCCCTATAGTAGAGTCGTGCCAAATTAATTGCATTGTTATAGGTGTGATTAACAACCAGACTTGTGGCTGGCTGCTCGCCAAACATAGAAAACTATTTACTTTAATATTAAAGCATGCACATTCCCTGCCCAAAGTGTGATAATCATACCAACTTTCCTAGCGTGGTGTCACTGTGTATGATTAGCTTCATATTTACTAGGGCACTGAAGGATGCAGACATCTGTAAATCTCAGTAAGACTGTAGAGGAGTGAAAGGGTAATTCCTGTGAGCTTTTGCACCTGGTTTCATTTAAACATCTTTTAAATCCTTCTGGATATGTATCTGCATCTTCAGAGTGCTCATAATTTTAAAATCTAGATTTGTATGACAAATGTAGGGTTTAGAAGTTTCAGCTGTAAAGGGTTTTCTTAATTATTGCTGCTGAACTTTCTTCAGCTATGCTCTGAAATTTTTTTATTTAATCGGTGTTGAGATGTAGTCCTTTCTTTAGACTCATAAGCCGTTGTGTTTGTTTAGAGAAGATAAAGAAAACATGCATTAATACAGTAATATAAATATAATAACACACCTACATAGCATAATGTTACTGTTTGAAAGCTGCAGCCGTGGTTTTGGAGACCTGGTGTATTACTGATGGAAGAAAACCTCTCTGCCTCAAAGAATTTCCTGTGATTGTACAGTGTGAAAGGAGTGGAGTAAACTAAAGAGGAAGACGAAGCAGCAAAGAGCTGGCATATGCCTTTGCTCACTCCCTCAGGATGGTGATAAAGCGTTGAGAAAATTAGCAGCCCTTTTATCTCAGAGGCTGTGCGCCGTGTTGTACGTGGCCGTGAGCTGTACTCCTATCAGTCTGCCTTGATGAGAGTGGCAACTCCTTTGTGAAAGAACCCAGCTGAGTGTCTCTGAGGGAGATGAACGTGATTAAACTTGATGGATCTAACCCAGTGCGTCCTAGCGCACTGAAGAAAGATTAAAGGAGAGTTGACAATATTAGAGAAACAAATCTGAGATAATTTATCTTCTGTTACAGTCCAAACGTAGTTTTGCCTTATTCCCTGGGGATTTCTGTGTGTGTTTCTTGGTAGAGGCTTGTTTTACTAGACGTTCAACCATGTAGAAAGCTGTTAATTTTTTCCTATTTAGAATGGGTAGGAGATGAACTTGTAACTTGGCCTGGAACCAGTGCTGATATAGAAGAGCATGAAGTGAAGGCATCTTGTCTCTGACTCCATTGGAATACCTTGTTTCAACAGCGGTCATTAACGAGGGGAGATCTGCATTTTGTAATGTATGCCTGAATGCACTAGGATTGCAGTTTTGTTTGTCCTGTATGGGAGCTGATGGAATAAAAATCTCCTGTCCTCTGCCATCTGTGCTCCCAGCATCACCCAAACACAATCTTGTTCTGAAGATGTTACATTTCAATATGTTGTAGTCAGTGTCGATTGAAAAATGTGTTCTGTCTAATGAAACGCCTATCATGACCTCAGGTCTGACTTTTCAGATTTAAATAACAAAGGCCAAGGAGTCCAATGCTCTTCTGCTCTCCTGTAGAAGAGCAGAACCCCACGAGAATGAGACAGCTTACTATAAAGAGTCTAAAAGGCACAGCGAAAAGAGCTACACCTGAGGTGTGAAGGAGACTCTGCTAGAAGTACAGGGCCAGTGCCGGCGATCTATCAGAAGGGCTTGAAAAAGGGTGGAAGCAAGTCAGTTTGGTGATTGCTGGGGCTGACAAAGCAGCATTCAGAAAGCTGAAGTTATGTCCAAGCGGCAGAGCTCAAAAGGACCTTTAGCCTTGGCAGGTTAGGAGTAAAGGCACACATGGGCAAGCCAAAAAGTGACTTTGAGGAGCAAGTAGTAGTGTCTGAGTAGGCGTGGGCTCTTCAACCTGGTAGAGAGACCGTGGAGGGGAGATAGGATAGAAATCTGCAAAATTGTGAGTGGCACGGAGAGGATTGATAGCTGTTGCTTTTTTATAATTTCTTTCAAATTAAAATTGAGGGGGTGTGCAGTGTAACTGAAGTCTAAAACCCAAAGTAGTTCTTTGCGTAATAGACGTTGGAGGACTCCCTTTTGGTTAAAGTTTACATGGGCTGAAGGAGTGACCGGATATGTTTGTACAAGAGGGACCTTTTGGGTGTTGCTAAATACACTGAAACTGCAGGAAACAACCTCAGCTGAAAATAGCAGGAGACCATGGGATGCTTGAGGGGCAATATCATACGTGCCACTATAGCACTGATGTTGATGGCTGAACTTGCAGATAAAAGTGGTGACTAGTGGAAAAGTTACTGTTTATCCTATTTTCCAGTAAGGGCCAGTTACTCTGGGAGTAACATAATTGGAATAGATGCCCTTGAGCAGCTTGATCAAACAAAAAAGCACAGAGGCAAAAATGTTCAAAAAATGCCATGTCTAATGTTTTTGTTTTCATGCTGTCTTCCCAGGAATCTCGTGATCATGTTCTTTTGGATATTCCTGTCACTAGAGAGCGGATGAATCACTATCGAGCTGCAGCTGAAACTGCTCGAAGTGAACTTGCAGCACTTTCGGTGAAGTATGACTGTGCACAGGCAGAGGTACATTTAAACATACTTCCAAACCTTCCCAAACGTGAGGATTCTCTACAGTCACTTTCTTCAGAGAATAGAAAGTTTGCAGAAAGTCCAAAACTTCTTGCTTTTGATACAGAACTTTTGTTTCTCAGAACATAGAATTTCCATGCGATTTTTACTCTGCTTGCTTCAGCGTTTAAGAACTGAGTATGAGCTTGTATTTGAAAGATTTGAAGCAGTCAAATCATTGTCATCTAAATCTCTTTTGTAATTAAACCTGAAAGTTAATATTTCTAAATTGTGGTCTTATAAAAGTTCTGATAGATGTCCTCCTGTTTCTGGTGAGTTAGGCTATAGCTGCCCATCCTCACCGATTCCTCCACTTAATATTCAAATTCCAGCTCCCCAAATTTGTTTGCTTTCATCACCAGTGAAGTTGTGATTGAGCTGATGAGGTTGATTGTAACTAGAGAGGCTGAGGAACACACACACATCCTTTTCTGCTGTCCCTGCTGTAGGAATGGTCGTTCTTAGGAGAGAGGATTTATTAGAGGATAATTCTTAGGGTTTCTGTATTTTCACACCTTTTTTTAACATAGGACCAAATAAGATTTATTTGATTCAATTAAGCAATGTGGTCAGTAGTCAGTTTTAAAATGGAGTCAAATCTGCCTTTAGGAGACATGAAGTGCTTACATTTATTTGCATAGATAGATGTAGGCGTATGCTTTCATAAATATTCATAAATACATAAAGTTCAACAAGAACTTGTGAACATTCATCCAGCTAGTACGTTAAACATCTGTATGTTTTACAAATGTGTATTTCTATTGCACATGGTAAAGTATTTTGCAGTATACTTGCATAGCCCGTGAACATTAAAAAAGGCTCTATCCATGAAATAACGTTTCTTTAATTGTGGATAGCTGAATATGGGAAACAGCAAGAACATGTATTATTGTATGAGAATGAATTGTTAACACTGTCCAGTGGGAGCTCCGTGGGTGAGTGTCCATCGTCTAAGCTTGAATTTGACCAGTTGATCCTGAAATTACTGCCGAGGTCCCCTACATTTAATGGGTATCCAGGATCAGTACTTTAAATTTCCGTGCTAGAAAGCCATACAGAATCTCATGTTCTCATAGAAAGAATTTATTACTGGAAATGCTGAATGGCTTTATAGCCAGCATGACTGACTGATTTATAGATTCTTTCAGCACTGTGCTTGCAAAAGTGAAAGAATAGTGAAGAAAGCAGCTGTTTATGCTCTTGTTAATAAAGACCTTCATGACCCAGCTGAGGTCAGAGCCTTGTTCTGCTGACTGTTCTGTAAAACTCATGATAGGGGATTATTCTTGCTTTTTTTGCTATTGGAACTGACCACAGAGACAATGGACGGAGGAAAAAAATATCACATTTTGTAGATGGGCAGTTGAACCACAGAGCAATTTTAAGGTTGTGAATGCTTTAAACTACCATAGTTTGGTCCAGCTGCCAAGCAAAACAATCCTATTGTGCCTTTGGCAGCTCACTTCCTTCTCCACGCTGCACCATCCTTCACAGTGGCGCAGATGTCTGTGTAGTAGTTTCATGGTGCGCTGTGTTGTCGGGAAACTGATGCAGTTGAAAAATAAAGCCTGGGTTGTGTTTTAGCCAGATCAGTTTCCCAGTCTTATTTCACCCCATAGCCATCTAAGTGCTGCTGCTAGCACAAAGAGGGTGGAATATGGAAATGAAGCCCATGAATCTGGGAAAAGGCAGAGCTGCTTTTCTCAAAATCAGTGCTGCTTTATGTCAGCTCCGAAGTGTCGAATAAACAGGTGCTTGGAGGTGAAGCATAAGCTCACCAGGGACTATGCTGCTGCTGCAAGAGTGATCCTTCTACCTGACTCCTCAGTGTTAGCCTTCTCTCTCTGATGTGACCAACTCCCCTTCCTCCTCCTCCTCCTCTGTAGAAAGTGAATTCTTTTCTGTCAGCTGTGTTAGTTGTTTGTGGAGGAGTCGGACAAATCCCAGAGCTAGTGCGAGGGAGAGGACAGGCGTGTGTGGCTGGGAGCGGGAGGAGCCGGACCTCTCTTTTTCAAGGCAGTTGCAGTTCAGTTGGCTCACTGACCTCCTAGAATTTCACTGTCTTGGGTTTGGTCACACTGGAAGCCTCTGGCAGAGCCATAAATTCCCTGATGTCCTGAATTGCAGCTTAATGTCTTAAATATTTATTGCCTTAAAATGTTTGCCACAAGTTAGAAGCCCTAGCACACATCATAAGGAGCAGTTAATGTGGCTTAATTATTTGCCTGTTAATTTTATGTAGTAGGAGATAAATGCTTCAGATTGTAGCTTGCTGCTTATAATTGCACTTCTCAGGAAAACTGAACATGACTTAACACTTCTTGTGACAAAAAATTCCACTTTAAATTGCTTATTCCTTTTAACAAAATAAAACACACTGGAATTCTATGTGCCTGGCTCAAACTCAGTCTTTTAGGGAAAGCTGTAGTAGAAATAGTTCAGTGGAAAATGGTATTTTTACTGAAAAGTGAGATGAGAAGGTAAAGAAAAACAATGGAACTCCATGAACCGTTGGGAAGCTCTAGCATCATCTCTGGAACTGGTCCTTGACTTCTGGGGGTGATGACCCTCCTCCTACTCTTCCTTAAACGGCTCTTTTGCTGTTTCTATCTAAATCCAGCTACACTTGATTGGATTATCAGACAAAAAAAAATAGCTTTTTGCATAAGCTGAGAAGAGCTTGTGTACACCTCAACTCTCCAGAAATTTCTTTGCCCCTGAATATGCTGCAAATCATCAAAAGGCTCCATCTGCATACAACAGGATAATTTGCTGTTACAACTCTCTGCAGCCATAGATATCTGTGGAATTGTTCACCAGAACTGAGAGCAGGGAGTGGGCAGGCAAAAAAGAGGGAATAGTGGCATTACTGTGTTGTAACGCAGATGCAAAAGGGAGGTGAGTTAAGGCTGCGCAGCAGAACTTAAGGGGGACCGTTCCTAAATTCTGAAAATGTAAATAAATGTATCTTCCTGCGGAGATTGTCTTGAAGAGTTGTATTGTATTACACAACAGCAGCTTTTGGTTTTACAAACCCCTTTCTTCCATTGTTTTTTCCTGGTTTGTGAAAATGAAGTTGTGTCCTTCCCCTCAGTCTTGAGAGAGAAGTGTGACAGTCTTGACAGATAGTAGCGATAGAAGACTGAGTCTTTTGTTCCAAAATGTGTTTCTTGTCACATTACTAAACTTGTAGTGCAGTTATATATTTCAGCCTGCTCAAAATAATTCATTTTTAAATGAGTATTTTCCTTTTCTGTCTATAGCTTCTTGAACTCCGGTCCAGAATGGTCTCTAAAGAAGCCTCTTTTCAAGACCTGAAGGCTGAAGCTGAAAGCTACAAAGAAAACAATGCTAGACAGATGTCTCGCCTCCTGTCTTTGCAAACCCAAATTCAGGAGATGGGGGAAGAGGCACGTGTGCTCGCCACTTCTAAAACCCAGGCTGAGCTGACAGCCCAGGTGGCATTCAAGGAAAACTGGGAGCTGAAGGAGGAGCTGAAGGAACGAAATGCCAAACTCAAGTAAGACTTGTGACATGAGGAACAATTTTTGTTCGGGATGGCAGAATGGTGCAGTTGTCAGTGCAGAAAAATACGTTGGTGGACAGACTTTATTGCAAATCTGAATTCTGTTGCAATGCCTTGCACAACCATTGTACCTGTGTGTGTGGAAGGTATTGAAATTTGAATTTTGGTTTGAGTTTTTAGATTATAAATGGGATTCTGGGGATTTTCTCCTTCGGAAGAAAAATGGTGATATGTGTCAGCTCGGTGTAACCTCATTGTTTACAAAAAATGGGCACTGGGGGCTGTTTGTCTGAACACAGTAGAAGCAATACATGTTTCCCCCATTCAGGTATTTCCATGTATGGCCCTGAGGCAAACTTGATGACTTTCATAGCACACTAGAGATGGGCAGTACCTGCAGCTGTGGTTTAGTTGGACTGTCCTTATCACCTGGCATCCTTTACAGACCTTTACCTGTCACTTGACAGGCTGCATGGGCCGTGCAGTGGTGAGTGACTCTGCTGCTGCACCACTCCGGTCTCTTCTACCCTCTTGTATCACAGCTGGAACCAGAACAGTGTCAGGTGAATTTTCCTTAGTGTAAAGCTGTTTGTTAGGAGCAGTGTAATGAAGAAAATATGGTATAATTCCTGGTTAGTAGCATCCTGAAGCAAGCATGTTAATGTTTGTTCAGCTTTCACTAATGCTAACTTTGCCTGACTTTTCTTTGGTGGTGTTATGGATGTTGCTCTGTGGTGGTTTTTTAATTGTTTTTTAACATGCATCCTGGTGGTGTAAAACTTTTATTAAAACATAGTATCCTTAACTATACTGTTAGCATGGTGTGTGAGAGCACTGATCTGTCAGTCCTGCATAACTGCTAGTATTTCAGGTCTGTGGGATGGAGACTGACAGTAATATTTATCACAAATAAAATCGATTGGTGTGAAAATATTCTGAACTCTAAAATTCCAAAATCAGTGTCACTCTTAGTATATTAATAGACACATTATAGACCTTTATAATGGATTTCTTCCCACCATTACAAGGCTAATATCCACGTAGCTCTCAATATTGACGAGTTAAGAGCAAGGTGAGTGTTTACCAGATGCCTGTATTTCCCAAATTGGTATTTTGCACAGCTCTTCCAGGCTTTGTGCATTAGAAGTGGATAATTAAGTTATTTTAAAATCCAGATAAATCCATTGCAGTGCACTTGTCTGTTACCAGCTGATTTGCCAAAAGCCCTGCCTGGAGACTGCTGATGCTGATCACCAAAGATTTTAGATGTGATCCCAATATAAGTGAGGAGATGGTTACTCCCAGAAGTGGATTATGCATCCTAGCAACAGAGAAAAATATAGTGGCTGAGGTGATGGTCGTTAAGATTCTTTAAAACACTAATCTGGGGCGGGGAGAGGCGGGGAGAAGAATTAAAAAAGGAAGAAAAACATCCTATCTGGTTTGCCTGTCTTACTGGCAGTAAACTGCCCAAACACTGTGTATTTTACTAGCCTATCATTGCAGCGATTTGATCAATTTTATGTGACGTAAGTCAGTGCTGTCACTCCCAGTGCAGTCCTGGCTGCTGTGTTTGGCCCATGACACGTGTCAGTATTTCTGTTTGTGTTGCTGCATGCTGATCGGGTCCTGGGAACCGCTCCAAGAGAGAAGTGAGCAAATAAGAAGCTTTAATTCCAGCTCTACCAATCCCATTTTGCTGTGTACTTGAGTGTACCACTGGAGTACTGGCAAAAGAGAAGGGACAAATGCTTAGGAACATGGTTTAGTGGTGGACCTGACAGTGCTAGGTTAACCGTTGGGACTTGATGATCTCAAACATGTTTTCTAACAAAACGATTCCAAAGGGAGGGTGAGCATGCTCTTTTGGGAGGAACAAACATGTTGGATTGGTCATGAATCTGCAGTGTATGCTTTCACAGCTTTTCCTTCTCCTCAGCTAGTGGTTACATTTGCCACTTAATGCTAGTCAATGCATTGATTTAATGAACTTTAGTCACTTAGTTTGGCCACCTTGGTAGTACATGGCATGTGACTAGTCCTAATTAGGTATTCAAGAAAGATTTTCACTGAAAACCACTAATAAATGGGAAAATCAAGCCAGTAGGCATGAAATGCACTTTTACATTCTATACCTAGGGATATAGTAAAAAATGTTTAATGAATTCTGTGATTGGTTTCCAAGATGTACACCTCTTCTATTGAGAATGATGCTTTTCTACTCAACAGGTCTATTGCCAAGGTATTTTTAGAGCCTGTGAAAAGCTTTTTTTTTTTTTCCTCCCCTTCTCTTTGCTCATTAGTTCTGAAGAGCTAGCAAAACTGTGAAAGAGCTGCATTCTATCTCTTTTGTACCTGATTGCCTATTTTCTGGGTGCTCACACCTTTATGGCCCTACTGGAGGTAATTAGGCTATTCGCAGAATTGTCAAGTAGGTGCTTCCTACTTCAGATTGTTTATTTTTAGGAGAAGGCATGGCGCTGTGTGTGATATGCCTTGACATTTCAGAGCCACAGAACAGTTTGCAGGGTTGGTGGTCAATCTCATGCGATAGTCTAACATATAGGCATGCACGTATGGCATGTCTGGAGCCTCATACCTTTTCACTTCCGACGTACCCCTTGTCAGGACAGCAGGTTAGCAAACATCTCACTGTTTAGTTTTGCTGGGGCTATAGAGGAGAGGAAGGTGCCCAGAGGTGAGGAAGCTGCGAGGCGCTTGTTTTCTGAGGGCTGGCACCTACTGCAGACGGCAGAGCTCTTTTGGCTCACTGTGTGTCCTGTACAGTGCTACATGGAACTATCCTTGTCCTGTCTGGACAATGTCTTCTATTCCTCTGTTATTATTCCACTCTCTTCCCACTTTGCAGAATGGATAATTGTGCTGATCTCCCTCCTAGGGCAATATCTTACATTTTTTCATGGGCCACCTCTTTTGCTTAGTGATTTCTAAGCATTTAATGTACTGTGTTTGCACTCACCGTGTGTTTCCTATAGGAGTCTCGTGCTGCTTTTTGATTATGGAGTGATGCTCTGTTTCCTGATCGATTGCCAACCTAGAGAGGAAGAAATCAGAAGTGGAAAAGAATGAGTCCAGAAATGACTAGCATGCCCACTTTGAAAATGAGAACAGTGCTATGCTCGTTAAGCAGATGAGTTTCAATAAAATATTTGCTTTAGGCAGTTGATGGGTGATATCTCATGTTTCTTTTTATTCTAGTGTTCAAACTTTTGTGAAGAACTTGCATTAGAAAGTACCTTGTGTCTCAACTGGAAGCTCAACAGTTTTGCATTCTACCACTGAGCACCTCTCTCATAGGTGTGATCTGAGAGGTACTGGAGTTGGTATTGGCATTACACTAATGGTTCTTTTGAGCTTTGGTTGGCTATTCTTGTTAATCCGTGTCTTGGTAGTGATGCTCAGCGTTGCAGCATCGTAAGCAAGGTTTGAATCTGTATGTTTGCTACCTGTGCAGGCTGCGGCAGTGCTTGTTCGCTGGACTTGTCTTTGTCCCTGGCAATGGGAGGGATGTAACCACATCTTTGCCAACGAGTTAAACTGACCGCTCCGTTACTAGGTTGTTTGCTGTTACAGAGGGTTTACAAACCGATGCCTTCTGTTAAGGCTGATAACAGATGTTTCATGTGGGATATATGTCAGCACAATAAGCTGACTTTTGAGAATGATAAATTGATGACAAAAAGCTGCCTTTCCTTCGTACTTTTGTGGTAGTCCCTTGATATTTTCTTTTTAAATTGATCACTTTCATGGGTAGTGTTAGGCTGCAAAAAGCCTGAATGTCCAGCAGCCTCTGCTTCTGCTGGTAAACTTCCCTTTGCAGGTACTCTTACACTTCCAATAGCTGGAGGTCTTCTCTTTCCCCAGAGTTTATCAGCACTGTCAGCTTTGGAGAAGGCATGAAGTGCTTTTAGCATATTTTTACTATAATTTGTTCACTTTCTTCTCCTTTACTTTTTCAAGCCTTGGCTTGTAGCCTTCATTCCTAGTATCCTGAGGGCACTGTTTATTGATGTCACCTTCATGTGTTTTATTGAAATCTTGTGCTGAGAATGAGGCTGGGATCATAGAAGATTCTTTGAAGCGCTGATCAAAAGCAACGATGAAGAAATGTGTACGCGTCAGAGAACAACAGAAGTTATGTGTATTAAACAACAGATACAGAGAATTATATGTAACTTTTTAAAATTAATTTTGTGGCATGCAGAAGCTAGCAATAATGTCTTTTGCCTAGAATTCTGTTTCAGAGAACATTCATCCTGATGTGTGTATTTTTTTTTTCCTGTCTGATTAGTAAATATTTGAGTGAGTGTGAAGAAAGCATGACTCAAGCTTCTAAAATCAGCAGAAAGTATGAAGAGCTCCTTACACAGCTTTCTGGATCATTGGACACAGACATCAGAGAAAAAGAGAAACCACAGGAACATTTAATATCAAAGGTATAGGCAAGGGTTTCTGTATAGCGATTTAATGAAAGAATATTTCCTTGTCAAAGAAATAAAGCAAGTGATGAAGACAGGAATCTTTGTGTTAAATAATGATTTGCAGATAGTACTATCATTTAAGACAGATTTTTTTTTCATATTGGGCTGATTTTCAAAGGTGCTGAACTGGACCTCAGTGAATTCAGTCTGCTCTTATCTGCGTAAGTGTTTTATCAGCCTGTAGTTCGCAAGTATGGCACTGATTAGATACTTGCTTGAAAGCTTTCCTGAAAACATTAACACTGGGAGTCACTAGGTGACATGTAAACTGTACCACTAGATCTTGACATTTATCTCAAGCCGACATACCATTAAATAGAATCATCTGGAATAGCATACCCTAAAACAAGCTTAACTAAGCCCTGTAACAAAATGCTGCAAATAAGTGTGTGATGTTTTTGAGGCGTAATCATAAAGCTTTGTTATTTCTCTTCTGAATAGTTCTGAAGTTCCAAAAACTGAGCATCCATTTAGGAAAGGAAAATTGCTTGTATGCTCTTTTAACCTTTATCAATGCTGCTGAAGGGCAAGTTATCCTAATTTTATGCATTTTTCTCATATTCTGTCTAGTGTTGGCTAGCTCTATTTTTCTTCACTTGGGAGCATACTAGGTATTTGGGGAAATTCTGTTTCATTATATTCATATTATAATGAGAGTTCTGGCTAAAAGAAATACTTATTAAATTAAGATTATCTAGGTACGTATCAGTGATTTCTTAAAGTACTTGCCTCTTAATATTACAAGCACATTGCAATTGTAATAGATGCTCTAGCAAAACTTGGCTGGTTGTCATCAGAGGTAAAATGCTTGTATTAAGCTGTAGCTCTTACATTCTTTAAGTTAAGGAAATAACTGGAGTTTAAAAAAAGTGTATGTTGGCATCTTGTTTCAACAATGTAGTAATAAATCTAGTTGGGAAATCTAATTTGTGCTGAAAACTGTGTGCATTATGAAAACTTAGAAACTCGTTTTTCTGTTTGGGGTCATGGCATGCCTATTTAACTTCTTTTCCACATTATGGTTTTATTTAAGACAGAATTGATCTGGCTTAGTCTTAACAAACGTCTTGCCAGCAGAGGTCAGGGTACATTTTTTACCTTACGCTTTTTTTGAAGTACCCACATTCATCTATTCCACTTCTTGGAAATAGCGTAACGTACCAAAACAGCCTTAGAATCCTCCTGGAAACTACTCCTTTTTCCAAGGTGTCGGCTGTTCAGAACAGCAGCCTGCCAGGTATTTGGCCCTGCCCTTGAATATGCTTATGAAGTAGCTGTTACTGACTCAAACCTGCCTGTGCCTAAAAAGTTTCAAGCATAAAATGCAGCTTTCAGTTTCTCATTCCAAATGAGGGGCATAAATCTTAACAAGCCAAACAGCAAAGGTCTGCTTTTCACATGAAGTTAGCTACATGATCTGTTTTCATTTTCTGACCTGCTTCATGTCAAGCACAGCTATGCAGTGACAGTAGCTCTCCACCTGTTTAATAGATCATAGTGATTGTGTGGGAGTAAATCTGAACCACGTTACACTAAGGTGTGGGTTTCTGGTGCGACTATGTTTCTCATTTTAATTGTCTTTCTACTCTTTCTGAAAAGCAAAAGTAGCGTGCAATTATAAATCTGACCTAGGGGTCACCAGAAACACTATGTCTTCATTGGGATGATTAGGAGCAGGTATAGTGGGATGAATATATGTCATTGTTAAGTGCTTTAAAAATGTTACTGTTACTGGAATTATTTCTCTAGGTCTCTGAAATATGTAAAGAAAATCTGTCACTAAAAGACCAGGTTGCTGCTCTTCAAGAAGCTATCAATGTCCATGAGATGGAGTCCAAAGCTAGTAGAGAAACAATCATGAGGCTTGTTTCAGAAGTGACCAAGGAGCAAAAAAAGGCAGCAGGATACTGTCAAGACATGGAAAAACTTAGTAAGGTACAAAATTGCATGATGTGCATGTTTGTGTAGCTTTCAAATGTTTCCTCAAAATTTCAAATTGATTTTCCATAGGAGTTGTATGAAAAAAAATGCTTCTGTAAGACTGCTGCTGCTGCTGAGGGTCTTTCCCAGAAAGGACATTTTTCTAAGCTTATTCTCAACCTTTTGAAGGCTTCAGAATATATGGAGATTAAACAATAACGTTGTATAAAATAGGTGTGATTGAGATTTGATGTCTTCTGATGATGCTTGCAAATTTATATTTTTGCTTTCTTTGTATTGTTGTAGCCTTTGCTGGGCTTGCACAAACATGTAAATAAACAGAAGTTTATAGAATTAATGAGCATATCTGAGGCACAAGCATGGAAGAATGAAAAAAATGCTCTTTTAAATAATATTTATGTAATATTGCAAGTTTCCTGAGGATTCTTCTTCTCAGTTTCTTTAAAGATTCTAATGAGAAATTAGAAGGAATTGGTTGGACACTATTTTATTCTTTTACTTTCTCTTCAAGAGCTGTCTTGGCTTCCCAACACCCTAATTTATCTTGTTTCACTGCGTTATAAACTTGTATTTCTTAACTCTTCTCAGTTGGCTCATACCCCAGAAGTTGTAGGCAGTAGGATGGCTCTTGCAGGGAAGCGCTGTTTTGCTGCAGGGAACCCATAGAGGAAATTTGCGCAGCAGGAATGATGCCGAAATGAGAAATGTAAGTTAAGTTGTAAGTCAGTTTATTCACCAAATTCACCTAGGTCGAATTTGGAAAGGAAAAGGATGTGATTTAAGGATTTGATTGCTCCAGGAGAACTCAGCATCAAGAGGTTTTGTACATTGAAAAGGATGGATGATCAAAGTGAGCTTCTGTAGCAGTTTTCCTTATTACTTAGTACTTTGAGTGATAACTGTGGAATGAGAGCAGTTAACTCAAACCATAACGGAAATTTCCTCTAAGTAATAGAGTAGTGTGCTTAGAGCTGATGGCCGGAACTTAAGAAAATGAGAGAAGCAACTTAGACTGCCAAATATGTAGCTGAGTTGTGTGTGACTGAATTTGTAGAAATTTTTAACATAAGGGCAACCTTGTGCCAGTAAGTTTTCAAATGTGATATAACATTTTTCCCATCCCTCTGGCATTACTTTTTTCCTGAATGGAAGTCGACTGCCATACACTTTAAAGGATATAGTGTTCTGATTTGGTTGTAGGCAAAATACTTGGGAGATGAGAAATAGCTGACAGTGTGCTCTGGAGAAGAAAGAATTAGTTGTGGGGAAGATAAATGTTAAGTAACCAAGGGTCATAAATTTTGCTTACTGTTGAAAAGATTTCTTACCAAGCTGTGTAAAATTTTCTGAGACTCAAATGGGACTGAGAGAGAACCTGCATCAAAAACTTAAACAGGTCCTTTTTGAGAACATTCTGTTCTTGTACTTCAAACACAGATGTGTGAGCAAGAGCAGAGTGTAGTTTGCTCACAAAGCCAGAATCAGGAGACGTTTTAAACCAAAATGAGGGCTTAGTTTGTGACTAGTTTTGCAGGTTTTCTCTGACTGCCAAATCATTTCCAAAGTCGAGCTAGTTGTATGAAAAATATTTTCCTATTGTTGTGCATATGCCAAACACATAATTTATTTAACCCATTTTACAGAAAAGTCTTGCTAAATTATTAGCATTGCCTTTCTGCTGAGGTGCATGCCATCAGGCCTTATCTGGAGGCTGCAGATTCCTCCAGTGCTGCTTCAGTTTAGCTACTTAAATTTGCAGAAACTGAGTAAATCTGTTGAGAAAGTTTTGTGTTTATGAAAGCATATTAAGAAATTCAGCGTTGAAAAATAAGTAAAAAACCAAAAAGTGCTTTAAATCTACATATCTAAAGGAGGATGTATGGCATCCCCTGTGCTCCTGACGGGTGTCTGTCGTGCTTTAGCCTCAGCCAGCAACTAAGCACAATGTGGCTGCTCACCCCCACCCTCAGGGTGGGGTTGGGGAAAGAATCGGAAAAAGCCTCGTGGTTGAGATGAAAAGTGTTTAATAGGACAGTAAAGGGAGAGGAAATGATAATAATGGAATATAGCAAAACAGGTGATGCACAGCGCAACAGTTGCTCGCCACCTGGTGACTGATAGCTCATCCCTGAGCAGTGATTCCCCCTGGTCAACTCTCCTCAGCTTACATACTGAGCATGACATTTTATGACATGAAATATCCCTTCGGTCAGTTGGGGTCAGCTCTCCTGGCTGTGTCTCCTCCCTTCTTCTTGTAGAGAAGAAGCGGAGTAACAGGGGCAGTATGAGAAAACGGAACGTCCTTGGCTTAATGTAGCATTACTTGGCAACAACCAAAACATCAGCATTATCAACATTCTTCTCAGCACGCGTCCAAAACACAGCCTCATTCTAGCTACTATGAAGAAAATTAACCACAGCCTGACCAAAACCAGCACAGTGTCTTACTCGGTTACAGGAAGAGCACTATTGGTATAAAGTTGGTTTCACGTTGTCATACGCTTGGGTACACAGTTGAGGCACATGGACAGAGTTGCACGTGTTGTGACATGTTCTCCTGTGAAGGCGAAATGCAGGAATCCATGCTGTTCTTGTGCCAGAAGACACACAGAGTGTGTTTCTGGACTCTTTTCTGAGCTTTAATTAATGGAATTGCCTCTAGCAGAGTTTACTCAGCACAGACTGAGTACCAGTGACACTTGCCTGTGTTTGCCTGGAGCTGCCAGGGGCCAAACATATTTGCCGCCTTCTGTATTACAGATTGAGTTGGTGGCCCATTTCCCCAGTTTTCTCTCCAAATTATTCCAAAGAGTATCGAGGCCATCACACTGTTCTATCAATCCTCTCCAGCAAGCCTCAGCCACCGCGCTGTTCCCTGCTGCCTCTCTGAATCCTTGCCAGTTTTTCTTGCCAGGTAGTTCTTCGCTCTGTCTCCTTGGGATTTCTATGAATTCCCTGTCTCATCCAGGTGCCTTTCTTGATGTTCCAGGAGGAGGCAGCTATCTAATGATCAATTCATCAGACTGTAGCTTCTGAAATTCTCGATGAAGAAAATGAAAGCCAGGTTGGTTAAGTTCAAGCAATATTTTAACAGGATATAAGGTTAACACGTGAAAGCGATCCAGAATGTTCTTTAGTGTGTTTGATATTCGAGTATCTACTGCAGTTAGCTGGTTTCCATTTGAGCATTGTTAGCAAGTGGACGATAATCTTAAGTACTTCCCTGTTAGCCTCACTGCGTCACAGTATCAAACAACAAACTACAGAAGCTCAAATAATCTCAAAACTAATATAAGTAAAACCAGCAAGCCATTAAGTTGCTTTCATTGTAATGTATTGCTTTTCTTTGAGAATTCTGAACTTCTCACATTTCTGACTGAATATTGCAAGAGCTTGCTTCTAGAATTCAGTAAATATTGTGCATACCTTTATTCTGGCAGTATAGAAGAAGGTGCCTATATTCTTCTTTCAGATGAATTTTCCTTTCATACAGCATTGTCATTGATGAGCCACAAGAACTAGTAAACTGACTTGTTCTGTTTCACATCTTTGACAATGATTCAACATGGAAATATTTGTGTTTCCTTCTGAAGTGTTATTTTAAACGTCTGTTCTGCAAAGATATGCCCCATGCAATGTCTTTAGAGAACATATCTGAAATACAGTCAAGCAATTTTAATTACTACAAGTATATCTCCTTGTACTAGCGATGCAAAATTAACCATGAAAATGCTCTTCAGTGTTCAGTACCGACGTGTATTAAATTATGAGCTGCTGATGAGAGGCAGCTCTGACTCAGCGTGGGCTGGGACAGGAGTGAAGGCAGCCAACCCCCTCCTGGACAAGAGCAGCCCCCAGGGAGCGGGAATGACCATGAGCATGACGTGGCAGTTGGCACAGGCAGGGCAGGCAGGTGAGGCATGTGCCCAGAGCCCAGCAATGATGGCCACTCGGCAAAAAGCCATTGCCAGGAAGAATGCGGTGACCCAAACGGTGCTTCCGCTCAGGCTTGCAGCTGCCCAGGTCTCCGGCTGCAGGGAGTGCCTGAGCCTGTCACTCGTAGCGGAGGGCAGCAGAGACAGCCCCTGTGTGAGGGGTGACCGCAGGGATGATCTGCTCCGCTGGTGGCAGAGCTGAAGGGGGGAGGGGAAAGGCTGAGGAGTATGAGGGACTGTGAGAGGGAGATTGGTGGAGCCAGACCCTGTCTACCATCCTGGAGGCAAAGGCAGCAGATGGAGGTCCCACAGCCAGCAGTGGATCCTGTATCCTCTTGCCACCAGGCAGATGGAATGGGCTTAAGAGAGGGAGGGGAATGGAAACAGGTCCCTGCTTGGGGAGGTAGGCACAAATCGGGGAAGGGGACAAAATCACCACTGCTGCCAACAGATGCCCAGAGCTTGGAGAAGAATCACAGGTCACCAGGAGAACACCTGGCAAAGAAAACAGAAATCCAGCTGCTGCTCCAGTCAGCAAGGCAAATTCATCGGGGGCCTATCTTAAATGCCTCTGTGGGAACACACAGAGCATGGGGAATAAACAAGAGGAGTTAGAGGTGTGCGCACGAAAGAGGGGCTATGACCTCATTGGCATCGTGGAGATGTGGTGGGATGGCTCCTATGACTGGAGTGTCAGAAGGGAAGGATACAGGCTCTTTAGGAAGGACAGGCAGGGGATACACGGTGGGGGTGTTGCTTTCTACGTCAGAGACCAGCTGGAGTGCGTGGAACTCCACCTGGGGATGGATGAGGAGCTGACTGAGAGCTTGTGGGTCAGGATTAAGGGGAGGGCAGGGAGAGGGGATACAGTAGTGGGAGTTTGCTACAGGCCACCTGGCCAGGAGGAGTGAGTGGATGAGATCCTCTACAGGTAGACAGCAGCAGCAAACCCTGGTCCTCATGGGGAACTTCAACCACCCCGGTATCTATTGGAAGGATGGCAGCGCAGAAGCAAGCCAGGAGGTTCCTGGAATGCGTCGATGACAACTTCCTTCTCCAAGTGATAGAGGAGCCGATGAGGAGGGGTGCCATGATGGACCTTGTTCTCACCAACAGGGAGGGGCTGGTGCAGAATGTGGTACGCAGGGGCAGCCTTGGCTGCAGCAACCATGAAATGGTGGAGTTAGAGAATCTGGAGGGAAGAGCAGCCAAGGAAGGCTGGTGAGTATTCAAGGATCGTCTCCTCCAAGCTCAGGCGTGATGTATCCCAGTGCAGAGGAGGTCGGGTAAAAATGCCAGGAGGCCTGTGTGGATGAACAGGGAGCTCCTGGACAAACTGAGGCAGAAAAAGGAAGCCTACAGTGGGTGAAGCAGGGACAGGTATAGCCTGGGAAGATTAAAGAGAAGTTGTCCATAAAGTCAGGGATTGGGTCAGGAAAGCTAAAGCCCTGACAGAATTAAACCTGGCCAGGGACATCAAGGGCAGTAGGGCTTCTATAGGTATGTAGGTGGTAAAAGGAAGGTCAGGGAAAATGTGGATCCTCTGTGGAAGTAAATGGGAAAGGTGAGCCTGTGCCAAACTCAGTAAGTTCAACAAGGCCAAGTGCAAGGTCCTGCACATGGGTCAGGGCAATCCCAAGCACAAGTACAGACTGGGTGGAGAATGGATAGAGAGCAGCCCTGAGGAGAAGGACCTGGGGGTACTGGTGGATGAGAAGCTGGACATGACCTGGCAACATGTGCTTGCAGCCTAGAAAGCCAACCCTATCCTGGGCTGTATGCAGAGAAGCGTGGCCAGGAGGTCGAGGGAGGGGATTCTTCCCCCCTACTCTGCTCTTGTAAGACCCCACCTGGAGTACTGAGTCCAGCTGTGGGGCTCCCAACATAAGAAGGATATTGAGCAGTTGGAACAAGTCCAGAGGAGACCATGAAGATGACCAGAGGGCTGGAGCCCCTCTGCTATGGGGACAGGCTGAGAGAGTTGGGCTTGTTCAGCCTGGAGAAGAGAAGCTCCAAGGAGACCTTATAGCACCTTCCAGTACCTGAAGGGGCCCTACAAGAAAGCTGTTTTGTGGGGATCACTTATTACAAGGTTCTGTAGTGACAGGACAAGGGGTAATGGGTTTAAACTGAAAGCAGGGAGATTTAGATTAGATATCAGGAAGAAATTCTTCATGGAGAGGGTGGTGAGGCACTGGCACAGGTTGCCCAGAGAAGCTGTGGGTGCCCCATCCCTGGCAGTGTTCAAGGCCAGGCTGGATGAGGCTTTGAGCAACCTGGTCTAGTGGAGGGTGTCCCTGCCCATGTCAGGGGGGTTGGAACTAGATGGTCTTGAAGGTCCCTTCCAACCCAAACCAGTCTGTGATATGATGTGATTCAAAGGTTGCATCTCTGTTAACAGCTGATGCTGCTACTATCTGATAGAGTATGAATGTTTCACATAACACCTTACGAAAGCCCTTTAGAAAATGGCCCTGTCATTATTAGTGAATTTTGACCCAAAATAATCAGTAATTCCTCCAGTTCTGTATATGGGACAGCTATATTGCTAAGGGCTAGGTAAGACTCTGGAGGCTATCTGTGTCTGTGCTGTTCAAGCTCTGAACTCTCCAGGCAGAGCTTCAGCTGCCTCCTGAGCTTTCATGTCTGTATCTACCTTACAGTGTTGTGTTTCTCTTTCCCTTTTTGAAAGTGAACAGCTTCTGTTTAATTTCTCTGCTAAAGTTTTTGTTTTTCTTGTAGCGAATCTTTGATCTCATGTTTCCATAAATTCCTCATTGAACTTACTATATTTTAAAGTTCTAATTATTTTTAAATCTGAGGAAAAAGCCGGTGTCTTTGCAGTAGACATAACAATGTCACTTTTACTAAAAGCGCCTTTGAATTTCTTTTCTTTTGTTTTATGAACGGTGGGGTCTTGACTTCATGGAAGTCAGTGAAACTTTTGTCACCAGTGTAATTGGACTTTGGACTTCGCCTGGGGTATGTTGGGTGCAAAGCTGATTAAGTATGAAATTAGCTTTCAGAAGGGTGATTTCTATTATAGTATTTCTGTGAAATTATAATTTTGTTTGACATTTTAAAAAATTGCATGCAGTGTGCATAATCGGTACTATCTATTTCAATAACAGAACTTAAATATAATGGTAATTTTGATGAATAATTCATTAAGGAAGAGCTACAGAGGCTTTCCTATTTGCTAACCTCTTCTATGAAAAACATTACAACAGTTTATATTATTGAATTGGGAGAGAATGATTTCCTCTAGCATGGTGTCCCTGCCCATGGCTGAGAGGTTGGAACTAGATGGTCTTTAAGGACCCTTCCAAACCAGTCTGTGATTCTACAAACGTCTCTGATGCAGCTGCCCATGGCTTTAGCCGTGGCTGAGATAATTAATGGGGTTCAGGAGGAGTATGCCGATGTAGTTTGTCCATGGGGCTGCTGGGTAATACAGACTGTGATTAGGTGGCTGTGGCCTATGTGCAGTCTGTGGGGAAACCTTTCCTTTTTAACCTGAACAGCAAATAATGATTCAGTTTCCCTTCCAATGAGAAATTATTTTAGGAGCTATTGCATGTGTAGGAACAGTAAAAGACAGAAATAAATGGGTTCCTGAGAGATTGTTAATTAAAGCTTCACAGCTCATCAGATGGCCCAGTTGTAAGGGAAGCCTTCATGCCATTATCTCTTCTGAAAGTGTTATGTGGGAAGACCTTTGCAGAGCTTCTGAAACTAAACATTGCCAAACTTGCAAGCACCTGGGCTTAATTCCAACATGTGAAAGGATAAGAAAATGTGTTTGGATACTTTTTAGTATTGGAAGCCCACAGATTTTTCAAAATTCATGCTAGGCCGTTTAAAATTGAACAAAGCTATTCCTATGGCCAAAAATTACAGTACAAAAGGAGAGGGTTTTTTACCTTCTTTGCTATTTTTTTTTTCTTTAGAAGTAAGATGAAAGCTGGTGCTGGAGAATAAAAGTCAGTATTATCATAGCCTCATCTGCAAAGCCACAATAGTGGCTTTTTAATAGGGTGTGACATACTTCTGTAATGTCATACATGTAAAGATATTTAGAGAAAAACCACTTTCACAGCCTGTTTTAGTCTATTGGACTAGATGGAATTGAAGATTTTCATTTTTGCGGTGTATGGTTAGGTAATTGAGCAATTAATTTGTGCTTACTTACAGCCATAATAAAATGCTACAGCGCTTTTGGGATGTGGACCTGTCATGTTTTCTCTGAATCTGCTTCAGTTATGGGGTTTTATTTGTTTGTTTTGTTTGCTTATTTGTGTTCTTCCCCCTTTAGGAAGGCAGAACTAGATGAGGTAAATCAAAACTCCAAAAAACTGACTTTGAATGCCTGAATCACTTTGGAGTAGGTAGCATTTGCTCAGGTGTTCTAAAGAAATTCAAAATTGAAATAGATGAATTATTAGTTATAGTATGTAATCTGATACTTAAAACTGCCTCAGAAATCGTGACTAATTTGACTAGTATCCACTTAAAAAAAATTATTCAATGAAATGACAGACCAACAGAACTTATATGTATATAAGATGTGTGCCGGGTTCAGTCAGGGAAAAGTTAACTCCCTTGGCTGTGGGATTTCAACATGCTAGTTGAAATCTTGAGAAATATGGAAGATTACAGTGTATTAAGGAAGAGTCATCACAGCTTTGAAAAAATGCATTACAGTTATTGAGATCAACAGAGTGAAGATATGTAGTAATATGTATAATCACTTAAAAGAACTTATTCCTTCTTGTTTCTTCTCTTTCATTTTAATGTGATCATATCTCCCTCATTATGTTTTGCTGTGTTAAATAGAGCTCTTTCACCTGTTCCTTGTAAAAATGTCCCTCTCTTTGTCTGCTTAAAAGGCAGAAGTGATTTTTCCCACCTCTTAAACACATTTTCCGTGAATGCAGCTGAGCTAATATTAAACACAGGATTTCTCATGAGGGAGGCCTTGGGAGCGCCTGGTGCGGTGGTTTGGGTGCTCTTACACCTGCTGTAGTCTGGTGCGGGTAGGGTGCCAGTGGTCGAGTGTGGGTAGACTGCATCCCAGCCTGAGCTGGTAACTGAGTACAGCACTGTGCTGTATGAGCCCTTTACCTCCAGTCCCGGGTAGCTGAAGGACGTGTGGTGCTGCTTTCTACCTCCACAGGTGAGCACAGCCGTGGTAGATCTGCCACATCTCTTGTGCCTAACAACAAGTCATTGACGTGGCCTGCCCTGGGTAGATCCACCTAATGTCTAATTCTGTTTTCTTTGAGCATCAATTTTCATAATTATTCCTGTTTTCAAAATGTGTTTTGTGTCAGTGTTGGGTAGCTTTTTTGACTCTTCAAGCTGCATACCTTCATATGCGTATCATATGCATATGCATATAATATTCATATGCATATAATGCTTCATATAATTCAGAGCCATGGGACATTACCCACAGATGTTGAGGAGCCAGAGAGAAAACACGACCTGCTGTGGTTCCGTCCTTTTGTGGAAATTGTTTTATCTTTCTGCACTGATCACTTAGACTCTTAGGAGTTGCTTCTAGTTGGGATAACACCTTTGCGTGTCACAGTCCCTACATTTCTGGATGCAGTTCAATGCTCAGGCTGACCTTGCTGAAGCTAGCCAGTGTAAGTGTTCTCAATTCAAGAGAGATTTCAAGGAGGATTGTTCAGAATTTTAATGTTTTGAGTTTTAGGGCTTTTCATTCCGTAAATTGCCTTTTTTTTCTTTAAATGTTTAAACATCAACAGGTTTGCAGTTTCTTATTTTTTACCTTGATCTTTTGATTCAGCTGTGTGTGTTTGCTGATGTTCACAGTCTGAAAAAAGATTGTAATTAGGTAAGCTCCCTGCCACTGGCAAACTACTTCTGCAGTGCGTTTCTGAAAAGCAGATTACACACTGCTGAAAACTGTAATTGAAATAAACCACTCTTTATTCTTTGCTGTAATTACCATAGTGTAATTCTAAGCACAGGTGGGAATTTTCTATTAATAGGAATTGTTTAGAATACAAAAGGGAAGATGGCAAGGAATCTTGCCAACATTTGTTTCCAAGAGAGTTCTACAATTACTTTAGAAAGGGGTAGTAACAAATAATTTCTTAAATGATGGTGTTTGTTTGGGTTTGTTTTAACCTACTTGTTTGCATGTTTGCCTTTTTGAAGCTATTTAAAAAATTTAGTACTTTTAGTATCATAGGTTTATATTTTATTTCCAAGAGTGCCTCCCAAACTCCTTTTTTGTCCATCCTCATTGGTGATCTACATAAATATTCCCAGATTTTACTACTTGATTGCGACGCATTCTATTAATACAAATAACTTCCTATGCTGCACAACAAGCAGATAGTCCCTGAGAGACCCCTGAGTGGTTACCATATTTGTAGCCACTCGGGGAACAATTCTTTAACTCCAAGGTACACAATTTTAGTTCATGTCAGTCCACTTGCTGAGCCTCTGCTAAACAACTGAAACTTCCAGAGAAATTCAGTCACTCTCTATAAATACTGCGTCCTCTGGCATAATTTTGTATCTTGTGTGAAGTAATATTATTTCGTAGTTTCTCCTGTCAATTAGAGAATACCCTGAGGAATGAAGACTCAGTTTTGCTATACTTTTAGCTGGTTTCACTGCCAATTTTATTCTTGTATATAAATGTGTAAGCACTCTTGATATTGTGGGGAAAGGAAAGAGGTTCACAAGCTGACTGAATGAGGGGATTTTTTCTTTGTGTTTAGATGGGTTATTTTTCTATCATTTTCTGTCATCATTTGCTTTTGTGTCATGGGTCAGGATAGACAGTTCTGTCTGCTCTACCCTGTTGAATCAATATTTCCTGTACAACTGATATAGATATATATGTACTGGCTATTTTTTCTTATTTTCAAACTGAGTCTTGATTCTTGAAAATAACTTCTAAAAGCTCTAGGATTGGAAGGAAAGGATCATGGATGCCAGGGGATGAATGAGAACCATGGCGAAATGCCAAAGATATGAGGATGTCCCTGAGCAGTAAATCCTGTGGGCTAATCAGGAATAATGTAGCCTTATCCTACACTACCCTGTCTCCCTACTGGAGATGACATTTGTCTTTGAGTGTATTACTTCTGAAATGCCAAGGGACTGACTGTTGGTTTTTTTCTCTTTTTTTTTTTTTTTTTTGGATACTAGATAGAGCCACCATCCCACTAGTCCTTCCCCAGTCATGCTTTTGCACATCGACAGCTCAGCTGAGCAGCAGATGGGGGCAGTTGTAGGCTCTGTGGAAGGACGTAGCTCTTCATTGACTTTCTTCTATTCATTAGGCAAATTTGACCTTATGGTAATAAGGATTTTGTTTTCTTCAGAAGATGACATAGCTCAGAATAATTCAATTTTTGAAATTTCTTATGAGCGTTTCACAATCTGAGGTTTTCTTCTGTGAAGTCAATTTGGTGTTTGTGCATTTGCACCTTCTTTTATGCTGTCGTAATGTCATAATCTTTTTTTTTTTTTGATTGGCCCCTCACTCCCCGTTTCTGTGTATAAATAGTCTCAGCAGTTTTTCTCACGTCAGGTAAGCTGATCTTAGCGATCATCTCTAATTCTTCTTTTAACTCTGTATTCAAAGAACTTACGGGTATTCTTTTGGTCAGCCCTGAAATGGTCAGGTAGTTGAACTAGCTGATCATTGTAGGTCTCTTCCAACTGGAATACCCCTACCCTACCCTACCCTACCCTACCCTACCCTACCCTACCCTACCCTTTCTCCTCTGAGGTGTAGTAATTTGGCTTTATTTGTGTTACGTCTTACTCACCATTTGTTTTAAGTCATACTATCTGAATAAAAAAATTAGATAGCAATAGTTTTACAATGAAAAGTTGTTTTTTGTTTAGCTGCAAATGTTATGCATGTATTACTTCTTGAAGGGCACTGCAAGAGGTTAGTCTACAGTGTGACTGCAGCAGGCTTTGGGCTTTCATCAGGTTCAGTGGGAATTTTCCTATGAAGCCCTGATGTTGACACGGTGTGAGCAATATGGGTCCTAATTTCTCTATCTGCAGTGCCTGCTTGTGAGTTACTCCCTGCTTTGTCTGTGGAGGGGAGGGGTTATGACAAATTTTAAAGGCCTGGTTTGATCTTTTGTGTATTTTAGGATGTTGACAGTGCTATACTAGGGAGACAGAGTTTGGAGAGAGAGATCAGAAACCTCCAAGATAAACTGACTGCTAACCAGAAAGCTTTGGACGCCTCCAAGTGTGAACTGCACAATCTGAAGAAGTCTTCCTGTGAGCTGGATGGAAGCTTGAAGAGCAGCAGAGAAGAGGCCAGGACTGCTCAGAGCTCTTTAGTGGCTTTTAAAGAGCAAATTGCTACCCTACTCAGCGGTGGATCTGCAATAGTTAAACCTTCCCAGGAGGCCATTTTGGAGAGGATCCAAGAAATAAATTGCAAAGAAGAGAGTAAAGAAATAGTAAGTTGGCAACTACTGCACTTGCCCAATGTGTGTATTTATTGTCTTTGTATCCTTTTATTCATCTGTTAGTGTTGATTCCTTCTGCTTAGGTTTTGAAGTTACGTAAACCTTTGATTTTGTTGTCTGTTTATTTGGAATAATAGATGCAAAGCATCTATGTTTTATTAAGTAGGAAGAGGTCAGAGATTAAATTAATAAAAAATGCTGGTAACAAGAAAAGTCATGGAATGGTCTTTCAGTTAAAACATTGAAATTTGGTTTCAGTGGCACTTAGCAGACATCAAAAGTGGCTGCGTGGTTGCTATGATTTAGTGGAACACATGAACAAGTATGGACTTGCTGCTACAACAGTGACTTCAAGGACTGACCTGTTTCTTAAAGCAGACGTAATTGACGCGTTGTCCTGGCAACTTCTTTCCCTCCAACCCTCAAAACTTGCATTTACAGTTGCACTTTCAGTAAAACATTGTTGAAACCATAACTCTTCACCATCCAGGAGAAGCACCATAGGAAGGCAGCTGGGTGTTCTGATGTTCTGGCTCGAGGTGTTTCAGCTGGTAGCCTTTGTGAAGGTGTGTTTGCATGTACAGGCAGAGAAGGAACAGCTCAGGAGGGAGGTGAGCCAGAATACAGTCTGACCAATGTCGGTAGCCTGGCACGGCACTGAAGTTTCTCACTTGCTTTCATGCACATATATTGTCAGTGAGGACTATTATGTAATTAAAAGTCACACACTAAATCAAAGGTTGTTTTCACTGAACCACTGAAAAACAACTAAGTCCTTGCCAGATTTTAAGATTCTAGCATCTCCTGCTGATGTGATAGATTTTTATGTTAGCAAAAGTATTTGTATTCTGTCCAAGTTTGGAACTAGCTCTTGAAAATATCCCTACGCATTTTGTTTAAATGTTTAGTTAGAAAATACAAAATAACTCCCCTATACCTTAGTTTGAGAGTCAGTACGCCAAATTTCAATGAAAACAAGCTTTGTGAAAATTATTGACATTTGAAAGTGATCCATTGAACTGGAGATTTTTAATATAGAAGCTATTTATGGTTTTGCTATTTGTCATGGAGTGTTGTTTCCATCAGCAAAATGCATTCAAATCAAAATCTAATGAGAATTTTATGTGCATGTGCGTTTGTACTATTGGTGTTTTGGCATACTGTACAATCTGTTGACATGTTGATTATTTTAAGAATTGCCAAGAAAGGGAAATTTGAGTTGACTGGTAGCTATTGAGTAAAAATGTTTTGCACCTGGGAATGCTTTTGGGTGACCTACTGCTTTTGTAAGATGCAGTTGTGGCTACGTCTGTTTGCCTACGACCTTGAGGGGCTGTTAGTCTTTGTGTATATACTACAGTACCTGTGTAGTGCGTGCTACTTATTTCAGTTCTTATTGTTTCTGATTTTATTTCTTAATATTTAGCTTTACATGCTGGGTTGCCCACTTGATCATCCTGCAGACTGGTTGTATAGGGGAGGATTCAAACTCGGTCTTTATTTTGTTGCAGATACAAACTTCTCCAGCTGCTTGGGAGGGATAAGGCTGGTTCTCCAAGTAACACCACTGATTTGAGAAGTCATGTGCTGTTGGAGAATTACTGTAAAATATACAATTATTGCCTATTCTTTTTCTATACAACTGTTTAGACATCTAAATTAATCTTATTTTAGATGTAAAGAAACTGATGTTCAGAAAACCAGGTATTTTTCTGTTAGAGTGTGAAAATTCATTTTGGGTGCTATGCTCTAATCTCTCTCTTTCTCTCCCAGAAAGACCTGTTGACTTTTGCAACAGAAAATAACTCCTTTCTTTTTTTTTTTTTTTGATTGGGGGTGTCTGAGGATGGAGATGGATTTGGTTGTAAGTATTATTGCTATCAAAATTAAATATATGTAGTAAAAAGAAGTCTTTATTATTAAGACAGAGCAGGTATCAACTCCAATCTGCCAGTGCCTAAATCTGTGTTTTGGACCTAAGATGCTCCTCTTAGAGTTGCCACGTTTGGTTGGTTTGTCTTTATATAGTACAGGAGCTGTGTCAGGGATGTCTAGCCTAGCATTCTGCCTCGGCTAGCAAATACAGCAATTGCCTGCTATACTTCTAGCAATACTCCCCAAAATGCTAGTCCTTTCTAAAAAAAAAAAAAAAAAAAATTGTTGTTCAGTTTCCTGAACCATAAATATTAGCTTTTAATTGAACACTGTTTGGTGAATTTGGTCATTGTAATTGCATGGTGAAGTTTGTGGATCATTGCGTTCACTAAGTATGTTGAGATGAAGCTTTAATATTTTACTGCTATGACTCGTTTGGAAAAATTTATTTGTATGGCCCCAAAGTGAACTGTGTTGCTGAAGCAATGCCCTTCTATTCTCAGAAGGGCTTCTGCAGTAAGATTAGGTGCTCTGAAATAACCAAGCTAAAATGGCAGTATTACACAGCTGTGAATCTGTTTCTAATAGAACATAGACTTTATAATCAAAAATTGGTTATGCAGTGAACTGCTTTTCTTTCTGCAAATTGGAATTAAACCCCCCATTTTTTAAGGTTTCATTTGTAAGGAAATTACATATTGGTATGTAGGTGTCAATCAGATTCCTCTTGCATCTCAAGGTGAATTTCTTTCCAGGATTTGGATATAACATCAGTGTTAGGATATGTATGCTGTCCTGTCAGTCAACCAAGAAAAAGGTTAACTGTCTTTGGATAGGATTTCTTACAGACCTTTCAGTAAACTGTGCAGCCTTAAGTGAAAGACGCGTGGAACTCCTTGGGCAGGGTAAATTAGCCTGCGATGTTGCTGGTGCCCAAGATAGTTGGTTTCAAAACAGCCCCTCCATGGCTGCAATCCAGAAGCAGTGCCGGGACAGCCAGGGGTATGAATCCAGCAGCCGAATGCCTTGCTGCTGGAAATTAAAACGTGCTAATGTATAACAGGAGGAAGTTTACAATTAGGTCTTTCTCTGAGTAAAAATTGTTTCATTTCTGTCAGGACATTGCTGAAAGCAACTGGGTTTAGCAAACTAGATTAGTGGGATCAGGAGAAGACAATGCAAGAATCTGGGAAAATGTGGGCTCTCCCTGTTTGAGTGTTTTGATACCTTCTGTAAACAGGTTTTGGTTTTTCATTTTAAAATCCTCCCTGCAGCTCGCTCTGGGCATTTTGTGTATAGGATTGTAGATGCTAGATGAACTGGCAAAATGTTCATCCTTACACCCAAGCCTGGTCAGGTATGTCTGTCTGACCTCTGCACATGCACCTATCAAACAGCTGGGAAAAGTTTGAATTATAAAAGGCCTGTGAGAAAATTATTCACTGCAACTGCTATAGTCATATTTTCTGTAAAATCTGAAATGCCCTTGAAGATTATGTCTCCTAATGATGATTTTTGTTATCTGAAGGGCATGAAGGTTAGTCACAGTCTGTACACTAGCCTTTAGCATTAACATTAGCAAAAATTGTAATTTCATTTGAAAAAAATTAGCATATACTGTTGATGATGTCCAGTGATAGGTATTCTGTTGCAGGGTTAAGAAACTGCTTTGAATCAGTGTTCTAATGATCTTTTCAGCAGTTACAGCAAGATAGGTATCATCTGAATAGGTTTGGGCAGCTCTTGGGTGTTTTTGTAATTTATTGTTTGAAGCAGACCGACGGGTTCACGGGCACCTGGAGTCCGAGGCAGGCATATGTTCTCAGTTCATCCAGAGCTCAGCCCTGGTTATGAGGTCTCTGGGTTCAGGTCCTTTCTGTTTGACAAGTTTTGTTGCAGAACTGTTGCAGCAAATTAAATTCATATGACTGAAATGGTTTCTCTTGACTACCTACAGCTAATCTGGTTGTAGATTATCTTAATTTTATAATTTTTTGTCCTTGCATATTGATGTACAGACTCTTAAATGCCAAAATTGATTAGCGTCTACTACTGCTCCCATTAAAATATCCTGTTCTTGTTTCTTAATGATTTTTATGGCAATGTCATAAACGCATATTGAGTTTTAGGAATTTATCCATTTTATCCTTCCAAATGAAAGAATTGAGTGGAAAATAATTTGGGAAATTAAATCAAATGTTGATAAAAGCAGAATAATGTACATACTCACTTAGGACTGACCAAGAAAACCCCAACCAACTTGAATATGAGAAATTATTACAGAAAAAGTTGAGAAGAAAATGAAAACCACAATTATGCCACTGTATAATAATGTGCTGCATTCTGAGTAGCACACACAGTTATGATAATTTCATTCCAAAAAGGGCTTTCCAAAATACTGGGAAGGGCCATGAGAGTGTCTAGAGAGTTCTGTGCAAGGAAAGACTGAACAAACAAGAACTTTTCAGCTTGGGATAGTGAGTGCGAAGCAGTAAGGCAAAATACAAGTTGTAAGTGCAGTGATGAGAGATGTGGCAAGTCTAACACTTTTCAGCGGGTAGGAATCTGAAAAAGATATGTACTAGTGCACACGTGTGTGTGTGTATGGGTACTACATATAAAACAGTGGAAGTTTAGGATAACATCTTACCAAACCAGAACACTTTAGCTTAATGATTGCCAAGATAGTACTAAGAAGATGAGAATATTTAGTTACGTTGGAAAAGAGGTGGGGAAAAAATGCCCCTATGATGCGAAGGACCTTGTAACTCCATCCTACACACTGCTTTTTTGCTATCATCCTAAGTCCACCATCTGCCTGTCTCTGAGACTTTTGGGATGTTGAGGGAAATGCCCTATTGACTCCATAGCTGTAGCCCGCTTTCTGTTCTGGTGGGGTTGGGCCTGGTGCTTGCACATGGCCTCTTCTTATCACAAGCAAAAATGAAAGCTTAGCACAAGAGAAAAGTGAAGTTCAGGAAGGTTTTACTGAGGGTTATGTAGTTGCAGCAGGGATGAACCCTGGCTGTCCCTGAGGTAGGAGCTGCCTCTGGAAATGAGTATTTGCAACTTCCTGTAACACAAGAAATAAAGGGTCTTCATTTGAAATTATCTGGTATCAGCATTAAAACTAAAAGCAGGAAGTGGGTTTTTTTTGCAGGCTGGTTGATCGAACTGCACAATTCTGGCACGGGAAATTGTGGAGGTCAGAACTGCAGGACCAAACCTGCAGCCTTTCTAAGCTGGGTAGAAGCATGGGTGGGTAACAAGGGTGCAACTCTATTTTAGGAAATCCTTGAGTTGTTGATTGTCCCTAAGCCAAGGATAAAAGTTACTCCAGCATGCTCTGGAAGATAAATTGACAGTTTGGTGCTTTTGTGGTGTCACCTTTTGTGGTATGATCCCTCACCTTCTCATGTTTATGGACCTCTGAAGCCTGTTGAAGCCCCACGTGGCTGGGCTGCACTCAGGGCCGCTCTGCAGCCTGGTCAAGGGGCTCTGGGTTCTCCGGCTGCAGCACTTCTCTGAGGCCACAACTTACTGAAAGCTTTTTTTCTTTCCTGCTGCGTGCTACGTGGTGCAGAAAAGCATAAACTGTGTGTGTGTTTGTTCTTGCAGTTGGATTATTGTTTAGTGTTTTTCCTACCACTGTATGAGCAGGAGTAATATCTCCTTGTTTTTTAGGCAGGTTGGGTGCAAACTATTGTTTGTATTTGATTGCAGTCTAAGTTGGAAACCTTTCTGTGCCATTAAAATTAATGGGAGTTTTGTCTGCTGATGGTTCATTTTATTAACGGGAGGCAAACAGATGCTTAAAACAAAAAGACTGCTTGGAGACGAGTGTCTGAACACTGGGTTTCGAATGCAACATAATTCATTATGTAACCAAATAATTATGTGACAGTAAGAAGAGGAGAGAGGGAAAGTGGAAAGCAAACAACTTTTTGGATACAACTGCCTGTCAGTATTTGGCAGTAGTGTAATCAGATGCTTTCAACCATTTAATTCATAAGTAGTTGACAACATAAAATCAATTACCTTGTATATGTAGGTGTTGCAGTTAACAGTGCAGAGCTAGAATTGTTTTCAGAATTGTTAGTCTAATTTCTTATTGTGAGATTTTATTCTTCTGGCCATGGCCTTTGACTAGATTGCAGAAAATATTATTATTATTTTGTTTTTAGCAAAATCTTTTAGTTAAACGCCCTTTAACAGTTAACAGTTGGGAAGCACTCCTCTGAGACTTAGTTATCCATATCTACATTCTCACCTACACGGTCTGTGTGTTTTCTAAATCACTTACCTGGTTTTTCCATTCAGCTGCCCAATACGCTAGTGATTGTATTGGCTTATTTTAAAGAATGTCAGTTGACTCATCTTAAATACAGTTTCTGCTGTTCCCTTTTGCTTGGCTCTCATGTGACTATTTCTGCCATTTTCTCCTGGTGATCACAGCACGTTTTTCTTTTTTGTCTTTTTAAATGAGTGTGTTTTAAAGATAGGTATTTTCCCCTCTTTTCGGTAATTTGAGGATGCACCTTCCATGGCTAACATTTCCACACCCACCTAACCTGTACGTTTCGTTGGTTTGCTTGCTCCCTAGATGGTATCTCAGCTTGAAACCCAAATAGCTAAACTGACCGAAGCTTTGGAAAATCAGACCAGATTGTACCAAGAAGCTCTGGAGAGGAGCAGGAAAGCTGAAGAATGTTCTGAGACTTTCCAAAATCAACTGAAACACTTGGAAGAGGAATTACTGTCTGTAGATCTGATGCAAGATGGTTTGAAGCTTGAGAAAAAAAAAGTAGTTGCATGCACTATTTTATTTTGCATAAAAGACAGAGATACTGCTAACTGTATTGTATTGATCAGCTGGAGTGTTGCTCACAGTACTGCAAATAATGCAAATCAGCTAAGTCAGGCATCCTGTAGGGAGTAGTAATATCTTTTTGACCAGCAATTTTAGTTGGAAAAAGTAGCTAATCTTTTGAGTACAAAGTCCATTTATTGTGGAAAAAACCCCCAAAACATTAAAAGAAGTCTCTGTAAATATGTTAGTGGTCCTTCAAGGATTCTCTGATCTCAAAGCTTTCCTGATCTCCCTGTCTGTCTCTAATATGTCATCTGGTCTGCAGTCTCTCAAGATCTCACAGTTCTTGATTCTTTTGCATCCTTACACCATCAAGGCTACCAGGATTTTTTTATTAATTGTATGAATGAACACACTGTTAGCCTATAATACATTTACATACTAAGAGTTTGAAAAATGACACAATACCTGGAAAGCTAAACCAGCCATCCAATACAGCTGAGAAAGACAGTTGTAGCATGTTACCAGTCTAAGACCAATGCGTAGAAAATTGAAATTGCAAAGAATCAGCGGTTTGGTGCTGTCTGTTTTGCATTAGTCTATGATACAATAACTGTCATGAATTTCTCCCAATGTGGTGGCTGCTTCATTCACGAAAGTTTTTGTATCATAGACAAACCAGAAAATAGAGCTGTTTCTTCCCCTCTGCTATCCCTGTGAGGAACATGTGGCCCTAATTTCTTAATCTCTCTCTAGATGTTGCTGCAATAAAGTGATTTTTATTGTGATTTTTTTTGTTAATGAACAACTTCAGTGGTTTCTTCTGATGCTTCTGTTTTTAACTTTTTGAGTCAGAAGCATCATGAAACAAGAATTGATTCTTGCTATGTTTTATTGTCTTGAGCTCAAGCAACAGTTAGGGGAATGGTTTGTTGTGTGGGGGTTTGTTTTGTGAGGTTTTTGTTTGTTTGTTTGTTTGGTTGTTTTTTTTCCTCTGTTGTTTCTTTGCAAAGATAGTGACCTGCAACAGAAGTAAGAGAAAAACAAGGCAAACATATTTCTTAGTGAGAAGGAGAGCTTTGGATTTTGCAGAAGAGACTAAGCGAGACCAGGGAACTAATACAATTTTAAGAGCTATGAGGGCAGGAACAAAGAAGAAAAACCCAGATTAAATAATATTTGATATCTCTATGTGTTCACATCAGTAAAACAGATGGAGATGCAATTAAAATAATCTCTAAAGCAATTTGTAAATTATTAACTGTTATCTCTAAAACTTGCTGTTCCAAAGAAGGGCGAAAGATTGTCCGTGTTAACATTCCTGCGTCTCCTCAAGCAACATGGGGTCTGACCCGTGGGCATTCCTGGTACCAGTTTTATTTGTTTTAGAGCTCACAGCAGTGGGCAATCACAGCACTTGCAATTAGCTGGGGTGTGGCTCTCCTTCCGAACTTCTCCCTGCCAATGCATGGTTGTGTAAAGCAGCAGAGCTACAGACAGGAACTGGAGTGAGAAGCAGACACGCATGCCTGGTGAACTCGCTGCAGACGAGTAAAAACTGATTTGGTCTTGCTAAAAATATGAATACAGTGGGTCCAGGGATTTATGAACAAAATAAGTGTTGACTAAAAGGGGCAAATGGAGAATTTGCAATTGTTTCAGGAGTGTGTACTATAAACATACCCTTTCAGTACATTATTTCATTTGGATAGCGGACTTGGTTATGTGTATTTGGGTGCTGGTGTAGGGGGAATTGCTTTAAAATTATATTTCAGGACTTTTAATGAAGTTTTATTATTCTTTTACCCACTTCTCCACATCTTATCTTAGTATCTGAAATTTCTGGAGCAACTTAATGAGAAGATGAAGTTGGATAGTCTCGCAGCAGAGATCGGATTCGATATGAATGTGGATGCGATTCTAGCCCGGGTAGAGCAGTTAGTGAAACTGGAAGGTGATGCAGTGATTGAAAACAAGACTCTGGCATACAGTCTAAGAAGAAAGGTAAGCAAAGAAGGCATGCTGGTACTGTTTGTTTCAAAGATAAACAGTGTTACGGCTATATTTTTGTGGTTGCCTGCTAGACGCAGCAGATTGGAGCTTCATATATGTACAAGGAACTTCGAAGATGTCCATTATATAAAAAGAAGATACTAAACGTTTGCAAACTGTGCAAACAGACTGCATATTAAAACATCTAAAATCACCAGTCAGTTATATATGTGATACTGCTTTTCACAACTTCTTAAATAAACATAGGAGGTTATGCTAGTTTGTATGTGTATATATGTCTACTTTCTAATAGACATTTATAATACACTTCTGTAAACAACTACCATTGGTACTTGGATCTAAAAGGATCTGCGGGGAAGGGGGACATCTTACAAAAACTTCTCTAGAAACTAGTAGGACATTGGTTATACCTCACAAGGAATTTCAGCATTTCCAACAAGAGCTGTGCTCCTTTAGGAGCAAATCTGTTCAGGTTTGATCAGACACCCCTCTGCCATCGTGTTAGGACAGTGAAATCCTCTGGTTTTCGGCTGAAAAATCAGAATGGTTTAGAGCTTAGAGTAAGGTCTGTTTAAGGTTTAAAACAACACTGTATTTTTTTCTGGAAACAACTGCCTCTCTAGCAGGGAGTGTAGTGTGTATTTGAATACTTCTCAGATGTTCCAGAGTAAAGCCTGGCAGCTCAGCTCAGGTAAACTGAAAACAGGCAGCTCGCTGAGCACCAGAATTATGAAACTAAGCGGATGGACCTCGTGTTGGAGCAGTGAATGAAAGCTTTCTTATTTCTGTATGTTGATTCTCCTTCTTGCACACTGGCCTTAACTAGCTGATTAAAGATGGAAATATCGTCAACTACCACCACTGAAACCACTGCCCCCTTAATGAATCTCTGTTGCCTCTTGCATTTGGCTAGAGTCTTACACTTCGGACAATCTGAGTTGTTAGGAATGATGCACTAGTATTTCTGTTCAAACAGCGTGCAGTCTATACGTAAATGCATTCTAAAAGGTAGTGCACAAGTTCGGGGATGGAGGAGCACAATGAATTAGTAATGTAAGAAGAATCTAGTGTGTGTATGTTTATAGAGCTTTACAGAGTTCTCAAGAGAGGAATGGGAGTTCAGGTTAAAATACGCAACACGGGGACTACATTTGCAAAACAACCTGCGTAGTACTGTGGTCTTTCCATATGTTTCTTCAAATATCCTTGTGTTTGGAAAACTAGTTGAAGGCTCAGAAAGAAAAGCTTGAAAGCAAAGAGCTGCACATGAACCTTCTGCGGCAGAAAATAACCCAGCTGGAAGAAGAGAAGCAAGCAAGGACCGCCTTAGCTGTGGAGAGGGATGAGGCCAACCTGGCTGTCAGAAAGTTACATAAGATGATAGAGAGGTTACAGAAGCAGCTTGATCTGGCAAGGGAAACGAATACTGATCTCAAAGCCAAACTGTCTGAAACTAGTGAACTTAAGGTGAGTTAAAAGGTTGCATTTGTAGTTCTCTTCGTTTTTCTATTCCAGTTGGATACAAACGGAGTTCATTTACAATAAACGTGTTCATGGAGAACTGCTGAAATACATCTAGCTGGGGAAAGCAAACATAATATTGCAATGTTTGGAGTATTTTGCAATTTATCTTGGTAAACTAAGTAGCATCTGTAAAGCACAATGTACATTTTCAAGCCATTGTAAGAAAATTAAAATATATACATCCCTTTCTTTCTGCTCAATATGGATGTTATCTTATATTTTCCCATATGTTGCTCACAGAAGATCTATTTTGCTGGGGGGAGGGGAAGGGTTTTTTTTCTGCAAAAACAGGCAAGATGCTAAGTTTTCATTGTTCTTGTGTTTTCTTACATTGCAGCACTAATAAGTTTCGTTCAGGTGAAAACAAGTACTTTGCATTCATTGATAGCTTGCCCCTGCTGGAAGAAAGGATTTTATGTGAGTTTATTTCACTCCATCAGCCACAACACACAGATAATAGGTGCATGTTCCAGCTGAAAGATTTTTACCAGCAAAACATTTGGCAACAGTTTTTTTTACTGTTTTTCTAGGGGCTAACAGAGACTGTGTGTTTTTGTCTGTCCAGTTACTTCTCTTCACAAAACCTGTAGAGAATTAACTGTCTTTGAAACAGTCAGTCTGCTTTAATAACTTTTTGGTTCACATGTACTTGTGTTTTCACCGGGAACCTGGAAGAAACCACACTGAAGTGCTTACTCATGATAACTCCTGATAATCTTTATTATTTGTTCACGTTAGATGAAAAAGTGTGACAAATGTGGTACTACTTTGTTATTGCAGGTCAAAACTTTGGAGCAGAACAGAACAATAGAAGAACTCAGTAAGTCTCAAGGCAAATTGAAAAGAATGAAAGAAAAGGCTGAGAAACAGCTTACCTCTGTCAAATCAGAACTTCTTTTAAAGGAGCGCAAAGCTACTGAAGATAAAGAAAAAACCAAAAATATGTTAGAAGCAGTTACCAGTGAGATGAAGGTGCTTAAAACAACCCTTGCAGAATTAGAAAAAAGAGAGAGACAGGTAGGTGTGTGGGTATTTGGCAAATGCTAGCTGTCACTCTTCTATATAAGAATTGGTGGAGCACCTGTCCTGCTGTGCTGAAGACTTTTGTGCACATTATTAAACAAGAAAATGTTAGCTCATGCTTGTGAGCTAGCGTGGCAGCTACGCTTCTGAGAGACAAAAATATTCTTCAAGTTATACATGTGAGAGAAAGAATAATAAATACAGGGATTATTTTCTTTGTTCATTGCAAAATAATACATCCTAAATACAAAAATGCTTTAAAATTCTAGTATCTTTTTTAAGATATGTTTTTTCCATATATCTTAGGTGTAAAACTTACTTACATGTTAAGGCCATAAATTCGAAGAATGTTGGAAAAAAATCAGAAAATTGAAAAAACCCCAGCCAAACAAACTAAACAAATGAGACTTAATATTGACTGTAACTCTTTTGCTTTGATTTGTGTCATATAACTTTGTTAAAACTTAGGTAAGAAAAATTTTTGTGGTAACTTACTTTAGGGAGGGTATAAGGAGTTTGTGGGGAAGAGATTAATAAATGTGTTACATTCTAATTTTAAAAAATTGTGAAGTATGTATGTAATTGTGCTGCATATTGTGTTTTGTAGCATTATAGATGGCACAGTTATTGAAAGCCAATAGGAAGCTTCTTTAAAGTAAATAATGTGTAATTTTAAATTCCATATTCCAACTGCTCAGAACAATGTTAATTTTTTCCAGCTAAAATTTTGATGCTATATAAGGCAGTGACTCTGGATGAAATTTAAGAATACTGTTTCAAGAAATAGGTCTAGAAAAATACTGTTTTGCTCACATGGAGAAAAAAAACAACCTGGGGATTTTTCTTCCTGGAAAGCTTTAGCGCTGTTTTGTTTTATAATTTAGAAACTTGACAGGAAAATTTAATTTCTTCATCTGTCTCATGGCATTTCTATGTTTTGTTCTTTTTTTTTTTTTTTTTAAAAAAAAAAGAGAATGCACAGAATTGAAGCATCTGAACTGTTCGAAGTGAAGCCCTATAATCAGGGTGTAATGACACTGCCAATCTGCTCGAGGATTAACAGTCAGCTCTGGTGGCTGTAGCAAATAACAGCCAAGTGTACATATTCTTGGGTATATGGTAGACATATAAAACCATTTAAAAAAATGGTGTTCAAAGCACTATTAAGTCATACTACAGGGTAAAAGCCATAGAGAGGTGAAGCTGAGTTAAAAAAGAGATTACTAAAATGTATGTATAGCAGGAAATTCATTGGATATATTGAAATTTTACAGGAGTGTGAGCTTGTAGATCTCCGTGCTGGATTCCCCTGACCGTGGGGTGAACAGAAGACCTTCCTGACTTCATATATCATTATTGCATATTTCAGCATATAAAGAAATATCAGCATAGCTGACATTCGTTTTAATAAGTGTGGATAAAAGGTCTGCATAATGACTGATGGCAAAAAGATGTTCACAGGGACTGATTACATCCATACATGAACACTGCAGTCAACTACAGATTAAAATCAGAAAATATCTTATTTTTGTATCAGTTTAACTCAGGTCCCTGTTTGCAATAGTACTTGGTGTAAGAATATCTGTCAATGTCAATGTTGCGGTTGAGTTTTTGATGGTTTTGTTATAAGGATTTTTTTTTAGTCTTGGTTTCCTTTTTTTCCCCCTCTTTTCATTTCTTTCTACTAGAATAAGGCCCCTTCTACTTCCCTGTAGGTCCAACATGAAAAAAAGAATGTAGTGTCTGTTATTTACTTCTGCTCCCCTCTCCTAATATCCTGAGTTAATGCTCTAAATTACATTCATTTCCTCTCTGTTACTTCAGATAATTTTACTCACTGTATGGAAGGTGCAAAGAAAATTTATCATGGGTGCTTACTGCTGTAGCTAACTTTGGTACTGAGTCTTCAGTGCTGTTTATCTTTTATTATTTCTCTCCTTTACTTCAAATTGTGACTTAGAAGTATTAACTGCTGTTGAAGGAAGCCTTAAGTAGAGGGTTATGTGGTACTTCTATTAGCTTCTTGTATTTCAGCAGCACTGTTCTGTTCTTAATTCCTCTGTTGCATTGTTTTTAAAGCTGAAATACTTTTTTAATCTAATTTTTTCCTAGGTGTTACATGTTTTAGCGCAAGACTTTTTAAAGTTGTTCATGATGTGCTGACAGCACTGTATCCACTTAAAGAGTATAAACACACACCTTGTTCCACGTGAGATGTCGTAGTGTTCTAAAGATCATCCAGCGTATTTGGAGCGCTTTTGTCTGGGGCTTTTAAAATTCAGATTGATATCCCCCCATGGGGCCTTTTTGCATCCAAGAGTGCAGATTCTCTTTGTTGGTTTATGTGGAGAATTTCTTTTTGTGGTCAACCCTTTTTCTGTGTTTTCACTGAACTACAGCTTTGTCTGCACTGTACTCTGTATGCCACAATATAATAGTCAGAAAAGTTGTTTTTTGTCTAAGTGTTATTCCATTAAAGTGGAAAAAAATCCTCGATTTAAAAATTCACATAAATGAGTGGCCTAAAGGATTTCTTTAAGGGCTCCGTGTGCTTTCCAGTCTAGGTTATTTGCCAATGAAATTCTTAATGTATTGTCCATTCAGTATAGCTATGACCTGCTTTTCCCATCAGAAACAAAGAGTTTGATGATGGTGTTTACATTTTAATTTGCATCTATTCCCTCTGGCAAGATTCTGCTGGATCAATAATCTGTGTCAGTGCAGCAAATTTAATTCGGTTGGATTTGATACATGGCTGTAGTGCAATTTGGTTCACTCACAGTTGCCACAGCTGAGTTGAACAGCTTGCAATAGCAAATCCCGATAGGAGAGCAAGAGATTTGGTGGGAAGTGCAGACCATAATGTGCTGCCAGGGAATCGCTTGGGTTTGCTGTGTAGATCTCTTCAGAGACTGGATCTTTGTAGAGGGCTGCCTTGATCCTTCAATATGAAGACTGTAGGGAAACAAATTCCAGTTCTGCTGCCTGCTCGTTCTGTCTGTGATCCAGATGTTTACAAAAAAAATCTTTAGCTTCTGCTAAATTGTGCTCGCCTAGCACCCTGCCAAAGCCCACATCAGTGACCTCCTGGCTTGGTGCTGACGAGAATATGTGGGAACTTGGGGGTTTTGGTCCTACAGTGTTCCAGCATTTCATCCCAGACGTTGCACTGCCTTGGTAGGACAGACAGCTGGGACTGAATTCTCAGATCCTTCTGCCCTGTACTGTCTTGGCTTCTGTGTTTGTTTTTCTGAACTGATGGCAGCTCCCTTAGGGTTTGTACTGGGGTAAAACAAAGTGTGTTTGGCAAAGTGTTGGAACCGAGACCTTGTTTTCAGGGTTTTTGCAGCTTACCTCACACATTATAAGCGCCTTAGAGTTCTGCACAGTATTCTTGGGGATGCACACGTGTTTCAGAAGTGCTTTTATCTCCGTTTCAGGGGTGTGTTTATCTCTTCCTTACCATTAGCTGTCAGTGTGATCCGTGGTGGAGTGAGGGTGCTGCCACACCAGAGCACGCTGGCTTCTTGATGATTTTGATGTTTCTGTGGTGTTCTGAGTCTCTGTCATGCTTGGGAATGGGGATCTTGGTGTTCAAATGTGTAACAAGGCAAGCATATTTCCTCAAATAAGAACATTTTCCTCTTTTCACTGTGTGTTGATGATAAGGGGTATTAAGGCATTGGTCAAATGGGCTGTGTAATGCATTGTCCACTGAAGATTTATAATGATCCGTATTGTGAGTTGGGAAGAGTAAATCAGCATTCATGCTCATCTGATCTTAAGTTTTCAATCCAGTTGCTGGCGGGGTCACCAGTGATAACAATTGCTTGTGGATGTCTGTCCATTTGGAACTGCAGAGAGAAAGCTGGCTTCTTTAATGGCTTTGCCAAATACCCTTCCTATGATATACTTTCAGCAGCTGCTCACAGAAGAAAAATACGCATTTCCTAGGCTGAATCTTGAGTTTTGGCTGCATCCTGATTCAAAGTCAGGCCAAAGGATGTGTCAAACTTCCACCTTTCTTCTAACTTCCTCCTTTCTGCTGTGGTTTCCAGAAGAATACAGAGTGAAGGGGAGCGATGGCAGGCAGTGGTCAGGAGCTTGGGGTCAGGACCAGCACCGTAGCCTACGCTATGGGTCGCACCCACCGGAGTTTCCAGTTGCCTGTGTAGTTTGTTGTCATCTAGGTCAAGTACAGCTCCTCTTCCCATCTGCTCCTCAGTTGTCGCTGTTGAGTCAGCAGGGAAGATAAGCCCATGAAGGATACTAAAGAACACTTGAAACTGTGTTTTGTGTTCCAGATCCGTAGTACCTCAGCTGTTTATGTGTTTTGTTATTTGAGGTACGCCCCAAAAGGCTGTTTTCATCCTCTTCAGCTCTCTGTACTGAGCATCAGCAGAAATTCCTGTATTTGGCACTGCTAACACAAATGCTTGTGTTTGTGTGTACCATATCTGTATTTGTTTTTTCCAGGCATCTCCTCCACTTGGCATTTATTAGTAATTCCTTTCGGTTTGCTCTTGCAGCTGGCAGATTTCCGAGAAGTGGTCTCGCAGATGCTGGGTCTCGACATTGCCAGCCTGGCTCTTCCCGACTATGAAATCATCACACGCCTAGAAGGGTTGATTCACTCTCATCAGCACCACTGCTTCCCCTGTGTCTGCCTCAAAGCCGTGGCAGGGGCGCCAGAGGAACACTCGCAGAGAAACATGCACCTTCTTCACTGAAACCCGCGTTTTGTAAGGAGACAGAACGAAGTTTTCTTTTGTGCTTCCTTACCTGCTAGATAGGCACAGAAGGCAGATATTTAGATACTGGCTTGGGCTGACTTTTAGTGTTTCAGTAGGGAGACTGAGCCAAATGGATAAAGAGAGCAGCCTAGAGACAGCAAACAGGGAACCCCTGGGCAGCATAACTCTTTGGTTATGGAAACGATAGGCAGCATGTGAACAATGTTTAACCCTCCGGTTTTGTTGCAGCGGCATTGAAGGCACGGGCCACCCGAGGCCTGTTCACGGTTTTGGGACGTACTCGCTAATGAATGCCAGTTTCAGTGACGTTCCTTGTGCATTACCTCTGGTGACCGGGATGAAATAAAGTGGGGGTTGTCCCGCTGCTGTTCCTCTTGCAAAATGGAACCGCTCTGCATTTTTCTGCATAAGACTTTAGTTTCAAAACAGTTGGAACTTAGGCAGAGGACTGTCACAGTTTTGGAACAAGGGATTTTTTTTTTCTTCTGTTCTTTTGCTTAGTCTGCTCTTGTGCCAAAACAAAAAATTATGCTTTTTCACATGTGCCTGGTGTAGACATTTTTGGTAAAATTGCATGCTGCCCTTGGTCATGATGCCTTGAAAGTTTGTCTTCTAGCTGCTGTATTCCTTGGGCAATTAATCCGTAGCCCAAATAAGTGTCAGCTCTTCCGAGTTAATAAAAAGTTATTTTAAAATGCTTATCCCCTACAGAAATTACTTGAGTTACTGAAGTCTTTATTTTCAGAAAAGCTGTGTCGAGGTGTCCAGAAAGCTGCTTGCCTATCACCCTTTCTGAGTGTTGTTAAACTTCATGATTTTTTTAAAAGAAATTTGAATAATAAATCTGTTCTAATGGCATGCTCAAACCTGATTCTGGTTTTTTTAGTTGTCTCTTCCCATTATATGTTTTATATAGATGTGTAGAACAGTAAAGAAGATTTACCTATTTATGTCTGACCATTGTGGACTTTCTGTGCTCATTTCTCAGGAAATGATAACTCAGTCGCTAAAGCCTAGCACACTATTTTAAGAAAAATGAGACTTTTTCAATTAAATGTGGCAATTTTTGGTACCTGGCTAGGGACTCAAAGTATTATGGGTTGCTTTTATTTCACTTGCCTTTGAAGAATCATTTGTCAGTGACTTGATAGTAAAAAACCAAAAAAAACACCCCAGTTTTTGCAAAATCATTCATTTGAGGAGATATGATAAAGCATATATTCTTATGCTTCTCCGGCCACCTGGATTAAAACCTATTTCTTTTCTTGTTTTGTAATGTAGCATTGTTTTTCAGGGAAAGTTTAAGAAATTGAATACAGGAAAAAGACAATATTTAATTACATAGACATAAATTTAGGAAAGCACCGCAATTTCAAAGTAAAATGGAAGAATGAAATGTAAATATTTTTAGGCATGATATGTTGGTTGGGAATTTAGAGGGTGGAAAAGAATGTAGTAGCTTTCTAATTCTTCGTCAGACAATACAGATTCACAGAGTGTTGGCGGTTGGAAGGGACCTCTAGAGATCATCTAGTCCAACCCCCCTGCCAGAGCAGGGTCACCTAGAGCAGATCACACAGGGACAAGTCCAGGTGGCTTTGGAAAGTCTCTGGGGAAGGAGACTCCCCCACCTCTCTGTATTTTCAGGTTGTGTTTTGCTGATTCTATAGGTGCTTGTGCTTGAGTTGTTACTAAACAACAAGGCCTGTTTTCTTCATCCACATTAATAAATACCATACAAAGCATATTTTACCATGTTTTGCAAGTTAAATAAACTACATTATGAAATTAGGTCCCCTCAGACCAGATAATGCATTCATAACTTTAAGAGTCTCTGAGAGTGCCAGTCATGAAGTAATGGTGCATATTTGGCTGTATTTTATCGCTCTGAGATGTTTTCCTAATGTCTGCCAGGAGACTGAAAATCTCCTGCCACGCTCAGCAGTCCTGTGTCCTGCTGCCCCGTGACCAGCCACGGCAACAGCAGTCAAGTTCCGGCCCCACAGCAGCCACCAACAAAGTCCTGCGAATGACTTCAGAGCAGGCAGGTTTTCACATGAAGAGTACTGACATCTTTGTTCATTTAGCCAAAGCAAATACCAAAAAAAAAGAGTAAAGAAGTAATTTGACATGAACAAAGTTCAGGTGATTTTTGACCCATGTAATTTAATTAACCCCTGAACAAAGTTTAAACTGATTTGTAATCTTTTTTGTCTCATACAGCATTGAACTTCGTCTTCCTTTTGGAAAAAAAAAAAAATATCAGGCTTATCAATGTTTTCAACATTTCTTTCAAATGTTTTCTTCTTGTTTTAAACCAAGTTGCATTCAACACAAGACAGATCTGATAGAAACCTAAAAGTGTGTATTAAGGCTGTGTCACCAGACACCCCTTTTCAGTAGATTATTTTTATTAGGTTTGTTTGTATTAATAATGGTATGGAGAGTGTTCTATCTGTTCATAATTACTCTTTTTTTGTGGTAAAGGGTTCTTGATTTATCAACAGAATACATATTAAAAACAGCGAGATGTGTGGAATCACAGAATGGTACGGCTACAGGGCTAGACTTTTTTTCTCCAAATAATAGCTGAACCGACTCCAGTGTAGGCAACTTCATTATCTCAGATTGGCAGTGTTTAAAAAAAAGAAGACAAAACTCAACAAATTAAAATGTTTCAGTTGTAGATACCGAAAGGAAATGATTGACATACCATAAAGAATTGTACTAATGCGTAAATAGAAAAATGTGTGTGATAATGTTAAGAGTGTATTAAAATACATGCAATGGAATTTTTGTCTGTACAGCATAGTGTTGATTGATAGTACATTCTTTGAACCTCAGGAATTAATGCAGTAGAACCATGATTCCTCAAAGAAATTTAGTGCAAAAGCATTTAAATGCTTTGCTGGGTTAGAATTAGGAATCATAAGGACAGGTCACATTAAATGACACATGATGCTTGTGTGCATCATCCACACTTTCCTAGGACTGTTCAGTTACTGGATTATTTTGCACACGATGATGGTGCAGGGGAGGGGAAATAGGGATGACGCAAATCATAATAGATTTTAAATTAAAAAAAAAGCAAGTGGGGAATCAGGCACATTTCTAGAGAAAAAAGAATACTGGATCATCTATTCTCCCAAACATTTGCATGTGAAATAGAAGTACTTTTTAAGACTACAGCTGCTGAGAATTTCTCCTGGCCATCAAAAAGAAAAAGGGGGAGGAATGAAACAAAATGAAGTTAAATTCTTTCTGAATTTAGAGAAAAGGGATCTCTGATATTAGTGAAGCACAGGAAACAAATTAGTTAACTGTGTGGAAAATAGAAGAAATGACAGTTTGCCAGAATAGAAATTGGAAAGAATGTTCAAACATAATCCTTCTCAAATGGAAGATTTCAGATTGATTTGTTCTTCTGTCAAAACAAGTAAGAATCCTCCATGGCAATGCTTGTTTTTCTGGAAGAAAAGGAGGATGAGTTTATTAGGCTGTGCTTGTAATTATAACAGAGTCAGAGATGAAAGATCTACCAAGCAAGACAATTTGCTTGAACAAAATAGACACCTTTTCTAACGTAGTTATAGCCAGCTAATGAGCCGTGAGGCAAAGAACAACACTTCTTTTCAGAAGGTAAGTAATAGAATAGTTGAGCGATGTTTTCTTCCTCCTCCCCTCCCACCCCGTGTGCTTGCTTACACTTCTGGTAAGTAGGAGAAACAAGAAAAAGAAGATTGCAGTGTGAGCAAACTTAACAGTACCCAAACTGTTAAATTCCAGAGGCCCACGACTTACCGGCAGCTGTTGGTAATGCTGAGGGTGGGACCGGAGGGCAGGAAGTCCAGCCAAGCTGGGAGCTGAACAGCGTTAGGCCCCTGGATACGTGCACAGGAGTTTTTATAAAATGATGATTTGGGCTGTTTTTTTTTTTTTTGGAAATGGCATGTTAGTGTGTTGGGTGGGGAAGATGTGTGCTTGGCTATAAACCAAACGTTCAGTTTACTTTTAATATTGTTTTAAAATAGGCTGCTGAATGCAATTTAATATGAAAAAAAGAACCTTGCTCTACAAAACTAATTCTTTAGCAGTGACAAAATCCTCTGTAAGATGCTGATTAAGAGACCTGAATGTGTTCCAAAAGAATCAGTTTTGTTGCCCTTCCAAGATCGGGACATTGGCTGCTGGGGGGCAGTGGTTCCTGCCCGGCAGTGCGGCCGGCAGAGCCCGCAGACGAGGGCTGCCCGGGTCTGTTCGGCCAGTCTGGGTGTGCTCACGCTGGTGTGGGCTGCCTGTCTCCCCATCGCCTGCCAAGTCCCCTCCTCGGCCGTGACCCTGGCCGGCCGGGGTGCTTGTCAGGCTGCGCGCTGGGAGCTCTGATTACGAAACTGAAGTGTGGTGGGAGCTGTGGGATGCTGGAAGACCTTCCCCCGTGTTGCCAAGAAGGCAGCAACATGCTGGCAGTGCTGACTCAGCCCTTTCCCCTTCTGGTCGTGGTTTCGGACTGTGAGGAGGAGCGTGACCGCGGCGGCTCTGCGGGCTGTGGCAGGACACTAAGGGTGGCCTTGCAAATGGGGCTGTAAATCTGGGCAGGTCGAAGAGCCACCTCCGGTCCCAACGGGGAGAGTCGGCAGCCTGTAACCCACACTTCGCCCGATGGCCACGCTCCTCTTGGGCTCACGCTGGCACAGCGAAGAAGTAAGAAGCACTAAGAAAAGTATTTGGGAGAATTTCTTCTGTGTACCCTTCATCCCACAGTAACAGTGTAAAAGTATGCGGTATAAGTTATAAAGGAACAGCATAAATTGGTGTGGGCAGCCACTCTGGCTGGCTTCTGGCCCTCAAGGGTGCTCAGGTACTCACAATTAACCAAACGGGCATCTCAAAGGACAAGCAGAAATACCGACAGCTCTTAGACTTTTCTTTGAAGTAATTTTTGGGTTTTTTCTTAACTTGTTGCTGTCATTAATAATATCTGTCTCACCTCGCTCTTTCACAGATCACTTATCTGCAGGAAAACCTCTGTGGCCAGCCCTCCTCTTCACCCAGCAAGGTTTTCAAGTCCATCCCCCGCAGGGAGCCCCAGAGTCAGCCGGGATGTGTTGGCCTGGAGGCACGTGTCTACGCTCTTGCTCTTGTGCCGCTTTCTGTCCCCCAGCCCTGGCAGCCTCCTCCTGCGCTGTACGCCTCACCTCTAGCCGGAGCGTGATCGGGCGATTGCACTGTTGCGTGGAGTTCAGCACAACGCTAAGATACAGTTGACTTTCTCCCAGAGTGCGGAGCCTTCTGGACTGCTGCAGACGCTTGAAGGTGCTTCGTACCCCTTTCGGGTGGTTTTCTGGAGCTGCTGGGGTGAGGGCAGTAAATATGTTCTTTCGTGGGGCGGAGGAAGAGCAGAAAGGTTTCGGTCAACCTAAAGGGATCCTATGAAACAGCAAGCCTCGGTCAGGTGTATGACCTCAGGGGGACAGATGTGCAGTGCTGGTTCGCGGTCGGTGAGGCGCAGCTGCCAGAAAAAGGAATAATAGGAGGGTCACATGATGGCAGCAGGCAAGCCAGACAGGTGCAGATGTCTGCGAAGCGGGTTGCCGTGATTTTGATAGCGGAAGTACTATGGCCACCACTGTAAGTGAAGGAATCCTGCATGTTATGGTGTAAAAGTCCCTTAGAGCTTTCCTTGGAGATCAGTCCAAGCCAAAAGTACTGCACTAATCCTGAGATTATCACACTAATATCAATGCTTAATCATTTTGACATCGTTTGGTATTACACATATTTAGAATAATACTGCCATGGTGTCACTTCAGCGTGCGACACTGTTAGCTGGGTCTGGCTGCCTCGGAGAATATGGATTGGGAACTGTTGAAGAGAGGATAGACAACAGGGCTAGGGAGCGTCCAGCAGGAATGCGGAAGTAGTCTGGCTCGTACGACATTTAGGGATCCAAATCTGAGCAGGATGACATTTAGCTGCCTGAGGGTTTGCGGAAGGAGGTGGGGACAAGAGGGTATTTGAGATGCATCTCACAAAGTCACAGAGCTAAAATGCATTGATTCAAGTGGCTAAAAGTATGCTTGCAGATGACTTCCTCCCTTTTTTACTACTAGCGCCTATGCATCTCAGCAATTCAAGACAGCAGGCCGTGGAGAGCACAGGAATCACAAAAAGAATAAATATTTGAAAAAGCAACCAGTAAACAGAGATGGATTTAGACTAATGACCTAAACAGAAAAAAATGTCATGGGTTCAGAGTTGCACAGAATAATTCTCTGGTCATAAATCTTAACTGCAATGCTTTATAAACTTCTGACTTGTGGATGAGATTCAGGATAGAAACAAGACGGGTTAGTTGCCCTTGGAAATCTGCCTGCGATGTAGAGAGAAAAAGGGAGGCTGGAGCAGGAGGACAGGCTGACGAAGTGCCTGAGGACTGCTGCCCAGCTGGTTTTTGAATCAGGGTAGGTAAGCTTCCTTTCAGTCTCATGAAGCTCTATGAATGGCAATGTCTGCTCCAGCATGGGACAGAGATCCAAAATCTCCCCAGTTAGGATAACAGTTTTTTACAATAGCATTTTTATTCTCCTAAGCAGTGTGCTTTCAAATACTTCCTGTATCGTTCTTCACAGTGACTTCCTGGCCTGAAAGTCAAAGGAGAGGTTGTATTTCTTCAAAAATGTTCCCTCTGTGGTTTTCCTAAGAAATTCTTGACTGGTTTGGGAGTTCAGTTTATAGATTTGTCTGTAGCACTGGTATCATTGCCTGTAATGCAATGTGATGCTTTGCTTTATTTACAGGAGGAGTGAAGTCTTCCATGCCAGCTGACAGAATTTATTCCTTTGAAAATTCAAGCCATAATGGTTCAGTCTTTCTTAAGAACAAGACTAATGGAAAACCCATAATTTGCCTATATCCATAAATAAAAATCTGGCAATTTGGAGCTATTCAGGCCAGACTGAAAAATTACTTTCTTTATAATGAGTGTTCCTGGCTGCTCTGGACCGAAGCAACGGTTGACACATCCCTCTGCTCTCAGTGCTCTTTTCACTAGGAAAGTGGAAGTGGAAGCAGTGGTCTGGCTCAAAGCCACAAGGGAAAAGAGACAGACTTGGGAAGGAGCTTGTTATGTCAGGTTTCACAGGGAAGGGAAGAGAAAGGAAGTTTCATGGGAGAGGTACAGGAAAGGTGGGCTGCAATGAGAAAAAAAAAAGCGGGGGGAGGTGTGAGTGGCAGGGTAGGGATGTGAGGATGAGCAGTCGGGAGAGCTGAAGCTTAGGAAGTGAGCAGCTGGTAGCAGGGAGCAGCTTCCCAGTCATAGACCAGAATGAAGGTCAGGGGAGAAGCCAAGGGAGGGAGACTGAGGCTGAGACTGTTGGGTGCAGTAAGGGGAAAACTCAGACGGTATGAGAAAATCAGCAGTCACATGTCCAAATGAAGGAAGAGTGGGGGGAAGCAAGGCGACACAGGATGGAAAAAAATATATGAAATAGTGTTTTGTTGCGCAGGGACTCTCTTACTTTGTGTGGATCCCTACGGTTGCTGCAAGTGCCTTCTAGCCGTGGCGTGGGCAGCTGGACTGCTGTTTGGCAAGTGCTGTTTGCTTCCCTGTCCACTTCTCACAGAGGCTGTCTGGAGCCAAGGCAGTTTGCACAAACAGCACTGCTCCCAGCACTTCATAGCAGCAGGAGACGGCGCATGCATCTTTGGGAAGTTCTCCCACTGTGTTTATGTACGAGCATGCTGCGTATCAGAAGGGCTGTAGGATCTGGGCTTTGGAGGTGCAGAGAGCTGAGAATGGCTCTTAAAGATCCAAAACTAAAATGATCTGTCTCCTGCCTCCAGCAGGCTTCAGCGATACTGTCAAAATGCAACGGAAGGAAAGCTGTTCTGAAAAGTTTCCTAGAGATGGCCACATACTTTCGGTAATGAATTGGGCTGTCTTGGAGAATGAATTTCTGAACACAGTATGCTTAGTTTAAAAGTTTCACAAATGAGAGCGTGCTTCTGTTAGAGTTTTAGTCAGAAGTTAGCACTTTCTTTGGTGTCACCACTCCGCTGTTCTCACCACTCAACTAGGCACAGGTTAGTGATCTTGTGAGTCAACGTTAAACAGAAAAAGCCTGGATTTCATTTTTTTTCCATCCGGAAGTATGTAATTATGCACTAGAGATCTGTCTCAGGTTGGTAATATTTTCAACAATATAACTAGCTGTAGCAGTATTTTGCCATAGTGTTTCTATCCTCAGGTTTACAGTTAGAAACTGTAGTTCAGTATTTTATATACAGTTATTTTTAAACTCTTACCCACAACAGTGTGACCCTTCAGCTTTTTAAAGAGACACAAAACAAGCTGACAAATTAAAAATGAAGGAAATTATATTCTAGCAATAAGTTAAATACTTTGGCTATTGTAGAATTTCTTATTTAATTGATTCTAAGTGCTCTTCCCTCTGCTCAGAAGCCTAGGTAGTCCAGACCAGGTGAAATCCAAAATCCCTTAGATTTTGAAGTGCAGTTTCTTTAACATATTATGTATGTACTGGTATGTTTTAGTCTGTTACTAAGTACTAGCAGAAGCTGAAATGGGTACTTACTGCAGACATCGTGTTTTACTGGCTAGGCTGGTGTGAAGAGCTATTGTGCTATAATGTAGGAAGGTGAATGCTAGTGCATAATACAATTTAGGAGTTGGTGATGAGGGAAAATCCTGCGAACTCTTTCAGCTGGTATGTTTTCAGAGGTGATGCACACCTTTGTGGGAAACTTCAACTCAAATAAACCAGCTCGCAGGTGTGAAGCCAGCACGGTGTTATTATTTGGGAAGCAGGCAGCAGCTGTCAGTGACACAACGCAAATTCAGACCAACGGAGAGGAAAACACTGACTGCACAAATAAAGAAACGGCCAAAAGAATCGGGTGGCCAAACGTTACCCGTGCTGTTGCTATTGCGCAGCGAGACTTGGAAGCTGTTGCCCAACAGTCTGGTGTTGTACTCCCGAGGATGCCCAGTGGGTGCTTCAAAAGGTTGCCGAACTAATTCAATCAGTTGGTCGCTATCACGGAACTGCAGGATCGGCATATTTTACATGATCTGTCAACTACCTGCTTTTCCCACTGCCGTTGTTTGGTTTAGATCATCTATCAGATGCAAAGAAGTGAGTCCAGCATCGCTAGCTGGCCGTGGCTGGCCACTTAGTGCACGTACCTCTGGAAGGAGCAATATCCTGACAAGCTGAAGGCCTTCGATCCCAAGAGAATTTGCCCCGTGAAGGCCAGGTGAGTTTAACCTAATGAAAACATTAAACGGTGTTCTGTATTAATGTAGACATTGAAAAGAGTTCAGTTGTGGAGTCTTGTTCCTTGTGCTAAGAAAATGTGGGCATTAATAAGAATAGCCCAGTTAGTGGAGTAGCAATTTTCTCTAGGTAGCCTGCATTTTTTAGTCCCTGTTGGGAATAGCCCATGGAACAGGGTTCTATTTATAGGCTTAGTATAAATTTTCTGAACACAATCATTGATTTAAATTGGCTTTAATTTTATTGCTAGTAATTTAGCTAAGTACTGAGGTAAAGGAACTTGGTTCTAGCAACAACAACAACAACAGGGTATTGAACCGAAATAAGGCTCGATATACTCTTAACCAATTAATATTTTTATTCTGTGCCCAAGAAATACACATTTGCCTTTAACAGAATGACCGACCAAATTGCTGCCAGTCAGCCAATCTGATAAAGGTCAGCTATTGAAAACCCAGACTGTCAGTACACAAAGTAAGTGACCTGGGCAGGCAGAAGTTCATTGGTTGTTTTGAAAGGAAAAGTACACTATTTTCATAGATACATCTGTTGTGCATCAATTACAAAGCCTTTAATGAAATTCCATGATGGAAATATTAATATCAACTTTCTTAGTGATACTCCTTGTTCATCAGGGATTCTTCGGGTACCTTGACAGCACAAATTTGGTTTAAGTAAAGTTAAGTAAAGTAAAGTGTTTTAATCCCTTTAAAATGTTGTTTACTTTTACTTTAGCCAAACAACTCTTCCCAACAGCTAAACGGGCTGACTAAAACTGACGGGAGAGTAGAAGAGGAATGAGACTATTCCTAAGACAGGCAATAATTTTATGTAGAGATCCACATGTCAGACTGCAGAGCAAAACTTTAAGGGCTTTTTGTTTACCTGCATTTGAAAAGATTTTAAACTGGTTTAACCCTTCACAGTGAGTTACCCTAGAAAGCACAACCGTGGGACCTGCCGCCGCAGAGCCGGTGGATATTCGCTCGTGGCTGGTGCCAACCGAAGGAAAGGACCAGCGCTGGGCTCACAGGCACGGGACACTCATAGAGTAACTTTCCTATACAAGAAAGTTTGCACAGGAATAACTTACCAGAACAAAGAAATTCACTCATGTTCCTGGTTAGGAGTTGATTTATTTATCACGATCTTGCTGATATCCCTTTTAAGAAGAGAATTAAAAAAAGGATATCACAGGCCATCGCATTTAGAGGATGACATCAGCTGCACACATGTGTAACTCCAAAGTCAGCTAGAAGAGTTGCATCTCCACGCTGATCTAAATCTCTCCATGCCATGTCTGCCCTGAGGGAGTATTTTGTCTCTGTTGCAGCATTCCTCATACCAGGGAACAAATATTATTTCAAGATGTACGTAGCTCTTGTTTTTGTCGAAGTTTCGGGAACCCACAGCTCCCAGTAGAACTGTCACACAAACTAGATGTTCTGTCTTAATAGGTAAATTATGCATCTATTCCTTTAACATTCATTTTTCTTTCATAAAGTACAAGAAATGTACATTCTTTGTTTGAAAGGATGAGGCTGCTCCCCCTGCTAAGCTGCGGGTGTCCTTAGCCATGTCTTTTGTCCTCTCCTTTTCCACAGTTCTGGCATCTGTTATCTGCAATCAGTTCTTTTGTAAGGACAATGGTTTTTTTACATCCATGCTTTCCCTTTCAAATAAAAGTGAAAACCACTGTCATGACAAAGATCTTAAAGGACTGAAGATTTACTCTGTCTTTAAGATGGGATATAATCATCCTTTAATAGAGTTGGGAATTTCATGTGCGGCTTCTTAGAATAAATTACATCAATGCAGTGTGAAAGCACTGCACAAAGATCCTCAGTAATAATGCTGAGTCTGCCTGCTTACATGATTACTGTAAATAAATACGATCACTGAAAATGCCTGCTAATTCTTCTGTTGCACAAATGGTGCCAGTTTCAGCAGCTTGAAAATACAAGCTTATTATTGTTAAGACCGAATTTTAGGCTTGTTTTATTTTCTACTTGTGTTCCCTGGTTAAGCTGGCGACCAACAGAAGCATTTCTGGCTTATGTGCTTGCTTGTGGGCAGAATCTTCACTAATGTCAGTATTTCAGTAGAGAAGATGATGATACCTGTAGGCTACCAAACAAGCAAGGTGGTATTTTTCCCCATAGTCCCCATTTTTACATAGTGTCGCTGTGCTATGAACGCACGCATGAGTGTATACACACATCCTAGCAGTACTTGTATGTGCGGTACTGAGAGAACAGTGCCTGTGATGCTACAGTTTTAGCCAAGGAGGTGTTGGCTTCTCTAAAGCGGTTTGACAGGAGTCAAGCTGGCAGTATTTTGGGGCCTGAAACCTTCAGTTTTAGCTTGTCATATCAACCTCTTTTTTTCAACATCGCTGGAGGATACAGAAAATTTTTGTCTGGCAGCTCATTCTACCCCAGTTTTCTGCTGTCCGATAGATCTTCTGGGTTTTATGCCAACTTTCTTCATTTCTTTCCCATCTGTGCTCCTAATGACACTTTTTTTAGCCTGATTTCTTATTTCCTTCTGAGTGAGAGTGTGTGTGTGTGTGTAAGGGTGATGATGGCTGTTGCACACTTTCCTGAACCTAGAAAGGGGGACAAGAAACAAACAATTTTGGCCTGGCGTCGGAAAATATTACTGCCTGCTTATGGTGTGGAGTATGATCATTTACAAACCCGGGACTGAGCTCCTGTTTTTCTGTTTGATGGTCCCTGTATCTTTTGTGCGTATGCTCTGAGCAGTTTTAAAATGTATTTTCCATCGCTGACCTATACTTCAACATAGTTAGATATGTTAGTCTTCAGTCAGAGTGCAATTGCTGAGCAGCAGAAAGAGCTACAGAAACAGTCTAAAACAGGTTAGAAAGAAGAAACGTAGAAAATATACTGCTATATCACATTTGTCTGTGTCCTTCCTACTCGGAGAACATAGATATATGTGAAACTGTAGGGCAGGGAGAGGGTTTATCGGCTGTCTGCGTGGCTTGGTCACATCTGAAGTAGTTGGGTCGGAATACACTTACCGATGATGCAAAACACCAATCAGTTTGGGAAAGATTAAAGAGTTTGACAAATGTGGCTGTCAGGTGGGACTTGGGACAAGGGCGAAAATTTATGAAAATACTAGAGAAATGTGGTTTGACGGCTTTCCTACGCTTTGAGGAAAAGGAAGGTCACTCACAGTGAGGATGTGAAATCAACATATAATTGAAAGCATGCTGCAGTTCTTCATGGTTTGAGTTGGCTTAGATTGTGTGAATACAACTTCTGCGCCAGGAATATCTAAGAAAAGAATAACTTTGCAGATAGCAGAACCAGAAGAAGTTGATATTAAATTGGAAAACGTATTTTGTATATTGAAACGGTTCATGCCAATAAGGAATATGACAAGTCCTGATAGTATTTCTCCAAGAAATGGATGGTTTTTAAGGTCCCCTTAGACGTGATTACATAGTACAGAGAAATCTGAGATGGAGAAAATTTCTGAGGAAGAGGCGGCTGTAACTTTAAATCCATTCTAATGCTATGAAATTGCACAAGTTGGATAACATATAAAATACTTGAAACTTGGAAAAATCTATTTGCGAAAATCGGCGTGTGCTTGCTTTCATTTTTTCATTGTGTTTATATATATACAATATAAATATTTTTCTGTGTCCTTTGGTGTATCTAATACAAAGACCTCAACTTGTGCACATCGAAGTGGTTTCTGTTCATTTCTGTGGGGTTTTGTTGGGTGACACCAGCCAAACAGGAGGCCAGAATTAAGTTTTCTTTAAACACTTCTTTTCCCTATCTGTTTTGCACCTAACATGCACTTATTTTATGTCTCAGTTCCTCCTATTATAAAAATAAATGTAGATGATGCTTTCTTTTCACAGTTTTAGCTGTGACATTGAGAAATTGTTTAGGGATCTTCAGACGCTGGGGAACTAGAAGCCACACTGGTATGTGGGCCTTAGCCCACCGGGTAGCTTCAGGTATCTGGGTTTTGAAGCTTTTGGATGATAAAAGGGTGCTCTTTGTGGAAAGACTTGACAGAGGAAGAAATTAAACTACAGGTTTGCTACACCAATCTTGGGGTGGTGAGTTTTCAGGAAAGAGTTAAAAAGAAGAGGAAGATATACTTTAGTTTTTCTTCCTCACCCCCTTCTGAACTTACCTTGCATGGAGCAGGTATCAGATAATATTATTATGAGATGGAATAGCTATTTCTTGCTTTTATCCTTTTCACACATCTAAATCTACTGTGGGTTGGGTTTTGGTTTTTAATAAGGAAAGGAAGAACCAGGGTAAGGAATTAAAAACGTGACTTTATAAGCTTTGTAAAAGGGACATTTACTAGGTCATCTGGGCCAACGGTAGTGTCTTGATAACAGAAAAGTTTATCAACATGTTAGTGCAACAGAAATGTTTTTATTAGTTTAGTAAAAAACCCAGTAATTGTAGAGCTGTCTTTTGTCCCACATTAAAGCATTTCCCCTCCACACAATTTTTCCCTTGAAACAGTGAAAGGTTTAATGCATCCATTTGTATGAACTGATTCGGTGGTTGTCATCTGTAACAGCTGTATCTGTTGCTCAAGAGGGTTAAAATGAAACTAGCAGGCAGCAGAGAAGGCAGAAGCAAATTAGATTTTAAAAGTCTTCATCAGTTCTGGTCTCATTTGCACTTTGCAATACAGGTGTCAAAATCTGTTTCTTAACAAGTATCTCTTAAAATCAGACTGTACTCCTTTAAATTGCTTAAATGAGATTTGTGCTACTTTTCTGCTTTACAGACCTCCTCTTTCTTAGAAACAAACTTGAATTGCTTCAGGAAACAGGAGGCAGAAATGGAAACACCATGGGACAGCGGGGAAGAGCCACGCTGGCGGAGGAGAGCTCACCCCTTCCAGGGTCACCTCGCAGAACCCCCATATTTATTAGTGTTGGGATGGCAAGGGCGACAACAAAATACGTGTTTTCCAGGGGCATGGTAATTGTCTCAGACTGTTTCAGTCCACCCTCTGTCCAATTCAGTCCAATTCCAGTATATGGTTACTCTCAGTAATATTTTTGTTCAACTCAAATAACTAAAAAACATCCTTGTATGAAGTTGTTTCTACACATGAAGATTTATAATGCTGGGAATAAAAATAATCATCTGGACCTCATTAAGATTTTCCTGGCAAGTAATTAATGCTGAAAGCATGTTTTGATCAAGCATCTCCAACAGCAGCAATGGTGAGTGAGTTAAAAGCAGTTAAGTGTTATAGAAACAGGTCTACGTGGTCTCTTAAAGCTCCTGCTCGTTTTTCCAGTCCTCAGCAAACGGTGGTGCTAGTACCTTATTTTTCATTCACTGTGTTTCCTCATTTCATGGTCATATCAGCCTCTTGGTGACTGCCAATGAGCGGATCTCATCATAGCTGAAAATTCAGGAACATGTGCAAAGAAGCCACCCAAGTGGGCAAGAAATTTTAATATCCTCTCTCCTGGCTTTTTGCTTTAAAATGAGAAGACTGCAGGTATGAATCAATCAAAGTAGGTAATTAGTTTTTTTGTTTGTTTCTGTTTTGATTCATATCTGTTGTGCCCTAATTGCATGTCTATATTTATAGGTACAGTAAATTGATGTACGCTTTTCTGTGCTGCGCCTTTTGTGCATTTGTGTTCTAGACTATGAGAGTAGGACTTTGCTGCAGCCTGCTTTGGGGACAATTGGCTTCTGGAGCAATAATCAGTAAGATGTAGGGTGCCCTTTTCCCAAAGGAGCAATGACAGCTTATCCACTGTACTCCAAGCAAAATGCATTGTCTACAGCTCCCTGTGATGTTCCATGTTGCAGAAATACCCATTTGCATCAAAATGGTCTTTTACATTGTGCACTGGGTTGGGGAAGTACCTATGAGATAACCTTACCCTTAGTAGTACATAATTATTGTCTACATTCAGAGTGTGAGTTGTGTTTATTGAGTCTATCAGAAAATATCTATCAGCTAAAAGTTTATGTTTGGAGAAATTTCCAGAAATTACCGATGACTTAGAACATTTAAGGTGTACAACTGCTCTTGTATAATGTCGCCCATTGAAAATCACAAGCTGGAAGAGCCGTTACGAGTTGTTTTGAGAGGTTTGTGTTTTATCATCGGCTTGAAATTGTGCTTCTGGCTGTTAGTCACTGGGCTGCCAAAATTCAAGTGGCTTGAAGTGTGGGAGTTACTGGATCTGCAGGGCAATAACGGGAAGGAGGTTATTTTACGGCTGATCTCCCTGCATGTGTAGTGTGTTTCCCTATGATAAAGTGGTTATATCAGCCCCACCTATTATTAAAGTTGCCTGACACTTCCCATTACGGGCTTTGTTTTCAGATGCTTATAGTGTTGTCAAACTAAAACTGTCTGAGGTGAAATCTGACTTCTCCTTTTGCTGGGATGCATGACTGCTGCAGGTCTTTTGGCAAAATTCTAGCTGAAATGCTTTGAGTGGAAATGAATCAAAATTAGTCCCCCCCCCCTTTTTTTTTTTTTAGTAAGGCTAGAGAAATTGTTGAAGATAATCTATTCTTTGCGGAACTCTAAATGTAGCTGTGGGATCTTTGATCTGCAGGTCATCATTTCATGATCTCATTAGTGGAAGGAGAGTCAGCGTAGGCTTTGTATTAACGTAGAAAATATGTGCCCTAGTGGATTTTTTCACGTATACTGCGTGGGCTGCCAAAGGTATTTGCAAGTCCTGCTTGGCCCTCATTACAGGAAACTTTCTTGCCTGAGTGCATCTGGGCTTTCTGAGTGGAGATTTGACACTTGGAAGATGAGTGGCCATTGGCTAAAGGACAGCTTTTATCTCTGTGAAATCAGCTGAAATCTGGCAAAGCTGTGAGCTGCTTAAAAGATGCATAATTCAAAAATGCTTATGCTTGCTGGATGTTTTCAGCCTGATTCCCTAAAGTTTATCTCTGCATGCCCAGGCTGGGTCGGTGCAGGGCTGAGCAGACCTCTCCTGTAACTGAAGCTGCCGGAGTGTTGCTGGCTGTGCTGGCTCTGGACATCACTCTGAAGACCGGGGGCTCTTTCTCATCATTGCCTCTGTTTTATAAAAATTACAATATAAAATTATAACATTGAAAAAAATAACAGAGTGCCTGACCTTGGCCCAGGGACCAAGGCAAGAGACTGGGACAAGGCATCTGGTTGTAGAGGACCATGAAATACAGGGACTGTATAGGAAACTGGGTATTGTGGTTACTTTCCTGGGTAAAACCCCCCAGGAGTTAGCAGCCAGGATCAGCTGGACAAAGAGATTAGAGTAAGGAATGAGGAAGTTAGGGTGTAGACAGTCAGAAGCTCCTTCACAAGGCTTGAACAGATGGGACTGGTGGCCCGTACAGCCTAAGCAGGTGTTTCCTGTGGGAGGGAGTGGAGAGGTAAAAAAAAATGCTCCACTCCAGTGTCTACGAGAAGATGAACTTCGACCAGAAGGCTAAGCAGTAAAGACAAAATCTGGCTAGGAAAGGCAAAAGGGAAAGTTCTGTGTCAGGAAGCACCAGCCTAAGAAAGTCTGTAAGAGAAGGGAGAGAAGATGGTTTTGTAGTGGACCCTTAGTTCTTCGTTCTTCACAGGAATTGAGGGTGTCATAGAGTGCCACATAATTGAAGTTTTGTGAAAGGAAGGATATTAGTTAAAAAAATAACCCTGTACACAACATCTATTTTAAATGCATTAGCAATTCTTCAGTGTCAGAAACTCAGAATGAGTAGATTCCAGAGATAAAATATCTCGTGCAGCCTTAATTTTAGTCTTGTTTATTTACATCCTAAAAATATTTCTTTTCGCCTAAATCATGCACAAAGTAAGGGGATCGAATAGTCTGTGAAAGTTCATGTCACGCTTCTTTTAATGTCACTGTAAGACCAACAGCAAAGGATTTTAATAAATACATCACACGGGCTGGCACTTTCACCTATATTGAAAACAGCGGGAGGGAAGAAGGTGACAAAAAGCCTCTTGTTCTGACCTAAATAGTATGTCAGATTTTAGAAAAAATTATGAAAGAAATCATTTCAAACCTCAGCTATTCAGTTGGAACCCAGAGGAAAATGAAATTGATGTTAAGATGTATGCCGCAAGGTGCCAATGAAAACGTACCAATGGAAACAATAACGACAGCTGGGTTTAGCTTTGATGTTCCTTTGCTTGGCATGCCTGACTTTGCAACTCTGGTGACGTTCTTCTAACCCTGGTCTTGGAGGAAATTAGCTGGTTTTCTCCACAAGACAGTCCAGCAATGTTACAGTATGCACGGAGTGACAGTGCACCAGCACCCAAGAGTCAAACTGGCAGTCACTAAAACTGTCCCTGTAGACCCTACATAAAGGTGTGTAAAAGCTGTGTATAGCTACCAGGTGAATTTGAGTTGCTACCATGTTGTCTGATGAGTACTTTTAAACTGCAAGATCAGTATTTGATTAAAGAACATCAAAATATGATGCTTTTCTTGTTCTTACAATATTGGCAGGTGTGCATGTAGTTTCATTTCGCTTCTTGAATCTGTTTGGAAGAATAAAATGTTTTGTGTATCTAATTTTTTGCAGGTGTTTACCTAGATCTTTATTCATATTGTTAAATAACATTATTTATGGCAGGCCCAACCTGTTAGTCCAATCTGTCTTTATTCTTGTTATTAAACTAGGTGGTTTGCATCTGTTTCTCATAGAAAATTTTGCCAGCTTAATGAGCAGAAAATGAGCTCCCTTGTAGAACAAAACCCCCACATATTGTAATAGTCTTTACCTGACGCTGGCAGCTTGCACCCGAAGGAGAAGGTTCATGCTGTTAAATTAAAGCACCTGACTTGGCTGCCTGTTAGAAACGGTCTCTGGTTGTCTGCTCAAGGCAAAGGGGTTAGTTTGCAGTGTAGGACCCACTTCTTTTCACTAACTGTATAGGAAGCTAAAATGAGACATGCATATCAAGAATAAAGTTACGTTGTCAAGTTAAAGTTCACCAGTGTGATATCTTTCGGTAGTCATCTGCTAGTGTCTAGCGAGACAGTCTTGTTCACACTTACCAATGCAGAGCTGTTACGAGACGGTCTTAATGATGAGCCTTGTTTTCACTAGATGCAGCAGCCAGGGCTCATATACTTCTGCCTGCAAAATCAGAGCAAATTCTGCCACAAGCAAATGGAAGGTGTGTGATTTTATAATTTTTGAAGAAGTGGAATGGTTATAATTTTGGAGAATATGCTGAAGCATTAGGTCTTGGTAATTATGACTGTAAGCAGAGAAGAACAACAACCCAAAAATATGTTTTAATTGGAACAAAGTTGTGATTATGCCTATTCCTAAGAGCAAATTCTGTTTGTGCTGTGCTGAGAGCCCCTTGATGCACTTAGCAATTTGGAAATTTGAATTCAGAATAAGAGCTTCAATTATGTTATTTCCCCACTTTGTGTGCCTTAAACAGATAGAATCAGCAAAAAGTGAATAGGCAAGATTTAGTTTTTTTCAAACCAAGTAACATACAAATAAAACCATATGACTATGAACAATAGCTCTTGTGTACTATTTCTGCTATTTGCAGGTCCATATATTGGTCCTTTGGCTAGCTACCAGAACTCATAAAATGCTTTTAGGCAGCTGTGTCCCATTAAAGCCACATGTTACATCAATAAGAAACCATAGAAGTGCAGAACTGACGGGGCTTTTAGAAGATCGCTTACTTATCTCCGTAGACTGGGAAAGGATCAAGCATGCCACCCTGGAAGATATTAAAAGCCCTCAAGAGAGGAGATTCCAGATCTCTAGATTTTGGCATTTCTCTCCTCTGACTGTTAGACAGCTCTTTGTGATATCCGGTCCAAGTTATTTGGCAAATTTTCTTTCTCATGGTGGACATTGTAAGGTATTGATTACTGTCTTTTTACAGCACTCTATTACTTATTGCAAGACCATTGTCATATCTGTTCCCGGTCTCCCTCAGAGAAAAGAAACCCAATTAGCACAGTCTTTTTTATCTTTGCATCACCTTTTCTGTTTAAATCCTCTGATACTGTTACAGTCCTGTAGATTCTGATTTGTTTATATTTTCCTTGAAACTGGATGAAATGAATTCTTCATCTGAGGATCCATAAGTGACAAATATAGCAAATAAATGGCTTCTATGGATGCATGGGATGCTTTGACTGCCTAGCCAAATATTTTCAGTCTTGTGTTTGTGCATTTGATTTGACTATATTCTATAACTTAATACTTCATAGTTTAGTTTTCCTTAATGTAAAATGAATATAGGACATAGAAATGAATATCTGCCCCTTGGCTATGGTCTAAATAAAAGGAACTGCAGGACAAACTGTCTAACTATTAAAAGATTCATCCTTTTTAACAGTGTTTTATTAAAAAAACAGAATTATGCATCTGCAGGGAGAAACTTTGTTAGCAGTCTCTTAAGAGTCACAAATTTCTTGTTTTGTTTGTGCTGTGCAATAAGATGGGGAACAGTTAAGTAGGTTAAGGCTCATCAAATTGAAAATAGATGAGTTAGGGGGTATTTGTTAGAAATCTGCAAAGTTGTGAGTGGCACTGACTGTTTATAATTTCTTTCAGTACATCAAGCCAACAGAAGCCAGGTTCAAAACAAACGGAAGATGGTTTCTTTTTTTATGCAGCAGTTGATAGACATTGGAAGTTCACGTTGAAGCATGTTAAGGATAATTCATGTGTGATATAGTTTACATATATTCAAGGGCAAGTGGATAAGCATGTGGAGGAGATTATGTACATGGTTAGTAAGTGGACAAACCAAGGTCAGTAAGTGGATAAACCAGGTCTGTTTCGGGAAATAACCTGAGATGAGAATAGCTGGACACCAGTAATGAACTCAGAAGTGTCATATCCACTTGTTCCCTGAGCATTTGCTTCTGATCAGTGAGATGAGACACCAGAAGGAATGGACCCTCTGAACCAGCAGCTGAGTTCCGATGCTGTCATGCTACCAGAAACCAAGGCAGTTCCCTGGCAGCATTGCCTTTTCACCAGGGGTTTGACAAGCGAGGTTTGTTTCCCCCACTTGAGAGGAGAAATACTATTTATTTCCCTTACAGTGGCACATCTGTACTCTCATCTTACTCTGTACGTTCATCAGGCTCTATTTTTTAACCTTCTTCCAGGAGATGTTGCAGGGTGAAAGTGTTTGAGCAAACTATGAGTGGCATAGAATAACTCCAAATATGTTAAATACCATTATGATTTAGTGGAACAGGAAAGATAATGGTCCCTCCTTCAGAAACAGTATTGTGCTTTAAGAGGTAACAAGAAGTATACTCTAAAAATTAAGAGAAACTGAAGAGGATAAAACCTCAAACATACCAGTTTATTCTGTGCAATCTTTATTCAAACGAAGGACAGCATTTCAGGATTAGGTGTAACGGTGGTACACATATCAAACATGTACGTCCTGATCTGTTCTCCCAAATTTTCTCTGCAAAATACAGATACAGTGACAAAGGAAGGGAATGAATGGAAGGCAAGGGAAAGAAGATTCTGCTTGAATCAGAAAACTTAGACAGATTCAAAGCTGAAAAGAGAAATTAAATTAATATTTCCCTTTTCACTAGTTAAGATCCTTTATAAACTGACAAGTGGCTGTATCCTTGTGTATAAATAACTTTAAAAGTGAAAAAATAATAAGGTAAACTCTAAATGAAGGCTGAGAGTTGAAAGTGGCTTCTAAAAAAACTCACAAAAAACCCCTTTACGTAGCAAATCATGTCTGGATGGTACACCAATGGAAGACATCAGATTTGCAGTCCGGCCAGTGGCACGCAACATTACCAAAAAGAGACATCTGTGCTTCAGACCTTGGAAAACAGATACCGCTTTAAAGCATTCGTCTGTGCTCGTTAAGCTTGGTCATGGGTATGGAGGAGTTGCATACAAAGATTCTTAGAAATACAGAGAAAGTAATTTTTGTGTCAGTGGAAACTCAGAGAGGGCAGTAAATCATTCAAAAGAGCAGCTTTTTTTCTGGCTGGCATAAAGGACTAACAGATTGGGCCTGCCTTACAGCACAAGGCAGAATACCTGGACAGAATTTGCGGAAAGGAGTGTATTTTTAAATTCAGGACACAAGGCTCAGGATGGCTATTCCTCAGCAATCAGACAAGGGGAAGATTGTTCATGGCTATATGGAGGATGTAGGAGCCTTCAAATTTAGAGCTTGAACTCCTAAAACCAGCAAAGCTGCTTTACAGAGCTGCGGTACAAGTTATGTTTGAATCCTGCCTATAACAGAATTCAAACTGGTTAAATTCATAATAAAAAGTTGTTCCTGGGCCCCAGTTTGGTTAAGGAGTAATGTAGTACTGTTTTGAACAAAAAAAAAGTTAAGAGATGAAAAACTATTTCAGATGGTTTTAAGTATTATGGAAAAATACCATATTTTCCATATGCTTGATTGTTTTTACTGGTCTGACCTGCGCAAGAGTTGGCAATCCCAGGGCATTAGCTAATGACAGCTTTGGAAGACTTCTTCAGAGTCAGGAATGTTTCATTAATTCATAAAGATTATTACTACCTTTTCTTTTTGATTTCACCCTGCCCTTTATATTTATGCTTCTTGTCATGATGTTAAATATATTTTCTTCTTCCTTGGTACCTTTTACATTTTTTAAGACCACTTCAGTAGTCTTAAACATAACAGCCTAAATAGATTGTGACTTTTTATATCTTTCCTTGTACGTCACCATTGCCAACACCTTTTTGGTTTTTTTCTTCCACTGGAGACTTTTTCTTGTCAACATCTTTATGGCAAAGAGGGTTCCCCCAAATTCACATGATGTCTTGATGTCTCAAAGCCCTTAAGAGAATACTGTCCCGTTGCAGAAGTCTGCAGTATAATACAGCATTTCTTCAGTTTGTTGCTAGGTGTTCCAAAAGATCAAATCCTCCCCCTACAAGCTCACAGCTCATCAGAGGGGCAACACTTGAGCTGAGCAAAAGGCAGCTGAGACCATGCAGTGAAAGAAGCTCTTTACTATCTGCCTCTTTATTTAGCAGTTCTTGCGTTAGCTCATTTTGAATAAGTGTCACAGTAGCGTGGACTTTCAGTGGACATTATTCAGCTGGCTCCAAAGATCTACTCTCAATAAGGTATTCCCATTATGCCTCAGTGGCCAGTTCCTCCCTCCTCCCATCCCTTCATGTGCCAGGGGACCCTGTGCAGGCTGCAGCTGTCAGGCACATGCTATCCTGCTTTGGGTTTTCTTTTTATTTTCCTTTTTCTTTTCCTTCCCAATTGTTTTCTACTGGGAATATTGTCAGAGTTTGTGGTGAGCAGGTAGAACCCATGGGAAAACTGGACTGAACCGTCTTTAAACCAAAGGTGAATGGAAGGTGACTGGAGAATTCAAGATATTTTCGCCAGCAAGAGGTTAGTATGTTAAGAGGTTAGTCCACGACTCACAGGTCCAGTGAGGAGCACTACTATGCAGCAGGAAAACTGCAGTATGCAGTTGAGTTATGTTCATTCACACAGGGTTTAAAGGAAAACGTTTCTTTCATAAGGTCGGAAGGGCACCAGTGCAATGATTAAACAAGTCTGCCATCTTCTCCATCTTGTGGTTGTTAAGTAAGACATGTCTTAAAACTTACCCTATTATGGATTGCATTCTCTGTTCTTTGCAAATGTTAACAGGTCATAACAGTGTAACTATAGATAACTTCACTGAATTTGGAAATGCTGCTATCCAGGTCAGATGGAATTAATTTTTAAGTTTTAATTTTTATAATATATCCAATGTCTTTCTTACTGTCACATGGTAATTCACTCCTTTCACTAATTTCATAATTGGTTTTTTGGAAAGAGTCACGAATTTATGGCGAGTTTTCTTTTAGAGTTTAATACTGTTTGATTCACACAAACCTATTGCTTGCCAGTAAATATTTTTTAGTGTTTGTTCCATTTGTTGGTTAACAATAAAGATAAATTTACAGGAAGATTACCAGAAACACTCTCTTGCCTTTTTTCTTATTTTTTTTGGAAAGGAGTACTTCTTTTTATCCTTTCTTCCAGTATCTCCCAAGATATTAATAACTTCTTGAAAAGATTGGCAGCCCTTCTCTACAAGACAATTCTCAGAGTTGGCTATGCAGTTCATTGTTTGAACTCATGTACAGACATTACGAAGTTTCCACATATCCCCTACCTTCCAGCAGGCCTTTCTTTCTAATTGTACAATAAGGGAACCAAAGAGTCTGTGATCTTGGGGAAAAAAGTGCTCCTGCGCTTTTGGGAAAGTTGAGATCCAGTGCAAGTTCTAGGGTGGATGCAGCTGATTACTGCAGTCTCAGCTGCTTTGCTGGGTAGAGGGTTGTTATCCCTGAGGTTGTAGCTAAAAGGCTGAAACCGTATGTAGTGTATTCGTGCTGTTCATACAGAGTGAGTTTATAGTCAGCTTGGCAATGATAGTGGGCTCTTTATACCAAGTACTTAAGTGTGGCTGGTGACAGAAGTTACGCAGAATGGCCTGAACCTGTTCAGTCACTATTTCATGGGGTAAAGCTCTCTCTTCAACCAGTTGACCTACATTCCTAGATGCTTTGCACTGGCTTTCAATAAGCCTAAAGTACTAACATCTGTGAAGTGCTCCAAATCTGTGCATAATGACCAATCTTTAAATCCTCTGCAAATGTTGTCCTCTGAGGTTTTACTTCCCCATCTCTGATGAATAGGTGTGATCAGGTCACTGCCATGTGCCCAGATCACTGTGGGAATTTTCTGAGAAGTGCCAAGTGTCTTCTGGAACTGCTCTGCTGCTACATCAGCAAGCCAGATACTGCTTTGGCTGGCTCAAACTGTGCCCTAGGGTACAATCTGTCAAGTGTTTATCTCTAATAGTTGTTTAACGTTATCCTCAATGACTAATGGATTTGAAAATTCTTTGTTGTTACCAGTAATGCAAGTACATCATTCTGCTTTTTTTTCCTAAGCTGTTCTTTTCTTCCTAATTATCAGTTTTATCATCTTCAATTACTTTTGGAAAGCAAACAAAAAAAATGTCCTTAAATCTGGCAATAACCCATAGGTTTTCCCCTGAAGTCTTCAACTTTTTTTAGCACTTCTCTGCACTTTACTCACAATTAATTCTTTCCTCCCTGTCACTGTTTTCGAGTGCTCCTGAGAGGAGTGGAAGGAAGGGGAGGAGCACAGAATAAGCACTGATTTTTTTTTTTCTATTTCAGCTCTTTCTCCTTTCCGCTTAATCTTAAATCCTGGCACATTTATCACAGATGTTCGCCCATTAGCTTAAAGTAAACAGAATTCTTTTCATCCTTTTCGTTCTTCTTCCTTTTCCTCTTCCTGGTCCCTGCATAACCCTTATTTTTTTGATCACGGTGGAGAAAGCTCTCATCCTTCATGTTGCTTGAGCCTGGGTGTCAGCTTTGGTTTGGACATCCCTGCTGATGTGCAGTCCAACTCTGAACCAATAATTAAAAATAAATCCTTGAACTAAAATGAAATTAAATTAATAATAATTAAAAAAATACATTTAAATTAATATTTAATCCTATCCAGCCTCCTAGACTCCACAGAACTGCATACTTCCTAGATTTTCAAGCAGATGATGTTTTGTGCTTTCTCCTCACTGAAAGCATTCATCCCACACAGGAGATGTTCCTTGTTCCCATTGAAATCCAGAAAAACACTCTGCTACACTGCTTTGGGATCTGCCTTGAAATGCCCTCTCCTCTGGGATGTTAACCCAAATGTGTCATCTAGCAAGTGCTGACTCGCCATCTGCATGGTCCAGGAATGGAAAGACAAAGCTTCTGCTGGGCATCACAGGTGCAAAGGGTCTGGGCTGTCTGCCTTGCCAAGGGGCCAGGATCATAGGATCATTTAGGTTGGAAAAGATCTTTAATATCATTGAATACAACAGTTAACCTTGCAGTGCCAAGTCCACCACTAAACCATGTCCCTAAGTGCCACATCTACAAGTCTCTTAAATATCTCCAGGGACAGTGACTTAATCACTTCCCTGGGCAGCCTGTTCCAATGCCTGGCAACCCTTTGGGTGAAGAAATTTTTTTCTTCTGTCACATGGGAGAAGAGACAAACCCCCACATTGCTACAACCTCCTTTCAGGTAGTTGTAGGGAGCGATAAGGTCTCCTCTGAGCCTCCTTTTTCCAGTTCCTTCAGCCACTTCTCATAGGACTTGTGCTCTTCACCAGCTTCGTTGCCCTTCTCTGGACATGCTCACATTCAGCCGGCTGTCAGCCAACATCCCCAGGTCCTTTTCCGCCGGGCAGCTTTCCAGCCACTCTTCCCCAGGCCTGTAGCATTTCATGGGGTTGTTGTGACCCAAGTGCAGGGCCCAGCACTTGGCCTTGTTGAATCTTTTAGAATTGGCCATAAGGCTGGGCACTTGCTGATCTTTAGAATAACAGTTTGTCTAAATAAGTAAGTTAGGAGCTCGGAGTTTACGTTCCAGTAACTGCAGCCTGCCTGAACTCTATACCTGACTATAACCTGTAAAGTCACACTCAAAAAAATTCACATTAAGGCTGACTTAAGAGGCCTTTTTCCTTCCCTCCCCCCCAGGTTTTCCAGTGAGTTTGATTTTTAGGCCTTTCCTACCATTTAGGTAGAATTTAGCCATAGATTTCAGTGCAGACCTGCAAGGGCAAAAGTGAACCACACTGCTTGTTTTGCCAGTGCCCTGCAAAGGCAGGGCAGCTGCTGTAGCTGCCACAGCTACCTATCCACCCCCAAGGGAGGGAATACCTAAGTGGGCAGAGGCTGTTGATGGAGAAAGATCTTGCAGCTGGTGCTGACCAGGCTCACCTGGCTATTTTGGCAGCCAAGAAGCAGCAGAGCTGGTTAATTAGTGCTCTGCGTCAGCTTTACACTCCCTCTTGCAGAACAGAATTGCCTGTGCTCCTGAGAAGGCTTCGGGCAATTTTGTTTCAGGTTTGGGTGCAAAAAGCAGATAACCGAATTGGAGAAAAACGGTGTAAATGAAAGGGCAATGTTATGGCTGAAGTGGCTTGCCGTCAAAGGATTCGCTACCTCTGATAGATTCCTGTGTAAAGATGAGTATGTCAGGGTTGCTGTTGATTGAGTAAATTCTCTTCAGTTGTGCTTTATGGGATCAGTTCATCATTCAGCAGCCTGGTGGGATTTCTGTGTGGACAGAGATGTGTAACAAAGTCACAACAAGGTGCCTATTATGTTCATGTAGCGTGAATCAACCTATTAATATTTAATAACAGTACACTTTCCCCCCCATTCAATTCACGTTTTTTTCAGACATGGAAGTACAAATGAAGAACAAGGATTGCTTCTTTTCCATCAGCAATGACTACTTAGGGCACAAGATTCAAGGAGTGTTCTTGGCTTGCATGTTAAAGAAGCATTCATTGCTTCGTTGCAGTGACTGCTTCCTACTGCTTAATGAGTGTACAGTCCCACAGATTTAGAAATCAGTTTGCATGTCCTTGTAAACTTGTCAGTATGTTCCTTTTTATGTTGTTCAAGTCCCAAAATAATTGGGTTTTGATTAACATTTTTATGGTGTCTGGAAATGAGAAGATGGTATTTTTCTTAAAAAGCAAAGATATATTAAAAACTAAAAGCAGTTATTTTTCTTATGAATGGTCAGATTTTTTTTTTCCCCCATTGTTTATAGAAAAAATGGTTTAAAGATGTATTAAAATAGAGTGCTTTTAAGGATAAATTTGCCGGGAGTTTCTGCCAAATTGTTCTGCAAAGTAGGATTGAGAACAGGACAGAAGATCCTTGTTTTATTTATCTTTCTTGTTTCTCTTCTAGGTTTTGGCTTTTTTGTAGATTTTCTCAAGAGCATGTTTACTGAAAATACAGCATGTTAAGCTAGAGCTAAGAGGGAAGTCCTTGGGTTCCTGTTCTTTTTCCTCAAATAACCTTTTCCAAAGACATACACATAGTCTGCTTGTGGTTTACAGAATCTACATCTGGTTCAGGAAGCCTCCATAGCTGGAAATAGCTGGAGATTGGTCAAGTATGGGGAGGGATGTCATGGGCTCTTACCTGCTCCTACTCTTCCATAGACATCTGCTTATGGATGGTGTTAGAGACCTGTTACTGAGCAGTTGTCTGAGCTGGCATGGCCTGTCTGGTGACCTTTATCTCTCTGAATATGCAGGACAGGGTTTGTGCTGCTTCTAGAGGTGACTAAGGTGTGAGGGTGGCTGCAATGGCACATCCCTCACGTCTGACTGGAAACCCACTTTCTTCGGGAACAGGAACTAAGGAGTGTGTGTGAGACTCAGCTCTTGGCAATTAATTTTGTCTCATCTTCAAAGAGAAAATGAATTAAATAGCTTCAGCATGTGAAGAGGAAGGGTGTGCCAGCAGCATTTCATGGCATCATCTGACTGCCAATATACTGGCCAAATCTAATCGTTACATAGAGGGTTTGGCTCAAGCAATGAGACCATACTCTTAGGTGTTTATTCTGCAGTCTTCAACCGGCTACAGAGAAACTCAACCTCTTGTGCTTTTAGTTTTTCTCACCAGTGTCCCAAAGATTTAGATATTGTTTGATACCCAGGGCCCAGACTGCTGGGCCTGTGGAAGCTACGGGTAGAGACTCACAGCTTTGTTTATGTCCATGGTTGCCTGTGCTAGTGAACAGATGTGGCTGAGGCTGGCAATGCTGCGTTCTCTGAAGATTCACAAATGTGGGTGGGTGCTGGCTCCTGGCTTAACTATGTGCATTTGGCTCCTCATCCCACTTAGGAGAAAGGTTGTTGCCTCAGCTGTGCTTCTGGGTGATGGTATATATTTCCTCTCTTTCCTCACAGAAGTCACAGGAATCTCTGTTCAGGGGTAGGGTGGAGTTTGGTTGTTTGGCTTGGCAAGACACATTAACCTGTGGACACGTGTGCGAGTGTGTGTCACAGCTCATCCCCCCCATCCTGAAAAGGACATAAACAAGTTGTGAGAGACAACAACAATTTATCAGCTTATAAAATTTACTTGAAAAAATTTACTTTCATTTACTTATGAAAAAATAATTATGAAAAATCATTACATTTCTGGTTCATTATTTTAATGATAAAATATTTTGATGTTTTGATAGAAAAGAAGCTTTCATCTGGGAACTTCTTTAATGATATTTAATAGCAAATGTTTTCCTTTTTCTAATATTTGTCAGTAGTCACTTCCTTTCTGTCAACCAAAATGTTTTTGATAATCTTGATAATTTTGATAGTTTCTTCTTGAACCTTAATATTTTCAGCATTTTCATGTGGTGGTCACATTTAAATGAAAACAATGAGGGCAGAAGAGAGAAGGGATGTCATTTTTGCTCTTCTCTATATTTCTCCTACCAAACAATGTAGTTCATACCTTTTCCATCTCTCTTGATCTTCCCTCTTCTCACTTGTTTTTTCTGTACACCTCTGTTGTGTTTTATACCATTCAGCAACTAAGCACCACATGTCATGTGTTAGCATGGTGTCATATGGTAGGAAATATCGCTTTGGTCTGTTGGGGTCAGCTGTCCCAGCTGTCTCACCTCAGAACTTGTGCACTCCTAGTGTGCTCACTGGTGGGGTGGTGTGAGAAGCAGAAAAGGCCTTGACTCTGCGTAAGCACTGCTCAGCAACAGCTAAAACAACCCTGTGTTATCAACACTGTTTTCAGCACAAACCCAAAACACAGCCCCATACCAGCTACTGTGAAGAAAATAAACTCTATCCCAGCCAAAACCAGCACGACCTCCATCCCACACCAAATCATAAAAAGAAATAATTACTTGTACAGGTCTGTTTTCCCTTGACTTCATTAAGTCTTTTTCAAGAATTATCCACAAAATTGAAACTATTTCTGTTATTAAATTGTGCTACAAATATAAAAGGGCAGGTAATCAAATGTGACCATTATTTGAGTTTCAACTGAAAAATACTTTTTTTAACAACAAACCATGGTTTTCCCTTACTAATTAAGTGGCTTGTGCGGGTTCGTATGCCTATTGTTTAACTGGGAATTCTGATGCCTACACTAATTAAAGTTTGTTATTATATCTCTTACAATGTATTTTTATAATTTTCTTATCACTTTACAAATCTTTCATCTTTTATGCTATAATTTCCTCTCTTTGATCCCTAGGATCAGGTGATTTTTTTAGTTTCTTTTTTCTTTTCTTGTTAGAAAAATAGAGGAAAAATGTATTTGTTCATTGTTTCTTGTTATGATAACAAAAAAATATATTTTAATCATAATACATAGGTCTTCAAATTTTGCCTGCTGTGCCTAAAGAAGAAATTTTTTTAACGTAAAAAATTGGGATCTAATCTCCATCAGTGATATTCTTTGTATATTATTTGCAAATTGGCTTTGATTAGTCTATCTGATAGAAAAACTGCAGTCACATACATTGTATTTTCCATGAGGTCCTTTCTGTGAGGCTTTAAGTTCTTTACTAAAGATGAACACTCTCTGTGAGTAGCTTGCTTAGGATGATTCTGCACTGTACAAAAAATTTGGATTGCAGACTATGTTGATGTAGGTGAACTAACTTTCAGCTGCTGGACCACATGCAGTCATGGTAGCATGTACCTTACTTGGAATTACGTATCTATTGTACATCCAGACCCCAAAGCAGGTTTTGTAATTTGTACTGAATGTCTTTTATTACTGTGGCTACACTTCTATCAACTCCTGACCTGATTAATACTATTCTGAGCATGTCTACAAAGCTGTAGTCACCATCAGGAAAACAGTCTTGCATAGATATTAGTACAGAAACAAAGACTACCAGAAAACGGTAGCTTTTATACTCATCACTATGAACTTTTATCTATTCCTTTTTTTCTCTCCTTTCATTTTATTTTCTTGCAAGATTTTTTGCTTATACATATTCTCCAGCTCTACATATGTATCTGTAATATATGTGTTCTTTAATGTCTGCCAATTTCTTTATTGTATCTACCAATGAATATCTTAAAAATCTTCTTTTGATTAGACATGGCCCATATTAACATGGTAGTATTGAAACAAGCAAAAAGGCTTCAAGTTATTATTAGTCTGTCACTCATAACAATATCTGCTTTTGAAGTACTAAAAAATCACAAGTGTCTAGTGTCTAACTGGTTAGGCCTCTGGGATTTTTCCGTAAGTGAAAAAGTGATTTCTAGGTTTGCTAAATCAAATAGGACTGAATTTCCTAGAACATTGTAGAGTCACAGATTGGTTTGGGTTGGAAGGGACCTTAAAGACCATCTAGTTCCAGCGCCCCTGCCATGGGCAGGGACACCCTCCACTAGACCAGGTTGCTCAAAGCCTCATCCAGCCTGGCCTTGAACACTTCCAGGGATGGGGCATCCACAGCTTCTCTGGGCAACCTGTCCCAGTGCCTCACCACCCTCTCCGGGAAGAACTTCTTCCTGATATCCAATCTAAATCTCCCCACTTTCAGTTTAAACCCATTACCCCTCATCCTGCCACTACAGGCCCTTGTAAAAAGCCCCCCCCAGCTTCCTTGTAGGCCCCTTCAGGTACTGGAAGATGCTGTAAGGTCTCCCTGGAGCCTTCTCTTCTCCAGGCTGAACAAGCCCAACTCTCTCAGCCTGTCCCCATAGCAGAGGTGCTCCAGCCCTCTGAGCATCTTCGTGGCCTCCTCTGGACTCGTTCCAACCGCTCAATATCCTTGTTATGTTGGGGTCCCCAGAGCTGGACGCAGCACTCCAGGCGGGGTCTCACAAGAGCAGAGTAGAGGGGGAGAATCAGTTTAATGCTAGGACGCCTTTTCACAGTTTATGCCTAATCAAGTTTGTGTGGAAGACGAAGCTGATGCTGGTTTGAATTAGAGTCTGGCACTAAGGGAAAAAAACCATACACTGTAGCTGGCCATTTCAGAAGTGAAACCCATACAGTGTAAATGATGATGATTCACCTACTTCAGATATTTCTACTAAAACCAATATATATATCTGATTTGCTATTAGGCGCTCACAATCTTAGTATTAGGGGTCAGAAAAGTGTGTGTAAAGAGCTTCTCAGTACTCTTGAGGCCATTATGAAGCCCACTGAAGGAGAAGGGAATCTGCCCACTGACTTGAATGGGCTTTGTCTCCCTCAGCTCAACAGCTGTAACAAGGAAATTAATTTGTTTAACCTTTTGATTTAAACCATTTCTAATATTATGTTTCTAGGAATTAATTTGCTCATATAAATCCTGACCTTTCTTGAACAGATGGTGATAATGATGACAATGAGGTTGTTATTGAATGGCATATGGGAAATGTGAGGCCAAAATAATATGTTTGATTGCTGGTGATCAAGCAAGAACCTAATTTGATCACAAGGATATTTTATTTGAATAAATCTGTTGCAACTTGAAGGTTTCTGTAAAAGTTTCAATGCTCTTGACCCTGACTAGATTTTTAGATATGTAGTTGGTTGGTGCATAATCTTTTGATAGTATTTTTCTGAACATATGTTTTTAGTGCTGTATAAAAGGCTAAATTCCAGTTGTACAGAGCCTAAATTGATCAGGAATATTAGGTGACAGAAAAGAACTGGGTAAGGACCTTTCTTTTTAAAGAAGTGGAATTTGCATGAGTTAACTACAGCAAAATGTCTCATGGAATTTAATTTTATCAACCCAAAGCTAAAGTCTCAGTTAAATTTAAAATACTTATTGCATATACATCTTTTTCTTTGTTTAATTGAAAAATAACCTGGTAGCCATCATCAAAAATAAATGAATGTTATTCTTTGCAAATATTTGGTGGAATAGATTGTCATTTTGACATATTGATAACTGACACAGCAGACAGTGGATAATACTATGTAACCCAATATTTTCCAGCTTTCTGCTGTTTCTCTTAGCAGAAATAAGGACTGCATAAAACTGGCTTGTCTATTGAGAACACTAAATGAAAGGTGATGTCAAAGCTGTTGTCTTCTGTGTGAAGTATTATGTATGTAAACAGATGAAGAAATGTTTCTTATTTCCATTCTCACTGCAAAAATTTGCTCAATTAGTGTCTGTGTTTTTACTAAAGATTGTTTTATCTGGTAGGGATGAGAATTTAGAATGAATTTTAAACAAGGAGAAAAAAGCCATTAGTAGAAGCAGTCATCCCTAGAGTAGAAGGGTTAGGTTTTATTATTCCATTAGAACAGATTGTACTTTTTTTTCCCAGGAGGGAGGGGTAATTATCTCTTAGTTTTATATCGCTACTTGGTATCTTCAATCATAGAAGGGCACTAAATAGATTTAAGTGTCTTACATGAGGATGGTGTTTTCCAGGAGAACAGTTGTGAGTAACATATGTATGTTAGTGTTTAGATCAGATATATCACCACATAGTAGTAAATTTGAAGAGAGGTGTGTGGTGAATTTAAATAAATTATGGGTGCCATCTGTTACAAAGGATTATCTTTAGGCTTTTAGAGGCCTATTTTAGCACCAGGATCACTATGGTTTGTTCAAATGGCTGTGGGTAACAGTTATACACAGGAGAGATTAACAATGAGTGATATGATTTACTCCTGTTTGTACGTTAGCTAAGATTAAAATGTATAGTAAATTTGTTTTGAACAAACAGCTCTAAACTAACTGCATATGGAAGGATGAACATATAATTAATCTATTTCTGTATATTTGTACTGAAATTTCAAACTAACTTCATGAAAAACTGTCCCTTTAGAACATATGGAAACTTAGTGATAGCAGTAAGATTAAGATCTTTTGGAGGTGGTGAAGAAAACTTGTTTGAGGTAGCATTAGTATCCTGAATAGAAAGGTGTCCAAATACTCTGTTTAAAAACAGATGTGGAATAACTTGCTGGCCCTGCTGTTTTGCTTGTTCAGTATTCTATTAATTTATGAGGATACACTCTCAGAAAATTTGTTCAATCTAGTCATACCTCTGGGACCTAAGTGAGCCCACAGCTTGAAAATTATTACATGGTTTGTTCTGGCTCAGGAATTAAACTACCCACCAAGAAGGTAAAATAGGGATACATGTTTCTAGCAATTTAAATTGGTAAAACTGTTCTGCACACTATTTTTAATAGTATTCTTTAACTAGGAATTAATTTAAAAAAAAAAATCATAATGTACTATCAGGGCAGGTCAACATATTAATGTTTGTCCCTATTATACTTTCAGTAGAAATTTAATAAAATAATTGATACATGTTGGACAGTATTTGAGTAAAGAAGTTGAGTATTGAAATGCAGTATTTGTCAAATTGGTCGTTTGACGAATGCCTATTTAAGCAACACACTGCTGTGTATAGACATCAGTGTCAAGAAAAATAGGGGAAGCAGGCATGAAGAGTAACACAGATCCGATGCCCTGGTTCCAGCTGTGTAAACAGATGTTCTGTGTTCCAAGTATTTCTCCTTCTCTGTTAAGCTCCAGGATTTATTGACACTCATCCTGTTTTTACCGAAGGCCCTTTGCCCTGTCTAGATGGTGTACTTCCTCGTTGCCATGCTTTTCCCCTGCTTTCCCTACTTTGGCATTCCTCTAGCCATTTGGTGCACCATCTTTGCCTCTAGGTTTGTTTTCCGTATGATTACATTTCCAACCCATTGAGTTATCTTCAGTGGAATATTATAGGATAACCCTCACCGCATGTGGCTTGCAGCTTTCATAAATTCAGTCTGAAAACTGAAATATGGGAAAATATGACACAGAACATATAAAATAAGTTATGTGTTCGGCCACAGATAGGTTGCTGAGATGATTTACTGCATGTTTGGGATGTACAGTGAGAATACTGAGAAAGGAATTAACACGTCTCTAGTCCTTCTCTGAAATATGGTAAAGCATGTCATTGTTACATTTAAAATTGATCCAAGAGCTGGTTTTCCATCCAGGCTTCTTAAATCATTGAACAGGATGTAGCTTCAGCCAATTTTCTTAGTCTTCTTTTTTTTTTTTTTTAAAAGAGCTATGGCAGGACCCACTGTTTTGTGTACTTATTTCAGTGCCCCTTTATGTCTCTTGTGATCAATGGGAAGCTTTCAATGTGACATCAGTTCTGTCGCATTATCTGCAAAATGGCACAATGTAAGTGATGCAAAGCTTTTCTTAAGAACACAGGCATAAAAACTGTACCTGGTTGAATACTTGGAAGTATGTACACAGTAATATGCACTATAGATCTCAAAATGTACTCTTTCCAGAAAAAAAATAGCTCCAAATATTTCAGATTTAGTAGTTTTGGAAAGATTTCCTTTAGATTTAAATAAACAGTGGCAACAGCTCTGGTGTATACTTCTATTCTACTACTTTAAGTCAATGTTTGTGTTTCCTCTCATAACTGTTAATAAGAACAGGGAAGGTATGAAGAGCCTTTTTATGCTACCATGTTTACACGGACTAGTACCTCACTTCGTGAAAAATTCAACGTAAGTATTGGGACATCCTGTAGAATAAAATAGGTCTTGGGTTTGTAATGTCCAAGTATCTGTCTTTATTGAAGATATTCTCTAATTATGTATATATTTTGATACTACCTGAAAGGAGGTTGCAGAGAGGTGGGAGCTGGTCTCTTCTCCCAAGTGACAAGCGATAGGACAAGAGGAAATGGCCTCAAGTTGCACCAGGGGACATTTAGATTGGACATCATGAAAAATTTCTTCACCAAAGGGTTGCCAGGCGTTGGAGCAGGCTGCTGAAGGAAGTGGTTGAGTTCACGATCCTTTGAGATATTTAAAAGATGCATGGATAAGGCACACAGGGACATGGTTTAGTGGTGGATTTGGTGGCTGGGGTTGGACTTGATGATATTAAAGATCATTTCCTATCTAAAATATTCTATGATTCTATACATATGTACATTTTTTTGGGTTGGTAATTTAATCTGAAACTTTAGCGTTAAGAAAAATTACCTTTGTGTGTTTTTTTTTAATGAAAGGAGAAAAATTTGTTTTCTTGACTCCTTTTCATATTATTTTATCTTTTCTTGCACATTGGGGGTCTGCTGTACAGGATTTTGCATTACATTCTCTACTCCTATGTTTATCCACAAGCCCTTGTGAGCCATTTGTATTGAAAGGGTGGGCATTTCAATATTTTGCCCTATAACTACAAGGTGAAGGTGATTTCATTTAAGGATTAGAACAAGAAATTAGCTCCTGCCCTTGTTCTGTTAACATATGCAGCATATTTCTCTTTTCCTTGATCATGGTCTCCCTGATACTGGTGTTTGCAACATTCAGTAAAGTCTCCTTCTACAATAGCTGCCCTGACATTCACTAGAAACAAGGAAATGCTTTACATTTTATAAAACATAAAATGGTAATAATCTAACTAGTAAATGATGAAAAAGTTAACTGTGAACAAAAAGTAAGATGTTTTTCCTGTAATCCTAACCACAGTATTTTGCTGGAACTCATTTTGTACAAGCTTTACAAAAATGGAAGGGCCGCTCTTCTAACAACGATAATTAAACAGTAAATCAGACTGTATTTTATTGTTGAATAGAACTTGCATTTGGTCACTAATTCATCTGTTCAGCTTTTGCCTTGGATACTTTGAACCGTCTCTTTATTTATAATTGCAGATGTACATGTTTTACTAGTGCATAGGTGTGCGACTGTATTTTTTGCTTGTGAAAGAATTGAAAGCAATCTTCGACATGTGTTTACATCTCTCCCAATTATCTTAAGAGCGTATGCTTTTAAAAAAATCGCTTCCTCTCTAGAAACAATCTAAAAACCTTAGCCTGAAGATGAAAATGGTTCCAGTGGTGGGAGTTTATTTTAAAGTTGTAACAGATTTATTTTTAAATTTAATAAATCTCATTGTCTTTTAAGAAAAGTGTGGTAATTTGTTGAGATTTATTAGAGCAGTTACCATGTTTAGTTATGTACAGACACGGACTGAGATTTATAGCATTTCCTGTGTGCCGAAAAGGTGGCTGGGCTGCAAGGTTCAAGGCATTGCCTGTTTTTCAGCACAGCCTATGTTCACATCTAAATTTATCACCTTTTGCTGCTAAGGGTGTGTTATTGTGCACGCGATACGTCTTTTCTTGCAAATGTGCTTCTGGTTCAGCTTCCTTGCTCCCGAGACTTTTCTATTTTGGTTCCTTGTGTCATGTGATCCCCCCGGCCAGTGAGAGCCCCGCAGAGGGAATGGCAACAGCCTGCTGGGATCAATGTAAGTCAGAAAAAACTCTTGGCTTTTTTCAGTTTCTGTCCCTCACACTCAATTTTATATGCTGCTTTTATGCCGAACATTTGCTGGGCACACCTAATAATACCTATGGAAGTGCTTAGAAGTTAGGGGTGTTTTTGGTTTGATTGATTTTTTTACTCTTTCTAACGTTACTTTTCTTACTAGGCTCCTTTTTTCCTGTGTCCTACAGTGTAGTTGAGAAGCCTAAAAAGGCAACAGAAAACAAACCAAATGTATTCCAAGTGTTGCCTAAATAATGTTTGAAGTTTAATAAGGAGTTTGTCAGGTGTAGTATTACTTTATTTAACGTGTTCTATAGACGGTGTCAAAAATCCTACGCTGCATTTAAGAAAGAATGTGGTGACCCACCCCGCCCCTTAGCCAAAATTGATCATTTAGGTAGAAAGACAATAGTAAACAAAATGATCTGAAATCACATGCTGGTGCCTTGGCCAATTGGCTGAGACATAATCGTGAAAGGACTTAATTCAAATAAAGGGCAATCCTGTATGCGAGGCAGTGTATAATTTTTATGGTATGAATGAAATACTGTATTTTGATCTTAGCCGATGCTGAGCAATACTTATACAATATGATACTGAAATCGTGCGTCTGGTGAAATTTGTCATGGTATTCTAGAGACTTTTCCTGGTACGAAGTGAGTCTTGTCTTTCTAGATTTTAAGACAGGCTTTAAACTCAGTAGGCAAAATTTACCTGGTAATTACTGCTAGGTAGTAGTTTTGTATAAATTAGCTATATTTTTTTCTTGAATAAATATGATTTTCCAAAAAACTTTCTCCCCCATAGTAGGATAGAGGTATATTTTACTTCTTTTCTATTTGTTTTGATTTGGCTTGGTTTCTTTTATTTTTCTTTCTTCCAAATTACATGTGCTTTCATGGAGTTTACTTTTAAGTTCCAAAAGCTTGTTTTGAATTGGCATCCCTAAGTAATATATAAAAGTGTAAGAACAAGTGTTTGTGAAAAAGATGTAATGAAACAAGATGAAATCTCCTGATTTCCCTTCATGGCCTGTAGCCTGAGCTGGAGATTACATCACTTGGAAGTGCTGAGGCCATTACTCCACGTTTCTTTATTTTCACTGTGTTGCTGATTAAGGTATACCTTAATGACCAGGCATTAGATGAAGGACTGTTTGAAATCTTTCTTTTCCCACCTCCCAGCTATGTGTAAATACCTGACTCAGAAACTGAAAGCAATTAGAAAAAGCCATCATCATTATGCAAATTGGATGAAATTTGGGAGCCAATGTTACAGACTTTTTCGTTAAAAAGTTTGCATTGTTGGGTTTGTTGATAAAGTGAAGCATGAGAAGGAGAGAAGATAGTTTATACTGCTTTAAAAAAAACCCAATTTGTTCATTACATGATAAATCTAACTCAGTGTTGCCTATTTGCTGTTGCTTCATGAGTTTACACAGTACCAACATGCACATAATAGGTATTTTGAGACCTCACCTCAGCGCTGGATTCCCTGTTGCGTACCACAGCTTAAAACTAAGGCTTGTGAACATGAGTACCCAATTTAAGAAATGTGCCAATCTCTGTGGTAACCGGAGAAACTGCAGTTGGTAAAATCCGATGAGATAAATTAAAGGATCTGTTACCACTTCTTTCCTTTATTTGCATCCTCCCCCCCCCCCCCCCCCCCCCCGCCCCGACCTGCCCCCTCCCCCAGCTGGTTTATCTGCAAAGGAATATAAGAAAATATTAAAGAAAAAAAAATAAATGGATGGGAATATAGCTTTTTTATTACTGTGAGGGCAGTCAAAGAGTGGCACAGGTTGCCCAGAGAGATTGTGAAGGTCTCTGTCCTTGGAGATACTCAGAACCCAGCTGGGCACAGCACTGAGCAGCTGCTGTGAGTGACCCTGCTTGAGCTGGGGAGTTGCACTAGATGACAGAGACCTCTAAGTCCTTCCCAGCCCTGGCAATCCTGTGAGTCTCTCAGAATTACCCCCTGCCGTTTGGAGAGGCAGACAGACAGAGGGACATCAGAAGTCACGTGTGGATTTTAATCTTAGACTGTCACTCTCACATTTTAGACCTTGTCATTTCGCTGCCTTAGTTCAGCCATTAATCATCCATTTGACGTGATGGCCGTACATGCCTTGCTGTCACGGCCTAACGCCACCTGAAATGTCACCGACCAGCATGCGGCTGCAGACAGCGAACAGGGTTTCTCTCACCTCTTCCTCACAGCTCTTCAAAGTTACTCCTGGCAGAGGTTTCTAATCCCACGTCTTTTTTGCCCTGCCTCCTCAGCGCAGTGTGGGAGACACTGATGGAAGGAGAAGGAGGAAATTAAGAGTAAAGTTAATGAGAGTACTGTGGGAAAAGTGTAAGTAGAAAGTGAAGGGACAGAGACAACTGGGACTCTTACCCTACTCAAACCTCACTGTGGAATCTCCAGAAGCCAAGGAAGGAGAACAGGAGCTTGCAAAGGCCCCACCAGTGTGTGTAGATGGAGGGGAGGAAGGAGCAAGCCTCATGGGAGCCCTTAGAGGCCACAGAAAAAGTTAAGCCCCAGTCCCATATACTCAACACAGACGTGTACTCCACAGGCCTTGTGAGTGGTGCAGGGAAATATCATCTAGTAGTAAATGTAAGTACAAAAAAGAGTGAAAAGTGAAAAAAAAAATTTGTCTATTTATATACACGTATACATAAAAATATCAGATGCCCTTGCCAAACATTAAAGTGTAGAGACTTCATTTGAGACTTTAAACACTAAATAATTGATTAATATAAATTGTAAATGAAAATGCAAAAGGTAATTACTTGTGTTTAGGAAAGTTGATTTTAAATATTTTTTTGCCATAATGCTGTAGGTGATGGGTTTGCTCAGATATTGTTTATCTTGATGAGATATGAATACTTGTCCTGAAAGCTGTGGCTGACACAAAACTAAGCAGGTGTGGCTGTGAGTAAAGTCAGACTGGAACTGGAAATGTAGGTGAGTTCAGCCTTCCAGGGCAAGGGTTGGCTAGGGCATGACCCTGTTTATATGAGGCACAGTGAGTTGTCTGCAGGAGTTAAAGGTAGGAAGGATTACACTCAGTGACTCAGAAGGCCATTTCTGGCTAAACAGTGTAATTGGAATTTAAACACAGTATTTTTTTCATGAAGAAGACACAGCTTAAAAATATGACCATATATTTCCTCATCAAAATATTATTATTTTCTTTCTTTCTTTCTTTCTGGAGGGCAACACTGCATATGAACGTGGATGAAATTTGTGTGATGCTTTCTTGTAGATGACAATATGAGCATTTGACTTTGCAAGAGTAAAATAAACGTCTTTTTTAATTTTAGGAGAAAGAAAGCACATTCCAAGGAGCCAGTAGCTTTAGCTGCTTGGTCAGCTAAATTATTAGCTGGCATTATTCAGCTGATGCTTCATAACTAGTCTGAGAAAGAAGATAAAACTGGAGGAAAAGATTTTTAAATAATTACCTGACATTAAACAATTTGCTAGCTCTACAAGATATATTTATTTCTTTTGCTTTTTCAGTGGCTAACATTTGTGTATTTCAGCTTTTGGGTTGTCTTTGCTGTTTTCTTTTTATTTTTTAATAGTTTCTGTTGTTACCATTACTTACTGCAGAAGGTATGTTAATAGTTGAAAGGAGAAAATTTTGCCAGTTTAACATTTAAGTGTGTTATAGAGTCTAAATGCTAAAACTTGGTTATTTTTTAAAGTGAAAATAATATTTGATTTTGAAAATATAGAAAAATCCCACAAAAATATATTTATTAATGTGTTTTAGTGAAAAGCCCTAGAGATAACAAAAATACCACCTGTCTTGTGCTTGATTATCTTAAAAAATTAAATGGTTAAAGGCAAATAATCTACAAAAAGTCTGGAATTACGCAGATATGTTTCAAATATTTTTTTAAGAGTCCAATTACATTTCTATATAAAGCTGCTAGTCTTGTGTCCATAGAGTTCTAAATAGCTTTCATTCATAATTTTTATGGCTTTCAATAGCACAGCAGTTACAGGTTAGATCTGCCAAGACAGCTTGTGGACTATCGTAACTGTCTATTCAGTCTATATCATCCATAACAGATAAACATAAACACCATGCAGCCCAAATTGGGCAGATTTGAATTTTGGGAATTTTTTCAAAGCACTTATTTTGAAATCCAATGGAGAAGTAAAATCTTCCTTAGATTCTGCTTGTTCTTTGAAAGTTTGAGCGTAACTTTTGTGTGACTGCTTACAGTTTTACCTTGTATGTTTATCTCCTTGTAAGTGGAGATAAACTGGTTGTGTCTTTACAAATAAGATCATTGAGATTTTGTTTTGCAGTGATATCATAGGAAGCATTTTATAGCTGAGTCTCATTTTATTGGCATTACCAGTTTTGAGGTAATGGAGTTGAATAATATTTGTGGGTTTATCTTGCTGTATTGTTATAAATCGACAACTTGCTTATTCATTCCACAATACCATTAATCTCAGACTGTGCTGCTGCCCAGTATGCAAATATATCCACAACTGATGCCAGGCTGTGTGTCCCCACCATCCCAAGAAATCATTCATTTTCTACTTGTGTTGACTTCCTCTGCCTTTGTCCGAGGGCACTTTGTGTACAGACATTGACACCTTGCCTGGACACTTTTGGGTTTGAAGGCAACCCTGAACCCTTGATTTCGTGTGGTCATTAGAGAGGTGATGGCACATTTCACAAGAGCAAGGTATGATAATATTTCTGTCCCAGACAATCTGATCGTTCTGTTTTGTCAACCTAAACTTGTCCTGTAATTTAAACATTCTGTAATTTATGTTTTTCTATCCTGTCAACCAGCTGCTGTGCACCACACATGACTGCATTTCAATGATGTTTCCATCTATGTTGGTGTACTAGACACACAAGACCTGCACTTGCATACGCATGCACACACTTTCAAACAGGAGGACGTCAAAGGCCCCACTTAAATGAAATTTTGTAGTTTTATGACGTATGAATTGTATGAGTTCATAATTATTTCCAACAGCATTTGCTGTTGCTCGCTGGCACAGTTTTGTACACAAAGTGTCCATCACAAACAATGAAAAAGTAAATTCAGGGAAAAAGGAAGGTCGGCACATATGTCACAGATGAAGATTACTTTCATACTTCCTTTTGGACTTACAAAGAGCTATCTTTAAAAAAAAATATTGATTTGTTTTCTTCCTTTATTTCTTTTCTCTTGAAACCTAGCAACATGAAGGATGCACTTGTAGAAATGCCTTTAAAAAATAAAGCAGGAAAAGCTAGAGAAAGCTGAGTCAAGAGAGACTCAAGAAACTTTGAATTACATGGTGAATCTGTGTTGGGTTTTTTTTTGGGTTGTTTTTTTTTTAAAGGAGGAATAGGCACAAGCAACTGATCTTTCTTCCCTCAGGGATTAAACTGAGGCAAGTAAGACAAACCATTCAGCAAATTTGGTCTTTGGTAACTTAAATGATTGAAAACTAGACAAAACATTGTAAAACTCACTATGTTCAAGGTAAATTTTTTGTGCTTGGAAAATGAAGCTTTGCTTCATTGTGAAGTGAGCCCTTATCAGCTGCCTGGTGTTATACAACCCTTCAGCCCAACTGTTGCCACTGTAAAACAACCAGGGTCTTCTAGTTCCAGTAAACGCTAGACTGGCTTAGATCCTCCCAGGCCCACTGTGCCTGCTTTCCTGGCATAGCTTCCTGGCGGGTTCCCAGCCGTTGGTGTCCATCCCTGTGAATGTCTGGCAGTGCTGTGGTGGGACAGCGAGAACCTGATGTCCTGGGTGGCATGTAATGCCAGACACATGGCTTGAGACTGCCCAAAGAACCAGTCGTGTGTTCAGACCCTACTGTCCCCGTGAGGGGTCGGGGTGCACTTGGCACACTTCTGGAGCAGAGATTTCAGTTCAGTTTACTGCAAAAGGAATCTGGTTTTTTATACACCTCCACTGCTCTGCAAACCAAGCCAGTGCAAGCTTTGGGGAAATCACTTCAAAACCTCGCTACCACTGTCAACAAAACCCGTAACATAGACACAGCTTATTTTTATTAACTAATTGCCATCCCTATGCTAAATAACTTATCACTAATTCATCTCAGCACTGGATCTGCCCCGGTAGGTCAAATAACTGCTTACAAAAGACTGGATCTTCACACTTAAAGCTACATCTTCTGTCACTGAAACATAATCAAAGGGAAAAGCAGATATTTTGGATAAAATTGGAACACTATCTCTCAAAAATACTTTAAATCTATTTATGTCTGTAGTGATAGAAGCCTTCTGCACATGACTGAGTTGCTGTTAGTTACCTCCAAGGCTTCTTGCACACAAAGCAACTCACCTCTCAATCTGAAGAGAAGTAAAAATATACAATGGCTTTAAGCAGAAACTTATTTCTGCATAGGCAATGTACTAGGACTTGCTCCTGCATAGACAGTAGTCATAGTGCATCTACTACATGCTGGTAAGTTTCTGCTTTAGTTTCATTTATTGAATCCAGCCTAAGTTGGAGAGCTAGCCCAGTACTGAGCTGTCATAGCAACCAGATCATGTAATTTGTTCACAGTGCTTATCCACATTTATCTTAAAGCACAGTTAGGCTGTTTTTCCTCTCATGGACAGGCTGATCTAGAGCTTTTCCCCTCTGGCTGTTGAGAAGCTTGTAATTTCTATACTAAATTTGTTTGCAGTGCCAGCTTTCTTTCTTTGGCTTAAATACCTTTTAGGTCTTGATGTTTATGCCTAATGTTGTATTTGTAGAGTAGTCAGATTACCTCTCTTTGTTGTTTTTTAGCCTTCATTTCTTTTATACTATTCAGATTTTTATTGAATATGAGATGCCATTTCTTTACTTACTTTATGTTGTGAAATCCTTTTCCAACTCCTTGCAGTTGGCCCTCTCCCTTACTATCACAGTATCATCAGCATACTTAGGTATATCACTATTCACCCTCTTTTCCATGTCTCTTATTAAGATATTAAATAACAGAGGCACTACTAGAAAGACTTCCCTTGTGACCTCCCTCCATTGAAAAAATCCTAACCATTAGTATTTGGTTTTTTGTCCTACCTTTCGTCCAACTGTTTAGCCCCATGTGGCCTGTCTGTGGCGTCTGTTTCTCTGAGAGTTCTGAGAAGTTGTTGAATCACTTAATTCCTTGCTGCATTTGTATTGGCTCCAGAATAAAATTCCTTTTAGGGAAGCTCCCATGTTGACACATCTCCAAATACTGTATTTATGGATGCAAAATTTCATTTAGTTTTTCTGTTATAGCTTTATTTTCTTTCGGTGCTCCTTTTACATCCCTATGTTTCAGACATCTGGACACTCTGCCAAGCTTTCTGATCTTGATGTACTTAAAAAAACCCCAAAACAACAAACCCCAAACAAAAAACAAAAACCCCCACAAAAAACCCCTGACAAAATACCAACGACACAAAATCTCTTGCAAGTTGTTTCTCTAACCTTTTTGGCTTATCTGATTGCATTATTACATTTAGTCTGCCAGAGTTTTATTTTCTCTTTTATTGTCCTCATTAAGACACCAACTTCAGTTTTTTGAAGAGCTGCTTCAAATAACCTATTACATCAGTAGTTAGCTGTGTTGGTTTTCCATATGTTTGCTTTGCATCACTCAATATGTTTAGTGTATTACCTACAAACATTTTGCTCTTCTATTTGTCCACTCGTTAGTTCATTTACAGCAACTTCTTTATTTCTATGCAATTCATATTTTTCCAAGCAAGCAATATTTTACATGATGTGTTGCCTTTGTTGCTCCTCCATAGATGCTTAATTTAAAGGCTTTATGACCGTTATTAAAAATTGGCTCTTGGTAGCAAAATTCCTACATATGAGACCCTACCAAATTAATATTTGCTTGTCTTGTGGGTTATGTGTTTAGCTGCTCCCCAGAGCTTTCACTCAGAGTGTCTAAAGGTTTTGTTTTGCAGCCATGCGTAACTTTGATATTTACTTAATTGTAATGGAGTATTTTCTGTCTACCAACATCGTCTTTCTCATCTCTGAGGTTTTTATAATATATAGCCACTTACCAGCTACAACCTAGTTGGAGAAATTGGGATTAGTAAAAGCATATTGGATATTCCCTTTCATGTTCCTCTCAGTGCAGGTTTATTTTCATTTTCTAGCTTTTAAAGAGTACTATCAATGAGTTTTCCCTCTTCTTCCCTCTCCCCTCCCCTAAAATAGTGTCATGAAGCTGAATATCTTCTGCTACTAAGGATGTTTTTTTGAGAGCTACATTTTGTTTCTTGCTACGCATTCTAAATGTGTCTTCATAAGTTGTGCTGTACCATCCATCTCCTGTGCTAGCTCCTTTTTAATATGTTGTGTTCTACAATAAATCAGCTAAATGTGCCCTAGTAACGTTATTAATTGCTGGTAAGTTACTAGCTCAGATGTTTACCTTTCTGAAAACCCTCCAAACTGACAATATCTTTTTGGTTTCTGTGGTGACCAACTTACTGATTTTGATATGTTGGGATGGGGGTTCTGCATATTTGAAGAAAGTGAAGTCAATGTCACCTTCTTGCACTTGCAGCCGTCTGAAGGAGCTGGGAAAACCTCAGCAGAGTCAGGCAGCTCTGAGCTGCAGTGCTGCTTAGGTTTGTCACGTTACTGTGTCTTGCAGTCCATCATGTTGTTTTCCTCTTGGCTCTGCTCTTGGCCTCTGGATGCTGTGAGGATTTGCAAGGGGGAACTCGGGCAACACATGTCTCTGCTGTAGCACTTGCCTTATGGATAATTCCCACTGTATGAGCACAAGGCTGTTACAGTCCTGTTTTCAGAGCTTGGGGGGCTGAAAAGATCTGCTCTGACCATGCTGACTGACCTGCTGTGTAGCACAACGTGCATGAGCTCTCCGAATTATTTTCTTTTTGAAATCACAGATAGTTTAGCAAGGCCGTTCATGGCTTCATGGTATGATTACTTTAAATCAGTCTGGAGAAGCACAGAGTAGGTTTCCAATGGGTAATTAATTATCTGTACTGTTAAAAAGTGGTGTTTATTTCTGGCCTTTATATGTGTTATCCCAATAGACGGTCAGTCAGTGATAAACAGAGGCAAATGCGACTCTTCTTGCTATTCCATTTTCCCTACTGAGCTATATTATATGAGGATTACCCTAACCCTGCGGGTACAGGGTGATATTGGCAGCTCCTGTTCAGCTGTCTGCTAATACTCCAAATCTTTGTTGGTTGCTTCTGCTCAGGACAGAGCACTGTCTAGCAAAAGGCTTGCTTTGCCTCCCCCACCCTCCCCCCATACACCATGCTTTTGTATTTAGCTATAATGGAAATTATGTTGTTTTCCTAAAAGAAGGTTACAACATAGTCCAGATTGGTTTTCATCATTAAAAGCAGTAGTTTTTTATTTATTATTCCTCCAAATACTGGATTTTTCACACATCTGGTTAGTAATGCTATTATTCTTGCATTCATGACCTGAGAAAAATACAAAACAGCACAGTTGCCAAACACAACCTGTGAATTGCACTAGAACATGCTTGGTTGTCTCCATTCACCATTGTATTTTTTTAAAGTCTAAGAAATAGTTTGCTTTCATTCTAATGTACGACAGTTTGTTTTATTTCAAACTTGTACATTAATCAAATTGTCAGACTGTTGTATCAAATCCCTTACAGTAGGCAAAATACATTACACAACACTATTGCTCCCATCAGGCAAATATCTTGAATTGATAGTTATTCAGTTAGTTTGAGAGGAATCACTGGATACTAATATAATCTTATGGGTTGATATTATTATATTAGTCTCTAATTCTTAATTGAAACCTTGATTTCCCCTGACAGTAGAATCAGATATTGTGCCTAAGTTAATTGGGTCATCCTGTTTATCTCTTTAAACTTCTAGTGTTATACCAGCTTTTTTCTCCCTGAGTCTTACAAATTTCCACAATGTTTCAGGATTTATTGGAAATCATAGTGCATGTGCAGAGAAACCATTGGCCAGCTCTTTTAAATTTTGTAGCGATTTTTTTTTCAGACATACTGGATCAAAAGTGCAATCTCCGTAACTGCAGCTTAATATTCTTGTGAGTTGTTGCAAGGTTGGAGAGTGATACAGCTTCATCTGTCTTCTCCCCTCAAAGCAGAAAAGACTGATTGGACGCTGCCTTGTTTCTTTGCATTACTGTTATGGAGACCACCAATGTTCCATTCTAAGAATTATCTGATGCCACTATTGGGATTCCTTTTTGTTCCCTAAATATTTTAGAAAACTGCCTTTCTTTGCCTGAACTGCTGCTTTCCTCGTGTCCCTTTGTTGCAGGTATTAATTATCTAGAATTCCTGAAATACTGTCTTTTATATGCTTTCACTTTACAAATATATTCTCTGCACACATTTAAGATTGCAATTATGGTTTGAGAATCTAAAGTTTTATTATCCCAGACTATTATTAAATTTATGATTTTTCACTTGTTGTTCACCTTCTAAACCATGGGTGAACCAAATTTGAGTTTCCTTTTTATTTTTTGAACCATGGTATTTTGATGAATTACAGCATTTCCCAACAGCCAGTAAACGGTGCTTAAAAAGTTTTCAAATACCATTCATATTTTCTAGGCAAACATTTGCTCTCAAATGATTTTAATCCTCTTTGCTTTCATATATGTGAAACTGTCTCTTTAAAATTAGAAATTGTTTGCGTATGTATATGTTTGACTGATTTGGACTTATTTATGTTTTGTTGCAGTCAAGCTGTTCTGAGTTGCATCTATGTGACTAAACATTTTTATTAAATGATTATCTCATCTTCTTTTGCCAAATGATATGTAATTTCCCCATGTTGGATCCAGCAATTTTTAATTTGAGAAATTGGTGTGCATGATTTTTAGGCTGTCCAAAGATTCATTAACACTGAAAACTCAAAAGAAAACATCCTGCGGCGAGGATGGTTCACATCCTGTGCTTAGTTTTCACTCTAGTCTTCTGCAGACCCTTTTTCTTCTTTCTTTAGATGTTATTGCTCTTTGATTTGTTACTTTTCTTTCCTTGATTGTTAATTCCTCCGTCTTGCAAAATAAATCACTAAATTTATTTGCACTGTGCTTCATATATTTAATAACATACTTGAAGTTAAGAACATAAGAGCTTTTCTGGATCTAGGCCCTAGTCTCTGTTGCTTTCTTTTTTATGACTGCTTTTATCTTGCATTTCACTTTCTTATCACTCATTCTTTTTATATTATTTCCTTACCTTGTCTACACATCCCAGATCTCTCATGCAACTTCCTTTCTTGGCTTCTCTGCTCCTCAGCCCTCCTTTTTCAGTCTTTTCCATCTGTCCCCACAGTTTATGGCTCTGAAGAAAGACTTGCATTATCAAAGTTACTGCTCTTGGCACTGTATTCTTTTACAGCATCGTATTAGTGTTGTAACAGCCTACCTTGAATACTTTTGAAGTGATCTGTACATCTAGAGATATTAGTAATACAGTCATTAACACCTTTTTTTTTTTTCTTTCTTGTTCTTATTTCTAGTATAACTTCTAAGTTATAATATTGGAATTAAGAAAACTCTGTTTTCATGACCTGTTCCCTTTCCCTCCGTGGAACGTTAATGCTGCTGTCCTAAAAAAGCAGTGGGGATGTGAAGAAATACTATGACTGAAATTAAGAGCTAATAAAAAATGCATTCACTGTTCTGCATTGTTAGAGTTCATAAGTTCTTGCAAAATCTTTGAGACTTAGGAACTTTAAGCCATGAACCTTACCCCTGTTTGGTAAATGAAAACATCGACATTGTTTCCTACTTGATGACAGCTTCTTTTCCTTCATTTTCTCCTTCCCTTTTTCCTCCCTTCCCTCTTACTCCCCTATCCCTTGTTCTTCCCTCCCTTCTTTATAACAGACCTGTTCTGTTCATACTAGCATGGCTGTTAAATAGCAAAATAAGTCACCTAAGTTTCTTGCTAACTTCAGAGGATCTTAACCTGTTGTGGGAGTCCTTAATTAAAATAAAATAGTTTTAAATAACTTTGTTGTTTAGTTTCAGCAATTTTCTTCACTAGTTCTTGGCAACCAGAACAGGAAGGTTGATTTTCTGTTCTGTTGGTGGTATGTGTTTGAACCAACAACTTCATTGTCTTAGTTGATCCAGATGTTTTGGCCTGTGAGGTAAAAAACCTCTGCTGTCTGTCATGTTTTGGTTTGGTTTTGACCTGTGGGTCAGCTTATAAGGTAATGTGATGTGCAGCCTAAATCAGACACACAGGCCACCTAGATCTCAAGGAAGGATTTCTTGCAGTCTGTTGGCAAGCCCATCCTTTCTGCAGAATGTAACATAGCGATTGTTTGTAAAGAAAACTTGAAGTAATGTTGCTTGTCTTTGTAGCCGCCTTTATCTTAGAATCAGGGGGAAGTGAAGGAAGAATTCACCATCCACTCAGCTCAATTGCTGCTAACACTGGACTAATGATCCACTGGTGGCACACACTCTGGCTCGGTTAGGCTGGAAGGCGTATTCAGCTTTGCTGTTGCGAGTTGTAATGCACAGGCTGAAGCATTGCTAGTTGCGTGTTTCCATACTACTTCCCTTCAATGTAAGTTTGCAGATGCCTGGTTCAGGAAGAAGCTCTTTAGTCCCTTTGCTGATGAACTTTCTACTGGCTGACAGTCACCACTTTTCCCCTCTTGCTTATTTCCTTCTCTTTGTCTCTATCCATTTTATTTTTTTGCTCTTTATTCTTTCCTCCAGACTTCAGCCTCAGCATTGTCCCTCTGTTCTCTCAGCATCTTCCCAGCTGCTGCTGCTGCACATCAAGACTTCACTGCCTGCCCTGTGCGATAGCTCCCTGCATGTGTGCTTCTCCCTGCTTCCTTCACGGGTGGCCCTTGCTCTTCTTGATGACGGTGTCTGCCGAAAGCAGAGACTGTTTGGAGATCTCCCTAGAGCCCGCAGCTACCAGCTCCATCACCTCTGCAAGTGATGTGAGTGACAGTAAGGTTTGCACATCTTGAGCAGGAAGTTCAGCTGGAACAGTGAAACGTTCAAACGGCTCAGATGTTGAACAAGCTTCTAACTTTTTTCTCAGTCTTTAATGGATTAGGAGACTTTGATTAATTTCATGGTTCAAAGATGGTTTTGGTTGCAAAAGTGTTTTCAGATAGTACAAAGAAGTTGAAAGTAAAATTCAGCTAAATTTAATAGCCTTCAATTTCTGCACCTTATTCTCACTTCAGAGTAAGTCAAACTGCCACAGAATCTGTGTGAAACAAGTGAATCACAAAGCTGCAGTTTCTGTAATTACTTTTGAAGCAACTCTTTTTTTTTTTTCCTCCCTCTGGAAAACAGCTGCTTCCTTCTCTGAGTCTGAACAAGTATTGTGAAAGACTTGGGCGTTATTCTCTAATGAATATATTTATATATGTAAACCCATGTACATGTGTGTGTGTACACTTACATACACATACAGACATAGATTAAAATATTCCTCTCTATAATGAATATGCCATTAGCACAGGGTTAATGTCATATACCAGTAAGTTCAATCCGGAGAGACGCTGCTTGAGTCTTCCTCCCCTGCCGTCCCCCCAGCATCTTTCCTTTCAGGATAAAAGTATATAAGTATAAAAGTTTCCTTTCAGACCTAAAAACATATTTTGCTTTTTCTCTGAAAAGTATTGCTATACTCAAATTGTCATGTTTTACAAATGTGCATTCAGTGAGGATTTCTGTGTGTTTCACTTAAGTTATTGAAGAGTTGCCCTGCAAAGGCATATGAGTTAGGCCAACAGTAATGACAGTTCGATTCATGCACATGTGAGCTGTTTCAGATTATTCTTTTGTATGGGCAGAGATGAGGGCTTTATATTTTACCTGGATGACTTTTAAAAAAATCCATAATAATTTGTTTCTTGTAAAGGTAATTGGATCCTGAATGTTGTTTGGTATGAAGAGCTGAAGTATTTATAAAATCTGGCAGAAGAGACACATGATTCTTTATATATTTCTTGTTTCTAAGTGAGCCTGCCACAGTTGTTAAATTGGACATAGTGAGAATACAAAAGTGAAGAAATGGAAGAAACACCTTTTCATTATGGGGAGTAGAGGATGTAACAAGGGAACAAAATAAAAATTGTATTTGGGAAGGAATAGGAAAACATCGCTCAAAGTGTAGAGAGGACAAAATACTGGTAAAGAAAGAGGACCTGAGTCTAGGGTGATCTGGGCAGTTTCGTTAGTTTGGTTCAAACAATTAATGTTTTATTTTGGTCACATATAGGGTGATGGGTCCTGGAAATAAGGCTGCACAGTATGCTTGCCCTGAAATAGTGTGGACGTGTCCACATTAGCAAGTAGTGCAGCAGGATAGCAACAGGCCCAGAGAGCAAGACAGCTGGTGCTGAGGAACCTCACCTCCACACTGTATGTGTTCCAGGGGATTTTGCTTTGGAGAAGCTGTAGTCTGGTGCTGTGGGCTAAACCAACCCACAAGTTGTAGGAGAGCTCCAGGAGAACACCTGGCTTCAGATGTTTCAACCAAATGCAGTCAGTCTTATAAATTTAATAATAGTTTATTAATTTCTGCATATTAATGATAGTTTAATATTAGAATTCTTGAGATAGCAGGTGAAAATATATTAAGTTCAAAACCTTGGGAAAAAGGTGCAAATTTTTAAGAAGGGGATAATTACCCAGTGGAAAAGATGCAATTCTCTAATTTTCAAGGCAGGGATTGTCTTTTAGAAAATCCATTCAGATACACAAGTCATTGTACTAGGTTTTAATTTCTGAAAGTGAGCAGTGTATGGGAAGAAGATAAATTGTCTGACTGCAGTTCAGGACTCAAAGTGAGTTTTCCAGGGCTCCTTTCACAAGCACAGGCTGTGCCTAGGTCTTGTTCTTTACTGCTCCTGGCCCCTCACTCTAATTCTGGCTCTGTTGATAATTTCTTGTGTGACATCTGGGAGCCTTCCCCATTGTCATTTCTTACTGAGTCAGGAGTAGCACTAGATGGCTGTCATATGTCTTTAATCAATGAATCTCACCAGATTTCTTGAAATCTTCATGCTGGTATTGCTATAGTAATGTGAAATTTTGATGTCTGAGTGTTACCGGGCACAGCTGTTCCAGTCACAGACACATCCTTGAATGTTTTATGTCTTCAGTTTATTTTTATCTTTAGAAGGCTGTCCACTTTTTAAAAGATTTCTAGTTGTTTGGAAAACAGCCTCTGTATCAAACTCCTCAGATGAAAGCACCCTCTATACACTTGTGATTTTTTTTTTTTTAAATTTCTATCCTTGCTTTTTTTTTTCTTCCTCTCTTCTCTTGCGTGTTCATTTGTCTGGCTACCCTTAGCAACATCTTTTACAGATGGAAAACCAGCAATACTTTCTGGAGTCTCACTGTGATTGAATCAGGAGCAGAATTTACTTTACAAAGTGTTTATGTTACCAGTCCCACTATTCCTTTCATCATCCTGCATATTTAATATTGTGTATCAGGGAGATCTACAGGTTCTTAATTTGTCTTTTTCATAGTTATATTTTGCAACCTTACCTGGAATTCAGAAGTGGAAAAATAGTCAACTCTGCATAGTAGGGTCTCTGTCTCTGGATTGGATGAAGAAAGTCTTCTCTCTTGTATTTTGTATAACCACATATTATGGATTGCAATCTCCAGAGAAATCACTTTGCAGGTTCCTCTATAGAGACAAAAGGGGACAGAATGAAAATTCACTGTTCTCTCATTTTATTCCTGAGGAGTTCTCTGTAAGAGTTGCAGTCTTAAGTTTTGCATCAACTCCCTCAATTCTGGAGGCCAGGGGGTGCTATAGGTATATGCATTATAATCTATGTAGGTTTAGTAGTCAATATAGAGGGCTCATGAAACCTGTTGCATATTTTATTGTCTTGCTGTTCTGAATTCTGAGTGTTTCATTTCTTTAAGCATTTATCTTGGTGGCAGAAGTGGTGTGTATGTGTGCACGCCCTGATTTGGCTTTAGGCAGGTCCTTGTATTTCTAGTACAATATGTATTTATATGCATCTTATCTGAGTGAGGGAATGCATAAATGGGTCTCAAGCCTGGGAGTTCAGCCCTGGGAAATTATGAACTTTATACTGATAATATGGTTTCTTTTCTTAAGGGGAAAGAACTTGTGGCATAGAATGAAATGGGAGAGAAATATTTTATTTCCCAGATAAATCCCCCATATATAAATATATGTAGATAAAAATACACATATGCACTTATGTGTGCTTTTACATTGTTTTCCCAGTGGGGAGATTGTGAAAAATAATTTCCTTAATGAAATATTTACTATTTGAAAATACATTTTATTATATTTAAATATTAGGCAAGATTAAATTACTTGAATTACATACTCTCTAAAGAACTTTAGTTACTCAAACACCTATTATTCCTCTTCTCCTGTTCTAACCATTCAGACTTGTAAGAAGCCAGGAAGTGTACGAGTCCAATTAGCTTTTCATAAAGTGATAATACAGTGTATATGAATGCTCATACAGTCTGAGTGAAAAGGAGACACAGAGCATATCATATCTTGTTTTGTTTGTGTGTTAGAGTCTCTGATGAAGTAATAATTGATTAGACAGATTGTTTGTAGGTAGTAAGACCTGGACCAAGTTTTTTTCAACACCGTGTTTTCCCGGAAGTTATTTGTGACTGCACAAATAAAATGCTGTACCTCTAGGTTTTAATTACCTTTTAATTTCAGTTTCTGATTTCCTGTTCTAATATGTTACATTATTTTACTGACTGTTGGAAAGCAACACCTCTGATTTGAAAAGATGGCCATTAAACTAATAATTTCTTTATTTCCCAGTCCTGGGTTAAATGCATATATGATTCCTGTCTTCAAGGTAATGCATGGGCATGTTCTGCAGATATGTAGAATGCCTTCTTGCTTTGTGTGTATGAAATTGTGCATGTATGTATGTATTGGTACAGAGATTTTTGCAATTGTTTTTAATTTCTAAGGGATCTTGGCAGACATACATGCGTTTGAAGATCATTTCAGGTGTGGAGAGGTTTGGAGTTGACTTTATATTTAATAAAAAATAGTTGCCCATAAGAATATCCTATCGCGTGCTAAAATTAATTTACCTGTTTAAAAATGAATGGAATACAACCAAAAAGGCTATGGGCACAGTATATGAGTGTTGGTATTGCACAAAAGTAAGGCAGTGGTTTCACATTACGAAGGATTTGTTAGCTACGCTGACTTGAGATATTCCTGCCCTCCTGCTGGTGATTCTCACCAGTTACTGTGTCACCCCTTCTGCAGAGCCAACTCTACTCTCTGCTAAACCGTACTGTACTCCAGGTCAAGGAGCAGACCTAAAAACAAAAAAAAAGAGTTAAAGTGTGTATGTGTGCGTTTTAGTCTTGGATCAGAAAACCATGCAACCTGCCAACAGTTGTTCTGGTCCCACTGAAGTAGTGGCTTAGGTTTAGGAAGGAGCTACCAGAAAATGGAAAGCCAGGAAACCTGTAAGTCCAAAAATAAACATTGCAAAAAGGAAACACGCTGTCAAATTCCCACCTTGCACTTGTCAGATGGGCAACCTAAAGTCCTGTTGAAGACAGTGGGCCTCAGTGCTGACTGTGGCATTGCAGGTTTAAAATAGGCAGCAAGAAAGGTATGGTCAGTGTTGCACACTGGATTTGTAAAAGTCTAACATTCTTTCCCTTTAGTCTCCTTTTGTTGTTTTTAACCTTTTCAAAGGAAAAACAAAGGCATAATACTTCAATGAGTAGAGTCCTAGGTTGATGACTGTAACAATGACTGGAGAAATGGTTATGGAAGCGTTTTGACATGAGGCCATTACCTAAGATTAGGGAGATTTCCTCTGCTGATCTGTATAGAAATGATTTGTGATACGTACTGCTGGTCATATTGGCATACATGGTTTCTAGTGTGCAGATTCTGACCTGTGATGATGTGCGTGTCCTTTTCCCGGAAGGCAATCACTATTAGCTACATTCATTGCCACAATTTAACTGTCTGTAGTCTGAATGCAAGTTGCTTCTTATAGACCCTCGTGTTAGACAAAATATATTATGGTTGTTATATCCAAAATAATTTTTCTTTGAAAGGTCAACTTTAAATCACCACCAGATTATTTAAAATCTAATGTCTTCTGTTACTGGTTACTGTATGGATCTGAACAGAGTATAAACACAGTACTTTCCTGGACAACTGAACTGTGTCATCTGGGTATCTTAGCATTTTGGAGGCTTTTTTTTTTTTCTCCTGGTTTGACCCAAGAAGAAAAGAGGGAAAATAGACAGAGCAGGTTAAAATAAATTCTTAATGACTGTAGTTTGTTTCAACTGCAAGTCAAGAGGAAATTCTGAAGGCATTTTAAAAACAATAGTGTTTTTTTTGTGGTTATTTTATAAATGTTTCTTGTCTTCCTTTTTCCTCTTTCCATTTATTTTTGCAATGCTGTTATGTATGAGAATAAGGAAAGATTGTTTTTGTCATCCAATTTTATATTTAGTGGAAGATATCACAACACTCCTTAGTGTGCCAGACAATGTCTGTTGGCACATTCCAGCATGTTGCCTGGGAAACAATGTGTTTTCTCCATTGACATGAAAGTATTCTCTCAGCTGTGAAACTGTATTTTAGGAAATCGAAAGAAAAGTGTGCATAGGTGCTTACACTTGATGCCTCACTATTAATGAGAAAAATGCTTTTAATTACTTCTTCAGTGATGTGTTCACCAGATAAATACAGAACATCAACCAAAAAATATGAAGATTGCAAAATTTATAAGAACTGCTATTTCATTCATAATTCAGCTCTATTATGTATGCTTAGTATATGATAAAAGTGTAATTACATGATTGCCTGATATTGCTTATAAAATCTCTTCTTCAGGCACAAAATACAAGATGTGTAACTGATGAACAACTGTTCCATGTTTTGTCATCATTGTGTAATGTATGGTAAAGTCCTTATTTTAAATGTTGCTATGAAAATATTATGGAGACTTGTGTTAAGTTTATTAATTACCTTATAAGTCTTTTGACTGTTTACTATAAGACACCGTTTCAAAATCACTGAGGCCAAGAGAGCAGTATTATTTCTATTTTAGAGTTCATGGCTGGGATAAATATTAAACTAGTACAATCTAGAGACTTTTGAGACTTTACTTTTCTCAGCACTTAACATTAGAAAGGGCTTTAAACAGTCATATTTAAACCTGAGGCATAAGTGGCAGTTTTAAGTTCTTACTTGCCCTGTAAATCAGACATGGTTTCTTGGGTTAAGACTCTGAAGTGAAGATGTTGCTGGGAAATAGTTTAGATATAATTAAAAAAAAACTTCTTTGCTTGTGTTTTCAATACCAAGTCATGAGGCAGACAGAGTAACTGAAAAAAATAAGTATATAGACATGAAAATGACTAAACACAGGTGAAATTGAGACGTACAGTTGAGTGTATTTAAATTAAGATGAAGAAATAATTTGAGAGACATTCTTCTTGAGTTTCCAATGTTTGTATCATCTGTCAAGTTGTAATTATCTTGATTATATATTGGCAAAGACAGTATCTGTTTGAAAAGGAAAATGGTGAGTGGTTATTTACAGTCTGTCTTCAGTCGTATGTTAAGCTTTAGACCACATTTTGAAGGATAAGGGATTAAAAACTAGATGGTGAAGAGAAAATTAATTAAAATGAAACACTTACTTACCTACCAAAAGTTGATTGTGCCACAGTTATCTGATTATTCCTTTGATAACAGATTTTCCAGATAAAGAAAACCCAATTGGTTTGATCAACATTAATTGAAGCATTTGGGGGGAAATCACAGGAGAAAGTATCAACTAAATTGGAGAAGATTAAACTCCCCAAAACTTAAGATCTGTAGTAACAGAACTGTACAGTTTACTGAACTGTAAAACTGAAGTAATGGTATAAAGTGAAAGATCACGTACTGAGCAAGAAATATTGTCAATTCCCTGTAAACTGAGACCTCCCTGTCTGAAAGCAACTAAAGTATGCTTCAACTCGAGTATACTTAAGTATGTTTAGAGGTATGTAGGCATACATCAATGTATTAGTTGTTAATTGGATGGTTATGAATGGATACTATTAATGCAGCTGTAGTCAAGGCAAGATGTTCAGGTGTTTAACTGACATTTCAGAGTACAGAAAAGATAGGGACATACTGGAGTTTGTCCAGCAAAGGGCCACAAAGATGATTAAGGGATGGGAGCATCTGAAGGGGGAGAAAGAGCTGGGTCTGTTCAGCCTGGAGGAGGGAAGTCTCAGGGGGATATTAGTAAGCTGTATATTCTGTCCCATCAGGTATTTAAAGAAGATGGAGCCAGACTCTTCAGTGTTGCCCAGAGACAGGACAAGAGGCAATGGGCAAAGACTTAAACACAGGAAATACTACATAAACATAGGATTTTTTTTTTCTTTTTACTGTAAGGCTAGGCAAACACTGGAACAGGCTTCCCAGAAAGACTGTGGTCTTCACCTCTGGAGTTGTTAAAAATCTTCTAAGTTTAAGGCTAAGCAGTCCTAAGCAACATGATCTGGCTGACCCTGCATGAGCAGGGAGGTTAGACTAAACAATCTCGAGATCCCTTTCCACCTCAGTGATTCTTATATACTGTGATATAGGAAAATATCTATGACATTGTATAAGGTTCTGTATTATATTTCGTATTATCCTAGTTAGCCTTGTTCAGGTCACACATGGGCTAGAAAATTGCAAAGTGCTAGAATATGAGCAAAAAATGTATAAACTCTAAATTGAAAGTAAGAGATCTGGAAGAGATATGAGGGATATTATAGAACTCTGAGTCAAGGACCATAATCTTCAGGTAATGGATAGTGCTATTTAAGCTAAAAGGCAGTGCTAGAATAACTGAGCTGAAAGTTGATATGAAAGTAGATGATATTCTTAAAACATGTGGAATGAGATATGAAAGTAGATGATATTCTTAAAACATGTGGAATGGGATTTGAGATTAATTTTCCTCTTAGACTGAGAGATTTTAGCTGATAAAAACTATTTAATTTGGTCAAACTGAAGTAGAATTTCACAGAGAAGCTGAAAACCCTCCTGACATACTGGTCAGATTCTGCTGTTTTTGATATATGCTTCAAAGTAGAGAAATGTGTGAGATAGTCCATAAAGGGACAATGAATTTTTTAATGCAGGCAAAATGATGCTCTTTCCTTAGCAATGTCCTTGGGAACATTGCAGATTATCTATTGAAAAAATTAGCCTATGTACAGCACAGGAAATCTCTGCAATAAATGTCAGCCCAAACAGTTATAAGAAGATGAAAATATAAAAAGAACTGTTCCACAACATTAATTACTGGCAGTGTCACTGTGGGGAGGTTATAATTCTGAAAAAGCTTGAAGGCTGATGATGAAGATACACTGTCCTTTGTCTTGAGCATGGCTCTCTTGATAGCAGGGAGAAAAGTAAGAACGTGCAAGAGGGAAAATGAATGCATATGCTCCCTCTAATACTCTCCCTGCCTTATTAGTTTAGGGATTCCCTGAGCCAGGTGGAGCTTTTGAGTATTTAGTGAACTTCAGTAGATTGATCTTCTAAGTTTGGTCTCTGTCCCTTTGAATCAAAGTGAGCTTACAGCATCTGGATGAGCTCTATGTCATATGAAGAATTCTCTCTGCTTGTTTTGAACCTGGCTCCTAGTGGCTTCATTTGATGCCCTGTGGTTCTTGTACTGATAGGAAACAGTCAAAGCCCATCCATTCTTTCCATGTAATTTCTGATGTGGTTGACCGCTATCAATACTCCTTTGAAGGTGCATACTCCTTGTTCAGAGTGCAATCCCAGGTTACTTTATCCTTCACTCCTCATGCAAAGGGGACATGCTGCATACATTTCAGATCTTTAGTCATCCTTGGTTATGTTGAAACTTTTGTGTTCTTCCCTATCCAGCTCAGGAGGAAGGGACCAAAACTGCAACTGGTATTCCAGGTGTAGACAAACCATAGATTTACACATAGATTTATGGCAGAGTTCTCTGTTTTGTCCTCTGTCCATTCCCTAAGGATTCCCAACATCTGATTTGCTGGTTTTGACCTAAACTGAGCACTGGGTTGATGTTTTCATGGAACATCCATCATGATTCATGGTAATGGTCAGCTCAGTGCGTATCATTGTGCCATTGTACATATAAATTTAGGGTCATCATTCCTCACGTGTCTTCACCTTTACTTCATCTGCTAATTTGTGACCAGTCATACAGTTTTGTAAAAGCCTTCAGCAGTTCCTCATACTTTTTGGCAAGAGACTTCAGCAAAAGGCCTTTGAAAGCTGAACTAGATTGTCGGTTTTATCCAAGAATACCAAGGAGGTAATAAGGCAGGTCTTCTTTAGTAAAAGCTGTGTTGACTTTTCCTGACTAAATCACATTTATGCTGATATCTCTTTTAATTTTATTCTCATATATTCTCTTAAATTGCAAGTACAGCCTGCAGCTTCACAGACCTACCCTACAATGTTTCTTTAAAGTTGCCAGGTTTGCCATTTGCCAGTCATAATGTAAAGAGGCAGATTTGAGAGTCTACAACTCATTATTATAACTTAATTATTTCATACTTGTGTTCCTTTAGATATTCTGGGTGAATACCACCTGGTTCTGGCAGTTTGTTTGTATTCACTTAGATATTCTGGGTGAATACCACCTGGTTCTGGCAGTTTGTTTGTATTCACTTTGTCAAATCTTTCTGTAGCCCATTCTACACTCACCTGAATTTCGGACAGATCTTTTTCTGAGTCCCTCACAAAGTTCAGGTTTCTTTTAAAAACCCTCCAGTTACTTCCATATGTGTCTGCCAAGGATTGCTCTTTCTTGCTCTGCTTGCTGTTTTTGTGCCCTGGTCTTCAGTTGGCCGTGTGGACACCTTGGCATGCTCCTGCTCCTGATGTGTTTCAAGAAAAATGTACCCTTAGTTTTGCTTCTTCAGTTCTTCCTCAAATGCTTTTTTTGCCTGCCTTGTTGTGTGCTTACACTTAACCTCCCAGAGCTTATCAGTCCTTGTTTTCTTCCTTTAGGCACAACTTCAGCTATTAGAAGGTTACCTTCTTGCTTCTAGTCCACATCCTCTTCCCTGATGACTTCCCATTGCCCTTTTTCAAGCCTTTCCTGAGTGTGTCTGCATTCCTGTGATGGTGTCCTCGAATAGGCACTTCTAAGGACTTAAATCTCTCAGCTCCTGCTGTGGTTTTTTAATATGACTCTTTATGTCTTTTGAGGCTGAGGACAATTGTAGGGGACATTTAGAGTTTCATACTTCTGCAGAGATGTTGAATCTAGGCATGTTATGTTTGCTGTTATAGAAGGGCTCTTCCCCACTATACAAGATTTTTGAACCAAGTCATGCACTACATCTTTTATTGTGGACTATCTATTTGCTCAACGAAACAATAATTAATGGTGTCTTATTTGGTCATTGTATTATATCCTGATATTTACCAACATAGAGATAGCTAAAAACTAACATTCTTACCATGTTTTCTGCAAGTGTTGCCTCATGTCCCTGAGAATATCAGAAATTATGTCATCCTTCCAGTTGGTGGACTCAGACTCATTCCATCCTTCTTAAGCCTGATATTTCAATCCCTACAGAGTCTGTGCTACTTTGAGTTGCTTGGCTCATCTATTTGTTTTGATTAGACTCTCTCTAGCATACAGAGGTACTGCATCTGCTTCTGATGGAATTGGTTGCTCTACTTTTTCCTATGTATTTGGTACCACAGGTGATTCACCAGGTTTCCAGTATGCTCAGGATGTCTATGCCTTCATTTAGGGCTAGACATTGCAGTTCCATCATCATATTTCTTCTGCTTCCAGCATTCATGGGTAAGCACAGGAACCAACATTTTGGCACTCTGTTTAAAGTCACAGCTTGTTTGCTTTTGCCTATTTGACTGCTTCCACCACCTGATACAGATTGATTGCACTGAATTTTCTTATCTTCATCGGTAGCATAGGTGTTACCTTGTATGGTGTGGTCTCTTTTCCCACATTGTTTTTTTTTTTTTGTTTGTTTGTTTTTTAAAGCTTAGTTAAAATCTTTCTTAGTTTTAAGCACCAGCATCTTGCCTGTTTTCTTCAGCTGAAAGCTCCTTTTTTGCAGGAAGTAGCCCTAATTCCTAATAAATCTGAATCTTTGCTCTATCTCCCATATTCTGAAGTAGTCATAAATCTTGGTACTCCAACTCTCTTTCTGATTCTAAGCAGAATACTGTGAGCATTCAGGAATACCATCATTGAAATACTGCTCCTCAACTTGTTTCATAGGAACTTAATTTTTCCTTCGTCTCAGTTCAGCCAGTCCTCTTTCGTAGGATAATATATTACCTGCATTGTTTAGACAATATGACAATATATATGTATGACACTCAATGGATTTAATCATCTCCGTGATTAAAAATGGGTCAAAATGTGAGGGAGAGTTCATCTGTTCTTAAAGCTGGTATTGTCTTGGGGATTGTGATCTGGTGAAATGGCATTTCATCACCTTGTATTTGGAAATCGGTAAGGTGAAAAAGAAAGGATCGAACCCAATTAATTTCTAGGAAAACTCAAATATTTAAGGAGAATGATATTTAAATGCATTAAAGTATACGTGAGTGTTTCCTGACTTCCTTATTTCTCAGAAACACTGCTCTGATTTCCCATGATCCCTGGCTTAGGAAGGAGTTTTTAAGGAACAAAACAAACCCACCTTATTCTTTCTATGTTTTTCTAAAATGCAGGGACAGCATATCTCCAGTCACCTTTTTGTATCTTGCAGGAAAGTGGTAACATGCCATTCAGCATGGGCCTTCTCATTCTGAAATTATAATTTCCTACATGTTTTCTCTCAGAAACTTCTTGTTAGTAACATCATCCAATTGCTGCACAAATATCTGAGATTTTACTACGGTTTACAATGGATTATGTTAACTTAGGAAAGAGAAGAAGCTGGCAAAGGGCCTGAAGGATAGAAACAAAGCTTGCTACCTTGGTGAACAAGGTCAGAACATCTACAAAGAGAAAATGGAATTACATCATCAAAAGCTAACTTGATTCCTATTTACATTTTCTTTTTTTTTTTTTAATTAATCTTGATCCATTTAAAATGTAGAAATAAAAATACAACTGTCGCTTTTCCTTTCATAAGCTTTAGTAACCAAATAGTGACCATAATCTTAGGAAGTTTCTTCCCAATACGACCAGAACTGCCTACAGTCTGTTCATCTTAATGCTTCCATACATCCTGATGCACAATGACTGTCTTTTTTTTTTCCATGACTCTTAGATGTCACATGGGAAAACAATTTGCCCGAGCTTCTTTCTGAATTCTAGCCAGTTAGACAACTAGGTATTCTGCACTAATAGACAGAAAGATGACTATATTTTAACTCCGTTTCCACCGTGTCTTATGCAAATAACATGTACATTCCTGGTTTTAGGGTAATTCGTAGGACTTCCTGAGTAATGGGGAGCAATCCATGTGGGTTCATCTTGTAAGCACCTGTGGCATAATGGAACCTTTGCTGTGTGCTGCTGGGTGCTCTGAGGACTTATCCTCTAGGAGGGGTATCTGTGGTCTGTCATTTTTCTCAGTCCAATCTCTCTTCTTTCATTTAAGCGATGCAGTTGCTTCCAGGGAGAAAGTATAACTTTTCTACGGACTCTTATCCTTTGCTCCCTTCCCCCTTTTTTTTTATTGTGGGTGAAGAACATACTCCTGAACACTTGGGAGAAAGTAATGTAGAAGACAGGGTTATCAGATACAGGAAGAGAAATTTAGGACAGACTAGGTGAGAGAAAAGTAAAATAAGGCTTGGGTCAGCATGGACATTTTAAAAGAAGTCCAGACATCATGGTAATGAATATAACATACAAACTTATTTAGGTAAGTCCAAAAGGACGAGTAGTGTGGATTTTGCAGGAGCTTTTGTGGTCTAGATCAGCTCTTTCTGTTGAGAGGTGTTTGTGTTCCCGTCCCATGGTATGTTCATGGCCAAGCAGACAACAGTTTGTGTCTGTGTCTGTCCTGTTAGCTGTATAAAGGGAACTCGTATGATGGGTTGCCATTTTACTTTTCTGTGCTTAAGGGCTTATATAGGTGTGTATTGTTATGCCCCTGATTTCACTTCTCTTAACTTAGCACTTGCCCTTGTTTAATTTTAATCATAGTGTTCAGCACTGTTTGCAAACATGAAGCAGTTATGTCTTCTGTCCTCTTGAATGTGAGAATGTCATTATGACCGTGGGTCGCTTTGGGCTGCCTGTCACCTGTAGCTGTGGAAATGACTTACTGTGATCAAGACTGGGTTTAGCTGGGCCCTCAGAAATCGAGTCTGTATTTTGCAATACTCTCGATCTTGTGGCACTGTTTCTGCCCTCTATGATGGCATGCAAGTTTTGCAGAAGTTTTTATCTCCTGGTAATAATCACTTGGAAGTAGTTTGCAGCTTTTAAATATATCCAGAAGAATTTCTTTACACTTGCTTTAGAGAAGATTCTCTGTGGGAAATGACCCTGGACCTTGTGCAAAATGTTTCTGGTTTCTACAAAATAAGAAGCTAGAGGAAAGTCTCTTCCTGTGCTCTGAGGGGAACAGTGGTTACAAGCGTGTGTCTGCAAGACTGAATTCTGTGGCTGATACAGAGACCTTGTGGCAAGTTTTCCTTTAGTTTGTGATTTCTCTGGTTTTGATAAACGAGTTAAAAATACATCATATGGTCTTGCTAATTCTTGCCCATACACTCTTTTTTTTAAAAATACTATTTTCCTATGTGTTTTTATCAATGGATGTAGAACATTTCTAAACTATTTTCTCACATATATAAGATGCAGTCTGCTTATACCTTGCTGTCCTATAATCCATGAGATCAAAGACATTTGATTTCATCTCTGAAACAGAAGTAGTATATTAGGCTAAGCAAACAGTTTGATTCGAATGAACTTCAAGAACAAAAGAATGGCTACACTGGGTCAGATCAAATGTTTATGTAGCACGATGTCCTGTCAACAAGTGGTAAAAGTGGATGCATGTTTAACGATATAAGAATAGAATCAATTAATAATAATATTTCCCCAAGAATACTACTCCAGTATCCAGTAGTTTGCAGCTTAGGGGTTTCCTGAGTTAGTGGCCGTATCTTTCTTTTCCAGCGTATTACTAGCAGTGTGAATAAGATGTGGCCTGGAAGACGGAGTAATGAAAATCTGGATGCCAAATTTTAGTGACTGCTTGTCAAGGAAGGTAGAAGATGACAGAACCGCCTTACTTTGAAGTGAAGGAAAAGACGTCAGTAAACTCTGCTGCCCAAAATGTGATTGTAAGAGAAACAAATTGTGCTGCCAGACTAGACCTCTCTCTGTATAAGCTTCATGACACTGTTCTTAAAATAATCTGAAATGCTAGAGCTTTGCGAATAATGGTATTATTGTGAAAAGGGTGCTATATGCGGATATCTGCACGTGGAGTACGTTGCGGGTTTTTTGTGTGTTGTTTTTTTTTTTTTTTTTTTTTTTTGTGTGTGTGTGTGGTTTTTTTTTTTGTTTTGCTTTGTTTGTTTGTTTTTTATCATACCTTAATGAAACACACTTGTGAACTGTGAGAATAAGGGTGGCTGCTCATTTCAGAGGAGGGAAGTTTCAGGGTCTCCCATGATGATATCTACCAGAGAGACTTCATTTTTCCAAGGCCAATTAGGTTATTATATTCGTGCCAATTCTCTTTCTCTTAAGAGCCATGAATTTCCTCTACTTTCATCTAACCCATGAGACATTTCTGCTTGCAACAGTTATTACTACTGTGTTCCAGATTTCAGATGTTTATTTCCATTAAAGTCAGTTTCAAAATGGTGGTCACTGGTAAGATATACACTTCCAAGTGATATTACACGTGATAATATTTCAGCATTGTCATTGGGCAGAAGGATCTGCCAAAAACCACTGAGACAGCTGAATAAGAAAAAAGCATAAGACTTCAGTCAGTTTTGTACCAACAATCATCTAATGCAGAAAACATAAAGCTTTCTGATTTTGTTGTTCACTCAACAGCTCTGAATCTGCACAGATTCTTACTTTTCATTCCTTTTTTTCTTTCATCTCAGACTCTTGGCACATATCCAAATACATTGAGTGACTACCCTTCTCTATGAAGTCTATGTTTTTATGCTTGTTAACATTTGCCTTCTCTTTAGAAGCACTGGAAAAGAGTACATTGTATAATGTATTCACTAAGGGTTTGGTTTTTTACTTCAAATTTGCTGTCCCTTCAGACCAATATTCTTAGGTTGCAATTTATCCATTCGGTATGTAGGAGGTTCCTTTTACAAATCAGACGTGTAGTTAATAAGTGGTTATCTAGCACTTAGCCCCTCCCTGCCCTGTCCAGATGAAGGTGAACATCCATTGTTTTTAGAATGTACAACTGGCCGAGCCATAGCAATTAGAGTTTGATAGCTAAGTCCTGAAACGATTTCTCAAATTTTATAACAGTTTTGTCCGTATATTGATTTTAAAATACACCTTTATGACATTCCAATTTTCTTCAACACACTATGATAACAATATCCTACAGCTAAATACTCCAAGACAGCTTTTCCAGTGGTGAAATCAAAGGTAAGCACAGGTAATTTACATCTACCTATTCCTAATTTGGACAACTGCCCATTTTCCTATATGCAACAGCTCACCTTATTGCTTTTTTTTTTTTTTTTTTTTTTTTTTAATTTGTAACTCTGTTCCAGGACACACCACTTTCTGCTTCATTGCTTTCCTACAGTGGATTACTCAGGGAACATTCTACTATGTCGTATTTTCTGTAAATTTGTCTACACTAAGAAATCTAACTGATTTTGTCTCTGGTCATTTCATTAAAGCTTTTTAACAGGTGATTTTCCCCACTTAATTCTTCCCCATCCTAGTAAGGTTACCTTATTCTGATTTTGTTAAATAACAAATAACATGGGATTTTATAATAAAATGGATAAATGGATAAATTTTATCCTATCTGATTGGATAATTAAATGTGTCTGAAGGTCAGGTTTTTTTTTTTTAATTTTAGTTCCCCCCCCCCCCAGATTTGTATTTCAAATGGTAGTGATTATGATGTATTTTCAGAGAGTGCCAGTTTTATCTGCTATTATACAAATTCCTCCCTTTTGCAGTTTTTCTAGAGAATGTTCCTTTTCTAGTTCAAATGGACTACTTTTATAACCAAGATTACTAGCTGCAGAGTTGTTTCCTTGTTTTCATTTTTAGGGTCTTAGAAAGTTCTAATTTAGGTTTGAAGCCAAACTATTACTGTCTTCAAAGGGATCAGAATGAAACAGTTTAAAGCAATGTGCTGTTTTGCATATGCTTTCCATTGTCAGCACTGACTTGCCACTTGTCATAATGCTCTGTCATAAATGCTGATTGCACGGGTATTGTAGCGGTGATACACTGCCTTGTCTGCTGAAAGCATTAGCTCTGGGCAAATTTTTACCAGTTTCAATTAATTGTCTTCTAGTCATATAGGTGTCATCATGAAAATAGTACTTTAATATTGTCTGCAAAGTAAAAACCTGCAAATCCTTCAGAGATCTAGTGAATTAAGACAAGAAAGGAGTATGATAATTAATTTGCCTATCTACAGTGGCTCATAATCAAGTAGAGGCAAACATGTTTTTAGAGAAGTTCCTTCAAACTGATTGCAAATGCCTTTTTTATCCCTTTTTCAGTAGGCTTTAATTAGCTCCTAAGAAACTTTCCATTCATCTTGATGTTTTAGAGTAGCAGCAGTATTCGTCCACGTAAATTTGTTTGTTTGTGCAGTCATCCATCTAATCCCAAGTAAATAAGCCCTTAGGTTGTTCTCATAACGTCTTTGTGGACCACACCAATGGACTAACTCAAAGTTAGCCCTCTCTAGAGTGGCTGATTATATCCATACCATATAGTGCTGGGAATCATGTCAGCCATGCGGCACTGAGCCACAAAGTCTTAATATGTTTTATGTCCTGGATAACGAGAGGGTTGTACCAGTGCACCTGAGTGATAAGACATGAGTTTTTGTGCCTTGTTGTAGGTGCATAAGATGCAAGTCCCTCTAGGTTCAGGGGAATAGAGCTGCTCTAGAGGGGGGAAAACTAAACTGAGTATGTATACATACTGTCTATATAAAGGGAACCCTACAACAAGTGGGGATGTCAGCTGTGCTTGTGTTTCCTGGGAAAGTTAGCAGAATTTGCTGTCCTTGCCTTGAGGTGGTTGGATCACTCCATCAGTGATCCCGGGAATGAGATTAAGACTATGAATCTGCAGCCAGTCAGGGAAGAAGGACCTTGAGTGTGAATGAGCCAAGCAAATGTTGTATTTGAAGATTTATTATGATCTTGTTCTGTGTCTCAGGAAACAATGGTTCTGCAAAGAGTATTGAGGGAACCAAGCAACTGTGTTGCACCTGTGCAATATTGTGACAAAACCAGCTAATGTAATCCTTGGATCTTGAAACAGGGAAACAGCATGAAGGATTGAGACAAGTGCTCTAAGTATACAAGCACAGAAAATAACTATTTAATTTGTCTAGGATGTTAAAAGAATGTTGAGAAGTTGAAAAACAGAGACAAAAATTACTTGAAATCTAGAAAGTCTAATAGAGTGCATGTTCTCTGCTCTATCAATTTTTCAAACCTTGAAAACAACTTTAAAGAATTTTCACAGAAGCTTATGCACATGCTTACAGATTTTGCTGAACTGTGTTCATAGTCAATACACAGTAGCAATACATCCTTCTTTTTTCTGCACCCCTTCTTGTATTAATGAGATACCCATCTTTACAGGACATGATTTACTCTTGTGGATATGAATATTCCAACCAATCTCCATAGAGGGTCAGAGAGAAAGAGAGAACAGATGGAGCTTAAACACTACAGCCAGATTTTAATTAGCGCCTTTGAGTAACCACAATGCTACTAAATTATAATGAAATGGATTTGGTCTTGCAATAGGTATATTTTGATGATGAAGTGGCATGGTTCTGTCTGCATTAAGTTTTCTAAACATACCATTTTTGTTCCCAAAGTCCTATCACTGCTGGTATCCTTAGACACACTAGGGAAGGCAAGTGTCCAACATTTTTGATGTTGAAACACTTATTCCAACTAGGACTGTAGAAAATGTTATTTGAAATGGTTCCAGAGCTGTTGAACGGCATGGTGGCTCCTAATGTGGCTGAACACTGTGGCAATGGACTGATGTCAGTGATTTGCCGATTTTTAGAATTTCATTTTTTTACATTGAGAAAAGCCAATTATGATTAATATTTTAAAATTGTGTCTGGAATATAGGCAAAGATATTTTGTAACAATTGCCAAACAATAAAGTGTTATTTTAGACTCAGTACTTTTTTTTTTTCCTTATTACTTTTTTCCACTTGTGTATTCAGAATAATGAATATTGTATATGGTAGTTTGCCTGGGGCTCTTTCAATGTACCAGGAGGATTCCTGTATGGAAAATGAGTGCTGTTGCTAAGTAGCTACAAGAAGAAAATTGTACAACTGAAAAATATGTCTTAGGGGAAAATATTTTTTTTTTAATTTATTAAACCACTTAGAGTGGCTCTCAGACTATTTTGACTAATCCTACCGTGCTCAGTGCTGTTTCACATGGTGCAGCTGCAGATCCTCCAATGAAATGCTGAGGCAGATGACTGGATTATAGGACAGTGGTTTCTTCTCCTATAATCTCTGTTTAACAGGAAGCATTTGCATTGATATTTACCACCTTGGAGTAGCAAAGATAAGATTGCGTAGTAGAGTCATAGACTGGTTTGGGTTGGAAGGGACCTTCAAGACCATCTAGTTCCAACCCCCCTGCCATGGGCAGTTACACCCTCCACTAGACCAGGTTGCTCAAAGCCCCTTCAACCCGGACTTGAAGACATCCAGGGACGGGTTATCCACAACTTCTCTGGGAAACCTGTTCCACTGCATCACCACACTCTTGGTAAAGAATTTTCAATCAATAGAATAATTTTTGGTTTTCAAAAGTTGCATTATTTCAGATCCAGATTTCTTAGTTGTGTTAAATTTTGGATCCTGCAAAATTAAATTGCACATAATAGTGGCCTTTCGGTCATACACTTTATTGATGGATGATATTCAATGAGGAAACAGACATAAATCAAGAAACTAGAAACCATTATCTCTTTTCTAGGTTTCAGCCTGATCTATTACTAAATTGGTATGCCTTGGACAAACACTGAAACTTCCCTGTGTTGTATAAGGAAAAATATTCCTGACATTGAATGTTTATAAATTGTTCGGAGAACACTGTTTAGTGCTAGTGTATAAATCATAATGTGAGAATGGCTGGCGTATTACGCACATACAGGATGTATATGAGACTGGGATATAGGGAAGTGAAAAATTTTGGATGTTCCAGGCGCAAAAGGGTCATGGATGAATGTTTTGGTATGAATTACTGCAGCCTACTTTAGCGAGGATAAGTAAACAAACTAGCAACAAGCTAGCCATTGTTTTTCATGGTATTACAGCACTGGAGTACTGCTTTTATGATATATCAACCAAGGTCTGCAATTACATGTACAAATATAAAACTAAGCTAAGCTCTGAGTGATGTGGCAGATTCACTTGAGAATTCTTTTGTTTTTATCACTCACCAAAATATTAGTTATCTTTGTAGTTTGGGTATAAAAGTAACCACTAGTTGAAAATTTGGCAGGAAGCTAGTCACTACTGAGCATAAATATTCTGGTGAAAAATTCTGTTTTTCAGTTGGGCGACTGTAATTCATGTAAATGTGATACCTTAACCCCTCTGCCCGGAAAATATGAGAATATTTTGTAATTGCCTTCCTATGTTTTGAATGGAAGCGTTGCATGGGCTAGTATCATTGTCATCTAGGACCATAATGAGAATGTGGAAACACTGTTTCTTTGACCTCACACTTAGATATGTGTTCAAGGAAGGATGGGTCCAGAGGCAGTTATCAGAAGTATAGATCTTGTTTTGTATCTAACGATTTTGACCTAGTGAACTAATGAGCATTTTTCCAGACTGTCTCTTTCACAGGCAGAAACTTTGCCTTAATGCTGGCAAGGGATGGCGGTGTACCCCGTCCCCAGTAGGCTTCTGAGCCTTCTTTTCTCTCGGTGATATGGGCTCTCTATAGCACATATACTTTGCATGAAGCTGTTTGAGCTTAAATAAAACCCAAGACAAGTGGTTACTCTCCCTGTATTTTTGAAATTGCACATTACAATGTTCATCTAAAAACTTATTCTTTGAATATTATATGACAGCAGACTTTGAATAAAGCACAAATAGTTCTGGGAGCAGGACCAAAATGCAAGTTTTCATTTTCCCCAGTGAAATTTCTAACCACCAGGCTACAGTCTTCTACTTATGTTTTTGTTGCTTTAAAACAAAATCAAATCAAATAAGCAACTAACTTTTGTTAAGCTTTCTTTCATGGTTTTGCTGTAAGTATTAGACATACTCAGAGTGCTCCTTCCAAATAGTCCATAGAGAATTTTAATGCTGTTTTGCCTCTTTTTCATATCCCAGCCTTAGTCATGAAACTGGGCACCCAGCTGCTAAGGGAGGCAGCTTCAGTGCTGTACCGAAGGAGAAGCGCCATTATATCCAGGACTTTCAGATAAAGCAGGGAGGTTTAATGACTTTAAGTTCCTCCAAGGGTCTTCAGAGTTGGTTTGATGGCTTAATCCCAGTTTTGGATTTAATTAAGAGAATGGATAAGGGCATTAATGGATAAGGAAAAGTTAAGTGATTTTAGCAAAAATGAGAACAACCCCTAGACCATGCAGTAAAGCTTCAAGAAACCAGGTTCAGAACAAGCAAAATTCCCACACAGTAGGGATTTGTGAGATTCTCTTACAAAGGTTGTTATGGCTGTGAACAGTTTGTCCAAGTTGAAGGGAGAATGAAAACAACTTGGAATATAGTTCCACTAAGGATTGTTGAATAGATAACTGGGTTAGACTCAGCAAATCCTGTAAGCAGGAAATAGAAGCCAAGAGAATATATAGGAGAAATACCACATATACTTGTCCTTTCTCTTCACTGAGCATCCCTTTGTAGCTACTGTTGCTGAAGACCAGATTACAAGACTATAAGGATCCTGGGGCTGAACCAATGTGGCTGTTAAATATTTCACATGTCCTCCAGTCCACCCACTTCCAGTGACCTCAGTCTGTTTGTTCCTAGCTAGTTGTGCTCTTGTAATTAGTTCTGCAGACCCATTTAGGCAACAGTGTTGAGTAAAATGTCAAATTTAGGTATAAGTTTTCAACTAGTCGGTGTTTTACCTTTGTACAAAGCACTACCTTTGTATAACAGATATTCACATGCCTTCATATACTGAATTTGAATCATGTAAGGTTAGCAGGTCTGAGCCTCCTTGGAGTCTCCAACACTCTGCTTGTACTCGGTTTGGAGAACTGGTAGAGCAATTAAATTTTCTCGCAGTTCAGTTTGAATATCATACCTTGCAGTCAGTTGTAGATGCTCAGTAAGTTTCTAATGAAAATATTAATCATTGTGAGTAACTCAATACGAAACATTGACAGTAACCTGGAAATGAAAAGACCACAGATAAGAGAACTGTATGCCAAATTTTGATTTGAATGTCATCAAAAATTGCTATATTTTAAAGTAAATTGTGTTGATAATACAAGAAAACAAGTTCTGTTTGTAAAGTTAATAGTGGATATATCTATTTCAGAAAAAAAAAAAGCTTTTTTGAAAATACTTAGGTGTTACTATCTGTTATTAAAGTGGTTAAGTACTGTGGTCAATTCATGTTTATAAAAGCTGTCTTTAATTTCTATGGGGTAGAAGTTAAATATGAATAATGTATTTGAGATTTATGTGGAGTTGCATATAGAAAGTGGTAATAAAGCATACACTGGAAGAAAGACCATAATGCCAAATGGAAACACAATCTAAATGCCTATGTCAGTTTCTGCACACAGTAGGCTACACTTCACCTGAAAGTTGAAACATAAGAGGTATATCTAATAAAAGATAAAGGAAAGCCTTTCATCATGCTGGTAGAGTGATTCTTCAGGTGAGTGAGCTTCTATACTAAATAACACTTTTGTCTCATCTTACGAGTAAGCTATACTGGCAAATTATTCTGACTCATCTTTTGCTGTTTGTTTTATAGGAAGGGCACAAATAGACAGTTTATAGCTTTTGTCCCCCAAAACTGATCTCCCAGATACACACACATGTGCGTGTAGCTATGGAGCATTGTGCTACTACTGATAGACACATATATACACATGTATGCACACTCATATATACACAAACTATACATATATGTATATATATATATGTGTGTAGATCGCTAGAAGCAGAATGGCGCATGAGGTGTAACTGCAGTTGCCCACACATAGGTGTTCCAGAGATCATAGGACTCCTCAAACTACCTGCTTACATATGCCAGCCTCATGTGGTGACTTGGGTATCCTGGAGTGACCCAAATGGCATGAAACAGCTCTATGTAGACTACTGAGATAAGCTCAAAAGAGCTGTCGTTAAGTGTTACATATAACAGATTGTTGACTGTATGGATTGTATGGTATTTTTTCATGGGTCTCAAGGCGCTTCTGTAGTCCCAAAAGCAAGGACTACTAACTGCTTGTCAGGAAAACAAAAATATTACAGATTGGCTTAACTGTTACTCTAAGCAATGTTAACAAAGCCACCCATGCAGGCTGTCTCTCCTTACATATTTCTTCAGACATCTTGTCAGTACAAGACACTGATATAACACAGCAAAAGATTTTGTTGACTCAAAAGTCTATTATCTTATGCATTATGAGCGGATCCAGAATTTTGAAGAAAACAAAAGAATTGTTTGTAAATGTTTAGATATGGAAATTTAAGAATGAACAGCATTTTAAGGTGTTCGAAGTGCTCTAGTTGTGTTATATATACAGAAGTTTTGTGATGTCTTGTGACTGTTCATGTCTAAAAATTCTGACTTCTGTTTTCCCTTAAAATGTGGGTTATTCGATTGATTAATTTTTCTATTGGCATAGTATGTACTTATCTAGTGACAAGTTGTAAATGAAGGAAGATCTGAGTATGTACCTAGAATTAAAAGAAGAATTCATGTGGAATTCAAAGATTCTGGAAAGCAAATGAGATGATACAGTGACAGGTATTACTAGCTGCAGATGTACGTCTTTCTGCTCACTTGAAGAGACGATAACTTTGATAGTGTTTTCAAGCCTTCAGCTTCTGGGAGATTATCAAGCCTCTGTTTTGATCAAAATTAGTGTTCCTTCTATTTCTGTCTTGGAGGCAGTGATTTCTTCTGAAGGCTGGTTTCTGTGATGTTACCTGTGCTTCTATCTCTTTGAGATGAGATTAGAGTTTCTAAAGTTTCATATTGGGATTGTTCATACTGTTCTCTTCTGATGCTTCTTTCAGATTTATGTTTTTAAGCAACGTGATCCTATGAAACTTGAAGTGTGAAATATTTTCTCGAGAAAAGGTGGTTGTGCTGTAGTTTCAGCCAGGAAGGATGTGTTAATGGAGCTGCTTTGGCTTAGGAGAAAGGATGCTGGTGACATGAAGTAACTTATCTAAACTATGAAGTAAATGGCTCAGCTTCTTGGATCTCATACCCTCATATCTGTCCTGCGTAGGCCAGATGTATTGACTTGAAAATGCTTTTGCAAGATCAACATGTTTGGGGTTTTTAGAAAGGTAAAAAAAAAAAAATAGTATCTTAGAAGGCTTTGGCTACTTTCAGGATTTTTGTAGAGTGCTAACTAAGCTTCAGGCCCGGTTTTATTTATTACAATGTTTTTAGATCTAAATATTTTTAAACACTCAACTCCATGATAATGCTTTTTAACATATTTAGGTAGAAATAAATAAAATACTGTAGGATCAGGTAGTTCTTACCTCGAAATCTTTTCTTGATATATAATGCCTTATGATAGAAAGACTGTTTTATTTTTGAAAAGTATGATTTTAAAGTTGCTGCATCTATTAAAGGAAAAGAGCACGAAGTGCAAACAGATAAATTTTGGTGCTGCTCTGTAAAATGTACACATTTACCTATAATGAGTTTAAAATGGTAACGTTACTCTGTTTCCCTTCATGGACTCATTTCCATTCATTCTCTTCTGTTCCCCTTCCCTTCAGTTCATCCATGAGAGTGAAAGTCAAACGTTCTTGGATGTTTTAGGTTCATAACCCTAGAAATTACTGACAATATATGGGAGATTAAAATAAATGATAGTTTATTCCTTCAAAGCAGAAAACCTGAGCAATTGGAAAAAGAAAAATCATTCAACTTTGCTGGAATTCAGACACTGCTGTTGCAGTATTTTTTTTTCCTTAGTTTTGTAGCATGTAAGCAATCGGTGAGATTCTTGTCATAAAATCAACTACTAATTCTATCTGTGAGGCTCTGTATCAACATTTGCTCCTGTATTTCCTCAGAATCAACATTTGAAAGCAGAAATAGGGTAAAGTAATAATACCTAGCAGTGTATTTTTTTCTTTTAATAATAAGAGCCATACTATTTTAATATAATATTGTTAAAAATCTATTACTGGATAATCTTATTAATTTTATGGGGATTATTTATTAATTGATTTAAGTGAGGACACAGTCATGCTCATCATGCATTTGTCAGTTACTTCTTAAGTTTAGATAAAGTCCATTCAGTTTTATCAAGGGTGGTTTTATGTGGTATGGATAGCTCAGATAAAATAAGAAGCCATCTGCCTTCAGCATACATTTGTGTTTTGTCACAGGGCAGATGTAGATTTTTTTTTAATAGCGCTTTTATTTTTCATATAAAAGTATGTTTTATGTTACTGGTCATGAACAATGAACAGCATGTTAAGAATACTACATGGGGAAGAGTGGGTTGAAGTGCCTGGGAAAATAAGCTGTGTCTGAAGTCATGAAACAAGCATTTCTGCTGGTAAGATTATATACTGGAAATTTTTGGAGCATGGAGACCACACAGTGAAGTTGGAGATGTCTTTAGGAGTCATCAGTGTTCAACATATATTGTGGACTGATGAGTAGTCATTTTTGTATGTCGCCCAAAATACAACCTGACAATCGTTGCGGTATCTGAGCACACATAGCATATACACTTCACTTCAAACTGCTGTAATATTGTTAAGCATAGTCAAATTATGTAATATGAACAAATTTAACTCATGTCTCACTTCTAAAACTGATAAAACTTATTTTTCATGTAAGGACAAGAAAAACACCTGTTCAAGAAAATTCCAGGTACTTGCCCTAAAATCCTCTTCTCAGTAAATACATTTCAGAACCACACACAAGCATTCAGCATATGTCTCTCAATAATGGTTCACTGCAACATTTGTAAAAGAATACAAGCTAATTTTCATCCAAATTAGAGTTATGGATATTATAGGATAAAATTTTGCATGAGGAATATCTTTTACATCTGCTTCCAAATGATTAGATGTACACTGTGTGTCAGGACTCAGACTACAGAAGAAAAGACCTCCTAACAGTTTTTTATATCTGAAGGCTGAAATGTATGGATGTTTGTTGGAGTGCCTTTAAGTGCACAAGCTGTTATTTAGGTAGAATGCTATGTAATAATAATTTTTTTTTGGGGGGATACTAAAATATATAGAGGGGATTACTGAAAAGAGTATAGAAGTGATCCTCAGTGCTGGTAAAAGCATGGAAGTGGTGCTCAGTGCGCAGTCATGGGTGTTACACAGGTGCTTTCTGGCTGGTGCAGGTTTTGTAGACAGGAGTTCATACTGCAGCTCTGGAGCTCTTGGTTAATGAGCAGTGACCACATGATAAAGGAAAGCAAGGACAAGTATTTGTCTCCTTCAGTAGCAGATGCAGGCTTTCAATGACAGTACTATAAAGAATATTCTTGTAATTAGATCTACTTCATCTTTCTCTGAAAAGCAGAAACATAGTCATAGAAGAACTGCTGCTATATTAGAACAAGTGTTGATCTGTCAGCCATAGTATTGTCTCCAACAGCATTTTAAATCCTACATGAAACTACCTTTAACTTTGGAGAATAAAATGTGTTAATATTCTTAATATTATGGATGAAGAATTTCTGATCTGTCGCACAACTTGTAATTCTTAGTTATTGAAAGTTATTTCACTTTAAAGTGAAAGTTATTTCACTTTAAAAAATGGAATAGTATAGATTCTAGATAAATATTTCTCTTCTAGTAAAAAAAATTCTGAACTCAGTGTCACTGTGTAATTGAGTAAAATAATTTTAGTAGTAACTATATTACTCTTTGTCAGCATTGACCAATTATAAATATTTAGAAGTTCCTCTTAAAAGTTGTGTATCTTGCTGCTTGGTATTTTTCTTTTTTGCATAGAAATGTGGAAAAAATTGAACTAAACAAACAGCCTCATAAAAACTTGTGAAAAGAAAAATATTTCTTGATTTTAAACAAGAACAATTTTTTCTTTTGCAAACATTGAATCTTTAGATAAAACAGAATTATTTGTTGAGGACAACAGAATAATATAGCTAATAGAAAATAAATAAGCCATGCGATAGGTGTATGTAATCCATTGCATATTTGATTCATCGTGACCAGTGTGAAAATCTGGCGGACAAATGTCCCTTTGGCAGTTTGCATCCTTTCTGCTTTCGCTTGTTTTCTTTGAGTACACTTTTAAAAGGATCTAAGGGCTAGCTGCTGCAGAGGTAACCTCACTTCCTTGGAAAAATGGCAGCTAGTTAATATTAACTCTGTTTTTCCTCGATTTTCAAGTCGAATCAAATATCAATATTCTCATATTATACAAATCTAATGTCAGTGTCTGCTGTTAATTCTTTCTGGTTTTCTAACTCATTACTAAATCTAGTAACTTCTGCGTCTTGTAGACCATTGTGCTAAATGAGTATGTGGAACTGTGTAATTCACACACCCTTAGGAATAGGAAACCTATTGCTCTGCTGAGTTTCTGAAGTTATAGGAGAGCCTGTATTGCAAAAGAACCATTGCATTAAATTATTGACTGCTCTGTTTCAGGAAGACCTCCATCTTGTTGCACAAAACAATGAAAGTGGTGGAAGAACAAATAAAGATAGGGGAATGCTGATATAATAAATAACTTTGACCTTTTTTTTTCTCTTTTTTTTTTTTTTTCCTGTTGGCATCCAGTTACTTCCTTTGATCTTCCCTGCCTTAAACAAGCTAATATCTGCCAAGAGAGTGCAACTGCTACTGAAGCACTAAGGTCCTATTTGTTCCGCTCGACAGATGACAATGCATTTTTGTCTTTCTACAGAAACATAGAAGTGACTTTGAAAGCTTTCATCAACCAGAAGACTAGTTTTTTCCCTATCCTGCTTTGTTGGTTTTTTTTTTGGTTTTTTTTTTTTTTTTTGTGGGTTTTATTTCTCATCTCCTGCAGACAGAGTGTACTGCATACGATTGTGAGGCCATTTACTGTTTGATGCTGGTTAGACAACACTGAAGTTGTATGATTTTGTTATTGCTGATGTTTGTTCTGACAAGAACTGAAGTCTTCAGCAGCTGTAGCAGATATTGGTGCTTCAGATACATTATGGGTAGTATATGAGTGTCCTTTACAACTGCCTACTCTGCAACTCCCTGGTTTTTGAACAACTGCTGTTAGTGCTAATTCATTAGTTCTGTATAGGCTATTGTATTTGAAGTTGTTGAATTGTTTGATAGTTTGATCAAAAAATTTTATATTTAGAGATTAGAAAACAGACTTCAGTTTAATTAATCAATACAACCTCATAATGGAATTATCAGGTCTACTTGAATTTTGTGAAGAAACAGAGAAACTTTCTTTAAGGGTGCTGTTTTCAGACATCAGTATAAGCCTGGATATTTATATTTAAATCTCGGCTATTATGTAAACATTCTTTGTTCTAAGTCTACATTGTACTTAGCACAACAAGAACTTAATTTCTGATGGTGATATTAGGTGTTCCTGAGTACAAATAACAATCAGTATAGAACTGAGTGTTTCTCATTGCTTTTTGGTTCATACTCCATTTGCCATGCTTGTAGGCTTCTTAAATCACTCTTAAAATTGGACTTCTGCTCTGAAGTAAGAAGTATTCATTAGATCACAGTAACAGGATTTTGGAAAGCCTGCAAGTTATTCCTAAAGAATGAAATATAACCTCTGTGACTGTTAATTTTGGACTTCTCTGGTGGTTAGAGATGATGTGTGTGTGAGGATCAGAAACTTAGGCTGTGATCCAGCAAAGCACTTAAACTAATTTTTAACTTAGCTCATCATGATCAGTTCCACTGATGACAGTGACTGATTCATATTGTCATAGAAAATATAGCACGGCCTTATTTAGGACTATATATTTAATACAATCTTTATTACTTTTTTCAAATAAAACATAAAAGTATCAGAAAATGTCTTATAAGGATTGATTGCAAGATCTTCCTGCTTCTGCATGTCTTCTGTTATGGAAGAAGTTGCTAATTAGCTCCAAAATGCATCTTTTCATAGAGTTGGTACATTTCTGCTACTTAAATGGAATCACATTTTCTGAGGGAACCTCTTACTGAGACTTCTTATCTAGAAGGGCTGAATTTTTTGTTAGAATTAAGAAATATTTTGTTAACTGGTGATTGAGAATTTTAAAAAGTACACTAGCACAGAAGACACAGCTCCCAGTTACAAAGGCCTGATCAATTACTAACTCATGGCATCTTTCCTTACAACATCTGTCACACTTCTTCTATCTAGAATATTGAATTTGCTGTTTCACTTGGGGTCCACACAGGATGACTACAGTCAATACCTTCCCTGCTGGACATTATAATTTTTAATGAACGTTTGCTGTTTGACCACGTTTTTCTAAATTATGTGCCAGGTGGATGACCTGTGGCAGCAATGAGCCCCTCAGATGTGTCTGTAGTTGTTGCTGGACTGGTGGTGGCTATTACAAGCCAAGTCTTGACATCAAGGAGAGAATACAGAAAAATGAATAGCAACACTTGTTAGTTCAATAACTGATACCCCTTGTGAACTTTTCCTTTTGGATCTGAGGTTTGTGAAAATAAGCCCAGAGGAAAATTGACACACTTTCTTTGTGCAGCACTGGCAACAGTCCAATGGCTCTGTGATAACCTCTAATTGGACAGAGAGAAGCTAAGGTACACAACAGGACTGGATGTCCTGGCTCCAGATGTAGCCATGCTTGCAATATTAGAGAAGATTGATCGACAGTGATAGCAGAATAACTAAAGCAAATCCCATTCTCTGAAGATTCCCAGAAAATGAGGGACTTCTGCTACCAGTCGCTGAAGACAAATAATCCTGGTAGACAAAGATGGGATGCTGAAGCACCAAGATTTTTCCAAGACATTTGGGTGAAGAGTTATCTTGGCCTCACCGTCACAATAACTTCTTGAGGGGATAGGTTTGGCCTCACCACAGGGACCTTTAAACTGGAAGATCTGCTTCTAGGAAGGAAATGTGAATGTGTGAGTTGTTAAAACCAAGTGTAGCATATTTGAATAGCATTGTGGAGAGAAACAGAGTGAAGAAACTAGGTCATGCCATAAAATTAATTTAACATTGTCATCTGGTTTGGGGCTAGGCTCTACCTACTAAACACTTCTAAACTCTCTGGTCACTTTACTGTGTATGTCCCTGTATCATATGTATGTATGGAAAAACATTGACCCATGGAATGACACTTCAGAATGATTCTTGGGGTGAAGACTGCTGTCTCCATCAAAAGAGGCAGCTGGTTTTGTTTTGTGGAAGCCACAAAAAATGACTAATTCCTGCCTCAGTCTTGGTGGGTGTTCAAACACGTGGGTGCCATTGATGGCTGAGAACAGGTAGGTCCATGACTGGGGCAATGAACAGCAAAAGTATTTTGGGTAAGGACTGGGGGAGTTTACAGAAGTGCTGAGAAGGCACAGTGAGGCCAATAGATTTTCCTTCCCCCCATTCTTAACTCAGATTGTGATAGGGAACTGAGACTAATACATTGATAGGCCAGTGAGTAGGTGAATTGAGGGGAAGGGTGAATTTCCCATGGAGCTTCCTTAATTCCTATCTAATTTAAGGAAAATAGCAGATTAATTAAAAAAGGCAGATGGTCCTGATGAAAGAGCAACAGAAGTGTTGAAACCATTAAATGGGATCTTGAAATCAGGCATCTGTGGAGAATGGGGAAACATCACCAAATAATTAATAACATCTTAGTATTTTGTTGCAGATCTGTGTATTAGATGCATAGAATCATAGACTAAATTGGAAGGGATATTGTTCGGGTTTAACCTCAGCCAGCAACTAAGCACCACACAGCCACTCACTCCCCTCGATGGAATGAGAAAGAGAACTGTAAAAGTGAGAAAAATTGTGAGTCGAGACGGAGAGTTTCATAGGTAAAGCAAAAGCTGCACATGCAAGCAAAGCAAAACAAGGGATTCATTCACTACTTCCCATAGGCAGGTGGATATTCAGCCACCTCCAGGAAAGCAGGGCTCCACCACATGTAGCGGTTACTTGGGAAGACAAATGCCATAACTGTGAATGTACCCTCCCTTTCTCCTTCTTCCCAAAGCTTTATTTGCTGTGCATGATATAATACGATATTGGATATCCCTTTGGTCATTTGGGGTCAGCTGTTCTGGCTGTGTCCCCTCCCAACATCTTGTGCACCCCCAGCCTAGTTGCTGGTGAGGTGAGGAGCAGAAAAGGCCTTGGCTCTGTGTAAGCACTGCTCAGCAGTAACGTAAACATCCCTGAATTATCAACAGTCCAGCACAAATTCAAAACACAGCCCTATGTCAGCTACGTGAATTAAATTAACTCCATCCCAGCCAAAATCAGCACAGATGTCAAGATGCTGTCTAGTCCAAACCCTTGCTCAAAGAAGGTATTTTAGATCAGGTTGCTAAAGGAAATGAGCAATTGAGTCTTAAACTCAAAGTTGACTCTCATCCTCAAAGGACAGAGAGTTTCCAGCATCTCTGGACAGTCTGTTCCAGTGTTTGATCATTGGCATAGTAAAAATGAATACTTAATATCTAATGAGAATTTCCCATAGTCCAACCTGTGTCCTGCTGCCTCTTGGACTGTTGCTGCATACATCCAAGAAGAGTCTGTCTCTGTGTTCTCTGTATTCTCTGACAAGACGGTTGTAGATAGTGATAAGGTCTTCCCAAGCCTTTTTTCCTACAATTTGAGCAGGCTCTGCTACCTAAGACTGTCCTTGTATATCCTGACCAATCTCTGGGCCTCTGGACTTGCTTCTTGTACTGGGAGACCCAAAAGGGAGTAAGGGTGTAACAGGAAGTCCTCTATTGATAGGCCTAATTTGAGGCCTCTTCTTTAAGTGTGGAGATTAAAAAACGTCCAAGCACATGTGTTTCTCTTTAGTTCTTCATCTGGTGGCATATGTGTCTTTTGAAAAAATAGAGCTGCACCTGTTTTAGGTATCAGCTGTAATGTAACTTGAAACGACAGCAAGAGATCTGAAAGAAGTGGTCATAGTGCAGTATTTGAGAGGAGAGAGCTGAGAGAGTGCACCTGAGGAGAACGTCATCATGCATATTTTGCATGCCCATGGGTGCACTTGCACAAGAGTACTTGCATGCACATGTTTAAACCTGAAGCCTGAGAGGCTCTTGGTGCTCAGTACACAGTCCAGCATTTGGCAGGAAAATGAGTCTTGAGAAATAATACTGTGGGTGAGGCCAATTCATTATGAATTATGACTGATTAGCAAATGGAGCTGACATCCACGAAGCAAACCTGCAGAAAGAAGGGAAGACCCTGGGGGAAGGTGTGGGGGCAAAGGCAGGGGGAAAAAAATGTTTATATGTGTTCCACATGCTCTGCCATCCTACCATGTCAAAAAGGTGATTTATTTGATTAATCCTGATATCTGGAACATGTTTCTTCCACATAGATTCCTGTATTACTACTGTTCAAATTGGCCTGTGTAGTTCAGCAGAGGTACAATCTACCTTTTAAGTGATCTGAAGAACTGTGTTATACTATGTGTTACAGTAATGGTGCTTCATCAGTTTAAAGATTTATTCTTTGCTAGGGATGTCGTACTGCGGTGTGTTCCAGTTAGCCTGAAAGAAACCCCGGGTACTTCAAGGTTAAACTAAGTAAAGAATTTAAAAATGGTGTAATGCAGGTTATAAATTTATAATGGCATCTGAGAGGCTTCTTCATGCTGGCTTTTATTTAAGACACGCACTAACCCATGCCTAAAGTGGCAGTTCTTGTGCTAAGCTTATGCTGTCAGGTTGGGGAAGCAGGCTTACTTTTATAAGCACCTTTTTTAGGGGTTTCCTAATAATTCATTCAGATACAAATCTCTACCTCTACTCACACCATTCCCACATCTCTCCTTCAAGATGTCCTACTCCTAGGTTTTTAAGAGCTTGTTTCAGCACTTGTTTTCTCAAACTATCCTCTGGCAACTAGAAATAAGTTGTACAAGAGCTGTCTTACCTGGCTGGGCAATGCTGAAATTGTACTCAGCTTTCATGCCTCAAATCTCATCAACAACACTGGTCAGTTTTGTTAATATCACTGCATATATGGGATTAAGCATGTGGTTCATTTCTGGTTATTTTTGGGAGCCCAGACATGGTAATATTTGATCTTTCTGAAAGGTGCCTCATCCTTAAGCCAATCTCAATAGATACAAAGCTCAAGACTTTAAAAGTTTTCTTGCTAGGCTGTTTTCAGAACTATCTCATGGTGATCAGTCACTCCATTCAATTTGTCTTTGATACAAACACAACAATTGAACATGAACATGGGATACTAAACTCCAGTTTTGCATTTCAGAGTTCATTCTTGTTTTTAGGTGAAGCTAGATCCATGAGAAATGGTCTGTTAAGATGTTGTGTTTGTGATTAAACAGGGAATGCTAATGTTAAATCACAGTATTGTTGCTTTTCTACCAGTGACCATCTTTCTTTGCAAGTGGTTAACATTTTGTGTAGGAAAGCAGAGAAATATCTTTTTTTCTTCTGTTTTTCTGCCTCCATGAAAACATCTGCTAACTCTTTGAAACATCAGTATTTGCTGATGTCTTTTGAGTTTGTCCAGAGTACTCAGGTATTTTAGCCCATTTTATGTATGTAGTAAGTCATTTATTCTGTATGGGTTGGGCACAATTGTTTAGTCTTATTTTCTCCCATCTTTCTTAGGTACAAAAAACCAAAGAAATACACAAGCTAGTTATGCTACAGCATATCTCCTACCTCTTTAGGAAAGGGTGCATTTCTACATTTTGATTTCTAATGCTGGATTGGAAGGGGAAATGGTGCCCTGTTTTGGTGTCAGGAAATGCAGTCTGCTGGGGACTGAAATTCAGTATTACAACTGACACAGTAACCTGCAGTTAAGACCAGACCCTTACTCTGCCCTAGAAGAGTAATGAAAGGGGAAAACTTCCTATATCTGTACTAGTCTGGACAGTAGCATGTCATTCGCTCTTTTGTGAAGTTTTGTGCCCAGTCTAGTCAGGACTAGGATCTGAGAGAGGAGAGCGCAGGCTCAGTCAGGACAGAGGTTGTAGAAAGCTTAACTCTTAAAAACTTGCACATTATCAAGAGTTGAAAAATTGGCCAGATGTGGATGCAGTTTCAAAGGAATAGCTAAAGACAGTTTTGTGACATGCAGTTTCATCTCCCTGCCAGATTCAAAGTTCCTGCTCCAAACCTCTCATTTGCTACAGCAAAAAGGGTTTCTTGTTTCAAAAAAGGCTTTCTAGAAATCTTTATGGAGGGAAAACAGAAAGAATACTTTCCAATTGTCTCAGACACTTTCAAATTATTCTTTCTGAGCTCATCACGGTTATGTAAAATTTCCACCTGAATGGCTAAAATCTGATAGTATCATAAATAGCAGTAAACAAAGTCTTAAAATTTAAAGCATCAGAATACTTAACCAAAAAGCTATGCTGACATCCCAGCTTCATTTTTTGCTTGGTTACTCAGATAACTTCAAAGTATCTAATAGTTCTTTTCACACAAAGTATAGGTAAAACTGAAGGTATATTTAAATTTTGTAAATTAATAAACATATGTGTGGAACAATTGTATTGCACAGTTACCTGTTTGGTATAAGAACTATTTTGAGCAGATGTTCGCAAATCCTCTACTTAGATTTTGACATGTTAAAGCAGAAACTCCCCTTTTGACAGTAAAACCAACCCAGAACATAAATTTAGAATTAAAAATCTTGGGTCCAGCCTTTTAGTACAGTAGCTGGTTTCAGTAAATTATTTGGGGGTGGGGGAAAAAAATAATTATACATCTTTGTATCAACTTATAAAAATGTAAATGTTAAAAACTCCCACTAACAGGGTGGAGCACTAAGAGCCTTAGGAATTTTTAAGCATATTTCTTGCTTTGCCTAGTGGTATCAAGGGCTTTAATTTTTTTTTTTTTCAGAGGTTTTATAAAGCAGTGGGGTAGATGGTGCTGTTCTCCAGCCGTCTATCTTGAGGAGTTTCCTCACTGGACTAAACGTAACATAATTTCTCTGTAATGTTACAGTGGAATCTTGGAAAAACATAATGTTCCTCCTGTTATGTGCAATAGATTCTTCTTTAATTGCAGCAGCTAAAAAAAGCTTCTATCTTTATAGCTGTGGAACCAAAACGATGAAGTTTATGGTCTCTCACTGTCAGCAGGTTTATGGAAAATTTATAGTATATGTTCTCGGTTCTGAGTTTACCATTTTTTTGTTGGAATACTTACTAAATCTAGTGCTTAAAAAAGCCCACTATAACATTAGGACCTTTGCTATCTTTAAAGATTCCTATAATTTGAATAGTCTTTGTGTAGTGTTTTTACTTTCATCTCCTTTTCCCTCAAACGGCTATTTTATCTTCTCCAGAATCAAGTGTCTGTTCAGGCTGTTTCTTCCTCCTTTTCTTTTTCTTTTTTTTTCTCCCTATGAACTGAACTTTTTTTGTTACCATTCCCTGACTAGCTTTCAGGACTTTTAGTTAATGGAAAGTCGCTGATGGCACCTGAAATCCTAAAACCTTATTTTGGTTATTTAGATAAGTAAGAGTAATACTTTATATAATTTTTGCTATCTATCCTCTTCCTTTTTCTGTTTTTGAGTCCATTTTGCTGGTGTCACATTATTTGCGATCAGTGGAAGGCGGCTACTTCTTTTTTTTTTTTTTTTTTTAAGCTATGTTCCAGTTTGAAGTGGAAATATGTTCATGATGTCTATTATGGTAAGAATCCTGAATTTGATTCAGCACCCTCCTGTTTGTAGCTGTTAAGGGTGCTGGACTGTTGGGACAGCTGTGCGAAACTGCACGGTGCATGACTCTGCTAGTTTAATCTGATCACTCTAGTAGTTTGTCAAACAAAACAAAAAAAAAAAAAGAAAAAGGAAAGAAAAAAGAAATATAAAAACTAGAAGCAAACTCTTCATCAATGAATTGAAATGAGCAGAATTTGCCTTTAGAAACATATTTAAATACTCTTTGGCAGTAAATGATGCTGATTTAACCACAGAGCCACAGAAATCTGATTTGGTTTTAATGTTACTACATTTGGTGTTGTATTAGTGTAATGTAGAGTAAGTTCCTCACTCTGGAAAATCTGAGTTGGACACTGGAACTCTGGCATATCTAAAAAAGTGAAAATATAAAAGGTTGATATTTTTGAAAGGAGAACACAGTATTTAGTCAGTCACTTCCATTCATTTAATCAATTCATTTCTCATTTCCATGAGAGGGATAATGTTTGAATCCTCACTATTTCAGAAACTCGTCTCTTGACTCAGCCTCACTAAAAATCACAGTATGAAGCAACTTCTTCTTCGACCTTCCTTGCCAATGTCTGTAGTGGTCCTCAGTCATAGTCGACTGTCCACTCCTGTTTCTTCAGTATTCATTAACTACTATTCTTGCTTTCCTTTCTGTTTCATCCCGATTTGAACATACACAGATACCGTGTATGCATAAATCTGGATGGATCAAAGCCAGCATTAATTTTATTTGTATATTTTCAAACTTTGGAAATATAGCAAAAATCCAATATATACCTAGTATAAATTTAGTAAATCTTCAGATTTTCTAAAACCAGTTTCCCTCTATTTTTTTGTGGGGAAAGACTGGGATAGGCGACTTTGTCCTGTTACATGTGCTTGGTTCTCCAAAGCAATATTAGGCCTTCATTAAGGTGAGAGAAATACATAGGGAAGCTTGATTGCAGTTGAATGCACATTAATGGAGAAATTACCAAATCTGGAAAGGTAGATTTCCCATTGACTAAGTGTTTTTTGAACACTTCTGTCTAGCACTGGACATGAAGGTACTGCAGTGAAATTCATGTTTTTATTTACTCTCTGTTGCTGCTACATGTGATTTTTTAAAAAAATACACAGTGAATGAGGCAACTCCTTCTCTATGAAATCTGCATATTTTTAAAGGCATACATGAAGTAAGATTTAGTGAAACCAAGTTTTTGCATAGATTTTGTGTTCACTGGTAAAAAGTACCAAATGTTACTGCTATATCCTGTACATATTTCCGTAGTGTGCTCATAACATAAAATGCCTGACAGATCTAGTAGATCTGAGCGATTAAACTGGGAGTAAGTCCTGGCCTTTAAGCACAAAGACCAGGTTTTAGAAACATGCGTCTCATTTTTTAGGGGGTGAGCCCACGAGCAGATGCATCTAACGCCATCTCTAAAGAAGGATGAATTAGCAGCATGTGTTAATTTGGAGCAAACAGGATAGTCGTCACCATGAAGGACAAGAAATATAACCCCTCCCATAATCTGTTGCATTTCACAGCTTTTTTATATCTAAAAATTCCACTTATAGTATGCAGAATCAGAAATCGATCTTGTGCAGTATAGACAAATGAAAAATTTAACTTCTTTGTGGGATTTGGCTTGATAACCTCCCTTACCTCACCCTTGCCCTTTCTTTCTCCCTTGCTCTTCTTCCACATCAAAGGTGGCCAGACATTACAGGATGCTATCACAGCAATTCCCAGCCAGCCCCTAAGAAGCTGGTGGTGGTGCTCACATTTTTTTCTTCCGAGACGTGTACCACACTGTGTGCTGCAGGGATACTGCAGCTGTCTATCGCTGAGACCTTTTAGGAGGCAGGACTGTAACTTTCCACACTTGCATGTGGAAAGCTACCCATAGGGTCCCTAGTTTGAATGGTACGGAGCAGAAACGATGGTGCTTTTACTGAACCCTACAGTGTGTTTTGTTTTTTGCATATGGTGGAAATTTTAAATATTTGTCTCCTTGACAACATACAACCCTCCCAAAATAATTAATGAGGTTTTTAAATACTGCATGTAAGGAGCACCAAGGTTGCATAGGATGCACTCAGAAGTCAACTGTCCGTGTGCACACGTATATCTTCCATCTTCTGCACACTTCTTATGCTGGAGCATTTTAGTGTATGTCAATATAGTAAATCTAAAATAGCATTCATGTTGGATAACGCTTTAAATAAAAATTTGCAGTCCATTATGTAGCACGCTATAGAAGTGGGTACTTCTTATGGCAGGCAGATTCACATTCATTCTCACGTTATGCAGTTTAATACAAGATAATGCTTTTTCTATGTCTTACCAAAGCACAAAATGAAATCTATGAGAGTGGCTGACCTTAAACTCGTAAGTGCCATTCATTTCAGTCTGTGTAGCCCAGCAGACTGGCTGCTGAGAGCTATGCTTGCTTGCTGTTCTGTGAGTCTCTGCAGATGCACGTTCACCCACTCTATGCAAACATGCACACGCTCTCTTTTTTTTCTCTCACACTGTCTGGCATATTTTCAGAATAACTCTTCGAAGACTTTCTGAACTGCTGGGTATGATTGTCTGATTATTATTTTTTTAACTGGGAACATGTTTAGTCCAGTGTTATTTAAACAAGCTTATCTCTTTGATCAAAGTCTACAATCTGAAATTTGAACAGGGTAGGGACGGTGGCTGGGTGGGTGAGGAAATACATTAAGTACGTATTTATGTGTGTACTGCTGTCATAGCTGTGTGCCTGCGGAGGTACAAATGTATATTGCTTCAGAATAATCTTGCAAATATAAATAACTGGCTATTTTAGCAAAAGTTCTGAAAATGTAGTATTATTACCAAAATAAAACCATTTTTAGTAAACTTTTCCTGAAGCAATTAGTGACCTGCATACTCAGTTTTTTGGTTTCTTGGGCTTTTTTGAAGGTTGAGCCGAATAGCTGTGGGGTTGTTTAAGTATAGCATAGACTTTGCTAGTATTCAAGGCATACTAACTGGAGCTCATATATTAATGTGTTTAGGGTTGGCATTAACCTCTTACACTGGCTGGACCACAGACCACAGCAGTAAAGCTAGAGAGCTTGAAACAGTTTCTGGAGGTTTTCATTTAGCTGGTTCAGGAGACTGCTTTGTGCAAAGTTAAAATTATATGGAATGAGATTGCAAGATGAAGCATGCATGCCACACCTTTTCATTATGTTCTCTCTCTTCCCCTTCTTTTTTTCTTCTAAATATAACTTTGAGAGGCATTTCAGTTTACTTTAAATCTGATCCCATTTGGTTATTTTAGATTACTTGGTTTTCTAGTCTGATTTAAAAATTAAGGTTTGCTGAGCTTTTGTTCACAAGACTAGAAAAAAGAATTTCCTGTATTCAATTCATGTGTCATGCAATCAAAAAGTTTTTTCCTAATGTTTAGGATTTTCCTATGATAAAGTCTGAATGATGCTTGGTTTCATTATTTTACAGCCTAAAAAGAAGCAGACAGAAATTTCCAGGCTAATCTAAAGCTTTTCCTCACTCTTTAATATTACTTTTACACTCTGGTAACTTCAAGTTGCTACTACTGGTGAAAGTACATTATAAACCTTTTCTTCTACATAGATATCATGCACCCTTTAATTTTGTTAGCTAGTTTTATTGACTGAGGCTCGTTACACACGCGCGTGCGCACGCGCTTGCACACACACATTCTTGGGGATTTTGCCCTATCTCAGTTACAGCATAGTCCTACCCAGGGTCATTACAATGTACACATTACATATTTCTAGCAAACATGAAAATGAATCAAACAGGAGGAGAGATAAGCAGAGATAGATTGGAGCCTGCTGAGGAAATAAGACAGTAATCTGCCTGACCACTGGACTACTCTTCCTGGTTGGATTTAAATGTTCTTTCCCGTTAGTTGTTGCAGAGCGCTGGCTACCGTGAAGTGCAAAATTAAATGACTAGTAAGAACGAAGTAACATTTAGAGGGACAATTATTTGGTATACCTCCAAAACTAATTGTTTCTAAAGTGATGTTTAAACCAACGTCGGCACAAGGCAAGAGTTCCTGGCTCACGGCCAGCACCTTGTAGTGCATATTAGCGCAGATGAAGAGTTCCTAAAAGTTAGAGAGAGGGAGAGGGAGGGAGGGAGAGAGAGAATGTGTGTTTTCAGTGCTCAGTCTGCATTTGTTTGTATCCTCCTCCTTGCTGAGATTAGAGGAATACCTGTGTAGTGCTGCTTTATTATGATTTCTGCTGAGCCTCAGAATAGGTTCTGGTATTTTTTTTAGGTGGACTGCCAGCTGCCGATCTCGCTGTTGACAGTAAAAGCAGATATGTTCCTTGCTCGCTGCCATTAGCACTGACCATGACCCTTCACACCAAAACCTCTGGAGTTACCCTGCTGCACCAGATTCAAGGCACTGAACTGGAGACACTGAGCAGACCTCAGCTGAAGATTCCCCTGGAAAGATCACTCAGCGACATGTACGTGGAGAGCAACAAGCCAGGAGTTTTTAACTACCCAGAAGGAGCCACTTACGACTTTGGTACTACGGCTCCAGTGTACAGCTCTACTACTCTCAGTTATGCCCCTACTTCTGAATCTTTTGGGTCCAGCAGCCTGGCAGGATTTCACTCACTGAACAATGTCCCACCAAGCCCAGTGGTGTTCTTGCAAACGGCACCCCAGCTCTCACCCTTCATCCATCATCACAGCCAGCAGGTACCCTATTACCTTGAAAACGAACAGGGCAGTTTTGGGATGAGGGAAGCTGCTCCTCCAGCCTTCTACAGGTAAATGCTACAGATATTTTTTCTTTCTTCTTTAAGCAGATGAACTGAGAAAATTAGAATGTGGAAATACGTATGCTCTAATATTTTCTTTTTGTGTAAAGAACCATGTGATTTAATTGAATCATCCACCATATCTAGAGCATAAAAAATACTGTAGAATAAAACAAAACTATAATTCACAGCTCAATGTGACTGTTAGCTGTGAATTTTGAAAACTGTACATAAATGAGAAAAAAATTGGATAATTAGTATGTTTCCTAGGAAAACATGAAATCATAATTGATTAAATAAGGGCAAACAACCTCCCTGTCGTAATATATTAGATTACTGTCTGAATGTTTCTAAGGACTTACATGTTTCTGGGTGTGAGTAGTTGTGTTTTCTGCTCTTAGCTTGTAGTAAGAGTATTTTTCCTCCTCTGGCTTCCTTTACAGTGTGAGAAGTGGCTTATATAGGAAGTAGTTCAGAAGCATAATATCCTTCCTAATCAAACTGTTAGAGTTGACTTAGTGACAGTTTTTCAGTCAGTAATCAGCTCCATGGGCTATCCTAAGAGCTGTGTACATATTAAACAGTATTTTTCACTGGAGGGTGATATATATTATCTATAAATCTGGCATGTTGCATTTAAAAATATAAAATTTGGGGGAGTTTGCATTTTTGTTCCTCAATAGAAGGTGGGGTTTTTTTGGTCTGGATTATAAAGATAAAAATATCTTGGGGGGGGGTGGGGTGGGGTGGGGTGGGGGTGGGGAGAGATAATTTCCCTTGGTTTAAATATTTATTGTCAGTTGTGAAACAGTTTACGTAATTTTTGAAGTAAGTGGTAGAAATTAATAGAACTGTAGCTTCCCAGAAAATATATGCATGCACACCAATACCCACACTGTTAATGTTTATGTAGTGTTAAAAACATAGTTTTGCATTAGCGTATTATGCTGGGCTTCCGTGAATCAAAGTGAATGGTTAGATGTAATTTTCTTTTCCTAAACTGCATCTGTTTATTTGAGAGGTACATGTGAGTTTGTTAGAAATGGAACAACTCTCAAAAATAAAAGCAAGTTATATTTCCCCCTGTTGAGGGCCAGACTCTGCCAGACTTATTTGCACAACATAACATGTTACTGTGAACAGCAACATATGTTCTGAAAGACAGTCTAACTCAGCCCAGCTAAGAATCTGGTAGCAGAATCGGGTCCAAACCCCCACATTATTATTGCACCTTTCACAAATGATTAATCAGTTTTGGGGAGCAGATGGAGTAAAGACTGGTGAAATGGTAGATAACGGTTCTGTCAGACTGTGCAGTTACAGGGATCTGGTAGCTGAATTGGTTCAAACAAAATGCATTTTAGTGAAACCAAATACAGTACCTCAAGGATGAGTAAATACATGTCAGAGCATGAAGATCTTGCATGATTAACAGTGACCTGAGAGTGAAACTGCATTTTGTGCTAAAGTTTGGTAGTTCCTCCCGCCCTCCACCCCCTCCATGAATGTCCAGTGCAAACCTAGGGTGAAACGTGTGCAGGTGACCTTAGGTATGTAAACAGTGGAGCAGTGAGTTTGTGAAGTTGAAGTACACAGGCAGAAAATGTAGTATAGTTGGAGTATTTTACTTCATGAGGAATCAAAACCAAGAATCACCTGGAAATAGAAGCTGAACCATGGAAACAATGTCCTTTTATTTTTAAATGGTGACTTGAAGTGAGACGCTTCACAATAAAATTGACATATTTTTTTTTAGTTTAACTACTGGAGCAAACATGTAAGGCCAGTGCTGGATTCTCCATTTCCTGACCTTTCTGTTCAAGGATGGGTGTCTCCCTTACAGATGTGTTCTATCCATATGCAACTGATGAGTCTTAATGCAGCAGTGGTTAGGTGAATTCGTGATCTTGGATATGCAGATGGTTTATCTGCATGCAGTGCTGTACAAATGATTTATTGTCCCCTTCCAGCCATAATTCTGTAAAGTGCATCTTATGTGGTAGTAAGAAATATGTATCAAAGTTCTTGCTATGATTATCTTTTGTTATCAGACATAGAACTGATGGAATTAAATTGATAAAAACTTTGCTTTTTTTTTTTTTTTCATTTTTGCAAGAATGTATTTACAAAGTTATCATCCTTAGAACACTGAATATTACAGTTTTATTCTTGTGTTTTGGCACAAATCCAATCACCAATAGTCTGTTGAAAATAATTTGAATAGATGTTCAGTGTCTGGGAAACATTTACATATCTAATCATGGGCTTTACAAACAAGTTCTTTAAAAGATATTGTACAACATAAAGTTTGCTGTATTCATTTGGCTGGTCTCATTGGTTTCAACTGGGTTATGAGAGAAAAGAGACCATGGGACAGTGTAATCTGGCAATGAATAAATTGATGCTGGGCATGGGAGGATGTCTAACTACCAAAATGGCGAGTTCCTGGAACAATCTACCAGTAGGAGGTAAAGGCAAAAATTCTCAAACTAAAAGCCCTAACAACATTTAGAATGGATCATACTCAGTTTATGATATGGCTGCCTACTTCTAAATATGCAATGTAACCTAAGACCTCTGCAATTCTCATATACCTTTCTGTGAATTGTGCTGTTTGGCTTGTAAGACAGAAATATTTGGATTGCATCATCCTCTTATACTCTGGCTTTGAGATGCAAATATTGTATTCAGTGATACAAGTGGCTAGGACAAAAAATAATCATTGTAGTTTGGAGCTGAAATTGTATCCTGTTAATACTTCCATAAAACGTTAAGGAATTTCACTCACAAACCCCAAAATTTACTATATGTGATAATGAAAACCTTTTAATGTCGTTTGATTTTGATAATAAGTATTCAAAATTATGTTGCCACATGTGTAGCTACATGTGCATTAATTCTGAAGTTATATTTTGTTTCTTTCAAATAGTGCTTCCTTTTCCAAAAGGCTTTGCCTCTTAATGCAAGATAATGACAGGCTTCTATATCTAGCTGAGCAACATAATGATAGATAAAGAAAAAAATGATTTTGTAAAATATACAAAAAACATACCGATCTCCTCCTTTCTGGAGTCTCTAAATCATGGGACACCAGAATTTGAGGAAAAAAAGAAGGGTCTTAATTCAAATTGTGTCATCTTGACCCCTTTTATGTCTGAGTTTGTGGCTGTTTTTACAGGGAGTCAAACTAAAATACCTTTCCTTTATCTAACAACGTCTGTATCTTCCAGTAAAAGGGGAGAAGACATAGCACTAGTTATGTTTTCAATTCTCTTCAAGTCTCACTTGTATTTTATTTTCTCAATAATTTTTATAGCTTTTTTTTATGAAGTGCTGACTAGTAGTTGATTATAATTACAGAAATTCTTGTACTCTTGGTATTAGAGTAAAATAATAGTAAGATTTCTTTTGCTTTTAACTACTAAATTTGACTTCTGGTCATTTCTGGTTATTTCCTTGTGCTTTCCAGTAGGTTTTTGTTCATTCAGGGAAAAACCAAGTAGCTTTTCAGTAGCTAATTTACCTCAGTGAATTCCTACAATCAACAGCAAAGATGAATCCTTTTTGTTCTGCCAGTGTGTGATGTTCCTGTGTCATCCCACTGAGTTTGCACTTCTCAGATCTGAAGTAAAATCCTGCCTGTATTTCAAGCTGTCTGTATCCTGTGTTTGGTGCTGCTGCTTACAAATCTGGTCAAATAACATGTGAACATGGACTGCACCTACCAGCTACCTGACGAGGGAGTTGTCTGTCAAGCTGTAGTGAGTGACAGAGGCAGGGCAGATCAGTGTACAAACAGAAATACCAAATGAAAAATCAGTCACTGCTCCCTCATTTTTAGTGGCTCATCTGTGAGTGTCTTTCTGTACCTCAGCCTCTAGGTTTAGATTAATGTAATAAAGTATTTATTTAGCTTTAGTCCCAATTATCATACTGAAATTGCGTAATTTTAAACTTGTTCCAATCAGTATGCACCCAGCTTTAATTTTTACTGCGTGCTGAATTTGAGAATGGTTACGAATGTAGATCGATCCCTCTTCTGCTGTAATTCATAAATCCATCAGTCCAAAAATGTTACTTAACCTAATATGTATTTTTTTACCTTGTCCAATTCATTATGAGTCTTTATAGCTCTTCATGCTGAGTTCTAAACAAAGTGGATTTTTCCAAATTTTAAAATTAAAAGAATGTTACAAAGAATGCAAAACTCAAAGACATTTTGGCTTTTTTTATGTAGTATGAGGTTTTCCATAACATGGAGTACTATGTAGTGTAGTGTTTTGTTTTGGTATTTTTTGTTGTTGTTTATTTTTCCCTAAAGCATCATTCTGTTCTAAGGCCCCCTCTCGAATGCAGTTTGAGTGTTCAGGCAGTTTCTCGAACACTTGGAATGTTCCTGTTTTCAGAGCTTGTACTGATACCCCTGACAATTGTACAGCAATAGATGACTGTAATGAAAGACGCAGGAAAACATGGAGTTATCTTGTCTAATGGAAGTGTTGTGAAGATAAATGTGTTAAATATTCTGGGATACTCACACATTACAATTATGATTACAATTACAATACCACCTTTGCTGTTTATGCAGTCCTTTTTAGGGAATGTATTCATGTGGATCCTGCTGCCAGTGTGTTTGCACCATATTTTGGGACCAGCTCTTATGTTTGAGGAGCACATGTGTTCTGTGTCTCCTTGAATAAGGTCAGGCAGCAGTGGAAAGGGGTAAAGGAGCTTGACACTTCCTCATTATTCTCCTTTCTGCAAAGGTAGGGAGATGAATTTCAACTGCTCTCTCTGAGTTTCCTTTCCAAAGTTTTCTTCTTATCGAAGAAAACTTTCTTCACTTTAGCAAATGTATTATTTGTTGTGTAAACCACAGATTCAGGAAGCGCTCCATATACCAAGTCCTTTATGTGTGGATTTAAAACTTGTGGTTAAAAATGTGTTTGTTCAGGCAGTGTGTGTGGATGGGGTTCACAAAGACGCCTAAGTCTTGAGTCAGTTTTCCACTCCTTAGGTATCTGGCATTTTTTTTAGAGAACGTAAGGTCAGATGGGGTAACAGGTATGACACGGGACCTACTGTGCAGCTATATTTTCTGGAGTAGGAGGTGTGTGTCAGTGAGGGTCATCAACTAAGACACCTCAAATGGCATGTGGCATGGACAACAGCATCAAACCTTCACATGGACTCCCATAGTCTGTGGAGACACAGAAAGAGACACAGTGAACACACACATTGTCCCTTTCTAAGGCACCTGATTAAAATAGACCGGGTGCATTAGGCTGTATAAGTGCAATCGTCTCTTTCTAGACTATAAAAGATGTCTGGAATGACTCATTCTGGTACAGGTACCTACTGAATGAAGCTAAATGCCCAGTGATGTTGAAAGTTATGTGAAATGAATCCCACCCATGCGTCTCCTGTTTCTAAAAAGTCAAAGTGGTCAACATCTGTAATCTCCCTTCAGATAGACACTGCACTATGTCCCTTGGGAGGAAGACTATGACTCTGTGTCACTGGCCTTGATCACTGCTGCTCTGAGGCCACTGAAACAACAAACACTGCTGGCCATATCTGCTCTGATAGGGAAAACTTTTGTTGTTGGCACCAGTTCCTCCAGCAATTGCAAAGGGAACATCAAATGCCAGCATTTTTTTATTAAACCAACAAGAAAGGCTCACCAGAGCTAAGGCATAGCTCCAAACAAGTGCAGGGGAGGAGTTCTGCAAGTGAAGTGCATCCACTTCTCCAAAAAAAAATTGAGATTTTGATAATTTGATATTGTTGACAATGAAATACTGAAACTAATCATGGATTCCCTGGTCTATCTGCAGGGAGGTTTCTGTTATCTATTCAACATCAGAACTGAGATTATAGTGGAGATGCTGTCCTTCAGCATTCTCATTTAAAGTGTTGCATTCATTGCATTTATTATGGGGTCTGTTTGGAAAATTTGCTGTACAGAGAGAAGTCACATCTGAGGTTGTACACTATCCATATGTACTTGGATGTCCTTTCTAGTGAACTGCAAAAGGTTTTCATTTACCACAGCTTGTTAGAAATCCTGATCAAGGTGACACTGGGCAAACCAAGGCATTTCTGCTTTTCTGCCAAGCTCAGATTCCAGCTTGTGGGAGGGTTCTTACATCATCTGACTCAAGTTATTTCTTCTTCTGGTGAAAGACTATCAGCAAGTGAGATACTGCTTGCTAGATTTAACCTACCACATACTTAAAGTGATACCTGTTAGAGACAAGAAGATCATAAATCTGCAGGATAATCTTCTTCCTTGACAAGATATTGATAACAATATTGGATTCAGGAGTGACCTGGTCATATTATTTTAATATTTTACTAGAAAAAGGAATTATGGTCCTCAGAAAACATGGAGTTTAAATATGATGGTCCTAAACATAAATCTATTTGATCTATGTGCATAACAATTTCAGTGGCCTTTCAACCATTGCAGTGACAGTCTTAACTAATGACAGAACTGCCAGGATCTATATAAATAAGAAAAGATGCCTCCCTTTTCTTCACTGCATGGAAGCCATTAGTAAAAGTTAAAAATAACAATAAGGTTGAAAGTCAGAAATAACTCAGATGACTTTTTAAACAAGCAGTTGGTGACTAACCGTGAACAGCCATGCGTGTAACCACTTCACATCCAGTGGGTGCAATTTCAGCCTACAGCATGTGTTAAGAGTGCAGTCCATCTCGAATCAGATGACATGGGTGGAATATGTCACATTCTGTTTCCATGTGCTGTCTCACAATGCTGCCAACTATCAAAAGTTACCTCCCCAGGACCCAGGCAGCATCACCTGTGTAGAGTCACTGTTGAATTCTACAGGGTAGAGCCTTCCTCTCCCTTTTGGGGATGACAGAGCATTGAGAGTCTAGGCAGCACTGGGCTGCATGTAATGCCCATGCATTTCACTTCCCATTCATAAGCTATGTGAGTAGGCAGTGTATTTTTCCATCTGGATCATCATATCCAAACAGGGAAACTGCTTTTAACTGATTTTCTAGGGAAAAACTGTATTTTTCCTTTGGAGATTTTTTCCAGTGAGTCATAAATCTGTGGTGCAAATGTCCAATCCAATTGCTACTTTCAATCTTCCCTCCCTCTTAATTTATTACTTGCTATTATGCAGAAACACTGCTTTGATCACTGCAGCCTACTTCAGCACAGATTTGTGCTGCTGAGACATGACTATAGAAAACTTTTTCTAGGATGTTACGAAGAGGACATCAAAGCTAGGAAGGAAGGGGAAGGGAAATTTACTGCAACACGGCAAAAGTCTCAGCTCACGCTAAATAAAAATAGAGAGGAAGATGCTGTGCAGAAAGCAGCAGCTGCAAAAGAAGATGCAGCATAAAATTTAGTCCCCAAATGTTAAATCACAAGACTGGGGAACTGATAATATACTTTCCAGATAGACTCCACAATGGTTTTTTTGTGTATAGAACTGTTAAATTTTGAATATATAATCCCTACTGCTTTCTTCCTACTTCCCTTTTTCTTTTAATCTTTTTTCCACTTTAAGTGTAATTCAAGTTTGTGATACAAGATCTATTAATTCATAAATCCATGAAAAATATTCCAGTTTTTAAAAATTTACATTTTTTTCCTCTTCAAGTTGATCTGTAAACAGATGGAAGCTTAGAAGGTGCTGACACTAAAAATTGTAATTTAATTTTCCTAATGAAGACAAATAATATAAAATCTGATCTTAAGAAAAAAAAAAAGTCACATAATACCTTGTCATCTGTGTTTTCAGTTTATAAGGCTAGTAAGCATTCTTGAAACATTAGTTTTGCTGAGCTATCTTGATCAAGAGGTATCTAGTTATTATTCACTAATTTGTATCAGCTGGTGTCTAAAGAAAATTAATTCAAATAGGTATTCCCTGCTTTTGTTATTACTTACAACTTCAACTTGATAGTAATATCCCTGTTTCAAATTATGTATCACAGAATCCTTGTATCCAGGAAACTGTAGCGGTGGCAGAGAATACTGTGGCTGAGGGTGTGCACCAAATCAGGTTATCTTTGGGGAGCTAATATGTCAAAGAACAACTTTTTTTGTTTGCTTCCATTCTACAGTAAAATGATACTTCTCATTCAGCCAAATTGATAAAAATATGTGGTATATGAATCACCATAGCACATTTATTACCTGACAGTATTTTTGCATGATTTGGGTTATTTGGAACACATGGGTTGAAAAGTATTTATAACTGTCTTGCCATGCTATGAGAAATATGATCCTAATTTTCATCTACAAAGGGTATCAATTAGACATAAAGCATGCAAATCCTGGAATCATAGAATTGTTGAATAGTTTGGGGTGGAAGGAACCTTTAAAAGTTCCCCCCTGCAATGAGCACGCACATCTTCAACTAGATCCGGTTGCTTAGAGCCCTGTACAACCTCACCTTGAATGTTTCCATATATAAGGCCTCTACCATCTCTCTGGGCAACCTGTTCCAGTATTTCTCCAATCTCATTGTAAAAAATTTCTTCCTTATATCTAGCCTAAATCTACCCTCTTTGCATCCCTTGACAAGTTCAGCTCCAGCCATGCCTTGGACTTTCTGACCTCACCACTACACACAACCAGACAGTGTTACTATACTCTTCCCAGGATGCCTATCCCTTTGCATTTGCATTTCCTGCTTGCCCTTTAGTTTGACCAGCAGGTCGGAACGGATCCATGTCTGTCTCTTGCCTTCCTTTCTTGATTTCTTACACCTGGGGACTGAGAGCTCTTGCAGTCTATGGAAAGCAACCTTAAAGGTCTGCCAGCTCTGTTCTGCTCCCTTGTCCCTGAGGGCCGTTTCCCAGGGCATCTTATTGACTCATTGCTTGAAGAGCTGGAAGTTTGCTTTCCTAAAATTCAGGGTCCTGACTTTACCCTTTGCTTGACCCGTATTCCTCAGGACTGCAAACCCCACCAGTGCATGATCCCTGCAGCCCAGCCTGCCTCCAATCTTGCCTCCAATCTACTTTTCCAGCAGATATTGGGTGGTTGAAATCCCCCAGCGGGATGAGGGCCTGCTAGCATGATGCCTCCTGTAGCTGGAGTAAGAAGGCTTCATCAACAGGCCCCCCTTGATTGGGAGGCTTGTAGTAGACATCAACCTTTTGTTGCCTTGGTCTCTGATTCTTACCCATAAGCTTTCAACCTGCTCGTGACTGTTCTTCAGAGAGCTCTTCACACTCAATCCATTTCTTGAATGTAGAGGGCAACACCTCTGGCTTTCCTTCCTTTCCTTCTGAACAACCTGTAGCTCTCAGCAGCTGCATGGTGATTCAGCAGAATATTAAAAATCTGAGAGCATTCTAATTAGATTCACGGGGAAAGGTGGTGAGATAGAGACCCATATAAAATAACCTACCCAAGGGTTTTAATGGCAGCAATATCAGAACCAGTGCAATTGTAAGAGACATGTATTAAGAATACCTGCCAGACATATTGCAGCTTAAGAAGTCAAATATTGCTAAAGCAGGTCGCATATCGACAAGTTGTGACGAATTACTATTTCTTCTTGATTCAGACAATAGAAAAGCCAAACAAAGTGGAAATAAGTCTGATACGGCAGGGAAATTTTTAAACATACCAGAGCAAATCACTTTATTTGCAGGCAGTTCAAGTAACACTGCTCATTGGTAAGTCTGCCTAAGTTCCTCTCCTTCTTTTGGTTTCTTACCCATCTTTGGCTCATATTTTCAGTGTTAGATGATTGTTTCAGGTAATATTTTTTTAAACATTTTGACAAAAATGGGCTCAGCTTTCTAAGTACCCTGAAGGGAAAAGAAGATTTTGCTCTACTCATGCAAAAAATGCCCAAAACCTTTTAACTGGACACTTCTATATTATAGCTCTGATATTTGGTAGTGTGGGGATGCTGTCAAATCAAGGTTATTTTTATGTGATTTGCTCCTGAAAACCTACTCAAATTTAAGCTACAAACTCTTGAAGCATCTCACTGTTCACAGTGGGGATTTGTTTGCATTTGATAGATAAATTACATGAAATGTCATGTGTCATGTATGCTCCATACTCTCTCAGTGATTAGATATTGATGAGATAGAGAAATCAGGAGTAAAGTAAAGCCTGGAAAGAGGGAGGAGGGGCGGAAGGTGATTTTAAGATTTGGTTTTATTTCTCATTATCCTACTCTGATTTGATTGATAATAAATTAAATTAGTTTTCCCTAAGTCGAGTCTGTTTTGCCCATTATGGTATTTGCTGAGTGATCTCTTCTGTCCTTATCTTGACTCACAAACTTTTTGTTATAATTTTTCTCCCCTGCCCAGCTGAGGAGGGGAGTGATAGGGTGGCTTTGGGCACCTGGCCTCCAGCCAGGGTCAACCCACCACAACAGGACAATCTGTTACAGTGCTGAACCACTCTCACTGTGAAAAAATTTTTTCCTAATGTTTAATCACAATATTCTTTGCCCAAAGTTGTGGTGTATGTCTCTTGTCCTTTTACTGTGTGCCTCAAAGATGAATCTGGCTCTGTCTCCTTTAAAGTCTCCCATTATCTAGTTGAAGACAGCACTACAATCCTGCCTTAGCCTTCTCTTTTGAAGACTAATCAAATTCAATTCTTTCAGCACCTCCTTATAGGTCATTTGTTTCTGCCCCCTCCTCATCTTAGTGGCTGCCTACTGGACTTGCTTGTTTGTCAAAGACTGTCCTCAGCTTGGAAATCCCAAGCTGGAAGCACTTGCAAGTGCCAAGGAGAGGGAAACAAGCTCTGCTCTTCAAGACAACAGCTGTTTTACAGCCCCTTCTGTATTTCTGCAGGGAGTTGTTTCATCCCAGGTGCATAGCTCTGCATTTTCCAGTGTTGAACTTCATGAGATTCTTGTTGGGCCATTTTTCCAACCTCTTGAGGTCCCTCTGATATTGTCAGTTTTGCTTTACAGCCTATCCACCACTCTGTGTGCCCCCCTCCCACCCCAGTTTGATATTGGTCATTTATTTGCTATGGGTGAAATTTCACCCTTCATCCCTGTTGTTAATGAAATATTCACCTCAGTATTGATTGCACTGGAATGCTACTAGTACCTGGCCAGATTTGAACTGCTGATAAAAACCTGTTGAGACTAGCAGTCCAGTCATATTCTGCCCACTTTATAGGTCGTCTGTGCAGCGCATACCTCACTACACTGGGAGCGAGAAAAATAGTCTTTTTTCTGCTTTTAGTGTCCTTCTGCTCCATCTGTGTTAGTTTTAAGGAATTTGGCAGAAGTCACGCCAGTAAAATGCAGTAAAAAACTAAGCTTGCAGGATGGAAAGATGGGAGGAGGAGTAAATAAATAAATCTAGTCTCACTGAAGAACAAAATGAGGTCAGTGAAGAAATCTGGTGGATCTGGTAAGGTAGAAACTTTGAACCTCTGGTGAGGTGCTGTAGCAGGCTGTTGTGAACTGGCAGAGAGAAAATGGATGAAGAATACAGGGAATGATGTAGTAGGGAAAAGTATAAATTGTATAAGGACTTGGAAGAGTTTGCGGTGGACCAGAAAAAGTAAAGTTGAAGGAGAAACTCCAGAGGAAGACTGAGTGGGAGATAAAGAGTGGAATTTAAAGGTACTCAGGGATGGAGACTTGGACTGGGGACAGGGGCTATAAACAGGACTGAAACAGGGCAAGTGGATGTTGCAGAGCATGGGGAAAAACAAAGGCTGACAGGGAGAGACAAGGAAAATGGACCTGGGCCTATGTAGAAAAATCTTCCTCCTAACAGATATATGCAACTTTTGCATTTTGTTCCTGTCCCTTACAGATTCACCGACAAGGTCATACATTTGCCTCGCTGTTGGTTCATCCAGTAGCCCAAGTGGCAGAGGTTGGTGCTGTAGATACGCTCTTCCACCACTCCTGAAACACCAACTGCTGCTCAGAAGGACTTGAATAAGATCCTGTTTTGGGTGTTTGATTGTTTAATTTCTTTAAAGCCTCGGTATTTCTCATGCACAGAGAAAATACAATAAAGGTTCATCAGTAAAATTAGTAACATCAGCCTTCCCAAAGCTGAAACATGCCAGAACTAATTTTTGGGGCATATATCCTTTTTCACTCTCTGCCTAATGTCCTAACATGTGAAATGAAGATACTGCTGCTTTATCACACAGGACCCATATGAATAAACATTAATTGGTGTCTGTGAAGTGCCCAGCTGTTACAATGAAGAGGGCTATTGAAAACCACATGTGGAAAACTGACAGGACTGTTTCCAGAGCAAGCTAAGAAAGAAGACATGAGGCTACATATGAGCAAGGGTGAAAACATCCAAAATATTGAGTAGTTGCTTAGTCAGTGAGTATGATTTTGGAAACTAAGAATGGTATTATTAAAGACAGAAAGGGAACAAATATAACAAAGGCTTGTTAAACACACATACCCAGCATTTTTCTAGGAAAAAGTACAGCATGAATATATTTCCACTTCAGTTGTTGTATGGAATTGTATGTTCAGCTACCTTGGATTTATTTATTTCAAAGGTAGGTAAGGGATGACTGCACAGAAGCAAGGAGTTAATGCACCTGTTTTTCATGTTCTCTAATTTGCTTCTGACATGATGTCTTAGATGTCACCCTCAGTTCATTGTATTCCTTACTTAAGATGAAGGATTTTGCTGGTTTCATTTCAGCAAAGCACTGAAGATGTTACTCTTCAGAGGGAGAGATGCATTTCAGTACAAAAATCAGTACATAAACAGATATTAAATGCTGTCTGTACCCCTATTTTTAAAGCATTTAAGACAATTACCCAGGCCAAGACTGCCTTTTCAAGATCTAAAATGGTGCTGTATGGCTAGGACCAGCTTTTTTATTATTTATTAAATGACAACATTAGGTATTAATAGCTTCAAGCTGTTTTCATGTATGACCCATTTTCTGACTCATACATGCCTTTTTTCCTCTCTAATTCACTTTATTGTCAATGAATGTGGATCTGACTGGAAACAGCAAGCAACCTGACAGCTGCATTGCCTAAGAGACTGGTCCTGCTTCTGTGCTGTCCCTCTAGGTTGTTCCAAAACTAAAATCTGGGAGAGCAGAGCAAAATGACTTGTCTTATTCGTTACAGGGGAGATACGGTAAGAAATAAGTGAGAACCGGTCTCCAACAACTCCACTTTATGACTTCTAATGAGAGCTATGTTTAAGTCACATAGCAGCCTAAAATGAATGGACTCTGGAAGGTGGTCTTTGTAGAATGGACTTGATAACACATTACATGGGGAAAGTTTCCTTGTTCCACAGAAATTCCTCTGGTCTATGTCTGCTGACTACTTGGTCGTTTTCTGATGACATCAAGGGGTAAATTTTTAAAAAGAAGGGCAAGGTCTGTGTCCTATGGCCAATTCTGAATCCCAGATGCAAAATCAGAGTTTTCATGGCAACTTTATTTCTCTGAGTGTGAGAAATGTTCAAGACTCTTTTTTTGAGAACTGAGACTCTTTAAAAAGTGTAAGGCTAGACATAAGTTAGCCGAACTAAAATATGCCAAGTAGAAATAAAAAGAGAAATATGGATCTAATGGAAAGGAAGTAAAATAATTGAGTGCTTAATAAATCTGAAATCACTAGCTTTACTGTGCACATCAGTCATGTCAACATAGTCAAGGAACGGAGGTTTTTATTTACTACATTCTGTGAATCATTACATGGCAATCACTACAGAAACATTTAGAACGGGTGTTTCTGCAACTGGAGAATTAATGGAGTGTGCTGTGCAGGTTTTTTGTCTGTGTTAGGCTCTACACTAAAATTATCATGGGCAACAATTAATTGAAGAGCTACCTTTATTCCTTAGATTCCCTTGTTGATATTCTCAGCACTCTCAAGCTATTTTGTTTGCCTGTTTAATCCTTGTTGATGTTCCAAGGAAGTGAGATGCGATGGTTTTACCATTAGATATGTGCACAGCTGCTGTATAGAAGGAACAAGTCTTGCACAAGATGATGCATAAAAAATTAATTTATACTTTCAATCAGAGGTTCTGAGACAAGTTTGAAGCTCAGTACTGATTCAGATACACAGATCAGATATTAATCCTCACTTTTTTTTATGGTCTAATACTGAAATGAATTAGCACCCCACTCAAGAAGAGTAATTCCTATTGAATACGATTTTGCGTAGACCTAATGTATAATCCCATTTCAGATGTATTGTCTGACCAAATGAATTTGTCCTGATGAGACCGTACTGCATCCTTAACAAAAGATTGAACTATTGTGGTTCATTAATTTAACAAGGCTACCTTATTATATCCTTGTAGTCACTAGAGTATTTTTGAGGGGAATTGATGGATTTTAAAGGAGAAATAAAATATTGCATTTGGAATGTTGCTGCTAAATTTGAAATTACCTTCCCCCCCCCCCCAATACAGTAATAACAATTGCTTAAGCTCTTAAAACAAAGCTTCAGCCAGTTCAATTTCTTGTCTGCGAATATGCCCTTTTGCTTTTTGCATCTACATATATATATATCAAGGGGTTTAGCTGAATTCCATCTGACAAGATCAGAAAAATATCTCCTTTCTTGCTAAACAAAACAGAACCCAAAACATTTGTTAGAAGGTTCTTTGAATATGAATCAAATCTAAACCAAACCCCACTTGCAGGTACCTATTCATGCATTGTAAATTCAACTAAGATTTGATGCCTGTTTTGTTTGGTGTGTTTTTGTGCATCTGCAGAGCTGCACCTTATCTCTCTTTTCCTGTCTTCTTGTCTCTTGTCTCATTAGCATTGCAGCAGCAAGCCTTCTCTTAAGCACCATGATGCAGGGTCATGTGTACTTACCTTTTCAGAGCCTGCTGCTGTGCATACACGTTCATCGTTGTTCCATTCCTGTGTTATGTGTGCACCAGAGTGTGGAGCAGGAGAGGAGTTGAGCTCTTGGGTAGTAATGCAATGTCTAATACTACAGGCTTGAATTAAAAAATAAGTACATGAAATGGTAGGTGGTAGAATTTTAAAACATTCATTAAACAATTATTGATGTTTCAAAATGTTTTTGTCAAGGTTAGAAAAAAATTAAAACCAAAACAGAAATAAATCAAAGAATAAAGGCCTTTGGGCAATAATTCAAATATTGACCTCTTTGTCTTGTAGAATACTTTTGATATACTTTTGAATACATGGACTGTTTGAAAATCAAGCAATAATTTGTGTCATATTTATACCACGAGAACCTGGTGTTGTGTCTTAACCTGCTGCTCATTCAGGTCATTTTCTGGAAGAGTAATGTCTGAAATAGAGAGTGTTGGAAACTTTTGGGACCATTTGGTGTGAGGAAATGCAAAATCTGTTAGGTTGTTTTGAAGAAAGGTGAGTCACAGCTGCTGGCTACTGCTCAGTCCTAATGCCATGAAGGGCTGAGTGGCTGCGATCCATCCTGCCCACCTTCCCAGAGCAGAGGTGAGGAGGGATGTGCTGCAGCAGCTGCCAGCCTCAGCTCCACTGAGCTTCTGCTTTCCTCTTGAGGCTTGGGATGGACCATGGTGGGTTAGTAGGTTTGCTGTGACAAACAGTGCAACATCCACTTCCAACTTTCAGCTGTATGCAACAGAGAATTTTTTGGCTAGAAATGAGTTAATAGATGTTTTTTCCACCAAAGGTAGCCATTAAAGTATATTATGCAATAATCAGGAGTTGAAATCTGGGTGGCTATTTTTTTTCCCTTTCATTTATAAGAAGCGTGCATACCTGGAAAAACAAAACAAAACAAAACAAAACAAAAGGTAAGATCCAGCTGGCACTTGCGTCGAGCATTCTGGTATTATGAGTCCCCCATGTGAACGGGTAATACGTTGTTATATGTTATGACTGAAGTGTGGCTGCTGTGTCCTTAATACTGTACATTTAATTCTGCATGAATTTGTCCATCTAATAGATTTTTTCCTTCCTTTGTAATTTACAGGGCAGGAAGCAATTACTGTCTACCAACAATAAAAAGTGAGAAGATTAAAGAGTTGCTATATTGTGGCACCTCTGAAGCATTTGAGCTTATTCTGTTGCTGTGAGGAATAAGAAATAACACAAATAGATGAGATAGATTTACCAAAACAAAATACAACTTCTTAAATGCTCGAAACAAAATTATCACCAACACAAAAGGCAAGGCCATGGATTTCTCACAGAACTGATTTCTCACACACTTCTGCCTATTACCTCAGAAATATGTCAATGAGCTTTTTTGCAAACACATATTATATGCAGCTGGCTACATGAATGTATTTCCTACGTTCCATGAGCCATGTTCTCTTGGCTTACTATTGATTGCATAGTCAGTACATGCAAATTTATCTATGGGACATTATCTGAATGAATAATTTATCTACTTTGGGATAATTTAGATAATGTAGATATGTAAAACTTACTATTCACTATTTGTTTAGTCTTGATGACAGACACCTGCACATGAAGAAGGTCAGAAAGTTTTGCAGTCTACAAGCAGAAAAGACCCAAAAGAATGAGGAAAAGAACACAGTTCAGTTTTTCAATCTAATGTTAATACTTTATACCATTGTAATCTAACCAGTAGTTTGATTAACTGTCACTGAAAGAATTTTTCCCTTGTCACATTTCTGATCATGATTCCTGTGGCTGCATTAGAAAGCCAATGTGACCACACAGTTGGATTATGTCCTTCGCCCTGCATTTTCTGGCCTCCTCCCTTACATCAAGTCCTGTGACTTCGTGTTGAACTGCATTAATTTGCTACACTGGGCCTAAGTGTCTATGGCCAGAAATGAAGGAAGAGCAAGACCGCTCAGTCTGGCAGAAGTTTGCCATTACTACCCCTTGGCCATAAAGAAAAATGTCAACCTTCGTAGCCTTTAACACTGAATTTTCAGAAGCAGTGTGTAGGGATTACTTAATAGAGGTGCTGAACACTTATGGCTCTCCTTGAAGTGAACAAGAACTATAGGATCTAAGAAATTTGAAATCAGTTTGAAAATCAGTTTGGTGGAGTTGTCTCAAACTGTGTCCTTTATATAACAATCTGTTTGGGTTCTATTTCTTATTAGTTTTATCTTCTATTACTTAAACTTTCAACTATATTTTTAGTATATGTAATTTACTCTTTCTGGAGATCTCTAAGACAAATGTAATATATGCTATATTTTATATCACTGTCTGTCAACAGGGCCTGGCATTATAAATCTGGCACACACCTAAAAACTAGGGTACATGGCATTGCCAGATTTCACTGCTCTGTTTCAAACTATAATGTTTATCACATAGTTTACTGTTCATTAATATTCAAAGAATGAATTGGCGTGCAAAGTTGAATTCGGCACTTTGCAGAGTACAAGTGTGAGTCAAGTACCTCAGCTAGAGCGCTATTACCCAACAAACTACCCAGATTTTGTGTAGCAGCATATTTCTGTGCATCCATCTTGCCTCATTTTGACTGAAAGGACAAACTAAAGCATGCCTTTAGGTCTTTGAGGTCTGTGTCTTCCCTACTAGGGTCCAGACCTCTCAAGTCTGAAACGATACAATTTGTTATCAATTTTACTTAACAGAGGAAGAGGAGTATACAACAAGCTTCAAAGCACAGGTATTCTGTTGACCTGAGAGCACTAGAGTGCTGTCAACACTTTTAGCAGCCCAGCTCTGTGGCCGAAATACAGCTCTTCTTGAATGCAATGACTGGTTGGTATGACGTGTTCAGACTATTTGCCTTCTGTCATGCTTTTGTCACCTGTCCTTTGATTGGTAACACTCAGTCATGTGCTTTTGGCTTACTCTTAATGCTTTCAAGCATATGATTTTCAAGTCATATTTGAATTTCTGGGATGCATGCTCCTTGTGCATGCATCAGCTAGGACTGGTGCTTCTGTCTTTTCAGCTGTCTCACCAAAACATGTGAAAGCCTTGGACTTGCTTTCGTCTGTTGCTGATAGAGCAGGCTAGCTGTGACCTGCAAGGGAGTGGATCTGCGTGTATTACTGGGACTGTGCAGGTCCCATGTACTGGCGGTTTGGTTTGATGAAACTGGCTTAAGCACAAATGGGTCCGTACGTTTAGGAAGACTTTTTTTGATTTTACTGGGCATTGTGCACCATTAGTCCAAGGACCGCAGGGGGTCTGTTCCTAGGGTTTAGTGATTTGGGGCAAGAACAAGGAGCTGAGGATAAACCATATCTCTAGGGCAAGTACACAAGCATTTTACATGCAGGTGTCAGTGTTTCCCAAGTGCCTAGTTCCTTCCCTGCTGCTCATATCGTGTCTTTGTGCTTGGCACCTCTGCCAGGACTTTTTCTTCTATTCTTGCCAGCAGCTGATACAGAGTGGTTTGTAAATGACCTGGGTGGTAAATTCTTTGGGAAAGACTTTTGTCTCTTCTCTGTGCTTTGCATCAGATCTTTCAAGAGGTCTGCATGCACTTTGATGAACTTTAAAGCACTACCATAAGCAGTGTTTTATTTCACCAGGTTCTGTTTTCCTTTAGCCTAGAGCCCTCTGATTTCTTTGTTGGGACCATATGTGACTGTACCAGTGTTTTGTTTCAAAAGTTCATTTTCAAATGCGGCATATGCCTTAAACTTACATTTTCAGTTTAAAATGTCATTTTAAAGAAAAATAGCCATTTGAAATAATAGATGGGTTTAGACTGGAATTTTTGAAACAATGTTATCTATCTAAATTGTAACGTTGTGTTATACAGTCTGCATTCCTCTTTAACATATTTGTTGAGGTTGGTGTAAAGGATAAGATTTATATCTTTCAAACATTTTTCTTTAAAAATGTCTTGTCTAATGTTGGTCATTGAAAGATTTTCCTAGGAATTTAATGAAGCGTTGGGTAGTCGGATAGACTGCAGTCTTAACATATGCCTCTGAATTAGTTGGAAAAGGGGCTTGCCCAAGAATAAAAGGAACACATGAGCCCATAGAAGTCCTATAAAGTTCTGGTGAAGGAAGATTTATGATCAATTCCTGTGTTTTTGCTGGCATTTACCTTTGAAATAGTCTGGAGGTAAGTGTAAGAATCTGACAGCACTTCCTGAAACACCCTTTTCCAATCTACTGAGTGCATTTAACCTTTTCTTTTCAGATGGTAGGATTGTGCTAGTTTGTCTGAATGTTAAAAAAAAAAAATAAAATAGCCTAGTGACTGAGTAATTCTGAACAAAGTTTGCTAGGAACAGTGAAACCTGGAGGAAAGATGACTTCTGGATGTGTTATGTTTTTGTATGAAAGGCTGAATTTCAGCTTTTTCACAAAAGCCATATTTTAATTCTAAGACTCATGCAGTGGTACGACTGTTAAACTGTCTGAGGCATAGCATTACTTTAATGGAGACGAGGGTGACTAGATAGTTCTAAAAGTGTGAAAGCTGTGGAGGATATACAGCAGAGGTTGTCAGCAGAAGCTGGCCTTCTGTGGTTTTGGTTTTTTTTGGTTTTCTTTTTATTTTTTTTGTGTGCATGTGTGCTTCCAGCTTTTCAAATGTATTTTATTCTTCAGATTGTTTACACTAAAGTGAGGTGTCCTGTGTCCATGCTTCCAGACTGTTTGCCTGCTGGGCCCTCCACTTTGACACACTTGTGGGCACAGCTGATTGCCACACTCAGGCCCCAGTTGCTTCTGTCCCCAGAGCTACACAGCCACACACCAACTCAGTGTTGCTGCCAGAAAATCATATCTATGTGGTGCCCAGAAGCACTTTGTCTGTCAACAGTTTTTTCATCAAATTTGTCATGCTTTTAGACAGTGGATTAAGGTTTTTCCTCGTATTATGTGACCCTTTATACACCACAGTCTGTGGGATTGCCTAACTGAATGAAAGAGAGAGTGTTGGAGACAGTGCCCAGGCAAAACCATGCCTGGCAGGAGATAGAAACTGGCAGAGAAACCGTGAACAAGTTGGCTGGTCATTATTTTGGATCCTGAAGAACTGGATCAAAATATTTATTTCACTGATGTTCTTCCTTAAAGAGTAAGAGGATCATCCAGTGATCAGGGATTCAAAAGATATATCAAAATAATAATTTTCAGAGATTTTACTCTAAAGATAAAATAGTACCATTAATTTTTAAATAAGCAAATGGTATCTGCCAGTTGGTAAAAGCAGCAAAGATCTGTAAATGTGCCATGTGAAACGTAAGTATGTAAGAAAATGTTTTTTCTAGTGCTGCTTACCACAACAGAATCTGAAACATTAAATATTTCTCAGACTTACTAAGGGTGAGTGCAGTCCCCAGCCTCTAGGAAAGAGAAATCTAATGCACAAGTACAATAACAGGGGAATTGCTAAGTAGGGAAAAGGACTGAAGAATAAAGAACGTAATCTAAGAAGGAGAGAAGATCATAAGCTAGATACAAGTCAACAGAGTAATCTTTTGCAGAAAAGGCAAATTTTACGCTGTGAACAGAAAAACAGATGAACAGGTCAATGTGCTGTTTTAGGACAGTTTTTAGAGTTTTATGCCCACTAAGGGGCAACCAAAGTTCTTATGAGAGCAGCAAGAGGATGGGAGAATTAGAGAGGAGACTCTGGAAGGGAGGCTGGTGGCTGAGAAGTGTCATAGCAGGAACCTTACCAGGAGAAAATGTGTACTAAGAGGGCAGCGGCTGAATTGTTCTCTGGGCTAACTGGAAAGAGCTGAGGACGAATGAGCTTAATTTCCAGCAGAGAGGACATAGACTGGACATTAGGTAGTGAAGCAGCAAGCAGTCCACAGAGAGAGGCTTAAATGTTGGAAATTTTGTAAGGGCAAGTTAAAACAAGTTTGTGTAGGTTTGGGCAGGTCTATATATATAGTCTTTAAGAGATAATCTGTTCCTGCACTACTGAATGTTAGAATATAGTGATTGCAGAGTATGTAATTGCTGTGGGTCTGTTTATGTCACTTTCACATGGAGAGTGCAGGGCAGTTTGACTCCTGGTAGTGTATATAGCAGCCTTCCAATACCTGAAAGGGGCCTACAAGAAAGCTCAGGGGGTGTGTGTCTTTTTACAAGGGTCTGTAGTGACAGGATGAGGGGTAACGGGCTTAAATTGAAAGTGAGGAGATTTAGATTGGATATCAGGAAGAAATTCTTCATGGAGAGAGTGGTAAGGCACTGGAACAGGTTGCCCAGAGAAGCTGTGGATGCCCCATCCCTGGACGTGTTCAAGGCCAGGCTGGATGAGGCGGTGAGCAACCTGGTCTAGTGGAGGGTGTCCCTGCCCATGGCAGGGGGTTGGAACTAGATGGTCTTTAAGGTCCCTTCCAACACAAAACATTCTGTGATTCTATGTGCTCATGGAACATGGGGGGCAAGTCAAAGGAAAGTAGGGTTGCATATTAAGATTAACAGGAGCTAAGTAATCATGACAGACTGGGTTACAAGGGTACAAAGAGGGGCAGAAAAGTGGAACCTTCCTGCCCAGGACATGAGGAAAGTAAGTAGCAATGGAGGGAGAAGGAGAGCTTTGGATAAGGTGGCTGTGGGGAGCCTGGGCATGGGAGAAGAAGCCAGGCAGAGTCATGCCAGGCACCAGAGGAGAGGAGGTGGTCTTTTCTGGACAGGGAGACTGAGACTGGAAGGAAAAGCCCAAAGGTGGAGGTAAGCGTAAGAATGGGACAAGAGGAGCTGGGTGAGTCAAGCAAAAGTACGTGGTGAACAGCTGTGAGAGGACAGAGCAGACTTTCCCACTGACACGAGTGGCAGCAACCACTGTGTATTTACTAGCTTTTGCTTCTTCTCCTAAACTGGAGTAAAATAAAGGACTTCTAGTGTCACCATTTACCGCTGGTAGCAAGTATCACTGACATCCTTTGCTGCTCAGGAATGAGAGTGATCTGCCATCACCTGCCATGTTACGGCAAGTGAGCGGAGTATCCAAGATGTCCCAGCCCTACTGTCTGCGACTACAAATATGAGGCAGAAGGATAATGTCTTTGTTTTTCAAGATGTCCTCCTTAGAAATGAAGAAGCTACATGCACAAAAAAACGTTATTTGCAAACTTGTATTTTTAATAAGCCTAAATTAAGGTGACCTATGCAAATCTTATTTGGTGCCTTTGTGATCATTATTATAATTATTTTCATAATTACAAGATAATCATAAGTGGACTGCTATTTCAATATATGAAAAGGATTAACTCTGGAACATATCATGTTCATATAGTGAAATATGTCACTGTTTGTAAATTCTCTACACCTTTCTTGCAAAGACTGGTAATTAAAAAAATGAATGAAGAAAAAATTTCAGGAAGCATTATGTGAAGGCAGCTGATTGCTGGCCTGAAGAGCTAAATTCTCTGTCTAATTCTGCTACAAATGCTTCTGTGAAGTTCAGAAATCGTTTAACTCAAACTCCTCACAAGCAGCCTTCTGTTGTATTGTAATTTTTGGTTTTTTTGTGCTGAATGGAAGTACTACAGTCTGATTTATCTAAGTGTTACATTTACCCTTGCAGTTGCAGACAAGGGAAGTCGCACTCTGAACATTCAAAATGCTATTTAATGGTGGGTACTTTTAACTCAGGTTGCACATAATTCAGTGTATGCCTTTAACCTTAATCTCTCTCAGCCTCAATTTTATCCTTTCAACTCACAAGAGTATTGGAAAAATACATTCATCAGCACCTGTCAACCCCTAAAATGCTATAGTGATATGGGAATACTGGAAGAAATTAATTCGGATATTATAGCTCAATTCGGATAGTGTGCTGATAGTAAGATGCTAGACACTGAACAGTCAGGCAAAAAGCCCACACAAAGACAGAACAGTTGCTCAATTAATGTATTCTTTTTATTCTGTGAACTGGTGAGCTGTTGCCCTGTGAAAATTACGGTCATATAATTAAAGGTAACATACATACGCATAGGATGGATAAATGAAGGTTTCAGTTGCATTTGTAAGGTGCAGTTCAGCCATATGCTAAATTTAAAATCTTACGCTTCTTTTAATGTATATTCATATGCAGCGTGTGTGTGGGTGTTTCTGCATTCACCTTATGTACAAAAAGAAATTATTAACCTTTTGTACATAAGAAAAAAACCCCAGAAAATTGCCATTGCTTCAGAACTGTTTGAATTCTGGGTTACTCCATGAGGTACAGATAAACCACCACTCTTTGCTTAAGACTACTTAAATGACCCTGTAATTGAGTTGTAGTTTAGATTCCAGTAGCACTGAGAAATAGAATGAAACAGAACTAAGTTCTCCATATTTATTTCAAAGTTGTGGGGTTTTTTTGGTGTAAATTTAAATTTCAGACCCACTGAACTCACAAATGCATAGACCTTTTTCCGCTTTTTAAAGCCACCCCCTACACCCCACCCCCCTGCCATCCCCAAGAAAACCTTCCACATTTTTCAGAAAGTTGGGCAAACTTTTATGTTGCCAAGGGGATCATCTGCAAAATTATTATCTCACATTTATAAACCATGGAAAACTAATCCCAGTTTTAAGGGACAGAAAGGATGTGCAAATGGCATGGTTTAATTTTGGCATATCCAGATGTAGTATTTCCGTCACTTATTTTAAAATTAACCAGAGTTAAGGATGAAGGAAGATGATAAAACTAATGTCAAAGGAAATGTTTAATTTCATGTGGAATAAGAAGTTTTGATGACCTAAGAAGATACGCTTTTGTTTTCATCTTGACAGAATCTGTCCTCAACACTACAATTTCTTGGTCAATACAGAGCTATTTTTCCTAAGTTATTTTACTTGTGTTACCAAATAAAATTGTATTTTATTCTAGCTTTGAAGAAAACATTCCAGTGTCTTCTGACTATAAAATAATTTTTCTGGTATATTGTGAAACACTCTCAGTACTGTCAGTATTTTAATATTATTTTATTATTCAACTTTCTTATAACTTCATTACTTTTTTTTTTCTTAAATTTCTCTCCTGTCAGTTTTCTTATTTTTCTTTTTCCTGCACTGAGCCCTGTGATTTTTTTCAGTTGGTTTTCTTGATTTCTTCTTTTCTTAGTTGGCCTTCACATATATCTTCTGTTATTTTAAAAAGTAGTTCCTCACATTGTCTCTCCTTATTCCTCTATGTCAATATTTCTCCACTTCATCCATTCACTGTACTAGCTTAAGATCTTCTACTCAGGTAGTCCTGTTTAGGTGTTCCTGCACTCACCCTGAAGGAGAAGAGTAGATACGAGCCAAATCCATGAAACGAATGAGATGAAGCAACTGGAGGTGCATTTTTGCAACATGAAGGTCTCCTCCCACATTGCTGTCAGAGGTGGCAAGGGAGCTGCCTGCAGCTCTGCTCTGGTGGCCCTCCTGGTTGCACCCTGTGTTTGCCGTGGTGGAAAGGCTTGTGAAGGCATAGTGAGCTGTGCAAGGCTGTGGGAGACGGAAGGGGCTGGCCATGATGTCCAGGTAGAGATCTAAATTACAGGCCAGTCCTTCTCATCTTGCATCTTATTTTCACTCAGGAGTGTCAAACTTTCACAGCTATGTTCATCCCATATAGAAATTCTAGATGAACTTAATTGTCATGTTTAGTGAGGTAGGCACTACGTTGTAAGGGAGATTATTGTTGTCTAAGGGAAATGCTTATTATTCTCATTTTTGATGCTCCAGCCAGAGACATTAACTTGCTGATGATCAGGAAATAAACTGAGCATAGTGGGTCAAGAAAGGCCTGCATGTATATTAGTTACCTAAATAAGACCAGAGCGTGGGTGCAAACACCAGCAAGATGGCTCTCACCCCTTAATAGCCTCATACTCCCAGGCACAGTTTGGCCTGGCTATGTAATCCTTGCCCAGGGCATGGTTTGAGCAGAAGTTGTACAAGGGCCCTTCTCCCTTGGTAGCATAGACAAAACCATCCTGTTATGGGGAGGAGACTTTAGCTGTGCGAGTGAAATGTGCTCACAGCCATGGGTGGGCAATCACTTGCAATCAGGCCCTGGAGTGAGCCCCAGCTGACCCTCGTCACCCATGGAGGATCAGCTGAGGAGGGATGCTGGCTCTTGGTCCCATCATTAGAACCCACCCTCACTGCTATAGCCCAACTTGTGCCAGTGCTGGCTTGGTGTGTGGTCACCTCCCCAGTGGCCTGAAACAGCCTGTGACCTGTCTGCTGGATATACAACTCAGTGTAAGAGTTTATCTCTCCGTTGTCAAGTTTTATTTATCTTAATTACAACCCTAGCCTTTTTGAGATATTTGTTTTAAGCCAACATTTTCATTTGGATGGATATGATTATTTTTCAGATTCATTGGAGTTACTTTCTGAGAGTACAGTTTTTAGATGTTTAATGTACTTGGCAATTTTTGCATACTTAGTCATTCCTATTCCAGTACTTCTCCTTGAGATGTCTTTAAAGTATTTTCAAGCGCTTAATTCTGTTCAAATGATCTTTCATAAATATTTTGCCCCATGTGGAAAATCACATTCTAACTGCAAGTTAATTAATTTCATATTGAATTGTAGAATGGTATTATAATAAGTCCAAGGCGTGGAAAAGCATGTGTGCTAGACCTTGACTGCATTTGAAATGGTGAATAGTTTTGAGGCATTTTACACTGGGAACTTCCATCCATTCTGGTATGAAAGATTTATCAGCTACGGATTAAATTTTCTTGTATTAAAGTAAATTCAGAAAACTAGAATTTCTCAAGGTGTTGTCTTTGAGTGTTTAAATAACTTTTCCCTTAAGCCTTTTTACCTATGAAATTTATTTCAGATAAAGCTGGGGCTGTGAATAAATAGGGCCTTACCTTGCTGTTGGGTGGGCTGTGTACTGTAGGTTATTCTAAATTCATCCTGCCTGACAGTCAGATTACCGTGATGTAATACACTGAGTTTACATTACAAAACTGTAAATCCCTCATGCACATTCTTTTTACCTTAATCTCTTGGCTGATTCAGAGTTGCAGGTGATGAGAGAATATTTAAAACAGAAGCATCTTGTTGCTAACACATTTATAGAAGAGCAGACTCAGTGCGACATAGGCGAAAAATATGAAAGTGAGTGTGGAAGACAAGTTGGTCCTGCTCTGTAGGTTTCAAAACACTTTTCATTTTATGTCTGCTGTGTTATTACATTTGGAAACAAGCAGCAAATTCTGAGGTTTTTTTTGCTTTCTAATCTGTTCTGTTTTGGTGGGGGCCTTGGAGAGAGGGCTTTATCTGGGGTTTTCTTTCTTTTTGATTTGTGTTTCTCTTTGGTAAACATAGTTGACAAGAACTTTTGGTCTTTTTTTTTTTTTGTTGTTGTTACTGTTTGCATAGATTACAAAGGAAGATGTTGAAAAGGTTCAGCTATTGTATTTTGGGAATGATGATCTTGCCAAAGTTATTTAAGTTGGGTTAGGTTATTGCACTATGTTCTCCAGAAGGCTAACTCTTGAAACCTAACTGAAAACTGGATGAAGAGCAGACTGTTATTTTTTTTGTCAGGACGCAGCACCAGTGGTCTGTGATGTGCACTAACTCCAGCTAATGTCTGGATGAAATTTGAGATGTTGTTTTGATATAGCAAGCTCTGTGTTATTGGGATACTCTTTTCCCCAAAATAATTCCTCCTCAACCTTCTCTAGTATGTACTAGGATCTATTTATTACCAGCTTTCATTTCCACTGTATAAATGGGAAGAGGTGTCAGGATGTTGTTTCTGGGGAGGATAGGGCCAGGGGTATTTTAGTGTGCTTCCCACTGCAGTTCACAAGAGTCTGAATGCGATGACTACAAGACCAGTTTGCGATGCGCAAGTGGCACTGATGCTGGGAGTGGGAAGCCCCAAGGCCATCTTTAGGTTCGTTTTGTTTTGTGAAGGTCTACGTTAACAGATTTATAGTGCTCTTTCAATGTAACAAGTTTGTGTGAGGGAAGGCAACGGAGGCCTAAGTGAAATGTGAAATGAGTGGGCAGATGTGAGCAGTGACTTTGCTCCCCGGTCTGTTTGTGATCCCTCGTATCATGGATCCTGTGTGAGCTTACATGGAGCGCCCTGCCTCATTGCTTCCGCCTGCAGCCTCCCGTTGAGAAAGCGGCCTCGTCCTGTGAATGAGGATGGACAGGACCTGGAGGACAGACTGCCCACAAGTAACAGGGCAAAAATATGAAAAGATAGAAAAGGCTTTTTTCATGTGTGTGTGTTTCAGGCTATTTTTCCAGTCTTTTTTTTTTTTTTTAATTATTCTTAAATACAATTTTAATAAAAATGTATTTGTGACCCTAGCCTTGATCTGAATGAAGAAAAATATTCTGAAAAGATGAAAATTTGAAGTATCTGGAATGAGTGATGACTGATAGTTTTTGGCACTTCTTTATTTTGTTTTTACCTATTTGGTGAAGTGTTTTCTTTTGTAGGCAACTAGGAAACTAGGATTGCTTTAGTAAGTGTGTGTGCTGGAAAATGACTACACACCTGCAAAAATATGTGATTGTTTTGGAACTTGAGATTTTTTTCCTTTTACTGTTTTTTAAAGTACTTTTATTTGAAAGATAATGTAAAAGTTAGACTTTATAAAAATTGTAATTTTTTGTACTTACTGATATGAAAAGTATTTTGGGCACCTTAATTTGCATTACATATTTATAACAATTTTGAGAAAAAAAAGAAGAGGAATATCAGGTTGTCATATATAGCTAACAGTCTAGTCTATTGCTGTTAAAATTATATTGACAGTTATTTGCTGGCTTACTGTTTTACTTCAAATATTTAAAACACTCTCGTAGTTACATATACCTAAAAGTATGTTTGTTAAAAAAGCCACATCATGGTTAATTTAAAGTTACACTGAGAGGATGGATTAGGTAATCTAGTTGCAGGCAGAGGAGAATGGGGTGGAAAAGATAAGAAACAAAAGCTTTGATCAGTGCTCAGTAGAAAAAAATAAAGAAGTCAATTAAATGAGGCACTGGGATAAAGCAAATTCAAAGGAAGATTCAGGACCTGGAGAAGAATAAAAAACTGCCTAGGTTTGGTGGGTTGGAAAAATGTAGCTACATGAAAAATGGATGTGTTTTATGCATAATGATTTATTGTTGATTTTGCTTTCACCTTTTCACAGTTTGACATCTAAAATATTCAAGGATCTGTTTTCCCTACCTAGTTTGTTAAACTCATGTTGTCAGAATTGTGATATTCTCCAGTTTCCCCTTCTCACTAAAAAGCCAGAGTTGTGCCATGTCACCACCATTTGCAGTTTCTTCTGTCTTGCACAAGTCCCAAGGAAACAAAAATTAGTTAGCTGGTATACAAAGCTTGATAAAGAACTTCCGGTTTTAAAATGTAATTTTCCTGAATTATGACAGTAGCAGTTTCTGCTATCTAAGATGGCAAAGCCTCATGTTTCTCTAATAACTGATATTCATTCAGAGCCAAGTAAATGAAAATATATCATATTCATGGACAGAAATTATATATAAAAGGTCTCGAGGGGATGGCTGATGGCATGGATGGCTGGCATCCAGGTGGCTTTGTCTGGTAGAAAGCTTTTGGGTGTTGAGATGGACTGCAGCAGGAGATGTCGGGGAACTTTGACCAAATGAAAGAATATTGTTGGGCATTCATAGAGTAATCAGAAAGCTGCTGGGGAGTATTGGTTTGGAGCAGGGAGGTGCTGTTGGTGCCAGATGCCTAGGTTCATGAAAACAAAGGAAGTTTTGCTCCACTGAAGAAGGAAATAAGTCAAAATTAGATATGTAGGAAGAAATGTGACAGAGAGAGCCCTCAGTCTCCTAGGCTTGAAAACAGGATATGTTTGACTGAGAAAATACTGGGACTCTGGGGAGATGAGAGCCACCTGTTTACTAACCAGCAATTAAAACACGCATGGTAAGTGGATAATTACTGTAAACAGTAGGATTTTTCATGCTTTAGTTCTCTGATGCTCACACCCAATTCTATTTGTCTGCTGGACAATTTGTAGTGTAGACTCTTATTGGAAAGCATATTTCACAAGAGCTGCTTGCTATCCAGGACCAATCCCAGAATATGTTGGTGGCTCCCTTGGTAATTTCACATCGTCTCATCTTTTTGAATATTGTTTATCGTGCCTGCAGCAGCTACCCATAATAACCTCTTACCAGATTCACTAGATGTGAATTCATTGCCATTTGCACTACAGATTTGCTCTGTTTTCATTCAGCAGCATACTGCACGTGGGGGTCATGTGCATGTCTAGTATGTCTGTTGTGTCTAGTACATGTCTAGTAACATGTATGTTACAGAACAGAAATTCTTTGGCAATTCTTTTTAATAACTTCTGACTTTTCTTGTTATGCTAACATGATTTCTTGAGTTTTATGAATGGTATTGTAATGAGAATAGGGACTGTATTATGCATAGTTATATCTTTCACAATGTAAGGAAAGTTTGCATCCCTAATTGGGCAATATACTTGAAAACAACCTGGTTAATAATTTAAGTGACTTGCAAATTCAGGTACAAACATTAAGTGATTTTTGCCTTAGATTCTCAAACTACCTCCTGATAATGCAGTCATGCTGAACCCTTTGGACAGGAGCAGGTACACACACAAAAAAATTGCTTATTTTTCTGTATCCCCTTGTAATATCTTGAGAAAAAAATGATTAATTTATCAAATAGCTTTTTTTATTGTTCATGGTACAATGCCTAATAACATCAGACTGATTTGTGAGAAATTCCCCTGTATCTTATGGCTTCTACACTTTTCCAATTATAACAGGACAGAGGGTGATAAAAGGAGTATTTTTTTGTCCATCTGTCATTTCAAAATTACATTTGGTCTTCTTGCACTCTACAAGAGTGGATGAGACTTAACCTCACAGAAAGAATTATGCTTGTTTTTTTGCTATTAACAGGCCAAGCTCAGATAACAGGCGCCACAGCATCCGGGAGAGGATGTCCAATACCAACGAGAAAGGGACCATGTCCATGGAGTCCACCAAGGAGACACGGTACTGTGCTGTCTGCAACGACTACGCTTCAGGCTACCATTATGGGGTCTGGTCGTGTGAGGGCTGCAAAGCTTTTTTCAAAAGGAGTATTCAAGGTAATAAATTGTTCAAGTAAATCACCTTTGCTCTTGAGGAAACTGTGAAGCTACTTGAGACTGCAGCCTGAGCCCAGGACAATGACATTTATTGGGTTTACATTAGCAGCTGCTGTGCTCTTCCATATATTTTCTTAGCTCTGTATTTGGTGAATACTTCTAGCAGGTATATAATGTGTTTTTATTTATTCCAAGATTAATGAGGGAAAGAAAAGCTTCTCTATGCTCTCCTTGGCTTAGGTATGTCTGACCATGTAGGCAGTGAGAAATCTAATTTAAAAATCCATGTTGGATCAAGATGACCACTCTTTCAGGCTATGTATATCTCTCTTCTGTGATTATCTTTTCTTACCCGAAACAATTTTTTTTTTTTTTTACAATTCCCTGACAGATGAAGATTAATTTATGTTGATTACTTTATTAATCTTAATTTAGTGCTTCATTATCAAGATGATGCAATTCAAATCTCAACTCCTTGAAGATGAGAGATGTCTTTTGAGAGCCAATATTGAAAAGGAATGTTTCTTTAATGAAATAGCATTTATATCTGTCAGCAAAGCAGGGCTTTGAACTATATGCAGAATGATTTAGTTCACAGTCTTGTCATGGCTAAAATTATACTATGCAAGGTGTCCAGTCGAGTACCAGGCATCTAATAGAAACACTGTTAATTACAGTGACTGAGATGATTCTTGATTTAAATGCCTGTCACTCTGTGAAATGGATACTTTTTTGTTTTGTTCAGTATCTGCTAAATTGAGTGAGAAGTTAAGTATGATTTTACTGAAAACACAGGTATCTTTCAGTATCTAAGTCTTATTTTGGATAAGAAAATAGAATGGATTTCTTCCTTTCCAAACAGAAAAATAGTAAAAATCTATACTTTAGTTAGGTTTCTACAGTTCTTTAAATTTCCAGGTGATATATGGGCACAAAAATTCCTGTTGCTCCTTTTCTGAAGTAAATATGGTGACGAACAGTTTTTACCTCATATCACAAGGTGTGATTATTGTGTGTTTTTTTGCATGACTACCACTGAGGTGAGCTAAATAAGACTTCCAGCATTCAGCTCAGAATTTTCCCCATCTTAAAGAAAAAAGTGAAAGACTGGCTGCAGGGTAGACATTGATGAAATAATCTGAATGTCAGTGATTATTTAGTAGTTACATGTATTTCTGCTTTTCCAGACTCGTTGAAATGATTTTTAGAAAAGAGAGTGGTTACAGCCAGCGTGCAATAATAAGCAACACTGGAGGGAGAAAGCGTGAAATGCTTTTCTCTCAGCATCAGAATGATTTACTTAAACTTGCGATGTAGGGAGAACACCTCCCTTACTGACTGGTTTTTGTTATTTTTCATTTTGAGTTCCCCTGACCAGATTTATTCTTAGAATCTTGAAATTCTGTCCTTGTACTCGAACTGAACTAAGTCAGCAACAAAGTGAAAATTGAAATATTCTTAAGCAAAAGTAAGAGTTAGTTATCAAGCAATTTTACAGCACAGATCTTCAGCTTTTGGTTATTAGGGAAGGAGAAGTGAATCTGACTGTTAATCATTGAGTTCTATGTGAGCACACTGGTGGTTTTCCCTAGTCTTCATGTGTTCAAATGTTGTGGGGCTCCACAATGGGTCAGTTACCTATTTGTGCTACAGTACATGCTAAGTGAATTTAGTTCTTGGTACAATCATATACTTAACATAATTTTTAAATAGGTAAGCTTTAATAATTTTAAAGCTTAAGTTTCCAGTGTCTTTCTTGATCTTGCGGTCATGTTTGCTCTAATTTAAGCCCATTGCTTCTTTGCCTATCCCTTGTGGGCATGAAGAAGGCTTATTACAACAACCTTTTACATAGTTGAAGACTGTTATCATATCTTTACTCAGTCTTCTCTTTTTTAGACTAAACAAACCCACTTCTTTAACTAGAACATGCTTTCTAGACTTCTGTTCCTGTTTGTTAAACTCCGTACTTTTTCCAGTTGATGCCCCTCTTTTGTCATTAACAGCTATCATGACAAATTACATCCACTAATATCAAGAATATGAGTACTTATGAAAGACTTGTGATCACTTGATCACAGATGTTATGAAAAATGCTCTAAAGGACTTTTAAAGTCATAGGTACCGAGTCTTGATGAACTGAGGGGCTTTTTGGGTTTCCTACTGGATCCGGAAAAGATCTCTACCTCGGCAACTGCATGTTTGCATTGGATATGTGTCCAATTTATGAAAATGACAGTAATGTTTAGAATGAGAATGCATGATAAAACATGCTATTACCTTGCAAATGGTAATAATCTTAAAGAGGTTGTGATCCGATATCTAAGAATGAATACTGCTGTGCTGGATAAACCATGACAACTAGCGTGTATGCATAGAAGAATATTTTGACTAAATATTTTTATATCTGCGTTGTATATATGATATTCATACCAAAAAAAAAAAGAGATGATTTTCCTGGGAATCACACAATTAACCTCTGAGATACGCAGGACTTGTTTGTGTAAACGAAAGTAACACAAAATGCCTTCAGCAAAAATTTTTGTTGCCGTTTATAGTGTGTCTTTCTTTAAATGCAAGATAACCACACTAATTCTGTGCTTTGCTGTCCTGTATTTCTTAATACATATATAGATGCAGAGATGATTCGTCATTTTTATACTTCTCATGAGATTTCATAGGAGAATTGTTACAGAGAAGTCTGATGTTCTTAATAGACTGTAGTCAAACATTCTGTATGGTTCTTAATAGAACCCCAGGAATAAGTGAGTACAGACATGAAAAATGATCAAGCTGTAGAGGGTAATCCTTTTTTTCCCTGTGTATCTGTTATTCTCAGTGATAGCTGAGGTATCTATGCTTACTTGCATAAGTAGATACTTAAATTTTGTGAAAACTTACATCTACATTGGACCTTACTCAAGGTAGAGATGGATAGCTTCATTTTTATCCAGGGGAGCTGGAATGGTTCTGGACATATTTTGTGAATTTTAAATGCCGAGTTGTCAGGTTTTTTTTTTTTTTTTTTTTCTGTCAAACAGTTAAAGCTTAAAAGGCAACCTGAATTAGTAACTGTCTCTCAATATGTGAAACTGCTTAATTTTGCTTAAACAACAGATGGTTGGTGGAAAAATCTCAGCTGCCTCCTGAAACTGCCCATGGCAGTCCATTTTGTCAGTTTATGTCCCAGAAGTGTTTTGAGTAAACTCTGTGCAGACTGATATTACTGCATAGTGTTTCATGGGAGTGAAAAACCATTTAACACCAAGAACACTATGTTGCTTGGTGATAGAGGAGTGCTTTATTCTTCACCCAGCATCTGTAGCCTTCAGGAGTGTACTTGGTCAACGGACTTGAATCCAGAAGCATAACAAGCAGTCACATCACAGCACACTGTACTTCTCTACTAAAATATTTATGGATTTTAAGACCAAGAAAGGCCATTAGATCATTAAGTCTGGTCTTCTCTCTGTATAAACTTTATATGGTATCCCTGTACAAAGCTTGGTAACTTGATGGAGGTAAATCTTTTAGAAGATGCCCAACCTTGATCCGTGGGCTCAAGAGCTTTCTAATAATTGCTTATTCTAACAATTTTTCCTCCCATCTGCTAAAAATTTATCTTTTAAATTTGAATTATCTTGTCTTTTACATCACATGCACTTAGTATCTAGTCTCTCTCTCATGTGGGAAGTTCTTATAACTTAAGTTGTTACAATCAAACCACCTTGTTCTTAAGTGAACTGAAATGTTTCCATCTTTCTCTGTATATCTTTCTGTCTTATGAATCCTTTGTCTTTGCACCTTTTCTGATCCCCCCCACACCCATAACAGTCTCTTTAAAATGTGGATATCAGAATTGGATTAAGTATTTCAACATCAGCCTTAAAATGCCATTTACAAATTAATAATCCTCTCTTGACTTACAAATTCTTTTCCTCTCCTTCTAATTTTCTTGGTTTTTGGATGGCCACCAAAGGATACAGGACAGGAAGGAATTACTCTTACCATTTCTGACAAGCATCCAACAAATGCCTACCTACGTAGTGCTGAGAACCATCAGTGGGAGCACAAGGGATTCAGAACAAACAAGGAGTAACTCCTTACGCTGGAGGGCATCTTGATCTCAGAACTGGTGAATTATTTTAGAAATCCCCAGTACTATTTTCATGCCTCCTTCATATGCCCTTCTGATGTTTTTCAGGTGCACCTTCTCTGATTTTTCTCCCAGCCCTATACTCTGACAAAAATCTGGGATATTTCACAAATATTCAGTTAAGAATTACTGCATGATGGGAGGCAGTACCAGTCCCACAAGAACATCTGAGAAGTGATGAATAGCCGTGCTGAGGGGTTCCAGAGGTCTGCCATTAATGTCTTGGTCACAGAGATATAGTGGTCTCCAAAACACAGGAATTCTTGAAGCTGGAAAGTATTTTAGTTGTGTGGCTTGAACATGGGTTTCATTTAACAGTTATGCCTTCTGACCATCAAGTAGGAGAGTTTTGGCAGTAGACTTTGAGTGTTATCAGTTGTTTTAACTTCACAGCAGTAGAGCTGTACTTTGTCGAAGGTACGTACTTCAAACTTTAATGCTAGGAGTGGTGGTAATATATACATGTTTTTGTCTGAGTTGGAGAATTTTACTGGTAAAACATGCCTAGTAAGTGGGTGTTTAGGTAATGCTGCAGTACAGCAATTGCAATATTGTCAATTTGGGAAGTTTCTGAGATCTTCCTTTTAATTTGCTATTAGTGTCCTCTGTTTTCATGGTATTTTTGTAAACTGTTTGATAACAGCTGCAAATGCTGTCCAGATCCTGCAGCCCAGAAGACAGAAACACACTAATAAGACTGCTTTTACACTGATTGTATGGGTTGACAGCAGAAAGCAAAACTACAAAACATGAACCTAAAGAGATACTAGCAGAAGTAATCACAGCCAATAACCAGAGCGCTTCAGGCTGGTGTCTAGTCTCAGGGTGGAAAACATAAGCTTCCAGTTTGAGAGGTAGGTGACTGCTAGAAGTGAGGAGGCTGGAAAATGTGTGTTTGGAAAGCTCACCAGGATTTAGCCATCAATGGGACTGCTCTAACAGCCTCTGGTCAGCCAGGTTCTTGTGAAAATGATTTTGTAGTTTTTCTCTAGAGCCCCTTGAGTTAAAAATGATCTGATTATTGTCCTCTGCTGTGCATTTTGAATATCAGCAGTCTAATTGATGGTGATCTTGTTTCAGAAGTTTGAGTGTTATTGAAAGACGGGAGTCAATACCTCTTTTTCCCTAATAAGGTAATTTTGAATGAGGTACTTTTCCAGAGTTTTAAGTGCTGCATTCAGCATGGATGTAGCAGTGCCTTAAGATGTTCACATCCAAGATACTTCATTGTTTTTCATGGCCTAAGCAAATCATAGGGCTGCAGTGGGCCTTGAGCCCTAGTTCATCTTTCTATTCCTGTGATAGAATCAACTGTTGCCAATTCCTTACATATGTTTATTGAATTGCTTCTTAAAAACCTGTAGCCTGATCCAATGTTTTGTTCTCCTTATCTTTGAAAGCTACTATGAAATTTGAGCCTTCTTTCCTGCAGGTTAAGCTCATCACTTATTTTCCTGTCTATCATGCCACAGAAAGCAAATTGTTCTCCTTCCTTCTGCAACAGCCTTTAAAACACGAAAGATTGCTATCACACTTAAAAAAAAAAAAAAAAAGAAAAAAAAAAGAAAAAAGTATTCTGTGTTACCTAACCTGAAAAAACACATTTTGTTCAATCTTTACTCACAGGTCTTATTTTCTAGACTTTTAATCTTCTAGTTGCTCTACTTTGGAGATTGTCCTGTTTTCATGATGCTTTATGAGTATGGAATTGAGCAATAGGTTGACATTACGAGCCCAGTTGGTATTTGTCTACATCCATCACACTATAATGTTTGCCTTATTTACAAGGACATGACACTGTTCATTCATAATCAGTGTGATGCAGCATAAACTCAGGCATACTCTTGGAGAGAAGAAACCACTTCTTTCCCATCTTGTTTTGTGCATCTGCTTATTCCTATTTTAATACAGTGATTCTGTACTGGTTCTTACTTTTGCGCTGTTTTTTCCCCATGTACTGTCTCCAGTTTGCCAAGAAAATTTAGAATTCATATCCTGTAGGTTCCTGCCATTTATTTCTGTCTGACTAGCAGAGTAGTCTGGTCTTTCGTTTGTTCTTCAAACACATATACGTCATCTGCAAATGAATAACATTTAATAAAATAAATATTCCAGACCATTACCCATCAGTGAGGAAAGTACTGTATAGAACTGGATCCAGGTCAGACACTGTGGAGCCTCATTCAGTATCAGCTTCCATTGTAAAAGTGAACAGATAGTTCCTCACTGAGACTGGTTTTCTGAAATCATCTGAACTGTATTTTCTTAACTGACATGAAATGTCACCCCAGGCAATGTTGAAAGCCTTTCTGAAGTTGGGCAACACACTTTACCAGAAAGTAGAGAGCACTCACTGATTGTTATTTGATTTTTATAAATGGTCACTGGCTCTTCCTCTGCAAAGTCCAAAGCTTTTCCCACCTCCTAGACAAAATTGTAGACTTTAGAAGCTGTACTTAATGTATCCTGTATTATTAGCTTTAATGGTGTTATGTTTTCTCTGGGATGTGACCATTGTGACATATCAAGCAACAAAAAATCTTAAGTAGTACTTCATGTTGCAAGTAATTAATGAATATTTAATTTAAAATCACATTATTCCTAGTTCAAGACTGAGCTTGTCAGCAGTTCAAAATATGCACAAAAAAAAAAAAAAGCTTTACCTTACAAATTACAAGAGAACATATTTTTTTTGTGCAGTCCAAAAGTGCTTAACTGTTCCACTTGTTTTAGAAAGTGTGAAGGGAAATATGATGTTGTAACCTCATCTAATGCAGGTGGGTTTATTGACTCAAACTGGCTCCATAAGTATGTGGGAATGAAACTTTCAGACTTCCTGTAGGTTAAGTTGTCCTTTGCAGTCACTTTTGAAAAGTGGAAATCAAACTAGAGAGAACCGCATAAGACGACTGAAAGTGCTTGAAGTGATCTTTGACATAATTTATTTCCAAAAGAAACTATTAACGAACTTTATTGAAGTATGTGTACTACTTCAGGGTTATTATAAAAGAAAATAGCATGTCAGTTAACTGTTGGTTTAATTTAGTAACATATGTAGTATATGCCTCATTGACTGAATTCTTTGAATAAGATAATGTATTTCTCTCAAAGATTTGATTTAATTTAGTCACAAATAGTTGAAATAATTTGACTTCCTTTGTTATAAAAACTACCCTATTCCTCACTCTAAAATGTGGCCAGAGCTATGCAGGACAGCTAAGTTATCTTTACTGACTCTTCTGATTATAAAAGGGATCAATCTTCTGTAAGTCATGGATGATGTTAGTGTATAAGTGGGTAAACCAAGGAGCATATCAGTAAATGAAAGAAGAGCATAACTAGGTTTTACTTTGCATGAGAAAGTGGTACATAGCCAGTAAAGGGTTTTTTTGGTCAAAATACTGATGTTAAAGGTTAGTATAATATTTTAAAAAACAGGAGCTGACTGTACTGAAGTTTGTTTTACACACTTCAGTGCAGAAAACTCACTGTGCTTAGAAATGTCCATGACCGCTGCATGTTCTGTGCAGCGAGAATCCTGTCCCTGCACCCCAGGAAAATATAAATGCCAGCACTTAATTTACAGGGGTAAGGATATATACAACTCCCTGCAAACTTCGTGAAACCAGGAACCGCTCAGGTACCAAAGATCCAGATATAAAATAAGACTAGCTAAACTTATTCAATAGGTCCCATCACAGCACAAAATCTGATGTTATACCTGGAATAATAGTAGAATTATATTAATATTCTTGTTGCTAACAACTGACTGGACTTTAAGTGCACAAGAATAATTTGCAATATTTTTATCTTTTTGGCCTCTTTATATTTGTTGTGGGAGTTTTCTGTAGTAGAATTCCACCCCTTCCCATTTTAGCTCAAATAAACTGGGAATCTAAAAATAAAGACAACAGATTTAATTCCAAGTCTATGGGAATAAGATGCCCATGGTTTGCATATGACTCTCTCTGAAAATGCTTTTTGTCTCTGGAGGGACCATATTGAGATGGTTGTGAGTAATACATTGTGGGAGTTTTTCCTTTAACACAGCTGTTGGTTTAATCATGTGCCAAGGATTTGAAACAATTGTGATTTATCAGATAGGGAAACAGAAACTACATGTCACACTCCTTGCCAAATTTTGTAGAGATTGGGATCTGGATTGGTGTCTTTTTTTTATTTGTCATGAGGAAAAAATATACTTCCTATTTAGTTACCTTGTCTAAAATTAAAAAAGATGGGAAAGGAATTGGGGTAGAAGTAGACTTTGCACACAGTATCATAATCCTTAAATAGTAGATTAAACACAAATTGAAACTTTAGGACTAAGGCCAATAATAGAAACTTTGAAATTTTCTGTCGGAGTAGAAAATATGATTTTATATTTTCCTGTTAGCTGAAACAGTACATGGAAAGGTTAAAAGAAAGGCCGGTATCATAATCATTTGGCTTGAATTGCTCAAGTGAACGTTGCTGTACATATGTAAAGGCAAGAAGATTCCACTAGAAGGTGAACAATCCGTGTGGGAGCTACATGGAAGAAGGACATAGTACAGGGTATATAGGTTTTAACCTTTCCCCCTTTCTCATTCTTCAGTGGTTTTGTGATCTTTCTTTCTAAGGTATGTCTAGAAGGAGGACTTGCACACTGGGTGCAAAGGAAGCACATTCTACAATCTTTGAGGCCCTTTTTCTTACTGTTAGATGTAGTAGTGTATTGCTAGTTTAAAAACAGAAAATGATTAATCTTCTCAGCAGTGCTGGGTAGTTGCTAAGAGAACCCAAGCTCCAAATCCAAAGACCTTGTGTGAGGGTAATTAAACTGTGAATTTGAGTGTCTGTGCTTATGAAGGAATTAGACATAACCTTCTGTTCTTTTGTGAAACCTGTTAGGAAAGGGTGAGATTTTTAAAATCAATTGGTGAGGTTTTATTGGGGCACTTTAACTTAAAATTGGTATGACTTTTTATTTTATATTCAATATTTGTTCATACTGGGTTAGCATATGCAATGTCCTTTTTTTTTTTTTTTCTTTTACTGTTTATGAAAACTTTCCACTTACTGTTGAGGCTCTTCTTTTCAAGGTTTGCTTTTTGTTTGCAATTTTCCCACTCATCACTTTCTTGGGCACTTTAAGGTGTGGATAAAGTATATGCTCTAGCCTTCCCTCCACCTACATATATGAAATTCTGATAATTTCACTGTCAGTATAAGACCATAGAAGGACCTGGTGTTTTCACAGGTAACACCTAACCCTGGCAGGTCTTTATTTAATTTTTTTTTTTTTTTTACAACTTTTGTACTGTTTAAACTAATCATTCTGTCATGTTAATCTTGATGGTTATTGGAATAGAAGATGGCATCTGTTTACACAATTAAGAAAAAATGTATTTCTGTGTTATGTTAATTGCCGTTGATATATTAATATGACCCCAATTTTCGTCTTTGCTGGTCAAGGACAGAATGAAATCAGCTCTTCAAAGCTGTAATTCAGTGAAACACTTAAGCATGTACTTAACTTTAACCATATATACTGTGCTGGGACTACTTGCTAGAAGTATACAGATGCTTAAATGTTCTGCAGAATGTAGTAACACTTAACTTTAAAGAAATATGGAGTGTTTTGCTGACTGAAGCCCTCACAGATATATCATCTGCCCACTCTGATTCAAGCCTGTGCTGCTGTTGCATATGCCATAGCTATCTTGAGAACCCTTAGGCAACAGCGATGAGTCTGTTAACGTAAATACTAGCTACATGACTCATGGTTTGAGAGAAAGTCCAACTGCATATGCAGTAAGAAGAAGCTCTGATTATGGCAGGCTGGGTTAGAATAAACTCAAAATCATCCTAATTTCAGCCACTATCTTCTTTTTGACACTTTGCTTCCTCATCATCCCCTCCCCACCCACCCCCCCTCCATTTTTGATTGTTACCAGATCGTCACATTTAAAATCAGTGCTTGGAGGAAAGAACCAGATCTTTGCACCCTGTTCTGGAAAGACCTTAGCATGTAATAAAATGCTACAAAAATACTTAAGGTTATTTTTACTGTTTTAAAATGTACAATGTGTGAGATATCATAAGACAACCAGGCTACCCCTCCTCAAACTTGTCCAATAACTGCATTAAACTCTTCTTTTGTAGCTCATGACAGTGCAAGTCCTACATATGGAGGTATTAAAACTAGGAGCTCTGCACTATTAAAGTAGCTGCCTTTAATTTTATGGAGGTTATTTGATAATTTATTGAAAAAAAAACCCAACAATAAGACTGCAGAGTCCAAGTGGCATGTACTTCTCTTTAGGTTTATCAGTGATCACTGAAGACATTCCTTTTTCCTGGTGTTCCTGTGATACCAACTATCCAAATGGCCTATTAAGCTCTCTTCTAGCATGTATTAGTCTTTGGATACCATGACAAGCAACTGCAGGGCAGCTGGACACCTGTTGATATGTCCCACTTTCACACACATACTTCCCACCAGCAAGAAATCCCTTCTAAGTCAGATAGTTCAGAATCAGCTTTGCTGGGAGATGAGCTCTAAGGATGAAATAAAATGTACAATAGTTAAAAGACAATTCACTTTACAATGAGTTGTTGAGTTACACTATTTTACTTTAAAATAAAACTTGTCTTTGCATGTTACCTATTCCTTAATTGTGGTGTTCTACCTTCTTCCCTTCCATGTCCCCCCCAAGTCAGGCTACCCTAGTCTCTGTGTCTTGCACATGGAACTTCCTTCCTTCCTGTGCCTGAATGCTTGAAATTAGATGGCATTGTGGAGAAGCAGGAAAGGTTCCTGCTTTTCTTCTTCCCTTATTTCTTTCTTCTTCCCTCATTAATTTGATAATACTTTCTACTGTATGCTCCAATTATAAAACATTTTATTCTTGTTGCTTACTTCTTTTCCAGTCTCCTGAAGGCATATTGATTAAAGTAAACCAAAAATTATGAGAAATATTAAATGCATTATCTTCTTGATAGATTTAGAGCAAATAAGAACTCCAAACAAAGACGTTACTATGGCACTTGTAATCTGAAGATTATTCCCCTCACACACAGATCTTTCTTTTTTTGCATTCAAACTTTTACAGGTATTATCCTGTGAAGTCTGTCAAGCACTTTGAAAGAAGAGTGGATTGTCTAAGGTGCAGGTCATGTGCATGAAAATAGACTAATTATGCTAACCTTTAAAGCATATACTTAAGACAGAACTTTTCAAAGTAAAAATATGATAATATGATCATGTTAACTTCAGTAGGGACTGTAGCTTTATCACAAATATGTTTATTTTATGTACTATTCTGTAAAAGAAATGCATGTTCCCAAACACTTTTAGTTTGCATAAGCAATTATAGGTTCAGAGTGAAGGGAAAGGTTATCACCCAAATGAGCAAAGTGAAAAAGGATGACATACTGTCACTTTTTTTTTTTTGAGAGTTGAACCTTATAAACATCAACCGGAACAGCAAAGGTGGTAAGCATGTATTCATCAGCTTCCACTTACTGGGAACAATTATCTGCTTATTTTACAGAGAGCTAAATAGTGTTCTGAATTCTCTGCTGAATTTAGAGCCTGTGCTCCTTCCTCTTGTGAATTTACCTCTTAACTTCACTAGGAAGAAGATTAGATATTCTGTCAAAGTCTGTCTTAATTTCTAAAAGCAGTAATTCTTGTTTTCCATCTTTCTCATACTTTTTCAGAATCTAGCTTATAAAACAAGGCTGGTGACTGAGGTCAGTCACTACAATCTTTTTCTGCTGTTTAGTGTGACCTAATAAAAATACATTTTCTTAAAATCATGGCTTTCCCTTTTTGCTCCTTTTCCCTGTAGATACTGCATTTTTGTATGGCTGAGGCTGTTTTCTTTCCGACTCTTTTCTTTTTTTCCCCTTACATGTGAAGTGTATTGAAACAGATATAGAACAGTCTGTATCCTACCAGAGGAACTGAAAATTGAAACGGTCTTTCATGCTGAGGTTGGGGTAGTGTTTCTGTTTTACCTCTTTACCTCAGTCCTGGAGTAAAGCATATGGATTCGGATTTCTCCAGTGTTCTGGAAAGTTCTGCTGTTCTGTCAATTACAGCTAAAAAATAAGAATTCTGTCTATTTGAGGCAGTGTGCAGTCAGCTGTCACCATATTAACAAGTTTAGTTTGACTGCTTATTTTGATTGGATCCCAGTTATGTAGCATTAGAGAGCAGATGTTCCTGGTGTAATCTGATAGTAATTTTTACTCTATTTTCTAATTTCTAGTCAAGGATAGATGGTTTGATGAGACCAAGGCCTCTGTCAAACCTCCACCCTACTCTACCTCAAGCTGATCCCTTGACCTGAAAGAAAGAACAAACAGTTCTGCAGTAAAATTGTTTCGTTGTGTGCTGTACCTTGGTTGTGTTTAGATGAATAGACAGCACCAATAAGATCATTTTGGATAGCCTTTTTTATCCTTGCCAAACTTCGTCTATGGCTGGACAATAATTTTAGAGCAGGTTTAAGCACACATTTTTAAAGAGAAAACTTGAATAGAGGCTTGTTGGCAGTAACAAATTTTGGTATGCTGAAAATATTTGTAAGGAGAATTGAGATGCAGAGAGTAATAAGGAAACAGAGCTCTGAAGGAAACAATACCATTACCAAACTTGTTTGCAACATGTGGTAATTTTAGTATTTGTCATGGCAAAAATTTTTTGTGTATGTGGGTAGACATGGAATTGGAATTAGAAGCTGATTTATCCCTGAGTTATAATTAATTAATGGTTGTTGCTTCTATTTTATGATGTTGTTGTTTCTTAACTGCCCAGATTGTAGTAGATACCAAAAAATGTTCTGTGTATAGGCCTTTTTTGATCCTGTAAACCTCTAAACCATTTTGCGCAGTCTACTGGTTAAACATTATCACAGGGACAGGTACCAGATGGCATTGTATTTCTCAGGCTAAGAGAAAAGGAAGTCAAGGGACTTGTTAATGTTAATCTATCCTCTTTTGTGACTGCTTCAATTGTTTATTATTTTAATTATTCTACAGAAGTTGTAATTTGTGTTTTTAATAGTACTTTTAAGGAACTTGTGAATAAAAGTATTGTGAATAGATGTTAGTTTTACTATCCATAACAGTACTTTTAGGAGAGATTATGATGGTAACCCTACCTCCTTTTTGAGCTGTTACATGCTGTACTACATACTTAATGAGAAATAAGAGAGCATTATAGGCAGTTTTGTTATGTCTGCGTATAACTGTGTCCTTACTTTCTCTCTGATTTTACAGGGCACAATGATTACATGTGTCCTGCTACCAACCAGTGCACCATCGACAAGAACAGAAGAAAGAGTTGCCAGGCTTGCCGACTAAGAAAATGCTATGAAGTGGGAATGATGAAAGGTGGTATGTACACAGCAATCAACAAATCCTCCGCATTGGTGTCTGCCTCCCTGTCTTTTAACTTCATTGGACAGCTGATATTGTTCCTAAAGGAGGAAGCAACTGATTTTATTGAGATGAAGTGTATTAAATCAAAAAGTGATTATATAAAACCCTCCCAAATACCATGTTGTTATTCTTGCCTAAATTTGCATCTAAATTAAAAAGAACATTAACTTTGATGGAGTTAGGATTCTTCTGCTAATATTTTTAATTCGTTATGTTTTTGGTCTCTCATGGTAGACTCTAGATGGTGATGAATGAAACTTAACCCCAGATTTTGTAGCATTTTGCAGTTCAGTGTGAAGAACACTGGTAATCTCAGATCAGTCCATATTCATTAAAATGAACTTCTGAATATGTAATATTTGTTCTGTGAATTCTGGAAGGCAAAATCAATTCAATTCCAGTACTGTACACATTTTATATGTGAATTAATTTCAATAACAATATTAAAAGCTCACTCATTTTATAAAAACTGAGATAAATGCTGCTTTCTTGGAACATACTTATGTAACAATGTCAAAGAAGAAGAATCAGACACTGAATTCTGAGACTGCAGTGGAATACTAGTAATTTATTTATTTCCACATTGTGTTAACTTTGGGAGGCTAAATTAGAAATATGTGACAATACTGAACAATTGCTATGCTGTGTTCTTAGATGGAATACTTATTTTGTAACAGTTTAGGATCAATCAAGATACCTGTCTTTCTCCATTATGTTACAGTACCTTATGTTTGTCAAAAGCAGACAGAATAGCTATTTTCAATCTTTTTGAAAAAGCCGAGCTCCTTTAAGAATATTTAAGAACAGGAAATCATAAAGTTTCATATTTACTCTAAAGCAGAATAAACCCTTGTTGTAGCCTACAAAAATTTCAGATGATTGACTTTATTAATAAAGAGTAATCACTAGCTTCATTGAACCTTTTTCTATAGGAAAATTTAGCATACTAGTAAGTGCTCAGAAGAGAAAGGATTAGAACTCATGTCTTACGTGTGAAAGAAGATAACTGTTAATTTACAGATTGTTTCTCCCTTTCTTTGGCACACCTCATGCTTTATTCCACAAAAAAATCTGGGGCAAGAGAGAGGAGTAGCTTGTGATGTTCATACTTCTCACAACAAAAGATTGTTTATAAGTCTCGACTGTGTGGTCAAGGTAGGCCAAAACTGGGAATCCTGGGAGAAAGAGTACAGGGGGAAGAGTAAAGGAAAACTAGTCAGCTGTTCCTGCACTTTGAGATTGAATCTGCATTTTTCTCAATGAAAGGATTAGGCAAGAGCTGAGACTGATTTTGATAATCTCGGTGTTGGGATGCAAGAAGGAAGAAGGTGTCAAAACTCTTTTCAGTTCTAACAGTTAAGACAGTAGCTGATACTTTTCATAAAGTTTAGTTTATGCAGCCAGAGGTTTTTTGTTTCTGTCTTAACACCTTGGTGTACACAGCTAGAACTCTTTAAAGTAAAATGTATATAATTAGTGGCTATAATTAACTATGGTCTGGAGAAGTTAAAGTTTCAGATAAGGCAAACATAAACTTGCTGTGCAGCTTTAGCTTGCACCTTTATACGTATGCCAGATCGTAGTTAAGATATATTGTTATGTTTTATATTGGTGATGTTACCTCTTTCATTTGGCACATTTCCATCCATTTATTCTCATGTATTTAATTAATGATTCACTGTACCAATTTGATGCTTTTCATATCCCTCCTCTAAGATACATGTTGTAATAGGTTTTTCACTGTTCCATACATAATTGTTTCAATCACATAAAACTTGCACAGAATTCTGAACTAGCACCCTGTTTATTAAAGAAGTAAAAAAAAGACTGCATTTTTGTCCAAATTTTGTTTCCAATATAGATGTCCTGGAATTTTTATTTCATAAAACGTCCATCACTTGAGTAAAAAGTCCTATGGTTTTCATAATCTCCTTTTACAATGTTTTCATATTTCTATATTCACTACAGCAACAGGCAATTCAAAAAAAGTCAATGTTGTGGGTTTTTTGGTGGTGGTTGGTGTGGGTTTTTTTTAAACCAAGGTCACAAATTACAAACAAGGACATCAGGTGCATAAATTCTGCCTGCTCCTATAGGACCACTAATAATGCATTGAAGTCCATCACTGGTTCATAGACGAGAGCTTAAGAATGTTTGGTTTATGGTCTGTGAAAAATGTCTAGAGATCCCTCAGTTGCAGGATAAATCTGACATACCTGCAGATGAAGTATTCAAGAAAGGTGAAGTAAAGCATTCAAGGTACTGCTGGACTCATTACTGATTCCATATTGTCCATGTAGCTGTGGGAGAAAGAACTCCTTTTCTTCAGGTAGTTACTTGATGATTGTCACCTTTCAGATGAAGATAACAGTTAAGTGAATATTCTCAGTATACCAGCTGATATAGTTTGAGTGTTAACTTTGAAATATTCTTAAATATTCTTGGCAGTGGTTTTTGTTGTTTTCCCTGAGGCGATCTCTTACGGTTTTTTGTTTTAATAGACCTCTATAACACTTTTCTGCAACACATTTGAACCATGTAGTACTGTGGTTAACTCAAGGTCCACATTGTTATCAATAATTCATAGTTCTTTTGATTGAATCTTTTAAATAATCTCCTTTTGTTCACACTGAAGGATTTGCCTTGTTTAAAGGCATTAATTCCATCACACATTTAAAAAATAATCCATTGTGTCATGTCTCACTTTTGTATCTATCTCCATGATTTGCTTATGACGATATACCTTTTAGACATAGTGGAAAAGAGCTGTAATGTGTCTTTTCCCTAACTGTAATCTCAGTTTTCTTTCTGCACTCAATTAGCTGAGATTTCTTAGTAAATTTTCAAAGCTGCTAACTTGTGACTTTTATCTATCATTTAACTTCTGAGCAATAGCTGATATTAATTATTGAGTTTCAGTAAATATGGGGAAGCTAGATAAAATCTTGATTAAATGTCTGGTTAATTTTAAACATTGATCATAAACCATGGTGATGACGTGATGAGGTTTTTCTCATAGAAGATCACTTAATGCAGGATAAAAAAGTTCATATATATAATTTTTAACAAAGTAGACACAACTAAAATATGTTTTTGGGGCTGCATTCAGAAAAAATGCAGGTTTTAAGTGGCTCTTGAGCTATCCTGTAGGAACATTTATTTATGAGGTTGTGTTGAAATTTTACCATATTTTCATCCCACTGTTTCATCTTTTAAAAACTTCTTTCAGTACTGAAGAGTTATTTTCTTCCTCTCCTCTTACGTTTGCAAGTGTTACTGTGCTTCTTCGAGAGGCAATTAGACTGCCAGACTGCTGATGTAGTGAGCAACTGAGGCAGAGCTTACAGCTGTTATCTTTTGAACAAATGCTTCACACTCTCTTTCTGGATAAGCCAAAAATACCTTACAATTGTACGCTATTATTTAGTTTGTGCACCCCTCTTTGTACATGGGGATAAAGTGGTCATGTGGAATAAGCTCCTTGTCATGTCCCTCTTTGTTCTGGTTGGGTAGAGGGAAGAATAGCCTTGGCTTTGTTTATGAGCCACTGATGCTTTCTTGAATATTGTTTCCTGTTGCGGTTTGGAGAAGTATATTCCAACTTACTACTACACATGAAGGGGGGTCCCAGCTTCCAAATGTAGTTTTACAGCAGTTGCATTCCTGAAGCTCCAACCATCCATATGATCCAGGTGATCTCTGCTTCAGTACAGATCTAGTTTTCCAGTTCTTCACTGTTTTAATGGCTTTTTGATGACTTGGCTCTGAAGGGCATCATTGTCTGATATCAAAAGAAACTTACTGTTATTTATTAAGTATTTTTATAATGTGGTATGTGGATGGGGATTCCTTGTTATTAGCATGCTACATTCTTCCCCTCCTTTCCAGTGTGGCAGGGCAGATTTAACATCAAGTGCTCTGTGGGGTGAGCTCAACAGAGTGCTAGTGGAAGCAGCGACTATGGTAAAAATTTGCCATATCATTAAATGCTAGATCTTTAACGAAAAAAAACCCAACTGTTATTTGCCTGGTAGTCCTTTTTAGCCACCCTGAGACCTGCCTAATTCCATCATTTGTCAAATGCTGATGCCTTTCCAACCTCCAGTCATATGAAATACATCAATCCAGGATTTGAGTTCTCATGTGCCAGGTCCAGAGTGGGATCATGTATACAAGCAGTATTTACTGTCTTTGAACAGCCTGAAATTTCATGTTGTAGAGAGAAGACTGGGTGTTGTTCCTTGTGATAATGAAATTACAGCGTATTTGAAGCCTACATCCTTCAGTGGTGCCCTCACAAAGTATCTGAGAACCCCTCGGGGATTACTGCTGTATGGCTCAAGGAATAAAAGTCTGTTTGCTGTAACAGTGTGCTATAACCCCATGCCGGGTGCCTGTAGAAACCACCATTAACTTCTAGAGAGTGGAGGGTAGAGACTGGGGGCTTTCAGTTGTCTCTTGCATTCTCTTGAACTAGTTGCCCTCCTGTAACCACATGGGAATTCAGTCTGGTTCAGTGTGACAGTGTTGCTGAAGTTTAAGACAAATGTTTACAGAGAAAAGAAAAAAACAAAAAACATTTGGCAGATTTGCCATCCTCTCAGAGAAGTACCTTGCTGATTTTTGTCTTTAAATGGAGAGAGCTCTGCTTCCTTGCTGAATGCTATCTTTGTTCATGCTAAATGGCTATGGAGTTATTAAAATCATTCTCAAAAGCAGAGGTAAATCAACGTCTGATGCAACTACTGGAAGGGCTCCAGACTTTATAGTTTTCCATGTAATTATCTTTTAGTGAAATATTATATTAAAAATAGAAATTAGTGACTGAAGGAAAATGGATTAACAATGTGAAACTATTTTGGTTTTTCTGAGGAGAACCTTTATGATATTTATTAGACATGCTGTTCTGTACTCAGCCAAATAACTGTGTAGGTTTATGAAGATAAATGTATGAGGAAATGTACACTTTTAAGATGTAATTGATGGGCTGTAAGGCATGTACTCAAGCAGTATTTGAAGCAAAGTTTTGTGAGTTTAGAACAGTCTCCTGGAAAAGACAATGGAATTGAGAACAAACTTTTTAGTGAAATGTTTCTTTTTGCCCTTTGTACACATGCAAAGTGGACTGTTGACATTGAATTATCCCAAAACACAGTATTCTACTGTTCTGCCCCAAAATAAGAGAGATCAGTGTTACGAACATTTTTGCCAAAGATGCTTTATGTTTCTATTCCACTTCACAGAACGATCTGGACTGGGTCGGCTGCTCAGAGCAGGTTGAACACTGAATTTAGATAAGGTTATTTAAGACTTTTTACAGTCTGGTGGAAATGGCATAACCTGCCTTATGTTCTTGATATGCTATAGCTAGTTATAGGAAAAAAAATTAATACTGCAGGTTTTTTATGTTTTACGCTTGAACACTTGTTTGAGATTGCTGTTCTATTCCCAAGTAACATCACAACTAACGTAATTCCTAATTGGAAATTTTTAAGTAGGTAAATTGTACAGCTAATTATATCTGTGTATTTACTTTTACTTGCTTTTTGGCAATGAGACAGTCTCCATTTAAACTGCTGATTAATTTTAAATGTAGTCTAGGATCCTTGCTGTGTCTCCACCTCTGCCTATCACTTGTTCATACTACAGGTACCTCAGGGTGTCACTGTGCATTCACTGGTTTTGAGCAACCCAGTGTAAGTCAGAACAGCAGGTGTCTTCTCCTTGCTGATCTTGAGAAATTCCTGGAATACTGGAGCTTCTGGTTCTTCACTTGGTTAGGCATTTATAGTTCAACTCTAACACTATCAGTCCTGATGTATCAGGCTAAATAGCTTCAATACCCTAATTTCTAATACGTACCAGTTAATATTTCTTGCTGTCTTTGAGAATTATACTATTGGACTCATACTCTTAAAACTACCTTGCTTTTCCAAACCATGATTGATGTATGGTTTCTGTAAAGCCTTTATTGTGACCCCTGAAATGTTTATGGCTTCACCGTAGATATTGACTGGAAATGGGGTTGTTGCCATGCTTACTGTAGCCAAAGATTAGTATGATTTGTGCAGGAGTGTCAGCACTGAAAGGGATTCAGTTGAATGATGGATTAATTTAACTTCTCTTGTTTCTTTTCTACATGTCCTCTGGTGCTCTTTAAAACATGTGCTATGAATGCCAGAGACTGAATGCCAAAATGCAGATTAGGATGAAGCATGTCTTGCAACTTTATCTGTGATTAGTAGACCGTTGGTTCTCGAACTGTGAGTTAGGAATGGTCAGTAAAGACCCTAGATTACATTTGCCACCTTGTTAACAGCATTTTTTTTGGTCACTAGGTCATTAAAACCATTGCCTGGAAGACCAGTCTTATGATCTCCATTGTAGCTGACAGGAATACTGTGATATGTAACGTGACTTGATCACAGGGAAATCTGGTGGCAGAGTTGGGGGTTGAACCAGAATATCTGAATGCAAGCCCTGGGCTTTGCATCCCCCTTGCTGCAGCTTTAATAGAAGGTAGTCCTGATTATAGAGGATTAAAAAAGCCCCATTTTGGAAAAGCATGAGAGACATTTTTCGGAAAAAAAAAAAAAAAACCAACCCAAAACAACAACAACAAAAAACCCAAAAACCAAACCTCCACCCACATAAACAGAAATACAGCATTCATCAACCATTCAGGAGTATAAAAAATTTCAACATCCAGGTGCACAGACTGAACTCTAATCTGTTATTTATTGATACTACTGAGTGTCTAGATATCCTTGTCAGAAATCAGACTATTAAGCCCTGCCACTTGAGACAGACCTGATCAAGATTAGACATTAAATTCTGAATAATTTTTTTTGGAAGATTTCGGTCAATGTTCCTCATTTAAAGTAATTGTCAACCCACCTGGGCTCTCAGCACAATTTACATTTCTGTTTGATTTTCTAAGAGAAATGGATATGAAATAAAGGGACTGATTGTCTGGATCATATTCAAAAGAAGTAATTTATTAAGCCTAGAAAATTTGGAAAGTGGTGTTATTTTCCTGTTACCAAATAATGTATTTATGTAGAGACAACCAAGCAGAAAAGCTCTCAAAACCTCAATGCTCTCAAAATCACCTTGGAGGCACCATCATGCTGAGATACATTACAATATTAGGACCTACATTGCAGTCACAGCTTCAGCAATCTCCATCTAAGTCTACCAAGAATGTAACTATATTCCTGACCTCTACTTATGTAGAGCCCATACAATAACCTTATGTTTTAGAGGAAGCTGTAGGATTTGATTTTATTTTCAATGAAACATTAAAAAACTGTTGAATTCATCAGAGGTGTGCCTAATGAGGTCTATCTGCAAAGCAAAATTGCTCTAAGAGGTCATTGGGAGGCAGCTAACTTGCTTGCATCCACCTTTTACACTCTAAATCCAGTTGTGCTTAGATGACACCTCAGACACTCTTTCTAAAACCAATCATAGATCCATTTTTTACTGTCATCTTAGAAAAAAAAACCCCAAACCCAAAAGTCATTCCTTTTCCTTCCTGCCATGATTTTTTTCCCCATCAGAGTATGGCCACAAATTGTTGTTCAGGAATCACCATTGCTACAGGGGAGTTCAGCCCAGTTCCCACACCATCCTGTCACTACCCCCACTCTGACCTTTTTCCTCCAATTTATTTATGAGCCAAATGTCTTAATTTTGTGGTCCCCTTTAACCTAGGCGTTGCAGCCTTTTCCTGTACATAAGGCTGTCCTTTCCCATAACGTTTCATCCAGCCCTGTTCCTCCTAGAAGCCACAGCAGCATTGCTGCTGAAATGAAAAGGAAACAGTAAAAGGAAAAGTCTGCATTATCAGGAAGCCATAAATAAGGAAGAATATCTTTAAAGCTAAAAACTAATTTCTGAGTAGACAGTTTTTAAGTAGGATCTTCTTCTCTAGATTAAAAGTTACTTATTTTACAAAATAGTTCCAGTAAGACATGAAACAATGGTGATACCAATGAGAAGTTATTTCTTGTATGCTTCCTGCCTGGAAACTGAACTCTGATTCTCCAGTTCTGGCACTTAGCCTTCCGTTATGTTTTGACTTGCCTAGTTTCCAAACCCACTTCGTTTCCACTAGTTTAAATGCTTGCAGTGCCATCCGAATGCCTGTCACGTATAAAGTGGACCTTGATTTGTAGAGCACTGACTATAGCAAGGATTCATAGAGGGCTGCCCGTATGCCATTAATGGTACAGCTCAAAGTTACGTGCCAATGACTTTTGCGCGGTAATTGCTTTCGTGTGCCCGTGGCTGGGGCAGTGACTGATGCTGTAATCACTACCTGACTGAACTGGGCGTGGGAACTGTAGGATGGCAAGACACTGATGGTAATGGAAAGGTAGTGAACAGTACTGAAACATTTTCTTTTATGGAGTTTCTAAGCAGTTAGGAGACAAAAAAGCCAGATATTGTGATAGAGATTATATTTGTCTATGATTTGAAATATTCTGATTAATTAATATTTAGTCCAATAGTGTGCTGCTTCTCTGATGGTACTTTGTCAAAAAGGGGGTATAAGATTTAACAGCTCATGGATTTGTTATTTCCCTGGACTTCCCTCTAAGCCTGGTGACATAAAGAAGTAGAGAATCTAAAAGGCAATTGCCGTGAATGTAAGTTTTCCTTGCAGCAGTTAAAAACCACTGTGCCGTTACTCAAATTGTGACTATATGCTAACACCAATATTAAGCCCATCTGTTATTTTGTTAAAAAGCCTTTCTATTGTTGCTGAATCACAGTGTGGAAACCAAGAGTGTATCAACAGACATCCTGGTTGTTTGCATGCATCAGGGCTAACACATGCCAGAAAAAGAAAACTTCTTGTGTGCTTAAAGCTTTAGAATGGAGTGTTTGTTAAGAAATACACACAGGCATACCAACATGAGATACATAGGGCCTACTGATGGTGATTGAGGTGTTGCTTTCAATTTTCTTGCTTGCTTACTGCGTGATCTCAAGTTTTTGTAAGTTGATTCTAAAGTTTTGGGATTTGAGAAGTTAAAACCATTAGGAATAAAAGACCCCTGAGATCTTTAGGTGAAATATATTAAAATGTGTTCTACTAACAGAGTACATGAGATCTCACAGCTTCATCATGGTTACCACCTATGACTAGTTACATTTTTTTTCTACTCATAAGTTTATAATGATATATGTTATGACATCTGCAGAAACTACTTAAAGCAGAATTTTACTGTAGGTTAGTGAAAAATTATATGAATTTTCCTGTAGATTAGATCATATATATATATATATAAAGCCTCAAATAAACAATATGACCCTAATCTGTGTTTCTGTAAAGAGAGAAAAGTGACTATTGCTTTCTGTCAAGACATTGCCCATGAAAGAAGGTGAAGATTAGGTAGTTATTCTTTTAGTGCTTTAAAAACATCTGTGGTGCAGTATAAACTCAGAAAGTATAAGGATAGAATGGAGTTAAAATTTTTGGAGGGAAAAGACACATGGATATACTGACTCCTGTATCCTAAAACAAGTTTTTTATGAAGATGCACTTATTTGTTTCAGTCACTGCATAAAAAGAAAAAATAATATCATGTCTTCCTTTTAAAACAAGAAAGATACACTGGGGGGAAAAAAAAAATTAGTAATTAACCTGAATGGAGTACATCACCTCTGGAAGTGTGTAAAAAAAGATGAAAAATGATGCAGGCAGCAATTAGAATCACTTCCCAGAGCAATAATTATGTCATAGTAATTAAATATATCCAGAAATATTAATTAATCCTATTCTCACATCATTTTGTCTTCACCCTTTCAGATCTCCATCAATTCTCTTTCTAGCTGTTTCAGTTTTTCCTTCCATCTGTTCTGCTTTTTCTGTGACTTCTTAGATGCTAGAGCCTTATCTTCCAGCGCTAGAAGAAGAAGTGGCAGAGCCGTTCCTTGAAAGCTGAGTGTTAAAGTAAGGAAGAGTAGCAAAGAAGACATTTCCTTCTCCTTCATTGTCCTGTAAATATCAGTTCCTGAGGTGCAGTGAGAGCCCTCGCCAGTCATTTTCTTTTCCCAAATATTCCCTCAGGAGGCAAAGCAAAATCTTATTTAATTATACACATAAAAATATCTTGGCTGTTTCAGTTTTATCCAATAACCTGGGTTTTTTCAGTCATAGTGCAGTTAATAGGAAATATATTTAAATAGGAAAGGATTTGAGATTATACGTAGGTATATATATATGTATAAACACATAATACTATGTTTCAAACAGAGCAAAGCAATTTTTATTCTGTTTGTTCTCATCCTCTTCCTCCTATAAATATGCTTCAGTATTTCATATAATACTAAAGATATAAAGGTCGAGTTTGGTTCTTAGAATAGGTAGGAAAAAGGTGACTGTTGAATGGCTGAGATGATTCAATATTCATTTAATACATTCCTAATTTTGGATTTTTAGAATGTAATCTGCAATTTATACCTGCTTCCATATCTAGAAGGCTGACTGAATTTACATATGAAATGTTATAAAACTGCCTTTGAAAATCTTGGCTCTTGCAACTTTAAAACTCAAGTGCAAATTGTTTAAGAGCTTTTGCAAGATACATAATACTTCCATTTTTGGTAGAATATTGTTTTTCATAACATTTGGCAATTTGGTCTCCTTTATTGGCTGAACAGTGTAGTCAAAATTAATGCATTCCTATATTAAAAAACCCTTACAGGATCATTGCACTTTTGGCAATGAATCTGTGGCTTGATAGAGTTTTGTTTGGAATTAGTGACTGTGCATCACTATTATCTCTTTTTAACAGAGATAAAATTTGATTAAGCTGAAGGAGATTTGGAGGTACTTGCATTTTTTAGAGAGATATTCACTCCTATTTGGTCCAAGAGAATGAATAATAAAATCACTATGTTGCTTGTCCATCTAGGGGTTAGGTGAAGAGCTAGTAGGAATTTCTATAAATCTCTGATGAGTATGATCCTTATACAAATTCAAAGTCCTTTCTGTCTGTGATAATAAAAGCCGCTGATGTGATGCAGAAGGAATGCATACTCTCATTGCCTTTTTTTCCAGACAAGGTTTCCACGAAATCCACTGTACTATGGTTGGTTGGTTGTTTTGTTCCCTTTTTTAAAATCCTCAGATAAAAATGTAAGAATAGGTTTGTGTGGGACATCTCCAATGATTGGTTATGTTTCAACTGCCACCTTCCCTCTGTTATGTCTAATTCTCCTCACATCCTTGTATTACTTAACAAGGCAGGCCTGCAATAAGTAAAAAGCAAAACCAAAAAATCTTCTCTGATTTTCCAGTAATCTATACCATGGAGACAAGCCAAAGGTGACCTATTTGTGTTTATTAATCCTTAACGTATTCTTTTCTCCATCAAATTTGTCCTACAGCTTTCTGTCATATGTCAGCTTTTAGTGTATTCACGCTTTCAGCTTTGTTTCTGCATGGTGTGAAAGAGAACCTCTCCTTGTCTGTCCTGAACCTTGCATGGGGTTGTGTCATTTGATACCATCTTGTATTATAAGGGAAGCGTCAGTGTTCGTACCTTATTCATCTTGCTACTCCTGATTTTGTAGTCTTGTATCTTGGCTTGCGGGCCAAGCAGACCTAGTCAACTTAGCTGTTTCTTGTACCAAACGTGTTTCATGCTTTGGGTCATCTTACTTGTCTCTTATCCCTTTTTAATTTCTTTCATAACTCTTTTTAAAATGGGAAGAACAGAACTGCACACAGTGTTCATTGTAGTGTGCCTCATGAGTTAATAAAATCTGTGATTTATGAAGATGCTCTGTCCTCCCTTCCTCTCCTTGCAATTTCTAGCCTTCTATTTACTTTCTAAACTAACTTATCTGATGTTTTTATAGTATTATGCTAACCCCAAGATTTTGTTTCTGAATTATGTCAGTTCTGAGTTCATCTATTTATGAGTATGTTGAACAGTACCAGACCCAAGGATACTTTTAAATCTTCAGAGGGAAATTACTGGAGGAGCAGCTGTAGAATTTGGGACGTGAGAAAGTTAAAAAATGCTTTAGTGTGTATAAACCATGTGGTTTTGTTCACGTGATTATTTCTGCATGTTTCGCAGGGCAATTTCAATTCAAAACCATTACATTAATATAAAGCATACAACAAAAATATCTGTTGCAGATAGAGCATGCACTCTACTGAGTATTCCAATGAAGTAAACTACCAATGAGGATTACTCTAGGATAATATTTTGCCAACATAAGTCTTGCATTTTTTCTTAATATAAAGATTTCCCCCTGCCTCTTAAACAGAAACAGTTTAGTACTAGGGAAAAATGGTATTGCTGAATGAAAAATGGGAGCAGTAATGCACTGGAGACTTTTGACTTACAACTAGTTTAATGAATGGGAAAACGTAGAGGTTAAGTAGTAGGAGTGATGAAAGATTTATTGAACTTGCTTTATCTGGAAAGATTAATAGAATAGAATCAGGAGGCCTATTAGATTTTGAACGAATTAGACTTAAAGTGCTTAATGTTCAAGTACTAGTGGACATTCAGTGAACATATCAGCATATTCAAAGAAAGAGGCAAAGAAAGATCCTCTCTGTTCCTTTGAGACTGTGAAAGGACACCTGCTGATATGATCCAACATTTATATGAAGGAATATTGGATGTGGGATGAAGGTGCTGCTAACAAAGGCTGAGAATCTAAAGGTTTCAGTTTTTGTGGTGTGAAAAAAGCTGAGCAAAGGTTGTGTTTCCCTCTCCCCTACCCATCAGAAAGACTTGTATTGATTGCTTCCGAGCGCCAGCAGTTCTCAAAGCAGTTTGTGTTTTGGGTTGTTTAAAATGATCTCTCTTCTCTACTAGTTGAATAGTTTGCTTCCTCTGTCTCTATAGACAGTTCTTTTGATTTTCAAACTGGGACTAGTGCTGCTTTTCCATATTGCATGAGCACTCCAGGATAAGCCCGATCATAAGCTGTCTTCTCCCCATAGCTCAATTCCTTGTGCTCTTTCTTTATTACTGCTTGTACGTCGCCTGCATTTGATGATAGATTTAAGTTTTTAACTCAGTCTCAACATGCCTGTGCCTCCTCCACTCAGAGCCAGACTTAATCTTCCCTTTATGGTTGGAGTCCACGTGGGCTTTATCATCATATTTTTCTTGTAACCTTTCCACAAAGGGAGATTTTGTTCCACTGTAAGGTCTTATGTTGTTCTAATTGGTGTGGCTGACTTGATAATATCCCAAGGTTCAGGGTCATACAGTGCTAAGCACGTTGTAGAAATGTGCAGGAATGACAAAGACGGTTTCTGTTGCAGTTATTACAGCCTCTTGACGGTAGGTCTCCCACACGAGATTCTGAGGTTGCAATTATCTTTCCTTTTCTTACTTCTGTTTATCTACTTATATGCCATTCTTTATTGCTGTTTAAGCTCATCTTATGACAGGAATTTTTGGGGATGGTTTTTATGTAATTGTGAAGATCAGAGGCCCGTTAATAGGATGATGTTTAAGTGCTGAACTTGAGCAAAAGTTTCTTGGATAGTTTTTGTGAGCTACTTTTGTGATCCCTGTGGCCCGCCCATATTAGTAAGTTCTCATTGATCATTTATAGAATAGTCTGCTAGAGTTTGGGACATACTTTGATGTTTGTGCTGTAAAGGAATGTTTATTTATTCCCAATTGCTGACTTCCTTTTGTGGGACTAAGACAGCTATACAGTGTCACTAGTCTGGGGTCCTTTGTAAGCCCAACTGATCTGAATCTGAGGAAGGAGTACACTATTCCTGACACTATACTTTAAAAATAGTTTTTCTTCCCAACTACTCACGTAAGATTCCATATATAGGAAGAAGCCTTCAGAAAACGAACCAAGAGTTAGTGCTACCCGGGTCTATCAACAGCAGGTGCTGATTGGCTGAAGCTATGTGTATGCAATACGTATGTTTAAGCAAAGGAGTTCATTACTTTTTTGTCTGTCTCTAGGAATCCGGAAAGACCGCAGAGGTGGGCGAATGATGAAACAAAAACGTCAAAGAGAGGAGCAGGATTCCAGGGGGAACGGGGAAGCTTCTACGGAGCTGCGAGCTCCCACCCTTTGGACAAGTCCACTGGTGGTTAAACATAACAAGAAGAACAGTCCGGCCCTGTCCCTGACGGCAGAACAGATGGTCAGTGCCTTGCTGGAAGCTGAGCCACCCATAGTTTATTCTGAATATGACCCAAATAGACCATTCAACGAAGCCTCTATGATGACCCTGTTAACCAACCTTGCAGACAGAGAATTAGTGCACATGATCAACTGGGCAAAGAGAGTTCCAGGTAAGGAAAAAAGCCCCAGTGGACTATAAAGGCCTCTACATGACAAACCAATAGTAAAAAGACATGCCATTTTTCACACTACACATTCTAATTTCATGTAGATTGTTCACTTAACTATAAATACATAAAAAGTTCAAAAACTTTGTTATATTGGTTGATAAAAAATATATTGCAATGTGACTATTGAAGAAAGATTTATTCAAGAAAATATATTTCCCCACGCTGTAGAATGTTGGACAGTTTTTTTGATTGCAAATACATTTTTTGGCTAAAACCCAGCAAAATTAAAGGTAAAAACAGTTTACTAAAAGCCAGAGCTAATCTATTTGATTGAATCAAATTATTTTAATTATTTAGATCCCTTTTGAAAAAAGTGTTACTCTCACGCCTGTAATGTAAGCCATAAATTCAGCATCACTACTGAGCCCAGAAATATTAGTATTATTTATTTAATTGCAAGTTTATCTTTTTGACCATAAATTACACATCTTCCATGAATTTTGGGTCTGAAAACCAGAGCCAGATAGAGATTTTTGTATGAAAAGTTTTTCCTACTGGAACTAGATGTATTTTTCATATTCGTGCATCATGGTTGCTGAGCTATGACCCCTCTTTTCTGAAAGGGACTTACAGAACTCTGGGAATTATGTAACATTTTTGGTTGAACATATGTTACACATTCATTCGTTCATTCGTGTAGTTTAATCAATGTATTAAATTAATTAAATGAATGAAAGGAGAGAGTAGTTTTGTAACTAAAGTTCATAATCTTTTAAAATTTCAGTCTACAAGACTACTTTTCATAAGTTAACATTTAAATGTTTATTAGAAATTTATTGAGCGTATCGTACTTGTAGTTTTGTCAAAATACCAGCTTACATGGTAATTTATAATACACTGGGATTCTGATCTCTTAATTTTTTACTGTAGCCATTTATTTAATTAAAATTATGTAGCTGCTTTATGAAGGGATGTTAGAGAGCACTACCACAGCATGCATGCACATAGTGCATTACCTCAACGGCTTTACACCCTGGTTATGCTATTTTTCTGTTTTCCTTCATTTAAACTTGGCAAGACTCTTCCTGGTAAATCAATAACCCATAAAATCTGAGACTTTTCCAGTCCTCATGGGTTCCCTTTTTACCACTTTTCACATGTCACTTTGTGGGTTCCAGCTATGATCAATGAGAACCTGTGTTTCATTTCTCATCGTATCTTATAAGAAATCACCTGAGAATTTTATTCTTGACAAAGTCACAGTGGTTAAGGCCTGGTCCACAGTCTGTTCAAGTCAAGGGCAGGTTCTCCTGTTATTTTGGGTGTGCTTTGGATCGTGTCTTTCCAAAATGCTTTCAGATAATGAACATGTGTCCATTATGTTAAAGGTATTCAGTATCAAAACAGCTAAATTCAAACGACTTTTCTACCAATTTTAGAGATATAATTAGTGTACCTCTGTTAAAATCCATTAATTTACATTCCGTATGAACATACCACTTTCTGAATTCATTATGTTGTCCATCTGGAAACATTTGCCTTCTATGATATTACATTGTGATAGTTAATGTATTAATGAAAATGTGTTTAGATACAAAGAAACACTGTTAGGGAACTCAGATCTGGTTTTTATTCAGAAATCTCTCTAAAACTGCTTGTCACAAGGTGACTACATCTGGTGAAGATAAAAAACTGCCTCGTTTACTAAATATGTCCTTTAGTTCCTAGCAAGCTTCTGAAATTGGAAAATCAATTAGATAATCAACTATTTGTGTATATCCAATGTATTTTACATTTAAATAAATGTGTCTGTTAATTACCAAAATAGCTCCTACGGAGAAACTAAGACAAATGACTACATATGCATTAATAAGTACTCTAACAGGTGAGTTTTGGTATAAAACTTCTGAACTTTGGATTAAAAAAAAAAATCCCTTCCCCATCATAGTTTTATCTCTTAGGCATTGTACAAACAATCATACCAAAGAAGAATCCTAAAGCAGGAGAGATAATGAATATGAATAGTTTGGGGATACTGAAAGTGTTGGACACCTAGATGGTTCTTGGTGTTGTAGCTTGGAGGACTGTATATATGTCCAAAACCAGAAATTAAAGTATGTTAGAAAGTTGATTTAAAAGAATTCAAGCCCAATTGTTTACCTACTTCTAAACTTGGGTTATCTACAGTGTTTTGAGAATAAGAATTTTGGAGCTAGGTATTAAATATTTTTCTTTTTGGATCTCTCATTTTGTCCCTAGTTCCTGATATTAAATCTTAGATTTATTGGTCACCTTTCAAAGATGGGGTCTTTCCTTGGACTGTTTTCCTAAGTTTCCTTCTGCTGGAATGTACTGGCACTAAAGGTATATTAAGGGAAGACGTCTGGCAATATAAGTTGTACCTTCAACTACTCAGTATGCTGCCTTTGAATACTTCATTATTACTAGAAATTATGCAATACTGCTTAATTAGAGTGGATTTTCATATACATTACGCATAAACCTTTTTCTGTTAGGTGAAGTATTTTGTGCAACAGCATTGTGGGATTCCACTCAGTTATTTTCTCAGATAATTTATCGAGGTTTCAGGCTTGGAATCAAGGGTAAAACCCATCTTTTTCTAAAGAGTGAATGTGGGTTTTACCAGTAGAAAAAAGCAGTTGCAGGAAACAGCCTCTCCTATGCACACCTCTCGAGCCTTGGAAGCATTGCACAAGTTTGTTTAGCTGAATGCAGGCACTTAGGTGATGGAAAGGAAGAAGAAAAGTCAACATAAGTGGCTGGCTTGAAAGCATATTTGTTGAGGAAGGAAGTAATTGGTATTAACAAAGCGGGAATGGGATAAAGCTACATCTTACAAATAAGCGTGAGAACTTTCAGGGATATGTTTGGAGTTTATTTTGTTGTGTAGGCTTTAAAGAAGTGGGCATGTGTCAAAGCAACTAGGAAAGACATTGTTTTGGTCAGCCAGTCTCTCTGATGATGTGAGTAGGTGGGCATGTGGGAAGAAACAGCTGGTTAGGTGATGTACTGGATAGAAGTGAATCTATTCTACAAAAAGGATTAATGAAGATTAATTTATGGTGGACTGCTTACTAGAATGTAGGCACAGATCTGTTATAAAGCCATGCTGAGGACAATCTCCAAAATAAGGTACCTTTGCAGACAGGCCCTGATTGGGAAGGTGAGAACTGGTCTAAATCATTATTGTGACTTGTTCAGCATTAGTAGAAACTTGTTTAAATTGACTCTGCAGTCTTGGTGGTGTTAACAAATTGCTGGGGGAGAAGTGAATTTGTGACAACTTCTTGTGCATAACCTTAAAAATTATTTAAGCACGGCATGATTGTTAACTGAGGTCATAAAAAATTTCTCCCATGACAATGCCATTCATAACATGCCAAGTGTATAAAAGATTGTTTTAATTTTCCTTTGAAACCTTGGCCATTGATACAAGTGGGTTTGCCAGATTACATGAAAAAAATCTTGTACAAGTTCCTATGACATATCTAAAAAACTCAGGATGCCCCACAGGACTTGCTCTTTACATGGTCTAACAGGTCTTCTGGCTTGAGTCCTTCCAGAAGGCCTCTATAAGACACCAGTGGTGCCTTCTGATTGCCCCAGCCAACTGGAATAGCAAGCAGATGCACGTAAGGGCTGCAAGCAGGTTGTGATGGGCTAGACTTTACATACATGTGTAAATTGAGCCTTTTACCATTTAACTGGGAGAAATCATGAAAAATCACATGTAGGCAAGGTATCAGCATGGATGAATAAATGTTCTGCACATTTCTGATGCATGTATTCCTGAAAGATATGGCTTTTTTCTTTCTTGCCTCTTTCCATAACATCTGGGGGATATAGTACCACCTTCAGTCTCATAGACTGAGTTTTTTCAGTTGAGTTAATTTTCATCATGGTCTTTGATGCAATAAACAAAACCATTATCTATATAATTTAATTTGGGCTACTGTATTCTCTAAAGGAAGCTGGTATTTTCAATGTAACAAGCAATAATTTTTGTTGTGCAGAAGCTCTTGAGATGGTAAGAGACATTCTGAGCTTGTACAGTGAGCTCATGGTAAAGAGTGTAGCTTTAAGAAGATTTTGTTGCAAGGGTGAAATCTTTGGCACTGCTGCTACAATCTTGTATAACTATTTACAACAAGTACAGTAGCTGTACAACTTAATAGCCCTAAAGTGGTACTCTGGGCATACAAGCTTTGAAGTTCTGAGATGATTCACGGTGCTGTACTTATTTTATGGCTTCATGAACCGAGGAGATAAACATTTTGGCACTGAGTTTTTTATTTCAAAGCCACAGAAGTTGCTATTTTCTTAAGATATTGTTTTCCTAGTTGACCTTCTAAACTGCTCTGTTTGTTAAATTAGGAACAGTGTGTAAAGAAGCCAACAATAGCCACAGTTTTACACTGCACTTTAGTGACACCAAACCTTGGGGGGAAAAAAAAAGTCAATTTTCAGTAGAAGTAGGCTTATACAAGTGGTGTGTATTAATAACCCTAGATGTCTTTAGGTGCAGGGCAGTTTAAAGAGCTTCTAGGTGCAGTGATTGTCCTGGCAATAATTTAGGCTTAGCTTAAAAAAAGGAATGGCTTGCAATTCCTGTAACAATTTTTAATAAAAATTCCAAAATATCTGCTTTATTTTCTCTTCTCCTTTGACTAATGGTCTTGCTGAGGAGATTTGTAAAATGTTGTTCAAAAAACCCACCCTTTTGCTAATCTATAATATTTGTTTTCCCAGAGATGTCTTAGTTTCCTTCTTTGATTGTGAAAGTGAATGTTTTGAAAAACAATTAATACAGGCATACAAACCCACCCATTTATTGGCTCAGTACAATGATTATATTGTACTCTAGGTGATTTTTCTTAAAAAACAGCCACCTTTAGAATGGTGAACTTCAAATAACATCTCTCCATCTAAATATCCCTGAATGGACTATACGCTGAAATTTAAATCTGAAGAGAAGCTTAGCCTGTAAATCTGTTTCTACAAGTATGCACATAAGCAATTAAATTTATTAAGATTATTGAACTACTCCACATATGTGAAACTCCCTATGTACACAGTGGTTTTATACTCAAAAGTCAAAGTGCTATTACAAAAATTACTCGGTTCAGAACTTTCCAGAGTTAGAAATACTTGATTTCCAAAGTTTTTGAGTTTTCAGATTCCCAACAAGCTGCCTCAAAGAACAAATATCTCCAGAACCAAAATTGACTTACTTTAAGTAATCTTGTTTGTCACATACATTTGTCTTGTGAAAAATGAGAAATAACCCCCAACAGGTAAGAAGGAGCTGACATTCTTTCAACAAGAACAACGTATATTGGAGTGCACTGGGCATTCAATAACATACAAGTTCGTTTGCTAAGAAATGTCTGAAGATTCAATTTGATCGGTCTTGACAAAGAGGTAAAAATGGGCATCCACAGCAATACTTCTTTTATTTTTTTAGCCAAAACTTAAGGAAATTAAATACTTAAACTGCAATATTTTATTTCTAAAAGAAATGATCCTTTTATAAAAACATTTCCTGCTATTTTTCTTTAGTTGATTAGTAATTTACACTCTTGGATGAACATATCTGTCTTAGAGTCTTCAGCTATGCTGAACCCTGGAGCTTTCCAAGAAATGCTCATTAATTTCCACTCTAAGTAAACAGTAAGTAATGATCCTTCTTGATTTATTTATTTCTTAAAATAATTTACAAAAAGACTGTGATTGTTGGAAAGCACTGATGCGATATGTATGTGCATGCGCACATAGCCATTGTTCCCTCTTCACATAATTCACATAAATGGGCCCTTTTTACTTGATGTTTGATAACTTCAGCCTAATTCTTTTAGTTTCTCTCTAGTACTACCTCTCTGAGCACAATCAGCTGTAATTCCAGTTTAGAGGTTATTTTAATATCATCTGTATTAGTTTTCTGTTCAAGTGAGTCATTCACTGAAATCTCACGTTATATATATGTGAGAGTTTTTAAGATACATAGAAATAATTAGGGAAGATTTATTGCAGGCTTCTTCTGGATAGACTCTTGCCCTGTCTGTATCGCTGCAATGGAGCATTATATGACACATCTGTTACACAGCGCATTTATTCTCTCTGATTATCTCTCCAGGAAATGAACTATGTGTGTTAAGAGTGTGTTGTTTTGTCTGTGTGTTAGTTATGGACTGCTGTGAATTTAAGGAAGTGAAAGCAAGTTAAAGCGTATCCCACAGTGGGATGGGGAATGAGAAATTATTGCCTTGTTCCTCCAGGAGTTTGTTCTCAGCTAAAAGTGGCCATAAGAAAATATTGCCTCCCTTTTTCCTTATGGAAAGTCCTGTTCCTCTATAGAAATGTAGCTGTCATGGTTCTCACGAGAGAGATGAAGATGAATTATTTATCACTGCAGCTAAAGTCTTTGTCTAGACTGGTATCTTCCTAATCCTCTTGAAAAGAAGAGTTCTGGAAACAGAAATGGGGACTCAAGATCTTGACTTTGGCTCAGTGTCCTGCTCCCTTTCCTGACCTGAGGGGGGCTCAGGATGTCGGTTGGTACCCAGTGATTCTCCTGGGTGTCTGGTTTGCCTTGTGAGCAGGCTAACCTCAGAAAAAGAAAATGCATGTTGGCTGAAATTTCAGTGATTTTTTTTTTTTGTCTCTGCAGTGTGGGTTTTTTGGTTTGGAGGGTTTTTTTCAGTTAATCCAGTAGGAAGTCATGAGACCTAGGACAAAGGTTATTATAGACAACGGGAAAAGTACAGTTCAAAATGTCACTCGGACTCCAGTGAAACTGTGATGTGTTTCCTGTTAAATTACATGCTGAAGCATTTGAGGTGATTAGAAAATTAAAATTCAAGAAATCTAATTTTACCTGATTCACATAGGTAGGGAATGTGGCATATTAGGTTAATTAGAAATTTTCCAGAGAATATTAAATCATATCAATAGCCTAATAATGAAGCATCTTCTGCAACAGCTGCTGTCTCTCAGAAAACATGGCTGCAAATAGAGAAGTGGCTATATGGGCCGCTGACAAGTGAGCCAAGTGTTTGGTAGAACACTGAACAGTATCTGGCTGGGTACGTTCACTGTGCTAGGAACAACTGACCAGAATAAAGCTAAAATCATCATATTGCCATACTAATACACATGAATGCAGTATTACTGCATGTCTCACCTACTAGAAATCTCCTTTGATTGCTATGAAGTTAGTATTTCTTATGACTTTCACATAGATTTGTAGGACCTACTTTATGGGATTGCAGTTTCACAAGTATTTCTTCCATTTGCAGTGCCGGCTCGAGCTGTTTGTACCTTTCTGCTTCCCCTTGGGCTGGGGCGGCTTCGTCAGTAGCAGGATTGATCTGAGTTAAAAATACTATCTTTGTGTGTGTGTGTTTTGTGTGAGCTCCCCAGTCCAGTTCCCTGCAAAATAGTTGAGCCAGTTGAAATGTGAGGGTGACAGTATAGGGGTAATAAACAGGCATGTATTAATAAGAGGGTGCTAAAAGGAAATATTCAGGTATCCGCACCGTCAGTAGTGCTCTAACTAACAGCTCTAACTCAAGCCTTTCTCTAATTTAATTTTTCTTTATTTCTACTTTAACAGAGAGGTCTTTTCCAATTCCTCCTGTGCAAAGAGCAAGAACCTTCTAGTTACTGGCACCATTTACAGCTGAATTTTGCTGAAGTAGATGTATAGGTTCTACTTTGCATATTTCTGCGTGATCTGTAACATGTTCTGTACTGTTGTGCCAGAGCTGTGAGGGGTTGGAGAGTTAAAGGGAAGGGAGGCATGGTAATTTCCCTCACCCCCTGCTCTGAAAGGTTAGAGAAGACCCCAAATATATATACCAAGATGAATCCTGGTTCATAGAGGGTCATAGTTCCTAAGTTTGATCCATCCCTGGGGTACAAGAACCTTTACTTCTGAGAAGGCAAGGACTTGGCTGTTCATTCACCTGTGCTATTTGGAAAACAGAGGAACCCTGGGCCATTCTTTCTGCTGAGTTACCTTGTGGCTGGTTGCCTATTCTAGTGCATATGCTTTGAAAGTTGTTCTTCTGTCTTTGTCTTCCAGGAAGACATCAAATTCTTTTGGAAGTTCTTTGGGCTGAGTTTGCACTCTAGTAAATAGTGACCTGAAGCAACCGAAGCATGTGGCAAACTTTTTGGAATCAGCAGCTGATTTTTATTCTTCTTCTGCAGGGCAGGATTTTGCAAGACCTGTGGAAAAGGAAAGCTCTAGAATATTTTATTCAGTGATGGTGGAACAAAACACTGGTATTAGATGCTTTTAAAAGCGTAGGCAGGTTCTCAGGTGACAGAGAAGAGCTGCCTGTGGAAAACCTAGCATGTTTGTCAATGTGGCATGTGACTTCAATTTTTTTTTTTCCCCCTCACTTGGTATTCATCTAAACACAGCTATGGAGAAATGCTGACTCAGATATGAATATGAATTTCTTTTTTCCCAAGCCTCATGTGAGGTTATATACTTTCACACTGGGCCTTTTGGGAAGTATGTTACCTTACCACTGGGAAACACTAATTTTACTCCAGGCTGTTCCAATGCATCCCTGTGTTAGTTTTGTATAACTCAGTGTGTCATAGTCCCTAAATTGCTATCTCAGGACTTTATCTGCTGCACGGGAAAGCTGTGAAGCATGCTAAATATCTCTGTTGTGAAACAAAAAACCCCTAATGTGAAGATTCTCAGTCTACTGTTACAAATATGAATTAAATATGCTATTTTTTAAAATAATGCTTGTTATGCTCCTGTTTTATGCCTCTCTTCCCAACATTGTGGCTTTTATCTTGCAGAAGTTTTACCTGTTACTTTATCACTATCTTGAGTAGTGATCTTTCATACTAATAAATATGACTAAGGAAAAAATAATTATATCATAGTCTGAAACAATGTAGTATATTAAAATACATAATTTATTTGAAATCAATTGTGTTTCTCAGCTCTTTCTTCTCTATTTTTGTACCTTTATTCCATTCTACGAATTTTGTTTTTAAGGGGCCACTTCTAATCAAGTGTTTGAGAAAGATCTTGACGTTTGAATGAGGCACTGCCAGACAATATAAATACGTTTCCCTTACTGTCTTGCTTCAGTAGACAGTTCAGTCAGAGTGCTCTTTTCTTGAAACTCCAGATGAGGCTTTTTTTTGCCTTCTTTATCAGTAGTAGGGCTTCTGAGTGATTTTGGTAAAACTCCATCTTTGGAGTCTGATTAATTCAGATCTGCTCTTCTTCAGCTGACAGTGAATAATTGCTACCAGCTTTCCTAGAAGATATTTTGTTTACAAGTAATGTGGAATAACTTTTAAGTGCTAATTTCAAGTAGGTGGGAGACATAGGTATTATCTTGCCAGAAACTGCTCTGAAATAATTCAATAATGGGATGTCAGAATTAGTTCAGTATCATGCTGATGAGTTGCTTTCCCCCTTCTTAACAAGTTGCCTGCATGACACTGGGTCTCCTGGCTTCTGAGTCTCTGAGCCGATTGAGAATAACTGATGTTTATAGGGGTGAGGCTGTATTGAAGTGTGTTTGTAGATGCTTATAACCATACGAGCTGTAGAAATGTATAACAGGAGCCCAAGAACATCCTGGATGTCAACAAATGTGGGCAACATCGTTTGGGTAGCAGTCAGATATTTGTTGCCTCAGGGCTCCTACACCAAACACGGTTCTTCTGCCCCTGAGGACAGGAGCTTTCCACTGGGAAGAGTCTTCTACATAGGATCCAAATTGTAGCTGAGGGTACCTATGGTGATGCTATTCATCAAAAGATCTCCTAGTCTATGTCTGAACTGTGTGAAGTGGGTCTAATTCCTGATCCAAACTCAAGGTTTTATTTTCATCCATGAGGATTCTGTCAAACTCACACTCTGTATGAAAGAAAAAAGAAAAATATATCAAATTTTCTCTGTAAATGAGAAAGATGTAAACTACCACTTTTTTATCAGTTTAAAAAATAGAACATCGAATTATAATTCCAGGGGAAACGCTGAATTTTAAGTTATACATTTTATTTCTAATCTTTAATTTCTCCTATTGTACTTATGAGAAGATACTGTTGTGGGTTTATTTTTTTTAATGTAACAGAATTCCATGCAACTTTCCAGTGCTGACATAGGATGAAAAATATGTTTTATAGGTCCAATTACTTTGGATGAGTTTGCACACTGTTCCAAAGCTTTTCCAGATGTCTCCATCAAAGTTGTGTGAATAATTAGTTTTTTTCTTTCCTGGCAGATTCAAACAATAAAAAAGAATCATTTTCACTTAAAGCAAACTGATATTTTTTGACCTTTTCACTAGAGAATAACTATTTCAGGTGAGGTAAAACATATTATTCAATACAAAAGAATACACTTCATTAAGATTTTGAACATTTTAGTCACCTTTTTAAAATGAAGATAATTTTGGAGAAAAGGATGCAAAATTTCCTAACAGTTGAGGTACCTTTCACAATGCTGAGTAGGAAAAGGTGCATGGTGGAGTGCTGAAATCTAAAATGAGGTAGCTGACAGAGACACTCTCTGTTCCCTGACAGAAACCAGTCTGGTTTTATTTGTTTGTTTTCGTTTTGTGAAATCTGACGTGTCCTCTAGAGTGCCTTAGATTCATAAACCTGTCACTTTCCAACGTAAAATGCTCTGGCAGAGCACTTCCAACCAGCTCTAGCTCCAGCGTATGTCTCAGCAGGTAGTACAAGGGCTTGAGTACAAGGCAATGGCTCTTCAAGTGCAACACCCATGTTGTATATGCACCTGAGCCTGGTCCATGAGAAATGCAACAGTCTCCTGAGGCTGCCTGAGGCTTTGCAGACGCTGAAGTGTGCCTTGGGTTTGCTATCCATTGAAGGAGAGTGTGCAACAAAAGCAGCTTAAGCGAATGATGTGTTTTCTGGAAACATGCTGCTTGCTAAATTATTAGGTTCCCCTGGACATAAAAATGAATATAAATGGCCAGCTGCATTCCAGTGTCTTGCTTTCCCTGTAATGTATTCCTTTGCTCTGTCATATGATGACACTCCCACACAGCTGCTAAAATGCTCTTGTTGTTGTAGTGCTTAAAGGAAATTGCTGCAATTAATTTTGCTGTCTTTCTTCTCTTTGATGTGTCATTAGGATTTCTTGGATAATTCTTCTGAGATTGGGTTCTGTTCAAAACCAGTCATGTAGGGGTGAAAAGAATAGGAGGGAAAACAAACATTTCAGCCTTATTTAGATATGCTTGTGTTTCTGTATTCATGTAGGCACCAGTCAAAGTAATGAATAGGAAACAATACGTAAATATACATAGTTTCTGTTACTCACAAGTGCAGTAGACAAAAATGAGACTTCTCTAAAGGTGAACATTCTGAAGAAATAATATGGATGCAGGTGCCATTGTCAAACTAGTTCTATTTCCTAATGACTATAAAGAACGACCAGACCATGAACTCTGAGGTTATGCTTCACTTCTTGGGTACAGCACATTATGTTCTGAGCAATTTCTATTTGTAGTCCTGGAGCAGTTTTAATCTTCAAGTTCACTGCAAACTTGACAGTTTTTCCCTCTTTCACTTGGGTTGCAAGATGATCCTCTTTTCAGCTAGTTCCAGATGCTGCCGCAACGAATGCTAATCGCTTCAGTGGTGAGTACAGTAGATCCCAGGATGGAATAGACTATGAAGCAGAAAGATTAGTGCTTTGTTCACTGGATTTTATGAATGAAGGAGGGGAGAGGGTAGCCCTCATAATTTAATCATGTGAAAGCCACTGTAATAAAAAATGGTGTTAAATTCAAACCTGACATTTCTCAAGTTTCCAGACATGGATGGAGATGTAAATTGAAACAGTGAAAATAAACAAAATTATTGGAAATAATCCAAAGTATAAACCCAGGATTTTAGGGACATTCAGAAAGAATAGGGTTTCAAATAATTAATTTCATCTTCTAGTTCCTTCAGTAAATAAATAAAGTTAGTTTAGAAGAGTGGCTGAAGCTGATCACTGGTTTTGTTACCTTGCAAAAAGAATTTTGTCTCTTTTCCAAAATGTTCTTGATTGTGATGATGACCTTCAGGTCTTTCATATAGCTTCTATAATTAATGGAACAAAAAGGATAAAAAAACAGAGCAATGGAAATATTTTTGTACCCTAACATTTGTGGACAAAATGAGAAGTAGAAGTGAACTGCCTGTGGCGGAGTAGGTCTCCAGCCTCATTTTAACCAAATTTCATTCACTTGCCACCCCATCCCACTACTCATATGGCCGTATCTGCATTGTCTTTGTCCACCCTGGGGTTTTTCAGAGCCCTCTTCCTCTATTGAGGTCCATCTCCCAGGATGCGGGGAATGCCGGGAGCGCAGTGCTGCCCCAGCCAGCTCTGTGCAAGCCTGCATAGCTGCGTGCAACACACCGCCGGCCTAGCTGTTCCCACTGACACTCTGGTACCGCCCCATCCACAGAGCCTTTGCCAACACAAGTGCTTATGAAATTAGGAAAAGGGGGCAGTAAAAGCATGTAGACGCACCCTGTAAAAGTGGAGAACAACTGGGGAGTCTCACAATTTTTAAAAATTTCTCCCCTGGTAACCGTGTATTGAAGTAGCCATTTGAAGCCTCACAGAAACGTGCTGAAGTCATGTAAAAACTTCCTTTCCCCCTCCCCCCCCAGTGACTGTTTGCTCAAAAACTGATTGCTTAAAGGGATTGCTTAAAGAGTGATTGCTTAAAGAGACCTTTTGCCTCAAATGGTTTTTCTTGACAGCCATAAGACCATCACTTATTTACATTTGATTTAGGTTGTGATTGGAGCATAGCTTGATATTTTAGTAAGGAGGTCAAACAAATGCTGAAACCTCATGCTCTCTTGGATTCAGCTGAACATACAAAAAACTCCAAGTCATGCTGGACATGACCTCGTGTCTTGGGGCAGGTTTACACAAAGCGTATACTATCCAAGGTATTTGGTGCTCCCTGGCTGCCTGTTGCTCACCTTTCATGCTCCTCCTTCTTGGCAGGTCATTGCATCAGTTGGATGAACACCTAAACCAGCAGACCAGACCAGAAGAGCAGCCCTGGTGGGGCAGGAAGGGGGAGGAGGGAGAAGAATGAGGTAGAGAGGTCAGCTTCTATTTATGAGCATGTCTTTTGAGTCCATAAAAGTCAGGCAAGAATGTTTAACCAGCCCCACAAATGATTTTAGCTGGATTTGCTTTTGATGGAAAACATTTTGCATAGCAGTGACCTCTTACAAAAATGACAAATTAAAGAAACCCCTCAAACTTACTTGCAACTGGCCTGAGTACTCATATAAATTTAGTGTAATGTAATTAACTGTTGCAGAGACAATAAAGATGCATTACCACATATTGTGTATTTTAGTCAGCAGCTAATGAATTTTGTGTAGTATCTTTCTTCACCTGTGCAGGGACAGATTCAGAGGACACCCTTCAAAAGAAAAGCCTTCACATGCAACTGATAGCTCATTCCTCCACTTAAAATCACTTGGAACAGCTGTCATTGCCCAGTTCTCAGCACGCATAAAATGTCCTTTGCATTTTGTTCAAAGCCTGAACACCCTGAGTGCAGCTCTCAGTGCTAAAAGAACCATAAAGTACTATGTTAACTGTTGTCAAAGCATAGCCTGACTCTTGGATGTCTGGATTACAGTCCAGGGATGAATTATAACTAACGTGCTTTAAACAACTGCTGCAGGAATTTATCGTGTAATAACGGATGAGACTTTTCGTTGATGAGTTGAAGTGGTTGTTTTTTGTAGAGAAAATATATATACGTCTCCCTTCTTGCTTTATAAAAACAGTATGATAAACTTTCACTAGCAAACTGGCAGGCAGCCTTCACTATCAATAATCTTGTATGGTAGGTGTTCTAATTATTATTATTAGTAGTAGTAAGACTTGTTATTTTAATAATTTTAAAAACTGCTTGTTTAGAGGAGGAAAAAATCTTAGGCCTGGGATTTTTTCCTATATAGGCAGTTACCTTGCCTAGATTAGTGAATGTTTTAAAACAAATTAAGAATTAATGTTTGCTTCCCCGCATCCAGGTTTCCTGCTCATGCTCTGCACAATTCCCTCCCACACACATACTCTAAGTCATTAAGTCTTTCTTTCCCTTTTCCCTTTGAGAAAAGTTTTTTTTGATCTTGTTACTGATTTGCAAGAAACAGAGCTTACACTTGAGTTCAAGGAGGCTTTTCCACCCCAAAGATTTTTGTGACTGAAAGGACAAGAGTGTGCTGAGAGCCTGCCACACCTCCGTCCTAATCCTGCCTCCTCCTGGATGAGGCACTTAACCTCTCTGTGTTCTATCTATAAAATACATTTAATAATACTTAATGGATTTACTGTCCTTTGAAAATGTAAAGTGCTATGTGAGTGCCGATTACTTTTATTATGTTCCCTGATGGAAGGCCTCAACGTATTTGTGTTAACTGGTACTGCTAATGCACTTTCTGGAATAATCTTTGGTTAACAAAGTGAAACAGTTGCAAAATAAAAACTGTGTTTTAGTCAAGGCAGGCACGGTGACACATGCAAGGAAAGTCAGGACACGAAAGCACTTCGCTTCACTGGGTATGTCCGTGCTGCGTGTCGGCTGTGGGCTTGAGCTGCAATGCAATCCAGCTTGCCATCTCTCCAAGCTGTGCCTGTGCCAGGAACAAACCTTGAGCCTTGGACACACGGCCTGACCGTCCACCAGCAAAGGGCAGATTTTCCCAGCAGTCAGATCCTGAGGAGTAATGAGCGGGGCTGCTGTTGAGTGAGAACTCGCTGCCCCCAAAACTCACAGGAGCACTCCAAAGCCATAGGCTGACTCCCAGGCTGGGTGTCCCCACAGGCCGCTGGGCCACCGCGTGGTCCATCTCCCCAAGAGGGGTGCCAGCCAAACCAGTGCTGTGCTGTGGATTTCTGGGGTTTCTCTCGGGCAAGACAGCAGTATTTTGTGAAAATGTGGCAAGGGTTTGCTGGGAGAAGAGAATGTGTGTCTGATCAGCAGCGTTTACCTGTCACTACCCCTGAAGTGTTTCCATGGCCCTAAATCCAGATTATGCTTGGTGCAAAGTATTGACTTTGAGTAGATCAACTTCCACTTGTCTAACTTCCTTACAAGCTTGCTTTGCCATAGGAAATTTGAAATAGGACAGTATCTATTAGATCTGATGTGTGCAGGGTACATTCAGTTGTAGTTTAGATTGGTGTGTTCCTGAAGAGTGAAGGAGAGATTCCTGTCCCGAATGAGGCATTGGCTATTTGGACCAGGAATGGCCTCAGAAACTTTTTAGTCTCCTCATCCTGAAAAGATATGGACTGGACAGGCCTGGAAAAGTATGAAATTTTAGTGCAAGCAGAAAACATTGAGTGAAGCTGTGATAACTTTACACATTCCCAGACAACAGCTGAAACAGTTCTCATTTACCTGAGAAGTGCATTTTGGCATCAACACGGTGCAGCTTTTAGGTGGAAGCAGAATAGAGCAGCTCCCAGAAACGGGATCTGAAACAAAAGCGACAAATGTGACATCCCTGCAGCAGCATCCTGCGCTGGGGAGAGCGTCAGGTAGGGAGGTTGGCTGGGGCTGTCTCAAGGTGAGCTCGGGGAGGATGGAAACCTCCCACAGAGGAGAAGGGCATAAGCTTGCTTGATCGTGACTTTCAGTATGAATACAGACTGTGAAAACAGGGCCTTCTGACTTTTTGGGTTTTGCCCAAAATCCAAACATCCCTAACTCATATTATGTTACGCCTGTAAATTGTAATTGTTATTTTTCAGAAAGATGTTTAGAACCATTAGAGCTGAAAATGACAAATGTGAAGTAAAATTTTTAAAAGGAATTAACAGTAATTAAGAGCAGATGCTGTTCTCTCTGATCTCATCTCATTTAATTTCTGACAGACTGTTCAGGCTTAGAGGACAGAGTGTATATGTTTGGATTGGTATGCTGCTATATTACAATTATACAGGCAGTGAAAACAGAAAATTCTGAAAGAGGTGGTAAAGTATTTAGAGGCTCTTACTATTATGCCACCTGCTCTGTGTTTGCCTTTCAGACTTTCCTCCCTGGAACTCAGCAAATTGTAGTTAATATTTTTCTCATCCCGTTTACAGAAACAAAAGTAATGATGTCCCTTTAAAAATAATTGAAATAATGAGAACAATTTTTTAGCAAAGTATTTGGATTTAAAATGTTGGATTTTAGAGATTTTTGATCTTCAAAATAGGTTTTTATTTAAAACCCTGGAGTTGTGTGAACAATTAAGCCAGTATGTCTATGTCATTCTTTAAGTGCCCTCAGGAGGGAGAACTTAGTAAAAGTTTCTTATAATTTTGGTCTGAAACTCTGTGGAAAGAAGTAGGAATAAGTCACGTTATAGAAATAGCTGTTTGAATACTGAGACTAATGGAAAACTGTGTTTGTGATTCTCTGACTCACTTGTCCTTGGACCCTGTTTCACCCTGCTGTTGTGCAGAGACAAGGCTACAGCCAAGGTGCATGTTTTAGCCACTTCTTAGCTTTTAGCTGCCTCTTAACTAAGAGGTTTCAGGGCTCAGCCTTAAGGGTTAAAGAGGCTGAGTGATCTATGCAAGTTCAGACCAAAATGTCATCTTATGCGCCAGATAAATGCATAGATGCGGTCTCACCACTCTGCTTGGAGAGGTGAGGCACCAAACTCATGGCCACTACAGCAAGCACAGATTTCATGTTGTGATCAAACAGTGGTGACAGATATTGGTCCTCCAATGTGCTTTACGTTAGGAGAAACAGATGCTGTTTTTCCTCTTTCTGGCTGTTTCTTGAGAACAGAACTTGCCGTGGGAGTTTTCTGTTTGTCTGTTTCATCTACTTAGATACTTTTGTCTCTATAAGCTTCTCTTAATTTGATTGCTTTATTGAACGGTTTCTAGCTATTAGGTTGCAGCACCCACCACTGCTCTCCTGCTGTCTTTGTCAACTTAACTAGTGTTTTGTTCCAAATGTGGCCTATTACATGACTGTTGTATAGCAGCAGAGATACTGTACTGAGTTGTAAATAACACCCTTTTTCTCTGGTGGTCGCCACTTTCCCAAACACTGCATTAATTTAAGACAGAGGGTCTAGGAATCTTCTGATTTTCTGCAACATTTTTGAACAGTATAACATCCTATATTTTTTGCTAGAGGAGATATAAAAATTCCTGTTGCTATCAAGTTAAAGACTTTCCAGACATGAATGCAGGACATTTAGGAAAGAGATAATGTTTGGAGTTCAATAGTTAGGCCTATGTTGTTCAGCGTATTCATAAGTTATCTGGGAAAAAAGGTATTATTGATGATATAAATTATGGATGATATTAAGTTGACTAAGGTAATGAAGAAAAGATCAGTCTGAAAAACTGTTCAGTCCTCGTCTCACTGTCTCTGAAAGAATATATTTGCACTGGAATATGCTCTGAGAAGGACAAGATGAGTTCAAAGGTGAACAGGATAGCTTTCATATGAGGAATGACTGAATATATTAAATATGTTTGGAAAACAGAAGATTACCACTGAGATGATGACCTAGGGAATGATGGTATCTTCTGATCAAATGAAAGTAAGAGATTTTTTTTTTTTTCCAGAACAACAGGAGATTATTAATTTCCTAATGTTAACTTAGTTGAGTGTGAAACTTCTTACTGGAGAGTACTATTTCCAGAGCATATAAAAAAATCTGAAGTGGATGAAGTGCCTCAGTGTGTTTAAAAAGCATCTGGATAAACTTGGAGAAAAAAAATGTTAAGGGACATTAAGCACAAAGAGACCATCTTTGGCCCTGGAAGTCCCTGAGCTGCATACCACTGGAGCTTGAGAAAGCTTTCCGTAGAAGCATATGTTTGTCCTGCTGTACATTTTGCCATTAGCATCTGGTATCAATTGCTGTTGTAAATGGGATACTTTGCTAGATGGACCTTTGCTATTGCTTTTAAAACTTTTATACTGCTTCTGCTTTACTTTCCTTCAAAGCATCTGAGACAGACTCATTCTTTATGGCGCAATGTTGTTTCTTGTCTTGCAAAAATTCACTGAAATTTATATTTCATGGTAATTAAGACATATGTTAAAATCATTCAGGTAAGATTACAGTTGGATCAGATGGGAAAAGAAGGTTGCTTTATTATTTGTGGTGGGAAGAAGAATACTCAGGACACCTTGTAGTTGTGTCTTAAGACTACTAGTAGTAGCTGCAAAATGATGATAATTAAATGATCCCCAAATGATAGTAAGTACCCAATGGAGGACTACTGTTGTAGGATGAAATGTGCAATGACACTGGATATTGGGTCTCGGAGAACGTAAATTGCTAGATAATTTGTTTTTGATTAAATAGAAAGCTACTAACTAGGTCAAAAATCACTAAGGCAAATGAAGAATTTATTAGTTTCAAAATATTTGATTGGTAAAATAAGACATATATTGACATGTCGTTGGTTATTTCAGGACTACAGGGTTCACAATGTATGTTACAGTACTGATTGATAAATGAAATCCATCTGAGCTTTATGTTGTTCCTGACTGCAACCAATTTTGTGCATGAGCAAGACGGTGTCAGGGTTATATGTTTTACCTCATACTACTTCCAGCAGTGCTTGTGTTCTTTCATGGCAGCAATTGCCCACATTCCCAGTTTACAAAGAGATTTGCTCATACTTGTTGCAGGTGGGTGCTGCCTTCCTTTTTTAGGATGGTAGGGTCATACAATTTCAGATTCGTAAGTCCAATGTCATCTCTAGAGAATCACGCTTGCCAGAGTAGAGCTTTGTATAGCTCTTCCTCCATCGACCCATTGCTGCTTCAGGGTGTCTTACTGTTTGGCAGGAAGAGATTTGTATCATATTGCCACTGATGCGGCCCATACTGGTACTATATATTAGAAAGGATAATCAGTTTAGCTTGAACATTACTGTTTTGTGTTCTGCACATAATATAATTTTAATTACCGACTACTCTTAGCCAAGTGCTCAGAAGACCTCTCCGGCTTTTCAGAAGTTCAGCTTTCCATATTGATACAAGAGTTTGTGGAACAATTATTGTGTTCTGTGTTGGTAATCACTCAAAAATACTGTTAATTTATCTGTATATGAAAAAGGAATGGTCCAGCCATGGCCTTCATTCTGTAAGTGTCTTCCTCTTGCCAAGCATATGACATACGCATGGTTTCATGGTGGTCTAGCTCTTGTGGGTTGCATACAGAAGATTTTGACATGTCTCATTCATAAGGTTATGCAATTGGTCAGTCTGGTGTATGAAGTCAGACAGAAGTTATAGCCATAAGCTGCAATTAATTAACCTATCAACAGTGAAGTGAAGGTCTTTCTTTTTCCTTAAGGCACAATAACCAAAAATTTAGAATTCAAAAATACCTTTTCTTTCAAAACTTGCCCGCATTAAAAGAGCACTGGTATTTGAGAATGCAGTGCACATCTACACATAATTTTAGTGACATTAAAGTGCAGCATGCTCTAAGTGATGAAGTAAGTAATGATTTATTCATCATTTAATTTAACCTTCTGTAACATTATTCTGAATCAGCTAGCTTGAACAAGAGTATGTCTTAAAAATAATAATTAAATCTTTGATTACTGTTTCTAATGATAGGAAATTCATGGAACCACAGTATGTTGCTTAGATAATAACTACCTCTTTTGTTAACAATGGCCCCTCGTTTGTAGTCTGGCTTGGAGTAGATATAGCTTCCAGCATGGGCCTCTGTGTGTTACACTGTTACCTTTGTGCTGGTGTTCTCTTTTTCTTTAGATATTTATGCATTGCAGCCCTTTAACCCCTTTAGCTCATTTAGCTTCACAAAGAGTAACTAAATTCCTCTTATTTCTCACTAGAGGGCATGTTTTTCAATGCTTTGTTCAATTTGATGTTTCTGTATGATTCTAACTTCTCATCTTGTTTGAAGAATGGTTGTCAGATTTGGGTAACACAGAGCTAATCTTAACTTACTTACTCAGAGTTTCCCTGGAAGCTGAAACTGGGCTGATTTTTACTCCGCCCTTTCTAAGTCCTCTTCATAGCTGCCACTGTTTCCATCTTGTATATACACCTAATGTTCTTGGGTTTAAAATGATGTCTTTACATTTTTTATGACAAAGCTGGTGAATTATTTAGATTCCTTCCATTATCAAGATGCTTCCTGCACTAGTACCCACACGCCATCATCACATCTGAATCATGCTTTCTTTTTTGTTTCCCATTTCATGATTAAAAAAATAGTCTAGGGTAAAAAAGTAAGCTGTATGGCATTCCTCTAGAGAGACTTCAGTTCATTACCCTTTTGCCATTACATACTGAGATGTGTCATTTTAAAGCTATTAATTCAGTCTGTCGCATGTATTTCTGAAATCAAATGTCTCATAGCAGCCTGCTTCATCAAAACTATTATTTCTATCAACAAAACTTATGTCACCTAAAAAGCCATCAAGTTCTTTTGATAAGATTTTTTATGAATTACAGTTGATGTGTATTATTATATTGCAGACTTTTAAACCTGCATTAATCAAGGTTTGTGTTAGCTGTTTTGTTACAGAACCCAAGGTAGATGTCAGATCATTTTGAATCATTCTTTATGAATAGATTGATTAGCTCTCTGATGTTTTCAAAAATCACCAACTCTTTTGCAGAACATAACAATATTTTCTAAGTTATTGGGAACTATATTTTGTTCCTTCTCTTCCTTTTTCTTATTTAAATAATGTATTTCATAGCACAACATTCAACTTGAAAAATATGTGCCTTTTATTTTTTCCTCAAGATGCTCCTGGAGAGTGTGTCAGGTATATTACACCAAAGTAACTCAGTCTGTTCCTCTAGTGAGGACACAACACAGTAGCAAAATCACTGCCATTTACTGGGCTGGTAAGGTAGTTTACCCTGTCACTTGTATTCTGAAGACTTATACGAATAAATTACAACTGCACAAAAAAAATATGTCAAAGTTCAACAATGTGTTTCACACATAATATTGAGTAGAAGTTAAATAAGATCTGTTTCAAGGGAAACTTTACACATTTCATTTTAGCAAGTTCATGCTAATTTCAAAGCATAACTTATGCTAGGACCTAATAAATTGTATTATGCAATCTCCACTTACATCTTTGGATTGAAAACAATGCTCATGAAAAGGGAGAATCTCAAATAGAGGATGGTATTATCTGTTCCATGAAATGAACACAGGCATGGCCACCGTCGTTATGCTTTCATGTCTACCTTCATTGCTATTTATTCATATTCATATTCAGTATTGCTATAACCAGTTCTGCATTTATTGTTTCGAGCATTGTTTAAATACAGAGTAAGAGGGGTCACCGCTTTGCTCATCACCTCCTTCCTCCAGGTGATATAGTCCAATAGGAATACAAACAAGTGGCTCATCAGTGAATGCTGACTGTGCAATGAGCATCATTTCCTTGCTAGCTTATTTGAAATGCTGTATCGGGCCCCCTTCCACACAGCATGGCACTTGCAAGACTGTGAACTGTTCACGAGTCTGTAAAACACGATTCCACCAGGAAAAGCGGTCTGGGGTTAGCTGATTAGCACTGTGATTTCATCTTATAACCAACATTTTTCCATTATCCCTCCATCGTGACCCAGGCAGCTTGGCCCTGGAGCAGATGGCTGCCCCTCTCTGTAGCACACACCTGGCTTCCCAGGTCACCAACAACAGGCGTGGGGATGCAGACACTCACCTGGCTCTTGCCCTGATCTTGGGCAGGGTGCAGCCAGGACACAAACATGGGGCTAGAAAGTGCTCACTGTTCTGTAGGATGCAGCCAGGGTGAACCTAATAATAGACAATACTCAGCCTGAAATATAAAGAGTACAAATGTCTGGTTTATTGTGTTATCTTTCGGCTATCCAGCTCTGATGCACTTTTAAACACAATTCTCTGAATAATGTTGTTCTGTTTACAAACGTGGAGTGTTTTTACTGTCTCCTATTTATTCTTTCAGGATTTGTGGATTTAACACTCCATGATCAGGTCCATCTGCTGGAATGCGCCTGGTTAGAGATACTGATGATTGGCTTAGTCTGGCGCTCCATGGAACACCCAGGAAAGCTTTTATTTGCACCTAACCTATTATTGGACAGGTCAGTCTGCATGTTACAGTAAGTTAAATAATTCACGGCATTTCTACTGCAATGGGATTAATTTTTAGCATGTAGTCATCTCACTGATACTACAGATTGGCGCTAAGTTAAACAGCTTTACAGTAGGTGGGACTGGAAAAGGAACTCAAAAACCTAGGAATGCTCTGGAATGTGATGCTGGTAACTTATTAGACAAGTAGCTCAGGTAAAAGTCACCTGCTGCAGGAAGTTCTTTCTTTCAAAGGCAGCAGAAAATTTCCCTTAGAATCTGTACCGTTTGCTACACACATAAAATAAAATATTGAACCATAATCACTTTAATTCAGATGATTATTTCTGCTTACCTAAAATCCTCCTAGTCAGTCTCTCAAAATTGGTTTATCCAAGCAGCCAGACAAAATGTTGGAAGAAAATCCTGGTAGAGCCTCTTAAAGTTCCCCCCTGCTCCTGAAAACTGGAGTAAAATATGTAAAAAACATATCTGCTTGCTGCCTTAGGCTTTTTTTTGGTCAGTCTTGCTAATATACTGTAGGTGTTTTAAAGTGAGACAGAAAATAGGCATCTCTGCCATATGGTGTACTGGATTTTAGCTGGCAGTCTTCACAAATAAAAGCAGGAAGCTTGATAGAGGTTTAAAAATGCATCCTATACATCTTAATTCAAACTCGAGTTCTCTTTTTCCCAGTCATGAAAAATTTCAGCCTTGGGAAAGGTTTTGCCAAATGACTGTGGCAAATCTAGAAGCAGTTGGTTAAAGAGTTTCCTATAGCCATTGGTAGCCGTTGGTACCCATCCTGTGTTGAAAACCACTGCCCACAGCAGCGTTGTCAGGAGAAAGCTGACGGGCACATGCTGGTCCCTTCAGCTGGTCCCTTCAGTGAAGACTTTGGCTTCTTGTCGTAAACTGGAGGTGGAGGAAGAGCTGAGCTGAGGAGCTACAGGGGTGGGGAGGTAGCTCAGAGGTGGGCACGCTTCTCATCTCGTCACATAGCTGCAGTGAGATACAGCAGAGGGGGTGGGCAACAAAAAGTCAAGGGCAGGGCCTTCAGCTACTACAACCGTTAGCTGGGTGAATAAATCAAAACTCTTATTACCAGAAAAATGTCTTTTGAGCAGCTTGCTCTGTTAACTGCATTTTCATGTTTGCATTTGTGCAGTGTTAATTCTTTAATTCCACCCCCCCGACCCCCCATTGATTCACTTTTTGTGTTTTAGTAAAATATAATGATAATGTCTAGCAGTATAAAGTTCAATATTTCACAAGAATAGAGAAATATTTATCACCTTAGGAAAAAAAAACCCCTATGCCATTTGTGTAAGCACATGATCTGTGAGCTATGGAACTAGATACTTATAAAACACATTCTCATTTTGGGTATTCAAAATCTGCTTTCCTAAATGTCAGTATAGTCTTCTCAAGAAAAGATAAGTTTTAAAATGATTTCTTAGTGCACATAAGAAGTAAAATTTACTACTGTATGAAAGTTAGTATGGCATATTATTATGAATTAAGCTACTATAAATTGCAATATGGCTTCCAAGGCCATCTCTTCCACATTCCATAATACTGTTTGTGAGAAAAAATTGAAAATTGAAGAGCAGAGTCAGAGTACATTTTTTCCTCCTCTTAGCTAAGAAAAACAGCTAGGGAAACTTAGGTCTATCTCAAATAAAAATCACCATGCTCTGGATAAAAAAGGATAGAAAGGAATCTGAGCAGTTGATTCACAGAGTTTAAACCAACTCTGTTGGAATAAAGAACACAGTTGCATGCAAATAGAATATTATTTCCATAGAAAACAGAAAATAACCACATATTATTTTAGGGCGCAAAAATTGATTAATTTCATAATCAAAACAGGCTTAAGTTTTTCTGAGTTTCAAACAAGACTGTTTCTAAAAATGTAGATCTATTACATCTCTTCATTTTCAAATAATAACAAATATATTTCTAAGGCGTCATATACTTGCAACTTGGTAGAGAGATTTCTAAAACAAAAATAACAAATTACTTGACTCTGAGGAGCACAGAAATGCTAATTAATTAACTAACTGTTGACTTACTAGTTAATTAGTCCTAACAATAGTTTGATGTGCTAATTTGATTTAGGAAAGTTGCTTTTTGAGAATGTTATAAGGCTAAAGTATATTGTTTGTCAGATTTGAGATGGTTGAAGAGAGACTGATTCAAAGCTGGTTTAACTCAATGGAGTCTTTCCACTGCATCAAGTATTTGGGCAAATACCACGAGAGTTTAAAAATAATGGAAAAGTTGGAAACTGTAGTACCACTTCTTTTCATCTGTTATTCTCCCCCTTACCCTTCAGCCTGTACTTTAAAGGGCACTCCTTTTCAGTGTTTTCATCCACAGCATTCTGTCCTGAATTCCCATCAAACTTGCCCTGTTAACTGACCTATGGGCCTGACAGCATTTGCAAATATTACTTTACCTACTGTCCATAATTCAGAGTCACCGACTATGGATGGTAAAACCTAGATCTGTCTCTAACCTATGTTCTTCTGGACTTAGGGCAAATGCAATATTTTTAACATGAAACTTTACTTCATTTTCTGTATGCCTCTACTTGTCTCTGATCATTCTGTGGCAGACAACCTCTCTGATTTGCACATCCCTTTTTTTGGGTCGGGGCAATCCCAGACACAAGTACAGGCTGGGTGGAGAATGGATCGAGGGCAGCCCTGAGGAGAAGGACTTGGGGTACTGGTGGACGAGAAGCTGGACATGAGCCGGCAGTGTGAGCTGGCAGCCCAGAAAGCCAACCATAACAGGTTGTATCAGAAGCGTGACCAGCAGGTTGAGGGAGGAGATTCTTCCCCTCTACTCTGTTGTTGTGAGACCCCACCTGCAGTGCTGCATCCAGCTGTGGGGTCCCCATCATAAGAAAGATATAGACCGGTTGGAGCGAGTCCAGAGGAGGCCACAAAGATGCTCAGAGGGCTGGAGCCCCTCTGCTGTGAAGAAAGGCTGAGAGAGTTGGGCTTGTTCAGCCTGGAGAAGAGAAGGCTCCAGGGAGACCTTATAGCAGCCTTCCAGTACCTGAAGGGTAGCTGGGAAGATGGGAGGGGACTCTTCACAAGGGCCTATAGTGACAGGACAAGGGGTAATGGGTTTAAAGTGAAAGTGGGGAGATTTAGATTGGATATCAGGAAGAAATTCTTCATGGAAAGGGAAGCACTGGCACAGGTTGCCCAGAGAAGCTGTGGGTGCCCCATCCCTGGAAGTGTTCAAGGCCAGGCTGGATGAGGCTTTGAGCAACCTGGTCTAGTGGAGGGTGTCCCTGCCCATGGCAGGGGGGTTGGAACTGGATGATCTTTAAGGTCCCTTCCAACCCAAACCATTCTATGGTTCTATGATTTTTTACATTCTGGCTTCTCCTGTCTCTAACAGATTCTTTCTGTCTAGAATGTTAGATAGTAATTAATATACATCTGTACCTGAAGCTCAAGTCACGTCAAGTTTTGTTACGCAAGTTTTTTACCTTTTGGCTAGTTAAATGCATTCTTGTCCTGGTCATATTTGTCTCAAATGTTATAAAAATAACATTCCAACTTTGCTTTTTATTTTTTTTTTGACAAATCCAGTTTTTATTTTCCCTGCTGACCCCTCCTATTTGGGTAATATTAAACATGAGCTTGTCTTGTCTCTGAAGATCTTTCAGAGACTCTATTTTCTCATTCTCTGAGACTCTGCTTGTTACATTTTCAAACAAATACCTCTATAATTTTCCTATGTAACAATTCTCACTTGGAAGACTCCTTGAAAATGTCTATAAAACAGCCCTTTGTTATTAATTTTAAGTTCCTTATTAAAATTTTGTTTTGCCTATGAATAAAATTATACAAGAATTAAGCTGCCAGTAAGTGTAGACTACTGCCTTCTATATGGATGAATATCATCACATTATCCCGTTCTGTTCCCACTTTGCCTTGTAATTAGATAGAGTATTCTGTGGAGTAATGCACCCCTTCTTATTCTGTTAATGCACTACCTAAACACTTGAGTCCTGGTTCAAAATCAGGACTTTTAACAGTCTGCCAGTTAGATATAACTGGTACATTTTACAGTGTACAACTGATGCTATTAGAAAAGCTCAAATGATGGTAATTACAGATTAGAAAAATAGGCTCAATCAGGAAATACATTGGCACACTCACAGTGCTTGCAATTAATGTACAAAACCTGATACAGTCAAAGAAAGCTCAGGATAGATGCAAATCTTTTATATTTCACGCTTGAAAATTAGTATCTTATAAAAGGCTAATCTAGCAGCGAAGGCTTATGTTTCTAATGGCACAAACCAGATGTTTCCTGTCTGGAGGGTTCCCAGGAAACTAGACCTTAAAAATGTCATTAGACAAAGGCTGAAATTTGTCAGGCCTGACAATAGACTGTTTATAATTTTGAAGAAAATGTAATGTTTCTTCAGGAATAAGAAAGTCATGTTTTATTATGTTTTTAAAGGATTTGTTGCATTAAAATACCATGGTCATCAGAGATTACTTAAAGTTTTGAAGCATGCTTTCAAAGAAACCCGTGCTAGAAAAAGCTGAATTAATGACTGAGGTGGATGACTTCTCACCTGAAACATTCTCAGTATCAGCAAAACAGGAAACACAGTGCTACGTTTTAAAAAGGTGGTTGGAAATTCTGAGCAGGAAGCCTGGTGACCATTGTAAGGGAACTGACGGGATACCATCTAAAGAAGAGAGTTGGCCGAGATGTGAAAAAACATGACATAGTGGTAAAGTCACCATGCATTTTGTAAGGGGAAGCCACGCATTGCGAATACCTTGTAGTTCTTTGAAAAAAATAACAAGCAGGTGGAGGAGGGAGATATTTGATTTCCAGAAAGTATTAAACAAGGTTCAAATTCTATGTAGACAAATGTGAACTGATGCATGCAGGAGAAGAATCATCCTAATCGTCACAAACTGTGTTCTGATCTTTCCATCTCACAGCTAACAGTAGTCAGCCCTATGGAATCCGCAGGTCTTTGCTCACCAGCAGTTGGAAGGTAAACAGACTGCAGCTTTCACCCCAAGAATACTTACAGCAGGAAAAAGAAATACCACAGAACATGGTTATTCCAATGTTTAAATCTGTGCTTGGAAAGCTGTGCCTTTCTGATTTTCCACCAGTTATTATTTCTTCCAATCTAGCACTAGAGGTAATAATTTGAAATCAGCAGATCCAAATGCCTATACGCTCAGCCCAGGGCTAAACATATCTTTTATATGAGCTAGTACGGCTATTCTCATATTATGTTCTAGGGTTATTTTCTTATCATAATTGCAAAAAGCCTTTAGCAGGAAAAATCAGTCTAGGGACTTACAAAATTTCATTTAAATGTAGTCAATATTTCCATGTTTCTAGCAGGCTATTTCCTTCTTTCTATGGAGAACTCTAGTCTGCTGTCCAGCATTTTTGATTTGGAAACTCTTGTTCACTTCCTCTTCCAGTGCTTGGTGGAGTTTTTTCATTCTTTTGGTAGAAATTGAAGATTTTTCTCTTTACTGACTTTCGTAATGAGCAATGGCAGGAGGCCATGAATATCTTTAAACTGCAGCTAGCACGAATGGCATAAAGACTTACAGCATTCACTGTATGAATGGGCAGCTGAATGATTTGATGTTTCGTGGCTTTTGTCTGAAGGTTTCTCATGACATTTGAAAAGAATCTTCTAAGTTTTTTGTGCAGATAATGCTCTCCAGTGTTTTGATAGGCAGCAGAACAGATACAATAGAAGAGCATCAGGATGAAATCCGAGTATGTTTTGCTAGTCCCTCACCCTGTAAAATGTTCCAAATGCTTGAGGACATCACACTCATCTGTCACTTGAGTAAATGCACAACGGGTTTTTTTTGGCATTATGTACTTGTAAATGCATTAATTACCATTAACCTATCAGAGAAATGGAAGCAAAGTGATCACAGATGCTTGATTCAGAATGCTTCATTAGTGACCTACTGCTCTTATTTATTTCAAAGGGGAAAAGCCCATAAGCCAAAAGTATGTCTAAATTTGCACTTCAAAATAATTTTGAGAAACAACTGTATATTTTCTTTTCATCCTATCTTTAATAGCAATAGATTCTGCCCTGGAAACTCAAACAATCATCCTGTCATCAGGCTACTTGTCTGACAGAGCTGAATGGATCAACTTGTAGAGAGTTAAGGAATCTCTTGAAATGATTAAATTTCTCTTTCATCTTTAATTTTCAGATGTATTATTATATTGTAGGTCTCAGAGAATGGAGAAAAAAAATATTTGTAGGCACAGAACAAAAGTTTTCACAGAGAATGAAGTAATTTCTGGATTCAGGATATCCCCTACACAAATTCTAAGAGTTCATGTTCATCTTGACCTTGGAAGGTCCGGCCAAAATTCTAGGTCATGTTGGATTGTGATTTTTCCAAAATTACACTTTTTTTCCCATTCTGATATGAAATAATTTCAAAATATTTTTGTCTTTAAGGTGATTCAGACTGAACATAAATTAAACTGAAAAAGGCCGTCCTGTCAACAAGAATAATATTTTTTCACCCAATTATTGTAACCTTATTGTTCATGAATGAAAAGCCTTCATAACAATTTTCTAATCTGAATGTCTCAAATGTGACCAAAAAGTCAGTTTTCAGAGAATTATTATAGCAGCATTTTAGAGATTTTTTCTATCTGACATTTTTGTGGATCCATTCCATTTCACATCATATTTTACCAAGACAAAATAATTTAAAAGGTACCTAGTAGTTAATTGTGTATACGTTTCAGACCTGATTCACCACTGCTGAAATATATAGTGTACTCTTAATTTATCTGCCTAGATTAGGTGGTAGACTGGGCTGGCAAGAAAAGAGTTCAGGGTGATGTGGACAGGAGACGTAATCAACAAAACAGAGTGCCAGGAGATCTCCCTAAGTGCGTGTATGCACATAAATATGGAAGTGCCTACAGGACAGCACGATGGGGGCTCTCCATACATTGTCTGGGAAATCAGCACAACTGGGTCCTCTCTGAGCCAGTGATGTTCCCTCATGGCAAAGGCAGCCAATAGCCTCCTGGGCTTCATTAGGAAAAGCATTGCTAGCAGATAGAGGTAGGTGATCCTTTCCTCACTGCTCAGCCTTGCTGGGGAAAATATCAGGCAAAACTGGAACACAGTGTCCAGTTGTGACCTCCCCAGTACAGCATAGGCATGTGCATACTGGAGTGAGTCCAGTGAAGGGCCACAAAGTTGATCAATGGACTGGAGCATCTCTTGTACAAGGAGAGGGAAAGAAGATGCTGATCTGATCAATGTGTATTGAACCTGCTGAGAGGGGGAAGTAAAGGGGACAGCAAGATTCTTCTCAGTCACAGGACAAGAGGCTGTGAAGTGTCAGTCCTTGGAGATATTGAAAACCCAATAAAATGTGGTCCTGAGCAACCTGCTGTAGATGATCCTGCTCTGAGCAGGAGCAGCGAACTAGATGATCTCCAGACAGCCTTCCCAACTTCAGCAGTTATGGTATTTTGTCACTAACTGTAGGTGAAAACCACTTTAAACCAGATATTTTTTTTTTAATACATTTTAGCCAGCAATTGGTCCAACCTCTGTTCTGATAAGCTTATATTGGAAAAGAAACAAAGGGCTCTTAATAGTGTATCCCATGAAGAGCAGGATGTAACACCATCCATTGACTGTAGTCTATAAAGTTCTTTAGGGTGTGTCATTTGAAAGCCATTGTTCAGGGAGAAATAGGATGAGTAAAAGATGTTGCTACCGCTGAATCACTTTGCTACCACCTTTTTAATGATTGATAAAGCACAGCATTTTAGCAAAGGGGGAATCTTCAATTAAGTACCCCTCCAATACCTATCTGGCAGTATTTAAGGCATCCCAATGGACGTTCTTGATTTGATCTTAAAACTTTGGAGATGGAGTTTTCCTGACACCCCACTTCCTTAAAATGTTTTAGTACCTTGCTTTACAAAGGAGTAGAAAGTGTTTATCAATGTCTGTTAATAGAACTAATGTGTATAGAACACATTCATGAATATAAATGTCGTCTCTTGTCTTGAAGACAAGCACCGCCTATACATAAAGTCTGCAATAATATTCTAATGAATATTAAAAAAAATGTAAAATATTTTTACAATTCTTTAATGCTTCAGAAATAGAACAGGATGTAATGGTTCTGCTCTGTGTTCTGTCTAATCCCAGTCTTCCTGAATTTCCTTTCTTATTTGGCTTTATTTTAACACCTCTCATTTGGTGTGTGTGAATTAGCCACCTTTTTTGGTTCAAGAGCTAGGTAGAGGAGCAATCAAAGGGACATCAAAAAAGATTAGCAAACCTCAGAGGATGCTAGGCTAGTAATTTTGTCAGTACTGGAAGAGATAGGAATTGACCTTCAGGCTCAGTCCTAAATGTTGCTTTGAGTGTTGCTCAAAGCTTCTTGCTAGAAAAGAGAGAGTTGTCCTGGCTGAAAACTGCTGCTGTGTGTGGGCAACCACATGTTTTCAACCTGTTTTGGGGAAGTCATGATGCCAACAGGAATAACTCAAAGGATGGGTTATATGAAAAGTTATAAATATAACCACCTATCTCAGTGGAGGAAAAGAGAGCCTTGCGCTTAGGGGTCCCTTCTGCTCCTGTGCCTTTTCCTACCTCAAAATTATGTTTGGAACTGATATTTCAGTTTTCTTTCTTATTTGGCAACTATCTGTTTCAAGAAACTCTTGAAGGGAAAGAAATTTTTATTCCATGTTGAATTATGCTAATTCCAGTCCAGCACTTCTCCAATTACCCAGCTGTCAGTGACTCTCAGACTGTGATTCATCCCTTGACACTAATAGCACATATTTTTGAGTAGCCAAAAATATTGTATTTGTTTTACAACAAGAAATAATTACTGCAACAGTGTTGTAAATCAACGGAAAAAGATTTTATTGAATACTCCCACCCCACCCCCCCCCCCCAAAAAAAAAACCAAACAAGAAAAAAAAAAAAGCAAAATTAATACTTGAATGCAATTTTCAAAATATGTACATGCTCTCACTTTAGGTTTCTTCCCTCTGAATTTGTGTCCTTGCCTCTAGATAGGCATTCTTCTTTCCCTATGCAGTGGCTGAATAAGTTAATAAATTAGAAATAAATCCTAACTAAATATAATAGAAGTATGAGGCTGAGTCGTAAGGAGGATAACACGCCAAGAAGATACGCATTAAGAATGAATAGACTATAATGAATAGAAAAGATTGTACTCCTTCCAAACCTTTCTCCAAAATACAATGCAGGCTAAAACTGACAAAGAGATTTTGAAGTATGAGAAAGTTGGGTTAACTTTTAAATTGTATTTTTTCTTCTCTGTTTTATATTCTATGCCAAATTTATGCATAAACTGAAGCCAAAGGGCTGTAAGATGGTGATGGGGGGGTTTTACCACTGCATTAGTACATCAAACCTTATTTCTATGATTTAAGGATTGCTTTTATTCTGTACTCAGGTGCTGACTGCATGTTTGGATTCTTGGTTAAAAAGCTCCACACCAATAATAAATCCTTCCTTCTAATTGTACCTTCTGAAACTAAACTCTTTCGGGAACTTCTCCAACCATTTACTTTAGAAACAAAAATTTTGGTTGCAGATTATTTTGTCCAGCCTGCTTCTTGAAGCAAGAATATTGCCAACACCAGCTTAGGCCAGCTGTGTCTTTGCCTAGCTTTCTTGAGAGGCTCTGAGGATGGAGAACACACAGCCTCTCTGGGTACCTGTTTCAGGGTGTCACCCCCCTCCTACAATCCAGCCCGAACCTTCCAAGCTGTAGCTTACAGCATTTAGTTGCCTTTTGCTTTAACATTCACTGCTCCTGAGGACACATTGGTTGAACTCTGTTTGTAATGCCTCTTCAAGCAGCTGTAGACTGCAGTTTTGTCTGTCCCCTCTCCTACATGGCTTCCTTCTCAGCAGACAGAACAGATCTGGTGTCTCAGCCCCTTGTAGGCCATGCGCTGCATGCCTTTGATCATCTCCACAACCGGAGGAGCCAGCCAGCATCCTTCTTCAGCTGAGAGGCCTGAAATGGGACACAGGCACAACCTAAACAGGACCAAGTGGAGGTCGGGGGAAAACAATTTCTCTTGTTCTTCTGACCACATTCTTCCTAATGTAATTTGCATGCAATTTGTATTATCCACAAGACAGAATGCTGTTGGTTGATAGTTCATATGGTTTCCATTTTCGAGGAGGGCTGCTGCTCAACCCAGTGTTTTTGCAGCCTGTACGGATGCACGGTTTTATTTGGCCATGGGTGCTGGATTTTGTACTTCTCCTTGTTGAATTTTGAGTGGTTTCTGTTGGTTCGTTCTTCCAGAGTCTCTCTAGTTCTAAGGTTGTGCTACATAGTGCATCAACCTCCCTCCAGCCCCAGTTTACTATCATCCACACATTTCATAGAATCACAGAACGGGTTGGGTTGGAAGGGACCTTAAAGCCCATCCAGGTTGCTCACAGCCTCATCCAGCCTGGCCTTGGACACTTCCAGGGATGGGGCATCCACATTTGGCACTCATTAATTAGGCCATAACTGGAATACCACATCCATCTTTGTACCCCTCATTACAGGAAACATGATAATAAACTTCAGTAAACCTAGTGAAAGCCACCAAGGTAGGAGCATGTAACTTATAGCTGAGAGAAGTGGATTTGTTCAGCCTGGAAAAGAGATGGCTTTTGAGCATGCCTAACCTAAAATCTACAAGAGGTTATCAAGGCTATTTATTAAGATGCTGGATGGGAAACTGAGAAACAAGTCATAAACTGAAGCAGAGAAGGTTCTGACTGGATGTAGAGGAGAAAAAAAAGGCATGATAATGAAAATAATTAAACGGAAGGAGATTGTGCAGTCTCCATCCTTGGAGGTTTTCAAGACCAGACTTGCATATATCCTTGAGTGAGCTGACCCTGCTTTGAGGGGACGTTGAACTAAAGACATCCTTCGTTGCCTCCAGCCTAGGTGGTGCTGTGATTCAGTACTTACGTTAATGCAGGTAGTACTTTTATGCAGTAACTTAAGACCCTTAATCCACATGCTTTAACTTTCCTAAACATTTCCCAATAGCCAAGTGTTATAGATTCTTCTGAGAATATTCTCTTACGCTTTGCAGTAAACAAGCTTTTATTGTTTTGTTTTCAGTAAGCTGAGAGTACACCAAGCCAACAGTACGATGGTGGGTTAAGGATAATTTTCCAATCTATTGCTTAATTTGTCCTCCAGGAAAGTTATCTAGGCCTTCCTAGACAGGCCTTCCTATCAGCTGGACATACAGCTGTGCAGATGTGATAATACTATCAGCTTATGTTAGAAAGTTAGAAAGCAAATCAGGAGAACTGGAGATTCCTATTTCAGATAGTTTTTAATTGGTTAACAAAGAAAATAGGTGTGGTAGGCTAGAAAATAATAACATTTGATTAGAACCCTGCATTTCAAAGACAGTAAGTTCCTACAGTTCCCACTGATTCCAGTGGAACTGGATCTGCTGCCTTAATTCTGAAAATAAAGCAGAAATATCTGAATTGTTGTTTGCAGAAATGAATACCTAAAGTTACGTATCTAACTTCATAAAAGTACTTTACCTAATGAGATGCTCTTTCTGATGGAGTGTCCTGGTATCTCACACATGGCAGATAGCAAAGCAAATGAGATTAGAAAGTATTCAGAATTTCTTAAATTTGTATAATTTTTTTTTATGATCTGCCATATAAAGTCAGTTGGTGGGAAATGGACACATACAAAGATTTAGGCACAGGCCCTGTGTGTTGCAGGACTGGAGATTTTTGTCCAGAGGTTGTAGTTGATCTTGACTGAAATACTGATCTTTTAAACTAGTGTCTATTTAATTAATATTTTTTGTAAAGCAGACGGGAATAACTATTAATTGCTATCAACATGTCTTTTCCATCTTTTGAGTCACCACAAGGCATTTTAAAAGGTCTAATTCTACAAATAACTTACTATTTCTTTTTAAATTGTGGTCTTGGTTATGTAAATTTTGCAATATGTTCAGACTGTAATATTTTGAATTGTCTTGAATACTGTGTGGCAGTAGTTTGATGAGTTTTAGGAAACAAGTAAAATCATCTAACCATGAAGATGTGGGGGGTTTTTTAAATATAGGTAATTTGTCATATGATACACCAAAACTTTTCCTTTCTGCATCATCCTGAAATGCTAAATTCTTTAACCTTTACTGGGGCATTATCGAAGTTAATGATAAACTATTAAAGGCTTTTAGTCCTCTGAAGCTGTGCTTAACTGTATATATGCAAATTTATTGTCTCTAGTTATAGGCAAATATATTGTATCAGAAGCAGTGGAACTTTTTCCCACTGGAAAAACTCAGGTTTGTTTACTTCAACAGGATTTAAATTTTAGCACATAAACCAGATTTTGAGTAATAGTAATTGCTCATATTCTCATGCCTTGTTTTGGGTGCCTGATGTTTGTTTTTTATTTGGCAGTGGTGCTATTAAATACTACTTTGCCATAGTCACGGGCTTGTAGGCACTGCTCTGGGTTAAGGGAGATGTAGTTTTAAGTTCAGGCACCAAATTCAGCCGCACACGGATTTGAACTTGAGAGGAGATGGGTGCCCACAGATACTCCCTCTCCTCCTTTCACGCAGTTTTAGGTTCACACAAGACTGTGAAGTGCAAAGTATTTTCTGAGGCTGCAGTCAAGAAGGGAGACCAGTGCTTTGTGTGAGGGTGTGGTGTGGGTTTAGACATCAGCTACAGGGGCTCAACAACCTGGCTGGATGAGGACTGAGGCTGGTGGGTCTACGCTGGGAGTCAGCATTGCTGATGTCGCTGAGATTGGGAACTGTGCTCACGTTACAAATTACAGTGGAATAGCCATCCGATCACCTGAAATTTGTTTTGCATTTTCCTATAGTAATGTTCTTCAAAATTCTGTTCATAAAAGCCGTATCTAAAAAACAGTATATTTTTAATCAGCAGACCTGATCACTCATTAAGTCTTTCATGTTAAAATTTCACTCAGGAAGCCCTAATAAAAATAGAAGTTGGTAGTTTTTGGTAAGAGGTAGCAATGTAAATGTTCTAAAATTCCAAGACCAGAAAATCTGCAGACTAAATTTTCATAAAAATTAATTATGATCTGCATTAATCCTTCAACTGCAAGTTGGATGTGCATGATGAAAACTAGTGAGAATACTAGTATTGTGAGCAGAGGGAGGTGGTTAATTGCTATTAATAATGAACACAGTGAGATTTCCCCAAACTTTAGCTTTGTTTGATGCTATAATGTAAAAAGTTCTCTGATTTTTCAAGTGAAGTGATAGTTTTAATCAGACTCAGTCATACAGACAAGATTTTGGCCTCATAAACCCTTCTTGAGCTCATGAATGAGCTGATTCTTTAAGGAGGCATTATGCTGATAGAAATAAAATGGGAGAAGCCTGTTGGAACATTACATAATGCAAGACCAGGTAGAAAATGTTAGGGAGGGGGAAATGCAAAGAACTGGGACCATTTCAGTTAAAGACAAAAAAAAAAAAAAAAAAAAAAAAAAAGAAAGAAAGAAGAATCAAAGTAACACAAACAGAACACACAAAGAAATAAAAGTGTAGTTTTAAACAAATCTTTTGTTTAAAAAGTGTAAAGGTTTGGTTGAGTCAATCCTCTATGTTCCACCACAGTAATGCCTTGGTGACCAGTTTATGAAATTGACATTTTTGGGGTGGGAATATATTATTATTATTAATTAAATATAATTATTTATTAATTTTATGTGGGATACTGAGAACTATGCTTCCATAACCACACATACACCAAACGAGCATAGCGTAGGAAGTCATGCGCTAGCTAGGAAACTGATTAAATCAACTTAAAGGGGAATGATCCAGGGGAATGAAAAGCTGATGCTTCCACCAGGTTAAAGCTGCGAATATCTCCCCCTTGATGGTATTCACACAGGAATCAAGGGAAATGTGTAGAGGGCATGGTGGAAATCTTTGACATGCTGCTGGCTACTGCTGCTCGGTTTCGCATGATGAACCTTCAAGGGGAGGAGTTTGTGTGCCTTAAGTCCATCATCCTGCTCAATTCGGGTAAGTGGTGTGCTTTGCTGTCGCTCGGTAATTGTGGTCGCTCCTGCGTGTGCCTCGAATGCCGGTTGCGGTCGCGAACGACATTTGCATTTTGAAAGAGCAGCAATCGAAAGGGTCAGTGTTGTCAACACAGGTGCAGGCGCAGCCACCAGGCAGGGATGGAAGTGGGCAAACCCGCTCAGTGCTGTAGGTGGGACCCAGCAAATGAGCGCAGTAAGGTAACGCTGCGCACAGCTGACATGGAGGGCGATCACAGCGGGGTTTTGATCTAGCTGCTACAGGGCTTAAAGCTCTGCCTACAAGACGCTGAAGTAGCTGGAGCCAAACTTAGGGCATCCGAAGGCAATGCTTAGTTGTAACTATACATCTTCCATTTTTGTCGATGGCAAAATAAAGGGAAATAATGGCAAAAATGTGGCTGAGTTTATCACGGTTCATTTTACATTAAAATACTGGCATCTAAAACTGATGTCATCACCTTTTGCTTTCTTTATAGTTCCTTTAAAGTTTATATTTCTTTAAAGTTCCACTTTGTTTAAGTATTTTTGGGCTACAAACCTTGTTCTGAAGTACACTACAAAAATAGATGACTAGATAACAAGTGTAGGTGTAGATATAAATATGTAAGGTTAACTGACTTGAATACCGCATGAGACGATTGAAATAAGGAAATTCAGGTTGAGGCACGCGACAGAAAATTTGTGCTGCACACCAGAAGATCCTTTTCTGTTTCAGTGAGAAAAAACTCCAGACAATTTACTTTTAAATGCAGAAATGAGGCCCACAGAAAGGACGGAGATCTAAAAGAATAATGTAGGCACCAAAGTAAAAATTTTAGGCTCAATTATCCGCTGTTACCTAATGACTAAAGATGCCAGTTTCACAACCCTGAGGATTTACCCACTTGTTCTCCCCTTTTCCCGTTGGGTTTGAAGTTGCAGATGGTACAGAACTCTAGACAAAACACATGTGGAGGGCTGTATGTCCTTTTTATCCAGTGGTCCAACAGATCACTTGCCCAAGTTGCATGAAATACAGATTCAGGTAATTCCCACCAAAGGCTAACTCTAAACACAGCAGACTTTGCTTTATTGATCAGGCACTTTTGCCTTCATGGAAACTTGGACATGGTCTACTAAGAAAAGAAAAAATAGTTCAAGCAAAATTATATATTTATACAATCCAATGTAAAATATTTATGTTCTGTGAGGTATTAATGTGATTCAGGCTTTGTTGTGGTTGTCACCAATTACCAAAAAGGTGACATCTGAGGCAAGCACCTGGCATATTAGGAACGAAGGGCTATTGGTTTTGTCTTGGGTGCCAGGGTGTGACAACTGTAATTACTGTTTGACATTTTATTTTCCTGACAATTATAACAGAATATTTCCTAGAGCTAAATGTTCCTCCTAAAAAGTGATGCCTCTCCAGATTTTTAGTTAATATGTTCAGAAGTAATTATCCTCTTAAATAAATCTAGAATATGTGATTGACTTATAGAAATATTGAATTAGATTTAGAAAAAACCCCAGAATTGGAACTTTGAATAAAACACATTAGATGTTCATATCTTGAATGTGAAGACTTCAAGCCGTGCTGCTGAGAGTTGTTTTGTCCCACTGCTGTATTTAGCATTGATCCAGAAAACCAAATTTGTTATTCAGACAGAACTCTGCCAGGTATCAGCAGCTATCTTTCACAGGCACATCTCACTTTATTGATGGAATTTTTTTGTTTCAAGATTCCCCTAAGAAAAATCTTAAGAAAAAATAGCAAGTGAAGTTAGTGATAATCAGAGGGAAATT